>OZ024871.1:11348412-12617787 GCA_964017185.1 Rugalucina vietnamica | reverse complement strand
TAGACTATTTCAGTATTTATGAGGAATTGAAATATCAAGATCAGCTGAGTTGAGCATGAAAAAAAACGTTTTATAACCTCGGGACCTGGTTTTTCGCCTATGCCAAAACAAAGCCACCGATCAGCTGTGCAATAGCTGTGATCAGTGCCTTTGTTTTCACTTCATGTATAGTACAATCCCTCTTCTTCTTAAACCAAAAAATGCAAGATTCTTCTTCTGTGACTGTACATGTCAGTTTGTGTCACACTTGGTAAGAAGCCCTGAAAACTGGTTTTCTCCTATACCCGCTCAAGTGATTGTCATGAAAGAAGACAAAATATGTATATGTAAACGTTTGTAACATATCGTTTGTGGTGTAACTCTGGCAAGCAGTTATAAGATGGTTAAGAAATGGCAAAACATCATACGTAAGAATAGGAGGTACAGAAATTGATATCTAAATATCGATATTGGTATGTAAATATCCTATTTCTAGTATAAATAGACTCGCAAAATTGTACAGCTAATGACAACTGCTTAGAATAAAAGTGTGAAAATATACAATAGAAAACATCCATTAGATATTGGGCACTGACAAATCACAGAAAATACAAGAGCGTAAGGAACCAGTGATATATACTAAACATAAAAAGAAATGCCACAGATTATGTCGGGTAAGCATTTTTGAATTTTCATTTTACCCCTATTAGTATGCCTTTGGACATCAGCAAGTAACTCAGGCAATACTTGGTTTCTTGCATTTGGACATCTGATATCTAACACACAGTCATGTAAAAAATGCATGTATATCTGATAGCACATTCAGAATTTATAAAACTTATTGTGGAGTTTCTAATCTTGTTCAGTATATAATGACCATTTTCTGTCAAAGATGAAAGCCATGACTGATCCCTGGCTTATCTTGCTTGACCCATTTTATATGAGCCGCCTCATGGGGAAACCAACAATCTGTATAGGCGAAAACAAAGGCGCAGATCAGCTTCGCGGATCAGCGCCTTTGTTTTCGCTACTCGGATAGTGCAATTCCTCTTCTACTTAAGTCCGAAATTTCAAGCTTCTAGCTCTTTTCTGTGCTTGTACAGGCCAGTTTGTGTCGGACCTGGTCGGAAACCACATTGTTGGTTTTCCCGAGAGGCGGCTCATATGTAACGGCTCTTTGGTTAAAGCTGTCATCTAAAACCTGATAGTCTGTTTGTTTGATTACTTGTATTATGTGCATATTAAGCAGTTAACAGGCCTTACCAGGCCAACAAAATGAAAGACATCTGATCCTCATTATCAAAAACCTTTAGAAAAGGTTAAAACTAAAACCTGAACACTGGTATCCTTATACTAGTACTCTAGTCAATATGTACATACAAATTCAAATATGTCAACAAATTCAAAATAAACAGATATAAACCATCGTATGAATAAAAATGTGTCTGAGTATCCCATGTGATGGATTTCTAAGAATAAACTAAGATCAAAACAAAAAACATATTTACAGGTAAGTTTTTTATCAAAATGTTATGGATCTCAAAAATTGATAAATGTCACGACCAAAGCTGTCCAATGTTATAAAAACTAAATGTGCCACTATATGAGAAAACCAACAATGTGCATAGGCAAAAACAAAGGCGCAGATCAGCTTCGCGGTAACTGCCAAGTTGATCAGCACCTTTGTTTTCGCTACAAAGATAGTACAATCCCTTTTCTTCTAAAATCCAAAATTTCAAGCCTTTAGCTATTTTCTGTGACTACACAGGCTGGTTTGTGTCAAACCAAAATTGTTGGTTTTCTCACACACAGGCTCAAATTTACTGGGCAACATCAGAAAACCCCGTCAGCATTCTCAGTAACATGCTGATTAAGTTTGAAACTTGTGATCAAACCGTCTGAGCTAAAGATTGCTTTGTGACAAAGATATCAAAATCAAACTCGGCTTTGTAGTATCAAAAGGTAAATATATAATTAAATAGCCAAAGACAATGGCAGCATAAAAATGGCTAACTCTAGCTTTTATACATGGACAATAGTTTTAATATGAATTTGAAAATTACCTCTGTTTCTTTTTATTCACTGTTTTGGCAGTACAAAATATTGGGACCACAAAAGTATTTATCAACTTAATATCAGTGTCATGTTTTACATTATTATAAAACCTATATTTGTATATGCACACACAATGAAACATACAATATCACAATGATAAACAGAACATTTGTCAAATATATAAAATCACAGATTACAACATGGTCATGTCAAAAAAGGAAATGTTCATAGGGAACCTCTCGCATAAAACTGTCAATGCTCAACCGACTGTTGTGAAAAGCGAACAGACTCAGGCCAGTATGTCTACAAATACAAATCTACAGCTATATAATAAACTCTCTTAATCAATGAACAAATATGGAGGTAGACATTGTTGCACACATGCTGTAATAATGCTCTGAATTTTCTTTGCTTTCATCACTTCCATATCAGCCCAACAATTAGAGTTTCCCACCTGGTCCGACACAAACCAGCCTGTAGAGTCACTGAAGCAGGCTAGAAGCTTGAAATATTAATTTTAAGAAGAGATAGTAATAAAAATTATAAGTAAAATATGTATCTATCTTCTTTTAATGACACTTTCAGTGAGGGATGATTTTATTGCAAGATGTTAATGCGCATAAAAGCATTTAAACTGTGAGCATAATATCTAAGACGATTGTTGAAGTGAACTAACTTGCATAATATCAAATTCTCTTCAAAATAGAATGTCATCCCTGAGACTTAATGTGGAATCATATTACAACATATTTCAATTTTGATTTCCAGTTGCAAATCAAGAATGTAAAGTCTATCCTAAATAAAGATTTTCAGAATCACAACGTAAGTTGAGCTTCACAAAAATATTTTCATGCAGCCGAAAAAGAAAAAAAAAACTGACTTTGAGGCTGAACTTGAAAATATTTCTGATCAGAAAAAAAATGTCTATTTGTTACTTGATAAGAGAAATATTTTCCTCATGATAGAATGCCATGTGGCTACACCAGCGAAGTAAAGCAGGTCATTTTCAATTATACATAGAACAATAGCACTTTATCTGACTGGGTCCAGTTGTTCAAAATTAACGATGTCGTTAGTTAACGATTAGTTTAAAAAATTTCAAACATGAATACATTTGTATTACAAATACACTGTTTTTTGTTGATAAAATGTGAGAATCCTTTGCACTGCAAAAGATTCTCACATTCTATCAACAAAAAATAACAGTATATTTGCTTATGTAGTCGGCATTTACTTAAAGAGGTGATGCCTTAACGATCACATTAAGCTAACAAAGTTTTGAACAACTGGCCCTCTAAACAATCGTTATCTACTTTAAAGCCTTTCAACAACACTTTATCTGAGTTTGTTCATGAAGAGTAGTCTGAGGTAGGACAGTGTGAGGAACCCCACAGCAATAGCTCCCATAGCAACAAAGTTCTTCCAGAGATCCCAGTCTGTACTGTACGGTATCCCCTGTATGTCTAGATACTGGTTACCTGTCGTGCTAAAGGATAAGATAACAGAGAATTAAACAAAATTGCATGAACCTCATAAGTTTCACAGAAAACAGGTAATGAGCTTCCATTTCCTACATACATCTACTTAACGACACTTCCAACGCTACCAATAGAGTTTCTGCTATAATTTCAAAACTACTCAAGATATTGAAATGATGCAGGGACGGTAGAAGAATTCTTGAGACGTGTACTGAAGGCAAAATGATGCCAGCAGACTTTATAAAGGAATGCCACGGGCGTTTTGGCACACCACACCTCATTTTCAAAAGTCACAAAAATCAAGTGTTGCAAATAAAGATCATATCATCAGTATAGCTCAGCAAATGGGTCACTGTATGGGCGGAAACTTTAATATTCATATCTGGGCGTGGTCGGCTAGTCCATCTGTTCAAGTAGGGAGATAATAGAAAAGTCGAATTCAGTCAGCCTAGAGCGCTGTCACATATTTTACCGTTAAAGATCAGCTACCTATTTTGTTTTTGTCCAATCCAGTAAACTAGACAAATTCGTATTTTCATTCTAACAGACAACATGTGAGTTGAGTCTTTCAACTGTATACCTTTAGCTTTTACCTAGGTCAAAAGTAGACCATACCCAATAACGTATTCATAAGGTAACGCCCATACAGTGACCTATTTGCTGAGCTATACCCCTGTTTTTTTCTCTCGTCTTTTCTTTTTGACATATCACTTGACGAGAAAAGCAGCTCTCAGATAAACAAATCACATGCACGGACTGCATGAAAGTTTGTAGTCCGTGAGTGTAGTGTTTTGCAGTCATAATCATACCAAAACTTTCTGCTGGCATTACCATTTGATTCATGTCCCGATTTCACATTTGTACGGTGTAATTGTAGTAAGCTTAAGATTCACGACGTCGACTGTGATGCCTCGACTGTCGGCTTTTGATAGATCCAGAGCTGTTGGCCTGGTAGAAGGCGGCACAAGTTATGCTTGGGTGAGTTTGCATGGGCAATATTTGCATGGACAAATCTTGATTTAACCTGCACAAAATTTACAGAGTTGGTTATTGGTAGAATACCTATCTCCGCCATTTAGTGTCTTTGAGCGAGACGCTTTAAGATCTCCACAGTAGAGGTTAATACCCAGAGAGCGGTGGCTCCATCCGGACTTGAATGAATAATTGTTGACTGAGACATGAAGCTTTAATTTGCTAATTTTGTATTGTGAAATTTCAGTGCCAAAACCTCCCAGCCCATGCAAAATTGATACCAATGCGTACCAAATCGCATTGCAATATTTCACACACGCTTTGGAGAAATGCGCATGTACTAGTAGTTAAATTTTATGCTACAGAACAGCGTTCATGCGTATATATTTTTCATAGAATCATCCGTTTACATTTTAGGTTACGACTCTGCTAAATGTAAGCAAAAGTTGCATCATCAGGCTCATGAATAAGTACAGAACTAGGGCATCTGTGGCGGATCTTACAAGGCGCCCGAGAGGTCGCGTGATCACCAGACAACAAGATCAAAATATTGCCATGACCCATCTTATGAGCAGACAGAGACTCGCAACAGACACATCAAGGGCGACTATAGGCATCCATGGTTGACCCATTAGCTATGCGACTGTAAGGAGATGGTTACGATCGGCCGGTATTCATTGCAGGCGACCTTACAAAGGAATCATCTTGACAGATCGTCACAGACAAGCTCGTCTATGCTGGGCACATGTATGCGATACGTGGCTTCAATGCGTAGTCGTTGTCTAGCAGTAATTCGTGCAAATGGCGGCCATACTAGGTATTAGTTGATTGAATCAGATGAGTATTTTTCTGTGATATTTTAGTTTTCAATTGTTTTTGTTCATAAATGAAATTAATATTAGAAAAACAGGTTTTTGTATGGCAATAAATTGGTAAGATAAGTGGTGAAATAATGTTGTTTTCAATTCTCTATGTTTTGTGACTTTTGAAAATAAAGTGTAATGTGTTCAGACGCCTGAGGCGTTTCTGAATAAAGGTTAACTGGCATAATTCTGCCACCAGTAGACGTCTCATGAAATTTTCTAACATCCCTGCAATTTTCGTTTAAATATCTTGCTGACTTTTGAAATTATAGCAAAAACTCTATTGGTAGCGTTGGAAGTGTCGTTAAGTATAAAACAGTAGACTCCCATGTTGTTTTATCTGTGAAAATAGTGCTGCAGTCAAAATAAAAATATCTACTTATAGGGTAAGCTTGAACAAAGAGATTTACTTTATTAGTCCATACATGTGATACCTCCCTCATCATCAGGGAGACTCCAGGAAATGAGCGATAAAATGATCTAAAATTTGTCTTAAATACCCCCATTTTTCAAGAAAATTTCAAAACCTCCCTGAAATGAATCAAGAATTTTCCTATATAATCTATACATTTTTCAAAAACCTCCCTGAAATGAAAGAAAAATCTCCCTGATGCTACTTCCAAACTCATCACATGTATGTTAGTCAAAATAATATCTGATTTATAAAACTCCAAGGATTCATTCAGACCTTGGAAAAATACAGATATGGAATATTTACTGGAACTAAAACTAGTGTTTTATTTCAAGTTTGAATCTAAAAGCCATACAGACCATTTCACCCTTTTCATTTCGGAATCTCTTACCAGTTTCCATTGAAAGTCATATCCTTCAGCTCATTGATGGACAATGCCTCCTGACTGTAGCGGAATATACTGATGTATTTCAACCACTCTAACCAGTCTGGTATGGACTCAAGCTGGACTAGCAGGCCACTGAAAACCTTGATAAGAAAGAGTGACAAAGAACTTACATAACTGTTGTGCAAGCCATTTTTGTTTACTTGAAGCTGGCCAAGGGGCCACCAGTGAGCCGCCTTGTGGGAAAACCAACAATGTGGTTAACGAACAGGCCCGACACAAACCAGGCTGTACAGTCACAGAAGCAGGCTGGAATCTTGAAATTTCGGATTCAAAAAGAAAAGGAAATGTACTACCCGCGTAGCGAAAACAAAGGGGTGATCAGCTTCGCGGTTACCGCGAAGCTGATCTGCGCCTTTGTTTTTGCATATGCAGATTGTTGGTTTTCCCATGGGGCGGCTTATTTATATGTTTACATATAATGTAATTATAGAAATTAACATCATCACCAAAATAATGCAAAGTCTGTGCAAGTGTGGGAAGATACAAAGAATAGTGTAATAGATAATGGCCATTGCAATCATAAAAAAACCTTACCATCATAACAACAAATGCCATGGCAATGAGTAGGTTGGCAACGGCAAATATCCTCACTACGGCACTGAAGAAGAATGCTATTGATGAGGCGGCCAGGGACACAAAGAACAAACCCAGGGCAAACACAAAGAACTTGTCCACTGCAATTCTCAGGCCTGGAATGAAATGGTGAAAATATTCAAGATACATGTAGTTGTTACATAACCAATTACCACTGTTTATATTTGAACTTGTTCCATGTCTTGCCGACAGCTAATGGGATCTAAAGCCTTTCTGTGAAGACTGGAGAAGTAATAAGAGCTGTCGCAGGACAGCGTAGCTCGCCTGACTTGTGCTTTGCCACTAAATTTATCAAAATCTATAACCATTGACCTCAAGGTTGCTCAGGTGGGTCGTAAAAGTGTAAAATTTCAGACCAATATCTACAAACATGCAAAGTATCAACTTGATCCATCAACATGTTCAAGAGATATAGACTTCTAACAACTTAAACGAAAAACTTCCAACCAAAAATTTCTAATTCTGTGACCTTGACCTCACGGTCATCCAGGGTGGGTCATGATGGTACTCCATAAAACTTCAGACCAATATCTTCAAACATGCAAAGTATCAACTTGATCCATCAACATGTTCAAGAGATATAGACTTCTTAAATCTTTAATGAAAAACCTTAACATAAAAGTCCGTGACCTTGACCTCAAGGTCACCCAGGCTGGACTACGATGGTACTGCATAAAATTTCAGACCAATATCTACCAAGATGCAAAGTACCAACTTGATCCATCAACATGTTCAAGAGATATAGACTTCTAAAAACTTTAATGAAAAACTTAACATAAAATTTCTAAGTCTGTGACCTTGACCTCAAGGTCACCCAGGATGGGTCATGATGGTACTGCATAAAACTTCAGACCAATATCTACCAATATGCAAACTATCAACTTGATACATCTACATGTTCAAGAGATATAGACTTCTAAAAACTTGAACCGAAAGTGTGACGCGGACGTACACGTAAACGTAAACGCGGACAACCGAGGTGACAACAATAGCTCTGTGCACTTCGTGCAGGCGAGCTGAAAACCAAACTGCACATATAGTATTTTCAAAGAGAAGTATGGATTAGCTTTATTTGAAATCAGTTTTGAAATAGAATATTCCATAAGAGGTCTTCTTTTAATACTATAGATCTGGAAATATTCGCAAGAACTTAATTTTCGCTAATTTTCGCTAATATTCGCGAATTGCTTGCCTCGCTAATAAAAAGTCACTATAAACTTTATAGAATACATGGACACTCACTCGCGAATTCAAGAACTCGCTAATAAATTGGAAATAGAAAAATTCACAAAATAAAAGTCACATGAAAAATTCCGAATTTACAGTTACAGAATTAACCATATGGGGGGGGGGGGGGGGGGGGTGAGCGGCAGTTTTTTTCAAGCCCCACCACCAATAAAAAAAAAAAGAAATCAGCCCCCACCATGCACAATTTTGAATAAAAATTCAAACCCACCACCCATAATAAAAAAAAATGCTTGCCTACCCACCTAGCATTAAAAAAAAATGATTGTGGAACCCCCACCTGGTACAAAATAAAATAAAATAGATGCCAACCAGGCCGCCGTTTCAATGCAGCTCCAGGAGCGAGCAGCCACATTTTTTGTTGTTGTTTTTTCCACGTGTTCCAACTGCGCATGCCCCGACCGGTAACGGGTCGTTTCGGCCGTGAGTCGTTCCGGCCTTGAGTCGTTTCGGCCCTAAAAACTATAAACTATCATTCTGTATATTATTTAGAAAGGCCGTAGATCTCCGCCGTTGACCTTTCGGGCACCGTTCGTTAGGGTACAAGATAGCGGAAAACAGCAATATCCGGGAAGTGATACATTTTGCGCACAGCAGACGATAAATTTCCAAACAAAATTGTGATTTTTCGGCTGAGATTATCTCTTTTATTTAAGGATGGGAACGAATATTCAAATTTCAAACGAATCGAATATTCGTATTTTTTCGTGTTCATAATTATTTTTCATTACTCTCGAGTTTTTGCCTAAAATTCGCATTCATTTTCGCGGCGCATTTCTCTCTTAACGCAGTTTTCCGTGATAGTCGGTATGTATCATCCTTGCAAATTCCGTTGTCAGTTTGACACTTTGTTGTTTTAACTCTCGATCATTCCTTGTCTCAGACGAGTTTGTTTTTTGAAAGGTGCGAACGGTCTGTGTTTGATTTATTGTGCATGTAATTGACACCTTAAACAAGCGATTAGTAGAAGATGCCACCCAGAACGAATTGCGGCAGTGTTACAGAAAAACAGTAAACCAATCAAACATCATTACTTCAAGATCGCTTGCAGGGAATTCGCAATGGTTCAGTTTTCTTACAGTTTCTCTTTATGGTAAGGGGAGAGAGAGAGAGAGAGAGAGAGAGAGAGAGAGAGAGAGAGAGAGAGCAGTTTTCTTACAGTTTCTCTTTATGATAAGAAAGAGAGAGAGAGATTGTCAGGCGTTCGCCAAGGTGCAATTTTCTTACAGTTTCTCTTTATGATATTATGATACAATGAAAACAATATATATTATCTTTTGCACATTTTAAAAGGGAAAGATCACGTTTTCTAGAAGAACAAGAACAGAACTTTATTGTGATACAAAATCTCAGACCACACCTACATGAGAAAATCAGAAAATCGAAATTAAAGTGTAACATGGCAACTGAATCTGTCCCGGATACAAGAGATGAGCATGTACGCGTCACGCTAGCCTACGCTTATTTATTTACCCTGTGTTAGGTGCACAGTCTGATCCGGATGTGCGGCACAACGGCTCGACATTTTTAAAAGGCAAATTTTTCAACCATCTCTTGGGGGGGGGGGGGGGGGGGGGGGGGGGGGGTCACATGCACATCTTTCGTAATCGGGTTATAGAAATTAATACTGATGCATGCTGTCTAGAGTGAGAACTGTTTTAACAAAAAGTACATGTTTTGGAGTGTGCATACTAAATTGAAATTACAATAATAAGCTGAATTTGTTCTTAATTGAAGTATTAACTTTTAGAAATTTATCATATGAAAAGAGCAGACTGTTGCTGTCTCGTTCTTTGGATAATTTCACTTATACCTTAACTTTACAGTCTACATGTATCGTGACCACTCCATGTTAACGACGAGTAGATGCAAATAGTGCATTTGTAAATGGTATTGTCTTATATATGCACATGTATGAAACACCATAATAAATATGAGCAAACAAACATCCATCAGGAAAACGAGTCCATGCGATGAATACCCCCATATGCCCCACTTTTATATAGCAAAAACGGGGCATGGAGGGGCTTAACTATTCGTCATATCTCCACCCCAAAACACAGACCCTGGGTACACGCTAGAACCACCTCGCCGAGGCGGCTCCAAACGCACCCAAAATCCAAGTTCCGAGCAACAACAAGAAAAGCATTTAACTTTTTCCAGTGAAATTTCTAATTTTTACAGCGGAAAAAACTATATATTACATGGGCATGCTCTCATAATGATTTCTAAACAAGAATATTACTTGCGGTTAACAGGATGCCAAAGTCAATTACAAATACATAAATTAGTGCAATAAATGAGCCGCGACGCGAGAAAACAGGTATTCGTGGTTCCCGAGCAGGTTGGGCACATAGCGGCCTGCATATTCCCAGAAAGAGTAATTCTTGCAATCATGTATACAGACCATACGTATATAGCGAAACAGAAGGCGCCAATCAGCTGCGCAGCTACTGCACAGTCGATATGCGTCCCTGATTTCGCATGTACAGAAAACCTCTTTTCTCAGGATGCGGCTAAATTTAAGCCTATTTCTTTAACATGTGACTTTTGACCACGACTTGCACGTTTTTCTTGCTCTGTCACGGGCTTCGCATGTGTGTACGAACCGTGTCGGCTGCGCGAGTGATAATTGCCATTTCTGTATTTTTTTAAATGGCACAATCCAGTGCTCGCGAAGCGTGAATGACACATTGTTTTCTTAAGATTAGCCATAAAGTTTGTGAAAACAATCCAAGCGCGCTAGGGGATTATCGATAGACCGTAACCGAGACCATAAACACAGGTTGCTGTAGGCTGTTTATGACACGTGTTACGCAACGTTGCTCATTTACGACGGGCGACGCACACCAAAGATTGTCTAAACATTGAGACACCTAAATATTGTATTAATTCTAACCGATCAGAAAATGCATTTGTAATTTCGCGATTTAGAAAGGTGAATTAAAATAATTGTTTATATCAGAAAATTTCAAAACTGGATAGTGCACAATATGGTCTTTAAATGCCTGCCATTAGCAAACGCATCGGTAGATTTTCAAAATGCAACGGTAAAAAATTAGATAATTGATTAAGTTACCAAAATTTATACTCACTTTTTGTAACAGATTGCCTTTGTACAGGAACACAAAAACGCTTGAAAAATTAAAATATCGCGGGAAACTATGATGTCGAACCCGCCATTTTCCGGAACATCGCGCTTTTAACGCGATCTTGGCAACTTCGCGGAAAACCAATCTCGGCAGTTCGGGCTCAGAAGCTCGGCTCGGATGGGTCTTACATTCTCAACCACATGTTTGGGCCGAAACGTCCTGCTATCAAACGATCGACGTCAGGGGTTATCGTTCTTGACCGAGATCGGCGAAAAATGTAAACAATTTTTTTTTTTTTTACTTTAATTTACATTTCTGTCAAACACTATTGGACGAAAACTGGCACCCCCACACAAATATTTTCGGGTGCCCTCTGGAAATACCGACCATGTATAAAATAAATTATTTTGAAAACCCCACCAGGCATTAAAAACAAATTCAGTGGAACCCGACCATGCATAAAAAAACAAAAACGTTGCCGCCCCCCCCCCCCCCCCCCCCCATATGGTTAATTCTGGAACGGCCCGTAGTACCTTACTAACTTTTGAGTTTCATAATTTGGTATGTCAAATAAATGAGCCGCCTCATGGGAAAACCAACAATGTGGTTTACGAACAGCTCCGACAAGAACTGGCCTGTACAGTCACAGAAGATGGCTAGAGGCTGGAAATTTTGGTTTTAGAAAGTAGAAGAATTGTACTATCCGTGTTGCGAAAACAAAGGCGCTGATCAGCTTCGCAGTTACTGCGAAGCTGATCTGCGCCTTTGTTTTCGCATATGCAGATTGTTGGTTTTCCCATGGGGCGGCTCAAATAATCTTACCCATCATGAAGTAGACGATAGCTGAGAAGACCAGTGTAGGTATCAGTCTCATAGGTATAACATCACATACTACTGTGGACAGGAAATAGGAGGATACTCGGTAGAAACCACTTGTGTTCTCATGTCTGAAAAAGTAATAAAACATTTATATTTAGTAGTTTCATCAAGCTAATTGAGTTTCTTCTTGAAAATTATTATCATCAGGGTTTCAAACCAAATATATCTAAATGCCACAGAATTTTGAAATTTCAGAACAAGCAGTTCATAGTTCTTTATGTAGCAGAACAAAGCCTTGGTGGGCTGCACAGCCTACAAACAGTTGTTCTTTTTAGCTCACCTGAGCCGAAGGCTCACAAGGTGAGCTTATAGTATAGTAGTCGAGCAGGCGTCCGTGCGTCGTCATCGTCGTCAGGCGTCAACATTTTCAAACAATATCTCCTCTGAAGCTGCCAGGCCGAATCTTTTCATATTGAACATATAGCATCTACAGGTGGGGGGAACGAATATTTGTGTTTTTTATTTCGATCGGATATGAACTCTGGTTGCTATGGCAACTTGAATTTCCATTGACTTGTATGGAGAAAAAGTGGAAATTGGCGTTTTCCCTTGTCAGGCTGGGGATATTTGAATTTTGTTTTTACATAAATGTTTATTGAATAGTCCTTCACGTTTAAGGCAACTTTTGTAAAAATCACTTTATTCGTTTTGTTGCTATAGCAACATAAAGGGTAAATTTTCGAAAAAAATATTCAAAAATCTTCTTCTCAGAAGCCGTATGGAGCATGAAGCTGAAATTTCGCATACATGCTTATGACATTAGCCAGTACAAAGTTTGTGTTTTTATTGTCTTTGTCCAACTACTTTGGTTGCTATGGTAACTTGAAGTTTCCATTGACTTATAAGGCAAAAAGTGGAATTTTGCAATTTCTGCCATTTCATTGAGGATATTGAAAGTTTGTTTTTACATAAATGTTTATTGAGTAGTCCTCCCCGTTTTAGGCAACTTTTGTCAAAATCGCTTTATTCGTTTTGTGGCTATAGCAACATAAAGGGTAAATTTTCGAAAAAATATTCAAAAATTTTCTTCTCAGAAGCTGTAAGGCGGATGAAGCTGAAACTTTGCATACATGCTTATGATATTAGCCTCTACAAAGTTTGTGTTTTTTATTGTCCTTGTCCCACTACTTTGGTTGCTATGGCAACTTAAAGTTTCCATTGACTTATAAGACGAAAAGCGGAAAATTGCAATTTTTTGAAAACTATTGCAGCCTGAGACCTGAAAAGTGGTAGATGCAAACAACTAATGGAGTAAATGAAGGTATGTGATTTATTTAGGCCAAGGTCATCTCTTGACCTTGAAGGGTCTGTCATCCATACACACTTTTCAAAGATCTTCTTCTCTGAAACTGCTTGGCCAATCAAAGTGAAATTTTATGTGGAGCATCCCTGGGTAGTGGGGACGAAAATTTGATCGCGAAATCTGGGTCACATGACCAAGATGGCCGCCACGCCCATATATGGTAAAAAACACTCAAAAAAACTTCTTTTCCAGAACAGGCAGGCTGATTTTCATGAAACTTAATATGTAGCATTTGGGACTCCAGCCCATCGTAGTTTGACCAAATAATGATCCTAGGATGACCTTGACCTATTTAACCTCAAGGTCAATTTTGGAAACACAGGCTTTTACATGGGAAAATGTGAAAAATATGGATTTTTTGAAAACTATTGCAGCCTGAGACCTGAAAATTGGTAGATGCAAAGCAACTAATGAAAGTATGTGATTAATTTAGGTCAAGGTCATCTCTTGACCTTGGCCGATCTGTCGTCTATACACACTTTTCAAAGATCTTCTTCTCTGAAACCGCATGGCCAATCAAACTGAAATTTTATGTGGAGCATCCCTGGGTAAAGGTAACGAAAGTTTGATCCCGAAATCTAGGTCACATGACCATGATGGCCGCCGCGCCCATATATGGTAAAAACCACTCAAAAATCTTCTTCTCCAGAACTGGCAGGCCGATTTTCACGAAACTTGGTATGTAGCATTTGGGACTCCAGTCCATCATAGTTTGATAAAATGATGACCCTAAGATGACCTTGACCTATTTTATGGCAAGGTCAATTTTGGAAACATAGGCTTTTACATGGGAAAAAGTGAAAACAATGGATATTTTGTAAACTAAATGCAGCCTGAGACCTGAAAAGTGGTAGATGCAAAAAAACTAATAGAGTAGATGAAGGTATGTGATTAATTTAGGTCAAGGTCAATTTTGGAAACATAGGCAAACATGGAAGCATGGGGAAAAGTGACAACTAGGTCTCAGGTAAGTGTTTACAGGACCAATGATCCTATGGTAACTATTGCAGCCATAGACCTGAAACATTACCAAGATGGCTGTCATACCCATTTAGGGTAAAAAAAAAGAAAAAAAATCACTTTGTCCAGTGACTGTACTTGTTGACTCTCAGGTGAGCGATCTTTGCCCTTGGGCTACTTGTTTTTTTTTTGTTTTTTTTTGGTTTTGTTTTCACAATAAAATGCAAAACTCAGTATCACAGGATGCATTGATTTCATGTTTATATAAGTTGTCACCAGTATCAAAAGCTTGGGCCTTAAAAATACGTCTATTCAGCACAGACATCCTTTGGAAAAGAATTTGTACTTACCAAAAGCTGTATGAATACACTTCTATCCTGACTTAAAATTGCACTGGGAAAAACTTACAAGAATATTGCCCTTTCTTTAATGAAGAGTTCAACTGCAGACAGATTTCCAAACACCATGTTCATAATGATGAAGAATAGCCCTCCAGTTCTGCAAGAAAAATAACGAAATTGATTTTAAGAAAACTTTAACATTTAAATGAGAAAAGCAGAAAAATTATTTGATGTGTATTGTGTTGATCCAATTTTTGACAGATTCCCCCCCCCCACCCCCACCCCCCAAAAAAGAAAAAAATATTGCAAAGTTTATCTACAAACCAATAAAGTGATATGTTCACAGTTGTTCAATGCATTGTTTGTATGAAACTAATTGGCCTCAGCTTGCTGTACACTGGTTGATCAAGAGGGGGTTGAAAGGAGCATCATTTGAACCCCCCTAGAAGCCCCTCTTCGATAAGATCAGATCATTTTCATATGGAAATTTAATGCAAGGTGAGAATGAGCAAAATGAACCACTTAATCTCTTACCTGTTTTGCAGCCCTGACTCACAGGAATCGTTGATCTGCCAGTAGATAGCACCCACAACCAAGCCAAATATCACCATTGTAAGTACCTATAGTTAAAGCAAACCTTTTTTTTTTTATTTTGCAATAAGATTCCTCCACCACATAATGGCACAGCTTGACTTAATCCTACAAGACCTATTCCTAACCCAGGTTAAAGTCATGAGATGGTAGAGCACTTACCCGCACTAGAAGCATGGCCTTAGTCTGGCTGATAAGAATGAAGTCACAATAGTTTAAGATGTTTACAAATGTAACTGAGCCTTCGCATGGGAAAACCAACAATTTGGTCTCCGACCAGGTCCAACACAAACCGGTCTGTACAGTCACAAAAGCAGGCTAGAGGTTTGAAATTTCGGATTTAAGAAGAGGGATCATACTATCCATGTAGCAAAAACAAAGGCGCTGATCAGCTTCGCAGTCACTGCGAAGCTAATCTGCGCCTTTGTTTTCGCATATGCAGATTTTTGGTTTTCCGACACAAGGGCTCAATTATTACAAGTATAAATATGTAAACTTGGTGGAAAACAAAATGTGAATATGCTCTGTAATTGCAAAACTTCATCAATGGAAAAATAGTGATGAGGGTGAATACATATGTATATAAATAAACAGCCATCAAAATGGGTTGGCATATCGTTCAAAAAGAAGTGTCAACCATATTTTACCTGTAGTACAGACACAGCTGGATTTCTTATCAAATTCTTCAGGGTTCTAGCACTACAATAAGCTACCTGAAATTAAAGCCAACTATCATGATCATATAAGGAACACTTAAGGCTTTGTAAAGACTATGATCAGCCTTAGGATTACTTCAAGGCAGTAAATGTTTAAGTATAATCACACTAAATCCGTTTGGAATTTGTTTGTATTCATGTGGTCAACAGAAGAAATGCTTGTCTCGTAAATTTAAAGCTTGTGATATTTTTGTTCTCTTGAAGGTACTGCTTTTTGTCTGCAGAAAACAGCTGATGTTATGTCTGATGCTCTGTCAAACTTACCACATTGACCCTGGGAAAGCATGCATAGGCAGGTCAACAATATTTAGAATATGTTTCTCTGACCATTTATGACTAACATACATACATAAAATATTTTTGTGACCAAAAATGTGGAATCTCTTACTGTACAAATATGTGCATATGTATTTAATTTACCTGTACAAAGAAGCTGGTAGCATATTCTACTGGTGGCAATCTCTTCAGTGAGTTGGTCTGTACTCTCCTTTCATGTTCCTGCATCTCAGGAACTAAGGTACTTGTTACCCTGGAAACCAAAACTATTTCAATTAATGGGCAAAGACAAGTAAAATCAACTAAGTCCCCTAAGCCCAATGTATAGATTAATGCAGTATTTATTTAAAGTGTTTCCATAGATAGAGGTTCATATCATTTCTCAGAATTAAGAGCCACATAATTCTGGGTTTATTGACATAAACAAAACAATGCACATGCGCGGATCCAGGAATTTTCATGAGAGGGGGTCCAACGAAAATGGTAATTTTTGGTCACAGGCGAGGGGGGCTCCGACCCCCCCAAAATCCCAAAATTACCTTTTTTTTAGGTAAAATTTTCACATTCCAGGGGGGGGTCCGGACCCCCGGTCCCCCCCCTCTGGATCTGCGCATGATGCATGAACTGACCAAGTTTTAAAATATACATACTTCTTACTCCAGGGCGACTTCTTATACCCAGACACTAGTTTATCATGTATAGCCACTTCACCTAAAGAAACAGTGAAAAAATAGTTTTATCATTTAATTATAAAAAGAACAATTCAAACTGTCAGCAGACAGTATGATAAGCTTATCTTAAACCATTAAGTTAGGCAATGAGGCACTGTTAATACGTGCATCCTTTAGGTTGCACGTTATACGTTGTACTTAGGCTCCAAGAAAGTGTCTGTCAAAAGGATAAGGAAAAGAACCGAAGGACTCGGACTGATTCATTAAATGGCCGCGCCCTGTATAATTGGGTGCAACCCTGTCGCGGCATATTGAAAATATATGCGGAGTACTTTGCTTTCTTTCCACTCATCGTATGTCTAAATTCCCATAATCCATTGCGTGCAAAGCGTGGTTTAGATCACGAGACTGCGTCGCGCACGGACCGCGGAAACACCCTCGCGCATGCTCCCAATCGTCCAATCAAAAATGATCTTTTGAATGAACTCGCCAGAAAAGCGGACTAATCTTTCGACTGCGCAATGCGCATTGGCATGCTCCGCCCACTGACAGAGGTCGTTTGTCAGCTGTTTACCGCCGCCATTTTTGAAGCTTTAAAAGTCACAGACAGAGCACTTTTTCAGGTGTTTATTTGATAACTGAACGGACTTGTCACTCAAAACGATTTGTCATAGGTGCACGGTAGGTAACCAAAACGGATCCTTTCAGAGGAAATATGCGTTTCCCGTTCCTTTCGGAGGAAGGGACGGTTCCGTGACAGAGGGTAACGTGACAGAGGGGTAACGCGCGACACCCGACACCTGAGCATCACGACCAGCGTGATCTTTAGTCTTGCCAACAAAACCCGATTTGTGAGACAAGCCATGTTCTGCTTGCGGGTGTGTCAGGTGGTTTTTTCCCGGGTACTCCGGTTTTCGCCCCACCTACCGATTCAACGCCGATTGATTCGTCTCGATATGAGTGAAAAAGCTTGAAAGGGACGTAAAACTGAATAAAAAAAAAAAAAAAAAAAAACGCTTTGTGCGATCCCAAATCTTAGACCAGGATACCAGTGTAATAATCATTTTTTTTTTTTTTTTTTGTTTTCCTGTTAGATCTACTCCCATCAATCAATTTCTGGTTATTCTTGGGAGGTGTGTACATTGTACACTCCGGTGTGTTTTGCAGGATCATGAGTATGAGCCTACATGCATGAGGATAGAACCAGTGTAGGGATCTTTAACCTGCACAGGGGATGACTGTCCCTGCACAGGGGGCCTCCATTTAACGTCCCGATCCGAAGGACGGCGCACTGTATCATGTCATTCCTACAAATGACACAAAGGGAAGCAAGTTCGGACCAACAAATTTTCCTCGCCGCCGGCGGGTATCGAACCCGGGACCTCTAGCTCAAGAAACACTCTGCATGATGAAATTGCCGTCTTTTTCCTTCTTTCTATATATACTGCAGCACCCTCTTGCGAGGATTATGTTTCGTTTCATTATAGACTTGTTTCTTTCTTTTCTTTCTTCAGATGCTGAGTCGATCAATTTCTGATCATCACCTCAGAATATTGAATTGCATAACATAAGACAAAACTTTCTAGCAGACAGATAAATATTGCATTGATTTCGCTGAGTACAAGCTATTCCCATCTCATAAACTTGTGCATTGCAGTCCGATATAAAGAATGTCAATGGAATGACAGAAGAACAAAAAATAAAGTATAATCTGTTAATCGCATTGTCGCCCTTGGCTCTGCATGCGCAGATGTCAATTATAGACCGACTTCGATCGGAGACTATAGACTTTATGCTTCGATACACATCAATTTGTCTGATGTCATTTCCCTGATATCATAGTTCTGAATGGTTTCGCCGGACCATGTATCACCAGGGACTGTTAACCTGGCAGTTCCCTGGTATGACCAACAGTGTTGAAAATATTTCCTGGTCCTTTATAATAATACATTTGATTAATCGAAAAACGATGATCCGGGGGGGGGGGGGATTTTGTTACTTTTTCTTGTTTCTTTGATGCATTTTCTCATGTTTTTCAATCCTCTGAAATATTCTCTCTTCTTTATTTTGAAGTTTAACAAATACAAGACGGTTGACCATGGGCGCCGCCATATTAGCTTCCATATATACCAACCAAACCAGGGGCGTAGCCAGGAAATGCGTAATGTTGAAGCCCAACACCTTTTTTCAGTTAAAATTACTTGTTTTTCATAATTTTTTTCTCAGAAAGACCCGGGGAAATACCATACTTGAAAAAATCACGTTGAAGCCCGGGCTTCCAGGCGTCCGCCTGGATACGCCCCTGCAAACATTGTTCGACCTTCCGGGACTAGTCTATGGTCTGAAATCGAAGTCCCTCATTCTGTCAGCTAAATAATAATTTGAGGGGTTGAGAAGTTTTCCATTCGCTATATTAACATTGGTAATCTTTAACCAATAGATCTAGCCCTACTGTTCTCTTCTAGATGTTGGCTTTGATCAATTAAAGTGGCTGCATGCAGACTTATAAGGGGGGGGCGTCTTCTCAAGTCAACGTAATAGATGAGTATATCAATATATTCCACCTTAATTTCTGCTGTATATACCCTGCACACTCTTTCTTTCGTTTCAAAAATTTCAATACTGATTGCATAACATAAGACAAAACTATCAGATATTTAAAGCTAGTATCTCACTGGCATGCGAATTTCTGGCGACTGTTTTGCGAATTTTGTCGCGGACTTTCGCACAACATTCGTACCAGTGACAAGTATTTCATGTGTCGCGAACTGGTCACGAAATTTTTAAACTTGTTTAAAAATTTTATGCGATTTTTTTCACCAAAATATTTTGCAAGACTGTCACGCTACTCGTGGGACGTTCGTGGGAGTGTCGCGAACTTGTCGCAGCAAAACTTTGGCAAATTTACAATGCAAAGAATGTCGTGCGAGTGTGGTATGAAGTTCGCGCAACAGTCTTGAGAAAAAAAATGCGAACACCTCGCGACTATCTGGCGAGAAAATAAAACTAAGCAACATTCATTCCAATGTCACGCAACTGTTATACGAATGAAAATGAAAATAAGCTACATTCGTGGGAAAGTCGGGAGACACTCTCATGAATGTCTCATGACTGTCGTGCGACAGTCGCGAGATATATTTTCAAAATTAGATTGAAACTCCCGAATTTGTTTCATAAACGTCCATTCAGTGAGACTGCAACGTGAATGTTGTGTTTGTATCTTTAAATTTGTCGAAAAATAGTGGCAAACTATTCACGAACTAGTCTCCAGTTGTCGCATTCCAGTGAGATAGGGGCTTAAGCAGATATATCTTTTTTTACGGTTTACTGAGTCGATCAATTTCTGACCATTACCTCAGGAGCTGTGGAATACCAGCTGTTTGACTGCTGAATGCTGATCACTCTTGGATCAGCTCTAGCAGTGAAATGTTGAGTAATTACTGTTTGGAGATCAGTACAGAGGATCAAATCACGAGCACATATTCTTACAACTGACCAAAAAACTGAATAATTACTCAAGGGCTGTGGCAAGATAAAATGGTCATTTCAACCTTTTCATATGTACAAAAACAATGCTTTGAGATATAGAGACAGTTTATGCCTCAGATAGTGGTACATGGTGGTAGCAAACTGGAAAGACAAATCCAATAATTTTGATTTAGTGACTGCGATGAAATATCGAAATAAATGCCTTAAAATGGCTAAATTTTGAGTGTACAATGTTTCCTGTATATTTTCAACAAATTTCATTTGCATTTTTTAACCCTTATCTAGCTCCAAAGCAGCATATATATAGCTTTATAACCTGGAGATATTACTGATGTTTGTTTTGATATATTGTTCATAATTTTATGGCAACTGATGCTCGTATGACAAACTTTTGAACATTTGTGGTCGGATGTTACGAAAAGGTTTTCAAATTTTGATAGCTTTTTCTAAACCATTATAAAAATACCAAATATATGAATTGTGTAATTGAAACTGTGGTATGTAATAGTCATGACATGTCTTTTTTATACTTCAGGCTTTGGAAAGCTGACTACTAAGAGGAAAATTGATATCACTTTTTATATGCTATTTTTTAGGGTGTCCGAAACGGCCTGTATCATCCGAAGAGTGGCTATTTTCTCTTACGCACAAAGTTACAAACAGTTCATATTACCTTTTTTTATTGGTGGATGAAAAACAGTATAAGAACACAAGGAAATTTTTTTGCTCTGCGTAAACCTTCGGAAAACATTGTTGCCGATATGTGTCCGAAACAAATTTTTGTATCATCCGAAGAGTGCTTTTCACAAAATGTTGGTCTGTGATTTTGTTCTCTGTTTCTCTATTTTGTTTTTTACCTAAGCTTTTCACAAATTAAGATGTGATGATTTGTAAGCCAAAAATCTTCTATCAAGGTATGCTGAACTTTGAAAAAAAATGATTTTTAGAAATTCGGCTTCCTAAGCTCATTCTTAGGACACACATATAAAATTCATATAAAATTAATATGCAGTGATGAATTAGGAAACATATGAGTGATCATTGTTATGCTTTGGTTTTATTTAAATAATAGATGCATTTATTAAAATCTATATTATTCTTGGGCTTGTATCATCCGAAGAGCTCTTCGGACGATACATAGTACTCTTCGGATGACACAGCTATTGAATTGTATCATCCGAAGAGTTCTATGTATCGTCTGAAGAGTTCACTTACAATTTTAAAAGAGATTAAAATGGAAAAAAGAAGCTTTTATTATAATGTAAGATATCTATCAAGTAGCTTTATGGTGCAAATTATAAAAAAATCATGAAATTGATTCAAAAGCTGTATCATCCGAAGAGCATTGTGTATCATCCGAAGAGCATTGTGTATCATCCGAAGAGCATTTGTATCATCCGAAGAGCTGACTGTAATGCTTTACAAAAAAAATTGCCCAATATCTTTTGGAAAGGTTTGGGTTGTATGTCAGAGAAAACAATACCAACAACACATCCTTGAGTAAGACAGATGTTTGCATTCACTTCTCTCAGAAATAACCAAAAAAAACCTATAAAAAATGTTACTTTGATACAGTACTTCAAAAGATGAGGAAATTAAATACATAAGCAAATTCAAAGCAACTTTGGTCCATGTTTGTTTTTTTGGATGAAGGACTAAACTTATAATAAAACATGAAAAGACAAACAACACAGTTTTCATTCTTTCAGTTATTGGCTTTAAAAGGTGGTTGTAGCGTCCGAAGAGTTTTCAGGGAAGACACTGTCAGCAAATATGGCAAAAAGTTATCTTCTCGTTACCATTTCTGGTTATGGCAGTGATTAGGCTATAACATAGTGCTAAAGAGATGATGATTTGAACAAGTTGAAAAACTGACACCCAGGAAACACTTTTTGTCCATTTTATCTTGCCACAGCCCTCAACAATTCACATGTACTTAAGCTGATCTATTACGATTCTAACACACAATAAACGGAATAAGTCACTGAAAACGTCAATATCGTTCAGCTTTCCGCAATTGCATTGTAGATATCTCCGCCAAATATTTGACTGTTAAGCAGGTATTTACACATTTATTGCGTTTTTTATGCTCTAAAACCATGTTACCCCGTCTAACGCTGCTTGATGGAATAGCTGATATCACAGAAGGCGCAAAGTAATTACGCTTATTGGCCCAGTGAAATTATTGCACAATATTATAACACGTGTAATATAGGTGAGGTGTGTTAGAATTATCATATGATGTTGTTATTTTCCAGTGTAAGATTCTCTATTTGTTTTTTTCTATTTTGTAGTGATTCACAGAGGTTAAAAGTACTGTAGTTAGACTGGTGAAACAGTTACAGAGTAATTTGGGTATGAAAGTTTTGTTTACTATCCTTTTAACCTTGGAATGAAACATTGAAACATACAGCTATGGTCTTTAGCCATCATTATGAAAACTTTACCATGGATACAATATACATCTCTAGATTCTTTTCAGCCGTAAAAATTAAAAATTTCATTGGAAAAATATTGATATTTTTTCTCAAAACATAGGTTGTGGGTACATGTTAGAAACGCCTTGGCTAGGCATTTCTAACACCCACAATCTATGTTTTGTATCAAAAATAAGAAAAATAGGTATACCGCCTGCAAACTCCAGTTTCTCTATATATAGAAGTGGGGTTTATGGGGGTATACATATCATTGATATGTTATTTCTGATGTTATGCAAGATATTTAAGTTTTTCAGTGATAGTAATGTTACTAATACATTGATCACGAAGCATTAATGAAAGTGCCCTTTTTAGCATAAGTCTGCCCTGCCCTTTTCAAATCCTAGCTGGAGCACTGCCACCCCAGCATCTTGCATTAATTTAATAAATTTTATAGGGAGTACAATCATGACAATGGCATTACGAAAACTTGCCCATGATGCAATATACAGATTTTTTGAGCTTTAAAAATTGAACATTTTCAGCTGAAAAATTGATATTTTTCTTATTATTGCTCAAAACTTAGATTATGGGTACACGTTAGAATCGCCTCGGCGAGGCGTTTCTAACAAGTACCCACAATCTATGATTTGAAGCAAAAATAAGAAAAATAGGTATACCCCTGCATACCCCAGTTTTGCTATATGAAAGTGGGGTTCAAGGGGGTATACATTACACGGACATGTTTTCGTGATGGAGTGTGGAACTCCGAATAGAGAGTTCCTGGTTTCAATCCCCACATGCGTCACCTTGTTGTGTCCTTGAGCAAGACACATTAACTCCCTACAGTACTGGTTAAACCCAGGAAGAGTTGGGTCCATCCTGACATGACTGAAAAATTGTACGCTCTATACAAAGCAACAATAAGTTTCATACGGATATATATGGAAATAACCATGAGTGTAATATTCA
Organism: Rugalucina vietnamica; assembly: GCA_964017185.1. Taxonomy (NCBI): domain Eukaryota; kingdom Metazoa; phylum Mollusca; class Bivalvia; order Lucinida; family Lucinidae; genus Rugalucina; species Rugalucina vietnamica. The sequence goes on along the minus strand of OZ024871.1, from coordinate 12,594,034 downwards.
TATTTTCAATGAAAATTTACATTGTTTTTACATACGTCATCAATTACGTCTCATATTCCCATAAAAAGTGATAATACTGTGACATTATACATGTCATGTGTGTTCATAACACTTTTTATGACAGGAAATTATCCACTAAGCCAAGTTCTGCTTGCGGGTGTGCCAGGTGGTTTTTCTCGGGGTTCTCTTGTTTCTGCCCACATAAAGTACTGATTGGTCATAGATCTAGGGTACACGCTAGAACCGCCAAATATAAGGAAAAATAGATATACGGTCCAAGATGTAACAGCGGTTTTATAAGCTGTAACAATTTAAAATTTCAGTTAACACCTTTTGATAAAATGAAAATCTTTGATATTTATATTTTTGTTTTAGCGATGTCGCTGTTGCTGAAACGGGTGCTGATAGTCCTGCAGATATCCAGCTTGACCCGGAAATGCGGTTCAAACTTTTTTTCTTGGCTGATTCTTGTTGCTTAGATGTTACCATTAAAGAATCTGACTGATGTCGCCTTGACATCGTTGAGCATTTTGAGAAAAACAAGATGGCGTCCAAGATGGCGGCTCAATATATGGGATGGTCATAATAAAGCTTCTATCTGCACTCGGGGCATACTTTGTTTAAAATTATTTGATATAATTTCATAAATTGAATGTCGAAACCATTTTATCCTAGCATTGTCAATTATATAAAGAATGCTTCCAAGATGGCTGCCAGAACGCAATATTAAATGACAGTAATCAGCGTTATCTCAAATTGGTTAACTTTAAATACTGAAAATACTACATTTATCTGTACAGTAGGTGCTTTTGATTAAAAGTTGTTTTCTTTTATATTTTCGGAATACAAGATGGCGTCAAAGACGGCTGTCAACTTCAGATTTGTCGCAAAGATGCTACGGAAGTTGATTCCGTAGTCATTTCATTTGCAAAGCCTTTATTCCAGTTGCCATCAGCATAACATGGAAGACGGCGCCGCATGAAATTTTATTGTGGTTTCCAATTCACTTAGACATGCTTATTCAGAAACTGCATGATGCCACCCTGGCATCATTGAACGTTTAGGAAAGATAGCGTTCGAGATGGTCGCCGTAAGCAAGAATATAGAACCCCGGAGTTGAATATACCCGCTGTTTTGTGTTTAATGCTCCTTTTATGTTGTAAACTTCATAATAAAGATTGTTAGAAGTTTTGACACCCACATAATACATGTGTAATAATAATAATGCAAGATGGTGGCCAAGATGGCTGCCATAATCATAATATAAGAGGTATTCCCTCATCAAAACATTCAGTCACTGCATATAACGAGTGTATTGTGTTTGAAATGCCCATTTCTTATTGTTTACATAATAGTGAAGTCCTTTGGTTTTAGTAATAACCCACATCATGTAAATGAAGAAAGATGACGGCAAAGATTGCCGCCATAATTATGATTTAAAAGAACATGTTCTCTGATGAACATACCATTCATGTGCTGCATATACCAAAATGTCATGTATTTGAAATGCTCATATGATATATAATGCTGTGAACTAGTGAACAGCATGAATTAGTGTTTATTCTCAAATAAAGACAATGAGCCAAAATGAAAGGTGTAACACTACAGGGTATCTGGTCGAACCACAACAGAGGACACCCTTCTTTGAACTTGAACCAGATTTATAGATACGCATGGACACGGCAGCATATGGGTAAAAGAACACGTCTTTAACTCCACAACACTTCATGCTCGCAAGATAGACATACTTTAACTCGGACGATCTAGCGGTCCACTCTGTCCTCGGGAGGTTCTGCCGATAGACGGCGTGAGAGATCGCGTTAGACGTGCCTTTGCTTCTGATATCAAACGGTAATAAGTTCTTAATGATGTTCTCTCAGTTGATGCAGTAATGTTTCCTGGGGATGTAGGCCCGGGTGATCCACAATTTCAACATTCGGTCATGATCTTACTAATTTCTTATCATGCAGAAGCAGTCAGCAAATGCGGTCAGAAGACTTACATGCGGTTCTCTATTAGGATTAGTTTGCTCGCTTTTCGCCAGCTAATGACTACTGATGATGCAGGGGCAAAAACCGTTTCTAAATCTGAATTACGGTAATATGTGTTTAGGTCAACTCCTATATATGCGTTCATTTGTGAACTACCACAGGTACCACACATGCAACTAGTTTACTAACTAAACTACTACAGGACTAGAGGATCTACTCGCAAGCGGGGTGCTTCATGGCTCTCAAAAAGTGGTGTAAGATAGCAAAGCCTCAGATCCAGTACCGATCTTATCTCGTGTCACTCAAGGATTAGTATTGGGGCCGGTCATGTTCTTTATTCATGATCTTCTGGACAATATCAAGTCATGTGATCACCCATTTGCTAACGATTGTGTTTTGTATAGAAATATTAATTCACTCACGGATTGCCAGATTCTCTTCAAGATGACCTGAATAGCCTTGCACAAAGTGAGACTGATTGGCAGTGAAATTTAACGTCACCAAATGTCATTCAGTGAGAAGAGACGATGGCCGCATCAATTCATTGAAAAATAACTTACTCTATTATTCAATAGAGCTATAAAATGCTGGGTCTTGGTCTATATTCATACATAGTAGCTTTCAAGAAAGGATGCTTACATGTACTAGATAAAGTCGAACTGATGAAAACACACGCACTGATCAGTTTCAGACCTACACCTTGTGTAACAGTAGCAAGAAATAATATGAATGATTAAAGACATTTCAAGCAGAAAAGAAACTGTGTAAGCATCATACACGGCCATCTATGCATTGCTTACGATACAACTTCAAAAGTCAGTGTAAACTGAAATACAGACGCTTTATAAAGGGGCATCAGAGGAGATAATCGTAATTATGTTGGGTTAGATGGTAAAACGTCTGAATGAGGTTCTTCCTTCTTGCAGTCCATTCTGTTTTCGTGAGGATGTGATACAGTTACCTATTGTTGCTGGTGCATAGGAAATGGGGCAGTCTGAAAACACTTCCAAAGGATTTGATACCTGACAAGTTTGGTGAACTGAGTTAGCCTTTACCAGATAATATGAAGGAAACAGCTACGTCAGATATAATGTTTGATGTGAAAATGGTAAACAACAGCTAAAACTCTCACGCTTAAGGCATATTACCACCAAAAAGTAGCAATATCTAAGAATGGGCAGACAGTATCGAGATATGGCTAACATCAACAATGAAACATGGAACTCTGAATGTTTTTCCATAAAGCTGATAACCAATATACATTTGCATTATGCGTGGCTAAACCTTGATCATTTTGTGAAAGTTGAACATATAATTAGCTAATAATGTTATAATTTATGTTATTTTTGCCTCACTATGTTAAATATAGCTTCAAGATTCTGTATGTGCATATTCAAGAAATACCACTACCATAAGGAATTATTCGTCTTTCTGTATTTGGTGGCGAATTTTTGTTATATACTCAAATCAACAGCTAAAGTCATTTGAAGCCGAGACATCAGTTTAAAGTCTCATTCAAAAAACTGGAAAAGCCACGGCTTGAACTCCAAATCCCTGGCATACATTGCGATTGCTTAATCACAACATCACAGAAACTTTAACTGTGGATCCTGTTTGTGAAACGGTAGATAAATAAATAAATAAATAATTAGCAAATATGTATGCCAGCCAAGTGCATAAGGCTGTTGCCATACAGAAACAGCCGTCTTGGATGACATCTTAGATTCAGAGTGTTCTAATAATGGTCTTAAATCATATCTGCACATGACAATACAATATAAGATTACCTCGCAAGATAAAATGAAGACAAAACGCACAAGTACTGCGCATTACATTCTGTTCTGTGCAAAAATTCAATTTGGCGGCCATCTTGGATACCATGCTTATTTTTAAAAATTATTTTAGGTATGCGATTTATTAGGCAACTTCAAATGTATGTTTTAACAGCCAAATGTGGCAAATAGAAACAAGTATTCAAGCCCTAGGCATAGGAAAACAAGTGATAACATATATTTGGCGGCCATTCTAGACGCCATCTTGAATATCTCAAAATGCTCAATGATGACAAGGTGACATCAGTCAGATTCTTGAAGGGCAAGGTCTTGGCTACAAGAATCAGTCAAGAAAAAAAGTTTGAACCCTATTTCCGGGTTCCGATAAAATACCCCATAAATCTGCAGGACTATGAAACCGCCACATCCCGATTTGTGCCGACAGTATCCGATTATGAGATCCGTCAGCTCATAGAGAACCATAAGAACAGAAACACAAAGAAAAACACAAACTGGGCTGCAGGGGTCTTTTCCTCTTGGAGAAATGCTGCTGGACCTGAATATGTGCCGGATATACAGTTAATGACAGTGGAGCAGATGAACCATTATTTGAGCAGATTTGTGGTGGAAGCGCGGAAGAAAGAAGTCGAACCCTATCGCCCATGGAAAGTATGTAGAGTTCAGTAGACAAAGCTCCAAAACGTACAAAGGGGGCTAAAAGAACTTGGAACTCTCTAACAAATGGATAAGACATTACAGCCTAAATGGTATGTATCTTTTTGTTATATTTTGTCATTGAATGTCATGCCAACATGGCTCGTATTTCAGAAACTGCGTTTGTAAATTCACCCTTTTGTGGAGCACCTGAAGGAAAATTTGTCATTCTGTCACGTTCAAAAAGTTGTCACATAAATAGAATGAAAACCTGTATTGAAATAAAAAAAATCCAAGAATTTCCCGTGGAGAAAATAAATTTGAGAAAATGTTAGCAAGTGAAGTAATTATTTTGAAAAAAAAAAAAGATTCTGAAAGATCGTGTTTGGCATGCGCAGATCCAGAAAATTTTCCCAGGGAGGGGGGGAGGGGTCCAAATTCCCAGAAGCGGTCTAACGGAAAATTTCAACATGGCAAAAACAAATAATCTGGCAATTCCAGAGGGGGAGGGGGGGGGGGGGGTGGAATTGAAATTGAGATCATTGCAGCTCTGTAAAAATTGAAATCTCATTAGAAAAATTATGATATGTTTATTTTATGTGCTCAAAACATTAATTGTAGGCACACGTGAGAACCGCCTCACTGAGGCGGTTTTAACGAGTACCCACAATCTATGCTTTGGATAGGCACATCCCTGTAAACTCCTGTTTTACTGTATAAAATAGGGGTTCAAGGGGGTATTTATTTCACGGACATGTCTACTTGATGGTGTGTTTTTTTTCAGATGAGAAACCAATTGCAGATCTTTTAAGAAATATTTGGTGGCGTTAAATATTTGAGGCGCTTTCTACCGAAGACCACTAGCTGGACTCCCTATACGCTATGGCAATCAAGTCATTGGAGTAAATAAACATAAAAACATGATAAAAGTAATATGGGCACATGCTGAACTTTCTGGGAATTATACCAATCATAGCGGTAAAAGAACGTGTGTGACACAACTCTACATGGCAGGGGTGGATGAGCAAGAAATAATGCAAAGGACTGGACATAGATCTGAGAAAAGTGTACAGAAGTATAAGGTTGCTTTAAGTGAAATTCAGAAGCGAGTAGCTGCTGTATTAGATCCTCCAAAGGAAAATCTAGTGCCCTATGAAACCTAAGCTAGAACCAGCTGAACACAATTGCTGCACTACGCCTGAGCAGTCTGATACAGAGTCTGGTATGGCAGTGCTTGGCGAGAGACGGCCTTATTTCGCCAACTGTAATGTTTATTTGAGATATTAATGTGAAGCATCAACAGAAAGGGGTAATCAATGTGTATATAAATATAATCCAGGTCACATGACCAAGATGGCCGCCATGCCCATGTATGGTAAAAACCCTTCAAAAATCTTCTTCTCCAGAACCAGTAAAACAATTTCAATGAAACCTGGCCTAAAGTATCGATGGCTCAAGTACTACAAAGTGTATATGAATCATGACCCTGGGATGACCTTGGCCTATTTTACGGCAAGGTCAACATAGGTCCCCAATGCATTTGAATGGAGAAAACTTTTAAAAAGTCATTTAAAGTGAAAGTCTTGCAGGAAATGGGCAGTAGGACTGAATATTAATGATTCTGACAACAAAATTGGACCCAAGGGCCTCATCTGCCCCCACCCCGGGGTATTGTATGTGTATATTACCATAATCACACATCTTCTCCTGTGAAACTGCTCGACCAATCAAAGCCAAATTTTATGTGAAGCATCTATAGAATGGGGGAATCGATGTGCATATAAATAATCTAGGTCACATTACCAAGATGGCCGCCATGCCCATATACGGTAAAAACTAAAAAACTAATTTTATGACTACCCAATATAAACGAGAATTGTTATGTTACCATCTAGTTTATCACACTGTAAATGCATCATGAGCAGTACATTGTTTTTAGAAAGTATAAATGTATGAGCTGTGTTATGAGAAAATTGGTATTTGGTTGTTCTGACCAGATCCGAAAGCTATTATACAACCACAGAAAATAAATTTGGGTTAACAAACGTTATAGGGATTGAACAGCTATGCAAAAATCCAGTTTTTCAGATGACGCAGGTCAGTCAATACCAGGGAAGCTCTCACTCATACATACATGTACTATCAGGGCCTTATGCAATGAAAAGTAATCAGGCTGATTTGTTTTGTATGTGATTAAGCTGATCTGTGATTGTGTTTGATAGTTGGATGTTCGTATCAAATAATCAGGGTGTCAGGTGTCGTATATGAGCCTTTGACGAGAAAACCAACAATCTGGGTTTCTTACCAGGCCTGACAAATATCTGTCTGTTACACAGTCCTAGATTTAAGAAGCTTGAAAATTTGATTTAACAGGAAGAGGGATTTTACTATTCCTGTACTGAAAAGAAAGGCGCTGATCAGCTGTACAGTTACTGCACACCTGACCTGTGCCTTTGGTTTCACATATGCAGATTGTTGGTTTTCTGATGCGGCGGCTCATATATGAAAATTAATTGTTCTTTAATGTTTATCACATGATTATTTTAATAAAGAATGAAACTTTCATTTTTGTTTGACTAAATCGAAAATGCAAAAGTGGGGAATGGCAGAAACTTACCAGGGAGTAATTAGTCAAATTATCCCTTGTATAGTTTCACAATAGACAGTATTTATTTTGCATTTTCTGTTGCAAAATTCAACGATTTTAGCTGACCTGAGCCGAATGCTCATGGATAGCTTATAGGATGGTACTCAAGTCGGCGTGCGTCCGTACAGTCACATTTTCAAAAATCTTCTTCTCTGAAATCCCTTGGCCAACCAAAGCCATTTTTAGCTCACCTGAGCCGAAGGCTCACAAGGTGAGCTTATAGGATGGCCATGATCCGGCGTCCGTCCGTCGTCCGTCCGTCGTCCACAATTTCAAAGATCTTCTTCTCTGAAACCGCTTGGCAGATCTAGTTGAAATTTTATGTGGAGCCTCCTTGGGTAGTGGCATTTCAAGTTTGATCGCGAAATCCAGGTCACATGACCAAGATGGCCGCCACGCCCATATATGGAAAAACCCTTCAAAAATCTTCTCCAGAACCGGTGGGCCGATTTCCACGAAACTTGGTATGTAGCATCGGGGACGTCAGCCCATCATAGTTTGATAAAATGATGACCTTTTGATGACCTTGACCTATTTTACGGCAAGGTCAAATTTGGAAACATAGGCTTTTACATGGGAAAAAGTGAAAACTATGGATTTTTTGAAAACTATTGCAGCCTGAGGCCTAAAAAGTGGTAGATGCAAACAACTAATGGAGTAGATGAAGGTATGTGATTAATTTAGGTCAAGGTCATCTCTTGACCTTGGCCAGTCTGTCATCCCTACACACTTTTCAAAGATCTTCTTCTCTGAAACTGCTTGGCCAATCAAAGTGAAATTTTATGTGGAGCATCCATGGGTAGGGGAGACGAAAGTTTGATCGCGAAATCCAGGTCACATGACCAAGATGGCCGCCACGCCCATATATGGTAAAAACCACTCAAAAATCTTCTTCTCCAGAACCGGCAGGCCGAATTTCATGAAACTTGGTATGTAGCATTTGGGACTCCAGCCCATCATAGTTTGATAAAATGATGACCCTAGGATGACCTTGACCTAATTTACGGCAAGGTCAATTTTGGAAACATAGGCTTTAACATGGGAAAAAGTGAAAACTATGAATTTTTTGAAAACTATTGCAGCCTGATGCCTGAAAAGTGGTAGATGCAAACAACTAATGGAGTAGATGAAGGTATTTGATTAATGTAGGTCAAGGTCATCTCTTGACCTTGGCCAGTATGTCAGCCATACACTTTTCAAAGATCTTCTTCTCTGAAACTGCTGGGCCAATCAAAGTGAAATTTTATATGGAGCATCCATGGGTAGGGGAGACAAAAGTTTGATCGGGAAATCCAGGTCACATGACCAAGATGGCTGCCACGCCCATATATGGTAAAACCTTTCAAAAATCTTCTCCAGAACCAGCAGGCCGATTTTCATGAAACTTGGTATGTAGCATTTGGGACTCCAGCCCATCATAGTTTGATAAAATGATGACCCTAGGATGACCTTGACATATTTTACGGCAAGGTCAATTTTGAAAACATAGGCTTTTACATGGGGAAAAAGTGAAAACTATGGATTTTTTGAAAACTATTGCAGCCTGATGCTTGAAAAGCGGTAGATGCAAACAACTAATGGAGCAGATGAAGGTATGTGATTAATTTAGGTCAAGGTCATCTCTTGACCTTGGCCAGTCTGTCGTCCATACACACTTTTCAAAGATCTTCTTCTCTGAAACTGCTTGGCCAATCAAAGTGAAATTTTATATGGAGCATCCATGGGTAGGGGAGACGAAAGTTTGATCGCGAAATCCAGGTCACATTACCAAGATGGCCGCCACGCCCATATATGGTAAAAACCACTCAAAAATCTTCTCCAGAACCGGCAGGCCGATTTTCATGAAACTTGGTATGTAGCATTTGGGACTCCAGCCCATCATAGTTTGATAAAATGATGACCATAGGATGACCTTGACCTATTTTACGGCAAGGTCAATTTTGGAAACATAGGCTTTTACATGGGAAAAGGCGAAAAGAATGGATGTTTTGTAAACTGTTGCAGTCTGAGACCTGGAAGTTGCTAGATGCAGACAACCAATGGAGTCAATGAAGGTAAGTAATTAATGAAGGCCAAGGTCATTTCTTGACCTTGACCCAAAGTCCTTTAAATATCAAAATTAAAATTATGGTTTTCTCATAAATCACTGGGTTTGGAAACTATTGCAGCCCGAGACCTGAAACTTTGCAGATGCAGACAACTTAAGAATTCAATAAAGGTGTGTGAGTATTCAAGGTCAAGGTCATTTCATGATGACTTAATACTCTAGGATCAGGCTTCAGGTGAGCGTTTCAGGACCAATGGTCCTCTGGTTTTATCTACACGAGCTCTAAGGGAGTGGTTATCGTTCGTACACACGGACAAACCATATAATAAGTTGCTTATTGCACTTTTAGCACCCTGCACCTTGTGCATCTCCGGGTTTCTGACGTTGAACACTTAAAGGGTGCAATATTTTTCTACATTATTATGGTAAGGTATTTCGGTATTTCAGATATCTAACACTCATGGTCATATCATATGAAACTTATTTAAGAATACTTTGGTGAGTTGTGAAATAAGTACTCGTGTAAGATCATTTATTGCATAGCATTTATATTATTTTAAAGTTTTCATTGTTGTGTGTTTAGGATGCACGGCAATAGGTAAAACCTATTTATTTCATATTACATTAAACAAGCATTCATAGTTAAGAAGAATTTAGTTAAATATATGTTAATTATTTCAGCTTCTGGTTCTTGTATTACATGTTCAACTCTTTGTTAATGAATCAAAATGTAGGACAAATGCATATGAGCTCTTTGATCAACTGTAGAAAACTTTCCTTTATGTCCACTGCGAACCTCTGAGGTTGTGTCAATACTGTCAGTAATGCTAGCCATAATGTTTGTGAGGCAAGCTTGCCAGAAGCAGACCACTAGTACTTGGTAACTATTTTCCTGAGCAAATATTTTCAAACGACATGTGGAAGACAAGAGGATTAATCAAATGAGCCACCTCGTGGGAAAACCAACAATGTGGTTTCCGAACAGGTCCGACACAAATTGACCTGTACAGTCACAGAAAAGAGCTAGAATCTTGACATTTCGGATTTAAGTAGAAGAGGAATTGTACTATCCGAGTAGCGAAAACAAAGGCGCTGATCAGCTTCGCGGTTACCGCGAAGCTGATCTGCGCCTTTGTTTTCGCATATGCAGATTGTTGGTTTTCCCACGAGGCGGCTCAAATGCCTGCTTCGTTATCAATTGGACACAATTCATACTGATCACACATAATTCTTACTATTACACCCAGTCTCTTGTAGCAAAGAGCCGTGTCACTCTGAATTAGATGCTACCTTAGAGTGTCCTAATACTAGTACACAATAACTGACTTTTTTCACATGACAATATGTTTTGAGCCTTAATCACTTGTTCCGAAGTCTTACACTGACTCATGGCACATTTGAAACATCTCAACCTCAAGCTTCATAAAAATGAGCCGCCTCGTGGGAAAACCAACAATCTGCATATGCGAAAACAAAGGCGCAGATCAACTTCGCGGTAACCGCGAAGCTGATCAGCGCCTTTGTTTTCGCTGCTCGGATAGTACAACTCCTCTTCTACTTAAATCCGAAATTTCAAGATTTTAGTTCTTTTCTGTGACTGTACAGGTCATTTTGTGTCGGGCCTGTTCGGAAACCACATTGTTGGTTTTCCCACGAGGCAGCTCAAATGTATTCGCTAGTTTACTAAGATTCTAGCTACAACTTCATGCAGTAAACTAAGTGTGTGAAGACTGTAATACAACAGGGTTATAAACATTTAGAGTCCAATATAAGTTAGCACTATCCAGAAAGCATGCATGGGTTACAAAATAGATACAATACCTGACTTAAGCCCTATAAGTAAGCAAGCAAGCAATTAGTTTCAGAGTACATCAGTGCTTTAATACACATATGTCATATTAAAAGAAAAGAAAAATAATGCAAAAAAAAAAACATGATAATTTCACATGCTATCCAAGCAAAAATAAATGTAATTGCCTATTTACTGCACTTGCTGTAATTGCTTCAGAAGCAATATTGAATATAGTGCTCTTACTGCTCTATGAGTATAATACCAAGTATAGGTAGACTTCAGGAAAATAGAAATGAACTGAAATTTCTAACAAAATTTAAATATTGCTGATAAATCAATTCAAACACAATACGGAGAGGGAACATTTTGCATGTATTCTTTTCAAAGACAAAGAGAACAAAAATATCTTTGCCCTTAAAACAGTGTAAAACATTTGTAGACAATTTTTCAGAGGGAATGCGTCCGACAGTCAAAGTTTTAATCCAAGACACACTTTTGGGCCAGTTGTCTAAGACATACTTACAGAAGCATGTACAGTAAATATAGTGGAGATGGAAATGACATGAATCCTGCACTTCCGGATACAAGCATGAAACTTGGCAGATATGTTTATAAGCATGAACTTTTTGAAATTTTCTCGTTAGCCAATCAAAATTACTCCAATTTTCAAGATGGCGGCTCGAAATTCCAAGATGGCTGCCAAAATAAATAATAAATCAGAAAATGGCGTTCTAGTCAGTGAGAAAAAACTTAATAATGCTGAAAATAATATTTCTGGATTATTTGCAAATAAATAAATATTTAATTGAGTCAATATTGCCTTTGTGGGATTTAAGAAGGGGCCCACAATGGGGAAAAGTAAGGCAATTCAGCTGAAAAAGCTGTTTTGCAACAAAACTCTTTTTATACTTAAGTGAAAAAAAACTAAGTTCAATTGTCATTATTGCCTTTACTCAAGTCATGAATAACATAGTTTCAGTTTTAATGGGTACTGGAAATAAGGTCTATTTGAATTAAGGCGTTGCTAAGGGGCTAAATTTGAAACTGATTAGAATGGCTTTTATGAAGAATCGTGAAGTTTCTAACCTTTACTGGGAAATATGAAAATTTATAATGCAAATACACTTTGCTCTATACATTTTGATAATACAATTCTTCTTCGTCTACTTCTTCTTCTTCTTCTTCTTCTTCTTCTTCTTCTTCTTCTTCTTCTTATTTTGAAATATCATGATGAACGATTTTAACATGAAATGAACTATATACAGCCAAAAAGTGCTACTTAGGATTGCAATAAACTTAAGCTGGCTATTGATGCTTCCTTCCAAATAGTTTTCGCTCACACCAACGACAACAACAGAAACAACAAGTGCATGTACTAATACTTGTCATCTTTAATGTACATTCTGTGCACATTTTTAAATAGTTGTACATTTTGATAGTGGATGAATAGGACAATTTAAGCTCTAACCTCCCGCTTGAAAGTTAAGGAAGTCTATAAGAAAGTTTTCATTCATTCTGGATTTCATCTATATGCTTGCATCGTCACGGATTCTATTTTCTTCATAATGTGCTGCTGCTCTGTTGGAGGAGTAGCATCAGCTTGACTGGTTCATGAAGCCTGGTCGCTAGACTATCGGTGTCTTTAATTCTTAATGAGACTTAACGGGTGTCTTTGTAGCATTTCTGTTTTTTCGCCTTGAGAGTGGATTCCATCCTATAAGTCTCTGTTGAAAACCTTTCTTTAGATGTTGCTCATCAGGCATTCCTATAAAAAAGTTGGTGCATCTTAGCTGTGAAACTATAATACCATTTGCATTTTTTGCGCCCTTGATTTCTCCAGACCACTGTGTCTGTAAGCTTGTTTTAACGCTTGATTTTAAGTTTTCTCAAGCACCTAAAGTAGACATGGTGATCTCTTTGAATGATGTTGATATAATAGCCATGCCACGCATGAATATAGGAGAGTTGACTGAGCCATGTAGACTTTCAGCCTGGTATCGACCTTTGTTTCATTTCGCTTATACATTTGCACATACTCTTACAAATGCCACACTAGCTTTTGCTGTTCTAGTCATCAATACGCACTGTTCTAGAGAAACTGCTTCTCGGGTAGATGGATGTATTAAACAAATCAGTATTTGTCCTCTCTGTCTGGTGTGGGTTCGAGCCCCGCGCTGGCAACATGCGAGACAAGCCAACTTCTGCTTGCGGGTGTGCCAGGTGTTTTTTCTCGGGAATCTCCCATTTTCGCCCACCTACTGATTGGCCCGTCTCATATAAGCTGAAATAATCTTGAAAGGGACGTAAAACTGAATTAAAAAAGTATTTGTCCATTCGTAGTGATTAGCAGATTATTGTACAGCTTTCCGGTGCCGATTGGAGCACAACATTTGTCTTTTTTGTTGATTGTAAGGTCATAGCTATCACAGGTAATCCATGTGGATCTGTTGCACCATGCATTTATGCCTATGAGCTGGTATTCTTCGCCATTTCCCTTATCTTTGTCATCTGCATAGAGTATATCATCCAGCACATCTATGTGCACCTTAGTTTTAGTTTTCAACTTCTGTTGGTTGAATATCTTTCCATCAAAAATGTTCCTGATTGGAAAATGAGTATCACAGACTTAAACGGCTTCAAAGAGTATCGCAAATGATATCATACACAAAGGTGTTGTCCCCTAGCGCAACCCTGTTTGGCCTCATTTGTCATATCACAAGGTTAATAGAACTCCCCATCGTCCTGTGCATGCATATCATCATTCCCACAGGATGACCATTTGACCATGATTTACTTTGACAGCCCATATCTTCGCAGTCTCTCACAACTTTGTTTAAATTTTTGGTGAAGTTGACAAGCGCCATATACAGGTCTGCTCTCTGTTCTTGACATTTCTCATGAAGTTGTCCTGCTATATGAAAATCATCTATTGTCTTCTTGTCATCTATGAATCAGCATTGACTTTCCGGAATAAATCCTGTCTGTCAAAGACTTCAGGATTTCCATTCTGTGTGTAAAGATGAATGTCTTGTGGGAATTCTTCCTTCCTCCACCCAGCCACGATGAAACAGCTCTTTCAGTCTCTCTGTCATGGATAGCCCCCAGACGGCAGCGGAACTTGCATTTGAACATGGAAATTTGCCAGCTGAGAGTCTGTTGAACTGCTAGAGACTCCTTTAAACTACCCTTGCATATATGATTTTAATTTGAAGTATATTTTTCTGGCTATCGTTGCCGATTTATAAGAGATCACTGATGACGATTTAGTACTTTATTAGTATTTTATTGTCTTACATCTATGACGGGTTGGTATTTATCAAGCAAACAAACTGATTTTCTTTCAAGAGTCTTGCATGTCTCTGACTTTTGATATAGATTGACAAATGTTGCTGCTGGTATTGCGTCTTGAATAATGAGCTAGTATCATCTTAATGCTTGTGCTGTTCCTCAAAATTCTAGAAGCCTCCGAATATCTTAACCATTCTCATCAAACCAGTAATTGAGTTTTCGAGATGGATGTCCTAAAAGTTCTATAGCTGAAGAATGTTCCAGTTCCAAACTGAGATTGATTGCACCCAGTTGGATGCAAATGTACCATTCTCTTTTGGTTCAATTTCGAGACACAAAGTCTCTATGGTGGTTTCTTGCTTAAAAGTCGCCTCTAAGGCTTGTGTTTGATGACACCGGTCTATAATCTATCCAGCACCCTGCTCTACATTACATTTGTCACTCTGACACCCTGCCTGTCTTTTCTCCACACTATGACATACAGTTTATGAGACGCCCGTGTTTGGATCGCAGATGCACCCGTGATGTTCACTTGTATATCACTTCATCTGGACTGATCATGGTAGGTGTATGAGATGGACAATATTGACATATTTATCGCCCGTCAGAGGAAGTATCAAAGTCATTAGGTGGTCATTGATGCCTTATGGCAATCCTGACAGCTTACACAAAGCCAACTTCTCCTTTATGGCTCTTCTCACTTTGGCCTCCACACTAGGAGAAAGTACAGCCGGCACCAACTCTTTTTCCATAACCTCTACAAACTAAGTCTCACTCAGTATTGCTATCTGCTTAACTGTGACTAACAAGTGACTGTTCTACGCTGTTGTCCAGTCGACCCAGGATTACCTATTAAGGGGCGAACATTCCTCTGCCAATCTTCAAAGGTATGACTAACATCTCAGTATTTGGGAGCCAATATTGACTGCTTAATAAAGGTGCTTTACATAAATTCATGTTAAATATTATGTTTTCCTACAATTATGACCAGGGGAGAGAGTGGTAGCCTTGCGGTAAAGCGTCGGACTGACTGCATCGAGAGGTCCTGGGTTTGGTCACCACTGGGAGCGTCGTGTTGTGTCCTTGAGCAAGACACATTTACTCACCACAGAACTGAATCATACCAAGTAGTGTTAGTTCAGTGCAGGCATGACTGCAAAAATGTTGACTCAATACAAAGAAGAAAAACAATATTGACCATCCGTACATGTTGACTGTAGCTTAATATACCCCTATACTACTATGATTAAAATAAAAAAAAAATATCAGTTGTTCAACTTTGAAAGATCAGTCGAGTAGATAATAAATATTTGTAATGCTTAAATCATATTTATCTTGTGTCTTTTCACACTGGAGCCTGTAATGATCCATATGAATGTGTACTTGTTGAGTGATGCTTAAATTATGGCAACTTACGGTATTATATTTTCACAAAAGCAGTTTTATGGCATTGTTGGACACCTTGATGAGTCCCAGAACAATGGTTTAAGCAATGACAATCAGTAGCGCAATAAAATCCACCCATTTGCAAATTCCAGTAGTATAGTTTGTCAATTAATCGTAAAATCAGATGATTTTGACGGCCATCTTGAAAATTGCGTTGGCCACCTTGAAAATGGAAAAATTTGAGATGGCTAACGAGAAAATATTTATTAGAAAGGATTAAAGAACATATTCTGAAAGTCTCATACTTGTATCCGGAAGTGCAGGATTGTCTCAAAATCCTGACGTTTCCATCTCCACTAAATAGGCATGATACAGCATTTGATAAATTACAAGCCATTATAAGTACACGTAAAAAGCAAGCAGCATAAAGTGTTGGACAAAGCCAGTTATGATTTAGATGGGATAAATATGACAACTACTTGTTTCAGAAAAGATTATACTCAACAAACCCTGTCTTACACAAGGTATCCATCACTTAAATTCACTCACTCAATCTTCAGTGCAAGCATGAACTATACTATTCAAAAGAAATAAATTTGAGCCCCCTCATGGGAAAACCAACAATCTGCTTAGGCGAAAACAAAGACGCAGATCAAGCGCCTTTGTTTTCGCTACTCGGATAGTACAATTCCTCTTCTACTTAAATCTGAAATTTCAAGCTTCTAGCTCTTTTCTGTACTTGTACAGCCCAGTTTGTGTAGGACCTATTCGGAAACCACATTGTTGGTTTTCCCACGAGGCGGCTCATTTATTTATATAATTTTATTTATGGCAATACAGTTTTGGACATTCATAAATCTTAACAGGAATGATTAGCGAAACTGATTCGATACTCTGCTTTGAGACGAAATTGAGATCCATACAAGTAACAACAGATATTAAAGATTTTGGTTATTTTAATTAAGATAAAGCTTTTTGGCTGACCATTTGATGCACACTTACTTCCTTGGCTACTCATGCTGAGTGCATTATTAGATTCAATTGATTCAAAGATCTTTTCCCTAATTCTGTCATGTATCAGCTATTGTGCATGTAAAATATTATAAAATAGACTAAATTTTCACTTGTACAAGAAAAGTTGAAGACAGACTTTGCTCTTATTAGAAAGCTTTCACTGCATGAAAAAGTCGATTTAGGCACCATAGTAAAAGTGTTGCAAACATACTGAAATGCCAGAATTTACTAAGGCTTGCTTCATATTTGACTTCATTTGAAGTTCATGCGCATTACATTTGCCTATGGAAAATGTCTGTGTTTACACAAGTATACGGATGGTGGCGCACATTTAGCTTGCCGCATTTACTTAATTGTGTGCGACCTGTGCATATGTTAAATGCATTATAAGATTCAAACCATTATCGTGCAGTACGTAAATATTTTGTCAAATTTTATTGTTTACTTTAAACGTTTTACCAAATATTTGCATAGCATGCTATTTCCCGTTCATGTTAACCTTTACTACGTATGTGAATATTAATCTGCATGTAGCAATTTACCGACTAATGCAAATAAAATCGTGAGTAGTCATTTTGAATACGCTATGCAAATGTAAATCAAATAAAAAAATTGCCATGCAAATGCAATCCTTTTAAATGACTTGTTTAATGTAATTCAAATTGTACAGTAAAATGATTTCAAATATCTATTTTTCAACATGAATGGTACATGCAGCAAATATAAGAAAAATATAAGTATGCCAATCACAATTCAGAATCATGTAAACATGCGCGCATATTATTCTTGAATTAGATTTGCATATCTATGTAAAGGCTGCAGAAATGAGATATTTTTATCTTTCAAACATATGCAAACATGTGGCAAATACAAAAATGAGACCACGTTTGCAGGTGTCAAATATAAATATAATATTCATGTTTGCTAACGTATGTGCAGACTGCATACAAATATATTTACGTAGTATATTTGCTGTTGTATGATAGGGTAATATTTGCAATACATTTGCCTAGGTTGGTATGCATATCGGGGTTATTATGAATTTGATCTGGTAGTGGGGTATACTGTCTGGTAGGTTTGGTTGTTTGATCGTGGTTTAACGTCCCACCAACAGCTAAGGTCATATGGAGACGGGACCTCGGTTTATAGTCCCATCCGACGGACTGGAGAAGCCATGGGTCGAACCTGCGATTGATTTTGGTCAAATTACATCTTTTCTTTCCCTAGATCCATTAACTGTCATGATTGTCGATCCAGTGCTTCAAACCGCAGAACACATTGTCGCCACCAATGTCCTTGACTAGTTAATATCCTTTTGGTGTACGGTTAATTAAATATGCACGATATAATATGTGAATCATTGAGTTAGCAAAACAATATGTAGCCTCTTCAAGCCATAAATTAGAAATGGTATTTTTTACGCAAATCCTTATCAATACATGCATTTCGGTTTATTGAGGAAACTCGTTCCTGTGCGCTTTATTTTGTTGAAATATTTGAACTTACAGCTCTCGAATTTCATATGTAACTGACTAATAGTTAGGAAATTATTATTTTAAATAAAAAAGGAGCCTATTGGAGTGCAATTGCCCACATATTAACTTGAAATATTACACGTAGTCGCAATTAAACAAATTGTATTTCGATAGCATGTTGGATATAAATTTTAGAAAATTGCGAGTTTTGTGGAGAATAAAATGTAACAAAAATCATTGAAGAATCGTACATATATAATGTCAATAACTATCCTGTCGACGCAAAATTTTGCTAGACATTTATGTTAAATATTAAATAACGCTTTTGTTTCATATCCCAGCTAACTGATCGTTAAACAGACAACACTTTGAAAACGAAAACGTGTTACACTTAAAAGATGCTCGACATTTTTTTTTTTTTTTTAGACACACACGGATGATGCTTCAACGCTACGAATAACGAATATTTCCCGAAAACGTGCAGTTTGTTATAAATGATTTCCAAGAAATGTTGTCAATCCTTTCTGAAGCTACTCAAATCCTTTTATGAATAGCATACGATAAGATAAGAGGCGGGCGTGTTTACGCACATGTGTTCCGCGCACATCAAAAGAATGATTCCAGACGCATAGGTTATTGCATAGCTAATTGGTTAATTAGCGCCTACATCAATCAAATGAAACTGGAATGTATTTTATCTTAAAAGACGGTCTTTTGAGACGCTATACATACAATCCTTTTAAATAAATCTATTTATTTATTAGAAAAATGGACAATTCCATAACATTATCGGATTGAATACCCACATCTTGATACGCCTTAAATTTTGTTTTATTAGATGCTAATGTTTATATTCTCCTTCAGATAGCATCAAAAACCTAATCTTTAGTATCCTTTTACGATCAGGTACCATCAGGGTCAGGACACGACGATTAAGTCGAATCTGTAATACTCGCACGCGCGCGCGAGCACACATCATGTACATGTCGTGTACAGCAACACTACAAAGTAAGATGCGGAGACGTTCTATATAATTCTGCACAGACTCAAGCCATCCTACTGAAAACATATATGTATCTGATCTTCCGTCCAGGTCCAACAAAAGCATTTCATGAAACATGATGTACATGGAGCCTTGTTATCACTGCCCCGGTTTAACTGCCTGGTTTATCCCGGTTTAATTGTTTGTTTATATTGAGGTTTAACGTCTCAGTCAACATTTTTTCAGTCATGTTGGGACGGAGCCATTGCTCCCTAGGTATTTACCAGTACTGTAGGGAGTTAAACGAAACTCTCTTAGCTGTTATCCCGCATATCCGTCACATTTACTGGTAAAGTGAAAGCCGCGTCCGGCACAATATATGGTGGGAATATGGCAGCCGCCCTTTTAGGCCTAAAGAAATAGATGGGCTGTTTGTGTCTTCAGTGAAAGCATATACATGTACGCTACTGACTGACCATCGGATCACTGGTTAACTGCTCGGGCGGAGCTTGCTCAAGTTAATCCGTACATATATTCTTACTGGCTTGTTAATTTAGTTTTTCCCCCACCTCGGTTTTTGGAGTGGAAATCTTTTTTTCTGATTGCGCCTTTTCCTGATCGTTGTCTACTTGTACCTTCTTCTGTGGGTGGTAAGATTGAAGCACGTTTTGTACATTCTAATTTTGTGTATAGGAGTCCCATAAAATGAAGACCACGTCCCTACATGATCATAGCTGTTGACTGGGATGTCTAGCATAAATTCAAACAAACAAACATTTAATGCTAAACTGTCACGAGCAGACTGACATAACTACACCGAAGAGCTTTGAAAACGCAAAAGTTGTAATTCAAATGTTTTTCATATCTATAAAAATTCGATTTAATCAATTTTGACACAATATAAGCATTCGTTTGTTTGCAAACTATGTTGTGAATTTCGTATCAAAATAATTTGTAATGTGACTTAACAGTCCTAGATATAGCAATTCCACTAAAATCCAAAACTGCAAATAATATCGAGCACGACAACAATTTGCCCCTTGCCATGCACAAAAAAAAAACATTGCTATCTCATTGAAAACATAAGTTTTTCCAGTTGCACTGATTGTCTGGCAATGATGCTAGCTTGTCTGAATGGTCATAGTCGACGTAATCGACCTAATATAGCGTATTTACGTCGAATCTGTAGAGACATTAATGCATTGGTGTGCAAAGTTTGTTTTATCAGACCGGTGTCAACATAGCCTGGGAGAGACTGCAGAAGTGCCGTATAGTTATAAGATGGCAAATTTGAGGTCACGTGACGTCACATATACGTCATCAAGTTTGTAAAAATCCAATTGTGCCGGATAATTCATTTTCAAAGAACAGTTGGCACTTATTCATCTGTGAAGAACTGGTATTCATTAATAGGTCATAAGACACATCAAACCTGCACATGGTCTAAAAGCTGCATGGTTTCAAGGTCTTTATTTTGATATATTTTGCATACCGCTACTTAAAAAAAAAATGAAATGGCAGCATTTTACATGTAGCACCAAGAGCCGTGAAAAATCGCAAGTTGTGCCTGAACATCTGACGCGACGTCTGTATGTGACGCATTGAATTCTTCATGGGCTGTGCGAATTCTGTACCAATAATTTACATTGTAGCGACAAGCGGCCTTTAAAACAAAATTCCTAACCGAAAACCTGAATTTTATAGGTCATTATTTGCTCAAGTGCCTGTCCCACTGCGCTTAAGATATCAACAATTTAGATCTCTCACTGATCAGAATGTGTAGATACATAAACTGGTCATTATATTCATTAGATTCTGGTATGTGTATCTTCTGTCCCAATCATAGAATACTATTTCTAGTGACTGATAAGTATTATCTCTGGAACTTGCTATCTGCCATTACTTATGTTTCTACTTTCTCCAGTCTATAATGAATCAAAATTTATGCAAGCTCCAAGAAACAGCTTTTGAATTATATGGCCACATGTGGTCCACGCCAAAGAAAGGAACGTATTCCTAACAGTCAACAGTATTAATAAGAACCTATTTGTTATCATTATCACCAAAAATGCGTTCTTTGGGGTTTAAGATCGCTTTACGATTGTGGGGGTCATTTCTTTGGACCCGATGTGCAGATGAAGAAAGCATAAACACGTTGGAAAACATTCTACATAATTTGCATGCACAGTCTTACCACAAAACTGGTGATTTAATAATCGTACGATTGCTTACGATTCCGTGGGACCGGTACTTTAAGTTCCAGTCCCACTGCGCTTACGATCGCAATACGATGGAAAACATTTTATAAATGCATTCGCAGTCTTATCAATAATCTTATGATTAGACAATCGTACGATTGCTTACGATTCAGTGGGACCGGTACTTTAGAAGAAAAAAAGTGTATTTTGTGTTAATTAAAGCCAAATAAAATGCATTCAGAATTGTTCGATATTCAATGCCGTAAACAATGTACCGTTTATGCAAGACAGCACAGCACATTTGACCACGGTCCGCTGCAAACAGATTTATTCCGTAATTCGTTCACTTTAAACTAAGGAAAATTAATATTCTAACTCTTGGAAATGTACTTTCTGCAAAAAAGTTCAGGCATAGTCGAAAAATATTCGGTTTGCAATATTCAATGAAAAATAGGGGCGTGCTTATAACTTTTGAGTTTAATAACTGTAAAGTTTCGTTTTAAAATTTGTTGTTGCCGTTTTTAAGTATTTATGATTGTTATAGGTAGATTTAATAAGATGCAGTTATATTCAATTTGAAAACAATCTGTTTTAACTATATTATTTTTGATGTTTCTTTGGCGAAAATAAAAACGATAATTATATAAAATGCAACATTGTAACATTGTTTTGTTTTCGAAATTTTTACGCAATCAAGTTACCAAGTAGCTCACCAAGACTGCATAGAGTGTAATCTTTGCTACAATGAAGACATTTGTAAGCAAAATGCATGTTAGGTATTTTGTTGACAGGACTCTTTGAAACTGTATTTATTCGTTTTGCCAAAAAGTTGATTTATGTAAATTGTGTTTGCTTGTATATCAATAAATTATGACTGAGACGTCATACATGTAGCTTATCATTCCCCTGCACCTTTGATTAATTATCTGACCGAACCCCATATGTTGTCTGCAAATCTGTTTAATTAAACGTGGAGGGAAAACGAATGTTTCGTTTTGATCCTTATCGTGAGAAAAACTGTCATCATCAGGCGGTTCTGGTCACACAACAGACTCGAAAGTGTATAATAATTTGTCGAACAGAATATCATATGATTAAATATGGTCTAATCACGAAACTAATAATTATGATTAGACTATCATTACATATACAACTCTATCACCGTCCCATGCCAACACTGAACGTGAAACCTGAATTTAAATACCACGGGCGATGCCAGAAATGAATATTCATCAAATAATTCAAAACATCTGTTATATTTTGCATAAGGTATGCAAAAGATTGCTAATGTCAGTTTTTGAACATGTACAACAGCGCAACCAAACGAAACAAACATTAATGTTTGCGGAAGATACGTAAATCAGCCATCAAATATTGACATAGCTAGATGTATACATACCATTTTAAATGTGACAAGCTAAAGGCATGCATAAGGTATGCAAAATGATATGAAATGCCAGTCTTTTAACATGTACAACAACGCGATCAAAAGAAACAAAGATTAACGTTTACGGAAGATACGTAAATAAGTAATCAAATATTGGCATAGCCAATTGTATACATACCATTGTAAATGCGGCAAACTAAAGGCATACATAAGGTATGCAAAATGATTGCAAATGCCAGTCTTTGAACATGTACAAAAACGCAACCAAACGAAACAAATATTTACGTTTGCAGAAGATACGTAAATCAGCTATCAAATTTAGGCATAGCCAATAGTATACATACCATTGCAAATGCGGCAAGCTAAAGGCACACATAGGGTGTGCAAAATGATTGCTAATGCCAGTCTTTGAACATATACAACAACGCAATCAAAAGCAACAAAGATTAACGTTTACGGAAGATACGTAAATAAGTAATCAAATATTGGCATGGCCAATATTATACATACCATTGTAAATGCGGCAAGCTAAAGGCACACATAAGATATGTAAAATGATTGCAAATGCCAGTCTTTGAACATGTACAAAAACGCAACCAAACGAAACAAATATTTACGTTTACAGAAGATACGTAAATCAACTATCAAACTTAGGCATAGCCAATAGTATACATACCATTGTAAATGCGGCAAGCTAAAGGCACACATAGGGTATGCAAAATGATTGCTAATGCCAGTCTTTGGACATGTAAACAACGTTATCAAAAGAGACAAACATTCGCATTTACGGAAGATACGTAAATCAGATATCAAATATTGACATTTCAATGATATGCATGCCTTGGTAAATGCGGCAAGCTAAAGGCACACATAGGATATGTAAAATAATTGCAAATGTCAATGTTTACACATGCAAAACAACGCAAGAAAATAAAAGTCAAATTCATCGCAACATTTACCTGTCATGTAAATTCCCAGCAAATTTCGACTCAACATTTGCCAAGTATTCTATTAATATGCAAGCACCAGTAAATTTTTGATACATTTACTTTTATGAAGAAACCATTGTAAATGATTAGCGCATGTAATTCCATAAATTTACCAAATATTTGCATATGTTTGTAAATTCGCATAAATCGAGGTTTTCATGCAGTGTTTGTTGATTATGCTCTATAGCAGTATATAGTAGAGCATGTACATACCTTCATGTTGGCTAGGCATGTGTTCAACATCTGTAAAGAGACAAAATATGAAAAATTATAGTTGGCTTCAAACTTTTGTGTAAGTGAATTTTTCACAGGCTGTCTACTAGGTCAGACACAAAAGCAGACTGTTCAAGTCTTTAACTCATTTAAGCCTGGCGTCCTTTTTGTGGGACATAGGCAAACAGAATAGCCCCAGATGTGACACCGCAGAACGCGGTGTCCCATCTAGACTATTCTGTTTGCTAAGAGGATTTTCATCTAAAATTTATATGAAAATTGAAATTCACTCCTGATGCCCCTAAAAATGAAAGTGGACTCACCCAAATGATAATGATGGGAGAATCCATTTGTCAAATATGGGTTAAACTTTGGAATCAGAAACTGGAACACAGATATTTCAATCACATAATGGTATAATGCACACCTATCTCTCACCCTTGTTAATTTCACTTTAATCATCGTTATCAGAAACTATTACTGATAATGCAATTATACAATGTTTCACATTTAAACTTTCTCCAGAAAATGCCATGATTACTGTTATTCAAACAATATTTACAACCTCAGCGATCTAATATAGCAACTATGTTAAAAGCAAAAGCAATAAAAAAAAACAAATCAATTGTTACAACATGAAGTCATCTTTACAACATAAAAATACACAGATTTTTCATAACATAACCTCTCAGTTAATGTTTAGTCACCATGTAGACCTAGTGGTCAAAAGCAAATGGTGTGAATGGTAATACGAGGATGATCCAATAATGATTGAGACTTTTTGAGTTATTCCTAAGTAAATAAACTTGGCTTATTATGAATATCTTGTTAACATTGCTCAATGTAATGCGCACACGATACACTGATTAAAATCCACATGTAGACAACTACCTTCTGTTGCTTAGCAACGAGAGAATGTTAGTCGGATGTCCTTGGCCACGTGGTACTTATGCATATAAAATGGGTTGCCATGGCAACTGGTGATAAAATTTCCAATCATGGCACACAGTTATTTATAGCGTTTATAAATAGCTTTATGCTCTGCAAATATCACTTACATACAGCTTATAATTCAAGTAGGCTGAACATTTTTGCGAGAAAAGTTGGGTTTTAGTTGCGAAAATATTCAGTGATTTTGTGGGTAGGGGTGAGAAATATCTTATAGCTTGAGTATACATGACACAATAAATTGTTTTAAACCTTGAAATGATCAATTATGGGGTATATATATCAAAATAATTTCAAAAGGAACACATGTCCCTTTCGTTTTATGTTGCCTAGCAACAATAGAATTTGGAAAATGCTATAAGCCGGAATTCATAGAGGAAAATGGTTGCTAGGCAACCATCTATCGATCACTAGCGCAAGACTTGAATCGACCAAAGCAAAATATTTCAGAGATGAATGTTAACACAGACAATACTCAATTATTATAAGATACCGCTTTTAAAATTTGTGACACAGCTAGATTTATATAGATTATGTTTATTCAAAGGGCAGATGGTGGCCATAGGTACTGCACGAGTAGTACTTAAATAACCATAGCAA
The DNA here is from genome assembly GCA_964017185.1 of Rugalucina vietnamica. NCBI lineage: Eukaryota > Metazoa > Mollusca > Bivalvia > Lucinida > Lucinidae > Rugalucina > Rugalucina vietnamica. Next base: position 12,568,651 of record OZ024871.1, on the reverse strand, counting down.
CCAAAGTTGTTCACCAAATTTGATAAAACACGCTCCATAGAGAGGTCAAATGTGTATCTAGTAAACGAAAGTAGTAAACATGAGCCAGTCAAAAGGGTTTATAAAACAAGAGAAAAGTCTCAATCATTATTGGATCATCCTCGTAAAGCTAATAGACTACTGTGTCTTTGGCTATGACAGCTCAATCCTTTCTATTGCTACCTTATCTTCCAAAACAAAAGTCAGGAATTCCTTTCCCTCTTAGATGAAAGGAGTTTTCCAAGGATTAAAACCTGTGACTTTCTGCATTACCCAAATTAGGCATACAGAACTTTTTTCAGAAGTGGCAAGCTAAATCAGACGACACCTAAAAAGTTATTGCTGTCATAACCTTACTTCTAGAAAACTTCCAAATGTAAGAACATGACGTATGCAATTCTACATCAAATTAGTATCAGAAGCTATTAAAATGAAGCCTAGACATGCTTGATAAAACATAAGATTGCTGAAGTTCGCCATAAGCAAGTTACATGTACATGAAGTCATGTACACATGACTTCAGCTGAACTCTGGTATTTCTAACAGCTCTTACCAATCAATAACAGCTCTTCTGCAGTAGGAATATTTACAAGAGTGAAATCAACACCATTCTTTGACAGAATTACCTGTCACCTTTGGTTCCATTGCGCCGCCATGAGAAAACCTGTCTTCAGGTTTCTGACCAGGTCCAACTTGAACCAGTCTGTACAGACCGGTTCATATCGGACCTGGTCAGAAAATACAGATTTAAGAACAAGAGGTATGTTTTTATCCGTTTAGCTAAAACAAAGGCACAGATCAGCTGTGCAGTAACTGCACAGGCAGAAATCTGGTTTTCTCATTACGCGGCACATTTTATACGAGAAGACTTATTGTTTGATCATTATTTACATAATAATACAGACTTATTTATGCAAAAGTCAATTCAAACAATAATGGCAGTCATTCAACAGGTTCAGTACTCTTTAAAATTACTTCTTATATTTCCTTTTCTGAAATGGATATGTATATCCACTATTAAGAAAAGCTTTTAGATAAAGTTCTGTTCTTATACATAGCTTCAGCCTGTAATATACTTACCTGTGGATTTTAAGATATCCTGTACATCTCCACCAATAGCTGTGGGATCACCATTGATAACATCCAGAAAGAAATCAGGGGGATTGTTATGTTCCTGGCAGGGATAACCTGTAAAATAGATCTCACACTATACTAACTGCTTGATAGAATTGTGTAAACTTCATCTTGTGTGAGAAAGTTATCTTAAGGATCAACTACACTGTGTTGTTGTTAAATATCTTAATTAACTTTTTTCAGCCACTGAAGTTCGCAATTTCTGCTAACTAGGTATTTGGCCATTACCAAAGAATCAATAAGTTATCTTAATGGCCATGGCCATGAGATTCAAACACATGACCTCTGATTAGGCCTCATAGTTCCTTGACCAGTGAGACATAGCATGCTTTACTAATGTGTCTTGATGGGTCTCAAACATTGTTTGCTTGAATATTTAACATAAAACATTTTTTAAATCTGCGTTCACATGTTGTTGCAGACATATTTTACCTTAGCAACTGAAATGTTTACCTACCAAGTGACTTGAAAAAATCAAGAGATTCTGCTGCTGGTCCATGATACACCACTTCACCCAGAGATAGCAACATCAGACTGTCAAACAGGCGAAATATTGTAAACCTCGGCTGGTGGATACTGAAGATGATTGTCCGTCCACGCATTGATAACCTGCAATGAATGAATCACTTTGATGTCAGAAAGAAATAAAGCATTTCTAGTTCTTACGAGAAATTTGAATGTCATTACATTGCCTACCATTATCTAAGCTCATAATTTTCAAGATCATTTAAGGTTTCTGAGTGAACACCCAAGAAGAAGCTTATTCCAGTACAAACATTTTCATTATAAGTCTTTTTGAATAAAGTTTCTTTTTCATTTTGATAGCAAAATGATCATACATGGTGTTTTATTGAAATATGCCTTAAAGTAGAATGAGGTTGAAACAAAACAACATACACAATGCCAGATTAAGGACCCATTTTTCTATTCATAAATTAGGACCAAGTTTTCTTTTCATAACATACTGTTTGAGAAGCAGCATGACAGTGTTAGCTGTGCTGGCATCAAGCCCTGTGGTTGGTTCATCCAGGAACAGTACTGGTGGTTGTATGATCAACTCCATCCCTATGTTACACCTCTTTCTCTCTCCCCCTGACACACCCCGGATAAACTCATTGCCAACCTGGATATAACATGTAAATACACATGCTAATAATTTTCAAAAAATATTGTATACGAAGTTTAAGGTTCACCAGCACTTAAAGTGCATTGTATCTCTTGCCATTCATAATAGGTAATCTTTTATGATTTGGGCCGTCTCATGAGAAAACCAACTATGTGGTTTCCGAACATGTCCGACAAATCAGGCTGTACAGTCACAGAAGCAGGCTAGAAGCTTGATACTTCGGATTAAAGAAGAAGAAGTGTACTATCCTGTAGCGAAAACAAAGGAGCTGATTAGCTTCGCGGGCCACCGAGAAGCTTATCTGCGTCTTTGTTTTCGCATTTGCAGATTCTTGGTTTTCTCATGAGGTAGCTCATTTTAAATAGTAATAAAACTTTTACAATATCTTGCATTTGATACTGCAGTGTTTATTTCTTATTCACATTAGCATCATATTGTATTACATGCACTTCAGGTTTTTGCTGTTGACTGTCTTTTCTTCTTAAATAACTGGCATGAGAGACTTATATGAAAGTTGAATTTGCAAAAGGTAAATATAATCTTATCAGAAGAATTATTTGAGTCTCGTCAAAACAACCAAAGAAAACAAAATGTGGACAATTACTCACATGTGCCTATTCATTAGCCTGATTCTCGGCAGAGTGCACAAAAGAATGGGTAATTGCATAATTATATAACCTTTACAACAAAGCACCCATAAAACAGTGCATATAAGCAAACTGATCTTCACCTTTGTTGTACTTGGAATAAGGCAGATTCACTTATGACAAGGTTTATTTTATTTACATATAGAGAAAGGGATTAAAAGTACAAGCTTTAAATTTATTTGAGCCACTGCATAAGAAAATCCACAACCTGCACATGCAAAAACAAAGGGGCAGATCAGCTGTGCAGTAACTGCACAGCTGGTCAGCACCTTTGTTTTGCTACACAGATCTTCTGTGCTTATACAGCTCAGTTTGTGTCGGACCTGATCAGAAACGACATTATTGGTTGTCCTGTGATGGGGCTCATATTTATATTAACTTGAATAGTAATAAATTGTTATCATGCTGTGTAAAGGCTTAATTGATGCACAATAGAAGAATAAATCTCCTGCTTTTCAAATTTTATATGAAACTGTATTACCAAAAGTGCAGCTGGTTTGTTAATGGCCACTGAAATAACTATTATACATGTATGTTTACTTAAAATGTGCATGACAATCAAAGACTAAGACTGACAGGGATTTCACAATTATTTATAAACCAAAACAAAAAGAAGTAAAGAATTTGCAATAAACTGTTGTAAAGTCAACAATTTTACTTCTTTATGACTTTGCACCTTTTCAATCAGCTCCTAAATTTTACATTCATGGCAAATTCATATACATTTGAGCCATGTCATGAGAAAAACAGATTTTTGCATGTGCCCAAACAAAGGCTCCTTGGTTTCCTCCATACGGAACTATTACTCTTTTATATTAATCCAAAATTTCGAGCTTCCTACCTTCTTCTGTGATTGTACATGTTTTTAGTGTCGACCAGTTTTCTCTTATTGTGGCTCTTTTATAGATTCCATACCTTTGTGTCAGCACAGTGCACTAGACCAAGCTCCTGAATCACACTGTTCACTCGGTCCTCTCGCTCATGGGCTGTAACTGTCGAGGGTAGACGGAGAGCCGCTGAGAAATGGAAGTTCTCTCGCACTGAGAGAGTGCCAAGGACAACATCATCCTAAAATAATTTGATAAGTATACAACAGTTTATCTGTTTTTTATTTTGTGGTTTATTTTATTTTGTGGTTTAATGTCCTAGGAAATATTTTCCGATCATGTCAAGATGGGTATACAGTTTTTGATGAAAGGGTGACCATTCTTGGACTCCAACTGATTGTTTTAGACTAATTTTGCTACATTTCTATAGATTACATTTATGTAATAACATGTATTGGATACCTTACACGGGTTCCAACAATAGTGTTGTAAAGAGGGAGCAGAAAAAACAGTACAGATTAATTAGTGTTCCTTTTAAATATTTTGACCAGCGAATTAGGCTACAGTATCTTGTAAATGAAATACCTGGACAACATATCCGACCATACATTTGAAGTTCTCTGGTGGTGGACAGCCGTCTAAGAGCAGAGTTCCTGACAAGCCAGAAGGATCTTTTCTTCCAGCGAGAACATCAAGTAACCTGAATAATAGGAGCAGCAGCATGAGAAGAGCCACCTCGTGGGAAAACCAGCAATGTGGTTTTTGAACAGGTCCAACACAAACCGAGCTGTACAAGCACAGAAGATGGTTAGAAGCTGGAAATTTTGGATTTAGAAAGTAGAGGAATCAAGTATCAGAGTAGCGAAAACAAAGGCACTGATCAGCTTCGCTGTTACGGCGAAGCTGATCTGCGCCTTTGTTTTCGCCTATGCAGATTGTTGATTTTCCCATGGGGTGGCTCAGAAGAATAGATTTTTGCCTAGGCGAAAACAAAGACACAGATCAGTTGTGCAGTTTCAAGTAACTGCACAGCTGATCAGCAGCTTTGTTTTCACTACATGGACAATTCTTTGTCTACTTATATTCAAAATTTAAAGTTGTTATTATTCTTCTGTGACTGTAAAGGTCAGTCTGTGTTAGACCGGATTGAAAACCTGATGACCTGTTTTCTTGTTTGGCAGCTCATATGGGGAAACGTGACATTTCATGGTGTTTCCAATCTGGTCAACCACAAACCTTTCAAGATTTCAAGAGTTGGAACTAGCAAGGATATACTAAATCAATTCTCTTTTTTTCCACGTCTTTAATATAATTATTCTCTATTAGCTGGCATGTGTTTCGGTGGACTTATATGCATGTTTGTTTGTTTGTTTTGAGTCTTAACATCCCATGTTTGTTTTGAGTCTTAACATCCCAGTCAACAATTTTTCACGTGTGTCTGGATGGAGACATCCCTTCCGTGGTCATAACAAGTACTAAGAGTTAGTCTAGCTCAAGGACACAACATGTCAGTGGTGGGGTTCAAACCCAAGTCCTCTGATGCAGTCCCACAGTCTACCACTAGGCCACTGCACCCACTATTATATCAGTCACAAATGAAACAGTGAAAAATTGCAATGAATAAAATTATCAAGTCTAAACTTACGAAGATTTTCCACTGCCTGTTGGACCAAGAATAGCATTCATTCCAGGGGCAAATAACCCACTGAAATAGAAATTGGTAAGAAAATATCGAAAGATATTTAAATAAACCTACGATTACTTTTATAACGGCTAATGCACCAGTCATTTGCAACCACGGCCCCCTCGGGGCCGGGAATAGCGGGGGCATAGCCGGGCTTAACTGCAGGGTTTTGACTTCAGCATTGTCCCTGCAGTGCCGTGGAATAGCAGGGGTTTTGATTCCTGTCCCAAAATGGCCATGAAAATTTACATTTACCTGCCGGGATTTGAGCGGGGACTTTGGCGGAGCTTTGACAATAAGAGTATCCCTGCAGTGCTGGGCATATACCCGGGCTTTGGAAAGAGAAAAGTCAATATCCCCGCTATTTCCCGGCCCCGAGGGGGACGTGGTTGCAAATGACTGGTGCATAAAACACAATCAGAATGGACATTTGGGTTTCACTTTTATCAAAAAAAAATGAATTTTAAGTGGGGCATATTTAGATGGCATTTTTGTTATTAGAGACATCTTAGATGCAAAAACGCAGAAATTTTCATTTTCTTTTCACGCTTTCAAAAATTTCACCATACCTTAAGGGCCTGAGGGCATACATATCTGAAAAATTATAACATGCATTATGGCTAATGCAATTTATCTTGTATTGAGAATTTTTAATTTTAGGGCACTTTTTGGTGTTAGATAACAGATTTTATCTGAAAAATCTGTCAAAATTTTTAACATATGGACAAATATGAAAATGTGTTGTGTCTGTAGCCCTATCTGTTTTAATACAGTTTTGTCACAATTATTAACATCATATCTACTGGTACATTTATTACTTTTAATGATGTTCTTGTTTGTTTAAAACCCAAACAAAATGAGATTTATAAGCTTAAAATGATCATTTTAAGGGCTACGGACAGCATAGCTGGTGTCTTGAAAAATAATAGAAATTTTAAAGTGAGACTTTATAACACTCAGAAATAGCCAAATTTTAGCCTTTAGACTAGGCAGTAAACCGTTCCGCTACTAATAACCCACACATATTATATAATTATATATTACTGGAAAGCTTGTGAAGTTTCCTATTAAGCTATGACAATAACATCATTCTAGGAGTGCACCAGGGCAAAATACTGGCATATAACATGTATTTTGTGAAATGTGCACCCTGATTGTGTTTTAGCCGTAAAATAAAAATAGATATCTGGCATAGCATATAAGATATCTCATTTCATATTTCAGATATCTAATACAGCATATAAGATATTCTATCTAAAATAGAAAATTATAGAATATTATTATATTAGATAACTTTTCTAATTAAAACGTGTATTAAGTTAAATTAAGCCCTCTACATTAGCCTATTTATGGATATCCTAAATTCAAATTATGGATATCCCAAATTCAAGACAATTTTTGATTATCCATCATGTCCATCAATACCTTTAAGGATATCCTTAAAATAAGCTGATTTAAGGATATCCATAATTTGAATTTATGATATCCTAAACTCAAATTATGGATATCTTAAATACATTTTTGGATATCCAAAAATGTATTTAAGATATCAAATATATAAACTTAATAATACATCTTATTTGTTAAACTAAAGATATCTAATCTGTCAAATAAGATATCTATCTAATTTGTCAAATAAAATATCTATCTAATTTGTCAAAAAAGATATCTACTTTGGCATTTAATATATCTTATTTCATTCAATTATGATGTCTTGTATGTTACAGTAGTTATCTACAAATGTCTTTCTTTCTTCAGATCAAGGACACTCTATCGAGAGGACGACACACTCGGATTATTTTGCCCTTTATCTACTGTGACATGATTTTGGAACGAAACGACCCGTTGCCCCGCGTGATCCGGCAAACGAGCGGTAGTTTCAAAATTAGAATAAATTGCATGGAATTATCTTCTCTGAGCCAGTAAGTAGAACCTTTAACAATTAAATCAGATTAAAGGCCTTTTAATTATCTTTCATCTGACATATTTATCTTTCCCCTAAATATCACATTACAGGTAATTTTAGTGGTTTTCTTTACCCTTATTTTGTTTCTATTTTTGACCTTAAAATGGCGTCATGGCGACCAATTTTCACACAGTCGTCATAAATCGGAACCGATTACTTAGATATAAGCTGCGTGCTATTAGTAAGTATAATATTTATGAAAAGCAGATACATCAAAGTTTCGGAAAATTTATATAAGAGTTTGATATTTTGAAATGTGTAGTAGTAAACTTATTAGAAATTACAAAGTCTGCGTGACAAAATGGCGGACCGTTTTTAGAAAACGAAAATCAACGGTGGCGCTTTTGGAACACTTTACAGCTTTATTTGAGCTTTCTACCAATAATTATTTTGTTTACTTTGTATGTTAAAGACAAATCTTCAAGTTGACATATGCAAAACCTAAGTTCAAGCTATACTGTCAATTTGTCAGGACGATTTTTTCCGGGAAATTTACGGCTCATAAATTTGTTTTAGGGGTTTCTTTTTCCTACGTTTTTTCCTAAATTGAAAGGTTTTCGTTTAAACTGTCTGTTATGATGATGGTAGACTTTGTGCACTTAATTTTCTTTATTTATCAATTTGAATACAACCAATCTTTGGAGTTATTTAATAAAAACTCGAACAGGTATGATTTATCTTATTTCAAAATGGCGACAATATCGACCGCTGCGGCTTAGCGGACAGGTAAAATGGGCATAGTACATATAGTCAATATTTCATGAGCGATTTCCACTGAGTGTGTTGTCCTCTCGATAGAGTGTCCTTGTTCAGATACTGAGTCAATAAATTTTTGATCATCATCACCTCAGGTTAATATGATATCTGGACAATAAACAGTATAGATATCTTATATACAATTTTAGATATCTTGTATGTTAATTGAAATATTGTAGCTTATTTAAGAAAACTAAATCTATATCTAATGTATTATAGATATCTTATTTGTTATGTAAGATATCTAAATCATGCGCGGATCCAGAAAATATTCTCAGGGGGGGGTCCAAATTCCCAGAAGGGGTCTGACGGAAAATTTCAACATGGCAAAAATTAATAATCTGGCAATTCCAGATGGGGTCCAGACCCCCTGTCCCCCCCCCCCCCCCTGGATCCGCCCATGTAAATGAACGAATAATATATCTTCAATTCTGTCTTAGATATCAATACAATTAAAGATGTATATAGTGCTCTAGTATCGATTTTCTAAAAACGCAAATAAGATTTGTTTATAGGCGAAGTTTATCAGATTATCATTATTCAATGTTCCAAAACTTCAAAAGACAAGTGCTACTGAACTTTTTTGCACACCTGTAAAATTCACGTGTCAGAACCAGTGCACCTGTACTGTACACGTGTTTTTGACAGCCTGGTACCCGGTCCATAAAACGTAAACAAAAGTGACATACTCAATATTTTTCAATATTTCTTTATCCTCCATACCACCACAGCATGCTTTTCTCTTCACTTTCACCTTGTAACGTATGCTATGGGCTGTCAACGTCGATCCCTTGCCGCTTGTGGAAATACCACCACCCACAACATGATGTTTCGACTCCCCAATTCTTGAGTTGTCGACTGGTACCCACACGTGAGTAGCATCCCCATTCTTGGAGCCATAATTAGTGTTCTGTGATCCGTTTACCAGATGCTCCTGTCGAATAGCAAATGTTTGTAATGGTGTAGTTGTCATTTTCTCAGTCAACGGTTAATTTCACACACAATCGCCAAGAAAAATGTCACAGAGATTTTGGCCATTCACGCACAGAACCGCTGGTTCCCGCAAATGGTGTATTTGGTCACGTGACAACGCAACTATTTATAACATCCACAAGACAGTTTACCGAAATGTAAGTTTAGTGCCTTTAAAAGAAAATCGGCCTCGCCCTGATCTGTGTAGAGAATTTTACTGGCACAGTTCACATTTTTTCTTAACCCCTTGCAGTTTGGGAGTGTTGAGGTTCGCAGAACTTATGAGTTACACAATCGATATATTACGGATGGGAAATTAGTAATGCTACGAGCCTATGAAATTACATTCTTAGAGTTTGAATTGTTCGTGCTTAAAATAGCAGGATAAGTGAAACGAGCGCCGGGCTTGTTGAAAAAATTGCAAAATTCCACATACGCCAGACGCACGTCGGAGGCACGTACAAAACGCGTTGCGGGTGCGTTGGACGTCTGGTGCGCGTCGCTGTACTTCGCTAAAATTCGGTGCGCGTTTCGTGCAACAATTTTTTTTTCTAAACATGCTTATTAAACAATTTTCTATAGAAGCTCGGCGTGTATACGTTTCGAATAAGTTCCACACACGCTATATGTGCGTTGAATACGCTTTGAATTCGCTTGGCGCACGTTTTAGGCACGGTCAGGGTACGTTTCACGTGCGTTTCGATTTATGAGATATTGCTACAGTACTGTGTCCCAAGCGTGTATGGGACACGCGTTTAACGTTTGATGCACGTGCTTGGAGTGTCTGTGACTAACACAAACGTACGACAAAATTTTCAGCGTTTGAGATTTTTATACTTCCGGCATACGGCTCAGTCACACGCTAAGGCCTGTTTACACATTCACGATTTTTGGCTACGGTGCCGCTACGATTCGCCACGATTTGTAAAATCGTCGTGTACCCGTGGTGATTCGTAGTAGAACCGTGGTGAATCGTGGTAAATCTTGTTGAATCGTGATGATTCAGGAAACTCCACGGTAGCGCCGGAAGTTTAAAACATTCGTGGCGAATCGTGGTGGATATTGGGCGTGGCCTAATTCGTAGCGCAACCGTAGCGGAATCGTGCTTATTCGTACTGACGTCGTAGCTATATTCGCGGCTATTCGTGGGAAATCGTAGCCAGTCGTTGAATCTTTGACACCACGAACTCTCACGATTCACCACGCATTGTGTACGGTTTTCCTACGAATCATCCACGGTTTCGCTACCGCCGTGAATCGCACTACGTACCGTATCGAACCGTACAAGCACCGTGAGCATTCGTTGTGCCACCGTGGTCAATCCTCATTGACCGTAGCGTTGCCGTGACGAATCGTCATTGATTCGTAGCGATACCTTACAGACATCGTACTAGTATCGTGGACATTCTTACTGGAATCGTAGTGACACTGAAAATTTCCACTTTTCGCCACGATTCATCCCGATCCATCCCGATTTTTCTGACCACGAAAATTCGGGGTGAATCGTGGTGAAGTTGACAAAATATATATACATGTACCCAATCAAAATGCATGAAAACATGCACGATAATCGGGCGGGCGCCGTGGTATGTCCGTTCGATGACTGCACGATATCCGTAAGATGTGAATGGTATCGTTCGGTCACCCTGCGGAAACCATGCGATAGCCGCACGGAGGTCATACCGGATCACCATAAGAGCCTACGATTACCAAGTACGATTTTTGTCCCCGTGATTATCATAAAAATCGCACGATCATCGCAGGGTCTCCGTATGGCTCCCGTACGATGCCACTACGACGTGTCTACAGGCTATGGTCGTACGATTTTTAAAAATTGTCAAAGTGAAGACTATTAAACCATGATTTAAGGCATATATAATTATATATATGGATGGTGTTGCTAGACCACTTTTCCTGTGTTGAGCGAATTTTAGCATAATGTACGCTTATTGCTTGCCTGCCTTCCGATATGCGAGCAAATCCAGCAGTAATAAACTCCATGCATTCAGAATTAAAATTCAGAATATGAACTAAAACGCTAGCATTAAGAATCGCACTTAAACCTGTCCCTTCCTTACAAAACATCAACCGAGGTCCTTTAAAACTTTCAACAGAAGAAGTGGTCGACACAGGGTGCGAATTAGATTGGGGGGGGGGGGGGCGGCGAGAAAATATAAAAATGACATACCTTCGATGAAGATCTCTTCATTTTGTTTATGTAACAAAATGATCATACTGTAATTTGATTAATACAAGTCTTGCTATCTTCTTCTGATTAGATAGATCTCGATACTGCGTGATATATTAAGATGTAACAGTTCAACTTCTAGATCTAAATTTGATCTATATCTAAATCATCTTATCTCATCTGAATCTGCTGAAGCCATTCAAGCATTTGCTAGTCATTACAAATTACATGATAGAGACATTACCCCGGGGGGCTAATTTGACCTACCTTGCACCCCACGCCCATGGGTGCCAAATTGTTCATTGTGACCCCAGAAATCCAAAGAACTTTTGTCCTCAAAGAACTCAATTGCACTATGAAAAACAGAGGATCAATAGTCATGTAAGGACAGCTTTACTTGTAGGGGAGCTATAATGGACCCTGCCTTTGGGCGTGGCCTGTAAGGACACCAGGAGCACAGGCGGCATGATTTACAAAGAGAATTACTGAACATTGCTACACACAAATTATAAACGCTCCGGGACTAATAGTTTCTGGCAAGAAGATTTGTGTCTGATTTTCACATTGTAAGTACATGTATAGGGGTGCTAATGTGCCCTGGGTGGGGGTGGGGGTCATCTTGAACACCTGGGCATCATTGGCAGGATCTATGTAAAGCATCATATAACATTGCTGCATAATAAATATACAAGCTTTGAATCTTGCGGTTTCAGAGAAGAGCATTTTTACATATGATTCCTATTATAAGCCTATGGCAGATACATGTAATGACGTCCCTGGGGCGTGGCCTGTATGGACCCCAGGGGCATGGTTAGCAGGTTTTATAAAGAGAATTACTTAACATTGCTATACACAATATATAACAGCTCTTGGGCTCATGGGTTTCAAGAAAAAGGCCTTTGTACGTTTTCCCAAATGTGAGTATATGAGAACTAATGACCCCCAGGGTGGGGCTATTTTGGACCCCAGGGGCATGTTTGGCACCAAATAACGTTGCTGCATACTAAGCTTTGGGTCTTGTAGTTTCAGAGAAGACTTTTTCATGTTTCTCTTATTATAAGTTTATGGCAGTCATTCACATGTGGCCAATTTGGACACCTGGGTCATGATTGACAGGATTTATAAGGGGAACCACTAGGCTGTCAGTGTGGTCAGAGAGACTACCTTAATGTCATAAAATATTGTCTTCAAGGATGAGCACATTTGTATGATGTAAAATAACATAGTTTCCACACCCACCCCTCGTTATTACAAAAATACTCATATCCCACCAATAGCATGCTCTAGAATACTTGGATTGGTCTTATAGTGATGCATGAACCTAACAATTTAATCTTAATACCTAATGTTTAAATCACTGAATTTACTTTTCATGGAAATTAATAAACAAAAAAAAAAACACCATAAAACATTGGAGAAAATCATGAAAAATAGGGGGTGTACCTACAAAATCACGTACCAGAGCTGTTAATAAACCCAGGATCCTGAAAGAGGTATCAAACGAATCCTATGGCAATGTACTATGACCCTGAAGTTTAATATAAGAATAATCTGATTTTCAATTTCATGAATTTTAATGAAAACTTAAGAAATTTGAGAGAGAAAAAGTAAAAAAACTAAATGAGTAAACATACAGAATGACTTGTATCTTATTCTCAGCAATCAATAACCTTATGGTGCTGAAAATGGCATCAAATGGTTGCTATGACAATATCATACCATCATGTGCTACAATTTATAAGTAATTTGATTTTTATAAACAAAGCCTTTTGAATATAGAGAAAAATACAGAAAAATTAAGGGTATACATAGAAAAACGCTTATATCTTATAATATGGTCTTGTGATCCGTATTATATAAGCGAATACAACACATAATTTAGCTCAAATGAATTTTGATTTCACTATTTAATTGAAATGACCTTGAGTAGTCAATTAACTTCATTATCTCAAAGTCACTCAACTTTCAAGTCACAGGCTACAGGAATAAAGGTCAATTTTCCTCTTCACCTCGGAGCTGTGTCTGGTATCTTCACCCATGTAATAAGAAAACCTTGTGAAAACATGAAAGCAATCAATGCCTTCTTTTTCAGTACCCAGATGGTACAACGATACATATGATACTGTTATGTATGACAGTTACTTGTTGAAAGATGTGCATTCAGTACTGGTAAACTTCCCAAGGGAGTATGCCCAGGAAAGTATGATGTTATACATATGATGTTTACTTGTTGTCCTTAGCAATTATTTACTTTTAGTGTCCCAGATATTGGACATAAACAGGTTGTTTACTTCAGAATTTTCTAGAAATTTCAAATTGTTCTTTGACGGAAAAGTCAGGAAAAATCTGGAAGAACCAAAGATGTAGAATCTTCTAGAAAAATCTTTTTTTATATCAAAAGAATATTGTGGAATTTTCTGGAAGGATAATGGCCTCTCTAGAATATTCCAAAACATTAAATTTTGGTAAACAACTTGTTATTTTTAGTATATGATATCATAGAATTTGCTGGAAGAATCCTGAATGTTCCTCAGTGCTATATAAGGGCTACAAATTTTCATAAGGACAATCTTTGGGTACTATTACTATTAAGAAGTCAAAATCTATCTTACTGGAATTTAAACTTATTCTTGGATTACTTTGTGATATTCGATTCTGGATTGGGACATAGTGCTATTTTGAAACAAACTTTAATTCTTGGGATCAGAAACTGATACAGACTTGTGTTAAAAAATTCTGAGGGACATTCAGACATTCTTTAAGGGAATTAACATCTTGAAAGGTATTGTACATTCATTTTTGTTTGAGTGTATATATGCTTTTGATTGTTTCACATGTAATTACTGGTTAAATCACTTCTAAATAGATTTGTTAAATTTTAAACAAAGCTTGTTGCTGGCTAACCAACTTGTTGGTTTCCTTAATCTTCTAGTTACGCCTGGCACATAACAGAATTGGGGGCTCGAGTCCGGGATTGAAATTTCTTGTGCACCAAATTTATTTAAAATTCTAAAGTATCTTCACTGTTTGCTGTTTAAATAGCTAAAGCCAGCAAAAAGCAACCATGTCATTCAAACTAAGTGACTTTATTGCTGCGCCTTCTCAGGAGCTGTTAGATAAGGCCAAAAAGAGTGACCTCTTAGACATAGCTGATCATTATGGGTTGTCAAATATCAAGACTTCCATGTTAAAACATGAAATTAAGAACATTTTGATTCAGTTTTTTGTTGACGAGGAAATTTTTGATTCCTTGGCTACTTCTCAGATTCTAGTCACTCAGACTGACTTGCAGTTGAGGGAACTAGAAATCAAAAGACAAATTGAGATGGAAAAACTAAAATTTGAGTATGAAGAAAGAATAAGGTTGGAAACTTTAGAACGGGATGAAAGAATAAGGGCAGAAAAGGCCGAAAGGGAAGAAAGAATAAGATTGGAAACTTTAGAACGGGAAGAAAGAATGCATAAACAAAAGTTAGAAATGGATAAACAAAAGTTAGAAATGGAAGAACGAGAGAAGGAAAAACAAAGAGAATTAGAACGAGAAAAAATTGAGTTAGAAAAAGAAAAATTTAAATTTGAAATTGAAGAAAAAGAAAGAGAAAGGCAATTTCAGTTACGAATGAAGGAAATTGAACTTAATGACAAATCAAAATCAAAATCTTTGCCTTTGGCTACTAGTACAGTATTTGATGTCACAAAACACATTCGTCTCGTTCCTCCATTTCAAGAAAAAGAGGTTGACAAATATTTCTTACATTTTGAGAAGGTGGCAGAAAACTTGAAATGGCCAAGAGAGCACTGGACCTTGCTTTTGCAAAGTGTTGTAATTGGTAAAGCTCGAGAAATTTACACTCAGCTTTCTCTTGAGCAAAGCTCAGATTATGATACAGTAAAGGAATTTATTCTTAAGGCTTATGAGTTGGTCCCTGAGGCATACAGGCAGAAATTTAGAGACTGTAGAAAAGAACATGACCAGACTCATGTTGAGTTTGCTAGAACAAAAGAGCAACTATTTGATAGATGGTGTTCTTCAAAGAAAGTAGGTTCTGATCATGCAAAGCTAAGGCAGCTCATGCTTGTTGAAGAATTCAAACGGTGCATAAATTCTGATGTTAAGGCTTTCTTGAACGAAAGAGAAGTTGAAAACTTGGAAACAGCAGCACGTTTAGCTGATGACTATGCTTTGACTCATAAGGCTTCATTTGTCAACAAGCCATATCCTAGGAAACCATATAACCCTCAATCAAAGCAAATTACCCCTCAGTCAAAACCATATTCCCCTCAGTCCGGTCCCAAAGCCAATCCCAGTAATCCAACTGACAATTCCAGTCCAAAACCCAAATTTTCTAGTGAAAACAAAGGACAAAATCCCTTATCCCAGCCAATTTGTAATTATTGTAAGAAAACTGGCCACATTATTTCTGAATGTTTGGCACTGAAACGAAAGAAAGAAAGAGAAAATCTAGATAGTGCTAAACCGACAGGTCTCACCTCCTTAAAGGCTAAACCACAGTCTTGTATCCAGGAAGAAAACCCTATACTGACCAGAACTTGTAAAGAGTCAGTCTCTGAGGATTCTATTATGAAGATTTATGAACCATTCTTATCAGATGGTTTTGTGTCACTTAACAGTGACTCTGCCCAGTCTACCCCTATCAAAATCTTACGAGATACCGGAGCTTCTCAATCCCTTATCTTGGCAGATACCTTGCCATTTTCCGAGAAGTCTTCTTCTGGGACAAGTGTCCTTATCCAGGGCGTAGAGTGTGGATTTGTTAATGTACCGCTCCATAATATCTATTTGTCCTCAGACTTAGTTAAAGGTCCCGTGGCTGTAGGTATTAGACCTTCCTTACCCTTTAAAGATATTCATTTGCTGTTAGGCAATGATTTGGCAGGAGATAAGGTTGTGGTAAACCCACTTTTGACCAGCACACCATGTGTTGATCAACCGCCTGATCCCATTGAGCAGGAAATTCCTGACCTTTACCCTTCTTGTGCTGTCACTAGGGCAATGGCAAAGAAAGCCAAATTATATGATGGGATGCAGGACATAAATTTAACTGACACTTTGATAGGTCAGTCCTTTAATAAAGAGATTTCAACATCTCTTTCCCCTAGTCAGTCTGATATTCAGACTGACCCTAGCAATCCAAGGTCGGGGTCAGAAAATGACCTTTCACCCTCAACGTCAAATGATCAAGGTCATGACCAGATGTCAAGGTCACAGCTTTGTAAAGAACAACACAGTGATTCTGAGATCTCACCTTTATTTGAAAGGGCTTTAGATGAAAAAGAAATATCCCAGGTCCCTGTTTGCTATTATGTCAAAAATGGCATATTAATGCGAAAATGGCGTCCTCCGGATGTCTCCGCAGAAGATGAGTGGACTGTTAACCACCAAATTGTGGTTCCTAGGGTTTATCGCCCTGAAATCTTAAACTTGGCCCATGAAACTCCAATGTCAGGCCATTTAGGTGTAAATAAGACCTATCACAAGATCCTTAATCATTTCTACTGGCCAGGAATAAAATCTGATGTATCTCAACACTGCAAATCCTGCCACACTTGTCAGATGGTAGGAAAACCCAATCAGACTATTCCTAAAGCTCACTTACAGCCCATTCCTGCCTTTGATGAACCTTTCAGCAGAGTGATTATTGATTGTGTAGGTCCCTTACCCAAAACAAAGAAAGGTTGTGAATATCTTCTGACCATAATGTGTGCTTCAACTCGCTTTCCTGAAGCTATCCCACTCAGAAATATCAAGGCTAAAACAATAGTTAATGCACTTGTGAAGTTCTTCACATTTGTAGGCCTCCCAAAATCTATCCAGTCAGATCAGGGCTCAAATTTTATGTCAGGAATTTTTCAGCAAGTTATGTACGAACTTGGAATTAAGCAATACAAGTCATCGGCTTACCACCCTGAAAGCCAAGGTGCCTTAGAAAGATTCCATCAAACTTTGAAAAACATGATCAGATCTTACTGCTTTGACACTGAAAAAGATTGGGATGAAGGCATACACTTGCTTCTATTTGCTGTAAGAGAATCTGTACAAGAGTCTCTGGGGTTCAGCCCATTTGAGCTTGTTTTTGGGCACACTGTACGTGGACCGTTAAAACTTCTAAAAGAGAAATTTCTCTCAGATGATGACAGTTCTTTGAACTTACTTCAGTATGTGTCTGATTTCAAAAACAGACTATCAAAGGCCTGTGATGCAGCTCGGTCCAATCTCAAATCTGCTCAAAGCAAAATGAAGATTCGTTATGATGAAAATGCTAAAGACAGAAATTTTGAACCTGGAGACAAGGTACTTGCTCTCTTGCCCGTTCCTGGCAGACCTTTACAAGCTAGATATTATGGCCCGTATACTGTTGATAAAAAGTTAAGTGACGTGAATTACATTGTTAACACTCCTGGGAGGCGCAAGCAAAAACAGCTATGTCACATTAATATGCTCAAGAAGTATATTGATAGGGATAGCTCTGTTATTTCATCAGTAAATATAGTTAATTCTGTCCCTCATGAACAAAATCAAATGGACTCTGAGGACTTCAACTTGGAGAAATCTGATCCCTCGTCATCGAAACTCCAGAATTCTGACATACTACAGAATCTTGATCAGAAACTGTCTCACCTTGATTCAGACAAAAGACTTGAACTGAAACAGTTAGTTCTCGAATATGAGCACTTATTTCCGGACATTCCATCCAGAACTGACAAAATCTATCATGATGTTGACATTATTGAAGGTTCAAAACCTGTAAAGCAACATCCTTACAGAATGAACCCTGTAAAACAGCAATATCTCAGGGAAGAAGTTCAATATTTGCTGGACAATGATTTCATTGAACCCAGCCAAAGTGAATGGAGTTCTCCTTGTATTCTTGTACCAAAGCCAGACGGGACATTTAGAATGTGCACAGACTATGGAAAAGTCAATTCTGTCACTAAAACAGACACTTTTCCCATCCCACGAATCGATGACTGCATTGATAATATTGGACATGCCAAGTATGTTACAAAGTTCGATCTGCTAAAAGGATTTTGGCAGATACCCCTCACGGACAGAGCAAAGGAGATCTCGGCATTTGTTACACCAGATGGACTGTACCAGTATAAAGTCATGCCATTTGGAATGAAGAACTCGCCTGCGACTTTTCAGCGGCTGGTCAACAGTTTGATTTCCAATCTGGATGGCTGTAAAGCCTATATCGACGACGCTATTATCTTCAGTGAGGAGTGGCAACAACACTTGCAGACAATCAGAACATTCTTTGACCGGCTAAGTGATGCTAAACTAACTATGAACTTGGCAAAAAGTGAATTTTGCCATGCAAACTTGACATTTCTTGGACACATTGTAGGTCAAGGTCAGGTAAAACCTGTAGAAGCTAAAGTTGAGGCTATCTCAGATTTTCCTGTACCTACTAGCAAAAGACAACTGATGCGCTTTCTGGGTATGGCTGGATATTACAGGAAATTCTGCAACAACTTCTCGGCTATAGCTGAGCCTCTGACAAACTTGCTTGGTAAGAAGGCCAAGTATGTTTGGACGGATGACTGCCAGAAGTCATTTGATAAGCTCAAGGCCATACTTAGAAGTGCTCCGGTTCTCTTAGCACCAAGTTTTGACAAAGAGTTCAAGTTGGCTGTAGATGCCAGTGATGTTGGTGCAGGCAGTGTATTGTTGCAAGAAGATGACAATGGTGGTGACCATCCTGTTTGTTATTTTTCCAAAAAGTTTAACAAGCATCAGAGAAATTACTCTACCATAGAGAAAGAATGCCTATCTCTAATCCTTGCACTTCAGCACTTTGAAGTTTACTTAGCTTCTTCACATGCACCAATTGTTGTCTTCAGTGACCACAATCCACTGACTTTCATACATAAAATGAAAAACAAGAACCAGCGTTTACTCAGGTGGAGTCTCATGTTGCAAGAGCACAATCTTGACATCAGACATATCCGAGGAAGAGATAATATCATTCCAGACACCCTAAGCAGAGCTTAAGTGCCTCTACAATGCTGATGTCCAGCTTTGTGCTGTTGTATTTGATTAGTTTTGCACAAATTTTGCTAAACATATTGTATACAATTATCCAGTATTGCAAAAGAAAGCTTTATTTTATAAAACTTTCTTTTCTTTGAAGAGGGGAAGTGTTATGTATGACAGTTACTTGTTGAAAGATGTGCATTCAGTACTGGTAAACTTCCCAAGGGAGTATGCCCAGGAAAGTATGATGTTATACATATGATGTTTACTTGTTGTCCTTAGCAATTATTTACTTTTAGTGTCCCAGATATTGGACATAAACAGGTTGTTTACTTCAGAATTTTCTAGAAATTTCAAATTGTTCTTTGACGGAAAAGTCCGGAAAAATCTGGAAGAACCAAAGATGTAGAATCTTCTAGAAAAAAAATTTTTTTTTATGTCAAAAGAATATTGTGGAATTTTCTGGAAGGATAATGGCCTCTCTAGAATATTCCAAAACATTAAATTTTGGTAAACAACTTGTTATTTTTAGTATATGATATCATAGAATTTGCTGGAAGAATCCTGAATGTTCCTCAGTGCTATATAAGGGCTACAAATTTTCATAAGGACAATCTTTGGGTACTGTTACTATTAAGAAGTCAAAATCTATCTTACTGGAATTTAAACTTATTCTTGGATTACTTTGTGATATTCGATTCTGGATTGGGACATAGTGCTATTTTGAAACAAACTTTAATTCTTGGGATCAGAAACTGATACAGACTTGTGTTAAAAAATTCTGAGGGACATTCAGACATTCTTTAAGGGAATTAACATCTTGAAAGGTATTGTACATTCATTTTTGTTTGATTGTATATATGCTTTTGATTGTTTCACATGTAATTACTGGTTAAATCACTTCTAAATAGATTTGTTAAATTTTAAACAAAGCTTGTTGCTGGCTAACCAACTTGTTGGTTTCCTTAATCTTCTAGTTACGCCTGGCACGTAACAATACCTCCCAATAGTCTGGACCCTTTTCCCATTACGTAAACATGCCCCTGCAATATACAGAGATTTTTTTCAGCTCTTAAATCAAAAAATGTCATCGGAAAAAATTGATATTTTTAACATTTTTTATAACAAGAACTCCGCGGAGGTCGATATCGCACCTGCATCAGGCAAAATAACTAAAAACGTGAAATATAGGTCAAAAGCACCAGGTAAAGGTGTGTTTTGAAAGGGTATGTGGAGAACATTTACTATGCAAGGTTTCACACTCACAGCTATCACTGATGCAGAAAAAAACAATTTGGCGTAAAAATTAACAAAGTCAATGGACCATGAAATATAGGTCAAGGTCAGCGGGTCAAGGTGTGTGCTTGAAGGGTATTTCAAGGACAATTACTATGCAAGGTTTCACACTCGCAGCTATCACTGATGCAGAGAAAACCAAACTTTGATGTAAAAATTAACAGTCAATAGACCGTGAAATATAGGTCAAGGTCAGCGGGTCAAGGTGCGTGCTTGAAGGGTGTGTCAAGGACAATTACTATGCAAGGTTTCACACTCGCAGCTATCACTGATGTCGAGAAAACCAAACTTTGACCTAAAAATTAACAAAGTCAATGGACCGTGAAATATAGGTCAAGGTCAATGGGTCAAAGTGCATGCTTGAAGGGTATGTCAAGGACAATTATTATGCAAGGTTTCACCCTCGCAGCTATCAATGATGTCGAGAAAACCAAACTTTGACGTAAAAACTTTCAAAGTCAGTGGACCGTGAAATATAGGTCAAGGTCAGCGGGTCAAGGGGTGTGCTTGAAGGGTATGTGAAGGACAATAACTATGCAAGGTTTCACCCTCACGGCTATCACTGATGTCAAGTAAACCAAACTTCGACATAAAAGTTTTCAAAGTCAGTGGACCGTGAAATATAGGTCAAGGGTACTGGTTCAAGGTAGCAGCTTGAAGGGTATGTCAAGGACAATTACTATGGAAGGTTTCAGACTCGCAGCTATCACTGATGTCGAGAAAACTAAACTTCGACGTAAATGTTGACGGACGGACGGACGAACGAACGGACAGAAATTTGGACTCCTATATCGCACCCTGCTATAAGCAGGTGCGATAAAAACATTGATTGTGGGTACACGTAATAGCTGCCTCTGTGTAAATAGTTTACCCCTGTAAACCCCATTTTCACTATATAAAAGTGGGGTTTAAGAGGGTATACAATTCACAGACATGTTATCCTGATGCACCGACTCTATTTTGGGGGGAAATTTCCAACAAAGAAAAAAAATTTTTTGTGGTATTCTTTCTCCAACAAACAATTTATGGAATTTTGCAATGGTTTTTAGAGCACCTATTTTGCATTATCATCATCTTCAGTAATTGCCTCCCTCAGTACTTGATTATTGTAACGAGGAGCTTAAACTGTCTTCCATTAATCTTTTTTAACATACTTAACTAGTGAGTGCATTGTATGGTCTGGAACTATATATAAAATACTGTGTGAATGTAGGCAATTTTGGACATTCCATCCTTGCCTCTGAAATCTTTATTTTCCACATAGATCTAACAGATATTGAGTATAATTTTGCAGAGTAAAAGCCTCCCTTTTATCAGACCCAATTTGCCAAATATCCCTACAAAAAATCCTACCTCCCTAGATTTTGACTCAGAACCTTTTATATTTCCTAAGTACAATAGATGTGCAGGCTGCAGCTGTATTTGTAGTTGTACAAAAGTCAAGCTTTTCATGGATCTGATCAAAGACATCTTTAATCAAGAAACACACACATAAGATAATCTGATCATATATTTAGTATTGCATAATTACAACAGATTCTATGAATCCAAGTCACTCAATTGGTAGTCCCATAGTTTTAATATATGGTCGTAAAAGGAACAAGTAGCTATTATACGTTTATTGTTAGAGTCACGAAAGTCTGATTTCACAGAAACTAGTTGAATGTTTCCTCCCCTTGACTGCAGTTGCAGCCTACACCAGTCTGCACCATAGCCTATAGACTGGTGCTCTTCAAAATGCTTCACAGCCTTCAAACAACCATCTTAAACAGAACAAGCAAAGGAGTGAGAAAGTGTGTTTCATACTGAGAAAGTGTGTTTCATACTGTGTGTTAAGCAACTATCTTAAATATACAGGTAAACAAAAGTATCTCTTTCACGCCTGGTATCCAGGGTTGGTTTTAACTCATTTAAGCCTTGCGTCCCTTTTATGGGACATAGGCAAACAGAATAGCCCCAGATGTGATGCCTCAGAACGCGGCGTCCCATCTGGGGCTATTCTGTTTGCTAAACGGAATTTCATCGAAAATTGGGATAAAAATTAAAAATCACTCCTAACACCCCTAAAAATGAAAGTGGACTCCTCCAATTGATAATGATGGGAAAATCCATTCGTCAAATATGGGTTAAATTTGTACAATCTCTGTGCCTTCTATTCTTAGAATTTAAATGAAAAAAAAAATGTGTAATATGGCAATGAAAGAAATGTTAATAGAGTCAAAACAATGTCAATTTCCACATGCTCATTTATTCAAAAACAAAATAAAAATTCTATGCTGTCACTTCAGTTATATAGGCGACTTGATGCTATATAACCTATTTCAAAATACCAAACTTAAAATCAAAGTTTCAAGACGGGCAATACCTTTAATTGCACTCGAATCTACAACATGAAAGCCATTATACATGGTAGCTGTGAGGATGCTGTCTCCAGTCTTTGGTTCCCATTTTATCCTCCAGATACCTCCACCCAGGCTGGTTTCTGCTACAGGTCTCTTCATCTGTCGACTGTCCCAAACCAGTAACTGCTCATCATAACTACAGGAAAACTAACTCATTCAACATTGATAAAGATGCAAATGCCATCATCAAGATGACATGTGAAGAGATGCAATATGGTTTTATCATCTAAAATCTATTTAAGCGTTTTAATACTTTCTCTTAAAACAAAAGTTGATCAAGAAAAGTTTAACCTTCCCCGGCTCAATGTGGTTAAGTAACTGTCTGACCTCAGCTCATGAGCTCAGCAGTTAACTATGGCCAAGCAACATAATAATGAACATATCAATCAGGGCCGTCGGCGGCTTTTGAAAAGTGGTCCGGCCATGAAACATCAAAGACGTTTACGCGGGTTGGGGGAGAGCACGAGAGGGGGTACTCCCCCTCTCGTAAGGGGGGTTCGGGGGAGATTCCCCGAGAAAATTTTTATATTTCCGGACGTCCGTAGAGATGATTTTAATGCACTTTGGGACAATTTTTGCTCTTAAAACGCTACTTATTGTATAGGTTTCATTATGATGAAGGCATGTCCTGGTCGAAAACCATAAAGACTGAAAGCTCATATTCACAAGATTTGCCTTGCCGAAGGAACGCTAAGGGAATTTGAAAGACGTCGGTTGATTAGGAACCGGCGGTATATCCATGATAGACAAATAACATGCACGTTTTAACAAATTCTGGAATATGAAGAAAAAATGTCTACGAAAATTTTATCTTTCAGCATATTGTTTTATTTAATGCAGTAATCATTACGAAAAGGTACAAGTAGGCAAAGATCAGGAAAAGGCGCAATCAGAAAAAGTTTCCCACTCCAAAAACCGAGGTGGGAAAAAAACAAACTAACAATCAGGTACTTATACCATGAAACATATCGTAAGCCGAATGAGCAGCTATTTTCCCAATAGGTGGCCACTCAGTTACCTTAACTTAACTAAAAATATGAAAACATACATAAGGCGCAAACAGCACAAAAAATTTTAAACACCGAAACATAAAACAAAAAGAACCACCACAGAAATATCGACTTGGAACGATCAGTAACACAAAGTTACTGGCGGGCTTAAACCGGTTTTACAGGTACCTAAGTTACCTCACCCTCAGCTTTACAGAAATGTTTTGAGCTTTAAAATTGAAAATTTTCAGCTGAAAATTTTTGATATTTTTCTTATTTTTGCTCAAAACATACATTGTGGGTACACGAGTACACACAATGTATGTTTTGGAGCAAAAATAAGAAAAATAGGTTCATGTATACCCCTGCAAACCCCATGTTTTCTATATAAAAATGGGGTCCATGGGGGTTTACATTACAGGGACATGTTTTCCTGATCAATGTATAAACAGTGATTGGGTTAGTGTGAAATTATGTTTAAATTAGTATATTCAAGCTTTACATCTTTCGATTGTTTTAAGATCACAGAGAATCGGTTTTATTCACTATGAATTAAAGAACACTTTGAAGCACATTCACTTCAAACGATAATCCGTCACAATCACATAATGACAATACCTGTCTTTAATACAGGTGTCATTTTCATGATTGTTTTTATAACGACTGTCTTTCACACCCTCGGGCAGATTGACCGAGCACGCTTACTAGCAATGGCAATTGCCATCACACTTCAATAAAGTCGAAAAGGGTAACACATATTCGTACGAATAATCGAAAATTGTGGTCCGGCTGAATCCATTTTCGGCCAAAAAAGTGGTCCGGCCATGGCCGGACCGGCCGGACCGCCGACGACGGCCTTGTCAATTCCAAACTTCCTTAGGTGTATTACGATATATGAGCCACATCATGAGAAAACCAGATTTTTGCCTGTGCGATAACAAAGGCGCAGATCAGCTGTACAGTAACTGCATAGCTGATCAGCGCCTTTGTTTTCGCTACATGGATAGCCCAATTCCTCTTCTTCTTAAAACTGAAATTTCAAGTTTCTAGCCATCTTCTGTGGGTGCACAGACTGGTTTGTGTCAGACCTAGTGGGAAGTCCCAGACCGGTTCTGGAGTCACTGCTCATATAAAATATGATTCATCCATTTGGAGAGAAACCCTTTACCTTCCTGTTGCTATGGTATACTCATGTACTGGACTGCTCTGTATACTGCAAACACCCATAGTATGTCTGTAAAATGATATTTTTTTTTATATAATTTATGGTCTTGTCAAAGAATGATTCTTTCTCCTTGTCTCTTGCACATCACTGTAAGTAAAATCATGCAAGTTTTGTGGATGAAATTATCTTTAATAATTGTAATCTGTTAGACTTTTAGGAATTTTGAAATTTGTCTTTGCACGGGGGTGATTCAATTGATACCACCTGTGCTGTCGTCCGAGACGTTACTGCATATATTGCTGTCGTCCGAGTATTCCGGTTTCCGTCCGAGTACTACGGCTGTCGTTACACAACCAGTACACACGTAAAAGTGGATCGCAATCGAATCTGAAGGTATTATAAATACTTTTTCTGCTAGAATGTGTTGTTAGATATTTGTCTATCGTGCAATATGTTTGTACGGGCTTTTGGGTCGCTGGTTTTCATACAAACATGTGTTTAATCATAAAAAAGCAAAAATCACATAAATATGCAAATACTGTAAAAATCAGCATCTCTCATTTCTGACCATTAATTGAACAACGTGGGAAACATAACTGCAAAGATAAAACCTTTTACAGTTTTAAAAAAATCGAAAGCAGAAAGGTTTTGAAGGGGCGTTTAACTTTTGGTGTTACTGCTGTCGATCAGTTGTAAATATGTGTGATACGGCTGTCGGTTAAACTCGTTACGGATGTCGACAGTTTAGAACAGGTGGTAGATCCAAATATACGGGTAAAACTAAGTTTAAGGCCTCCTAGATTTCAGAAATATGAATGAAACAACATCTGCTTCACTCTGTTCATAATTCTAACGATAAACCAGTGGGTTGTATCTACACGAACGGTTAGATATTTACATGGCACACCGCCGCCCTGATCAAACCAAGTTATGAATATTGAACGTCGTATATATGTAGTGAGCGATTGCCTTACTTTCTCAATCATTTTCGCATGCATTATCCAAATAAGAAAGTGTAGTGTATATAACTTAAACTTTGATGAGCATCACAAGAGAAGACAAACTGTGGCGAAAGTGACTGATTGATCCTTTGTGTAATGCACTAGTCATTTGTAACCACATCCGTCCCCCATCCCCGGGGCGGGCGGGGGATAGCCGTGGAAATGAGCGCGGCTTTGACAAAAGTTTTGCCACGACAGTGCGGGGAAAATACCTTGGACTTGCTTCATATAGAATTTGTTACTGTTATGCTTTCTAGCAATCTGCTTATATATTGTTATAGCTTGATATTGACCTCAGGTGCGTCAAAAGATCGACGAGTCCATAAAGTACCACGTGAAAGGTAAATCGGTACGAAATGGCTCAAGTTTTCTGTTACACTTCAGCTGCCCGCACAGTAAGTATTTGTACTGTTACAGTCTGAATATCCTTTCACGTGCTACTAAGTAGACTCGTCGATCTTTTGACGCATCTGAGGTCAAATTCGAGCTATATATAATTTATGTCGTTTGAACAGAGTGAATTAGACATAAATTTCCTTTCTCTTGTGGTCGCTTTAAGCAACTTTACATATAAAGTAGGGACAGCCTGTTTAATCGGTAGTAGCACGTGCTTTACATATAAAGTAGGGACAGCCTGTTTCATCGGTAGTAGCACGTGCCATTTAACATACTCGTAGTTATAGCGGTAAAATACTGCATGATACGACAGTTCAGTAGACACCTACATTTTAATTTTGCCATTTTTGGGGACGATAGCGCTTTAACCGATGTCGAGTCGTCATCTGAGGCACTAGTTTCAGAGGGGCAGTGAGGAGCCACTGCAGATGGGAGCAAGTAATGAACACGGGTCTCACTGAAAGCTGTCCTACCACGCTTAACGCATGCTTTGATAAATGGTGAAACTTCGAATTTAATAAATGATACAGTTTTCTTGCGTGTGTGGTGTTTATATGTAAAGTTGCTTGGTTTGAAGCAAGAGAATAGACAGTCTATACAGTCCTTTTATCAGTTGCAAATGAAAACTATTCAGAAACTACAAAAAATGCATAAAATGCGTTGAATTTGATTTCAATGGGTAATATGCTATCTCAAAATACTATCGACAGCCGTATCGTACTGATCAATAAACAACCGCCAGCCGTATCAGGGGTCAACGACAGCCGTATCACGCTTTTTAAAAACGGCAAATAAAATTTGAAGGACGCAACGGGTTGGGGAAATGATTATAGTTTTCAAAGGCTAAATGGAAAACGAAATAGTCCAGCTACTTTCGCTTATGAGGAATGTTTGCATATGTTGAAAGTAAGAAAAACACGCGAGAAAACAATGTTTTGTACTCAAAATAAGTTCTTGTGGTTATCTATATGTTAAGAAAGTTGGAAACACGTTGGAAATAACGATTAATACCTTCTTGACAATTTTCCGTGATAATTGCCCTGAATAGCGACGAAATTTTGGCCCTGTGGACACTGAAACAGGGGCACTGATGGTAACGACAGCCGTAGTCCTCGGACGGAAACCGGAATACTCGGACGACAGCAATATATGCAGTAACGTCTCGGACGACAGCACAGGTGGTATCAATTGAATCACCCCCGTGCTTTGTCTTTGTTAGAATCGAGAGCATCAAATATTAACCTTTGTCCATACATTATTTGACACAAGATAACATAAGCAGACGTCAGCCACAGTTTTATATGTAAAAGAGATACCATACCTTTTGCTGGTATTTATGGCCCGTTTACAATCTGTTCTAAGATCCCAGCTCTTCAGGAGACAATCATCACCACCTGGAATATATGAGCCGCCCCATGGGAAAACCAACAATCTGCATAGGCGAAAACAAAGGCGCAGATCAGCTTCGCGGTAACCGCGAAGCTGATCAACGCCTTTGTTTTCGCTACTCGGATAGTACAAATCCTCTTCTACTTAAATGCGAAATTTCAAGCTTGTAGCCTACTTCTGTGGCTGTGCAGCCTGATTTGTGTCGGACCTGTTCGGAAACCACATTGTTGGATTTCCCACGAGGCGGCTCATACTATTAAGGATTAATTTCAAAACCTCTAAGATTCTCTTCTGTGAAGTAAAAATAAGATTCTGACAACTGCTGTGAACATATAATCAGGTTGATCTCTCTTATGAGCCATGTCCTGAGAAACCCCGCGACTCAAACCTGCATGCACTATGAGTTACAGAAGAAGGCTAGAAGCTAAAAATTTCAGATTTAAGCAGAAGAGGTAATAATACTATCAGTGAAGATAAGATAAGATAAGATAAGATAGTTTATTGTCTCTTGTCCAATACAAGTTAAGACATGACAAAGTACATACAAAGGCAGCACACCAAACAACATAATCATACATAATCTCTCCACTACCCCTACTGTGGCCTTAAATAACATCACGGTAACCTGTCTATGCAATATTAACCACTGAACATCCCTGTTCTTTAAAGTAAAACCAGGGTGTACATGAGTGCACCATATTAACTGAAACAATGCATACACACAATATCTTTATATATTACCTAGACATTTTACCATAATGATAACCACTTTGATGATGTATTCCGATGGTATAGTATTGCTTTGAAAAGTATATGAACCAGTTTCACCTAACAAGTAATCGTGACAGAAGGACAACGCGTGTGTGCAATGTATACACATACCTGACACAACCAGTTCTTGCAGCTGAAAATTGTCAATTTTTTTAAAAAAAAAAAAAAAAAAAAAAAACAAAAAAAAAAAAAAAAAAAAACTATACAGTGCACAGACGCGTCCCCAAAATGACACGACAATTTATCAAGTCATGTAAAATATCTTTATGTAATAATACATACAATCTTACTTAAATAACTGTGTTTCTATGTTCAAAAGCCTTATAAACATAATCCATAAATAGTGGTGTGAAATCACTGTCAAATGTAGAGAAAAGTTCAATTAAAGTCTGATCGTGTAGCAGCAAATTACCTACAATTTTGTTTAATTCTAAGTTTAATTCCTCTCTTAAAGTGTTATAAAGTTTGCACTGGAGCAAGAAATGTCTTTCATCCTCAATTGCATCCTTACATGAGAAGCAATATCGTCTCTCTCGAGATATCCGAGGTCTGCTATATCGCCCAGTTTCAATGGCCAAACTATGTGCACTTATTCTTAACTGGGTAAATCTACGTTTAACTTTGGCCTCTAGTGGGAGGAGTAAATACCTTTCGAGTGAAAACTCTGATTTGACAATCCTATAAAATTCTAATTTACTACTTTCTGATAACTTTGACTTCCACCAAGATTTATATTTTGACTCTAACTTACCTTTCAAAGCAAAGGCTAATTTCTCAATATTAAAGGTGCTTTTATTAACCCATACATGCTGGAAACCGCTTATGTATAAAATCTTTTTTATACTTAAAATCCATTGTGAATCTTCTGTCTGCAACTGCTCATTCATACATTTATAAGCAAGTGACTGCTTATCACTTTGTAGCAAACGAAGCCAGTATTTTATCAAATGAACCATTATGTATATATCTAAAGGGAATGCACCAAGTTCACCTCTTACTGCTAAGTTTGTACTATTTTTGTGAACTTGTAAAAGGTATTTAAAATGTCTGATAGCTAAAGTGTCATAACAATTTTTGTCATAACAAGATTCCATATCTCTAGCATTATTGACCTTATGAAATTTGATATGTGATGGACCCCAAATCTCAGAACCATAAGTTATAATTGGCCTGATCATAGATTCAAAAAGCTTCATACCAATCTGTACATTTATCTCTTTTGATGATAATTTTTGTTTCATAGCAAACAAGGCTTTCATACCTTTATGTGATAGTTTTTTTATGTCAATAATTCCAGATGTTTTGATGACTATGCCTAAGTACCTGTATTCATTAACTATTTCTAGCTCCTGTTCTTTAAAATAGAACTTATACTGTTTAAGTTTTTGACCAGATTTATTGAAAATCATAATTTTGCTTTTTGAAGTATTTAATTCTAAATGCCATTCAGACAAGTACAGCTGTAATTTATTAATGCCAACTTGAAGACCTGCTGCTGAAGAGGAAATTAGTACTATGTCATCAGCATACATCAGGCAACTAAGCTTATAATCATCGATACTAACTTGATCACAAGAGTCATCAAATATTAATGGCAGATCATTGATATATATATTAAAAAGTTTTGGGCTGAGAATACAACCTTGTTTAACCCCAATAGAGGTATTAAAGGATTCTGTATAACCGTCCTTAAGTTTTATATTATAATTTACCTCTTTATACATATCAGCAATAACATTCAAAAATCTTCCATTAATTCCATACATTTTTAATTTGAAAAACATACCATCTCTCCACACTGTATCAAAGGCCTTTTTTAAGTCTATGAAACAAGTAAATAAGTACTTTTTCTTTGAGATAAACTTGTTTATAATGGAAACATAATGAAGTGAAAACATAGGCGCTGATCAGCTATGCAGTTATTGCACAATTGCGTCTTTATTTTTGCATAATACATTTTACATGTAATATGCTTTGTCATAAGCCACGTTTATATAATTTCTGAGCAATAGAATGAAACAATAATGGCATATATGTACAAACCGGTATACAGTATGTTAGTATCCCACTGGTTAAAAGTTGTGATCCAAGCCTCAAAGTCATGGGCCTGCCAGGTGCGGTGTACACCCAACTGCTTCTCCGAAGAGCTGACTGTGATCAGTGAAACACAACCCAGGGAATCAGAGGCTGCTATGTAAGGCTCTTCTCTGAAAAACAGTGTCATAAATTAGCTGTGTCATTAGAAAAACTATAAAGCTAGTATTCGAATTCAATGTTTTATAATAACATCTACAGTACAAAACACAAGTAAAAATAAAGAAAATTGCTAAATGAAGAAAATGAAAATTTTACAGAAGCTATTAGAAGTAAATCAGGCATTCTCTATCAACTAACAAAGTTCCAAAATTCTTGCTCAAAGTTTTTGAGATATTTTTTCACTGAAGTGTAAATACAAAGAGAGATAAACCATGCCTATGACAAACATGATGTGTACCTTTACTGGTCTCTCATTCTCAAATGAGCGGATACGCGAGAAAACCGGTCTTCGGGGTTTCTGACCAGGCCTGACACAAACTGGCCTTTATAGTTTCAGAAATCGGCTAGAAGCTTGAAATTTCGGATTTCAGAAGAATAGGGGTTGTAAGTTTATTCGTGTAGCGAAAACAAAGGCGCTGATCAGCTGTGCAATTACTGCACAGCTGTTCTGCTCCTTTGGTTTCGCCTATGCAAAAATCCGGTTTTCTCATGATGTGGCTCAAATGATATACATGTATGTACAAACAAGACACATTCTCCTACCTTTGCTGCAAAACATTATCCCATTCTAGAGACAGCCCCAATCCTGACGGACACACCCTGATCTGAGATACGTGTTCTACAAGATGGTGGTCTCTACACATTGCTATCTGATACAGCTGTACCTCTCCAACCGAGTTGACAAGTGAGAATGTTAGCCTGTCATTTATGAGGTGTGTACACCATTTGATGTCTAGTATTCCTGGCATGTCTCTTTCCCAGACGAGCTCCAGTCTAAGTTCAGCTTCATGTAGCTTTAGTCTGTAAAGGTACAAACGACCAACCCGGACTTGCTTTTCAGGCACGTCACCATCCTGTGCGAGAGAAATTAACTATGTACTGAACTTGTGAAGAAACTTTTTCCATGAGATATCTGACAAAGTTAAGAAAGTAAAGTTACAACTGAACTACAAAAACTAACAGCATTATCACACTCAGAAACTATGAGATATTTTATTTTATGAGGCATTTGATCAGAGAAACCATCACTTTTGGATTTGGTTAAATACAAGGCCCAAATTCCTGACCAGATACGCAGCTTCTCTTAAACATACATTGTACTATTACCATTTTCACACACACTTTGATTTGTTTGTTTGTATCGAGGCTTGTCCCAGTCAACACTTTTTCAGTCATGTCGGGACGGAGCAAACACTTCCTGGGTTGAACCAGTACTGTAGGGAGTTAATATGTTCTGCACAAGGACACAACAGGGTGCCATCCGTGGGGATTGAACCCAGGACTTCTCTATTCAGAGTTTGATGCTCTACCACTTCGCCACCTTGCTCCCTACACATGTTTTCAGAAAAAATTTCTACATTCTTAGTTAAAGCTGACAAACTACTCACGTAATGCTCTTCAAATGAATTACCAGAAATTTAAATATTATTATGATCCATCTTTTGCTCTTTCATCAGCAATCAACTCACCTTCTGTGTATCATTTTCCTCTAGCTGGTAGGTTCCACACAGTAGGAGATCCTGGAAGCCTTCAACAGGACACCACTCTGTTGAGTCGGCATTGTAGACTGTGTCAATAGTCGCATGTACTGTGGTGGCCATAGCAAAACAGACATCTGTATAAAGGCTTAAGTTGTTAGGTTGTCCACCTTCAAGGCTTTGATTCTTTTCCAAGAGCTGCTGACTGATTTCATGACAACTCACCAGAAAAATGGTTAAGTTAAACTTCCCAAACATATCAACATTATTTGTTTAGTTGCAATAATGCAGCATAATTGGAATCATCAGACATGAGATTCATCCTGATGTTGGGTAGATGTCCCATAAACAAAGAAGGTGAAGTAAATTCTGATATCAGTCAACTGTGAAGTATAGGTCACTAAGGTAAGGGACAAAAGGTCAGGGTACCTGGTTGAAGTGTTATGTCAAGGACAATTAATATGGAGGGTTTCTGTTATGCTGACGGCTATATCTGCTACAGAGAAATACAACTTGGTTCTAGATGCATAAAATTGTACATAGTCAATAAGCTGTATAATGTAGATCCAGAGCATCATGTCAAGGTGCAAGGTCAAAGAGTGCATTGCATGTCAAGGACAATTACCAGTGGAGGAGAGATGCCCAATTGAGTATCACTGACCTAGATTGCTTTGACAGGTAAATGTTACTATTAATAGCAATTTGATACTCAATTGGGCATCTTTTTGTCATTTTTATAGTACTCTCAGAAAATCGAAAAAATGTATCACAGTTTTTAACCGATTTCCACCAATTTTAGGGAGCTTAAAGATTAATAAATTTCCAAACTTTTGACCGTTCAGATTTTTTTTTAATTGTCTAGAAAAAAAGTTATTAAGGTTTAAAATCAGGATTTTTTTTCTGATTTTCTGTGATTCCTATTTCGGAGCTAGAAAAAAAAGTGATGCCCATTTAGGAAACGGCGATTCCTATTTAGGAACATATAATAAGATCTATGATTCCTGAATGGGATACAAATAGTTTGTTATGCTTCCTGTTGAAGAACTTTGTTTACCAGAGCCTCACTGACTTAACTGTCATGTTATTTTCTGAATACCTTTCTGTATCTCATATCGATCATAGAGATGCTCCACATTCAACCTTTTTTCATTTTAATGGCCAGAGTGTATTTTAAGTTCAGTTTCACAATACAAGTGCGTTCAGTTATTGATATGCCCCTGCCATATTCAGAAATCTTCACTGGCAAGAAATAGACATCGGGATGAATTTGTTTATATAATGTGTTAAGTGTGTCTATAAATATTTACTCTGTATATAAAACTTCCAGAGTTTGTGGTGCTGTATGCCTTCTTTGATTACATACCATATGGAGCCAAATTTTTAACAAAAAAATTCGCTGATATTCGAGTTTCAAAGATACCACAAGGAACCATGGTTAATTGTTTGTAGTTTTGTTTGTAAATTACGAAAGAATAGCCATTTTTGTACTACGGCCGAAAATTTGGCGTCTTTATGAGCTCTATTTACAATGTAACACCGCTGATTTTCATTCATTGTACATTTTAGAATTTCATGGTAAAGCGGTTGTTACAATATCACTAAGCATGTCAGTGTTTTGTGCAAGAAAACTAATATTCTACTAGGACGGTTTTACGACCAAAGCTTGCTTATAGGTTCCTTCATGAGGTAAGCATGTCTTAAAGTACTCTGGAGTCACCCATGACCTTGTATTCTGTTAAAACGTGGGTTGGCATTTCATCATACAGTTTCATGATTGTTTCACCGAGGGGCTAAGTGGGCTAAATCTATTGTTCAGCAATGACACATATCTCCTCTTCGTGATATTCAAAACCTCTTCTATAGGGTTTAAGTCATGGAAATTAACATGCCAGTAAAGGATGTCAAAAACTAGTAGTATTAATACAGCTGTACAAGGCAATATTCTTTGTATTCATCCTTAATCCGCAAAATACATTATTGATATTAGAAGAATGTCTGTCTGTGAATGTCCTGGTGATTCCCTCGACTTAACATATACAAGAGGATTTAAATATCATGAATATGAGCAGTGGGACATAGCCTAAGTATAAATGTTTCTCTGTGAAAGTCCCAGTCCCCTATGGTATTCTGTGCCAAGAAAACAAACCATGAATTTTATGATGAAATGCCAACCCACGTTTTGGCAGAATACAAAGACATAGGTGACTCCATAGTACTTTAAGGACTTATGTGTGGTCACTGTATATATACTTATTCGCAAAAGAAACACGAAAATAACTAATACGCTTGTTTTTCTTTCTATATCGCCAATTTTTTTTTAAGTGATATAAATATTGATAGTCCCGTTAATTCGCTTTCACAAAATTAGAAAATCATGACGTTAAGACTTACGCTTGTCGCGTTGCCGCGAAAAAAAAGTTGCCAGTCACCCATTTCCATAGCTATAGGGTTAGGATACCTTTAATTACCTTGCAAAAGTTTACAAACCGATACCAATATTCGAAAGTCACGTTTGAAACAAAATCAAAGCAGAAAATTTTATGTCTTTTCCGACGCTTTTTTCTTGTACGTGACGTCGTTTTTACTTTTTGACGTAAATTGGTGTTTTCTAGCAAGCGAATAGACGTACTCAAAATCTTTTAGTGCCATAAGATAGCTGTTGACACACTGAACAGACACCTACAGAATCACAATTTGAAAGCCCATAGTGTGTCTGTAGTAACCAATAATGACGATCTCAAAACAATAGGCTGACGTCAACAGAAAAACGCGACCCTTGGGTGCGTTGACAAGCAGTATTTTTCCAATCTTTTTGTACGATTTTTTTAGGTTAGACACCCGGCTACTACTTTACGCCATCTGTTTTCAAATCGCATTAATCATGAATGTTTTAGATTCAAAATCGTAATACACGAGATCGTACACTAACGTCATTGTAACGTCTTAATGAAGAATGCTACAAACGTTTAATTTTGGTTTATTATTGCTCACTGAAAATACTCAAAAAGTTATATCACTGAAAATTCCATCACAATGATTCTTTTCAAGAAAGTGGTGTTTTAATATTTTCGCAATTCTTTTGCGGATAAGTATACATGTTTGAAGATTTACTTGTATAAAAACGCATTGTTTATTTTTGTCAACAATATTATATTGTTTAGCATGCTTTATCATGGGACTGATGAATATGTTGCAAATACATAGATTTGTGTATACATGATTGTGAAATGAGTGGTCAGCTCAGAGCAAGTGAGTCATTTTTCAGTTACTTCAAGGTTGAAATCGTCGGACCCATTTTTATTAGCTTTTTGAAAAAAAAATAAGCCAGATTTTTGGATGAAGTCATTGACTTCAGTCACATAAGAACCTGAAACAAAAGGCATGTCATCTTTCAGCAAACAATAAGTGCACACGAGCCGCCCAAAAATACTCACTTCGAGAATTTTCCAGAAAAAAACATGTTTACACTAACTTTTTCCAGAGAAATACATTTCAATGACCCCAAAATAATCTTAATTTTTCAGATTATGTATCCTAGACATGTAGGCTTTGTGTAATTTTTATTCACATGCATTCCATTTTCCAGGAAATGGGTCCCACGAAAACCAGTTACATTTCCAATTCTAAACCAAGCTATTTAAAATTTTAAAAGAATAACTATATTTAGTCATTCCTTGTATCTGTGACATCTATTAGCAATAAATGCACATCATCATTTTATTGACAGATTAAAAAAAAAACACAGTAGATGTCTGTTTAACATACCCCACCCACTCATGTCAATATTGATAAACTCTTAAGGCATGCTTACCTCATGAAGGAACCCACAAGCAAGCTTTGTTCGTAAAACCGCCCTGGTAGAATATTAGTTTTCTTGCAAAATAACACTGACATGCTTAGTTTTATATTGTAACAATTAACCGCTTTACCATGAAATTCTAAAATGTACAATGAATGAAAATCAGAGTGTAACTTTGTAAATAGTGCTGATAAAGACACCGAATTTTCAGCTGTAGTACAAACATGGTTATTCTTTCATAATTTACAAACAAAATTACAAACCATTAACCATGATTCCTTGTGGATTCTTTGAAACTCAAATATCAGCGTTTTTTTGTTAAAAAAATTTGCTCCATATGTTATGTAATCAATTTAGGCATACAGCATCATAACTCTGGAAGTTTTATATACAGAGTAAATATTTATAGACACACTTAACACATTATATAAACAAATTCATCCCGATGTCTATTTCTTGCCAGTGAAGATTGTTCAAAAGCAAGAAGAGTTGTTAATTTATTTCTGAATATGGCAGGGGCATATCAATAACTGAACGCACTTGTATAAATGATTGTGAAACTGAACTTAAAATACACTCTGGCCATTAAAATGAAAAAAGGTTGAATGTGGAGCATCTCTATGATCGATATGAGATACAGAAAGGTATTCAGAAAATAACATGACAGTTAAGTCAGTGAGGCTCTGGTAAACAAAGTTCTTCACAAGGAAGCATAACAAACTATTTGTATCCCATTCAGGAATCATAGATCTTATTATATGTTCCTGAATAGAAATCACCGTTTCCTAAATGGGCATCACTTTTTTTCTAGCTCCCAAAATAGGAATCACAGAAAATCAGAAAAAAATCCTGATTTTAAACCTTAATAACTTTTTTTCTAGACAATTAAAAAAAATTCTGAACGATCAAAAGTTTGGAAATTCATTCATCTTTAAGCTCCCCAAAGTTGGTGGAAATCGGTTAAAAACTGTGATACATTTTTTCGATTTTCTGAGAGTACTATAAAAATGACAAAAAGATGCCCAATTGAGTATCAAATTGCTATTAATAGTAACATTTACCTGTCAAAGCAATCTAGGTCAGTGATACTCAATTGGGCATCTCTCCTCCACTGATTACTATGCAGGAATTCATGATTACAGCTATCACTGCTAGTGCTAAGAAGAACCAGAGGACTAATGGTTCTGTAAACGCTCACCTCAGATATAAGATATATTATTAATTAACTTATTAGTATATAGTACTTATACAGAGAATTTGGTCTGTGTCATACTGGTGATGTTTCTTTTTTCGTATAGTCTATACTGGATTTCACCTCGACCTAATACAGCTGACCTCGCACTAATACGGTTGACCTCGTATCTATATGGATTGACCTGCTATCTATATGGAAATCCCTACACCTGACTGGTCAAAATTCACGTGCAAGGTCACGCACCGCGTTGAATGTGTTGAAACAAAAACAATGGCGGCGATTCAGCCGATCGAGTGAAATAGTGAACAAACAAGCAAAAATCATGTCAGCATCTTTGAAAAGAATGTCAGACATGGTCGCTAAGAATGGCGAAGGTATGCTTGAGGTGCTAGCGGATGATATGGGTCGATATGGACTTTTGACAGTTAATTAATAAAAATCTCATTAATCAAGTTATTTCGTATTGGACCAGTTACAGTTCCTCGGTCAGCTGTATTGGACCTCGGCCTTAGGCCTCGGTCCAATACAGCTAACCTCGGACCTGTAACTGGTCCAATACGAAATAACTTGAGTAATAACATTATATTCCAATATTAAAATTGGTTTGACTATTATGGTCATATACTGTAATTATACATGTATATAGCCCCAGGGCAGGGACAGATGAACCCCTGGGGTCAATTTTATTTTCAGAATCATAAACATTCTGTCCATTTGCCCATTTCCGGGAAGTTTTTCCCTTCATACATGTTTATGTGACCTATGCATGTGTAAAATAGGTCTAGGTCATCACAGGGTCATAATTTTTGAAGGGTTTTTACCATAAAATTTGGCTTTGATTGGCAAAGCGGTTCCAGAGATCTTTGAATATCATGGTAATATACGTGTACATGTATATTGCCTCAGGGTGGGGGGCAGACCAGTCCCTGGGGTCATGTTTCAAAATCATAAATCTTCTGTCCATTTGCTCATTCTTGTTAAGTTTTCTGCCATTAAATATCATTTTCCTATTTTTTCCCATTCTAATGCATAGGCGACCTTAGCTTGGCATAATATAGGTTAAGGTCATCCCAAGATCATGATCCTCTCCTGATGCTTCATGCCAAGTTTCCAAATCATAGGCCTTCTGGTTCTGGAGAAAAAGATTTTTGTTATTTATAGTCATGGCAGCCATCTTCATCATGTGACCTGGACCCTTCCTAAGGATGCCCCATATGAAGTTTGGCTTTGATTGGCCTAGCGGTTTCAGAAGAGAAGATATTTGAAATTGTGAATGACGGACGATGACGGACGGCTGATGGACGACGATGTATGCAAGACAATGGGTATACTATAAGCTAGCTCACTTGTGAGCCTTCGGCTCAGGTGAGCTACAAATATACGCTCTAGACACAACTTGACAAATGGACAGACAAGATCATGACAGGTAGGAGGAAATTTACGCTATCTCGCATCCTGCAAGTGCAATATTCAAAGGTGAAAAAAAAAACAAGCAATGTCTAGAAACAGATCATACAGGTCTCAAAACCAAAATGGAATATAAAATAAGACAGAAATAGAGATGTTTGTCTATTCGTTTTATTATGGCTTGAAAAAATTTGATGTTAAATGGTTTTATGATAAATCCTGATGAGTCCTGATAATACAGTTGATTCAGTGGATGGTACATGTAATTGATACAATTAACATTCAGCATTCACATTGTTTTCTGTAAGCAATCAAAAAAAGTATGTAAATGTATACAAAATCATTTCTAAAAGAAAATGCATTATAACTACAAAATTGTTCATCAGTTGAAAGTTTGAATGCTCAGCACCAACTGTAACATGGTAGACCTGCGTATGATGAGGCAAACATTTGATGTGAGCCGTGACGCGAGAAACCAGTCTTTGGGGTTTCCAACCAGGTCCGACACAACCTGGCTTGTACAATCTCAGAAAAAGGCTAGAAGCTTGAAATTCCGATTTAGGAAGGAGAGGAATTGTTCTATCCATGTAACGAAAACAAAGGCGCTAATCTGCGCCTCTGTTTTTGCATAGGCAATAATCCCGTTTTCTCATGACACGGCTCATGTAATCATTAATGCTTAACGTCTATACCATAAACTGACTGCAATGTTTATGACTAAAAAAGACCACATTTTCTGGGAAAAGACTCATTTGAGGTTGGTTCATCACTGCCAATTCAGAGATCTCTGTCATTCCCAGAGGCAGTCATTTAAAACTTATTATACTCATTAAGACACTAACACATTGCAACATCATCCACATTGAGACAAATGATTTATCAGCTGATTTGTTTTGGTTTAAGAGCTATCTGTAGTACCAAATGAATATGATCTGGGTTTATAATTTGAACACATAATCCACACTACACTAAAAGTTGTGCAGATATCCAACAATTGTGTCGAATATTTTTCCAAGATTCAGCTGCGTGCACTTCTTTCACATTCCATTAAACATTCTCTGACAAGCATCCTAGCATGTACAATCCCTCGTTTTAACCTTTCAGCGGAAGTTCTGCTCCCAGAATAAGTTGGCCTGATATCACGGCCCATGTCCTCTATGACTGCCAGTAGTTGGGAGTATTTACTCTGTCCCTGAATCTGCTGTAAATGCTGTTGATGTGCTGCTAGTAACATCTGCTGTTGTTGTTGCTGCTGAGTGACCGAGGCTACAGGCCGAGGCTGTACCTGGGGTCCAGGGGGTGGAGTGTTTCTCATCTCAACAGCATCAGATCGTGGGGTTCCGGGATTGCTGGCGTTAGGCGTGATATTTGTTGAGGTAGCCGGTGAGTTGCTTGATTCCATGTCCTCACTCATTTTTACAGTTCTATTTTTACACAAACAGGAAACTGAAAAGAAAACAAAGCCTTTCTGAATATCAACGTTTATTCTTCATGTCATAATATGTACAAATTTATGCATAACTTGAGACTGAGAGCCATTTCAAGCTAAATAATATAAGAGCCGCTGCAGGACAACATCTTGGACTGCTCCTGGCTTTGTTAAATAATGGAGCCAACTTGAATCATAACATGGCCAATCGAGGTGACAACAAAAGCTCTATGTCAATATTTGCACTTATGCAGACGAGCTAAGCTGAGCATGAAAAAAGTTTTATAACCTCGGGGCCTGGAAGAGAATACTGCAAAGACATTGATAGACCAGAGGACCAATAGTCCTATAAACGCTCACCTGAGATCTGGGATATGCGACCTAAACTGACATTGCCATAAAACAGGTCAAGGTCATCCCGGGGTCATGATTTATACATACTTTGTAGAGCTCCATTCACTGATGCATCAGGCAAAGTTTCAAAATCATAGGTCTTCCGGTTCTGAACAATAAAATTTATAATGGTTTTTGCTATTTATAGCCATGGTGGCCAACTTGGTCACATGACCTGAACCATTTATATTAACTTTCATTCCCCTTTCCTAACGATGCTCCACATAAAGTTTGGCTTCGAACGACCAAGCGGTTTCAGAGAAGAGGATGTTTGAATATTATGGTCATATACATGTATATAGCCCAGGGGCAGGGGCAGACAACCCACTAAGGATATTTTTTTCATAAACATAAATCTTCTGTCCATTTGCATACTCCCAACAAGTTTCCCCCCATTTAATTACATTTTACTAATTTTCC
The DNA here is from genome assembly GCA_964017185.1 of Rugalucina vietnamica. Lineage (NCBI taxonomy): Eukaryota > Metazoa > Mollusca > Bivalvia > Lucinida > Lucinidae > Rugalucina > Rugalucina vietnamica. Next base: position 12,527,548 of record OZ024871.1, on the reverse strand, counting down.
CCATTCAAATGCATGGGCACCCTATGTTGGCCTTGCCATAAAATAGGTCAATGTCATCTCAAGGTCATGATTTATATACACTTTGCAGCGCTCCTCTCCCTGATTCTTCATGCCAAGTTTCAAAATCATAGGCCTTCTGGTTCTGGAGAAGATTTTTAAAGGTTTTTGCTATTTATAGCCATGGCCGCCATCTTGGTCATGTGACCTTGACCATTCACATAAACTTTCATTCTCTCTTCCTAAGAATGCTCCACACAAAGTTTGGCTTTGATTGGCCAAGTGGTATCAGAGAAGAAGATCTTTGAATATTATGGTAATATACATGTATATTGCCCCGGGGCAGACCTGCCCCTGGGGTACATTTATTTTTAGAATCATAAATATTCAGTCCATTTGCCCATTTCCATAAAGTTTTTCCCTTCAAATGACATTTTGACAATTTTCCCTATTCGAATGCATGGGCGCCCTGTGTTGAGCTTGCCATAAGATAGGTCAGGGTCATCCCAGGGCCACGATTTAAATAAACTTTGTAGAGCGCAATTGCCTGATGCTTCATGCCAAGTTTCAAATTCATATGCCTTCTCAGCCCTTCTGGTTCTGGAGAAAAAGATTTTTTAAAGGTTTTTGCTATTTAAAATTGTCATTCTGGTGGGTCATGATGGTACAGCATAAAACTTCAGACCAATATCTACCAACATGCAAAGTATCAACTTGATCCATCTACATATTCAAGAGATATAGACTTATAAAAACTTTAACCAAAAACTTTTTAAAACACAAAATTTCTAAGTCCGTGCCCTTAACCTCAAGGTCACCCAGGTGGGTCATGATGGTACAGCATAACATTTCAGACCAATATCTACCAACATGCAAAGTATTAACTTGATCCATTAACAATTTCAAGAGATATAGACTTATAAAAACTTTAACCAAAAACTTTAACACAAAATTTCTCTAAGTCCATGACCTTGACCTTAAGGTCACCAAAAACTTTAACACTAAATTTCTCTAAGTCCATGACCTTGACACTAAGGTCACCCAGCATAAAACCTCAGACCAATATCTACCAACATGTTAAGTATCAACTTGATCCATCAACAACTTCAAGAGATATAGACTCATAAAAACTTTAACCAAAAACTTTAACATTTTAAGCAATGCCGATGCTGATGCTAACGCAGACGCCCGGATGACTGCAATTTAGCTCTTCCTGTACTTTCGTACAGGCAAGCTAAAAACTGGCTATTGCGACACAAAGACCATTAAAAAAATATGCACAAAAATTACGTTTGAAGTCAAATCAAGTTGTATGCATAAAATATGCTTTATCTAAGTATATAAATGTTCGTTCATTCCGGTAGTCCATTCAGGTAATCAGGCCCATTCTGGTCCATTCCGGTAAGGAACGCACCGCTTGTCATCTACCTTTTTATTAATTAATTAATATTACGTATTTTTACATATTTTTATTTGTTAATAATCAGGTAAGTGTATTCCTTGGACCAAATCCACTTGGACCGCTGGACTTGGACCAGTCCAAGTAAATATCAGATGGACCAAACAGGGTATTCCTTGGACCAGGTAATCCTTGGACCAGTCATTGGAAGTAAAGTCATGTTAAAATCAGATGGACCAAACAGGGTATTCCTTGGACCAGGTAATCCTTGGACCAGGTAATCCTTGGACCAGATATACCTGTTGGACCAGTATTTATCTATTGGATTTAGGTCAATAGGTATTGAATAATAAACACTTAATTTGACCAGATTATAATTTTATTTGATACTTATTGAATCAGTATGTATATAAAAAACAGCAAGTCAGGTCAGTTTAACTGCTACTGTAACATGTAATCAGTACTACCTGTTGTCATGCGGTGCAGATGGGGCTCGTTAGCCTTGGAAGGCAACTCATCTAGGAGTTAAGCTAGTTCTCTACACAAAAATCTAGCTGGGCAGGGGGAACTCATTAGTCTTGGTTGACAGTCCTCCTAGGAGTTTACAGGTCTCTAAACAAAACCTAAGAAAGGGTAGATGGAGCTCTTCAGCTGTGGCCAGCAATTCATCTAGGAGAAGGAAACTCCAAAATCAAACCTGTGTGTCTGGATATGCCTAGTCCAGATATGCAAAGACTGTTTCGGTAGATGGAGCGGAAGAAATCACCTGATTCAACGGTTCAGAAAGCGATACAGCAACATGTTGTGGAACATGCAGAGCGTGACAAGGCACTAAAGATGTTACGGTCATCCACTGCATCCAAACCCAACTCCAGACGTCTTGACCTGTGTCTTGCCTCTGGGCGCAGCTGGGCGAGGACTAGAGAGTGAGGTTGACGTTGCTCACCTCTTCCTCACTATAATCCAATTTCATAGCGCATGTCATCTTATTTCTCAACACACAAGCACTTGCATACACAACAATTTCATCACACTTGCACCCACATACCTACAAAGTCCTGTGGCGATGGGCGAGTGGCGAAGCAGCAGGTGTAGGACACACTGGGAGCTGTAGTTGCAGACCTGCACACAGGCGGCTCAGTTCTAATGGTCGTTTTCTGTGAGGAGAAGCAGTAAGCAGAATTCGGCAGTCGGCTGAGCGACTGAGCAGACTTATTTAGGACCGCACTGCTCACCCCCGTAGCATGGGGAAGGGGCTAGAAAAGGTGCCCTAAACAATTGCCTGCTTCAAACCCCCTGGCTGGTTAACCGCGATCAGCGGGGATCCCCTTAAGCGGTCGAAATACAAAGAAAAAAGCTAGAGTAATCCCCTTACGGATTGGCGCATGGAATGTGCGTACTTTAATGGACAATGCTGGGTCAGATAGACCACAGCGTAGAACGGCCCTTGTGGGCAGAGAACTTGGGAGGTATGATATACAGATAGCTGCATTGAGTGAGACTCGGTTCGCAGATGTTGGGGAGATCAAAGAAGTTGGTGCTGGATACACCTTCTTCTGGAGTGGACGCAAAAGTGAAGAGAGGCGTGAAGCAGGAGTTGGCTTTGCCATCAAAACAGAACTTGTTAGTAAGCTGTCAGGATTGCCAAAAGGCATTAATGACCGTCTAATGACATTGAGACTTCCTCTGTCAGGCAATAAACATGCAACTACTGTCAGTGCTTATGCACCCACAATGACCAATCCAGATGAGGTCAAGGACAAGTTCTATGATGACCTAGACAATGTTATTTCTGCAACACCCCGCACAGACAAGCTTATCCTTCTTGGCGACTTCAATGCCAGAGTGGGTACAGACCACCAGACCTGGGAAGGAGTTATAGGTCCAGAAGGGGTTGGAAAGTGCAACAGCAATGGATTATGGTCTCTTGCTTCTCAGGAAGTGTGCTGAACATGACCTTCTAATCACCAACACAGTCTAATAGGAACAAAACATCCTGGATGCATCCCCGTTCCAAACACTGGCATCTCATAGACTATGTCATAGTGCGGAGAACAGACAGGCAGGATGTTAAAGTGACAAAGACTATGTGTGGTGCAGACTGCTGGACAGATCATAGACTGGTTGTCAGCAAACTCAACCTAAGAATACAGCCTGCGAGGCGACCTCAAGGCAAGAAAGCTCCTAAGAGACTGGATGTCTCAAAGCTGAATAAACACAGCATGAGACAAGATTTCTTAACAGACATTTGCAACCAACTGGATGCAATGAATCTCAGTCCATAAAACAGTTCTTTCTTCAGCTGCAAGCACCTTAGGCCATCCATCTCGCAAACATCAAGACTGGTTTGATGAGAATGATGACGAAATTCAGAGGCTTCTTGAAGAAAAGCACCGATTGCACAAGGCACATCAAGATGATACTAGCTCAGTATCAAAGAAAGCAGCCTACAGCAACATTTGTAAGACAGTCCAGACCAAGCTTAGGGACATGCAAGATTCCTGGCTGAGGAAGAAAACAGAAGAAATTCAGTCTTTTGCGGATAGAAAGGACATGAAGAAATTTCATGAAGCACTGAAAACCATTTATGGTCCAAAGAGTTCTGGAGCCACCACATTGCTCAGTGCAGATGGTAACACTCTTCTCACAGATAAAGAAGCTATCTTGGAAAGGTGGGCAGAACACTTCAATAGTGTGCTTAATCGACCATCAAGCATCAATGAGGATGCAATCGACAGACTTCCACAGATAGAGTGCAATGTTCTGTTAGATGAATTTCCTACCGTTACGGAAACAAGAAAAGCAGTTCAACAACTATCATCTGGCAAATCCCCAGGTGCAGATGCAATTCCTGCCGAAGTTTACAAGGCTGGGGGGCTACCCATGGCAGAGAAACTGACAGAGTTGTTTCACTGTATGTGGAGAAAGGAGGCTATCCCACAAGAATTTAAGGATGCATCCATAATCCACCTATACAAGCGGAAAGGAAATCCTCAAGTCTGTGACAATCACAGAGGCATCTCCCTCCTATCAATTGCTGGGAAGATACTTGCAAAAATTCTGTTGAATCGTCTGGATGTTCATCTTGATCAGACGGGACTTATCCCAGAAAGTCAATGTGGATTCAGAAAAGACAGAGGGACAATAGACATGATCTTCACAGCAAGACAGCTTCAGGAGAAATGCCAAGAACAGAATGTAGATCTATACATGACGTTTGTTGACCTCACCAAAGCTTTTGACACTGTTAGTCGTGATGGACTCTGGAAAATCATGGCCAAGTTTGGCTGTCCACCCAGATTCATAGCAATGGTGCGGCAGTTTCATGATGGCATGCAGGCACGTGTGCAAAATGATGGAGAGTTCTCTGAACCATTTGAAGTAACAAATGGGGTCAAACAAGGCTGTGTTCTGGCAACAACACTGTTCAGCATGATGTTTTCTGCCATGCTTATGGATGCTTTTCAGGACAGAGACACTGGTTTTCCAATCAGGTACCGTTTTGATGGCAACATATTCAACCTCAGAAGGTTGCAAGCCAAAACTAAGGTCCGGACTGATGTGCTAGATGAGCTCCTCTATGCACATGATATGGATAAGAATGCCAGCACAGAGGCAAAAATGCAAAGAGCCATGGATCAAGTCTCACAGTCATGTGATAACTATGATCTCACAATCAGCACAAAAAAGACAGAGGTTGTACACCAACCAGCGCCCGGAAAGCCATATAATGAACCAACCATCACTGTGAATGGGCAAAAACTGAAAGTTGTTGACAAGTTCACCTACCTGGGAAGCACTCTCTCCAGAGCAGTGCATATTGATGATGAGATCACTGCCAGAATTGCAAAGGCTAGTGTGGCATTCGGACGACTCCGTGCAAATGTCTGGGAGCGAAATGGAATCAAGCTTGACACCAAGCTGAAAGTCTACAAGGCTGTGGTACTGCCAACCCTCTTGTATGCATGTGAGACCTGGACAGTATACCAACGCCATGCAAAGAGACTTAACCATTTCCACTTAAGCTGTTTGAGAAAGTTGTTAAAAATCAAGTGGCAGGACAAGATTCCAGACACAGAGGTCCTGACGAAAGCAGGGATGCAAAGCATGCATACAGCATGCATACAGCATGCATACAGTCTTAAAGCTAGCACAGCTAAGATGGACTGGCCATGTTATAAGAATGCCTGATGCGCGACTTCCAAAGAAAGTTTTCTATGGAGAACTACAGGAGGGAAAGCGCTCTCAAGGTGGCCAGAAGAAACGCTACAAAGACACCCTCAAAGCCTCTCTGAAGGATTTCGAAATACCAATGGGGTCCTGGGAACAGACTGCACAGGAGCGATCAAAGTGGCGAGGTCTCATCAACAAAGGAGCAGCTCTTTATGAAAAGAAGAGAATCTGTGAAGCTGAAAGAAAGCGAAGAGAGCGCAAAGCCAAAACAAATGTGCCACTATCAGACTCTATGACATTGACTTGCTCTACTTGCAACCGACAGTTTAGAGCCAGAATTGGCCTAGTCAGCCATCAAAGAACTCACCAACACACATCAGCACTATTCAAGAAATAATGATGGTCTTTCTCATTAGTGAGAGACGAACTATCATATAAAAAACAACAACAACAAAAAATAAAATGCTGAATTTAACATAATTCGGCAGTTTTGGTTATTATCTATGATCAGTCATTATGACTTTCAATATCTTTTGTTTTCAATCTCTGTGGCTAGTTGATTAATTATTTGACAAGTTTAAATTCATATTTTTCCACATAACCCAAATTTAAGGATATAAGCATATCTTGTTACAAGTTGTACATTGATCAATTAAGATCATCTTTTAATATACAGTGGTGTCAAAATCAGTTGAAACAACATACACACAGGGATGTTCATAAAAGGTGTTCTATCTATCTATCTTCCACTACTTCTTAACCTCATCAGAGGACTTCAGAAGGAATTCCGGTATACCAAGTGCTAAAGGGGGTTAGCTGAAATAAAAGAAAAGTGAAGTGGGTGAAATGAGTTTGTACAGTGAAAGAAGAGTGTTAGTATAGTTTAAAAGATAAAAAACAGAATCTGGTGATTAGGGAGACACATGCACCACCTGGCAAACAGCATGACTGAACTGTGCCACGGTGGGGAGCATGACAATACTGATGGGTAAAGCGTTCCAATGTACTGCAGTTCTTGGAAAAAAGCTATACTTGCAGTAATTGGTAGTAGTGCTGATTTGTCTGTATGCCAGCGGGTGGATGAATTTGGACTGCCTGCGATTTGGTGTGAGATAGTCAGTTAGGGGGATTGCTACAAGATCATATGTGATCTTGTACAGCATGATCAGTCGGGTATCTATTCGCCTTTGGTCTAATGGACGCCAGGAAAGTTTGTTAAGCATTTCAGTAACACTGGAGGTGGACCTGTAGTCATGGGTAGCCCACCTGGCCGATCTCCGTTGAACAGATTCTATCTTTTTTATGTCAGTGTCGGTGTGGGGAGACCATACAGAGGAGGCGTATTCCAGCTGTGGTCTGACAAGTGTTTTGTAGGCTGTGGATTTGAGGTCTTGGTTACGAACTTTGATATTGCGTTTGAGAAAGCCCAGCGTTTGATTTGCTTTTTTAGTGATGTTATTTATGTGATTTCCCCAGCTGAGGTCTTCTGATATTGTGACCCCAAGGTACTTGGCAGTGGGTACACTTTCAAGTTCAGTGTTGTGTAGAAAGTATTTGGATGGAATGGGAGTCTTGAATCTGGTCACATGTAGGACCTGACATTTTGCTGGGTTAAAGTTCATATCCCAATCTTCTTCCCATTTCTCGAGTTTCAGGAGGTCTTCTTGAAGGATGTTAGAAGTGTCATGTTGCATGTCCATCATGATCAGATTAAAACTCTCACAAAGTTACTTTGGGATAATTAGGACATGCAGATGGATGAAAATTAACACAGTTCTGAAGAGATGAAAAAGAAACACAGAAATGGAGAAAAAAATTCTAGATTCAGGAATTTTTTTTCCTATAAATTCAAATGATACTTTTTTCCCAAAAACTATTTAAGGAAACTGAGACCCACAAGATATTTTGCACCACTTTCAGATAAGGCTTAATAATTAAATTATGCATTTAAAAGCATACTTTAACATGTATATTACTTCCAAATGACCGGTCCAAGGATTACCTGGTCCAAGGAATACCCTGTTTGGTCCATCTGATATTCACTTGGACTGGTCCAAGTCCAGCGGTCCAAGTGGATTTGGTCCAAGGAATACACTTACCCGACGTGCCCTTAATAATCTTTATTTTAAGTCCCATACATATATATCACTACACTCAACATAAGCTCTGTAGAGCTTTCTATTGCTGCTAATTAAGGAGATTATAATAATACATAGATACATATTGAGCTGTGAAAATGTGACTTTCTCAAGGCCACAACAGATGGTGTGGTATTGTCAGTTTGTTTCACCAGTAAACTATTCTGATTCTGAGACGACACCCTGAGTGAATAGGATCGAACCAGGGACCCCTCCATCCAAAGTTCGTTGGCCCTGCGCCAGTCTGCTCCATCATATTTGTCTTTTTGACATCCTAACAGTAAGGCATTGGTGCATTGGGCACTGTTAAAAACACCTACAGGCTACTGGTCGACTTTATGTGTCCACGAATACTGGTCACTGAGTGACTGACGAAGTGAAATTCTAGCACAAAAAAGAATAGATTCAGTGGTAGCAAAACATTGATCGTAAAAGCATTAGATATAAATTTTTCGTCTCAATCATATTTCATTACCGAAAAAGTGTTAAAAAGCTTGATTTCTTTGAGGTGATCTATTTTCTTTTGTTTATAGTTTGTAGTACAACGACATACCGAATAAATCAACACGAATCGTCCGGTCGGATATGAAAGCCTAGGCCGAGCCGAGCGCGTCCGTTCGGAATCAGGACAACTCGCCCCAAAGACAACTCGCCCCAAGACAACTCGCCCCACATAAAACTCGCCCCATGACAACTCGCCCCACTTTCAGAAGACAACTCGCCCCACTTTAGAAGACAACTCGCCCCACTTTAATAGACAACTCGCCCCACTTTAAAAAAGTGTCTTAGAAACAACCTCACTGTCTTAGACCCCCCCCCCTGTCTTAGACCCAAACTGTTTTAGACCCCCCCCCCACTATGGAATTTGCAACATATCATTATCCTTCATACTCCTCATTTATCCCTGGTCCCTCTCGGTATATAAGTCAACTCAGCTCAACTCCTTCCCAAATTTTATATAGTAAAACTGGTGTTCACGTGGGTATTCACCATTTTTGCATTATCGGCTGGTTCCTAGCTTTAAAAAATCAATATTGGAAATGCAGGTAGCCAGAACCCCCCTCAGCGGGGTTCTGGTTACCTATTTTTCCAATATTGATTTTTTGTAAGCAAAAACCAGCCGATAATGCAAAAATGGTGAATACATATTTCAATCATTATTATCTAAAACAAGATTGTTCAATGTATTGAATAAAAATAACCAAAAAATCGTGTTTTTTTTCTACTGACATTTTCTCCGTCCGGACATAACTGAAAAATTGTTGACTGGGACGTTAAACCTCATAACAAACAAGCAAGCCTTGACTAAAATTTACTCATTTTACTACTGAAAATATCCTCTGTTTATGGCATGGGCAAATTTTCGTAATGCAAAACAGGCCGACTAAGATTTCACGAAAATAATAAGCATCTTCTGGTGTCTCTCCTAGTACCACAATATCGTCAGCAACTAGAAGCAAAAGTGAGTTTATATCTTTAATATTCAAACCCGAGTTCGTTTTGTCATGCATGTACATCTCTGGCACCGGCTGGAAACTATGAAAAGGTAGGCTGTAAATATTCGTACAACAACTTACATGTATGTGTGTATATGAACAGCATCTTATTAAAAATAATAAACCTTTTCATAGGCTAACGTGATGAGTCGAGTTTTCCTTGTGGATTATTACTTTCAGAAAGAAAACAAAGACTTATTTATGCAGCAAAAACATTAGTTTGGTAAGGTCAGTAATAATTTGGAGAAAATTCCATGGGGTGGGGGGGTCTAAGATAGTGAGTGAGTTGTCTTTTAAAGTGGGGCGAGTTTGCTTTCATTTGTGCCACACTTCCCGAGCTAAACAAACAAATTAGTCTCGATCACGGATCATTACCATTGAATTGAGAATTAACGACCCGTAAATAATTGCACATAATCAACTTTCAGTATTCAATGTGCATACATGTACATATTAGTCTTGACCTACATTTTTCACTGATCTTCCCGGAAATTTCAAACCCGAATAAAAACATCAAAAATACTTTTTAAAACATTTTGTTTTTTATTTTCAGATAGATTAGAACAATACTTTTATTTTGATACCAACATTTTTAAATTCGGATGATTATTAGAGAAGATACTGAGCCCAAAGCACCACTACTCCAGTTTCCCGGCGAATCTTCTCGGATCTTCCTGGAAATTTCAAACCCTAAAATCGGCTTTTGAAAATAACGTTTCGCCATATTTCTTTACATAGATGTTTAGATTGGAACAATACTTTTATTTTGATATCAAAATTATTAAATTCTGGTAAGTATAAGATGAGATACAGAGTCGAAAGCATCATTACCCCAAATTTCCGGCGGACCTTCCCGGATCTTCCCGGAAATTTCAAACCATAAAAATGGCATTTGTTGTTGTTGTTAGTACATCCCTCCTCTTCCAGGAGAACCACGTTGATACGTGTGAATTTCTCAGATTTAATACTTTGAGGCTTAAGGATGTTCGCTGCTAACATTTGACATTTCGGAACTTCCGGTTTTTCTTTTGTTGAATATCTCGTAAAAGGTTGCAGATATTTTCCTAATATTTTATATTCAGATACATATTGATGATATGCATTGAATGAGTAATGAAAATTGTCAATCTAAGCAACTTCATTTTTTCACCCCATTTTCTGCAACTTTTCAGAAAATTTTAGTTGTCAGTAAAATTGAGGGGGTAGGGCAGATTCAATTTGAATATTACACATCTTCAAATTAATTGCACTAGTTCCATGTTTATTTTAGCATCAGTATATGTGTATATGGTCTTCTAAGTCAGTCTTTGTGCCTTTGGTGTGCTGGTTTTAAAATTTTAGGTGGTTTTATGAAATGGGCTTTAGGAAACAAAACAGCCGAAAAAAAGGATGAAAATGGAGATTTTCAAGTTGTTGGTTCTCTCTTATATGCACACTACCCTATATATTTCTTTCTTTTATTCGAACAATATCATCAAGTTCTATGCTGTATGAAAATACAAGAAAAAGTTTGAATCAACAAATATGGGTTTGGCACATTTCAAAATATTGATTTTTTCCGACTTTTCAAGTATGGGGGTAGGGTTGGAAAAAGAATCGTAAAATTTTGTCATCCACTTCAAGTTGCAAATTAATCTATGCTTTTGGTCTAAAATAGTCTGCATTACGTAAATATTATGACTTTTGAAAGCATTCTAGGTGTATTTTTGTTTCAGGCAGGTATGTTTAAAAGACTTGAAATTAAATTAATTTTACTAAATTTAAAACATGGTGCTCAGAGGTCTCATTCAGAGGCCTGTAGCTTGAAAAAATGCTCACTACCCTATCTTTATTTTGTTTTCAAATGTCTTGTGTTGTATTTTGGAATCAAAAAAGAGTGGTTAGAAAAAAGTTTGAATACTTTTTCATTGGCAGCAAACATCCTTAATACTTGCACCCCACCCATTTCAAGCTCTTATATTGTTCTTGCTATTAAGTGTTTTCCCATACACCACGATAAACATGCAACTAACTTCAACTTATGTACACTTGTATATACAAGTTCGTAACAGTTCAGTTTGACTGGCTGAGTAAGGAAGTGCGTTTCATATGAAGAGCATAGCAGAGTCCTCTGGAGGATGTCTCCATCTCATGCAGGAATGCTTCCAGGGGTAGCGCACTATTAGGATCAATCAGCACTGTACAGTCCAGGAGAATAGCAGTGAACTTTGTATCATTAATTTTAAAGTCATTCAACTTTGCCACACCCAATGAATTCTGAATTAACTTATAGATCTTATCCAGAAATGGTTGTCATATTTTGTTTAGTGACTCACATCTAAGCAAGAAATGCTCAATATTTTCTGGTTCTTTGAAACATAACAAGCACGTTGGATCCACCTCAAACTGATTAAACCTCGCACGTGTGGCCTGTAGCATATAAGTAGGCCTTCCAACCAGCCCTCTGGGCCGACATGATATCATAACCAGCATCACGCCAGACCAGATGAGCCAATCCGATGGGATAATTCTGAACATTCATAAATCTCATGGAAGTTTTTCCCACAGCCTCTTCCAAAATTTTGTCTGACCAATACTCATTAACAGCCTGCTCATAAAGACTTTTCCACTGTGCTTTGGCATAACCAGCATCAAGCAGATCCACCGTGCTTGGAAGCCCATACTGCTCCAAAACCTTGTTTACAAATAAAATTTTACCAAATTCAATTATATGTACATTGAGATTACAACAATACTTTTATGTTGATACCAAAACCATTAAATTCTTATTGATATTAAATGAGATACAAAGCCAGAACCACCACTACCCCCTTTATCCCGACCATATCTTCCCGGATATTCCCGGCAATTAGTATGCACCCCTTGGAAGACCGGGATATATGAAGATAGGCCGAAATGGTCATGGGCTCGGTCTGTGCTTTTGTACCTAACTGTGTTACTTTCCGATTCGCTCCGTTTCCAAGGGATTCGATTCATTATCCGATGACAATGGCCGCTGGCGTGCAGCGAGTTCTAGCAAAGTGTCAAAAATGTGTTGAATCTGGTAACTTCTATGAGGCTCATCAAATGTACCGAACTCTTTCGTTCAGGTATATGACATTGTAGATGACTGACAAAAATATGCATTGAAAAGTATTTCCTTTTTCTGCCAGTGTCTCGATGACGTGGGCCTATTTTTGATTCTCGAAATTTCCGAACCTGTTTCTATCTATCTTTCTTTTTCTTTCTTTCTATACTGCCATACGCCCTCACGGACATTCTAGGCAGATGCGCTGTCGAACAGAAAAAGGCTGAAAATTAATGAAAAGACAGGTTAAAAGCATTCAGTAAGGCGGATAAAGATGATAGGTTAAAATAGTTAAGTGGGATTTAAAAGCAGGATAAAAACAACTATTTCCAGATCTATGGCCTGGAGTGTTGCAGCTTACTTACTGAGACCTTGAAAGAATCAAGGTCTGGTAAGCATGCAACAGTTTCAGGGAGGGCATTCCACTGAACAATGGCCAGTGGAAAGAAGGAGTATTTATAGTAATTTTTTGTCGTATGTAACTGGCGAAATGTCATAGAGTGGCAATATCTAGAAATTCGATTTGAGGGTTGAATGTAATCAGGGAGGGGTACTGCAACAATTCCGTGCACAATTTTGAAAAAAAGACATAGGCGCGCATCTGCCCGTCTTTGCTCAAGCGTTCTCCATCCAAGATTGTTCACAATTTCAGTTGTACTTGACCGGTAGTCAAAGCTACTGGTGGTCCAGCGTGCTGCTCTGCGCTGCACTTTTTCGAGCTGAAGTACTTTTTCCTTAGTATGTGGGTCCCAAACAGGGGCAGCGTACTCCAGTTGGGGGCGGACCAGTGTGTTGTAGGCAGTCTCTCGTACCTTTTGATTTTTAGTTCTTATGTTTCGTTGGATGAAGTTCAGTGTCCTGGTGGCATTTTTTGATATCCGGTCGATGTGGGGATTCCAGGATAGGCCACTGGAGATACATGAAATGTCCACCCCCAGGTACTTGGCACTTGTGACAACCTCCAGGACTTGACCATGTAATGTGTATGGAAAGTTAAAAGGATTTCTGGAGGATGTCACCCGCACCACCTGGCACTTGGACGGATTAAACTCCATGTCCCACCTGTCCTCCCACACAGAAAGTCTGTCCAAGTCATTTTGTAGCAACATGCCATCTTCCGCACCTCCTATTGTAAGGTACACAGCCGTGTCATCTGCAAAGAGACGTACCTGAGATGACAACTCATCCGGCAGGTCATTGATGTAGACTAGAAACAGGATCGGGCCAAGGACAGAGCCCTGGGGTACCCCAGAGGTCACAGGGACCGATCCCGATTCCTCCCCATCAAGTACCACCGTCTGTGACCGGTTCCCCAGGAAGGCACGGATCCAGGCAAGTGCATTTCCTCTGATTCCATACTGATGGAGCTTCCACAGGAGTTTGGCGTGATTTACTTTATCAAAGGCCTTTGAAAAGTCCAGCAGTATCAAATCAGTTTGCTTTCCTTGACTCACACTCCTGGCAAGGTCCTCAACCAACATGGTAAGCTGTGTTTCACATGACCTTTTCTCTCTGAAACCATGTTGTAGATCATATAATAGGCCATGTGTGTTGAGGTGCTTTACCACATGTGAAGCAATGATATGCTCAAGGACCTTGCAAAGTATGCAAGTCAAGGATATGGGTCTGTAGTTAGCAGCAGATGATTTGTTTCCCTTCTTAAAAACTGGAGTGACTTGAGCTTTACACCAGTCTGCTGGGAGCTTGCCTGTTTGGAGGGAGCGCTCAAAAATAATTTGAATAATAGGGGCTATTTCCTCACGCAGTTCCTTGAGCAAGAGTGGTTTGAGCTTGTCTGGTCCGGCTGCCTTAAAGGGTTTCAGGTTTTGAAGTAGTTTGAGGATGCCATTGCAGGATATACTAAACTCCTCCATTTTTGGATTAGTGTTTAGAATTCCATCTGGTACTGCGTCATGACGCATTTTACCACAATCTGTCATATCCTGGATTTGTATCTGACATAGTCGGGAAAGTGATAGGGGTGCCTTGGTGGTAAAAACTGATTGGAACTGTTGATTGTGTAAGTCTGCTTTTTCGGTTGTGTCCGTCACAAGTCCGTTACCCTTTTGGAGAGGGGGTGAGCCAGTCTGATCCTGCTTAGAGCTCTTCAGGAATGAAAATAGCTTTTTGGTATTGCAGACGGAGTCTTCATCTGTTATGCCAAGAAGACCTTCTAGGTATAAATTGTAGGATGCCTTAATGTTATGTTTAATGCTCTTACGCATGGATAGAAATTTGTGGCGAAATGCTTGGTCTCCAGTTTTTTTAAATTTTCTGTACAAGTCATCTCTCCGTCTGATCTGTCTACGGATACTCTGGGTAATCCAAGGTAAAGATGACTTACCTCGGATAAACTTTGTGGGGATGCACTTGGAAGCAAAAGTGTCTAGCGCACTTACAAACTCAGACCACAGGTCTTCAACTGATTTACTGGCATGGTTTATTAGAAATGTTTGCTGATAGTCCCTCATGAGGGACTTAAGCTTAGGCCAGTCCGCTTTGCGGAGGAGAGGTACTTTACGGGGTTTTTGCTTTTGGGTTGAGGGCTTCAGAGCACAGGAAGCAGTGACCATATCATGGTCACCTAGGCCAGGCTGACAGTCAACCTCCTCAACTAGGGTAGGGTTTGTGGTCAGGAATAAGTCTAAAATGTTGTTATGTCTGGTCGGTGAGGTTACCATCTGGGTGAAGCCAAAGTCATTCAGTAGGTCAAGGAATTTGTCATAGGTTTGGGTAAAGGAGCAGTCTGGTTTTACTGTAGGTGTACTGTCCGTCCAGTTGATCTTGGGGAGATTGAAATCTCCAAGAACCCAGATGTTGCCCTTGGTTTCGGACGTTTGCCTTTTAACCTTTTCAATAGACTGTCTCTATCTCTATATACTGCCATACGCCCTCGCGGACATTTTTGGCAGGTGTACGCTGTCGAGCTGGTTAGCTGAAAAGAAAAGGATAAAAGCAAATAGTGCAGGGGATAAAAGATGATAGGTTAAAATAGTAAAGTGGAGTTTAAAATCAGGTTAAAAACAACAGTCTGGATCTAGGGCCGTGAGTGTTGCAGTTTGCTTACTGCGACCTTGAATGAGTCAAGGTCCTGCAAACTGACAACAGCTTCTGGGAGAGCATTCCACTGTACTATTGCCAGTGGAAAAAATGAATACTTATAATAATTTGTACCAGTGTGAATTTGCCGAAAGGTCATTGAGTGACAGTACCTGGATACTCTATGTGTAGGTATGATATAGTCTGGGAGAGGTACTGCCACAAGTCCGTGAACAATTTTATAAAAGAGACAAAGACGAGCGTCAGCTCGTCTTTGAGCAAGGGATCTCCAACCAAGCTGATCGAGCATTGCTGTAACACTCGACCTATAATCATAATTACTGGTCGTCCAGCGTGCCGCTCTTCTTTGGATTTTCTCAAGCTGGAGAGTTTTATCATCAGTATGAGGGTCCCAAATCGGAGAGGAGTACTCCAGCTGAGGGCGGACAAGCGCATTGTAGGCTGTTTCTCTCACCTTTGGGTTTTTGGTCTTGATGTTACGCCGAATGTACCCTAGTGTTCTATTAGCGTTTCCGGTTATACGGTCTATGTGGGAATTCCAGGACAGGCCACTGGAGATGTCAACCCCCAAGTACCTGGCACTTGTGACAACCTCCAATATCTGACCATGTAAAGTGTACACTGAATTTATGATTTTCTTGGAAGTTGTCACCCGTACCACCTGGCACTTAGAGGGGTTGAACTCCATGTCCCACTGGTCCTCCCACAAAGATAGTCTGTCAAGGTCGTCCTGTAGCACCCTCTCATCATCCGAACCCCCAACTGTCAGGTACACGGCCGTGTCATCAGCAAACAGGCGCACTTGTGATGACAATTCTTCAGGAAGATCATTAATATAAATGAGAAACAGGATAGGTCCCAAAACTGACCCCTGGGGTACCCCAGATGTCACCGGAACCGACCCTGATTCCTCTCCCTCAAGAACAACAGTCTGTGACCGGTTACCGAGGAAGGCACGGATCCAAGAGTGTGCATTACCTCTGATCCCATACTGGTGGAGCTTCCAAAGGAGCTTTGAGTGATTAACTTTATCAAAGGCCTTTGAGAAGTCCAACAGTATCAGATCAGTCTGTTTGCCTGCACTTGCATTCCTAGAAAGATCCTCGAACAACATGGTAAGCTGGGTTTCACATGACCTTTTTTCTCTAAATCCATGTTGCAAATCATATAGAAGGTCATGCTTGTTGAGGTGCTTTACCATATTGGATGCCATTATATGTTCAAGGATCTTGCAAAGAATGCATGTGAGGGAGATTGGTCTGTAATTTGCAGCTGATGATTTGTCGCCTTTTTTGAAAATGGGGGTGACCTGGGCACGACACCACTCTGTCGGAAGTTTGCCAGTTTGGATAGAGCGCTCGAAGATGATTTGTACTATGGGGGCGATTTCTTCACGCAATTCCTTGAGCAGTACTGGTTTGAGTCTATCCGGGCCAGCAGCTTTACCGGGCTTGAGGTTTTGCAGGAGCTTAAGTATACCAGCCACAGAGATACTGAAGTCTTCCATGACTGGAGTAGTCTTCAGCACCCCTGCAGGCAAAGTCCTAGGGGGTATCACACCAGAGTCAGCCGCGTTCTGTAGTGTCATTTTACAAAGTCTAGAGAGTGATAGTGGTTCCTTGGCAGTAAAGACAGACTGAAATTGCTGATTGTGAACGTCAGCCTTCTCAGCTGTCTCGGTTACAAGTCGGTTTCTGTGATTTAGGGCAGGGGTGCCAAGCTGATCCTGCTTTGAGCTCTTTAGAAAGGAGAATAACTTCTTATTGTTGCAGGTGGAATTTTCATCATTTAATCCAAGGAGACCTTCAAGGTAGGTTTCATATGAAAGTTTTATTTTACCTTTAATTGACTTTCTTAATTCCAAAAACTTATTTCTAAATACCTGGTCTCCAGTTTTCTTAAATTGTCTGTATAAATGGTCTCTTTTTCGAATTTTGCGCTTAATTTCTTGAGTTATCCAAGGCAATGATTTCTTTCCCGAAAAGGTTCTGACCGGGATACACTGGGAGGAAAACATGTCCAGTGTGGAGGTGAAATCATTCCAAAGTTCATCTACAGACCTGCCAATGTGGCTGGTCAAGAACTTTTGCTGGTAGTCTTTCATAAGGGACTTAAATTTAGGCCAATTTGCTTTACGGAAGAGGGGAACTTTGCGGGGTTTACACTTTTGGGTACTGGGTTTGAGAGCACATTCAGCCATGACCATATCATGATCACTTAGACCAGCCTGGCAAGTTACCTGTTGAACGAGGGTAGGGTTTGTGGTCAAAAATAGGTCCAAAATGTTTCCCAGTCGAGTTGGTTGTGTAACCATTTGAGTAAAATTGAAGTCATTGACCATGTCCAGGAAGGTGTCATATACAGGTGTACTAGTACAGTCCGGTTTTAAAGTAGGAGTGTTGTCTGGCCATGTGAGTTTCGGGAGATTGAAATCTCCAAGGAGCCAAACATTGCCCTTTGCCTTGTCGGTCATCTCAAGAGATTTACATAATTCTTTTATGTCTTCCTGGTTGTCCTCACTTGGGTTGTAGAATGCACATATGAGTAGTGGGTGCACGCCTGTGACTTCAATCTTAACCCACAGTATCTCACAGTTAGTTTTTAATTGGGGCTGTTCAGTACAGACAATGTCAGCTCGGACCATAATGAAGACTCCTCCACTTCGAGTTTTCTTTGATTTACGATCGGCTCTAAAAACTGTGTAACCAGGGGGAAAGATTTCGCCATTGTGAATGTCAGGGGACAACCAGGATTCTGTTCCAACTACAATGTCTGGCTTCTCAGTCTCAATCAGGCAATGAAACTCTGGCACTTTGTTAACTATAGACCGGAAATTTAGGTTTAAAATTTTGATTTTGTTTTGATTAGGAGAAGTGTTCTTCCTTTTCAGTGGAGTAGAAGTTTTCGGTGAGAGACAACTGGCCTCAAGTACGCTAAAACTGTTTGAAGAACAGTATGTTGATGAAAGATCATCAAATAGGGTTGTGTTGAAATTCGGAAGGCCACATTTCATACAGCTCCAAGAGTAACTAGCATGTTCAGCTAAGACCTGGTGGATACTTTCATTCATGCCTTGGCACTCTATATGGTACCAAGAGTCACAACCATCACATTGAATGCTGTTTTGGTTGTTTTTGACTGCTGCACCGCAGCTGCCACAGGGGTACTTTGGGGTTCTAGGGCCTGGATTGAGCTGAACATCGTTTGACATGGTGACAAGAAGGATGCTTATGAACAATAAGCAGGTACCATTTTGCTGATTACCTTTAGGTAGATGGAGTTTCCTCAGTTTCAACATCATTTCTCTGTGTCTAGAACTTACCTGGGGGCTTAACAGTGAAAAAGGGTCATAGCCATTGTCATTTTGCATCTCTTTCTCATCTGGAAGCTTTAACACAAATGCAAATGTTGACAATAATGTCAAGACAGACAGCAGATTCACCAAATTCAATCTTTTCATTTTCACATTTGACCGGAAGTAAACAAAGAAGCGGTCAATATGAGCCTTAACTCCTGGTGAAATAATGTCATTTGGCATGTCACCAGTAAACTATTCAGATTCAGGGAGAGCAAAAATACCCACGGATGACCGTATCCCCAAAATATTGTTGCGTAATAAGTTCTCGATAGCTTTCGTTCTGTTTCCTTGTACTTTTAAGTTTAGGTCTAATCAAGTGTACCGCTTTGTAATCCGGTAATGTAAGAGATTCTTGTGAATTGCAATGAGTTTCGAGTAAACAAACAATATCATGTTGAGACAAATTTTTTAAGAACTGTTGATCAGTATACTTATTGTTACCTTTGTGAGAGTAGCCATTTATATTCCAGCAAGAAATCTTTAGGTTTTCAAACATTTTCATGATAAAATGCGAGTCAAGGCATTAACCAACAAGAGATCAGCATTTAACATTTTACAGTTTTCAAATGTTATATGATTTGCAAATAAAGTTGAGTTGAGTTGAGTTGTTTAGTCCCATTAAAAGAGACTTCACAATTCAATTATTATCGTTCACATTTTTATTTTACGTTTTCATTGGTCATTTTCTTTTTATATTTATGTTTATGTTATCTGGCTGAATTGTGACGTCTCATACGCGTTTCTAACTTTTAGTAGCAAATGCTTATTGTTAAAATAAACATAATTACCTATGTCGTCAGATGGGTGGGGTATGAAAGCCCCAGCCGAGCCGAGCCCGAGCTGCCGAGCTTGATATTTTGAATTCGTATTTTTGTCAAAGTTAAGATTTGGATTTTACTAAAGATGTTTTTGGTAACTTCCTATACACTAAATAAAAGCTTCGGCAGTGGAATATTTTTGAATTTCTGGGAAATTATGCTTTTATTTTAATTTTCACCTCCGACAGGGGTATGAAAGACCCAGCTGACAAAAATATCGATTTGCAGTCAATTTGTTCATTTAGAGCAAATGAATACCTTTTTGGCCGAGTCTAAATGTTAAATGTGTCAAATCCATTATAATCATCACAAATTATTGAGGAAAATTGATATATGTACAAATTTAAATGACGTTTTCCCGTTTTTGTCGAAAACCAATTTTTACTGGTAAAGTGAGAAAACGAATGGACAGAAATGGACCGAAACGGACACAATATAAGGGAGAAAACGTTATTATGCAAATTATTTCAGAAATATTCATACAATCGATTTAATTTTGTCTGCTTTTACTATATAGAAATATATTTTGTTCAATATTTCCACTTATTATTGCAAAAAATCGGAGGTAAAATTCCTGGCTCGGCAGCTCGGGCTCGGCTCGGCTGGGGCTTTCATACCCCAGATGCACAATACATCAAAGTTCAAAATGCACGCCTCTTTTACTAAATAGTACTAAATACTTCTAAGAAATACACAAAAACATTGAGAGCAATAAAATATTTTTTCCATAGTCTGCCATATTGGAATTTTGACAGCTCAAGTTTTGGTAATTACAAAAACCGGAATGTTTTGAATATTTTTTGAGCGAAGTTTATTGGTCATTTCGGCCCATAACAAATACTAACAAGACAGTCGACACAGTGAATGAAATTACCACCTTTCCAACTACCACAGAACACTTGGATGGTATGGCATGGTGTGGTAGGATACCTTGCACTCCTAGGGTACCAAGATACCCTACTATCATACCCTGTCATCCTAGTGTAGCATTCTACCATCGATAGCTGATAGTGTGATACCTCTTCTTTCTATATCTGAGATTTCAAGCTTCTAATTATTTTTTTTAACATTACCTGATTTTTGCCGGTATTGGTTGGAAAGAGATCATCTTATTTAACAGTTAAACATGGATATTGGTTATTTACACATCTTAATCAATGGAAACTGACATGTAACTTAAATGGGTAAGCGAGGCAATCCTCATTCACCCTTGACCCTTGACATTGACAGTACTCATGCACTTAAAGACAGTAGCTCCCATACATGTGATATCTAACGATTGATCGTGAATCTCCCGATATTTTGGTCCCAAAAACGCTCTCACGATATAAAAACCTAAAACCCGATGAAGAAAAATTCCTATGGTGTTTTTCCGCAAGTCACCATTTTTTTAGTTTTCCCCAAAAAGATTGTTTAGCAGAATGTTTACAGCGCCTACTCGACGAATTTTCGTAGTGTGAAGTGACAGGTGTGATTATTGGCCTCAGGTAATTGGATTAACGCTATTAGGTGCTAGGTAATTGTCGTACTTGATTTGAGGATGCCAGGTAAGCTTACGTAAGGATCATCAGTTGACATGGTTGATTGATCGGTGAGGGGGTTTGTCTTGAGCTTGATAAAAAAAAAAAATACACCTACCTTCAAAAAAGCAATAATCCCAATAATATTACTCCAAAACACTATTCCAACATGTTCCAATAACTTGTTCTAAGACTCGAAGTAAACAAATGACAATACACAGCTTTCCATTTATATGCAATTATTTATTGTGTAAACATAAACCATGTGCTTTTTACGTCTTTTACGTCTGGTCAAACTTGGAGTGCTATGACGTCATATGGCCAAGTGGTGCAGTGGTTAAGGTGTTGGCTTATCACGCGGGAGGTCGTGAGTTCGAACCTCCGCTGGAGCAATTTTTTTTTTTTTTTTGAGAAAAAGATTTTTTTTTTTTTATCCTCTTTTCACATTCAAACCTCTTTTTTTGCATTAGTTTACTTCTCTTTTTCATATCTGCACAATTTAATTTTTTTTTCAAATAGATCTACATGTAATTTCCTTTTCAAACCTATACAAACTTAATAATTTACTAATTTCACAATTACTTATTTTATCAATGAACTACTGTTGAAGGAAGCTATCATTATCCATTTGGCAAGTATGTCTTCTATACAACCAGAATTAAATTACTTTCAATAATTATGATAAAATTCTAATTTTAAGGAATCATCTATAGATTTGTGAGAATCAGTTGTATATGCATATTGAAGTGCAAAACATTTGACAAAATGCTGGACTGCTGAAAATATTTTCCGGGCTAAAATCGGCTAAAATTTTGTCGAGAAAAAACCTCCCTATTTCAGACCTAAATCTCCCTACCAAAAATGTCCAATCTCCCTATTTGGGCCTAAGAATGTATCACATGTATGGTAGCTCCAGCGACATTATCGGCGATCCTGGATTTTTCTACAAAAGTAACTGCTGATAATGGGTAAGCAAGGCATTCCACAATCACCCTTCTCCTTGTTTCAGTTGCCTCTAAATCATAAATTGTTGGTAAAACTTTGTTGAAAGTGTTCAAAAGAGGTTTAGTGCCATTATTTTACCGATAGCTAGTGACTTGCCAAATAGAAATTCCTTGTTGTTGTTGTTCCTCCTTTGAAGGGGTCACCCCTTATTGACCCCAAACTCACAACTGAACAGGTGAAAGAAAGTGAAATACACCTAACATTGTATACTAGACAGATGTCATAGAAAGGCTGTGGCTACAAACAGGAACTTATATTGATGTGCATTACACACATTTCTAGGTCTGGTCTAGCAGATTAGGCACCCATGCACACAGCATTGCTGCACTCAAGCATACATGTACCTAACCACACTACTAAGTATGTTTAACTGATTCTACAATTGATAGCATGTCATTTTATGACATCAAGTTAAAGTAAGGTTTTGGTAAGTGCCATGGTCAATATAATAATTGTCTTTAGTAAAAAGAACCTAAAACACTGTTTTTAAGTAGAGTAACAAATTAATGATTTTTCGGTCGAATAAATTTGGGCTTGTAATAGAGTTTCTATAGTGGGACTCCTAAATTTTGTCTGGGACGCCTACTTTTTCTTTTCTAGGAGTCCCAGACTCCTGTTTTCAAAATCCTAGTGAGATCCCTGTAGACCATAGATCAGCCAAACCGTATTTAATTTTCATATAAAATGTGGTACTACCGTAGTTAGAGATAGGAAAATACAATCTGATTGCAATTTATTTTCACATAATAATTTAATCAAAAAGTTTATGTAAAACACTTTTCCTGGACTACGCATTACGCTTTCCATTAGAATAAAAACAATCTTTTAGCTTTAATGTGCAAACATATTGGTTGTTCTCGTAGTATCATAAAGAGAAACTGTAAGAAAACTGCTCCTTGGCGAACGCCTGGCAAACTATCTTTTTCTCAAAGTACCATACATGCCTAACTATAGAACAATAAAGGAAAATGTTTTAAACATGTACATTGGCATTTTATGCAGCTACTATTTTTCTGAGATTTTTTATATGTATATTGTTTAAATGTGTTTTTGCCTTGGATCTCCACCCTTCGTTGCCAAGTGGTTATGTGTCGCTCACCTTGTAAAGTAGGATATAATATTCTGTAAATGACATGTATGACTAATGCCGTTTTTCTTTAAATGAAACAGACTAAATGTTTTATCCCTATACTTATGGGTCAGCTAAGATCAGATGACAATTTTAAATTTACTAAGAGTTATGCGGTTGTGTAATGAAAACTTCAACACTAATATACTTAAGTTGACTTGCAGAATGTCAAGATTCCAATTTTTTCACAGTATAATTTTATATAGCCAGAAATACCACCAAAACAGGTGTTGAAAATTGCTTCTTTTTATGGGTATGGGGATTGAAACTGGCAACTTATGTGCATATAAAATATTTTGTATGACACGTATGCCTAATGCTCTTTTTCTTGGTAATATCTTTTAATGGCAAAAATGATAGGTGTCTGAAATGAGATCTGACATAATCAATGTCGATTATTCAGGGATTTTTTTTGGGTGTCTCAGGGGCCGAAATAAGGCCCCATTCCCAATGAGATTTAGGTGACTTTTTTCCCAATTTGGAGAAAAAAATTCCCAATCACAGCTAAAAATAATTTTCTATAGTTCAATTCATTGTGAAAGTCAAGTTCTGCTGTTTGAAATTGTGTTTAAATTTGATTTTATGATATTAATGATTCTAAATGCATAAGCTTGATTAACTATGTCAACTTGGAAAATATCATCAACTTTGAATATTCTGAAAATTTCCCAAATTCGGGGTTTACTTCGCTAATTTTCCCAATCAGAAAGGCCTTAGGGCCCCTTCCCAAAATTGCCAAAAAAATCCCTGTTATTGGAGTTTTATGGATGGAATGGTACTGGTTTCTGATTCCGGTAACGGTGGCGTACCGGTGGCTGGTCCCGGCTTTTATTTCGTTTCGTCCAAAAATCCGATCGGAGTTTTACATTACCTTTCAGTTGCTATTGCGCAAGAGAACGAGTGTAATGGAGGTCAATGGGAAAACTTGTCATGTGTACATTTTTGGAATTATTGTCGTGTTTAAGCTTGGAAAATTTTGATAGCATTATAGCAGACAAAATATTTTATATGTCTTCTTTAAATAGACCAAGGTAGGATTTGGCCATTTACAACAGAAATATGTTTTTTCCCCACACGAACTTTGCAATCAAAACTGAGCGGAACATGCTATTGGTTTTTGAAGTTTAGAAATTTGAGTTCGCATTCATACTGACAATATCCGATGAAGAAAAAATGAATGCGAACTCAAAAAATTGGAGTATCGTTCTGTTGTGAAGATTTCCCTTTGGTTGACGTCAGCAGTGATCTATAATACAAGTGATTGGACTCTAGCCCTATTTACAGAATATGCTTGTCTTGCCACTTGGACTGGGCTGGACAGGTATTTCAATAATTGACTATGCAATTTAATAAGGCAAAATATTCCAAACACTGCCTGTGTTTTACAAAATAATCCTACAAGCATACTGAACATAACTTAAAAAGAAATATACCATTCTAAAGATGAACTGTTCCAGTGTTGTTTTATATAAAATTCAAATAGATTGAGTGAATACTTTTATATAAAACGGCTGTTACAAAAGAGGCAAAAAAAACTTCTTCTGGAAGAAAACAATTTTTCTTCATTTTTATACAGATGGCTTAGGTGTATTTTTTGGTGTATCTATTCAAACTTGACATCAAACAACAGCCCAATATGTGCTTAAACAGATGACATGTTTTGCTTCTATAAAAATGCAATATAGAAGAAGGAGTAGTTCGTAGAAACTGACCACTATAAACACATATTTTCTTACTTATTCTCCATGTAAATACCTATTGGGCATATTCTAAAACCTGGCCTGACTGCAAGTCACACATACATTGGAAAATGATAATAGCAGTACTGAAGTTTCAGGTCCCTGTAAATCTACTGTCCCTGACGTCAGATATTACCTTGACCCCTTGTTTCACAGGACAATATAAATCCTTTCAATTTTATCATAATTCAGTGATCAAAATGCTGAAAGTTAAATGAGAGTTTTGTGATAATACAATATTAAGTTCAATTTAGCCTTTTCCTGTTATTTCCAATTTTCTTATGAATTTGAACCCTACGATCCAAGAAAACCGACTCCTAGAACAGCCATGCATTTTTCGTCTGTTTTATTTATACCATGATGCTATATTTAGTTCCGAAAATTGCGCATGCCTTCTTTGCATTTTAAAAATACGGGAGCTAAAACGTGTTATGCGTTGTTACGTTTCAGTTTATAGGACGTTCAGAAATTGTAAAAACAGTAATAATTAATATCCAAAAAGTGCAAATTTGTACACATATACCCTCAAGTTTTTTTGAAAGAGCTTATATGGTTGTGATAAGTAATGTTTTCTGGTATAAATGGCAGATTGAGAAGGTGCAGTTCTGATGACTTTGTTGATGGACATGGTGGACAGAAGGCTACCTATTTACGACAGGAAGTCATTTCTTGTTGCATAAGTAGGCCAGTTAAAATTCGAACGTCTTGTTTAAGTCACATTTTACAATCTTAACTGCCTTTATTTCGTGGTGTTGCTTAGTTAATATTAAAGATATATGTCGCCATGATTGGCTCCCGTATAGTTGAAGTTTTCCCACTTAACCTGCACGTGACTAATACGATATGCAAATGACTATCAAGATCATATGATGGGTCATTTGATTGGTCAATTTCAACATCTTTAGGTCAAGGTCATATCTGTAAATACCCAGCATGGAGATCGGCATGGAATCACCACTAAAATGTTTAGGAAAAGATTATCTGTCGGCACAATGAGAATGATTGAAGTGAGTTCAACATAAATTTTGGCCAATGATTTTCTTAGTCTATCGAGAACATATGACACCAGGATAGGCGTTGTAGAAATCAACACTCCTTGGCATTTCAGATACCTTCAGCAAGTACAAATGCCTATTTACATAGTTTTTTTTCCCCCCCAGACTATTAATAGAGATTGTCTCTGATCTCCTCTGCTGAAATGTCAGATGATTGTGTGTCTAAATTTACTTCTCTTGTGAGAGCTAGGGACTAATCCCCTCCGGTCAAGCCCCATCCTCCTGGTGTGGTATTGTCAGTTTGACGTTTCACCAGTAAACTATTCTGATTCTGATAGGCTGATTCTGATAATGCGCTTCACTATAATGCAGTTTTTAAATAGATAAACATGGCGGTGCATTCCTTTACCGGAATGGACCTGATTACCGGAATGGACTAATGGAATGGACATTTATATGTGTCATTGAATATTTTTTCATTTGGATTTTTAGGACAAATTTGCCTAGAATGTACACAGATGGTGATTAGTTTGAGAATCATATAGTTTAAATAGCTACAGTTATATTGAGTTCCGTACGATTGGGTGGCCGAGGTCAGGGACACTCACATATTCTTATAGGTCACTGTCACAGTGTCAGCACATTTTACTCATTTCTACTTCTGTTCACCCCTGTTTTTGCTGTAGAACATCCACTGGTGATTTCTATATATTTCAAGTATAGAAACCTCTGAACAGTGGCCCCATCTTAGACCCCACCACTGGGCTACCCTAACCACCCTGGGAAGTCAATTTTGCTATGCTAAGATGAAATTTATTTCATACAAACTATTTATATGACTCTAGAAGTACATTTTATGCAGATAAAAATAAAATACATATAAAGCACACAAAGCCACAGCATAATGTCCATTCCGGTAGACCATTCCGGTAAAGGAACGCACCCATAACACGGCCATGGCATAGCTCCCAAAACACTTGTTTTGCTATATGTCAGTTGTTAATAACCTCATTTATAACATGGTTTCACTGGTAGCTTCATCAAGAGAAATGTAAAAACTAAAAATGAACAGGTTAAGGAATTAGCATATAAGACCCTAGTTCGACCCCAGGTCGAATACACCTCTTCAGTTTGGACCCCCCATACAAAGGAAAACATCTTAAAAATTGAAATGACACAAAGACGAGCTGCCAGATGGGTCAAAAACAACTACAGTTCAACCTCATTATAACGCGCCTCACTATAGTGCTGTTTTCAATATAACACGGCCATGTCATGGCTCCCAAATTAATTATTTTGTTATATATCTATTGTAAATAACCTCATTATAACATGGTTCTTTTATAACACGGTCTGTTTCCATGGACCCCAAAGATAGCGTTATAATGAGGTGACCTGTACTCCACTTATGACAGTGTCTCACACATGCTTGACAACCTAGGTTGGCGATCACTTGAAAATCGACGCATTGACTCTAGGCTAATCATGTTCTATAAGATTGTATATGGCCATGTGGCAATACAGATGCCAACATATTTCGAGCAGCCCCAGAGATTCACCCGGCACATGCACCCTCTCTCGTATAGACAAATCCATACCCAAACAAAGTATTATCAGCAGTTTTTTTATCCAGCCACAATTGTTCTTTGGAACAGGCTCCCCTCTGAACTTGTGCTTAGGACTGATCTTGACTCCTTCAAAGAAGGAGTCTGCCAGATCAAACATATGTCCCCATAAATTCTAACACTGTTTTTAACCTGTTTTTAAATATCACTCTGCACTAACACTATCAACTTTTTTTTATCATTTTCACTGTTTTTACTTTCACATCTGCTAGAATCTAGCTTTTATTCTTGCACCGACAGTGCGACTGCACATAATACTCGTGAGAGGATGCTGCAGTATGAAAAGATAGATAGATAGTGATAACTTGGCTCGTTTTTAGACACCAAAGATAGCATTATAATTAGGTTGTCAGACCTGTAGACCAGTGCCAGGAAACCTGGCCCTGAGGTTAGAAATCTTTTTTCATGCTCTACTCAGCTGAAACTAAGATTTATCCTGCTTATAAACGTTAAAATGCCAACAATTGTTGGCATTTTAACATTTATAAGCAGGATAAATTACTAGGCAAAGCTTATAAACTACTGCCCAGGTAAAGTAGTTGAAGACAAATCACCCATACATGTGCATATAAACCTTTTTTGTATACTTGATGGTTACTTTTTCGAGCACATTATGGGTGTCATGACATCCTAGTATTGGATAGAAGTCCCACAAAATGGAGGCAACATCCTGACATGACCATGGCTGTTGACTGGGATGCTAAGCCACAACTCTGTTACTCAAACAAACAAACTAATCAAGCAAATGTTTTAATACTTTTCAAGTTTTTGAGTTTATATAACCAGCAGTCCTGTGTAACTGTTTGTTACAGGTACAGTGGTGCCAAGAAATATGCCGAAGCTATTGATCTCCTATACAACGGATCACAAACTTTACTGCAACACAAACAGGTCAGTGCTTTACCCTGTGAACATGTACTCTGAAGAAAATTAGTTTTTATTTTGAAGTTATTGTTTTGGACACTCAGAATCAATTGTGTATTGAAAGCCTCACTCAGGGATGTTTGGCATAGTAATGCTCATTGGATTTGTTTGTATTTACAAGTAGTTGCTTTATATTTATTACAGGGTTTTCCCTGATGCAGGATATTGAGTCCCAGACTCCCAAAAACCTTTCAGAGACTCTCTAAATGAATTGCCAAGAGTCCCTAGGGACCCCCAAAAAGTTTGAAAGCAATTTTCAGGAATTTGTCTTATAGAGCTTCTGCAGAGGTTTTGTTTTTAATCTAGTTGTTAAAAATCTAAATGCTCATTCTTTATTTCTACCTTATATTGGTTGGAAAATAGTCTGAAATGGGGTAGTGTATACCAGGACCCTCAAATCAAACTTGGGAGTCCCAAGGACTTCTAGAATACAAAGCTGAAGGAAAACCCTGTTATTATAAATATTACCATGCACTTAGAGGAGTTCTAAGATTTTTCTGACATTTCCATGGAGAAATAAACATTACATTCCACGAATGTTAACATGAAATTTAAACAATCAGAATCAGAATAGTTTTGACGTTCTTACCCATTGATTTATTATTTTATTTATTCCAGTATTCTAGTGGCGCTGACTTGGCCATGCTCCTGATTGACATACTGAATACCTCCAAGACAACAGTTTCTGATCAAAATACAGGTAAATTTGTGCACATTTAAATCAGCCTTCCCTTTACAAAACCAACAATTTGTTATACCCCCGGCATTTATGCCGACGGGTATATAGTTTTTGCTTTTCCGTTCGTCCGTTAGTATGTTCGTTGGTTTGTTCGTTCGTTCGTTAGTTATTCCGGAACGTTCGTGGAATTTATGTCAAAGTTTTTGTTAAAGTTTCTCTGGTGGTGCATATCTCATGAACTAATGATCATAAACCATTCATATTTTAACCATAGGTACCCTATAGGGTTTGCTTTGTTTCTGTGAGTTTGGACCCTGGGTCCATGCCCGGGGGTGGGGCTAGAGGTCAAAATCTAGGTCACCTTTACTTTGGGTCAAAGTTTTGGTTTAAGTTTCACTGGTGGTGTATATCTCATGAACCAACTAGAAAAAGTGCCTTGAGAGGCACGTATACCCCCGGCTGGTAGCCACCAAGCCCCCTTCCCTACCCCGTACCTAAACAACCCGGTACATGCTCACCCCTGACATTGAACATCACATCACCAATGAAAAACAGTACCCTTATCAAGTACATTTTAGAAACCACCAAGCCCCCTTCCCCACCCCCTACCTAAACAACCCGGCACATGCTCACCCCTGACATTGAAGCTCACATCACCAATGAAAGACAGTAACCTAATCAAGTACATTTTAGAAATAAGCAGTGTATTTATTAGTACTTTACAAATAAACATGGGGAAGTGTAGTTTTAGAATGACATATCTATTTTAGAGTGGTATACAGAGCTGACGTGTATACCCAATCTAGGACATAAGCGCGGACATTTTGGGTCAGGTCCTCAGTCCTAGATTGAAATGAAAGTAGAATGTCATTCTTAAAAAAAAAAAAAAAAAAATAGATCTTGACCTCAGGTCCCACCCCCACCCCATGCATGGACCAGTGGGCCTAGCCCTTATGTGGTACCTATGTTGTGTTGTAAGCATGAACGCTTTCTAATGCATGGTTGTCAAGATATAGACACACAGAATATTAATCTTGGTAACTACTGTATTTTATGTGTCCTAGATTTTGACCTCAAGCCCCACCCCTAGAGTTTGGTGCCATGGAATTTAATTCAACCCTAAAGGGTATCTATGATCCAAATAGGAATGTATTCCTGTAAGTATTTGTTAAGAGATCAAAAAACACTATGTAAATAGCACATTCTTAAGGTGACCTAGATTTTGACCTCTAGCCCCACCCCCGGGCATGGACCCAAGGTCTGAACTGACAGAAACAAAGCAAACCCTATAGGGTACCTATGGTTAAAATATGAATGGTTTCTGATCATTGGTTCATGAGATATACACCACCAGTGAAACTTAAACCAAAA
The DNA here is from genome assembly GCA_964017185.1 of Rugalucina vietnamica. Classification (NCBI taxonomy): domain Eukaryota; kingdom Metazoa; phylum Mollusca; class Bivalvia; order Lucinida; family Lucinidae; genus Rugalucina; species Rugalucina vietnamica. The sequence continues at coordinate 12,497,055 of OZ024871.1, read as the reverse complement.
CTTTGACCCAAACTAAAGGTGACCTAGATTTTGACCTCTAGCCCCACCCCCGGGTATGGACCCAGGGTCCAAACTCACAGAAACAAAGCAAACCCTATAGGGTACCTATGGTTAAAATATGAATGGTTTCTGATCATTAGTTCATGAGATATACACCACCAGAGAAACTTTAACAAAAACTTAGACATAAATTCCACGAACGTTCCGGAATAACGAACTAACGAACGGACGAACGGAAAAGCAAAAACTACGTAGGTCATTCAAAAAGTAATGCAATATGTAGCGTATTTTTGTGTATTTTTATCTGTCGGAGGTAATGTTTTTAATTTCCGATGGTTTGATTCAATCTGCATTCAGGAAAATAAACATCAACTAAATCAGACCATACACTTTATGTTGCTTAGCAACCGTAGAATGGCAGCGAAGGTGTCGTGGCCGCGAAAACCACTTTTCAAAAATTAAATAAATAAACATAAAGCTTTGGTATTTCTTTGGTGGTGTTTTAAATAACAATCTATATACATGTTTGTGTAATGTCACTTTAGCCAGAACTTTCTAGGCAACTGCAATGTTCATACAGCCCAACGCGTGTCAACTGTTGCTTAGCAACGCCAGAACCTATGCAATTTCGGTTTTATGCATTTTCCATAGATTTTGGTTGCTAGGCAACGAAATATGTTATCTGAGATTTGCATTTTATAGCAAGTAGTTGACAAAGCGTCAATGGCAGCTACAAATAGGCGTATAAATATTGGATTAAACAAACTAGATGTCAAACTGTAGCAGAAATTGTATCTCTACCCCCCATTTTTCACCCTTCGATCGAGAAATTTTCGTCATTTTTTCAACTTTGATTGGGTGTCTTTTAAAATATATCAATCATATTGCATTATCTTGAACTTTAGATGCAACTATTTTAAGTTCGGTGTAAGAAAATAAAGTGAATACGTTTATTTTGGTTTTCCTGTCACCATGGCAACGGTTTTAAGAGTCGTGGCCAAGTGCCTTTACACAGTGTTCTACTGTTGCTAGGCAACAGGAAGTAAAGCACGTGACTAGGTATTGAACTGTCTCGCAGGGGGCGAATTGAATTTATGTTTCAAGAAAGCTAAATCAAGCTTAAGTGACGTGTTCAAAGAAAAAATCATGGCCAATATTGCATTACTTATTGAATGACCCTCGTATATACCCGTCGGCATAAATGCCGGGGGTATAATGATCAGAAACCAAATATATTTTAACCATAGGTACCCTATAGGGTTTGCTTTGTTTTTGTCAGTTCGGACCTTTGGTCCATGCCCGGGGGTGGGGCTAGAGGTCATAATCTAGGTCACCTTGAAAATGTGCTATTTACATAGTGTTTTTTCATCTCTAAGTTCATATCTTAACAAATACTTATAGGAATGTATTCCTGTTTGGATCATAGATACCCTTTAGGGTTGAATTAAATTCCATGGCACCAAACTCTAGGGGGGGGGCTCGAGGTCAAAATCTAGGACACATAAAATACAGTAGTTACCAAGATTAATATTCTGTGTGTCTATATCTTGACAACCATGTATTAGAAAGTGTTCATGCTTACAACACAACATAGGTACCACATAAGGGCTAGGCCCACTGGTCCGTGCATGGGGTGGGGGTGGGACCTGAGGTCAAGATCTTTTTTTTTTTTTTTTTTTTTTTTAGCTCACCTGAGCCGAAGGCTCACAAGGTGAGCTAATAGGATAGCCATGATCCGCCGTCCGCCGTCCGTCGTCGTCCACAATTTCAAAGATCTTCTTCTCTGAAACCGCTTGGCCGATCTAGTTGAAATTTTATGTGGAGCCTCCTTGGGTAGTGGCATTTCAAGTTTGATCGCGAAATCCAGGTCACATGACCAAGATGGCTGCCACGCCCATATATGGTAAAAACCCTTCAAAAATCTTCTTCTCCAGAACCGGTGGGCCGATTTTCACGAAACTTGGTATGTAGCATCAGGGACTTCAGCCCATCGTAGTTTGATAAAATGATGACCCTTGGATGACCTTGACCTATTTTACGGCAAGGTCAAATTTGGAAACATAGGCTTTTACATGGGAAAAAGTGAAAACTATGGATTTTTTGAAAACTATTGCAGCCTGAGGCCTGAAAAGTGGTAGATGCAAACAACTAATGGAGTAGATGAAGGTATGTGATTAATATAGGTCAAGGTCATCTCTTGACCTTGGCCAGTCTGTCGTCCATACACACTTTTCAAAGATCTTCTTCTCTGAAACTGCTTGGCCAATCAAAGTGAAATTTTATGTGGAGCATCCATGGGTAGGGGAGACGAAAGTTTGATTGCTAAATCCAGGTCACATGACCAAGATGGCCGCCACGCCCATATATGGTAAAAACCACTCAAAAATCTTCTTCTCCAGAACCGACAGGACGATTTTCATGAAACTTGGTATGTAGCATTTGGGACTTCAGCCCATCATAGTTTGATCAAATGCTGACCCTAGGATGACCTTGACCTATTTTACGGCAATTTCAATTTTGGAAACATAGGCTTTTACATGGGAAAAAGTGAAAATAATGGATTTTTTGAAAACAATTGCAGCCTGAGACCTGAAAAGTGGTAGATGCAAACAACTAATGGAGTAGATGAAGGTATGTGATTAATTTAGGTCAAGGTCATCTCTTGACCTTGGCCTGTCTGTCGTCCATACACACTTTTCAAAGATATTTTACTCTGAAACTGCTTGGCCAATCAAAGTGAAATTTTATGTGGAGCATCCATGGGTAGGGGAGACGAAAGTTTGATCGCGAAATCCAGGTCACATGACCAAGATGGCCGCCACGCCCATGTATGGTAAAAACCACTCAAAAATCTTCTTCTCCAGAACCGGCAGGCCGATTTTCATGAAACTTGGTATGTAGCATTTGGGTTTCCAGCCCATCATAGTTTGATCAAATGATGACCCTGGGATGACCTTGACCTATTTTACGGCAATTTCAATTTTGGAAACATAGGCTTTTACATGGAAAAAGTGAAAACTATGGATTTTTTGAAAACTGTTGCAGCCTGAGACCTGAAAAGTGGTAGATTCAAACAGCTAATGGAGTAGATGAAGGTATGTGATTAATTTAGGTCAAGGTCATCTCTTGACCTTGGCCAGTCTGTCGTCCATACACACTTTTCAAAAATCTTCTTCTCTGAAACTGCTTAGCCAATCAAATTGAAATTTTATGTGGAGCGTTCATGGATAGGGGGAACGAAAGTTTGATCGAGAAATTTGTGTCACATGACCAAGATGGCCGCCATGCCCTACTATGGTAAAAACCACTCAAAAATCTTCTTCTCCAGAACCGGCTGGCCGATTTACGTGAAACTTGGTATGTAGCATTTGGGACTCCAGTCCATCATAGTTTGTTGAAATGATGACCCTAGGATGACCTTGACCTATTTTACGGCAAGGTCAATTTTGGAAACATAGGCTTTTACATGGGAAAAGGCTAAAACAATGGATATTTTGGAAACTGTTGCAGCCTGAGACCTGAAAGTTGCTAGATGCAGACAACTAATGGAGTCAATGAAGGTAAGTAATTAATGAAGGCCAAGGTCATTTCTTGACCTTGACCCAAGGTCATTTAAATACCAAAATTAAAATTATGGTTTTCTCAGAAATCACTGGGTTTGGAAACTATTGCAGCCTGAGACCTGAAACTTTGCAGATGCAGACAACTTATGAAGTCAATAAAGGTGTGTGAGTATTCAAGGTCAAGGTCATTTCATGATGACTTAATACTCCAAGATCAGGATTCAGGTGAGCGTTCTCAGGACCAATGGTCCTCTGGTTTTTTTTTAAGAATGACATTCTACTTTCATTTCAATCTAGGACTGAGGACCTGACCTCAAATGTCCGCGCTTATGTCCTAGATTGGGTATACACGTCAGCTCTGTATACCACTCTAAAATAGATATGTCATTCTAAAACTACACTTCCCCACGTTTATATGTAAAGTACTTTACACTGCTTATTTCTAAAATGTACTTGATAAGGTTACTGTCTTTCATTGGTGATGTGAGGTTCAATGTCAGGGGTGAGCATGTGCTGGGTTGTTTAGGTAGGGGGTGGGGAAGGAGGCTTGGTGGTTTCTGAAATGTACTTGATAAGGGTACTGTTTTTAGCTCGACTGCACGAAGTGCATAGAGATATTGCAGTCACCCCGGTCGTCCACGTTTCCGTGCGCGTGCGCGTCACACTTGCGTTAAAGTTTTCTAGAAGTCCATATCTTGACAACCACTCATCAGAAAGCATTCATACTTGGACCATAGATACCCTGTAGGGTTAGCTTTCATTCCATGGCATCGGGACCCTGGGTCCAGGCCAGGGGGTGGGGCTGGAGGTTAAAATCTAGAACACCTTCAAAAATGGCAATTCTTGTGTTAAAGTTTTCTAGAAGTCCATATCTTGACAACCACTCATCAGAAAGCATTGATACTTGGGCCTTTGACACCCTGTAGGGTCGGCTTTCATTCCATGGCATCAGATCCCTGGGTCCATGCCAGGGGGTGGGGCTAGAGGTTAAAATCTAGAACACCATTAATAATAATGGCTTTTCTGTGATATAGTATTCTAGAAGTCTATATCTTGAAAAGTTTTTATCAGAGGGCTTTCATACTCGGACCATAGGTACCCTGTAGGGTTGAGTTTCATTCCATGGCATCGGGCCCCTGGGTCCATGCCTGGGGGTGGGGCTGGAGGTTAAAAACTAGAACACTAAAAAATAGATGTACTGCTGTGTAACTTTTAGGCCTAAAAAAAAATGTTATGTTTCCGATTTCATCATAAATTTAGCATAGGGTCTGTAGGTAGGCTTTTTTTTTTTTTTTTTTTTTTTTTTTTTTTCCTTGGAAAATCGGGATCGGTAGGTATTTTTTTTTTTTTTTTTTGACCGGACTTTCTTCTTACCGCACATTTGACTCCAAATCAGAAACCTTTACACCGAGGATGGCCGTCTTCGTATAACAGGGATAACGGGACATTGTGCCGCAAGGCTTTTATTACATTTGAAGCAGGTATGTGGCTACATTTGTCGAAATAAATGGCGACTAATGTGCTTGGTCGTGTCAACACACTACACAGTAGCCATGTTGTTGTTCTTGATCGTAATTGTTAAAGACCGAAAATATCCGAAAATCGGCGCGGACAAATTCTCGTAACGAAATGGTTTTGACTTTTGATAAAAACCGGAATCGTTGAACAGGGTCGGTCGCCGACTTTTTTTTTTTTTTTTTCTGAGCGCTAAAAAAGTTGCAGTCGGCGCAGATTTTGACCAGTCGGTCGGGAAATCGGAAACATAACATTTTTTTTAAGCCTTACAAGGAGGCATATCTTGACAACAACTTATCATAAAGCGTTCTTACTTCATACACTTTAGGTTCCATGACATCAAACCTCTGGGTCGGAGTCAGGGGGGCGGGGCTAGAGGTCAAAATCTAGAACTCCCCGAATTTTTTTTTTATTTCTTAATAGAAACAACATAGGAGGATGGTTGGTGACTCATCCTTTGACTTTGTGACACTGACTTGTGTGTCATGACGGTAAGGGTCGGTTGACCTACTTTCCATGGTTCAGTGATTTTGCCTTATATCTTGACACTCAATTAGTATATTTTCTTACTTCTTTCAGATTATGAGTTAGTACGACCAGGACTTTGACCCCAATATACTTATAGGTCACTGTGACCTAATTTCACGGTTCGGTGATTTTGCCTTATATCTTGACACCCAATTAGTATATTTTCATACTTTTTTCAGATTATGAGTGAGTATGATCAGACCTTTGACCCCAATATACTTATAGGTCACTGTGACCTAATTTCATGGTTCAGTGATTTTGCCTTATATCTCAGTACTCAAATGGTTTATAAACAAACTTCTTTCAAAGTGTGTTTGCGTATGACAAGACCTTTGACCCTGAAGTAGTCCTAGGTCACTGTGACCTAATTTCACGGTTGAGTGATTTTGCCTTATATCTTGACACTCGATTAGTATATTTTCATACTTTTTTCAGATTATGAGTGAGTATGACCAGACCTTTGACCCCAATATACTTATAGGTCACTGTGACCTAATTTCATGGTTCAGTGATTTTTGCCTTATATCTCGGTACTCCAATGGTTTATGAACAAACTTCTTTCAAAGTATGTTTGCGTATGACAAGACCTTTGACCCTGAAGTAGTCCTAGGTCACTGTGACCTAATTTCACGGTTCAGTGATTTTGCCTTATATCTTGACACTCAATTAGTATATTTTCATACTTTTTTCAGATTATGAGGGAGTATGACCAGACCTTTGACCCCAATATACTTATAGGTCACTGTGACCTAATTTCACGGTTCAGTGACTTTGCCTTATATCTCGGCACTCAAATGGTTTATGAACAAAATTCTTTCACACTATGTTTGCGTATGACAAGACCTTTGACCCTAAAGTAGTCCTAGGTCAATATGACCTAATTTCACGGTTCAGTGATTTTCCTTTATATCTCGGCACTCAATTGGTATATGAACATACTTCTTTCATGAAATGTATGAGTATGACAAGACCTTTGACCGTAAAGTATTCCTGGGTCACTGTGACCTAATTTCATGGTTCAGTGATTTTGCCTTATATCTCGACACTCAGTTGGTATTTTTTCATACTTCTTTCTGATTATGAATGAGTATGACCACACCTTTAACCCAAACATACTTATAGGTCACTATGACCTAATTTCATGGTTCAGTGATTTTGCTTTATATCTCAACACTGAATGGGTATATGATCATTTTTCTTTTACATTATGAGTAAGTATCACTAGACCTTTGACCCTGCAATACTTATAGGTCAGTGTGACCTTTTTTCACGGTTCAGTGATTTTGCCTTGTGTCTTGGCACTCAGTTGGTATATGAACACACTTCTTTCACAATATGAGTGAGACCTTTAAATCTTAGGTAGCTATAGTTAACTTTCATGGTTCAGTGATTTTGCCTTATTGCATCAAGGCAAAAAGATGTATGAGCATAATGCTTTGGGTTACTGGTCGGGTTTGGCCTTATGTTTGACAAAGGTCAGAAGCAGTTGAGCACGCTGTCCTGCGACAGCTCTTATTTGTTGGTGATGTGATGTTCAATGTCAGGGGTGAGCATGTGCCGGGTTGTTTAGGTAGGGGGTAGGGAAGGGGGCTTGGTGGCTACCAGCCGGGGGTATACGTGCCTCTTAAGGCACTTTTTCTAGTTTTTCAACCAGGTCTGACACAAACCGGCCTGTACAGTCATAGAAGCAGGCTAGAAGCTTGAAATTTTAGATATAGATTGAAGAGAAATGGCACTATCCTTGTAGCTGATCTGCGCCTTTGTTTTCGCACATGCAAAATGTTGATTATCCCATGACGCAGCTCATTTAAATCAGTAAAGGTCAATACATCAATCTAATGCTTCCTTTTTCCTTGGTTCCAGAATTCTTCCATTCCAAATTTATTGAGAAAGGTCTATAGATGACATTCATAGTATTGAATGTGATTTTCTTAAAGCACAACTTGCAATATGTTAGTATTGCTGTGTTGTACATGTTGGATTATAGTAGGTCTATAAAAACATCTCAAAATTATGTCTGAAGTATCTGTGTAAGTAATGCCTGGAATGAAATTGACTTAATCTAAAAAAAAAAATAATAATAAAATAAAAATTCTGCTAGAATTATATTACCGAACAAGTGTCACTTATTGTGGTAACTTTGTTACAGACCAAGTGGTAGATTTGTTGCGGAACATGGACCCTGAGAGTCCGGAGAGATTCCCATTCCTGAACAGTGCTATCCGGTGGACCATGAAGGTAGACACAGAACACAAGGCAGGTCATCCTACACTTCATCAGAAATGTGGCATGTTGTTCTGGCAAGGTAAAGTTTATCATCTTTATTGTTAGTTAACTGAGATACAGGGTGAGGCCCTTTCAAATTTAGTACAGATGGAGTAACATTAAATTTTTTTGAACACATTTTACCTTTAATCATATTTCTGTACACTGTTTTGAGGCTGTATGAAATATTTGAGCACTTGCCAGTTAATTGCTGAAGAATAACCACTAAGGTCTGATAAACTTCATTTGGAATTGTGTTTTGTGGAATGGGTAACTGTAGGTCCCAACATGAATGACATTACAGTTGAACCTGCGTTAAGAGACCACGCAGGGGAAGCAGTAAAAGTGGTCTCCCATGACAGGTGGTCTCTAAAGCCAGGCTTCCAAAATTTGCGGAAAATTTGAAAGATCGTCTCGGGTCGCGAAAATACATTACAATTTCAATTTGTCTCTTAATAACTCATAGCAAATCAATTACCTCTATGTATCGTCTTTTTTTTTTAGTATAACTCACCCCTAGTGAGATATTATTATCCAAACTAAATTATTTCGATGTATTTTAAAGTAGATTCAGTCCTCATTGTGTTTGTTTACATGAACCAGGCAAGTCGCTTATTGTATTGAAAATTTTAATTGCTTATTGTATTGAAAAAATTGTAAGGTATGAATATTACCAAAATACCAGCAAACAGTGAAATCCCACCTTTCGTTGACATCAGCATACTAACAAGCGTTTGGAACAGGTAAAGTGTCTATAGATGTGATGTGGATGAAGTGTATTGGGTAAAACTCACAGGTACATATGGAATATGTGAAGCGAGTGTGTTACACACGCTTAGCTTCTTTCACAGTTTGCATTCCCACTCACGGTCTGCTGATCAGCTAGTGATAAAAATCATTTACCCTTATTGTGGAGTTGAAATCGTTGAATAGTGATATTAATTAAGTGTTGATTGGGTGTCAGATAGATAATTGGTCAACGTTTCAATTGATGTTTTGATTGGAATACAAATGTGACACTGAGACGATCTCAGTTAGTTACACAACAAAATATAGGAGATATAGGAAATAAGTGAGTGATTCACAGTAGCAGACTAAGATTAAAGGAATGCGACACAAATATTTTTAGATAAAATATGTTGATGTTGTTGTTTATTTTGTTAATGAATGAAACGAAGAATGGCTGCCTTATAACACCTCCCTGGCGGAAACCACAATAATTAAGAAAGTGACACAAACATTTTTTTCTCTTTAATTCTATTGTTTACAATATCATTTCAATGTAAGCATGGTTGCTTACTGCAATTAATCTGTCAGCTGTCAGAGTGGAAACATACCGCAAGTCATTGTTGCAATTTTGCGTAATCCGCCATTATCGCCGCTAATATCGGTCGTTTATTGCGACGAAAATGACCGTTTTTCTTGTTATTTTAGCAGTCGTTGGTCACGTAAGACAGGGAATCGCTTAAGAGAGGTCAATTAACATAGAAAAACGCTCCGGAGGATCATATTGTGGTCTCTTACAACAGGAAAACGCTCAAGACAGGTGGTCGCTAGGCCAGTCTAGACTGTATATTGTATTATGACTCAACAGATGTTTGTTTGTCTAAATACAGGTAATCTTCCTTTTCTGTTAGAGGTAACCTTCTTTGTTCTGCCATTTCAGAGAAGAATTATTCCCAGGCCAGGTATCACTACCTTCATTCCAACGATGGAAATAATTTCGCTGCAATGTTAATAGAGTTCCATGTCACTGCTGGTTATTCCTCGGAAGTTGATCTATTTATAGCACAAGCCGTTTTGCAGTAAGTATTTCTTCATTCTTTCAATCTATTAGGAAGTGACATAGTACCAAATTTCTAAAAGGCCAAAACAAAATATATATGTGGTTCCTATTACATGGTTTTGAAAAATAGGGTAGGTAGGTAGGAAAATTATTTTATTTTATTGAAACATTTGACCAAGAAAATATACCAAAACCTTATAAAATAGACACTTTTTCAGCATTTTTCCTCAGAAAGCCAGTAAAATGTTTAGGGTTGGGGGCAAAAAATTAGGGTAGGTAGGGGAACCGGAACCACATATATATTTTATTTTGGCCTAATGGACAAGACAGTAACAAAATAATTAAACCTTAAAAGACTCAAACTGGTCTGCTTACTTTCAGAAGCTTTTAAAGACCTTTAAGTCAACCAGGAGCAGAAGGTAGTAGTATAAACTGTCAAGAATGTTGTTTGCATTAAGTAGTTATCTTCTTTTTCATCTGAAATCATAAGGCACATGTGACATTGATAGGCTCTTAAGCAACAGGAAATAATTTAAAAGTGTTAAAATTTTGGAAAGATATATTACAAAGTGTTTATTACCAGGACAAAAATGAAAAAAGGGACTGATGAGCCTACAAGCAAGTAAGGCATCTGATCTGTACATCAGTTTTGCAAACTTAAAAAAAAAAAAACAAAAAAAAAAAAACAACAAAAAAAAAAAAAACATTTTCTCACAAAATGCATAATGTGTTTTTCAGATATTTAGTATTAAAGAATAAAGATACAGCCAACATAGTGTTTGTAACATATACTAGAGAACATCCTGCAGTAGAGACTGGGCCTCCTTATATGAAACCACTGCTAAATTTTATATGGTTATTATTGTTAGCTTTAGAAGGGTAGGTGTCTTTCTGTGCCATTTTTAGCTCACCTGAGCCAAAGGCTCACAGGTGAGCTTATAGTATACCCATGCTCCGTCGTCCGTCCGTCGTCCGTTGTTCACAATTTCAAAGATCTTCTCCTCTGAAACCGCTTGGCCAATCAAAGCCAAACTTCATGTGGAGCATCCTTAGGAAGGGGGAACGAAAGTTTATATAAATGGTCCAGGTCACATGACCAAGATGGCCGCCATGGCTATAAATAGCAAAAACCTTTAAAAATCTTCTTCTCCAGAACCAGTGGGCCGATTTCCACGAAACTTGGTATGTAGCATCAGGGACTTGGGCCCATCATAGTTTATATAAATCATGACCCTAGGATGACCTTGACCTATTTTACGGCAAGGTCAACTTAGGTCGCCAATGCATTTGAATGGGAAAAAATGGTAAAATGCTATTTAATGGGTAAAACTTACTGGGAATAGGCAAATGGACAGAAGATTAATGTTAATGGAAAATTTTAGCCCCTGGGGGGTTGTCTGCCCCTGCCCCGGGGCTATATACATGTATATTTCCATAATAATGAAACATCTTCTCCCCTGAAACCACTTGGCCAATCAAAGCCAAACTTCATATGGAGCATCCTTGGGAAGAGGGAAAGAAAGTATATATAAATGGTCAAGGTCACATGACCAAGATGGCCGCCATAGCTATAAATAGAAAAAAACTTTAAAAATCTTCTTCTCCAGAACCAGAAGGCCAATGATTTTGAAACTTGGTGTGAAGCATCAGTGACTGGAGCTCTACAAAGTTTGTATAAATCATGACCCTGGGATGACCTTGACCTATTTTACGGCAAGGTCAACATAGGCCGCTCATGCATTTGAATGGGAAAAAGTGTTAAAATGTCATTTGTAGGGAAAAACTTGCAGGAAATGGGCAAATGGACTTAAGATTGATGATTCTGAAAAAATGTGGACCCCAGGGGTCTGTCTGCCCCCACCCCGGGGCAATATACATGTATATTACAGTGATATTCAAAGATCTTCTTTTCAGAAACCGCTTGGCCAATCAAAGCCAAACTTTATGAGGAGCATTGTTAGCAAGTGGGAATGAAAGTATGTATAAATGGTCAAGGTCACATGACCAAGATGGCTGCCATGGCTATAAATAGCAAAAACCTTTAAAAATCTTCTTCTCCAGAACCAGAAGGCCTATGATTTTGAAACTTGGCATGAAGCATCAGGCAATGGAGCTCTACAAAGTTTATATAAATCATGACCCTTGGATGACCTTGACCTATTTTACGGCAAGGTCAACATAGGTCGCCCATGCATTTGAATGGGGAAAATTGTTAAAATGTCATTTGAAGGACAAAATTTGCAGTAAATTGGCAAATGGACTGAGGTTTTATGTTTTCAAAAAGAAATTGACTCCAGGGGTTGCTCTGACCCGGCCCTGGGGTTATATACATGTACATTACCATTCTAGTCAAACAAGTTTATTGGTATATATCTCGGGGTTTCAGGTGAGCGTTTACAGGACCATTGGTCCTCTGGTTTTTAAAGATTTTTTATGTTTCAAGATGTGATTCTGTAATCTCCTGAAAATCCAAACAATGTGTCTTTATAATGTTGGATTAAAATTATAAAAACTAAATGACAGCTTATCTACAATCAGCAGTTTTCCAAACATCACTCGTACTTTCAATAAGATTTTTGGATGCTGACAGCTGTTAACAAAGTCAAAATACAGTTTCCTTATTGCGCATTAAGTCATAGCAACACAAATGAAACAGAACTTGAAAAAAGATCAATGATCAAAGACCACAGATAAACTATTTAACACTCATTTTGCAGGTTGTTATGAAAATTCTGTTATGCTCTTTAACCAATTATCTTTCAGAGGAAAAATTGCCGTATTTACAGTGTTATGTGAAAAATATCAAACCTCAATAAGTCGAGATCCTTCATACAGAGAGGTGAGGAAAATCTTTATGAATTTTCGAGAGATTTTCTTGACATTCATGCAATCTTCGTGTTTGAAAGCTAATGATGCAAGCAATTTATATATGTTAGCAACATGTTATGTTTTAATGTTTCCTAGTTGATCTGACTTTAAACAGGCCTACAGTAGACTACAGTATTTGCTAGTGAATTAGATTTCAGATTCAGGTAGTGGAATTATTGTACCATGTATATGGTGACACCTGAGGCACTGTTTGTTATGTTTTCAAGCAGCTGAAGCATGTTTATACCCCCGGCATTTATGCCGACGGGTATATAGCTTTCGCTTTTCCGTTCGTCCGTTCGTATGTTAGTTAGTTAGTTAGTTCGTTTCTTCGTTCGTAATTCCGGAACGTACGTTCGTGGAATTTACGTCAAAGTTTTGGTTAAAGTTTCTCTAGAGGTGTATATCTCATGAACCAATGGTCAGAAACCATTCATATTTGGACCATAGGTTCACTATAGCGTTTGCTTTGTTTCCATGAGTGCGGACCCCAGGGCCCATGCCCGGGGGTAGGGCTGGAGGTCAAAATCTAGGTCACCTTTAAAATATGCTATTTACAATTTTAATGTTTCTTCTCTAAGTCCATATCTTAACTTACAATCATAGGGATGTATTCTTATTTAGTTCCTAGATAACCTATAGGGTTTGCTTTCATATTCCATGCTCGCTACCATCTCCAGGGGTGGGGCTAGAGGTCAAAATCTAGGACTTATTTATAATATGATAAATACCATGATAAATTTTCTGTAAGTCTATTTTCTTGACATCCACAAAGTCTTGTCAGAAAGCATTCATACTTAGACCATAGGTACCATGTAAGGTTCAGACACTAGGGTCCATGTGCCGGGGGGGGGGGGGGTGTGGGGGGGCAAGAGGTCAAAATCTAGAACTTCTTTAAAAATTGTATTTTCTGTACTTTTCTTTACCACCATGTTTAGAAATGATTTGTACATGCACCAAAGGGACTCTATAAGGTTTGCCTTGCTCCTAATGACATTAGACTCTAGGGTCCGTGCCCAGGGTGGGGCTAGAGGTCAAGATCTAGGACATCATTTTTTTTTTTTTAAATATTATTGAAGAATGACATTCTACTTTAATCTAGGACCGAGGACCTGACCCTCAATGTCCGCGATCAAGTCCTAGATTGAGTATACAAGTCAGCTCTGTATACTGTTCTAAAATAGATCTGTCATTCTACTACACTCCCCCCCCCCCCTTCCTATGGTTTTAAACAGTGCTTTTTGCAAATACAAATTTATAATATGTACTTGTTGAGGGCGCTCTCTTTCATCAGGAATTGAGGTTCAGTGAGCATGTCTGGATTGGAGTGCGGTGGGCTAACGGGTGGGGGCGTTGGAGGGAGCTACCAGCCGGGGGTATACGTGCCTCTCAAGGCACTTTTTCTAGTTTTGTATGTTTAAAATGCTAAATAAGGTGGATAATCTGGTCAGACTGGGGAGATTTTCGGCTACCAAACTTTTAGAGCTATGTACATGTATTTTTATTGATGTGTACATTTTGTTTTCCAGTATCTTGACAGAATTGGTCAGCTGTTCTTTGGTGTTCCTCCTCCTAAAAGTCCCTCACAAGGTTTATTTGGTAAGTTTACACTTTTTCATATATACATATACTTTGAAATTGGATATAGTGATGACACAAGAGGCAACAAATGAGCCGTTTCGTGGGAGAACCAAGAATGTGGTTTCCGAACAGGTCAGACACAAACCGACCTGTACAAACACAGAAAATAGCTAGAAGCTTGAAATTTCGGATTTAAGTAGAAGAGGAGTTGTACTATCCGAGAAGCGAAAACAAAGGCGCTGATCAGCTTCGCGGTTACCGCGAAGCTGATCTGCGCCTTTGTTTTCGCATATGCAGATTGTTGGTTTTCCCATGGGGCGGCTCAAATAAAGAGCAAGATGACTAGCACTATCCCAGCAATGTAGCCTCAGTGAGTCTGATTACTGAGGCATCAGCTAAAAACAAAGACGGCCAGCACAACAGAGAGGCAGACAGAATAAACGGCCAAATCTCCACCTGCCTTGAATTTGCCTACTCGCAAAAGTACTGGTTGCTTGTCCAAGAAATGAGCTGCCTTATGGGAAAACCAACAATCTGCATATGCAAAAACAAAGGCGCAGATCAGCTTCGCAGTTACTCGCAGTAACTGCGAAGCTGATCAGCGCCTTTGTTTTCGCTACTCAGATAGTACAGTTTCTCTTCTACTTAAATCTGAAATTTCAAGATTTTAGCTCTTTTCTGTGACTGTACAGGTCGGTTTGTGTCGGACCTGATTGGAAACCACATTGTTGGTTTTCCCACAACTCAAATGTCTTCATCCTGAAATATCTGAAAAATTGACAACTTGGATGTATAGCCTGAACTCAAATAAGCAAAAAATCTATGACAGCTAGTACTCCCATTCTTTGAGATAACTTTGTTCAGTGTCGGGAATCAAACTCTTGTGTATGTTGTCATTTGTGTATACATAATACAAAAGAGAGCGCATTCGTACTGCACATAATTTCGAAAATCATGTGTTGCTATTTTGATATTAAAGGAAAATGTTTTACATATATCCTATCATATGCGGCATGTTAAAATCACCATTAAGCAATATCTTCTTTCTTTGAAACATTTGTCATTATTTAGAACACCTCGGAACTTTAAAGTTTCCAAAGTGTTCTCAGCGACCAAACAAAGAGACATGAAAGTTTTTACAGTTATACAATTAAAAATGTGTGCTGCATTTGATAGGATATATAAAATATTTCACAAATAAATAATGCAAATGGCACCACAAATTTTCCGAACTTAGGTTTAGTCCGAACTGCTAAAATGTACACAAATGATAGCTTACACAGAGTTTGTTTCCCGACAATGTTGTTGTTGTTTATGTTCTCGGGCATAATATCTTTGATAATTTTGAATATTTGGAAACATATTATTGGAAGGATTTTAATGCATTTCAAAATTTTAATTCCTCTGTAAAGCTTTCTGTGACAAAGTTATTTTAGACTGTTTTTGCAGAAATGTATATTGTTGGTCATGTATGTATAAAATTCAACAAGCAAATCCCCATCAGTGTAGTTTGATTAACACCAGTGTTATTAGTTGCTTTGACTGTTAAGTATGTAACCATGCCATATCCAGATACAAAATTTCAACTTTTTACAAAAGGATCAGGAAATGGCTTTGGTGTAATGTATAGGATACTTGAGTTGACCAGGATAAAATGGCGTTATGGGACAGAATTCAGAATGATCTTTGGCTGTGCTCTTCCATCCATAAATGACTTGTTTATCCTTTCAGGTAATTTGATACAGAGTTTACTCGGAGAAGACGATGATTCCGTGCCTTCTACTCCCATGACTCCCAATGTAGAAAACAGAACTATTCCAAATGAACAGAGAAATCAATCACAAGTGGAATTAGATTGAAACTTGGACTTAAATTGTTGTGTTTCATGCTATTTAAATGTGTTATTCCAAGTTCATATACAGGTCAACCTCATTATAACGCTATCTTTGGGGTCCATGAAAACAGACCGTGTTATAAGTGAACCGTGTTATAATGAGGTTATTTACAATAGACATATAGCAAAATAAATAATTTGGGAGCCATGACATGGCCGCGTTATATTGAAAACCGCACTATAGTGAGGCGTGTTATAATGAGGTTGAACTGTAAAATGCAATGGGATGTACTACTTTCAAGTGCTGATATTGGGTTTTGTGGTTGATGACAAAGGCTTTACAGAATGTTTTCTTGCCTTTATGTTAACTGGCAGACAAGGTTCTTAGCATTCTTGTAAAAGAGGAACTAAAACGTTAGACTGCTTTGAGTTCACATTTTACAAAAGTGCAAATCAGTGCATCAGCATACTTAACAATATGAGCCACGTCATGAGAAAACCGGACTTTTGCCTATGGGATAACAAAGGCGCAGATCAACTTTGCAGAAACTGCGAAGCTGATCAGCACCTTTATTTTTGCTACTCGGATAGTACAATTCCTCTTCTACTTATAGCCAAAAATTTCAAACCTCTAGCCTGCTTCTGTGACTGTAGAGGCTGGTTCGTGTCGGACTTGGTTGGAAACCCGTAGACCAGTTTTCTAGCGTCGTGGCTCATATCACAAAAATACTTTAAATGGCTAGTCACCCATTTGATGACCATTAAATGCATGTTTCATACAGGTCATAAACATCCAGTTTGGTTATGGACTTATTTATCCTTTTAGCTTGTGGCCTTATCATTTTCGTCTTGCTCATTTCATTATTAACTAATTAGCAGAACAGATAGGTAGAAATGTCTAATTTATGTACATGTGTATGCAAAAAAGTACAGATAAGGTGCACTAGTGTTTGTGTATGTTATTATACACCTGGCATTTGTGCCGACGGGTATATAGTTTTCGTCTTTCCGTTCATCCTTTCGTTAGTACTGACAGTAAAAATGTCAAAGTTTTGGTTAAAGTTTCTCGAGTGATGTATATCTCATACACCAATGGTCAGAAACCATTCATATTTGGAACAAAGGTACTCTATAGGGTTTGCTTTGTTTCCATGACTACAGACCCAAGGGGCCTTGGCTGGGTGTGTTTGTCTTGCAGTCGTTACATGAAAACAGAATTATCATTCTTTTGACATAAGCAATGAATTTTTTTGAAACTTGAGTGACATTTTATTAAGATATTTCAGTATATACAGTATTTATTTGCTTTTTGTTGTGCATGTTCCTTTTGCTACTATTTGTATCTGTAAATGTTATTGTTTTTTCATGCCAGTTAAGAGTTTAAAATGTTTTTAATATTAAAAGATGGATAGGCTTGTCTGACAGTCTGGTGAATGATAAATTTTCTCACTAAATTTTCAGAAATTTTTTACTTGTCAAAAGTAAATTTTTCCTACATTGTTCAAGTCAGTACCAGTTTAATGGAGACCACTTCTAGTCATGATAGCTGATTTAGCATAGTGTACCCATGGTGCAGCTAGCATACTGACATGAAAGTGTGTTTCCTAGTGTATGATAATGGTTTTTCACAGATATTTTGCAGATGTTTAAATCAAAGTGAAATATTTTCATGGCACAATTGAGCACATCAGGAAAACGTGTCCATGTAATGAATACCCCCTTATACCCCACTTTTATATAGCAAAACTGGGGTATGCAGGGGTATACCTGTTTTTCTTATTTTTGCTCCAAAACGTAGTTTGTTGGCACTCGTTAGAAACGCCTCTAATGTGTACCCACAATCTATGTTTTGAGCAAAAATTTTCTACAGAAAATTTTCATTTTTTATAACTTTAAAAATCTCTGTATATTGCATAGGCATGTTTTCGTAATGATTCAGTTTGTCGCAAAACTTGAAAAGGTGCAGCAAAAAAATTGAAAACTGGTCAACAAAAAAAGAAGAAAAAAATCAGGTCAAAATCATTATAGAATAGCGGGATTTTCTGTACAAAAGTCTCATGAAAGGGAGGTAAATATTTTCCCGTCAAAAAAAAAAAATTTGGTATTTCATTATGATTGCTCATTAATCATTAATGTATAAAATGATGCAAATGACTTTCCTGTCAGAGACCAAATGTTCATGATCAGAAATGAAAAAAAAATCAACATCATGGATTATCTCCCTTGCCGATGCAAAATCCCTGTTGAAAGTTTATCGGCCAACCGACTTTCAAAATTTCTGCATGTCATATTAGCACTAAGATCAAAATTTTGACATGAAAATAACTTTCCTATTGTCATCTACACAAAAATTTTCTGCAAAAAAAAAAAAGAGAAAAAAACATTATCAGAGGCAAGTTTTTCAACTTAAGAATCTGGATATTTATGTATCATCAATTCAGGAATTTGTTAAACTTATTTAGCCCCTGTATTTTGAGCCGCCTCATGGGAAAACCAACAATGTGGTTTTTGAACAGGTCTGACACAAACCAGCCTGTGTGGTCACAGAAGATGATTAGAGGCTGGAAATTTTGGATTTAGAAAATAGAGGAATTGTACTATCCGTGTAGAGAAAACAAAGGCGCTGATCAGCTTTGAGGTTACTGTGAAGCTGATCTGCCCCTTTGTTTTCGCCTATACAGATTGTTGGTTTTCCCATGGGGCGGCTCATTTAATTTTTCAAAATAAGGAAGATTCACATCCGTATCTGCCATACTTAATTTAAGATTGCAAGTTTAGATGTAGAAGCTTTTAGATGCTACCTACATTGCAGTCTGTAAATGAGATACCAGGTGTAAATTATTCTCTAAAAGTTTACTTATGTTTATGTTTGAACTCTTATATTGGTTATTTCTTAAAGTATATCTGTTTTCACGTTGCTACTCATTCATTTTACAAGTTACATCTACCATTCAGTTGTCAAAACAGCAACTTGTATTCTGGCATAAGAGGGTCCTATTATTAGTATATTATGAAAAGTGAGGTAACTGACAGATGGATATTGCCTGAAGGAGGTTATTATTGAGTGAAATTTATTCAACTTGCAAGAAAACAATTTTGAAAACTGTTTGCTATTTCTGGTTATTAAAACTACCATATTTTATGTGTTTGTTGAAGAAAGCACTAAAAAGCCAACGTATTATATATTAAAGAGAAGAAAACCAGAGAAAAGTTGAGTTTGTTTTTTAGATACCTGTCACAGTCTATTTGAAGGTCTCTTAAGTTAGTCACAATGTTGTAAAATCGGCCATGAATGAAATCGAGCAACAAAATCTCTTCATGCATGGTATAGTGATTAAGTCGCTCTACTTGTAAACCAGGCCCCGAGGTTATAAAACTCTTTTTCAAGCTCAGCTCAGCTGAGCATGAAGTTTCAACTGCTCATGAATGTTGAAATAGTCAAAAATTGTGGAAAATTCAGGTTCAAAACTCAAAAACTAGTAATTTATCCTGCTCATAAATGTTAAAATGCCAACAGTTGTTGGCATTTTAACATTTATGAGCAGGATAAATTTTAGTCTCAGCTGAGTTGAGCATGAAAAAAGTTTTATAACCTCGGGCCCAGGTTGTGCATTTCGAGCCTGGGCTTCTCCAGTTATTTGGATGAGACTAAACCAAGGTCCTGTGTCCATTTGACCTGAACTATTGACTGGGATGTAAAACGCAAACACCACCAACACATGAGTGTTGATAAGCGAGAACGATATGTCTATGATCAACACATTGTTTGCTTTGTTCTTCAGAGTCTTCTCCAACTTCCTATATAGGTCTCCATAGGGTAGTGGTTAGGCCACTGGCCTATTAAACCACGTTTCATAGATTTGAATCTGGGTTTCTCTGGTCTTTAGGTTGAGACATTAAACTGAAGCTGCGTCTCCATATGACCTTAGCTTTTTATTGGGACAAAGTGCAAAATTGAGTACCAATCTGGGTGTTTCTTGTCATCCAAATTAGACTTGAAACTGAGGCCCCACACCCTCTATGACCTAAGCTGTTGGTGAGATGTACTTTTAAAAACAAAATTGTTTTCTGGTATTAACTAAAGCAGGACACATTCTGTGTTTACAATTCAAGACCTCGAAGTAACTTGTTGCTCATGATGAGCGTGATGACCTAGTGACGAGTATTGGTAGAGTACAGGACAAGAGCAAGAGGCCGGAAGTTGGATACCTACCCCTACTGTGTGGTCACCTTGAAAGTTTCAAGCTCCCTATAATACAGTTTAAAAGCCAGCCTTAAAAATGAGGCTTCATCCACACATTACTGAAAAATTATTGGTTGACATGGTGAGAGAGGTCTAAAGTTCACAACCCACTGCCTTGAGCAATTTTTTTTTTACCACCCAGTACAGTGAATCAGTACCGAATCTGAATGCTTTACTGAATGATAGCTACAATACTTGGATCACCAGAGGATGAGAGGTGTGGTGGTTCCTAGCTCTTACAAGAGACACAGACTTACCCAGAAAATGCCTCAAAAGTATTTCACAAGTTATCCACCAATGTGGTCCTGGTAGAGGAGGGATATACCAACAAGAACAGGCTGGCTCAGTCCTTAACTACTTCCATGACTAAGAATTGTTGGATTGGACATAATTCAGCCATAACAGATCTACTGTAACATGACATTATTTTATTTATTTATTTATTTATTTTTTTGGCAATATCCTGTTTACTGACTGCGCTATATTTTCACCTCCTCCCACCAGATTTCTCAGACTTATTGTTATGAAATATTAAACACGGAATAAACCTGATTTGCGCATTTTATTTGCTCATTAAATTGTAAAGGGGAACAACTTTAGATGCAGTTTATTCCGTAGCGGGAAGTAAAACAGGATATTGCCAAATATTTTTATTTCATTTTTTTTATTTATTTATTATTTATTTATTTTTCTTATTTTAATATCTGCCAGGTTACAAAAGCACCATGACGGTACGTAACATAAAGTACCGGGATATAGTAATTCATGCACTGTTGGTAGTAATTATTGATCGCTAGAGTAGAGTTACTGTTCATAAAAATCGATTTTTATCCAATCCACAGCCGTCATTTACGTCACTCCACATTATGCCAACAAAACAGCTGTCACAAAATTGACAAAAATGGGAAATACAGACACGAAATTAAACTTCAGGAAAGCTGTGATCCAGCTGACAACTAAAACACAGGTAAGTGATAGATATGGGCTTTAAAAAGGAGCAAAATTCACGACGTTCTTTAAACCAGGTGCTTGCAATTTTGACACAACTTCTACCCCACCCACACATATAACTAGAGTGTCCTCAATCCTCAATCGTTTACTTAATCCTCAATCGTTTACTTACATCAGTTGTGCGTTCAGTAGAGAATCAGAATAGTTTACTGGTGACACGCCAAATGACATTATTTCACCAGGGGGTTCGGATGGGGGGAAAAATTAGTCCCTTGAACGCACGAGTGAAGCGAACTTGGACACACAATCATCTGACATTTCAGCAGTAGAAAACAGAGAGTCAGGGAGGTCATTCCAGTCCCTGATAGTCTGGGGAAAGAAACTACATTTATAGGCCTCTATACTAGCAGATGGAAGCTGAAATGCCTTGGAGTGGCTATTTCTACAACGCCTAGTCTTTGGGATAAGGTCATCTGTAGGTATTCTGGCTTTACCCTTCAGACCTTTGTATAGTAATATAAGTCGATTATCCGTCCTCCTTTTCTTGAGAGATTCCCATCTGAGTTGTTCAAGAATGCCAGTCATACTACCTTCCTCGAAAGTATAATTCCTAGTTACAAATCTAGCGGCACGATTCTGAACCTTCTCCAATTCCTCCTGGAGGCATTTAGTATGAGGATCCCAAACAGAACTTCCATATTCCAGGACTGGGCGCACCAGTCCTTTATAAGCTGCTTCTTTAACATCTTGGGGGCAAGAAAATAAGTTTCTCCTCAAGAATCCAAGTGTTCTGTTGGCTTTAGTACAGATATTATTGATATGGGTATTCCACTTGAGGTCATTTGTAATTGTTACACCTAGATATTTAATGCTATCAACATTTTCCAAAACCGTTCCCTCGAGGGTGTACGAGGCCTCAATTTTATTTATCCGCTTATTTGTCAGCTGCATCATGTTGCATTTGACAGGTTGAAATCTCATGCCCCATTTTCGGGCCCAGCTCCCTAAAAGGTCAATGTCTTTCTGAAGTTTCAGTGTATCTTCTACTGTTTTAATTTCACGGTAACAAACACAGTCATCAGCAAAAAGCCTGATTTGAGAGTCAATGCCAACGGGTATGTCATTTATGTACAAGGAGAACAACAATGGACCGAGAACGGTGCCCTGAGGGACACCAGACACAACAGGGGCCCAGTCATATTTAACACCATTAACTACTACCCTTTGCTGCCTGAAGCACAAAAAAGCATTTATCCATTCCAATGTCTTTCCACCTATACCATAACTAAATAATTTGCTTTTAAGAAGTTCATGTGGAGGGGTGTCAAAAGCTTTTTCAAAGTCCAAAATAAAAGTGTCAACCTGACCCTTTTTGTCCAATATTTTTGCCCAATCATTTATCACTGTAATTAACTGAGTTTCACAACTATGCCATTTCCTGAATGCATGCTGTTTGTCCGACAAAAGATTATACTGGTCAAGATGACCCATGATATTTGAGCAGACAATATGTTCTAGAAGTTTGCAAGGAATACAAGTCAAAGAAACTGGGCGGTAATTACAAGCAAGGGACCTGTCACCTTTCTTGAAAAGTGGACAAATATTAGCAAGTGACCATTCCTTGGGGATTTCACCCGTATTGATTGACTGCTGGAAGAGATGTGCAAATACAGGTCCTAATTCTTTTGCCAATTCTTTAAGGACTCTAGGATGGAGTTCATCAGGTCCTAAGGCTTTAGATGGGTTCAGACCTTTAAGGAGTTTTGTTACTCCTTCCTTTGTTACAACAATTTCATCCATGAATGGGGCCGACCTATCCAGAAGTGGGACTTGGTTGTGTACCGTTTTGGTGAATACATCTGTGAACTGTCCATTAAATTCTTCTGCTTTTTCGAAATCTGATTGAGCAATACCACTTCCATTTTTCTTTTTCAAAGGGGGAATGCCTTGGGTATCTTTCCTCTGACTATTGATATACATGTACCTATAAAAATCCCTGGGATTAGCCTTAACGTCCCCTACCAAGTTATTGACATAAAGGTCATGCTGCTTCCTTATATCAGCTTTGATTTCCCTTCTTAAGTTTTCAAATTTAGATCTAATTTTTGCACTTCCAGTTTTCTTAGCTTTTGCATGAGTTATATTTTTCCTGCGAATCTTCCTCCTTATCTCAGGAGTTATCCATGGGACAGAAGAGACAGAGCGACTTGTTTTTGATGGGATATGCTTATCTGCCGAGTCCTGAATGAAAGATGTAATAAGATTGAAATTTTCCTGAACCGAACGGGTATCCGAGTAGCCATTGAAATACTTTTCCTTTGCAAATTTTAATGTTTCTGCCCTCATAGATTCATAATCACCTTTCTGGTACCGATACACCTTCCTAGAGCAAATGTATGTGTGAGGGCTCACACAACAACAACTTGCATTGTTGAATGATTGTGACCATACATGTGGTATGGGACGTCGGAATAGCTCAGTGCCACACACAGTGTTTTTAAACAGGAATTCTGAGCTGCACATGTATTCCATAGGCTGTGGGTTTGTGTCCTGACCTGTGTGAATATATTTCTGTGCATAAATACACAAGAAATAAATCAAGAACCGGACGGAATCAATGTGGTCTTGCTTTCGCCTTCCAAATGCAGTTGTTTCACAGGCACTTTTCGGGAAGCTGAGATGTGCACTGGTTTTCTTCCACCTCAGGCAACCCTTGTCATTGTTGCATCTTGGGGGGAAATGGGATCTTTGGGGAGTATGGTACAACAGTGACATTCACAAAGTAAGGGATATGTGATAAAACGAGGTGTGTTGTAATCGGCTGAATATATACCAACCAACAATGCAACGGCGGCCCTGGGCATTTTATGAATCATGTGTTCATTTAACTTTATTTTACATGTATTTCATTATGTTTTCTGTTATGTTTTAATTTTCTCATTTTGATAGCTTTTCGGAATAACTTTTTATATGTGTGCATGTGATTTTTGTTGCGTTTACATTATTGTTCACATCGGTGATGTCTCATTTTTTGTCAAGGAAACCCAGATGACATACCTGTCTGCATGATAAACAAAGGATCGCTATCATAGGCGCGTGTGGTAGCATTCACTCAGAAAGCAAACTCGTGTGTTCTCGGCCTACACACAGTCTATTGAACACACCTCAGGCACATGGAGCACAGGAGATGATTTAAAAATGGCATACTGTCATGCATTATACTGCACAAATGGTGCCATAGGAGGTAGACACGGAGGCAGATTCTGTATTTTATTTTGAATATATACTATTTTGTTTGTAATGAGAATACTGATTTTTTCATAAGTTTCTGAACATGCCTCATATTATTAAATTGGGTTGATATGAATGCAGATATTTTTACCTCATTTGTAATCATTCAATGTTATTTTAGCCCATTGAAGCCAATGATGAGGCCTTCTGGGAACAGTTTTGGTCAGATAGTGTGACATGTGTACAGGATGTGTTCACCCTCATACCAGCAGCGGAAATACGAGCGTTACGGGAGGAGTCGCCCTCAAACTTGGCAACGCTGTGTTACAAGGCAGTAGAGAAACTAGTTGCAGCTGCAGAAAGTGGCTGCAATGCCCAGAAAGAACAACAAACAGGTAGTGTGAAGCCACGACACAAGAAACCCGATCTTCAGGGTTTCCGGCTAGGTTTGACTCAAAACTGCCTTACAGTCACAGCAAAAGGCAAGAAGCTTGAAATTTTGGAAATAGGTAGAGAAGGAACTGTACTATTCATGTAGTGAAAAAAAAGGCGCTGATCAGTTGTCCAGTTATTGGTTTTCTCATGCATCAGGGCTCATAATTTGTATAATAATGCAGTATATCCTACTTGATGGCTGTTTTTAAAAAATGACATATTGGTGAAAACTTGCATTTGTTTTTAATTTTCCTCAAAATAGATTCAGAATACTTTCTAGAACCAACTCAGTGATGATTCTTATGAGTCTCAGATATTTAAGAAATAGATCAGCTCTAGTAATGAATTGTTGAGTAATATATCACTGTTTGGAGGTCATTTGTAAAGCAGAGCAAATCATGAGCGTGCAGCGCGAGTGATTTATCTGCTTACAACTGACCGACAGTGATATATATCTCAACAATTCACGCACTAGAGCTGATCTATTTCAATTCTAACACACAATAAACAGAATAAAACCATTTTAAACCTTCAGTTTCTTTAACTTTTCCACCATTGCACTGAAGAAATCCCGCCAAACTTTTGACTGTACCACAAATGTTTACATATGTGTGTTACGTTTTGAACGTGTTGAAATGGCGTTACGCCGTCTAACGTCAAGGTAACCTGACTTATGGGATATTTAATCAAAATGGCGTCGAAAAGGCGCAAAGTAACGTCACGCTAATCCGCCCAGTGATATATCACTCAATATATCACTGCACTTTACCATTGGCTTCTATAGGCAGGGTGTGTTAGAATAGAAAATAGAAATATCATGTTGTTTTTAAATAAAATTCATTACATTGTTTCAAGTACATATATCTTTAGTTAATGCTATACAACAGCATTCAACTTTTAATTGTAAAAAAATTCTTTAGATGTATCTGAATTTATAAACAGATTTTTCGTCATCATAATACATGTACTATACATTCAGCACAGTGTGTAGATTTCTTTTCTAAAAAGCAACATATTTTTCCCTTCTTATTCAGTTTTGAACTGTGTGCGCCTACTGACCAGAGTGTTGCCATATATATTTGAAGACCCTGACTGGCGGGGATTTTTCTGGTCAACACTTCCTGGACAGGCTGAGGATAATGAAGTATGTACACCAATTATTTTTTAAGTTGGCCTAATTATGACTTCTCAAATTTGTAAATAGACTCACTGTGTGTTAACTTGAACGAATAAAATGTACTTATCAGACTCAAATGATTCATACTTGTTAATGTTTAGTGGTTTTTATAAAAAAAAAAGTGGCAAAGGTTTTATGTAATGACCTGTCAAAGGAAATTCTGGGTAAGAGGTTAGCTACAACATTATATTGATTTTGGTGAGGGTTAGTTAAAATCATTTATCCTGTATCATATGAGCTGCGACGCGAGAAAACCGGTCTTCGGGGTTTCCGACCAGGTCAGACACAAATCGGCCTGTACTGTCTCAGAAAAAGGCTAGAAGCTTGAAATTTCGGATTTAGGAAGAAGAAGAATTGAGTCCTCCGTCAAACCACCTATCATTAATATTCATTTTTAGCTCGCCTGCACGAAGTGCATAGAGCTATTGTAGTCACCTCGGTCGTGCGCGTTTACGTTTACGTTTACGTTTACGTGTGCGTCCGCGTCACACTTTCGGTTAAAGTTTTTTAAAAGTCTATATCTCTTGACCATGTTGATGGATCAAGTTGATACTTTGCATGTTGCTAGATATTGGTCTGAAGTTTTACACAGTACCATCATGACCCACCCTGGGTGACCTTGAGGTCAAGGTCACAGACTTAGAAATTTTGTGTTTAAGTTTTTGGTTAAAGTTTTTTAAAAGTCTATATCTCTTGACCATGTTGATGGATCAAGTTGATACTTAGCATGTTGCTAGATATTGGTCTTAAGTTTTACGCAGTACCATCATGACCCACCCTGGGTGACCTTGAGGTCAAGGTCACAGACTTAGAAATTTTGTGTTTAAGTTTTTGGTTAAAGTTTTTTAAAAGTCTATATCTCTTGACCATGTTGATGGATCAAGTTGATACTTTGCATGTTGCTAGATATTGGTCTGAAGTTTTACGCAGTACCATCATGACCCACCCTGGGTGACCTTGAGGTCAAGGTCACAGACTTAGAAATTTTGTGTTTAAGTTTTTGGTTAATGTTTTTGTAAGTCTATATCTCTTGACCATATTGATGGATTGAGTTGATACTTTGCATGTTGCTTAGCAGCTAGATATTGGTCTGAGGTTTTACGCAGTACCATCATGACCCACCCTGGGTGACCTTGAGGTCAAGGTCACGGACTTAGAAATTTTGTGTTTAAGTTTTTGGTTAAAGTTTTTGTAAGTCTATATCTCTTGACCATATTGATGGATTGAGTTGATACTTTGCATGTTGCTAGATATTGGTCTGAAGTTTTACGCAGTACCATCATGACCCACCCTGGGTGCCTTGAGGTCAAGGTCACAGACTTAGAAATTTTGTGCTTAAGTTTTTGGTTAAAGTTTTTGTAAGTCTATATCTCTTGACCATATTGATGGATTGAGTTGTTACTTTGCATGTTGCTAGATATTGGTCTGAAGTTTTATGCAGTACCATCATGACCCACTCTTGGTGACCTTGAGGTCAAGGTCACAGACTTAGAAATTTTGTGTTTAAGTTTTTTATTTAAGTTTTTGTAAGTCTATATCTCTTGACCATGTTGATTGATCGAGTTGATACTTTGCATGTTGGTAGATATTGGTCTGAAGTTTTATGCAGTACCATCATGACCTACCCTGGGTGACCTTGAGGTCAAGGTCACAGACTTAGAAATTTTGTGTTAAATTTTTTGGTTAAAGTCTAAATCTCTTGAACATCATGTTGATGGATAAAGTTGATACTTGCATGTTGATAGATATTGGTCTCGGGTTTTATGCTGTACATCACAACTCACCTGGATGACCTTGAGGTCAGGGTCACGGACTTGGAAGTTTTGTGGTTAAGTTTTGGTTAATGTTTTTATAAGTCTATATCTCTTGAACATGTAGATTGATCAAGTTGATACTTTGCATTGGTCTGAAGTTTTATGTTGTACCATCATGACCCACCTGAGTGACCTTGAGGTCAAGGTCATGGGTCATAGATTTTAACAGATGTAGTGACAAAGCACAAGTCAGGCGAGCTACGCTGTCCTGCGACAGCTCTTATTATATTGACCATTCAAATCTGCACATTACCTAATGGTCAATGACGGTTAGACAACACATGGGTTAGACAAACAAACCAACACGTGTTTTTACAGGCAAATATAGGTGCAAAAACACAATGTTTGTCTAAGGAAATAGGGGTGGGCGTGGCTATACGTTGCTGGCGGAGGAGTCAATTGTACTACTACTATCAGTGTAGCAAAAACATAGGTGCTGATCAGCTTCTGAGTTACTGCGAAGCTGATCTGTGCCTTTGTTTTCGCATAGGCAGTAATCCTGTTTTCTCACGATGCGGCTCATATGTTCTTGTTATCTGTCCTACTGTGCTGCTAGCATTCAACATCTATGTATATTATATGCGCCTTAGCAAGAAAAAACAACAATATGGGGTTCCAAGCAGGTCCGACACAAACCAGTCTATACAGTCACAGAAGCAGGCTAAAAGCTTGAGATTTTGGATTAAAGTAGAAGAGGAATTGTACTACTGTAACCGCAAAGCTGGTCTGCGCCTTTGTTTTCGCATATGCAGACTGTTGGTTTTCTGTAGAGGCAGCTCAGTTATAAGGATAACATTTTCTATTTTACAGTTACATTAACTTATTTTCAGCAGATTGACAGTCCACCACTGGCACAGTCATTATTGAATGCGCTTTGTGTAAGTATGACATTTATTGTAATTACTCTTTTACCAGTTTGAGTGGACAGTCCCATTATGAAAACTTGCCCATGCAATACACAGAGATTTTTTCAGCAGTAAAAATTAAAAATTTCATTGGAAAAATTTGGATACTTTTAATATTTTTGCTCAAAACATAGATTGTGGGTACATGTTTGAACCGCCTCGGCGAGGCGGTTCTAACGAGTACCCACAATCTATGTTTTGGATTAAATATAAGAAAAAAAGATATACCCTTGCATACCCTGATTTTACTATTTTAAAGTGGATTTAAAGACACATTTTGCATTGCATAACATCCTAATGACCTTCAGCAGACAACTGATAAGAAATCACAGGTAAGACATGGGCTGCGTTACAGGTAGGGGCCACTGAAAGGGGAATTAAAATCAATAGCAGTGAAATACAGAGCTTTAGAGAAGATGACTATTGTCATTATTTGATATTTTAACTTTGGGGCAAATACAGAAATAAAGAATTAATATTGAAAATACTTATTTATTCATTAATTTATTTAAATTCCAAACCAAGCATTTTCTTTAGATAAGGATACACAAACCTGAAACTATTATAATAAATAGCACTATTTACAGTTGAGAATGCTTAATCCAGTTTGCATATTACTTGAATTAATGTGGCATAAAACCAATTTCATTGCACGGGCATGTTTTCCTGATGTTTGCTCACATTTCTATGTCCACAGTGACCTCCTTGCCACTTTTCTGAGCTGACTGGGCCAGTATCTGATTAGCACCATTGATATGGTACATATTCTAGAATAAAAAAGACAATATGAATGTTTCAACATTTTTGGACAACCTCTCTTTTCATATTATTTACTGTTAAGAAGCAGTATCATGATGGTCTTCATTGGTTGCTGTACGACCTGCATGCTTTGACAAATTCCTTTTTTGACTTGCAACTCTTTTAGTCATCAGGTGAGCCGTGTCGCAAGAAAACGGGATTATTGCCTATGCGAAAACAATGTGCAGTAACTGCACAGCTCAGCACCTTCGTTTTCGCTACATGGATAGTACCAATCCTCCCCTGCTTATATCTAAAATTTCAAGCATCATGCATTCTTCTGTGACTGTACATTCTGGTTTGTGTCAGAGCTGGTCGGAAACCCCATAGACCAGTTTTCTGGTGTCATGGCTCATGTGGTATGTGCTTCCAAGTCTGTGACAGTCATATCATCATATCTGTAATCAGTAGTTTAACATGCAATCTTTAAATGAGCCTGTGCATGAGAAAACCAACATTTTGGGTTCTGACCAGGTCCGACACAAACCGGGCTTACAGTCACAGAAGATAGTTAGAGGCTGGAAATTTTGGATTTAGAAAGTAGAGGGATATTACTATCCATGTAGCTAAAACAATGTGCTGATCTGGGCCTTTGTTTTCGCCTATGCAGATTGTTGGTTTTCCCATGCGGTGGCTCAAATCAAATAACCACTAAGCTATTCTTGTAAATTTATAGAAAAACTAATTAATTCTTGCGTCAGGTCACCAGAAAATCTGTCTATAGGTCTTCTGACTAGGTTAGACACAGACCAGCTTGCTCAGTTACATAAACTAGTCAAAAGTCTTGAAATGTAAGATTTAGAAGCAAGAAGTAATGTATTGTGTGCTTCCTGAACAGTGAACAGCAAAAGTGCTAATCAGAATGTGCACATAGCAGGATGACATTTAACTTTGCTTTTTTTGCCACATGTCTAGGAAACAGGTTACATTTATCTTGCCATTCTGATTGTTTTATATTGATTTGTATGTAACAGCTTTGGCAGACCTGACAGTTTATGTAAAACAAATAATAGTTTTGAGATATGAAAAGAGATGTGAATGGAAGAAAAGACATCCTATGGTTATCAACAGATCAGGCCTGTCATGGGCATATAAACCATGTATATAAATGCCTTTTATAATATATAATCAATATTTTTGTTTGATATGCTCAATATTACTGGTAAACGGCCATTTAGAATCCTTGAGGAAGATACCTTAAGCTCCCCATAGTACTGGTTAATACACAGGAAGCAGTGGCTCCATCCAGACCTGACTGGATTTTAGTGACTGGGATTTTAAACCACAACCTAACCCAAAACTAACTGTTACTTTATCTTGGTCTATATTAAGTAGCTTAAGTACCCCCAGGATATGGTGGGCGAATGAAGTATGCTTGAAAAATTGTTGACTATGATGTGAAGCTTCAACTCAGACAAAAGCAGTATTAAACTGACAATAGTAATGGTGAATGAACAGCAAAATGTTTAGAAATTTATGATAATACATGAGCCACATCATGAAAAAAACACAACATTTTGCACATGTGAAAACAAAGGCTCAGATCAGCTTCGCAGTTACTGCGAAGCTGATCAGCACCTTTGTTTTCGCTACAGGGATAGTACTGTTGTTCTACTTTCTTAATCCAAAATTTCCAGCCTCTAGCCATCTTCTGAGCTTGTACAGCTTGGTTTGTGTCGGACCTGTTGGGAGACCACATTGTTGCTTTTCTCAAGACACTGCTCACATGTAGTTGCTCTGTCTACATATGATGTATGTTATTGTTGTTTCAGGACCTGTTGTTTTGTCCAGAGTTTACTGTCCCCACAGGAAGAAAGGCAGGACCTGTAAGTATTAGTCTAGTAACACTTTAACCAACAGAAGCCTAGCACCCCCTTTGTGTGACATAGGCAAACAGTGCAGACCCAGATGTTATACCACAAAACTGGGGGTCCGATCTGGAACTTTTCTGTTGGCTTAGAAGAATTTCATGGAAAAATGAAAGTACAATCTAAGTTCACACTTGATATACCTGAAATTGTGTCTATTTTTTGTCTTTTTTTTTATGAATTTTCAGTCAGTTAAGGGAGAGCGGTGGCGTAGTGGTAGAGCGTCGGACTTCGAATCAAGAGGTCCTGAGTTTGACCCCCACAGGTGTCACCGTGGTGTGCCCTTTTCATTTATAGTTTTTATTTGTTTCCCTCCCTAGGATAACCCTGAGGACATGGCGTCTATAGACAGCTGTGAATACATCTGGGAGGCCGGTGTGGGGTTCGCACATTCACCACAACACAACCTGATACATGACCATCACAGAGCTGAGATACTCAAACTACTACTAACATGCTTCTCAGAGACTATGTATCTACCACCTCTAGGTAAATATGAGCCGCGACGCGAGAAAACCGGTCTTCGGGGTTTTCGACCAGGTCCGACACAAACCGGCCTGTACAAGCTCAGAAGCAGGCTAGAAGCTTGAAATTTCGGATTTAAGAAGAAGAGAAATTGTACTATCCGTGTAGCGAAAACAAAGGCGCTGATCAGCTTCGCGGTTACCGCGAAGCTGGTCTGCGCCTTTGTTTTCGCATAGGCAATAATCCCGTTTTCTCACGATGGGGCTCATATTTTCTTTGCTTTCCTCCACCTCATAAATTCTTACATACTACATGTTAGGGTATTACAAGTGTAACGAACAGCCGAGCCAAGCCACAGCAAACCCCGTCGGTGGAAAAGCATGCTCATCCACCAAGGGTGGTTTACTGTGCTATATACCCAACACTTACTCGATTCACAAAGTTTGGAGTTTGAAATTTGCATATTTCCAAGGGTAGCTATCCCGTAACATTACTTCCCCCTCCGAGAAGACTCGCCCCGAGTCTTGGCCTGGGGACTACATGGGTAAGGCAACCCCGGTCCGGCAGTTGTCATTATCCCACCGCTTCCACCAAGTGTAACGTACGGTCGAACCAAGCCACAGCAAACCCCGTCGGTGGAAAAGCATGCTCATCCACCAAGGGTGGTTTACTGTGCTATATACCCAACACTTACTCGATTCACAAAGTTTCGAGTTTGAAATTTGCATATTTCCAAGGGAAGCTATCCCGTTACACAAGTTATATGTTTTTAATGTAAGTGAAGTGAAAATACATAATTGAGCCACCGCATGGGAAAACCAACAATCTGCAGTAACTGCAAAGCTGATCAACGCCTTTGTTTACGCTACTCGGATAGTACAATTCCTCTACTTTCTAAATCCAACATTTCCAGCCTCTAACCATCTTCTGTGACTGTACAGACCAGTTTGTGTCAGACCTGGTCGGAACCCAAATTGTTTCTCATGCACAGGCTCAAATATTTTATTTGGCGTGTTGATCTGTTGATCCTGGTGAGCAGTAGTCATTTTAGGCATTTCATCAGTAAACTTTTTCGATCAAATTCCAAGTTTTAAAAAAGTACATGTATTTGGTGTTTCAACCTATTATTTTTTACATCAGCCTAGTTGGAGAGACATACATGTAGTTATGTTTTTATAATAGTACTCTAGTTCAACACAGATAATACCGCTAGTACAAAAGTTAAACAGACAACTTTTACACATATATTTGACTGTCTGTATTCCAGCTGATGCCCATAGTTCACCCAATCAATGGATTCATTTCTTCACCTCCACAGAAAATAGGTATGTTGAATTTGGAGTCAATTTTAATTTCTTTTTATGCAGACTTAATTCATTGTTAAAAAATTAAAAAGAATTATGTCTCCCCCAGAGACATATTGTTTTTGCCCTGGTCGTCTGTCTGTCACAAATCGTGTCTGCTCTGTAACTCGAAAACCGTTTAAGATATCACATTGAAACTTCACAGGAATATTAACCAACATGAGACGACATGCAGAACACAAGAACCGTAACTCTGGATTGCATTTTTTCGAGTTATGGCCCTTTGAAACGGAAAAAAGCAGAATTTGCACTCTAGTCGTGTCCGCTCTGTAACTCGAAAATCGTTTAAGATATCATGATGAAACTTCATAGGATTATTAACCAACATCAGACGACATGCAGAACACAAGAACCGTAACTCTGGATTGTATATTTTTCGAGTTATTGGCCTTTGATGGAAAATAGCAGAATTTGCGTTCTAGTCGTGTCCGCTCTGTAACTCAAAATCCGTTTAATATATCTTGATGAAACCTCATAGGATTGTTAACCAACAATTGACGACATGCAGAACACAAGAACCGTAACTCTGGATTGTATATTTTTTGAGTAATTGCCCTTTGATGTAAAATAGCAGAATTTACATTCAAGTCGTGTCCGCTCTGTAACTCGAAAGCCGTTTAAGATATCATGATGAAACTTCATAGGATTACTAACCAACATTAGACAACGTGCAGAACACAAGAACCGTAACTCTGGATTGCATATTTTTTGAGTTATGGCCCTTTGATGGAAACTAGCAGAATTTGCATTCTTGTCGTGTCTGCTCTGTAACTCGAAAACCATTTAAGATACTAAGATGAAACTTTGTAGGATTACTAACCAACATGAGACGACATGCAGAACACAAGAACCGTAATACTGGAATGCATATTTTTCGAGTTATGGCCCTTTGAAATGGAGAATGACAGAGTTTGCATTCTAGTCGTGTGCGCTCAGTAACTTAAAAATGCGTTTAAGATATCATGATGAAACTTCATAGGATTATTAACCAACATCGGACAATGTGCAGAACACAAGAACTTAAGTTCAGGTAAGTTCTTCTTTCTTGAAAATGTAGTGGACATTAATTTTGCTCATTTAATTTGATTGGCTTACTAAAACATTAGCTCCATCCAAAGATGACTGAAAATTTGTTTACTGGGGCAGTAGGCAATAACAAAACAAACAAAAAAAAAAAAAACACCTTTTATCACAAAGTGCTTAACATTTGTATATGAAGTTGTCTATATGATATGAAATTATCTATGCTTTCTAGATGCAGATCCAACATGGCCCTGAATTTTTTTTTTTGCATCTTATAACCATTCTGCTGCAGTTTGGCTTCCTGCTGAATCTATTTTATAAACAGACAAATCACAATATAATGACATATCAGCACATATCAAACATAGATTTGAACATAAATGAATTCATTAAAAAGCTGTTTATAAAAGCATATTATGTAAATTGTATATTTAGTACAGAGAATATTGGTTTGTATAGATAATTGAGCCATGACATGAGAACTTCTGTCTTTGGGGTTTCCAACCAGATTGACACAACTAGACTGTACAGCCACTGCTATGGCTAGAGTAGAGGCATTAAATTTCGGAATTAGAAAGCTGAGTGGCTGTTTTATCTACTAGACTAGATAGCAAAAACAAAGGCGCTGATTATCTGTCTTTGTTTTTTGCATTGGCAAAACACAGTTTTTCTCATGCTGCTGCTCATTTAATCTGTTTTGTATATTTAGACATGTTCTCTTCTGTGCCACTCTTCGATTACACTTCTCAGTTGTTATGAATCTTTGTAACCAATCTAAGCAACCATCTGTGGTAATATTATTGAAGACTAAGCTTGGTTACATGCACTTAGAAAGGGGGGAGACATCAGTTTTCACATAGAAAACAAATTCTAGTGGTAAACATGATACAGTCAACCCTCTTTACAACGACGGTGTTTGTCGCCAGTGCTTTGTGACGTTAAAGTGAATTTGCTGTTATAATGAAATTGGGTCTTCTGACGGACAAACAAGAATTGCTTTAGATATGCTCCCATAATTATCCTAGGTGTACATGTTAGTTGCAAAAACATATTTATTTCACATCGTGGTTAAGATGTATGGCTTAAAAAGGATGACAAAAATAAAACAAAACATATTTGAATTAATACTTTATTGCATGTAATACATTTCATTTAACAACATCCACATAACAATTTAGAGCAAGAAAGCCGGTGCCCATGCACATGCTTTGTCAAGCAACATGTCGTCATTGACGATCGAACGTCGGTAAACCACCTGTGCAGCGCTTGCTCTAGTTTCTCGTGCTTGTCGGAACGCTGTCGTAGAGATGAGTCACCATTTTTCGGCACGCTAGACCATTTCACTTTGTCACGGAGAATGTCGCTCACGGTTGATCTGCCGACCTGCTTCCCCCAGTCTCTGGCGAAACGGGTTGCAATCTCATCTTGGGTTGCTGTCGGATGGTCTGTAGGCGACGATCTCTTTCTTCTCGGCGACGAAAACTGTGTTCTTCGTCGTTTTGCTGGAGGGTGAGACATTATAAAGGTTTTTACACTTTCAAAAGATTGATAAATTTAACGTCGATCGCTCCATTTTTCTACCCCATTTTGACACCTGTACTCAAAGATCTCATCTTGTCACTCAATTAAAGAACGCAAATTATATCAATTAATTCTCTATTTTGATAATTGATAACCTTAAAGCGATGAACACCTTTCAAACAATTAATGCGGTATTGTTAAAACATCAATCGATACTGTATTGGCGTTCCGACTAATTAATCCGATACTGTAAGATTAGTCTCCCTTGATTACCTGTCAATCACTTTGCCGGTTTGCGGTATGTTGCAAAATTCAATAAACACATTTTCGGAAAATTGTCTGTGACGTTGTAAAGGCAGAAAAATGTGTACAAAAGTCATATTTGTTCCCAATAATTACTGTTGGTGTCGGTAAGTGTGTTTTCCGTTATAACGTAGTAATTTTAATAGAGAAAAATCCGTCCCCACGAAATTTTTGTCGGAAGTCGAATATTCCGTTATAGCGTTCACCGTTATAAAGAATTCTGACTGTATTATAGTGAAACCTCTTTTCTAAATGTTGATAGTTTTTGAAAAAAAAATATAATACAGTTTGCTCCTTCTTGAGTAGACTCAGCATCATAGAGTAGTGTTACTGAACCAAATTGCAAGATTAGCAGCTTTGATTTGCTTTGAACCTCTTTCTGAACCCATAAAATTTATGTAGGTGATCTTTCTTCTCATTAAGATTATCACTATCGGATTTTTCCATTTCTATTTTCAGGCATGCTTTACCCCTCTTCACATCCCTACTAAACATAGTCTGTGCCTACGACCCGGTGGGCTATGGTCTGCCCTATAATCATCTCATGTTCACAGACTCCAGAGAAAACCTGGTCGAGTCAGCCCTACAGGTGCTCTGTGTGACACTGGAAAATGAAAGTAACAATCAAAATGTCTCGGTAGATGGTACAGCTGGTGGAACAGCCATGGATAACTCTGCAGAGGTAGGATAACTCATTGGAACATCTACTTGAAAAAAGTTCATGTATGTTGGCCAAGCTTTGTTTAAGCTG
Source organism: Rugalucina vietnamica (assembly GCA_964017185.1). Classification (NCBI taxonomy): domain Eukaryota; kingdom Metazoa; phylum Mollusca; class Bivalvia; order Lucinida; family Lucinidae; genus Rugalucina; species Rugalucina vietnamica. Next base: position 12,460,266 of record OZ024871.1, on the reverse strand, counting down.
AGACACTGAACCTAAGATTTATATTTGTAACAGTAAATAGGCAGTGCAGATTAAAACTGCTGATTAGACTTAACCATGCTCCTGAAACCACTAGATAATAGCAATACATTAAGTGATACCCTGATCTTAATTTTCCAAAATCATAAAAGTTTTGATATTAATGAACTTTTATGTGAGACAACCATCTGAACCTTCACATGAGAAAACCAACAATTTGGGTTTCCGACAAGGTCCGACACAAACTGGCCTGTACAGTCACTAAAGCAGTTTAGAAGCTTGAAATTTCAGAGTTACGAAGAAAAGGGATTGTACTATCCGTGTAGAGAAAACAAAGGCGCTGATCAGCTGTGCAGTAACTGCACAGCTGATCTGTGTCTTTGTTTTCGCATATGCAGATTGTTGGTTTTCTTATGCAGCAGCTCATTTTGATATTCTAACTTTTATTACAGGTTGGGGGTCCTGATAATCTGTTTGTAAATTATCTATCAAGAATACACAGAGAGGAGGTAAAGCACTGGAATGCTTATCTTTTTCAGCTATCTTGTTGAAATATTGATTACAAACTTTAGGTTATGAGCTCAAAACACATACATAGGAAATTAGGACTGCATATATAAGATAAGAAGGAGTCTTTAGGTCACATCAAAATCTCGTTTGCAATTTATATACATTAATGGGAAGACAGCATGCAGGTTAATGAACTTGCTGATACATTTCTGATATTGAAAATGGCTTAGAATCAAACATGATATTTCTGTTTTTGAATATGAAAGGTAACATTTGTGAAAGATATGTTATGTGAAAATAACTTCATAGTTTCATCTTTTTCCAGGATTTTCACTTCATACTGAAAGGTATCACAAGATTATTGAACAACCCTCTGATGCAGACATACCTACCAGGGTCAGTGAAGAGAATACATTTCCATCAAGAGTTGCTGGTCCTCTTCTGGAAAATGTGTGATATCAATAAGGTGAGTATGAATACCACATGAAAACAAATTCTCAGAAATTTTAATGTAGGCGTGGTTAAACCTTTAGCCATGTAAACCATTCCCAGGTTTCTCCATTTTGCATCATGAAAACATGTCCATGTAATGTATACCCCCCTGAACCCCACTTTTATATAGCAAAAGTGGGGTATGCAGGGGTATACCTATTTTTCAGCTGAAACTTTCAATTTTTAAAACTAAAAAAAATCTCTGTTTATTGCATGGGCGCGTTTTCGTAATGGGGATGAGACATTAAACCAAGGTCCAGTGTCCATTTGACACAAGCTGATGCTGGAATATTAAACAGGAAATCAACGGATTAACAATAGTAGAAACTATTCTTGCACACCAGATAGAGAAATCCTACGTTTTACCCCATGTGAGAAATTCTTATCTCACCCTCGTTATCTCACCCCGGTCGCACTCTGCGTTCAAGTGTTCTTTTTTAACATTGGTTGTATAGGACGTCACGTAATTTCGTCGCTAAGTGCACACGTCACGATGACGTCAAAACGTTTGATTTCAAAATGGCGGACGCCGCGATTGTAGCATTTTTTTAGGTAAATAGTATAAAAATTAAGCTTCGCCGCATTACGGCGTGCAAGAAAAAGAATCCATCATTTGTGTAAGGTATGGATAGACAAATCTGTCCCTCGGATCACAGTTTGGCATCACTCGGCGAGCCTCGTGATGCCAAAATGTGACCCTCGAGACAGATTTGTCTATCCATACCTGACACTCATGTAAGATTCTTATATTCTTGCCCCCACTACTCAGTGGGGAAACTGCAATTCTACATCTACTTGAACAATGGACTAAGTACTGTTTTAGCTCTCTTTCGATTGATTCTTTCCAATTTGTTTCAGAAATTTATGTTCTATGTCTTAAAGAGCAGTGATGTCCTAGACATACTTGTACCCATTCTGTACTATCTCAATGATGCCAGAGCAGACCAGTGTAAGTATATGGCTTGGAGCAATTTCACAGCAGTACAAATTATGTACATGTGTAAAGATTTCAAACAGAATTATCATTTTTCCTGTTCAAAACTGTTGATGAGAGTATTCATTGTAATAATCACCGGTGACACAACATTGTCTAAGCTTAAGAAAAGCTTTGTATATTTGTCTTTCATTAATCAAGTGTGCAGCAAAATCATAATGAAATGTCAAAGGACTTCTGCTTCTATCACATCACTCTTCGATATTGGCAACCCAGGTCACTGGGAGATAGAGTGCAGTGGTCTAGTTGTAAAGTAGAAGACTCCAGGTCTAGAGGTCCTGGGTTTGATACATACTGCCGCCATGCAGCGTCCTTGAGCAAGACATTTAAAGCTCCCTTCAGCAGTACTGTTTAATACTCAGGAAGCTTTGACTTTGTCCCAACATGATTGAAAATTGTCGATTGGAACATTAAGCCATAACCAAACTATACTAAAACTTAATTTGCATTATATTTTCAGCTCGAGTAGGTCTGATGCATATTGGTGTGTTTATCCTGCTACTGTTAAGTGGAGAGAGAAATTTTGGAGTGAGATTAAACAAGCCATACACTGTGAGAGTACCTATGGACATTCCTGTATTCACTGGCACACATGCTGATTTCCTCATTATTGTAAGTATTTCAGAATATTGATTTCAAGTATGGTACTTTGGCATACAAAATTTTGCCCTATAGTACATTTACTAAAATTAGAGCTATGGTTTACAGTTAAATGAGCCGCCCCATGGGAAAACCAACAATCTGCATATGCGAAAACAAAGACACAGATCAGCTTCGCGGTAACCGCGAAGCTGATCAGCGCCTTTGTTTTCGCTACTCGGATAGTACAGTTCCTCTTCTACTTAAATCCGAAATTTCAAGATTCTAGCTCTTTTCTGTGACTGCGCAGGTCGGTTTGTGTCGGACCTGTTCGGAAACCACATTGTTGGTTTTCCCACGAGGTGGCTCAGATGATATCTGTTCTCAGCCATAGACCAAGACAAAATTAAAATCTGCCATTCCATCATATCTACAGCCATTGAATAACTGGAAACAATGCAGCGATTTCTTGTCTTAAAATCACCTTTATACAATTTCTTGCAGGTGTTCCATAAAATCATCACCACAGGTCATCAGAGGCTACAGCCATTGTTTGACTGTCTCCTCACTATTATTGTCAATGGTAAGCCTTACTACTGTCTCCTCACTATTATTGTCAATGGTAAGCCTTACTACTGTCTCCTCACTATTATTGTCAATGGTAAGCCTTACTACTGTCTCCTCACTATTATTGTCAATGGTAAGCCTTACTACTGTCTCCTCACTATTATTGTCAATGGTAAGCCTTACTACTGTCTCCTCACTATTATTGTCAATGGTAAGCCTTACTACTGTCTCCTCACTATTATTGTCAATGGTAAGCCTTACTACTGTCTCCTCACTATTATTGTCAATGGTAAGCCTTACTTTAACTTTCGAGCTGCCTCAAGAGCAAACCAACATTTTGCATATGCAAAAACAAAGGCACAGATCAGCTACACAGTACACTTCTTCTACTTTTTAAATCCAAAATTTCCAGCCTCTAGTCATCTTCTGTGTTTGTACAGCCTGGTTTGTGTCAGACCTGTTCGTAAACCAAATTGTTTGTTTTCTCATGACACTCATTTATATGCTGGGTTTAGGGTTGGTAATTTTTGAAAGTCTTTAAAAGTTGTTGCACGTAACTTTGTTTAATGTGAGGTGAAAAAAAAAAACAAAAAAAAAAAAAAAACAAAAAAAAAAACAAAAAACAAAACAAAAAAAAACAACAAACAATTAAAACAAGAAAGGTTAAAGCGTTACAAAGTCAACATGGAAATGATACAGTCGAAACTCATGAAAAAGGTCTAGATGCATGCTTTCAAAATATGGACATCTGTTGAGAATATGTCATTTGTTTTCTTAGTTCATTCAATTATGACATTTTGTGAGAATATCATTGTAATATTTATGCTTTATCATTTACAGTGTCTCCATATTTGAAGACTCTATCCATGGTTGCAAGCACAAAACTACTTCATTTACTAGAGGTAGGCAGTAATTTTAAAATAGTCAGTCTCAGGCATCTCTAGACTCTAGTCTTTGAATGAAAGGCATGGCCTCCATAGCTAATGATAGGATATTAAATGCCAACCCAACCACAACTAATTATAAAAATGGGTATGATATGAGCCACCTCATGGGAAAACCAACAATCTGCATAGGCCAAAACAAAGACGCAGATCAGCTTCGCGGTAACCGCGAAGCTGATCAGCGCCTTTGTTTTCGCTGCTCGGATAGTACAATTCCTCCTCTACTTAACTCCAAAATTTCAAGCTTCTAGCCTGCTTCTGTAGCTGTACAGGCCGGTTTGTGTCAGACCTGTTTGGAAACCACATTGTTGGTTTTCCCACGAGGCGGCTCATATGTTGGGCAAAAGTGAAGACTGAACCTCTTGTTGCAACCAGTCACCAACAAGTCATTTTCATTTAACATTGTTAAACGTTGTTGTAAATGCCTGAATAAAATTGCATAATGCTTGAATGCTTGAAACACAAGCCCCAGGTGCATGTATCCCTCTGCTTCAAGAAAGTGTTTCTATAATATTGCTTAAACAGATTGTTTTCACCATATAAAATGGAAATTTTGCAACAGAAGTTTCAATCTGTTCTGTTTCAGGCATTCAGTACCCCCTGGTTCCTGTATGCAAGTCCTACCAATCATCATCTAGTCTTTTTCCTACTTGAAGTGTTCAACAACATTATACAGTATCAGTTTGATGGTAAGTGAAACAGTTACGCTGTTTGTGGGTTATGTGTTGTTCATAGGTCTGGTCAAGGTCATCTAAAATGTGAAAACCAACAATGTAGGTTTTGAACAGGTCCGACACAAACCAAGCTGTACAAGCACAGAATATGGCTTGAAGCTGGAAATTTTAGATTTAGAAGGTCGAGGAATTGCACAATCTGTGTAGCGAAAACAAAGGAGCTGATCAGCTTTGCAGTTACTGCGAAGCTGATCTGTGCCATTGTTTTCGCGTATGCAAAATGTTGTTTGACGTGGCTCAATTTGTTTTGTTCAAACTACAAAACTGACCATCTTGCCGCTATTACATATGGACACTTGGAGTGGCTGAGGGCATGAAAACCGTTGCTAAAAACAGATTGATTTTCACACAAAGTCAATCTTCATAAAACGTGAAGCACAAAATGGCAACCAGGGTGCCTGCTATTAGGGATTTAAAGATGTATAAAAAAAAGTGGAAATCATGAAGTTAAGTCAGTGCTAAAAATAGTATTTGTTTCGTCTGTACATGTATTTTAAAACAAGCTGCCTTTGCTCTTAGATCTTAACTTTTTCTGGGGTTTCAGGGAATTCCAATCTTGTGTACACAATCATTCGCAAGAGAACAGTATTCCATCAGCTGGCCAACTTGCCTACAGAGCACTCAGCCATAGCCCGGGCTCTCACAAAGAGGGGAAAGAAACTGGCCACCCCCTCCCCCACAGACCACAAGGAGCCCCAGACCATGGAGGGTGCCCAGCCTGCGGCCGAGGCTGAGCCCGGGACCCTTAAAGTCTCTCTTGCTGCCACACCTAGTAAGTTCTTACTTGTACTTTCTAGATACGTGTAGTTTTGATGTAGTCTGAGAAAATGTGAAAAATCTCATTGGTTGATGAGACAAAGTATTAACAAAATGCATTTTGTCTGCTTCGGTTCAGTCTTGTGGTATTGTTGGCTGGAAAATGACTTATGATTTCTTATGCAAATCCTTGAAAACTGACAAAATTTGATTTATTCCTATGTTAAGTTGAATCATAAATGAAGCTTATGCAATATATTAATTAACATGTATTTGTCGTCTGCTTATATTTTGAGTGTCGCTTTGCTAAAAGTAACTTTGTCTGTGCATGTTTTGTGTCAGAAGTTCTGTTTACAAATGTTGTAAACCATGATGCTAGCATAGTCCCATTTTAAGCCCTTGGAGAAAACTTATTATCTGTCCTTATGAGTTTCATGATGATAACAATCTAAGAGCATGTGTGTAGTACTGTTGAATTAGCATTCCTATTGCATGAGCACACCACTGGATTAATTCCTATTAATTATACTATTCAACACAGAGCTTATACCCCAGCACAGCTATTCATTGGATACCGAGGCCTCTTGCTTTGATGGAAAGCCGTTATATCTTGATGCTTATGATTACTATGATGACGATGATGATAACATGACTCACAAACGCAAGAGTAAAAAGAGTAAATCACCACCATAATGCATCATGTACCCAGAGTTTATAATACTCTTTGCCATTTTAATAATAGCCTTTTATGCAATTGCTGTCCTATAATGCTTGGATTTTTTGCCTTACTAACAAACTCCATGATGGTGGTTGATATATTCATGCAACGTGTGTGTTGGTTTGATGTGTTCTCACATCTTACCAAATTATGCATACTTTTTCTCTTCAGATGCTTTTAGAATTTCTTTTTTCCTGACAGAGATAAAGTAACTTAAGGAATAGAAATGAGAATCTGACTTATATGATAAAATCTTATGAACAATTATTGTCATTAAATGAAAATTATATCCTGGTAGATACAATGTACTTCTATTATTATTATTATATTATTTGTCTATACAGTAAAGATAAGCACATAAAGCAGCCTTTTTGTCTTCTTATTAGCTCACCTGAGCCGTTAGGCTCACCAGGTGAGCTTATAGGATGGCTATGATCCGGCGTCCGTCCGTCGTCCGTCCACAATTTCAAAGATCTTCTCCTCTGAAACCGCTTGGCCAATCAAAGCCAAATTTTATTTGAAGCATCTATAGGAAGGGGGAACCAATGTATACATAAATAATCCAGGTCACATGACAAAGATGGCGGCCATGCCCATATATGGTAAAAACCCTTCAAAAATCTTCTTCTCCAGAACCAGTGAACAGATTTCAACGAAACTTGGCATGAAGCATCGATGCCTCAAGCACTACAATGTGTACATAAATCATGACCCTGTGATGACTTTGACCTATTTTACGGTAAGGTCAACATGGGTTGCCAATGCATTTGAATGGGGAAAAATTTTAAAATGTCATTTAAAGTGAATGTCTTGCAGGAAATGGGCAGTGGGACCAAATATTAATGATTCTGCAAAAAATTGGACCCCAGGGGCTCATATGCCCCCACCCCGGGGCAATATACATGTACATTACCATAATATTCAAACATCATCTCCTCTGAAACTGCTTGGCCAATCACAGCCAAATTTTATGTGAAGCATCAATAGGAAAGGGTAATCAATGTGTACATAAAAATCTAGGTCACATGACCAAGATGGCCGCCATGCCCATATATGGTGAAAACCCTTCAAGAGTCTTCTTTTCCAGAACCAGTGAACAGATTTCAACAAAACTTAGCAAGAAGCATCGTTGCCTCAAGCACTACAATGTATATATAAATCATGACCCTGTTATGACCTTGACCTATTTTACAGCAAGGTCAACATAGGTTGCCGATGCATTTGAATGGGGAAAACTTTTAAAATGTCATTTAAAGTGAAAGTCTTGCAGGAAATGGGCAGTAGGACTGAATATTAATGATTCTGAAAAAAATTGGACCCCAGGCGCTCATATGCCCCCACCCCGGGGCAATATACATGTACATTACCATAATATTCAAACATCATCTCCTCTGAAACCGCTTGGCCAATCAAAGCCAAATTTTATGTGAAGCATCTATAGAATGGGGGAATCAATGTATATATAAATAATCTAGGTCACATGACCAAGATGGCCGCCATGCCCATATACGGTAAAAACCCTTCAAAAATCTACTACTCTGGAACTGGTGGACGAATTTCAAAGACACTTGGCATGAAGCATTGATGGCTAAAGTACTACAATGTATATATAAATCATGACCCTGTGATGACCTTGACCAAGTTTATGGCAAGGTCAACATGGGTTGCCTATGCATTTGAATTCGGAAAACTGTTAAAATGTCATTTGAAGGGAAAAGCCAGCAGGAAAAGTGGCAAATGGACGGAATATTGAAGATTCTAAAAAAACAAAACAGCCCAAGGGCTTCATCTGCCCCTGCACTGGAACTAAATACCATAATATTCAAACATGTTTTTTGGTATAAGCAGCAGATCTCAGGTGAGCGGTTACAGGACCATTGGTCCTCTGGTGTATGATGTGTATGTGGAAAACAGAGTACCTTCTAGTTAGTTTTTATGCTTCTTGCACATTGATTTTACTACACAAGTGCACACAAGCTTTCTTAACCACACTAAGAAGATTATCTGTCTGTCTATGCATGCTACTCTTTATTTTTACCCAACCTGTTTAATGGATTAATGCCATTTGTTTGCTGAACATTGATGTACTCACCTTTTTAATTCCAAAGACATGGTCTAAGGAGAGAAAAATGTGTCTAAAAAGTGCAGTCCAAATGACAGGCATTGTAAGACCTACTCACTTCAGCAATTTGATTAGTATTGGTGCTAGTCATCTCATTTTTTGGGCTTGTTTAAACAGAATGATATAAGCATTTTGAGTAAAAGTATTTTTATTACTTTTCCACACAGAATTTCAGTATTTTCGAGGATTGCATACAACATATTGCCCAACATCAGTAAAACAAACTTTGAGAGGTATATTCTTTCTTAAAAGCTGCCAAATTATTTTGATCATAAATTTGATTTATTGGAGGTGGTATACAATTATTATCTTAATGTGATGAAAAATTGTGTTTCTGTTAATGACGAGCTCTTCATTCTTGGGTGCCAAGCTTTTGCGCTAGAATGCAGAACAGTATATGCATGGGGGCTATAGCTAAGCTGCTTATTTTCTTGCTCAACACTTTATGAATACTGATGATTACCCCTCATTGAGAGCTTTTCACTGCTTTTCTGTCATTTTCTTGTTGCCATCTATAGATTTCATGTATAATATCAAGCTTCCATAAAAATGAAGGCACCTGCTTCATGCCAGAAAAAATAGGGAGCAGTAATTTGGTGATTTGGGTTGGGATGTTAAAGCATATTCTTTCAAAGCATTTTCGTTAAATTCATCATAATATTATCAGCTTAGCACTCATGGAATATGCCTAGTAATTCATTGTATTGGCTTTTAAAATTTAATGATGTTTTGCCTAACATCAGTCACACAGGTACTGTTGTAATGTAGCATACTTTGGATAGATTATAAATATCTGTGCCTAGCAAGGCTTTTGCAACCTTTAATCACCAGCCAATCTTAAGATTTATCAACAGTAGACTGAATTTATGCAAGTAAACAGCATTTGTTGTTGTTTTTTTTGTCCGTTTACACCTGCCTGTGAATTTTTCATGCTAAAAGTTCTTTGGAATCAACCTGCAACTTAGTAAATAATATCTAGTTGAGTATGAATATCATAGTATTGTTAGATAACATGATAGCCATTGCATGGGAAAAACAACAATCATAGGCGAAAACAAAGGCACCTTTCAGCTTCAAAATAACTGCAAAGCTGATCAGCGCCTTTGTTTTCTCTACATGGATAGTACAATTCCTCTACTTTCTAAATCCAAAATTTCCAGCATCTAACCATCTTCTGTGACTGTACAGACTGGTTTGTGTCGGACCTGGTCTGAACCCAAATTGTTGGTTTTCTCATGCACAGGCTCATTTATCTATCTTGGAAAATATTGCAATGATTTGCTGGCTTAATTAAGGGCAGTGCTGTTATCCTTTCAATATTTGAATGCATTGCAATAGCTATACTTCTACTATAAGACCAGTGACTGGATCGGCTATTATGGAAGTGCTTTGCATGTTTGAATTTTTTAAACTTATGTAATATGTACTATCCATCCAATTGTAATATATCCAACATGTCATTTGGTTGATGTGAGCTTTTGTGGCTAACAGCTATATGAGCCGCGTCATGAGAAAACCGGAATTTTGCTTATACGAAAATAAAAGCGCAGATCAGCTTCGCAGTAACTGCGAAGCTGATCAGCGCCTTTGATTTCACTACATGGACAGTACAATTCCTGTTCTTCCTAAATCCAAAATTTCAAGCATCTAGCCCTCTTCTGTAGCTGCACAGACCGGATTGTGTCAGACCTGGTCGGAAACTCCGAAGACTGGTTTTTTCACGTCGCGGCTCATATTGTGTGCTGTATAATAGTGAGCTTAAGGTGTTTTTTCTTCATGCGGCCAATTAAGACTTTGATATGAGTTGGCCATAAAAATTTTGGAAGAATGCAGCTTCTTATATAAATCTGAATACATAGTTAAGTTGACTCTCTTATGTTCTTGTTAGGCTAATGTTGAAACGCTTTGAAAAAATTGTCCCTTGATAGAAATTCAGAAGATGGATTTTGCAAATGATTCTTCTGAAACTCTTAACAAAAGATTTCTATTCTCTAAGGGCTAGAGAAGATGACAGAAGCAGCCCCTCCTGATGAGTCTCACAAGGATGCCCCTATGAAGGAGCTGGCCACGTCAGCAGGGACCCTCAGTATACAGCCCCGTAACGAGATAGAGGATCCCATGGACTCACCACAGAAGGCAAAGAAAGAACTGCAAAAAACTAAAAGCCTGGTAAATAAAGAAATGGTTGCTTTTTTGAAACTTTTCTTGACAATGCATTTAATAAGCACATCTCTGCTGATTTAGGAAAAGTAATTGTATGTTTAGAGGGAAAAATGTGTACTTAGTTGTGGTAAACTGGCTCTTGGAGGCTTCCACAGAAAAATGGTGATTAGGATTCTTGACTATTCCAACACAACCTCGGCTGTCTATTGATTTGAGGCATGTCATTAAACAGTCTAATACTAAAGTTACTATGCCCATCTTTCAAAGAAAAATGTGTACAGAGAAAAAATAATAATTCATTATCCTTTTTCTTTTCTGTCAGGAGACCCCTCCCCACAGCCCAGCGGGGTCAGTATCCTCCCACTCTGATGCCAGGCCACCCCTGAAGAGAGGAGCTTCTACATCCAGTGCTGCTGGAAACTGGGTAGCCTCACCTGAATGGGTAAGTCATACATTACTATTATAAGCTGTTTTAATATCTAAAATGAACTTAAATGAGTGGAGATGGACAATCGTTGTATATGTTGACAGTTGTCATGGATACAGAATCTGCCTGAATGCTTGGCAGTTTTGCAAATGTTACAGGTGCTGGTTATTACTAGAGAAATAATAAAAATTGTGCAGATAAGTTAAAAACCTAATTGCTTGCTTGATTGATTGACAATGAAGTGAATGATTTAGACAGTAATTTATGATTCCATGTTTGTAGGTGTTGTCATGGAAACAGAAGCTACCATTACAGACAATCATGAGAATGTTACAGGTGCTGGTACCGCAAGTGGAGAAAATCTGTATAGATAAGTGAGTAATGTTGAAACGTTTGAGCCTGTGCTTGAAAACCAACAATTTGGGTTCCGACCAGGTCCGACACAAACCGGGCTGTACAGTCGCTGAAGATGGTTAGAGGCTGTAAATGTTTTATTTAGAAAGTGGAGGAAGTGTACTGTGTAGCAAAAATAAAGGCGCTGATCAGCTTGGCAGTTACTGCGAAGCTAATCTGCGCCTTTGTTTTCGCCTATGCAGAATTGTTGGTTTTTCCATGCGGTGGCTCATTTAACACTTTTAGGAACCGTCTCCTGTTGTAAACTTACCAGAATTTTGGTTATTAAGTACATGTATTGCTTTAAATGGGATACTAAAACTACTATAATCTACACGATTGAAAGTGCTTCGTAGCAGAATCAGCTTATACCTGTGATTTTGACCAACAAAAACCTATGATTTTGACCAAAAATTTGTCAATTGATCCACCTTTTAAGTCTGGAAATCCGTCTACTCACATTTTAGTCTTTGCTATTTTTTCAAATGCCCAATCTGATCTCACATAACCCAAATCATGTTGTGGCATATTTTCCATCATTGCCAGAGGTTTGACAGATGAGAGTGAGATCCTGAAGTTTCTACAGCACGGTACCCTAGTGGGTCTACTGCCTGTACCCCACCCCATACTGATCAGGAAGTACCAGGCTAACAGTGGAACTACCATGTGGTTCAGGACCTATCTATGGGGTGTCATATACCTAAGGTAAGCTTTGTTTAAATTACATTTTGTCTCCAAAATTTTATGAACATGAATTAAGGATGAAAAAAGATGACTGGATCCTCTAGAAGCAATTGAGGACATAAAAATAGCGAAAACGAAGTACTAATCAGATGAACAAAACATTGGGTAGTGGCTCACCTTCAGCTTACAATAGTGTTATGATTGTTCACATTTGGCATTTTCTTACAAATATAAACATTTTGTATTCTTGTGGTTTCAGGAATGTTGATCCCCCAGTGTGGTACGACACCAATGTGAAGTTGTTTGAAATACAGAGGGTGTGAGAAAACAAAGGGTCTGAATCATCAGAGTAAACAGAGAATTTGTAGAATCTCACTTAGTTGAGGGAAGCATAATGAAATCCTTTTTAGAAGTTGTGATTTTTGAGTTGTGCTCATTATTTGAGCCGCCTCATGGGAAAACCAACAATCTGCATATGCGAAAACAAAGACGCAGATCAGCCTCACGGTAACCGCGAAGCTGATCAGCGCCTTTGTTTTCGCTACTCGGATAGTACAATTCCTCTTCTACTTAAATCCGAAATTTCAAGCTTCTAGCTCTTTTCTGTTACTGTGCAGGCCAGTTTGTGTCAGACCTGTTCGAAAACCACATTGTTGGTTTTCCCATGAGATGGCTCATTTGTGGTAATTTTACATATGAAACAAATACAAGTTTACATGAAGAGGCTACAATGGCCTTTGATCTAGATTAAGGCAGGCATACATGGGCAAAAACAATGGAACCTTTATGGAAACTGGTTAATATGATGGTTTGTTGGGCAGTAAGATTTTAGTTTTGGTTGTTGTAGACCACTGTAGTAGCTAAAGGACCAAATTTGTATATCAAAAGGCTCAATAAATGAGCTTTGTTGTGAGAAAACCTGTATTAAAATTGAGCCTGTGCGTGAGAAAACCAAAACTTTGGGTTTCCAACCAGGTCCAACACAAACCGGCCTGTACAGTCACAGAAGCAGGCTTGAAATTTTGGATTTAGGAAGAAGAGGGTTTGTACTATCTGTGTAGCGAAAACAAAGGCGCTGATCAGCTTCGCGGTTACCGCAAAGCTGGCCTGCGCCTTTTTTCGAATATGCAGATTGTTGGCTTTCCTATGCAGCGGCTCTATTACTGTATCAAGACATCTCTGTGTGATATTTATTGGAGAAATATTGTAGGCACTATTTGAGCCTCGTCATGAGAAAACCGGATTTTTGCCTTTGGGGAAACATAGATGAAGATAGTACAATTCGTCTTTCTCTTAAATCCGATTTCAAGCCTCTTGTTATTCTTCTGTGACTGTAGAGGCCAGTTTGTGTTGGATCTGGTCGGAAACCCTGAAGATCAGTTTTCTCGTGTCATGGCTCATACATCATTTACTTGCTCTTTTATAACTGTTTAAACATTCCATTCATTTTCCTACGTGGAGGACTTTATTCTGTGATTTGAATCTACGCAATTCTATAGTTTTATGAGAACAATATAAAAGTCACACCATAAGAAAACAATTTGTCAGGTGTGACACAAACCTTGCCACAAGCTGTACTCAGAGGCCTTACAGTTCAGATTTAAGCTCAGTTCAAGCAAAGTAAAGATTAAAATTAAGTTGTTGAATAAAGAATTTCTGGAAAATAGCCAATGACTGCAGTGTGATCTTTGGTCAAAAACATTTGCTGACATTAACATAGCTTTAGATCAAAGCAGGATACTATTACCTTCAGAATCTAGTGAAAACCATGATGCGAATACGAGTGACCAAACAGCTGTTCTTGACCTTTGTTGAATGCACAAAACATTTTCTTATGATGTGGTTCATGTATGCTAGTCCAGTTCAAAGTAAATGAGCTGCTGCACAAGAAAACCAACAATCTGGGGTCCGACCAGGTCTGACACAAACCGGGCTGTACAGTCACAGCAGATGGTTAGAGGCTGGAAATTTTGGATTTAGAAAAAAAGAGGAATTGTACTATCGGTGCAGCTGATCAGCGCCTTTTTCGTATGCAGATTGTTGGTTTTCCCATGCGGCGGCTCAAATCTCATTCTGTGGGTATATGTGCCCTAGCAAGATGTGACACCCTATCTATCATATCATAAATAACAATACTTGTATATTGTATCCATATTTTCTGTAAATATTCATTTATTTATATCGGTTCTTTTTTTTCATTTTACTTTGGATATATTCAGGTTTTCCCGATTTTAGGTACACTTTCCTATTATCAACAATATAAGGATCAAACATGATTTCCTATGCTGGGCTCGGAAAGAGGCTTGAAACCCAAGGCAGAAGAGCATAGTGAATGTTATTGTATGAGAAAAATTTAATATTTCTGCATATTACAATAAATCTTGTGAATTGTTGTTAAAAACCTACTTCACATACCTATCTTATCTTGTAATGATTTGCTGTGGGGCAAACATAAACACGGTCATAATGTGATATAAACATTAGATGAGCCGATGAACCAGAAAATAAAAAATTTGCATATGCGAAAACAAAGGCACAGATCAGCTGTGCAGTAACTGCACAGCTGAGCAGCACCTTTGTTTTCGCTACACGGATAGTACCGTTCCTCTGCTACTTATATTCAAAGTTTCAAGCTGCGACTATTGGCCGGTTTGTGTCGAACCTGGTCGGACACCAAAATTGTTGATTTTATCATGCAGAGGCTCAAATTTAATGCATGTTAGATGTGATTATGTCACCTTTTCATGGTGACCCTGGAAACCTATATGGAAAATTGCATTCATTGTTTAACCCATATTTGACGAATGGATTTTCCCATCATTATCATTAGGATGAGTCCACTTTCATTTTTAGGGGTGTCAGGAGTGATTTTTAAATTTTATTCAGTTTTTCTATGAAAATTCTCTAAGCAAACAGAATTGCCCCAGATGTGACGCCGCGTTCTGCGGCGTCACATCTGGGGCTATGATGTTTGCCTATGTCCCATAAAAGGGACACCAGGTTTAAATGGGTTAGTCATGGGCTGCCTGTGGGGACATTGAGCAACCGATGGGCTGCTTGTACCTCCAGGCAAGGCATATAACTGACTTACCACCTGATTACTGGAGGCTGTTTTGACCTGAGCCTGCACAGGATAAAGCACATTCTGAAAAGTCGGTAAAACCTTTGGAATATAATGGGTCAAATATTGTGATTCTGTTGTGTAGATATCACTGAACATAGATCTGTATTTTAGTGTATAATTACTATTATTGATAGTTAAGTTGTAAAATTGTAAGAATGGATGCTAAGTCTCTATTTTAGTGTATATATTGCCGTTAAATTGATGAATGTTATGTCTTGTTCTTGAGGGCAATTGCAATAAATTGATGTTGCATCACAATTTGTTTTCATTGCAAGTCCTTGTGAAAATAAATTGGGAGTAACTTCATTTACAGCTTAAATGCAACTCACTGTTCAGTCTCACAACCATGAAGCATGAAGGTCTACCATATTTTCATGCTTTTGGTGAGATCTGGTCGTGAAATATATGAGCCACGACGCGAGAAAACCGGTCTTCAGGGTTTCCATCCAGGTCCGACACAAACCAGCCTGTGCATCTACTGAAAAGTGCTAGTAGCTTGAAAATTTGGATATGAGAAGAAGAGGAATTGTACTATCAGAGTAGCAAAAACAAAGGCGCTGATCAGCTGTGCAGTTACTGCACAGCTGATCTGCGCCTTTGTTTTCGCATAGGCAACAATCCGGTTTTCTCATGACGCGGCTCATATATCTACAGCAACTTCTATATTCATTCAAGTTAACTCAGTTTCTGCCAGATGTTCCCTAATTAAGGTACACTGCCTGTAAGAACAATATTTTCCATATTTCCCGTCCAAGTAACTTGGGCCACCTTTCCATGATCACATCCAGCATGTTCTGATATTAATGATAACCTTACAATAGTCTTGACCTATTTATGAAGAAGTCAACTTGGTCAGACAAGGTCGGTTTGCCCTTGCCCATAGCAGTATAAGGACATGCATTTTTGGCACTATAGGTGACAGTTTACAGGACCATTGGTCTTCAAGTCTTAGCTAATAGCATGTGCAGGTCAGGGAAATTTTCTCTGTTGAGATGTTTTGACAATAATCGATATTCAAATCCCAGGTATGCTGTTGATCTGTGTGAGTGGTAACAACTGGGCCAATTCAATGTACCATTTCTCAGTTGCCTGCATGTATACTGAGTCTGATAAGACATTACTTTCCGAGGCAACAAATGTAAAGTATATCATGGACAGAATTTCCAAATATTAGTTCACCCGAGCCGAAGGCTCATGGGGAGCTTATAGGATGCTACTCGAGCCAACGTCCCTGCATCAGTCTGTGTGTCCATATTTTCAAAGATCTCTGAAACCGCTTGGCCAATCAAAGCCAAATTTTATATGAAGCATTTATAGCTAAGGGGAAAGAATGTGTATATGAATACAGGGTTGCTACACTCACTCGGATGGAAACAAAATTCCCTGACAATTCCTACAGAATTTCAAATTTCCCTGACATAGACATCTTGGCACGCGGCCTATGATGACAGTTTAGTAGGTCAATTCTTAAAACTTGGAAAATCATTTATAACTATAACACACCAATAAGAACTTAAATTAACTTAATTTAATGTACACTTCTGGATACTATCTGGTTTAAGACTGCCCTAAAACATTGATGGAAAATAGACGAAGTCACTTAGTAATTTGACTTGAATCTGTTATTTTCAAAATTCCCTGACAATTCCCTTACATTTACCAATAATTCCATATTTCCCTGACAGTTTGCAAATTTCCCTGACCTTGAAAAAAATAAATTTCCCCGACTTTTCCCTGACGCATGGTAACCCTGAAATAATCCAGGTCTCATGACCAAGATGGCCACCATGACCATATATGGTAAAACCTTTAAAAAATCTCCAGAACCGGTGGACCGATTTCAATGAAACTTGGCATGAAGCATTAATGACTTAAGCACTACAAGGTATAAATAAACCATAGTGATGACCTTGATCTATTTTACGGCAAGGTCAACTTAGGTCATTTTTGCATTTGAATGGGGAAAACTTAAAATAATCTTGCAGGAAATGGGGATAGATGCTTGATATAAAATTTGGCTTTGATTGGCCAAGTGGTTTCAGAGGTCTTTGAAAATGTGGACACATGGATGGATGCAGTTTTGAGTACCATACTATAAGCTCCCCATGAGCCTTTGGCTCAGGTGAGCTAAAAATCGGACCCCAAGGGTTCATTTGCCCCACCTCGGGATATTATACATGTTACCATAATATTCAAACATCTCTTCTGAAACCCCTTGGCCAATCAAGGCCAAATTTTATGTTACACATCTCTAGGAAGGGGGAACCAATGTGTATATAATCCAGGTCACATGACCAAGATGGCTGTCATACCCAGTGATGTAGATAATTATTTTTCACAATGCGTACTGTACGCATCAAAATGAATGTACAGTGCGTACCAACAATACAACTGTGTACACGTTTTCTGAAGATTCTTAATCTAACCTCTCATCCAGAATCAAACATACAGTTATGTGTACACCTATGGATAAGACCATTATCAAAATTGAACTATTTTGTAATTGCATTGTACTCTATCATTTTGACATGTTAAACCATTTTTGTCTGTTGCATAAATAATAAGAGACACAAAAAGTGAGAAAAAATGGTAAACTGGTATGGCTGTAGAACATGGAATACACAAAGTTTTAAATTGAAAACAATGACCAGAAAGTGATGCAAAATGCCTTTTCTATAAACCAAAGTGACACACGACCATTGATCTGCATGAATAAATCTTTGGTAAAGAATTTGCCAGGCTGGCTGAGGCACTAGACAGAGAGCACGTATACAGTATAACTACTGAAGATACATAACATATTGCATGATATGATATGCATATTATATAAAATGGAATGATCAAAAGCTAAATCTGTGAATTTAAAATTTTAAATACTTTTCGATTGTTGACAGAGCAGCCGGACAAAACTAGTTGAAAAGTTATTTTGTGACAATTTTAAAGGTATTTAATCTGAGTACGCATAAAACCAAAAACTGTTTGCGTACCGCTGAATTTTACTGTGTACATGGTACGCACAGGTCAAAAATTTCAATGCGTACAGAGCAAAAAATCGTGCGTACATACGAAGTACGCATCGTTATCTACAACGCTGATGCCCATATATGGTTAAATTAAGAAATCCTCCAAATATCTTCTCCAGAACCAGTGGACAGTTTTCAACGAAACTTAGAAGCATTTATGATTAAAGCACTACAATGTGTATATAAATCATGACCATGTGATGACCTTGACCTACTTTTTTGTCCAGCACGGATTTTTTTTTTTTTTTTTTTTTTTTTTTTTTGAAAATTTGGGAGTGCCCTAAGGCCTTCTGATTGGGAAAATTAGCAACATAAACCCTGAAATTGGGAAATTGTTTGTATTGAGGCTTAACATCCCAGTCAACAATTTTTCAGTCATGTCTGGACAGAGAATTTGGGAAATTTTAAGCACACAAAATGTTGATATTTTACAAGTTGACATTCTTAAGTAAGCTTATTCATTTAGAATCATTTAATGATTACCTATTATCAATTACCTACTATCAAAGTTAAACAGCATTTAAACAGCAGATCGTGAATTTCACAAATGTTTGGAACTATTGAATATTATTTTCAGCTGTGATTGGGAATTTTTTCGTCCAGATTGGGAAATAAGTCACTTAAATCTCATTGGGATTGGGTCCTTATTTCAGCCCCTGAGACACTCGAAGAAAATTCCTGTTCAGTGAGCTTCTTAACTCAGGTGAGGGATTATTGCCCTTGGGCTACTTGTTTACTATGTGGAGTTGATGTCTTGTAAAGGATACACCTTGGTACCAGTTAGATATGAACCTATAACCTCTGCATCAGGAGTCTTATATTGTACCACCACGCCACAGAGCTCCCAGGAAATTTTGTATTTTGGAAAATGACACATAATATCTTTGAGCGAAAAAACAAAGGAGCTACAATGGATTAATATCAAGATGATTTATTCAGTAACATACAATAAAATGACCATTTATATACAAACAAATTACAATTATACAAACGGTTTCAATCAATCTTCATGTATCACAGAAAAAACAACATGCTTAGAATGGAAAATAAAATTAAACTCGAGCATCATGAAATTATATATTGGCAAAATCGTCAAAATGCTTTTGAACAGATCCTCTCTACCATTGTTACTAAGGGAAAGATGCAGTCCAATAACTGCGCACCTAAGGCATGGCCTAAATAAAAAAACTGCCTATCAACCATTATTATACCAATAAAATATACAAATTTGAGAAACCAAATCATAATATAACACGAAATGTTAGCAATTCCATTCAGCTTTGGGAATATCTTGACTGACACATCTAGCATCCCATGTTAATTTTGGAGAAGATTAATTGCTCCCAACACTGAGTATGACTTAATCAAATACACTGCATTTGTACTTCAGATAACACATATGGCAGTCATGTGGTAAACTGTACACAAGAAAATACAATTGAACCAACAATTTGCATAGGCAAAAACAAAGCTGCAGATCAGCTGTGCAGTAACTTCACAGTTGATCAGTGCCTTTGTTTACTCTGCACACATAGGACAATCCTTCTTCTTCTTAAATCCGAAATTTCAATCCTCTAGCCTGCTTCTGTGACTGTACAGGCTGGTTTGTGTCGGACCTGGTCAGAACCCAAATTGTTGGTTTTCTCATGCTCGGGCTCAATTAAAATCATCCTGGTATGGTAGCACAAAAATGTCATCAAACAGAATTTTAAGTACAACAAAATCACATTGTGGTAGATGTGTTATCTGAAAGGATAAATGTCTCTCATTTATCTTATGCACTCTTTTTGGTGTAAAATATGCAAATATAGCATTTGGAACTTTGGTTGTCAAATATCTTGTTAAAACTGGTGCACATGCTGTATGCACTATGTTGGAAGCCACATAATAATAGCAGACCAGACTGTAAAACTAGAAACATTGCGTGTTGACACAGTGATCTTCAGAAACTTGTAGATAGATAGATAGATAGATACTTTTATTTCCTCCAATATAAGGAGAGCATAAACAAACAGTACAAATACAAAATACAACATACTACAAGTACAGAATGACAAAAACAGATGAAAATACCAAAACACATATAAATTAAGCAAGGAAAAAAAAGGAAAAAGAAAAGAGAATATTACATATACAACATACCTCAAATTTATTGGCATGCTTCATTATCTATATTCATTATCAGAAGTAATGAATTTTAACCCGTATACATGTGACATAATCCCTAGTGATTTTCTTGCTGATGTTGAAAGAATTTCTTAAGGACATGCACAAGAGGAACGGTTGCATTATAATTACGAGTATAAATGATAAGCAAAATTTGCCGAAACGAAACACAAACATATGCACATCACATAAACACGAAATATGGAGAATCTTAAGTCAGTTTATAGCATTCTATACAAAGTAAAGATAATGACTCTCATTAGAATTTGATTGTCTTTCTCGTCGACGATAACACCGTCAAAGGTCGACAGCAATGCAACTATTTGATCAAAAGGACTAAGGGAAATAAACCAACGGTAAAAAGTATTACCAAATCTCACTATTAAAGTTTCCCATAGTTTCATACGAATATTTTCATTTTTTTTACAATATAAAATTAAATGTTCTGAAGGGGAACAGTTATAATTCTGACCACATGTTTTACAATATAATGTACTCTGGCTATGAAAAAATAGAAGACTTAACATTTTCACAGTTGCCTGGCAGTACTTTTTATACTTATAGTTTTTCTTACAAAAAGTCCAGAAGACACAAGGCTCATACTTTCTATGTATCTGTAAAAATGGCTGTAATGAAGCATCATTCGAAATTTTTTCACACCATTGATTCTCAACATTCATATTAATTTTCGTTTTCACGAGACGATTCCATGAAAACTTTGACATAAATTGACCAGACTGGATATATTCATCCAATACATAACTTAATGAGTATTTGTCTAGAATACGTAATATATCAGGGATAAAACCATATTGCACACCAGAAGCGTGCAATACGCTAAATAGTCTATGATTAAACAATTGCTTATGTATGGCTCCGGGAGGCAACCGGCATAACTGACCTAAAAATATTAACTTTTTTCTGTCAATCTCTGAAATGATTGGATTTGAACCTATAAGTCCTAACGCGATTACAGATCGCGTCTGCTTTGGCAGACCTTGGATTAATTTTATACAAAATCTGTGCGCTCGTTCAAGCGTTTCTTCCTGACTTGGAGATAGACAATTCCAGAGTTCGGCACCATACAAGCCTTTAGGTAGAACAATTGACCTATATAAGTGAAATGATGTAATAGGGTTGAATCCAGAATCGATAACTCCACTATTTACTAGACTAAAAAGGGTTGTTTTGAGTTTTGAGCAAGATTCATTTACATTTTCTGACAGTGACATATATTTGTCCAAAATTACTCCTAAATGTTTATATTCTGTCGATTCAGTAACTTTGTCGGTTCCTAAAAACCACTGTCTTACATTTTTACATCTATTGAACTCTGTTTCAGATTCGTTGTATACTACAACACAACATTTAACTGCTTGATACCCAAAATGCCATTTAAGTGAATGTCTATAACAAATTTGCATCATGATAGAAAGGCCAAATTTGGATAACGATAAAAGAAGCATATCATCTGCCACTGTAGGGCTCCCAAGTATAATATTATAAACTATGAGACCCTCCATTGAGGCTTTCAGCTCTAATATAAGATCATCTATAGACACCAGATACAAAATGGGAGAAAGAACCCCGCCCTGTCTAGTACCTTGTAGAACCTGGAAGGAATCAGAGGTGTACCCTTTAAACCGCACATAGCTTTCCATATTATCATACAGGTTTATAATGGCCTTTAGCATTAATCCTTTAACACTGAATTTTGACAGTTTATAAAACAATCCTAAATGCCAAACAGTGTCAAATGCTTTACGCACGTCAAGAAAGCAGGCATACAATTTACTTCTGTTTTCTTTACAAAAAGATATAGCTTCTTTTACACAAAAGGACGTCATTACACATCCGATTTGCTTCTGAAATCCACCTTGTTGCTTATCTAATTTTTCAGATAGATGTAGACTTGCCTCTAACCTATGCAGAAGAATACGTTCATAAAGTTTTAATATGACTGAAGATAGCGTAATCGCACGATAATTATTAGGATCGTCTTTTCGTTTTTGACCACCTTTATGCAGCGTTATAATTACACCTCGCTTCATTTCATCTGGTGTATGGGATAGCGAATACATTGCTGAATACAAAGTTGCAAGAGCTTGTAATATAAATTGACCCCCATAAATTATATGTTCATAGAAAATGTAATCTTCTCCACATGCTTTACCCTTCTTACATTCATTCAATAGCTCTTTAATCTCAATTGGAGTTATGGTGTCACATTCGTTACTAGAAGTTTGATTAATAGCACTACGGATCTCATTGCGCAATTCATTTTCAAAAGGCGAATCATCATATACATTAGAATCCGGTGTATACAGTTGTTTAAAGTAATTACCCCATTCATTAGCAATTAATTGTGGGTCTCTGACAATATTACCATCAAAATTTATTTCAATCCCAGGATCTGAGGTAGATTGTTTTCTGCGTTTATTTATTTCTCTCCAAAACAAACCACTATCAATTTCTGCTAATTTATCAATATCTTCGTGAATCTTCAGACAATATGATTCTACAACCTGCCTATGAACCCGTCTAAATAACCTTTTAGCATTTTTATACTCTCTGTAATGTACATTGTTGGAGTCACGTGGACGGCCTACAGAAACCCAATTAATGCGCTTAGTGGACATTGTTTTATGTAATATTTTGAGCTCATCATTCCAGTAAGGCTTAAGGAATTTCTTAAATGAACTTTTAGGAAAACATTTTTCTGAAGCAGATTTTAAACATTTTGTTATTGTTTGATATGACGTATCAATAAAATGATTGTCGATTTGTTCGGTATTAACAATGCCTGCTAGAGAAGAATCATTGGATAATACTGTTTGGTACTGATCAATCATATCAGTATTCACTTTTTTCCAGTTAATACGGTTCTTAATGACATTAACATCGGCAAAATGGAACTGTGGGCACAAAATAGAACAAAAAACGGGCCTATGCCGTGAAACATTAAGCATATCATCATCAAGTATAGCACAGTCTTGAACCATATACATTTTTTCTATAGGCAATACAAAATGGTCTATTAACGACTCAGATTGACCATCATATGAAACAAAGGTTGAAGCCGCACCTCTACAGATATCAAGTGTGTTTGTAGCAATGTAGTTATTGGAATTCAAAAAGCAACCAAAATCTCTGCTTCTAGTATCAAAACGCCCATAATGTTTATTCGAAGATAAATTAGCGTTGAAATCACCCATAATTATAACTGTTCCCCGCACAGAGTAAAGTTGTATGTATTCATTTAGTTTTTCTAAATAATCACGGTATTCTGCAATAGAATAATTACTACAGGGAAGATACACCTGGAAAACAGGTGACTAGCTACATGTATTTTACAAATACTATTTGGACTAAGTGAAAAGTGAGCTATTATTTTCAAAAGATTTCAGCACTTTTACAAACAAGCATTCTTCACCATGAAGATAGTTTCAGTAGGCTTGGTGTTTGCATTGTGGTCACATTGCATCTACCTTGCTCATGTTTATGTAATCATACTAATAGAGACTGTGCTATTTTAAGAATGGCTGGATAAATAAATGCTGACCATTTTCATTCAATATCCTATATTTTCCATACCAAAGTTAAGCACACAAAGCACAGGCACTTTTCCCGCAAAAACAACCCTGCCAAAAACTTGATGGACCCAGGTTGAAATTGACAAACTCTTGGTTAATCTGATATGTTTCTCTTTATCTGTGCACATATGTGATGATTAAAAACCTATCTTGGCTCATTAATGCTGTATGAAGTCATAAAGATACTATTAATGTTTATGTACATACAATGCAAATTTTATATTAAAATTGAATTTTGTGTATTGGGAACAAAAATCCCACACCCAGTCTCACTCCACATACCCATGCATGTACTCACACACATAAACACAGTCACACACAAGAATTTTACAGAAAAGAATTGATCAAACATTTGCTCCATAAAAAGTTACACATCATATGATAACATGATCCAGCATCAACTAAACAAATACATGTATATTTCTATACAATGAATAATCACAATAAAGCAGGATGTTGGAGGGTAGACTGCTAAGTATTTACTCATGACCTCACAGCTGTTGTTAATTACTGGTAATTATTGCATCTCCCCCAACAACATCATGCTTTAATCAATGATAATTCACAGTCCAGAAAAATCAATTCAATTCTAACAGGACCAATATAATACATAAATTTTGCAATGTTTTCCAGTTTTCGTGTAACATCACACAAATGCAACTTTGAGCCTGTGTGTGAGAAAACCTACAATTTGGGTTCTGACCAGGTCTGACACAAACCAGCCTGTGCAGTCACAGAAGATGGTTAGAGGCTTGAAATTTTGGATTTAAGAAGGAGAGGGATTGTACTATCTGTGTAGCGACTGCACAGCTGATCTTCGTCTTTGTTTTCGCCGATTCAAATTGCTGGTTTTCTGATGCGGCGGCTCATTTAAGTTGTATTTTGCAGTGCTGGTTCCATTTAGTGGAAAGGGAAAAAGATGATGTTGTGTTAGAACAACTTTTGGTGTTTCAACAAATAAGTCTGAATCTTTGCCATACAATGTCTGCACTTTTTTATCAATGACACCAGAAGTCTTTGAGGGGGCGAAAGAGACGACATAGTAATTTGATTATTGTGATAAAAGATATTTTAATAATTTCCCATAACAACTTGGTGTAACCCAAATATTTGTATTTTGGTTCTGTTTGTCACAGGCCACAGGCTTTTCTATGAAATATTTTACAGACTATAAATAAATTAAAACAGTAGAAACATCCCTTTCTGCACTATTGGTTTTTCTTTGTGACATCATCATATGATGGTGGGGCCGAGGGATAGGGGGCCGGGGTGTACACATTGTGTGGCTGGGCTGGGTTGTAGTATGCACTGGCAGCTGCCTCCTGGGCCTTAGCATCTGGAAAAAACAAATATAACAATTGAGCTTTCACGCGAGAAGGCCAGGTCCTACACAAACAGGTCTGTACAGACACAGAAGATGGATAAAAGCATGGAATTTTAGTTTTGAGAAGTAGAAGAATTGTACTATCTGTGTAGAGAAAACAAAGGCACTGATCAGCTATGCAATTTTCTTATAGGCAAAAGTCTGTTTTTCTAGTTATGTCACTCATATAACAATTGCAATTATCAACAGTGTTTTTTTTTTTACTCTACTGTGTCACATGATAACCTGTTTTGAATATGCAAAATCGATGCAGATGTTTTCAATAAATGAGCTACAAAGCAAAACTTAAAACAATAATTAGCTGCTATGCTGGTTCTTTAATGCTTACTTTCTCAGAAACAAATTTTTTGTCAACTTACCACATCTCTATGTCTACTTACTATTTGAATTATTTGGTCCCGCTGGTGTGTATCCATTTGCTTGTGGTGGGTAACCACTTGCTTGGGGTGGGTATCCACCAGCCTGGGGAGGGTATCCATTAGTCTGTGGGGGATACTGGGGAGGGTATTGCTGTGGTGGGTATGCCTGCTGGTTAGGGTCTATACCTGGATAGGGAGGCGGGGCATCATAGGTGTACACATACTCAGCTGAAAACAAAATGAACAGGTGTATAACTCAAATGTTGAAAATTAATGTTTCATTTAGTCATATAAGGTTTGCCAGCAAATTTACTTTACACATTTTCAGATTTATTTTCCACTAATACAAGTATGTTACTTAAATGCAAAAGTATTTCCTATTTCTGAAAATATTTTACAATTTCAGCAATTTGTATGCTGTAACAACAACATTTGGCATACAGAAAACTGCTTGCAGTATAAACTATGTGAAAGAAACATCAACACAACAGGGTTCAAACTAGCCAAGAAATTTAGGGAGAAGTTTTGTCTCTCCCCAAGAAAATTTTGGAGAAGTTTTACTTGAATTTCTGGTTTGCCTATATATTCTATACATTTTCACTTCTCCCTCAGCTGAAAATAGGGAGAAGTTTGTTCATTTAGGGAGACTATTTCGGAAAAATGGAACTTTGAGGGAACCTATGTGGTTTCGTCGTATATAGAGAAGGAAATGTGGAAACCTTAGTCCTAAATCATATTTCAATATCTTAACTTCATATCCCATATTAAGATACATCAGCCTGGGCCAAAAAGTTCAGCTTTTTTGATGTTTAAAAAAGTGAGGTCGATGCGTGTTTTGCGTCGTCGTTTTTACAATATTTGTCCTTTCTGCGCAATCGCACTAAGGGTAAAACATGAAGCCTGTTCGTTTGCTTAAGGTCGCTTTGGAGAAGTTGAAGAAGGTCGTTTCGGTCCAGACAATTAACACTACCGGTGAATACCCCTTATTCCGTTATTGTTTCCACATTTCTAGCCCAGGCATTATAACACTAGAAAAAGAATGGTATCCACATTTTCGTCTCTATATAGGAAGGTTTCCACATTTTTTAGATATACAACAATTCATTGGAAAGCCCAGAAATGTGGATACTTTACTATCTGACTATATAGGGAGGTTTCCACCTTTTTAGATATACGACAATTCATGGAAAAGCCCAGAAATGTGGATACTTTACTATAAAGGGAGGTTTCCACATTTTTTCATGGGAAACCCTCACATTGTCATATATCTAAAGAATGTGGAAACCTCCCTTTATAGTAAAGTATCCACATTTCTGGGCTTTTCCATGAATTGTCGTATATCTAAAATGTGGAAACCTCCCTATATAGTAAAGTATCCACATTTCTGGGCTTTCCAATGAATTGTCGTATATCTAAAAAATGTGGAAACCTCCCTATATAGAGACGAAAATGTGGATACCATTCTTTTTATAGTGGTATTATGCCTGGGCTAGAAATGTGGAAACAATAAAGGAATAAGGGGTATTCACCGGTGGTGTTAATTGTCTGGACCGAAACGACCTTCTTTAACTTCCCCAAAGCGACAACCTTTTGACATTCACGGAATAAGGACAATCCTTGATCAGTTGTCCTTGATCGAAACGACACGATCTCAAATGACCAGATCATCCTTAATGAAGCAACCAGACAAGGTTCATGTTTTACCCGAGAAAAGCCCGGAAACAGTTCTACAAAATGGCTGCTAAAGATCGCTTCACGGAGACATGCTGAATAAAAAAGGCCGACAGGAGGTTAATTCTGACTACTTTTCCGATCTAAATATCTCTATACCAAGTTGAGATATTGATATATCATTTGTGACTAAGGTATCCACATTTCCTGCTCTATATACGAGGAAATCAAGGGTTCCCCTATAATACCATTGATCCACTATTTCTCCCTAGTCGCCCTGTAGGCTATTCCCTGACACAAACATATGAGCCGCCTCATGAGAAAACCAACCATATGCGAAAACAAAGGCGTAGATCAGCTTCGCAGTAACTGTGAAGCTGATCAGCGCCTTTGTTTTCGCTACATGGATAGTTACGTTCTCTACTTTCTAAATCCAAAAATTCCATCCTCTAGCCATCGTCTGTGCTTGTGCAGCTCAGTTTGTGTCGGACCTGTTCGGAAACCACTTTGTTGGTTTTCTCACGAGGTGGCTCATATGCAACATGTCTAAACTTCCAACTTACGAGGTGGTGCTGTTGGGAATGTCTGGTATGGTACCCAGGCGTAGTAGTCTGTATGTGGTGCACTGTACGATGGGGGTGGGGCCTGGTAGATAGGGCCCTGGGGAGGAGTGTACGGTGGGGGCTGGGGAGGGTTGTTCCTTGACGCTGAAACAGAGATTATGATACAAAAATCAGCAAGATAGAATATGCACCAATATAAGTCCAACTCAAGTGTGATCAGATTCTTTCTTATGCATTTCAGTTTTAATTATCAATATAGCACTCTACATGCTAGCACTCTACAGGCTCTTATTAGATACAAGTCTTCACTAAGTAAAACTAGAATTTGTTTTCTATGTGAAAACTGATGTCTCCCCCCTTTCTACGTGCATGTCCAAAATATGCAAGCAAGAGTTATAGTTCTTGTGCATCACATATCCTGTCATTCTGTTTTATATGTGTACCAAGTTTCATTGAAATATCTCTTACGGTTTTCAAGTTATAGAGGGGGCACGGGCACGAAAGTGTTTTGAAAATAATCGAAGAGAAATAACTCCAAAGATATGAAAGCAAGAGTAATGATTCTTGTGCATCATGCTTTATAAGTGTACCATGTTTCATTGAAAAATCTCTAATGGTTTTTGAGCTATAGAGCAGACACGAAATTGAATGAAAAATAATCAAAGGGAAATAACTCCAAAGATATGCAAGCAAGAGTTATGGTTCTTTAGCATGACACATCATCTCATCGTGCTTTATAAGTGTACTAAGTTTCATTGAAATATTTCTTCTAGTTTTCAAGTTATATAGTGGACATGAAATTGTATGGAAAAATAATCAAAGGGAAATAACTCCAAAGATATGAAAGCAAGAGTTATAATTCTTGTGCATGACACATCGTCTCATCACGCTTTATAAGTGTACCAAGTTTCACTGAAATTTCTCTTACGGTTTTCAAGTTATAGGGTGGACACGAAATTGTATGGAAAATAATCAAAGGGAAATTACTCCAAAGATATGCAAGCAAGAGTTATGGTTCTTTAGCACGACACGTAATCTCATCGTGCTTTATAAGTGTACCAAGTTTCATTGAAATAACTCTTACGATTTTCCAGTTATAAAGCGGACACGAAATTGTATGGAAAATAATCAAAGGGAAATAACTCATAAAATACTCAAGCCAGAGTTATGGTTCTTGTGCATGACACATCGTCTGATCATGCTCTATAAGTGTACCAAGTTTTATTTAAAAATCTTAAACGGTTTTCAAGTTATACAGCGGACACAAAATTGTATCGAAAATAATCAAAGGGAAATAACTCCAAAAATGCTCAAGCCAGTGTCATGGTTCTTGTGCATGACACATCGTCTTGTCGTGTCTACAAGTGTACCAAGTTTCATTGAAAAATCTTTAACGGTTTTCAAGTTATACAGCGGACACGAAATTGTATCGAAAATAATCAAAGGGAAATAACTCCAAAAATACTCAAGCCAGAGTTATGGTTCTTAAGCATGACACATCTTCTCGTCGTGGTCTACAAGTGTACCAAGTTTCATTGAAAAATCTTTAACGGTTTTCAAGTTATACGGCGGACACGAAATTGTATCGAAAATAATCAAAGGGAAATAACTCCAAAAATACTCAAGCTAGAATTATGGTTCTTGTGCATGACACATCGTCTCTTCGTGGTCTACAATTGTACCAAGTTTCATTGAAAAATCTTTAACGGTTTTCAAGTTATACAGCGGACACGAAATTGTATCGAAAATAATCAAAGGGAAATAACTCCAAAAATACTCAAGCTAGAGTTATGGTTCTTGTGCATGACACATCGTCTCGTCATGGTTTACAAGTGTACCAAGTTTCATTGAAAAATCTTTAACGGTTTTCAAGTTATAGAGCGGACACGATTTGTGACGGACAGACAGACAGACAGACAGACAGACAGACAGACGCACGGGGAAAAACAATATGTCTATCGACATTGTCGGGGGGAGACATAATACTTATTTCACTGAATGAATTAAATGTAACTAAGATCAAAATGCAAAGAAATAAGAACGCCTGCATTCGTCTGTGACTAATCTTGTTTTTCTGCAAGATATACAGTGAAGTGTTTTAACAAAATTAAAGCAGACACTGAACAAACCTAATTTTCCAGCTCTAATCAAAGCCTGTCCAAACTCTATGGCCCCACCACTCTTGAACCACATCTTGAATTTCCCATCTCCTGACCAGTTACCTAGGAAATGGAAAGAGCATGAGAACATGCAACAATAGGCATTAATGTACACAAGTAATGTAGGGTTTGTAAGTATAAAAGCTAAAATGCATTATTCGTCTTTTCAGGTGCCATTTTATAGAAACTGGCAACTATATGTTTTCAGTATTCCCTTCCTCATCATTTTCACTGCTCTTGAAAGAACATAGTTTTCATTTTTAAGTACCAAGTATGCACATACTGGTATAATCCACTTCAGATGCTTTTCATATATATGAAAATGTCTTATGGGCAAACTTGAATGGAACCATCTGTTTCAGGTGCCAAACAATTTAAGATCATTTGTGTAGGTGAAAAAGCCTGATAACCTCCAGGCTGCGACTTACCCCCAGGCTCTGCCTTCATCTTCCCCTTGATATAGTTGGCCCCAAACACTGGCTGTTCTAGTTCTAACTCTTTCATTGACATGAATGATATACTGAATGACTGTAACATATCCTTGCCATTTCTGTTGGTGAAAATCACCTGTAAACAAAGAATAATATGAGCCGCCCCTTGGGAAAACCAACAATCTGCATAGGCGAAAACAAAGGCGCAGATCAGCTTCGCAGTAACTGCGAAGCTGATCAGCGCCTTTGTTTTCGCTACTCGGATAGTACAATTCCTCTTCTACTTAAATCCGAAATTTCAAGCTTCTAGCTCTTTTCTGTGCTTGTACAGGTTGGTTTGTGTCAGACCTGTTCGGAAACCACATTGTTGGTTTTCCCACGAGGCGGCTCATATGGCTGTCATAATCCTGATGAAATGATTCTAATAAACGTTTTCAGACAGCTTACACTTGCAAGCGTAACACATACATGCAGTACGGGCATGTCACATTTGCAAGAATGATGCACAGACACAAAGTAGGGACACAATAAAATTCTAAAGCTAAGATAAAGAAACCAACTGTTGAAAAGCAAGTGTTTGAATTAGATTGATCTTAAAGATACGTTGTACATCTCAAGTGCTGAAATGTCATTTTATAGTACCTTCGTTTCAGACAGACACTCAGACAGGTCAGTCATAATTTGCGAACTGTGCCCTTAAATCACATTTCAAAAGAAATCACAGAAAGGATTATGGTCAAAAAATGAGCCACCTCATGGGAAAACCAACAATCTGCATAGGCGAAAACAAAGGCGCAGATCAGCTTCGCGGTAACCCCGAAGCTGATCAGTGCCTTTGTTTTCGCTACTCGGATAGTACAATTCCTCTTCTACTTAAATCTGAAATTTCAAGCTTCTAGCTCTTTTCTGTGCTTGTACAGGCCGGTTTGTGTCGGACCTGTTCGGAAACCACATTGTTGGTTTTTCCACGAGGTGGCTCAACTGTTAATTACATTGCACTCACTCTATGTGTGGTCAGGTAAACTGTTCCATTCTTGTTTCCTTTGAAATGTGGTACTGAGGATGGTTCAAAGCCCATCTCCACTCCATCGCAATACAGTAAAATTCTGCAAGAAATTAAGTGACTGAGAGAATGTTGTTAAATACAAAATACAAGCCTCTAGACACTTCAGTGCACCCAATGATTTGGTCGTCATCTTCACAGCGACACTATATTATCCAAGTATCTATACATGCTATTGGATGCAAAACCTGAGAACAAGTTCAAAGAATGGAGAAATACAATTCTGTCACAGTTAGAGATCTATATGGCTGAAACATGATGTTTTGGCCCATGAAAATCTAGCACCGTTCTGTACACACACATCATACCCGTGAGTTAATAACTTTCGCCACTACTGGAGAATAAAAAAACACCTGTGTGGATATTTGGTCTAATGGCTTTTACACGGAATATGGTACACAATTCAAACTATGTAACGAGACCTCAAGAACCTTTTGCCATATCACTTGCTAAGTTGCTTAAACGTGAATGAATTTTCAAAAAATAAGTTTAAAAGAAAGCTTAAGGGACAACATTACTATTGTTTATGAGCACATTGTTTGTGCAATGTCGGCGTTTAGTATGTGCATGTTATGCTTAGCCTTTAACGTCGTTTCGTTTTGATTTCTCAATGACGTTGGAAGCTATAGAATCTTATTCTGTTTGGTTCTGCATAATTAAGTCCTAAAGCTGGTATACATATTGTTCATTTTTATTTTAAAAGAAGTTCTGTGGCAATCGATATACCCCACTTCATGTATAAGGTTAATTTAACTTAATTATATGTAAAAACTTTCATTTCGCTGCTGATGACGTCGCATACTTAAATATATGCCATGTCTGTGCAATGTTTGGCGTTAAAACAAAAAATGTGGGAATATTGATGTCTTCCAATGAAATCCGGTGACCCCCATTTTTTATTTTAAATTTTAAATGGTTACAATGTTTCTTATCTGTTGGTGTAAATTAATCTAGATCATATACATGTACGTAGTTTAGGAGATATCGCAACAATATGTACGTTTTCCCCATTTGAAAAAATGGCGGAATAGTTAATTTTGCTTGTTATCTCCTCAATTTAAGAGCAAAAAGACACATTTAAGAGCAAAAAGAACACCTTCCTTCTTCATAACAGGTAATCATCATCATCATCATCCGTTTTATAGTCCGTTGTCCTCTACTGAGGGTTGGACTTGTTTGACAAGTCTCCTTCTTAGACGACCTCTCCACTCTGAGCGATTCTGAGGATCAGCAGTATCCATTCCTAGCTTTTTTCTGTCGTCTAACAACACTTCATCCCATGATTTCCTTGGCTTGCCAGATCTTTTCTGTGCAACTATGTTCAGCTTGCGTACTTGAGCAATCCAGCCTTTGCTGCGCTCTACGTGTCCATACCATCTCATTCTGCTGGAGCGAAGCACCACATCTATATCCTGAAGTCCAAGCTTTGAGAGAAGGGAGTCTGAGCTTACTTCATCATTCGCCTTGACATTACAGATCCAGCGGATCATCACACGGTCATTGCGCCGTAGGCGGTTAAGTGTAGCCACAGTCATGGCCCATGTTTCTGCCGCATGCAGCATTACACTTCTCACACAAGTTGAATAAACTCGACCTCTGGTCAAAAGTGGCAGATTGCGATTGGTGAGTAGGGGGAGTAGCTGTCGGAACTTGCCCCAAGCAGATTTGCAACGCGTTATTGCAGCCAGTTCACAACCACCACCAGCAGAAAGCATGTCTCCCAGATAACAGAACTCTGGAACAGCCTCAACTGTTTCGTCATCAACCTGAACCTCCTTCACTAGTCTTCCATCTATTGGACGTGCCTTTCCTAGGCAAGGAGCACATCTGAAATCAGGATCAGGGCGCAAGGGGCCTTTGATTCCACTGCATTTCTTGTGGATCCAGGACAAGCAGCCACCACAGAAGATAGCATTTCTTCCTACACCTGTCTGACAGACGCCACAGGGATCCTTTCCAGATTTTTTCAGAAGGTCCAGATTGGGGCCAGAGACCATGATCTTTGTCTTCCCCATGTTCACTCGAAGGCCTTTCCTCTCCATCTCTGCTTTCCATGTCTTCAGCTTTACCAGTAGTTCCTCCATGGACTCAGCACTAATCATCAAGTCATCTGCATACAACAGCTCCCAAGGGCAGCCTGTTCGGAACTCCCTGGATAAGGCCTCTAACACAATAATGAAGAGAAGCGGGCTTAGGACAGAGCCCTGATGAACACCTACTTTGACACCAAACTCCTCACTGTATCCACTGCCAACTCTTACCCTACTTCTCACGTCTTTATACATGGACTGGACAAGGCGCACTAGCCACTCGTCGATTCCTAATTTTCGCATTGCCCACCAGATGACATCCCGTGGGACCCGATCGAATGCTTTTTCCAGATCAACAAAGGCCATGTAGAGCAGCTTGTTAGCAGCTAAGTGCTTCTCTTGTAGTTGACGGACAATGAAAATCGCATCTGTAGTGCCACGACCTACAGAAGTATGTAAGAAACTGCAGCAATACCAGACTCAGAAGCATTTGAAAAGGTATGTAGTTCTACCCGTGCTGACTCACTCAAGATGGGGTATGAAACACCCAGCCGAGCCGAGCCCGAGCTGCCGAGCCAGGAATTTCACCACCGATATTATTCAATAATAAGTGGCCATATTGAACAAAATATATTTCCGTAGTAAAAGCAGACAAAATTAAGTCGATTCATTACGAAAACTTGCTCATGCAATATATAGAGATTTTCAAAGTTGTAAAAAATTAAAATTTTCAGTAGAAAGATTTTGATATTTTTCTTATTTTTGCTCAAAACATAGATTGTGGGTACACCACAATCTATGTTTTGGAGCAAAAATAAGAAAAATAGGTATACCCCTGCATACCCCAGTTTTGCTATATAAAAGTGGGGTTCAAGGGGGTATACATTACATGGACATGTTTTCATGATGTGTAAGAATATTTCTGACATAATTTGCTTAATAACGTTTTCTCTCTTATATTGTGTCCGTTTCGGTCTATTTCCGCCCATTCGTCTTTTTCACTTTACCTGTAAAATTGGTTATCGAGAAAAACAAGAAAAAAGTCATTTAAACTTGTAATTATATCAATTTTCCTCAATAACTTGTGATGATTATGATGGATTAAACACATTTTACATTTAGGCTCAGCCAAAAAGGTATTCATTTGCTCTAAATGAACTAATTCCCTGAAAATCGATCTTTTTGTCAGCTGGGTCTTTCATACCCCTGGCGGAGGTGAAAATGAAAATAAAAGCATAATTTCCCAGAAATTTAAAAAAATTCAACTGCTGAAGCTTTTTTTAAGTGTATAGGAATTTACCAAAAACATCTTTACTAAAATGTAAATCTTAACTTTGACAAAAATATGAATTCAAAATATCCAGCTCGGCAGCTCGGGCTCGGCAGCTCGGCTCGGCTGGGTGTTTCATACCCCACCCTCAGTCACTCAATGATCTTGGAGAATAACATCTCGGAATATGAACCTGACTCAATTGAGTTAATGAATCTCTCCACATGTCTATCTATCTATCTTCTGATACTGAGTCGATCAATTTCTGATCATCACCTCAGGTGTGGGGTGGGTGGCTAAATTTAGAATTTAGTCAAGGGAGAAAAACATTTGGGGTGGGCCATTAAAACTATTTACAAGATATAGATAGAGGCATACTAAAACGCATGCCTCTGGGCCTATGATTAAATAGAAGCCTTAAATTCCTCAATGGTCTTAGATGAGACCACTGAAGAAGGGAGACTATTCCAAAACGAAATAGTTCTGGGGAAAAATGAGTTTTTCAGGGCTATCTATCTATCTTCTGATACTGAGTCGATTAATTTCTGATCATCACCTCAGGTGTAGGGTGGGTGGCTAAATTTAGAATTTAGTCAGGGGAAAATAAAACATTTGGGGTGGACCATTAAAACTATTTACAAGGGCATCACTATAGGCAAATTGTCTTGTATACTGTAATTCATGCGATGCCCGAGTTCGCCTTAGGTTTGGTGCCGGGGTCAGGTATTTGTCTTTATCAAGAGACACTGTACCTGAGTGTATCTTGTAGAAGAAGGTTAAGGAGGACCGCTCTCTGCGGGACTGCAGGGATGGCCACTCAAGCTCGTCAAGCATATCACCGACGCTACTGGAGTTCCTCCATCTCCTGCAGGTCCACCTGGCTGCAGTCTTCTGCACCTTCTCCACCTTAGCAGTCTGAGTTTCATTATAGGGATGCCAAATAGGAGCTGCATACTCAAGTTGAGGACGAACCAATGTTTTGTATGCAACTTCTTTTGTATGCCTAGGTGCCAATGCCAAATTGCGCCGAAGGAAGCCCAAAGTATTATGGGCATCAATCACTTCACAGAAGGTGCATGACAGTATATAAAGAAAGAAAGTTCAGAAAATAAAATTCCATGTTCCGCATATTACCTCACAAGTATTTATTTCACATAAAAAAAATTAAAAATATTACCCCACCCACATTCGTCTTCCAGAATTTCATGTTCTCAGCCTTCCGGACTGCCATCTGAATCTGAATCTGAATCTGAATAGTTTACTGGTGACACGCCAAATGACATTATTTCACCAGGGGGTTCGGATGGGGGAGAAATTAGTCCCTTGAACGCAAGAGTGTAGCGAACTTGGACACACAGTCATCAGACATTTCAGCAGAGGAGATAAGTGAATCAGGGAGGTCATTCCAGTCCCTGATAGTCTGTGGAAAGAAACTACTTTTGTACGCTTCTTTGCTAGCTGAAGGTATCTGAAAAGCCAAAGAGTGTTGATTTCTACAACGCCTATTCTTTGGGATAAGGTCATCTGTGGGTATTCTGGCTTTACCCTTTAGACCTTTGTATAGCAATATAAGTCTACTATCCTTCCTCCTTTTCTTAAGAGATTCCCATTTCAGTTGACCTAAAATGCCAGTCATGCTCCCAGTTTCAAAAACATAATTTCCCGTCACAAACCTTGCCGCACGATTTTGTACCTTTTCCAGTTCTTCCTGGAGGCCATGAGTGTGAGGGTCCCAAACTGAGCTTCCATATTCCAAGACCGGCCGCACCAGTCCTTTATAAGCTGCTTCTTTCACATCTGGGGGACAAGAATACAAATTTCTCCTTAAGAATCCGAGAGTTCTGTTAGCCTTTGTACAGACATTGGAAATATGAGTATTCCATTTCAAATCATTTGTGATAGTTACACCCAGGTATTTTATGCTTTCAACGTTTTCCAGTACAGTGCCCTCAAGGGTGTAGTTAGCCTGTATCTTACTAGACCGTTTATTTGTCAGCTGCATCATGTTGCATTTGACGGGTTGAAATCTCATTCCCCATTTCCTAGCCCAACTGCCTAAACGATCAATGTCTCTCTGAAGTTTCAATGTATCCTCTTCATTCTTGATTTCACGATAGCAAACACAATCATCAGCAAAGAGTCTTATTTCAGACTCAATGTCTGCTGAGATGTCATTTATATACAAGGAAAACAGCAAGGGGCCGAGAACGGTGCCCTGAGGGACACCCGACACAACTGGAGCCCAATCCGATTTAATACCATTAACCACTACCCTTTGTTGTCGGAAACAAAGGAAAGCATTTATCCAATTCAGTGTTGTTCCACCTATTCCATAGCTAAACAATTTGCTTTTAAGGAGTTCATGGGGAGGAGTATCAAAAGCCTTTTCAAAATCGAGTATAAAAGTGTCGACCTGGCCTTTTTTGTCTAAGATTTTGGCCCAGTCATTTATCACTGTAGTCAACTGAGTTTCACAGCTATGCCATTTCCTAAATGCGTGTTGCCTGTCCGACAAGAGTTCGTGTTCATCAAGATGGGCCATAATATTTGAGCATACAATATGTTCAAGAAGCTTACAAGGAATGCATGTCAAAGAAACGGGGCGGTAATTGCGGGCAAGTGACCTGTCGCCCTTCTTAAACAGGGGGCAAATATTAGCAAGAGACCATTCTTTAGGAATTTCACCTGTATCAATTGACTGCTGGAAGAGATGGGCGAATACCGGCCCTAATTCCACAGCCAGTTCCTTTAGGACTCTGGGATGAAGCTCATCAGGCCCTAAGGCTTTAGACGGGTTTAGACCTTTGAGAAGTTTGGTCACCCCTTCCTTTGTGACCACAATATCATGCATGAATGGGGCAGATCTATCCATAAGAGGGACCTGTTTGTATTCACTTTTAGTG
Source organism: Rugalucina vietnamica (assembly GCA_964017185.1). Lineage (NCBI taxonomy): Eukaryota > Metazoa > Mollusca > Bivalvia > Lucinida > Lucinidae > Rugalucina > Rugalucina vietnamica. Next base: position 12,422,447 of record OZ024871.1, on the reverse strand, counting down.
AAAACATCCGAGAACTGACCATTAAATTCTTCCGCCTTCTCAAATTCGGATTGTGCAATTCCACTTCCATTTCTCTTTTTCAACGGGGGAATACCTTGGGTATCTTTTTTCTGACTGTTTATGTACCTGTAAAAATCTCTAGGATTAGCCTTAACATCTCCTACCAAGTTGTTCACGTAAAGATCATGCTGCTTCCTGATATCAGCTTTGATCTCTTTCCGTAAAGATTCAAATTTAGATCTAAATTTTGCACTACCAGTCTTTTTAGCTTTTGCATGAGTTGCATTTGTAACAGGATAGTCTCCCTTGTAGAATACGTTGGTGCAACGTATTAGCGGCATATTAGCGGGTAGTAATATGCAAATTAGAAACTCGAAACTTTGTGATTAGAGTAAGTGTTAGGTATATAGCGCAGTAAACCACCCTTGGTGGATGAGCATGCTTTTCCACCGACGGGGTTTCTGTGGCTCGGCTCGGCCGTTCGTTACATTTGGTGGCAGCGGTGGGATGATGACAACTGCCAGAACGGAGTTGCCTTACCCATGTAATCCCCAGGCCAAGACTCGGGGCGAGTCTTCGCGGAGGGGGAAGTAATGTAACGGGATAGTCTCCCTTGTAGAATACGTTGGTGCAACGTATTAGCGGCATATTAGCGGGTAGTAATATGCAAATTAGAAACTCGAAACTTTGTGATTAGAGTAAGTGTTAGGTATATAGCGCAGTAAACCACCCTTGGTGGATGAGCATGCTTTTCCACCGACGGGGTTTCTGTGGCTCGGCTCGGCCGTTCGTTACACATTTTTTCTGCGAATCTTCCTCCTTATTTCAGGTGTTATCCAAGGGACAGAGGAAACTGAGCGACTAGTTTTTGAGGGGATATGTTTATCTGCCGATTCCTGAATAAACGATGTAATGAGATTGAAATTTTCCTGGACCGACCGAGTATCTGAGTAACCGTTGAAGTATCTTTCCTTTGCAAATTTAAGTGTTTCTGCTCTCATAGATTCATAATCACCTTTCTGATAACGATACACTTTTCTCCTAGGTTTCTTTATTGGGGGGATAGCAATTTTCAAAGTCCCAGAAACAATGTCATGATCACTGAGCTTATCCGGGGAATGAATGTCTGCAAACTGACCAGGAAGAGAGGTCAAAATTAAGTCCAAAGTATTTCTTTCTCTGGTGGGGAAATTGACTAATTGTTCCAAACCGTGGTCATTCATGATATCTATCAAAATCTGACCCTCCGTCTGACTCAATGATGACCCAGATTTGCTGAGTCTGTCCGGCCATACAATATCTCTAAAGTTGAAATCACCTAAAACGTGAATTAAGGGGGGTTTGTTGCCTTTATTAATATTTTTGATTTTGTCAAGCTGTTCTCTAAATAAATTGTCAAACTTTTCCAGGGAATTCAATAAGTCATTTCCATTGTCCGATACTGGTAAATGACCATCGAAGGGTGGTCGATACCAGCTAGCCACAAAGTGAGTTTTCTTATTTACAAAAAGTTTGACCCAAACTGACTCTGAGTCATTGTCCAATTCTGTGAGGGGCATGTGTGGGATGTCCTTGTGCACAAGAAGCATAACACCACCACCATTTAAGGTTCTATCCTTTCTGTACACGCTGTATGGAAAAGATTCCGGAAATAATTCAGACGTTAATATGGAATTGTCAATTTTTGTCTCCTGAATCGCCAAAATCTGGGATTGATGAAAATCAATGAAGGCCAACAACTCAAGTTTTTTGCCTCTTATACTGTTTATGTTGATACTGGAAAATTTCAGACCACTAATAAAACTGTTTTTGCTAGTCAAGGTTTCAGTGGACTTGGTTTCATGACCTTTTGCAAGTAGGTAAAACCTATTTTCACTTTCCAAGTTAAACTGTTCATTGAAAAAAGAGTCTGAGAAATTGAAAAAGTCACATTTTGGGCAAATCCATGTACAGTTTGAGTTTTGCATTGTTTCATACTCTGAGTCTGACATAAAAGAACAGTTATTGTGCACCCACATTTCACATTTGTCACACTGGACAGCCTTATGGGAATTCAAAACAGCACCACTGCATAGGCTGCATTCAGCTTTGCAGTTTGAACAATACCAAGAATCATTATCCGACTCAATCTTTTGTAACTCAACGGGACCAAGATTTACGCAAGACGCATGGAAGCGTTTCTCGCAATCTTCACATTTAACTGCTTTCTCGGCCGCCTTGCAATACTTCTTGCACGTGCGGCACTGGAACCTGGGGCCTGGGTTCATTTCGATATCTCCAGCCAAAATAATAAGAATCAACAAGTTTGTTCCCTGTGAAGGATTGAAACTGTGTAATCCTTCGGAGCCTCTTCGGTTACCAATTTTCCTTGTAAAGGCCAAACTCTGAGCAATTCTACCAACTGAATTTCCAAATCCTATACTACAGTCCTGGTTTCCATCCAAAATATCTCCTGATGTTGTCCACTTCCAAACACAGAGCCCGAAAACCAACAACAAAGCCAACCTGAGGAGCAGCGGACAAGACTTCGGTGTATGGAAACAACATACCAGCTCTTTTCCAACCCGACAAGTCAACCGCCCCACAGTTGGACCGACAAAACGTGAAGCCATGAGTTCCAATTCAAATGATTAAACAAAAAGACCTTCAATCACTATATGAAAAAAAGTGGGTGGGGGAAGGTCAAACCAGAAAAAACTATTCAGATTCTTTAACTTTTATGACAGATCGTTGCAGCCCTGCTAGAGCCGTTCAATGTCACTGTCAATGAAGCTTGAACAAATTCTGGTCCAAAAGCTTGTCAGCTCTCAGGCCAAAAAGTTTCAAGAAATTTTCAAGTAAAGTACGAATCGTTTTGGCGCGAATCGCACAACTAAGAAAATCGATGCTTAGACTCTTAATTTGGGGGAAAACAGCGACCAACAATGAGAAATTGCAGGTCCCAAACTTCTTGACCTAAAGTCGGGAAGTTTTACGGGCAATATCCTGTTTTAGTCCCCGCGGGGAATAAAGTTTTTTTGCAATTTGTTTTTCTTTAAATTACATTAAATGAGGAGAAACCATGCTGATCAAGATCACCTAGACGCTTGCTACATATAAACGCACAGATTATGTTAATTTGCTGACCAATGAAAACTTCAGAAAAAAATATATTTGGCGGGAATACTTACCTTTTTGCAATTTATTCCGTAAATATTCAATCAGTATAAATCTTATTTTCTTTGATATTGCAATTTATTCCGTAAATATGAAAACAATAATATACTTTTATACGGAATAAATCGTATTGTCATTGATATTGCAATTTATTCCGTGAATGTGATCGATATCATCTGCAGTTTATTCCGTAAAGGTTAGAAATTGCATTAGCCTAAAATCCAATTAACGTAATAACCTTAAGACTTAACTAATTTGATTTATTCCGTGAAAGTTAAGTGTCTTAAGGTAAACGATTTATTGACTAGGTCGAGTTGCTTATTATAGTGCCTCTAAAACAGGAAAATGCCAAGAAAGTTTACTCCCCGGGGGATAAAGTTTCTGACTTTTTACAGCAGAGAAAACATTGCTATTTAAAGTCATAGTATTACTATAATTTACGGAATAAATCGTATTTTGATTTGATATCATATACAGTGAAATGATCGTTTGTTTTAAGGCATAAAAAGATCGAGAAAGATTATTCCCCGGGGAATAAAGTTTCTAGACACTTGAATACCGACTTCATCCTAGTATGTTAAACTTAGCAATGTCAATAATCGAGATTACGTTTAAGACACTTCCCCCAAAACATTTCCGAGCCCCATTTTCTTGCATTTAAGGCCCCCCAAGAAAACCCTCTTCCCGGGAATACTTCCCTTGCAAGGCATGGTAAAGTTTCTTCAATATCGTCGCTATATATATACTCCTGTTTTATCCCCCGGGGGATAAAACAGGAGTATATATATAGAGACGAAATTTTAGATTCTTCATAATGCCACGCAAGGGAAGTATTCCCGGGAAGAGGGTTTTCTTGGGGGGCTATAATTGCCAGAAAACGGGGCTCGGTAATGTTTTGGGGGAAGTGTCTTAAGGTAATCGATTTATAGACTATGTCGATTTGCGTATAATAGTGCCTCTTAAACAGGAAAATGCCAAGAAAGTTTACTCCCCGGGGGATAAAGTTTCTGACTTTTTCACAGCAGAGAAAACATTGCTATTGTAAGTCATAGTATTACTGTAATTTACGGAATAAATCGTATTTTCATTTGATATCATATACAGTGAAATGATCGTTTGTTTTAAGGCATAAAAAGATCGAGAAAGATTATTCCCCGGGGAATAAAGTTTCTAGACACTTGAATACCGACTTCATCCTAGTATGTTAAACTTAGCAATGTCAATAATCGAGATTACGATTAAGACACTTCCCCCAAAACATTTCCGAGCCCCATTTTCTTGCATTTAAGGCCCCCCAAGAAAACCCTCTTCCCGGGAATACTTCCCTTGCAAGGCATGGTAAAGTTTCTTCAATATCGTCGCTATATATATACTCCTGTTTTATCCCCCGGGGGATAAAACAGGAGTATATATATAGAGACGAAATTTTAGATTCTTCATAATGCCACGCAAGGGAAGTATTCCCGGGAAGAGGGTTTTCTTTGGGGGCTATAATTGCCAGAAAACGGGGCTCGGAAATGTTTTGGGGGAAGTGTCTTAAGGTAATCGATTTATAGACTATGTCGATTTGCGTATAATAGTGCCTCTTAAACAGGAAAATGCCAAGAAAGTTTACTCCCCGGGGGATAAAGTTTCTGACTTTTTCACAGCAGAGAAAACATTGCTATTGTAAGTCAAAGTATTACTGTAATTTACGGAATAAATCGTATTTTCATTTGATATCATATACAGTGAAATGATCGTTTGTTTTAAGGCATAAAAAGATCGAGAAAGATTATTCCCCGGGGAATAAACTTTCTAGACACTTGAACACCGACTTCATCCTAGTATGTTAAACTTAGCAATGTCAATAATCGAGATTACGTTTAAGACACTTCCCCCAAAACATTTCCGAGCCCCATTTTCTTGCATTTAAGGCCCCCCAAGAAAACCCTCTTCCCGGGAATACTTCCCTTGCAAGGCATGGTAAAGTTTCTTCAATATCGTCGCTATATATATACTCCTGTTTTATCCCCCGGGGGATAAAACAGGAGTATATATATAGAGGCGAAATTTTAGATTCTTCATAATGCCACGCAAGGGAAGTATTCCCGGGAAGAGGGTTTTCTTGGGGGGCTATAATTGCCAGAAAACGGGGCTCGGAAATGTTTTTGGGGAAGTGTCTTAAGGTAATCGATTTATTGACTATGTCGAGTTGCTTATTATAGTGCATCTACTATATGAAAAAGCCTGAAAAGTTTACTCCCCGGGGGATAAACTTTCCTGGCATTTAATCGTTTATACATTGAAATTTATTTTAAAGAAGCGGTTACCCTTTGCAGGAGGTACATAAAATACAACAACAATCAAGCGCCTGATGACCCAGATCAACTAATTTACATTTTTGAAGCAGGTTAAAGAAAAAACAAATTGCAAAAAAACTTTATTCCCCGCGGGGAGTAAAACAGGATATTGCCGTTTTACGAACAAAAACAATGGGAAATTCGAAAAATAATAGAAAAAAACTTCTCTTTCAAAATTCTGTGTCCGTGCCGCCGAACCGAACCGAACCGTTAAGACGGTATCACGATTCCCCGGAATCACCGGAATCACCGGAATCACCCCCAAAATCACCGGAATCACCTCTGAAATTACCAAAATCACCATTAATGATGCAATTTAGTGCTTGAATTGTTGATTAGGTACCTTATTTGACTATATTAAACCTAAAGTATATATATATTTCCCTGTTTTATACAGATTTTTTATGCTATCTTTACGACCGACAGACCATTCACCGAAATCACCACCGGAATCACCACTGAAATTATCCAAATCACTAATAATATTTATTATTTTTGCTTCACTTGTTAAATTGATATTTTATTTGAATATATCAAACATAAAGGAAATATCTTTTCCCGATTGTACATGAACTAATTAAGAATTCTTCAAGACCGGCAGGCCAATTAACCATTCCCTACCGGAATCACCGCTGAAATTACCAAAATCACTCATAATATAGCCATGTTATAGACCATGGCCTTTAATTGTTGAATGAGTATCTAAATACGCTAGTTAAAATGTTAAGGACATAATGTTTTCTCAATTTTACGTATAAATTTATTTCGCATCTTCAATTACGACAGTCGGCCTTCAATCTATCATCCGTGATTCAAATAAAACGATTCCCAAAATCATCATAAAAGTATGCAAACTTCGAAATGATATTGGATTGCAAACGGGTAGTTTTGAGTGCCTAAAATGTATAATGCCGATATTTATTTGTTTTATTGATTTTACATATTTTTGTTCAAATTCCGTCCAGTGACACCTGGTTGTTGATTGGTGATTATCCTATTGTGACAGTACCGCTTTAATGTTAATTGGATTACGTTGTGGCCAAGCACGTGTACCTCGCACGTGTGTATTAATTATCGATAACTGCAGTCTTTCAAGTATACAAAATCTGAAAAATATGGTATTTTTTTTTATTTCTCCCGATTTATTGATGATGGGCGGCGTAAGTCTTTGATTCTCAATTGTCATGCAAAATCGAAAATTGAAGTTCATCGACACAAATGTGCACAGATTCGAAATGTGATTTTCATTTAGCCAAGTTGAGCAGACATATTATGTGTTTTGTCTATACATTTATATAACAATTTTTTATATTATAGAAATTAATGTAACTCCTCTACCTGATAATATATCGTACCCATATAATTACAACCAACCATGTTTATTTTGTAAGCGCACGTTGCATTCATTTAGTTCATTCTATGTTTAACAACCCACTCAACAGTGTATCAGCCATTTCGGTCTAGTCCGTCCTAGCTATATATACAAGTGTACATGTTTATTTGGAAAGCGCACGTTGCATCATTTAGATCATTCTGTGTTGAACGACCCACTCAACAATTTGTGAGTCATGTCTAGTCCGTTCTAGATAAATTTACGAGCATGCATGTTTATATGGAAAGCACTTGTTGCATTCATTTAATTCATTCTGTGCATGTTGCATTTTTAAATTTTTATGTGCGTCTATGAAACGATCTCGCAAGTCACGATTTTGTTTCATTTGGTGTTCGTTTGTGTCTTTTAGCCTCACATATTAATCGTACAGGTTGACCAGTGTGATACATGGGGAGCACCGGTCGTCCATACATGTAATTGAGAATTTTAAAACAAAATCGGTCCTGGAAAAATAAAATCTTAGTAGCCCTCATATTCCGTCACTGACAATTGCATGAAATGTATGACAAATATTTGATTCTATTCTGACTTATTCTCAATCATGTCGAGACAGTTTGACCAGTCTTTCCAGTATGAATAAATTCTCGTTATATCGACACTGGTAACAAGTTATTCTCTGCTATGTAACGTGGCAAATTGTAAATGTTTCCGTTATGCATTATAACCTTGCTCTCTACTTTGTAACACCAGCTATATCGTATTGTTTGGTTGAAGTTATAAAACTTTTAATGCTCAACTTAGCTGAGACAGAAATTTAACCTGCTCACGAATGCTACATGTATAATATAACACGTATGTCAACAATTATTTGCGTTATGTATTAGTCACACCTGAGTTGCACATGCAATATACGGACCTTTTCATCTGTAATGAAAATATTTTAATAGGCAACAATTATTTTGATAATGAGGTCCAAAGAATAAACAAGCTACCTACATGTTTGTCAACAATAACGCTATGGAAGTACAAATACGGTTGAAATTCTTCATCGAAATCACCAAAAAGTCCATTAATAATTGATTAAAATTAAATTTTATTCTTTCAAATGCAATATTCCTTATTTAAATATATTCCTAAACCGAATCCTGGTTGATTTAGATGGTGATTCCGGTGATTTCAGTGGTGATTCCGGTGGTGATTCCGGTGATTCCGGTGATTCCGCGGTGATTCCGGTGATTCCGGGGAATCGTGTCACCCCCGTTAAGATTGTAAAGGCCAAACTCTGAGCAATTCTACCAACTCTCAATAAGAGTGTGCTTGACCATACCTTTCTCCCGCATAAATAAGAACTCCTCCATTCGCATGTGCAGTGTTTACAGACATTTTGTCGATGTAACCTCAAATAATTGTAAAATTTCGAAACGTCAGAAATGAGACGAAGTAAATTTATTTTCCCGGAAGTTGACAAATTGACGTTTCCGCTTTTGATTTCTAGACTGGTTTTATCTTATTTACGTCTAAACCTTGCATTTCAACGACTGAAATGATGGACAGTCCAATTGACCCCCGCCAGAATGTCAAACAGATTGGGGTCAGAGATTTGTACAGATTATGTATGCAAGAAGACGTCTAGACTCTAGGCTTCTTTGCTTATTGTAAGCAGCAAACGCATGTAATATCATGAAATTATGTCTAAGTGTTCAGCTCTAATATAATCCATCTGGGCTTGCTAACTGCAGTTAAGTTTGCACTGCCACTGGCCTGTGAATTCACTGAAATTAATTGCTAAGCATTTAAAGAATAATTAAAGTGTTCAATTCATTTAGTGGTTGGAAGCTCATTTGGTTGCTTACACGGTAACTTTACAATGTGGTAGATGGTTTGTCCTGCGCTTTGTGAAGTATTGTCAATTTGGCACCATTAAACCATTCAGATGCAGATTCAGACATGAACCTATAAGGACATACCCTTGTCTGAACTGGTGACTTGACAGTACTTCACCAGAGTCCATCTCTTTTGTAGCAAAATGTGATGATAATAAATTCATTTGCGGTACTTGCTACAATGCACGTTAATAAATAAAGTTTTGTGTTTGATACAATCCCTACAGGATTTTCTACAAGATTTTGTTTTGATTAATGATGAATATATTTGTGTGAAAACCTAGTATACCATTTAAAAATCATGTGATTCAAAACCACAGGCTACATTTTCAGCAGTTTGGCAGTTTATAAATAATAAAATAAAACAAAACAGATATTTACAGACATGTGAGACAAATAGAATCCATCATGGTTGGTCAGTGGAGATAGGAAAATCTCAACCCGAGGGTCCATCCGTTCCAGTGGGAAACGAGGCTCGCCGAGTTTCCCATTGGAACGATGGACCCGAGGGTTGAGATTTCCCTTTCTCCACTGAACACCACTGATGGATTCTTTTTCTTACATACCCCGATTAGGCTTAAATTCATTTTACCGGTAAAGTAACCTGGTACCGTGCTTTAACTCTGATGACGTAGTGTTTATTACGGATATGACGTCAAATGTAAATAAATCGTTGTCAGAGTCAAAAGAGATGCAGTTTTGATTTGTTTTTCGTTGAAAAACGAGCGTGAATCAAGATTATACCCAATGAATTCACACCAATTTAGTCTAGTTTTGTTGAACATTATAGCTGCAAGCAGCTGCTTTGGGCTAGAAACGATCGAATTTAGTCGCGTGCTTTTCTTATCTTGTATGAGCAACCAAGCCAGCAGTGTAAGATCGATTTATCTACCACCACCACAATACCGGAATTTTTCTATCTTTATGATAGAGGTATGTAAGAAAAGCCAAGTTCTGCTTGGGGGTTCTGTTTTCGCCCCACCTACTGATTGGTCCGTCTCATATGAGCTGAAATAATCTTGAAAAGGGCATAAAACTGAATAAAACCAGAGGACCATTGGTCCTGAGAACGCTCACCTGAAGCCTGATCCTGGAGTATTAAGTCATCATGAAATGACCTTGACCTTGAATACTCACACACCTTTATTGAATTCATAAGTTGTCTGCATCTGCAAAGTTTCAGGTCTCAGGCTGCAATAGTTTCCAAACCCAGTGATTTATGAGAAAACCATAATTTTAATTTTTATATTTAAATGACTTTGGGTCAAGGTCAAGAAATGACCTTGGCCTTCATTAATTACTTACCTTCATTGACTCCATTGGTTGTCTGCATCTAGCAACTTCCAGGTCTCAGACTGCAACAGTTTCCAAAATATCCATTGTTTTCGCCTTTTCCCATGTAAAAGCCTATGTTTCCAAAATTGACCTTGCCGTAAAATAGGTCAAGGTCATCATATGGTCATCATTTGATCAAACTATGATGGGCTGGAGACCCAAATGCTACATACCAAGTTTTGCGAAAATTGGCCTGCCGGTTCTGGAGAAGAAAACTTTTGAGTGGTTTTTTACCATATATGGGCGTGGCGGCCATCTTGGTAATGCGACCTGGATTTCGCAATCAAACTTTCGTCTCCCCTACCCATGGATGCTCCACATAAAATTTCACTTTGATTGGCCCAGCAGTTTCAGAGAAGAAGATCTTTGAAAAGTGTGTATGGACGACAGACTGGCCAAGGTCAAGAGATGACCTTGACCAAAATTAATCACATACCTTCATCTACTCCATTAGTTGTTTGCATCTACCACTTTTCAAGCATCAGGCTGCAATAGTTTTCAAAAAATCCAGTTTTCACTTTTGCCCATGTAAAAGCCTATGTTTCCAAAATTGACCTTGCCGTAAAATATGTCAAGGTCATCCTAGGGTCATCATTTTATCAAACTATGATGGGCTGGAGTCCCAAATGCTACATACCAAGTTTAATGAAAATCGGCCTGCCGGTTCTGGAGAAGAAGATTTTTGAGTGGTTTTAACCATATATGGGCGTGGCGGCCATTTTGGTCATGTGACCTGGATTTTGCGATCAAACTTTTGTCTCCCCTACCCATGGATGCTCCACATAAAATTTCACTTTGATTGGCCCAGCAGTTTCAGAGAAGAAGATCTTTGAAAAGTGTGTATGTACGACAGACTGGCCAAGGTCAAGAGATGACCTTGACCTACATTAATCACATACCTTCATCTACTCCATTAGTTGTTTGCATCTACCACTTTTCAGGCCTCAGGCTGCAATAGTTTTCAAAAAATCCATAGTTTTCACTTTTTCCCATGTTAAAGCCTATGTTTCCAAAATTGACCTTGCCATAAATTAGGTCAAGGTCATCCTAGGGTCATCATTTTATCCAACTATGATGGGCTGGAGTCCCAAATGCTACATACCAAGTTTCATGAAAATCGGCCTGCCGGTTCTGGAGAAGAAGATTTTTGAGTGGTTTTTACCATATATGGGCGTGTCGGCCATTTTGGTCATGTGACCTGGATTTTGCGATCAAACTTTCGTCTCCCCTACCCATGGATGCTCCACATAAAATTTCACTTTGATTGGCCCAGCAGTTTCAGAGAAGAAGATCTTCGAAAGTGTGAATGGACGACAGACTGGCCAAGGTCAAGAGATGACCTTAACCTAAATTAATCACATACCTTCATCTACTCCATTAGTTGTTTGCATCTACCACTTTTCAGGCCTCAGGCTGCAAGAGTTTTCAAAAAATCCATAGTTTTCACTTTTTCCCATGTAAAAGCCCATGTTTCCAAATTTGACCTTGCCGTAAAATAGGTCAAGGTCATCCAAGGGTCATCATTTTATCAAACTATGATGGGCTGAAGTCCCCGATGCTACATGCCAAGTTTCGTGGAAATCGGCCCACCGGTTCTGGAGAAGAAGATTTTTGAAGGGTTTTTACCATATATGGGCGTGGCGGCCATCTTGGTCATGTGACCTGGATTTCGCGATCAAACTTGAAATGCCACTACCCAAGGAGGCTCCACATAAAATTTCAACTAGATCTGCCAAGCGGTTTCAGAGAAGAAGATCTTTGAAATTGTGGACGACGGACGGACGCCGGATCATGGCCATCCTATTAGCTCACCTTGTGAGCCTTCGGCTCAGGTGAGCTAAAAAAAAGATATTTACAGGTTTCACATCCCTCAGCTGCATTGTAAGGAGTGCCGCAAATGAATTTATTATAATTTATTTTGTGATGAAAGAGCTGGATTGGTGGCAGTGAGGTGGTGCTTCAGGTGGGAAACTAGTCACTGGCAAGAGATGCAAACTTGGACTTCTAGGCTAAACTATACAATTCACACCAGTTAGTTTACATTAATACTTTTGCACATAGATAAGATGGCTGACTTCCACTCCACTCTATCTTCTGCTGCTTTCCTTGATTCTAGTATAATAACTGTACCTTATCTAGCATCTTTTAGATAAATAGTCATGTGTTATATAATATTTCAGATAGTGTGAAGAGAAACAACTATGCAGCCTTAGTATATCATTCTGAGTACATCACCAGCTGAACTGCAGCTTTACAATGTCGGACTCGCAGTGTGTTTCCGAGCGGCCTCGAAGTACTCCTTTCTCCGAGTATGTTCAGAGACAAAGAAATCTTGCAAATGCACCAAAGATTGAAGCTCCAGGAGGAAGAAAGCTATGGCGCCAAATGGTGACTGGTTTTATATGTGCTGCATGTCTAGGATTTATAATGTTATTACTAGGAAGTATTTTCATTGGCCAGGCAATACAGGGAGAGAACTCTATCACCATCATGCTGTGTGTCATGGGAATGGGTAAGTTTTGTTACTTATTTGAGCCACACCATGTGAAATTCTGTTTTCCAAATGAGCTTGTGTGGTTACAGAAGAAAGCTAGAAGCTTGAAATTTTAGATTTAAGTAGAATGACGGTATCATCAGTGAATCAAAAACAAAAGCGCTGACCAGCTATGCAGTTATTTCTTTTCCACATACTGGTGTGTAAAAAGCAGATTTCCTCATGATGTGTCTCATAACAATTGCATAGAACTTAGTAGAGATTTTATAAGAAGATAAAATGTCATGATGAAAGGGAAGTGCTTTTACCTAGTGGTAGTATGTTTGACTCTGGAGTAAGGAGATCCAAGGTTTAAAAAGCTTCCAAGTTGGTATTGTGGACTCGTTAGGTTTGCAGGAAGCATTGCCTTTTTGTCAACTGAAAAATTGTTGATTTGGATGCTAAGCCATCATTCAACTAGATATGCATCCTAGATCCATTCTTTTGCAAGTATAAGTTACTCAAAATGATGTTAACCATTTATAAAGTTGGATATTATTTTTACTTGCCTACATGCAAAAAAGTCAAGTTGAAAGTATAAAGACATTTTATCCTACCACAGACAGTATATACATCAATATAACTGTTTGCAGAGCTGTGTTTAAAATCTGAAACCAAGATTTGTTGATGGATGTTTTTTTCTTATTCTTCAGTGTGTGGCTTGATAATCGTGGTTGGTACTGGAATTCTCGGGAGGCTATTTATTTCGCGGAAATGGCGTGTTCAGCAAGGGGAAGAGCCAGTGCGTCGACCAGAGGCCTGCTTCCATACATGTTCCAGTAAGTACATGAACTGTAAACTTAAGTTACATAAGAATATTTTTGGTTCAAGGACAATTGATATAGCAACACTGTACAATATAATAGAATGTAATTTTTGCAAAACTGTAGTATAATTGATAAATTTGCCGTCAAATTCTAATAGGCTATAATTAGGCAATTGGGACTGTTCAAATAAGCACAATGCTTCTGCTTTTGGCCTCGATGCTCGCTGCAAAATTAATGCTTTTATTGCAGTTGTTTAAAAGGATGGTAAAACAACATACATGTTCTCAGTCATTATAATAAAACTAGCGTTACACCATGCTGTGTGGCAAAATTTTGGCTGATACAAAGCTTGAATAAAACATTTTGCATGTTTCATAGTGATATAAATATCTTATTTCAGTTATATACACTCCATCTCAAGACCAGTTGAATGGTCCCCAGTTTGTTGACCCACCACCAGCTTACGAGATGATTATATACAGTCAGCAGAGACGGACATCTTCCGACGAAAACCTAGCGGGAAGTGTAGAAGTTAATAATGACACTGGGACTGTTGTTCAACCTGTGCTGTTAGTTCCACCAAAGTATTCCATTGCCGCGGCTCCTATTCCACCTTATGGAGATCCCGTCTAAACAGCATTTGGATCTAGAGCACCTTGTGATATCAATGCAATTTTAATGTGTGATAAGTGCTAAGATGTATTTATATTCCCTATTTTGTTGTTCAAGCATGTAGCTTGAATGTGCAAGCAATCATGAAGACGTTTTTAATGACTTTTGCTGAGCCTATGGGTGTAGTCTGTCACCTTGTTTTTGATCACTGTTGTCCTTTTACTCTGATTTGTCACTTTATGTCGAAGTTTTGTTAGTGATTCAGTAGCACCATGAGAAAACCTACCCTTTGCCGTGGCAAAACAGTAATGGCTCAGTATTTTCACTTAACAATCTGATGTGAGCATTTATAGTCTACAATCTCTGAGGCTCCAACTAGCTTCTTGACCTATGCCATCCATTTTGCAGGTTTTCTCATGATGTTCCATTTGTGTCTTTTTAAATAATGTCCAAGTAAAGTGTTGTTGTGTTTTACAATTTTGGTTTATGTTATTTTGTAATTTGTACCTTTCTATGAAAATCAAAATATAAACAGGATTTGATCAAGCTACTTATTTTTTGTGAAAACCTCATCACATCAAAATCAACAATTTTGTTGTGCCCAAGACTCAGATTAGCTTGAGCAACTGCCCAGTGGGACTCCTCTTTGGGTGCCAGGTGTCACTAGATGACAGTATAACTGTTGGCAAAGTACATAACAGACCAAGTTGACAAACAGCATAATGTTAGTGTTCAAAAGATGCAACCAAAATTTGTATCGACAAAATACCCTTTGCATAAAAGGATATGAACCACTTGTATAATACCTGATAAGCTCTTCAACTTTCTCTAAATAGTTGGTATGATCATTCTGTTTCATAATAGCCATATTTCTAGACATTTTCATTGGCTGTACAGCTTGGTTTGTATCACCCAATTACAAGTTTCTTACAATGGCTGCTCAATTTACACCTCCAACAGGCATTTAAAGTTGTTCAAGATATTGTAACCAATACCTTTATACAACTGATGTAAGTTTCAGAATCAGAAGACAATCAAACCGTAACAGCAAACTTTATTTTTATTCAAAATGCATTTCAGTTACAATACAAGAAGATTTCAATAAGCCATACATCCATCACTTGCAAGACAGTTTTCACAGAGCTGCAGGGAAAGGCATGCAACACAATGAAATGAGCCGCATGAGAAAACCAACATTTTGCATATGCGAAAACAAAGGTGCAGATCAGCTTCGCAGTAACTGCGCAGTTGATCAGCGCCTTTGTTTTCGCTACACAGATAGTACAATTCCTCTACTTTCTAAATCTAAAATTTCCAGCCTCTAGCAATAGTTTACCGAGTCAATCAATTTCTGACCATTACTTCAGGAGCTGTGGAAATGTGACTTGCTCAAGGCCACAATGAAAGGCACCCCGGCTGAGGATTGAACCCAGGACCTCTGGGACCCGAGTCAACCACTGTATCACTGCGCCAGTCCACTCCTTGCTTGTGCTTCTGTGTTTGTACAACTCGGTTTGTGACCGTCCTGTTCAGAAACCACATTGTTTTCCCATGATGTGGCTCAAATTGTTCAGATTTACCAGTTTTACTCACAATGTGGCTCAAAATCTTTTGCAAAATGAACCTTTGCCACAAAGCCACAAACTGTTTTCCAAGAGGTATGAAATGCCCATTCCATGCTAGTAAATGACAAATTGCTCTTCTTTAATATAACCGGTCCTGTTAGCCCAATAGAAAGAGCGCCCGCTTGGGGAAAGGGATGTTGTTGGTTCGATCCTGGGCCGCATCATACCAAAGATGTTAAAAGTGATACCAGTTGGCTATCTTGCCTCGCGCTCAGCATTACAAGGCTAGCATTGGGAAATGCCTTTCATGTTGGTGATTAATGTTCACCTTGACTTAATAAAGGCAAACAATCATATAATTACAACTTCAAGTGGGTAAAATATTCTAAAATAATAGTTCTTAGAACCTAGAGATATGACCAGGAAACACATCTCCATTTATAAGCAATGTCAAAACAACAAGTCAATATACATGTGAAATCAACATAAAGTTCAATGACCTGTTTCTTGGATTTTCCCATCATAAAAAGTTACTTTATTGATAAAACACAATTCATCATCATATTTTAACTAAAATTTTATGACCTGTCAACAATGATAGTGCTTAGCTATCCTAAAGGAAATTCAATGTAAAGCCCGCAATGAGGGATTTGATCAGAAAATTCCCTAAAATGGCAAAATGTAAAACATAAGATTATTTTAGAGGATACCTGTATTCAAATTTTTAACAGACAATATAAGGTCTGAAAATTGGTTTGACATTGATGTGTGTGCTGTAAAACATACAGGGGCCAGTTGTTCAAAATTAACAATGTCGTTAGTCAACGATTCGTTAAAATTTCAAACATGAATATTACAAATACACTGTTATTTTTTGTTGAATAAATGTGAGAATCCTTTGCATTGCAAAGGATTCTCAAATTTTTTCAACAAAAAATAACAGTGTATTTGCTTTTGAAGTCAATATTTAGCTAACAAATTTAGGGCTTAACGTCACCGTTAAGCTAACGATGTTTTGAACAACTGGGCCCTGATTTTTAACCAATGCTACACTTCCCTAAACGAAATATGGTAATCATCTATTAATGTGCTTTTATGTTCTAAGCATTAAAACTAAGCATTTTTCATCAAATTAAATAATCATAATCATGCTAAAACCATCACACTGACCAATGACAGGCAATGTTACTTAATACTATAAATTCAGAAATTTTTGTGTGCCTTTTATTTCGCTAATTTTTAATTTCCGATGTACTCGTGAGGTTTTGAATTCGTGAACGAGCACTTGTGTCTATTTGACTTATAAGGATTCTTTATCAGCGACAACCTTGAATTCTCAAGCCATCTAATTTGCGAATATTCACGAAAATTAAGTTCTCGCCAACATTTCCGAACTTACAGTATATCATTGCGGGTTTCTGACAGAATATATGAGCCGCGACATGAGAAAACCGGTCTTTGGGGTTTCCGACCAGGTCCGACACAAACCAACCTGTACAGTCACAGAAGCGGGCTAGAAGCTTTAAATTTCGGATTTAAGTAGAAGAGGAATTGTACTATCCGAGTAGCGAAAACAAAGGCGCTGATCAGCTTCGCGGTTACCGCGAAGCTGATCTGCGCCTTTGTTTTCGCCTAGGCAAAAATCCGGTTTTCTCGCGATGCGGCTCATATGTCCAATCAGAAGATGCCTTATATTCACAAGTGCATTACTCAGACGAAGGCAATCCCTTGGGTAGAGACTTGATGTCATTCATTAAAAGGCCTTTATACCATTTTGTCTGGATTCTGCAAATTTTATAAAACGTTCTTTGCTATTATAATAATTACTAGACACATTTTTTCCATATAAAGTACAAAATAAGAGATCAAAGTGACCTGGGCCGGCCAAGTCATCAGGTAAACAGAAATTATGTGACAGATCATAACAGGGATGCCAAAAATGTAAATTTTCTTTTGCGCTTTATATCTATTTGTAGCACTCTGATGCTTTGGAAGCATCTTTAGTAAAACATTTTCATTCAAATGTTTGTGCTTTTACAGAACAAAAAAAAAATACATAAGCTTTCAAAATTAGTAATTTCCAAAAGGAATATAGTGAAAACTCTGAACAGACTGCTTGAAAGACAGCTGATTCAGTCTGTTGTATACTCAATGACTAGGTAATGGCTCAGCTGATTGAGATCCAACCGATCCATTGTCTGGACTGATTTACCTTTTTGAGAACAGTCCAGTTTGTACAGAATTGTTAGTTTGTTTAGAACTGTTTACACCCTGACGGAACAAGCTGGTGTTACTGTCACAGACTTCACCCCCAGACTTTTCTTGTAAGTGGCCACTAATGGGGTCTTGAATGACCCATTCACTGGAGTAGAGCAAAATTGTCTTGGAGTACTAGTATTCATACCTGTCCTTGCAGTCAATGAACTATTTGAAGACTTGAATGAATTGTTTGAAGCAGGACTAAAGCTTGTCTCCCATTTGAAGAAGTCACATCCATTTTTAGATGCAGCACTGTGTCTCACAGAACAGGAGAAGAAGAATCTGCCAGTATTCTGCCCAGGTGACTGCACCATTCTTCGCTTTGACCGTCTCCCACATTTACATAGTGGTGGTGTAGATTTCATTGCTGATCCTGGGGTTCCTGATACAGGAGATGGAGTCTTGAACACTGAGGAAGAATTTACACTATTGTTTCTGTTTGTTCCTACTGGTGATGGAGTTTTGAAAACTGGATTTCTAGGTCCTGCTTTCCTCTCGCTATGTATTCCTGATGTTACAAATGTTGATATCTGACCTTGACCTACTTTGTTCATAGGAGTGCATGGAGGTGTTACATGCCCTTTGCTTGGAACTGAGGAAGTGCTATTTGTAGAGTTTATGGGACTTGGAGCAAATGAATGACGCAAAACTTTCTGAGTGTTTCCTCTACTTATGGGTGTAGAAGTTTGAAATTTTGACGGTACTTTAATATTAGGTTTGATTGAGGACACTGGGCTTTTAGCTGTCCTCAAGTTTGTGTTTGACTTAACACCATTTTGACTTGGTGATAGAGGCTTCTTAAAGTTTTCTTCAAAGCTTGGTTTATTTGTTGTTTGTCCTTGAACATTTAGGTTCTGTGCTTTAAGTCCTTTTTGCGCAGACTGGTTGCTGACAGTGACATTGGACCTTCTTTGGTTTGAGTCCACTTGATCTACATAAATATCACTGGGATTAAAACTGGTTTGAGGTATTATCTTTCGTTTATTTGGGGTTTTGTTCTTTGATGGGATTGACAAGGCTTTCTTTACTTCATTCTGAGTAGAGGCCTTCTTTGGTGTCTTTATAGTTGTACCAAGTTTAGACTGTTTTGGAGAATTACTTGTTCTCCGCCTCTTTGCTAATGGGGACCTTCCATCAGTATCACCAAGCAGCTTTCCCTTGTCAATACAAGACTTTGTTGGAGTCAGATTGTAGTCTGATTCACTTTCAGATTCTGAGTTACAGACTGGTCTTGGGATTTTGGATTTCTTGCTGCCTAGACTACTATAGTTTTTAATCTGTCTGGGACTCGAACCTGATACCGGTGAAGAATTCTTTGCTTTTCTAGGACTAATTCTTGTTGGTAAGAAATGGTTCTTGACTGAAGATGTTTTATTTGTTGCATTCTCTTGGTTCTGGAAGAAAACAAGCACAAAATTGAAATTCTTGTTTATTTACATTTTAGACATATGGTAAAAATTAATGATAAAAATCAACAATGACAGTAAATGGTAAAATAATATCAGCATAAAATTGACAAGTGTATAATTTTAAAGTTCGAGCAATTTGTTCCACTGTATGGACCTTTCAACACACTGTTTAATGGAGACATAGCAGTAAAATCAGCATCAATTATTAGTCAGGATGAATGAGTAGAGATATAACTGTAGGTCCAGTCACAACAGCTAAGGTCATGTTGGTAGAATCAGATGTCATAGTTACATTACGAAAAAATGCCCATGCGGCCCCAAGTGGCCAAGCAATTAAGAGCGCTAATTCTTAATAATCACTCGGTCTTCTCATCCCTGTATCTGGTGTGGGTTTAAGCCCCACACTGGCCACATGTGAGACAAGCCAAGTTCAGCTTGTGGGTGAGCCAGGTGGTTTTTCTTGGGGTTCTCCCATTTTCGCCCCACTGATTGGCCTGTCTCATATGAGCTGAAATAATCTTGAAAGGGACGTAAAACTGAATTTAAACCAGAGGACAAATGGTCCTGTAAACGCTCACCTGAGACCTTAGATATATATCAATAAACTTGTTTGACTAGATAGTAATATACATGTTTATAACCCCAGGGCAGAGCAACCCCTGGAGTCAATTTCTTTTTGAAAACATAAAACTGCAGTCCATTTGCCAATTTACTGCAAGTTTTGCCCTTCAAATGACATTTTAACAATTTTCCCCATTCAAATGCATGGGTGACCTTAGTTGACCTTGCTGTAAAATAGGTCAAGATCATCCAAGGGTCAGGATTAATATAAACACTGTAGAGCTCCATTGTATTGCCTGATGCTTCATGCCAAGTTTCAAAATCATAGGCCTTCTTGTTCTGGAGAAAAAGATTTTTAAAGGATTTTGCTTTTTTTAGCCATGGCTGCCATCTTGGTCATGTGACCTTGACCATTTATATATACTTTCATTTCCACTTCCAAACAATGCTCCTCATAAAGTTTGGCTTTGATTGGCCAAGCGGTTTCAGAGACGAAGATCTTTGAATATCACTGTAATATACATGTTTATTGCCCCGGGGTGGGGGCAGACAGACCCCTGGGGTCCAAATTTTTCAGAATCATCAATCTTAAATCCATTCGCCCATTTCCTGGAAGTTTTCCCTACAAATTTATGACTTTTCCCCATTCAAATGCATGAGCAACCTATGTTGACCTTGTGTAAAATAGGTCAAGGTCATCCAAGGGTCATGATTTATATAAACTTTGTAGAGCTCCAGTCACTGATGCTTCACACCAAGTTTCAAAATCATCGGCCTTCTGGTTCTGGAGAAGAAGATTTTTAAAGGTTTTTTTCTATTTATAGCCATTGCCGCCATCTTGGTCATGTGACCTTGACCATTTATATAAACTTTCTTTCCCCCTTCCCAAGGATGCTCCACATGAAGTTTGGCTTTGATTGGCCAAGCGGTTTCAGGGGAGAAGATGTTTCATTATTATGGAAATATACATGTATATAGCCCGGGGGCAGGGGCAGACAACCCCCCAGGGGCTAAAATTTTCCATTAACATTAATCTTCTGTCCATTTGCCTATTCTCAGTATGTATTACCTATTAAATAGCAATTTACCATTTTTTCCCATTCAAATGCATTGGCAACCTTAGTTGACCTTGCCGTATAATAGGTCAAGGTCATCCCAAGGTCATGATTTATATAAACTATGATGGGCCCACGTCCCCAATGCTACATACCAAGTTTCGTGGAAATCGGCCCACTGGTTCATAAGAAGTTTTTTAAAGGTTTTTGCTATTTATAGCCATGGCCGCCATATTGGTCATGTGACCTGGACCATTTATATAAACTTTCGTTCCCACTTCCTAAGAATGCTCCATATGAAGTTTGGTTTTGATTGGCCAAGCGGTTTCAGAGGAGAAGATCTTTGAAATTGTGGATGACGGACGACGACGAACGACAGACGCCGGACGCCGGAGCATGGGTATACTATAAGCTCACCTGTGAGCCTTCGCCTCAGGTGAGCTAAAAAAAAAGACCAGAGGACCAATGGTCCTGTAAACGCTCACCTGAGACCTGAAATATATACATGTACCAATAAACTTATAGACTAGAATGGTACAATGCATGTATATAACCCTTGGGCAGGGTCAGAATAACTCCTGGAGTCAATGTCTTTTTCAAAATCATAAAAATTCAGTCCATTTGCCAACTAACTGCAAGTTTTGTCCTTCAAATGACATTTTAACAATTTTCTCCATTCAAATGCATGGGCGATCTAAGTTGACCTTGCTGTGGAATAGGTCAAGGTCATACCAGTGTAATGATTTACACAAATTTTGTAGACCTCCGTTCCTAAATGCTTCATGCCAAGTTTCAAAATCATAGGCCTTCTGGTTCTGAAGAAGAAGATTTTTAAATTTTTTTGCAATTTATAGCCATGGCGGCCATCTTGGTCATGTGACCTTGACCATTTATATATACTTTCATTTCCTCTTCCTAAGGATGCTCCACATAAAGTTTGGCTTTGATTGGCTAAGCAGTTTCTGAGAAAAAGCTGTTTGAATATTATGGTCATCTACATGTATATAGCTCCGGGGCAGGGGCAGACAACCCCTGGGCCTAAAATATTTTCATAAGCATAAATCTTCTGTCCATTTGCTCATTCCTAGCAAGTTTTCTGCCATTACATGACATTTTCCTATTTTTTCCCATTCAAATGCATGGGCGACCTAAGTTGACCTTGCCGTAAAATAGGTCAAGGTCATCCCAGGGTCATGATTTACATAAACTGTGTAGAGCGCCATTCCCAGATGCTTCATACCAAGTTTCAAAATCATAGGCCTTCTGGTTCTGAAGAAGAAGATTTTTAAACGTTTTTGCTATTTATAGCCATGGCGGCCATCTTGGTCAAGTGACCTTGACCATTTATACAAACTTTCATTCCCTCTTCCTAAGGATGCTCCAAAAAAAGTTTGGCTTTGATTGGCC
This sequence comes from Rugalucina vietnamica, assembly GCA_964017185.1. Classification (NCBI taxonomy): domain Eukaryota; kingdom Metazoa; phylum Mollusca; class Bivalvia; order Lucinida; family Lucinidae; genus Rugalucina; species Rugalucina vietnamica. The sequence continues at coordinate 12,400,230 of OZ024871.1, read as the reverse complement.
TAGCGGTTTCAGAGAAGAAGAGGTTTCAATATTATGGTCATATACATGTATATAGCCCCGGGGCAGGGGCAGACAACCGCCTGGGCCCAAAATATTTTCTTAAACATAAATCTTCTGTCCATTTGCTCATTTCTAGCAAGTTTTCTGCCATTTAATTACATTTTCCTATTTTTCCCATTCCAATGCATGGGAGACCTAAGTTGACCTTGCCGTAAAATAGGTCAAGGTCATCCCAGGGTCATGATTTATATAAACTTTGTAGAGCTCCATTCCCAGATGCTTCACACCAAGTTTCAAAATCATAGGCCTTCTGGTTCTGAAGAAGAAGATTTTTAAAGGTTTTTGCTATTTATAGCCATGGCGGCCATCTTGGTCATGTGACCTTGACCATTTATATAAACTTTCATTCCCCCTTCCAAAGGATGCTCCACATGAAGTTTGGCTTTGATTGGCCTAGCGGTTTCAGAGAAGAAGATGTTTGAATATTATGGTCATATACATGTATATAGCCCCGGGGCAGGGGCAGACAACCCCCCAGGGGCTAAAATTTTCCATTAACATAAATCTTCTGTCCATTTGCCTATTCTCTGTAAGTTTTACCAATTAAATAGCATTTTACCATTTTTTCCCATTCAAATGCATTGGTGACCTAAGTTGACCTTGCCGTAAAATAGGTCAAGGTCATCCTAGGGTCATGATTTATATAAACTATGATGGGCCCACGTCCCCAATGCTACATACCAAGTTTCGTTGAAATCGGCCCACTGGTTCTGGAGAAGAAAATTTTTAAAGGTTTTTGCTATTTATAGCCATGGCGGCCATCTTGGTCATGTGACCTGGACCATTTATATAAACTTTTGTTCCCCCTTCCTAAGGATGCTCCATATGAAGTTTGGCTTTGATTGGCCAAGTGGTTTCAGAGGAGAAGATCTTTGAAAATGGTGGACGACGGACGCCGGACGGACGCTGGAGCATGGGTATACTATAAGCTCACCTGTGAGCCTTCGGCTCAGGTGAGCTAAAAACATACCCATGCAATATACAGGGAATTTGTAAGTATTTTCAGTAGAAATTTTTTTATATTTTTCTTATTTTTGCTCAAACATTGATTGTGGGGTACACTTTAGAACTGCCTCGCCAAGGCGGTTCTAACGACGGAACTTAGTGCATTATCCAATCAGAGAATGACCTTTCAGTCGACATAGAAATGGTGGGTACGTTCGGGGTTCTACCAATGGTATCCTTTGCAAGTTTACCAATGGTACCATTGGAAACTCAGTGCTCCAGATAAGCAGCGTATCTGCGTATTTACCCAATTAAAATGTCTTTAAACCCAATTAAGATTTACAACTCTGCGTACAGAAAAGCAAAAGAAATCTTCGATACGCAAATCAGATTATTTTCTTTGCGTACAACCCTATAATTTGTCAAAAGCATAATCTTGTACACAGGATGTTTACCCTGTGCCTGCACATACGTACGGTAACAATCAAGCACAAGGGTCTATTTTTGGAACTTGGGGTTCCCATTTCACAATTCATATCGTAATGAGCGTCTTGATGATCTAGACTATGAGCCAAGAATTTAAGCCAATCGATTTTCGCCGCCAGGTTGCGTGTCAGAATAGAATTGTACTTTCACTTTGACTGGGAGAAAAGGAAGCCCAATTCTTTAGCATATTTCTTTCAATAATGACCCATCAGTTTTGTTTTATTGAATGTAAATTGAAGAACACTTGTTACAATTTTATTTTTCATTATTTCCACACAAATAATTTATTGATTCTGCAATTAACAGCTTTAGGTCATCCTAAATTCTTACGCAACTTACGATCTCTGTTAACCGTACCCCACCCACTATGCCTGTATTATAGAGTGTGATGGCTTTGCTATAGTTGCAATAGGAGTTTAAATATCAAAAATAGATCATTTCCAGATATAACCTCATTGAGTAAAATACTTTTTACAACAGGAAGCAGCTTCCAAAATATTTTGTGTCATTTAAAATGCAGATTTTTGTATTATCTTGTTGCTTAACAAAATAGATTACAAGAATTAGCTTTTAGAAAGAAAAAAAACTTAATCACATAGACCTGTAGTCAGTGATAATTGAGATAATTTTTTCAAGTACCACTTCCAATGTTATAGGAAATTAGCTGAGATACCCTCAAAACAAGGGGCAAATCAATTATTATTGAAATACATGATTTTTGTTTTTAATTTTAACTTTATTTTCATCCTCGATTACGATACCCAATACAAAAACATGAAGTACCCAATTCGAAATTTTAAATTTTTATTTTACCCAATGGATTCAGAAATACCCAATTAAGCCAAAAAGAGGTGGGTAAATACCCATTGACCATCAATCCTTATCTGGAGCACTGAAACTAACCAGAAAACCCTGAACCATAGGTAGATTCATTTTGGATCAAAAATAAGAAAATTAGGTATACCCCTGCAAATCCCAGTTTATCTATATAAAAGTGGGGTTTAAGCGGGGTATATATTGCATGGACATGTTTTCCTGATGTTCTAAGGAGTTAAATGTTCCAAGGCAAGCCTGCCAGAGGCAGGTTACCAGTACATAGTGCATGTTTCTAGCTGAATAAGAGCTGTCGCAGGACAGCGTAGCTCGCCTGACTTGTGCTTTGCCACTAAACTTATCAAAATCTATGACCCATGACCTTGACCTCAAGGTCGCTCAGGTGGGTTGTGATGGTACAGCATAAAATTTCAGACCAATATCCACAAACATGCAAAGTTTCAACTTGATCCATCAACATAGAGATACATAGACTTCAATAATCTTTAACCCAAAACTTTAAAAAAAAAATCTAAGGCCATGACCTTGACCTCAAGTTCACCCAGGGTGGGTCATAATGGTACAGCATAAAACTTCAGACCAATATCTACCAACATGCAAAGTATCAACTTGATCCATCTACATGTTCAAGAGATATAGACTTCAAAAAACTTTAACTGAAAACTTTAACAAAAAAATCTAAGTCTGTGACCTTGACCTCAAGGTCACCCAGGGTGGGTCATGATGGTACCGCATAAAACTGCAGAACAATATCTACCAACATGCAAAGTATCAACTTGATCCATTAATGAATCAAAAACTTTAATGAAAAAGTCACTAGAGCACGAAATATAGGTCAAGGTCACTAGGTCAATGTGGGTGCAAAGTCGGGACATCGAGGAGAAGCCATATGCAAGGTTTGATGGTTGTAGGCTTTATAGTTGATGAGATATTAAGAGTTGGCTTAAAAAATGACAAAGTCACTGGAGCATGAAATATAGGTCAAGGTCAGTAGGTCAATGTGGGTGCCGAGTCGGGACATCGAGGAGAAGCCATATGCAAGGTTTGATGGTTGTAGGCTTTATAGTTGATGAGATATTAAGGGTTGGCTTCAAAAATGACAAAGTCACTAGAGCACGAAATATAGGTCAAGGTCACTAGGTCAATGTGGGTGCCGAGTCGGGACATCGAGGAGAAGTCATATGCAAGGTTTGATGGTTGTAGGCTTTATGGTTGATGAGATATGAAGAGTTGGCTTCAAAAATGACAAAGTCACTAGAGCACGAAATATAGGTCAAGGTCACTAGATCAATGTGGGTGCAAAGTCGGGACATCGAGGAGAAGCCATATGCAAGGTTTGATGGTTGTAGGCTTTATAGTTGATGAGATATTAAGGGTTGGCTTCAAAAATGACAAAGTCACTGGAGCATGAAATATAGGTCAAGGTCAGTAGGTAAATGTGGGTGCCGAGTCGGGACATCGAGGAGAAGCCATATGCAAGGTTTGATGGTTGTAGGCTTTATAGTTGATGAGATATTAAAGGTTGGCTTCAAAAATGACAAAGTCACTGGAGCATGAAATATAGGTCAAGGTCAGTAGGTCAATGTGGGTGCCGAGTCGGGACATCGAGGAGAAGCCTTTTGTAAGGTTTGACAGTTCTAGGCTTTACAGTTGATGAGAAACTAACACAGCATCTGAGCATTGTACAAAGGTGTTCTAGATATTGACCTCTAGCCCCGCCCCCAGGCAGACCCCAAGGGTCCCTTCACACTAAATCACAGAGGACCCTCATATGCAGCAATGTTCCAAATATGAATGATTTCTGGTCGGTGACTATCAAGATATAACAATTTTAACTAGACTAGAAAAAGTGCCTTGAGAGGCACACGTATACCCCCGGCTGGTAGCCACAAAGCCCCCTCCCTACCCCCTACCTATACAACCCTGCACATGCTCACCCCTGACATTGAACCTCAACCCCCCAATGAAAGACAGTACCCTTATCAAGTACACTTTAGAAATAAGCACTGTAAAGCACATTGCATACAAACATGGGGGAGTGGTGTTTTAGAATGACAGATCTATTTTAGAGCAGTATACAGAGCTGACGCGCTGCAAATATCACATATATACAGCTGAAACTTTACACAGGGTGAGCATTTTTATGAGAATAGCTGGGTTTTGTTTGCGAAAAAATACATCGAAATTGGGGGTAGGGGTGGGAAATGTATCATAGCCTGAGTATAAATGACATGATAAATGGTTCTTAACCTTGGAATTATAAGTTATAATGCAAATATTGCAAATGAATTACAAAAGAGACAATTGACCATTTAGATTTATGTTGCGTAGCAACAACAGAACTCAGAAAATGCTTAAAGTCAGAATTCATAGAGTAGAACGGTTGCTAGGCAACCACATCTTGATCACTAACACTAGATCCAATTTAACTGTAGGAACATATTTCAGAGATAATGTTTTATACAGACAATACTCAACTATGATCAGTTATCTCTTTTAAACTGTGTGACATAGCTCTATTTTAATATTCTATATTAGTTCAAAAGATAAATCGTGGCCATGGATACTGCACGAGTAGTTCTCAAATAACCATAGCAACCAAAGTTGTTGGGCAAATCAGATAAAATGTGCTCTATAGAGAGATCAGATGTGTATCTAGTAAATGAAAGTAGTAAACTTGAGTCAGTCAATAGGGTTCATGAAATAGGAGAAAAGTCCCATTCATTATTGGATCACCCTCGTAAGTTCAAATTGTGAAAAAAATGACAAAAAATAATCCAAGGATTATATCCAAACCACATGCATATCTTCAGACCATGCCCCTTATACATGTAAAGTTTTAAATGAATTGGCATGAAACTGTAGGAGGAGTTGCGCACACAAGGTACCCACTGCCCATTCACTTTCATTGTCAAAATGCCTGAAAAATGGCTAAGTTCAAATTGCGAAAAAAGTGACAAAAATTAATCTGAGGATTATATCCGAACCACACGCATATCTTCAAAGCATGGTCACAACATCTGTAAAGTTTCAAGAGAATCGGAATAAAACTGTAGGAGGAGTTGCGCACACAATGTATCCACTATCTATTCACTTTATCAAGAATTAAAAAGGGAAATAACTCTCAAAGAATTGGCCCCTAGCCCCTTGAATTTACCTGAAAGAAAAAATATGGGTCCTCTTAATTTTCATATACAAACTACATACCAAATTTCAAGATCCTAGCTCTAACGGTTCCTGACCGAGTGCTCACGCATCAGTATGATCACAGACTGACTGACTGCACTCACTCACTGCACGGACAGACCCAAACCAATATGCCCCCTCAACTTCTTTGAAGTTGGGGGCATAAAAACTTTAACCGTAAGTGTGACGCGGACGTAAACGTAAACGCGGACAACCGAGGTGACAACAATAGCTCTGTGCACTTCGTGCAGGTGAGCTAAAAATGTTCTTCTTGAATCAGTGGATGAGGAAGAAGAGTCATAGAAACATTTTTGGGACCAAATCTTCATGAAAGCAATATGCTTAGCAGCTAGATAGGTGAATTGTTCATGGGTCTGCTTTGTTGTGAATTGGACATTCTACCAATTAAGTTATACCACCCATTGCATGAACATTAAATTTTGGTTTGTTTGTCATATTCAAGGCTCATAGGAAAAACTGCAACCCAAACTTAGTCTTCACCAAGTTGACAAGCTTGAAAGTTATAAGTTTTTCTCATGCTGTTGATTAAAAATTATCACAGATCTTCCTACATAATCTCATCTAATGAAGTCCAAAGAAACTGTAACTATTATCTGCCAACCTTCAGTGTTTTAGTAACTTTCATAAAGCAGCCATCTTGTATCATTCTGTAGGCCAGTTTAGCTGTGTTCCTAGAATCATCAAGACCTGCAAGGTATATATGAGCCTGAGAAAACCAACAATTTCAGTTCTGACCAGGTCTGACACAAACCGATCTGTTCAGTCACAGAAGATGGTTAGAGGCTGGAAATTTTGGATTTAGAAAGTAGAGGAATTGTACTATCCATGTAGCAAAAACAAAGGCGCTGATCAGCTTCGCAGAGACTGCTAAGCTGATCTGTGCCTTCGTTTTCGCCTGTGTAGATATTGGTTTACCCATGCGGCGGCTTATATTCAATTACAATGGTTGTTTGAATGTTAAAATAATACATGGATCATTAAAATTGACAAGTAGATATAGAACAGACTGCAAAACCACTATTAGGTGGGTCTGCCTTTAAATTGACCTTTATGTTGTGCATGACAATAAAAAATTAACATTCATCAGCAGAAATGAATGCTACATGTATTTGCTCTTGGGCATTTATTGTGTTTTTGGCTTCTCACTGATTCTTGTTTCAAGCACATGTATTTTACACAAATTAAAATTAACTCATATAAGCCTGGTGTCTTTTCTATGTGCCATAGGCAAACAGTATAGCCCCAGATGTGACGCCACAGAACGCGGCGTCCCATCTGGGGCTATTCTGTTTGCATAACGAAAATTCATCGAAAAATGGGATAAAAATTTAAAATCACTACTGACGCCCCTTTAAATGAAAGTGGACTCACCCTAACGATAATGATGGGAAAATCCATTCTTCAAATATGGGTTAAGCAATATACATATCCCTGATGCATTACCTGAATGTTCTCTGCCTTCAAAAGAAATACCAAGATCCTGGAGAGCACCATTTAATCCATTGGGTTTCCTGTCATAAAACTTCTGCAACAAGAGAAAGGGATGACTTGTAGTAAAATGTCTGACCGTCTGACATGAGTATTAAATGAGCCAGTGCATAAGAAAACCAACACCAGAGGACCAATGGTCCTGTAAACGCTCACCTGAGACCTGAGATATATATTAATAAACTTGTTTGACTAGGATGGTAATATACATAATGGTAATATACATGTATAAAACCCTAGGGCCGGGTCAGAATAACCCCTGGAGTCAATATTTTTTCAAATCATAAAAATTCAGTCCATATGCCAATTTACTGCAAATTTTGCCCTTCAAATGAATTTTAATAATTTTCCACATTCAAATGCATAGGAGACCTAAGTTGACCTTGCCATAAAATAGGTCAAGGTCATCCCAGGGTCATGATTTATGCAAACTTTGTGGAGCTCCATTCCTTGACGCTTCATGCCAAGTTTCAAAATCATAGGCCTTCTGGTTCTGAAGAAGAAGATTTTTAAAGGTTTTTGCTATTTATAGCCATGGTAGCCATCTTGGTAATGTGACTTTGACCATTTATATAAACTTTCATTAGGTCCTCCTAAGGATGCTCCACATAAAGTTTGGCTTTGATTGACCAAGCGGTTTCAGAGAAGAAGATGTTTGAATATTATTGTCATATACACGTATATAGCCACAGGAAAGAGGCAGACAACCCCCTGGGCCCAAAATATTTTCATGAATATAAATCTTCTGTCCATTTGCTCATTCCTAGTAAGTATTCTGCCATTAAATGGCATTTTCCTATTTTTCCCCATTCAAATGCATGGGCAACCTAAGTTGACCTTCCTGTAAAAAAAGGTCAAGGTCATCTCAGGGTCATGATTTATATAAACTTTGTAGAGCTCAATTCCCAGATGCTTCATGCCAAGTTTCAAAAGCACAGGCCTTCTGGTTTTGAAGAAGATTTTTAAAGGTTTTTGCTATCTACAGCCAATGGCCGCCATCTTGGTCATGTGACCATGACCATTTATACAAACTTTCATTCCCTCTTCCTAGGGATGCTCCACATAAAGTTTGGCTTTGACTGGCCATGCAGTCTCAGAGAAGAAGATGTTTGAATATTATGGTCATATACATGCATATAGCCCCGGGGCAGGGGCAGACAACCCCTGGGCCCAAAATATTTTCATAAACATAAATCTTCTGTCCATGTGCTCATTCCTAGCAAGTTTTCTGCCATTAAATGACATTTTCCTATTTTTCCCATTCAAATGCATGGGTGACCTAAGTTAACCTTGCCATAAAATAGGTCAAGGTCATCCCAGGGTCATGATTTATATAAACTTTGTAGAGCTCCATTGCCTGATGCTTCATGCCAAGTTTCAAAATCATAGGACTTCTAGTTCTGGAAAAGAAGATGTTAAAGTTTTTTACTATTTATAGCCATGGTGGCCATCTTGGTCATGTGACCATGACCATTTATATAAACTTTAGTTTCCCCTTCCTAAGGATGCCCCATGTGAAGTTTGGCTTTGATTGGCCCAGTGGTTTCAGAGGAGAAGATCTTTGAAATTGTGAACGACGGACGCCGGAGCATGGGTATACTATAATCTCACATTGTGAGCCTAACGGCTCAGGTGAGCTAAAAATGCTTGGGCGAAAACAAAGGCGCAGATCAGTTTTGCGGTAACCGAGAAGCTGATCAGCGCCTTTGTTTTCGCTGCACTGATAGTACAATTCTTCTTAAATCTGAAATTTCAAGCTTCTAGCCTGCTTCTGTGACTGTACAGCCTGGTTTGTGTCAGACCTGGTTGGAACCCAAATTGTTGGTTTTCTCACACACAGGCTCGAATAGTGATATGTCCCTCTGCTAAGCCTTTGCACACATCACTTTCTTAAAATGAGAATCGTTCAGTAAAAGTATTTTATCTCAAAAATTCTCAAGAAAGCTGATTAAAATTCAGAAAGCCTGACAATAGAGCCACGAGAAGAAGATGGATTTTAAAATCTGTGAAGTGAAAAAAGACACAAATCAGCTGTGCATTTACTGCACAGATGATCTGCATCTTTGTTCTTGCATATGCAAAAACTTCCCTTTGCTGCCCTACCCTGTAAGTGGCCCTGAGATCTATCCAGCTTGTCAACTGTACTGGCTTTAGCAGTTGTTTCCTCTTACATTCATACTGTAGACACACACCAAGGTCCCAATCTGAAATGAAGACAAAACCAGAAAATGTGTTTATGAAACACTATGCCCCCAACTGGTAAGTCACTTTCAAGATGTAAAAATGTCCAAAAAATGACTAAGTTCAAATTGTAAAAAAAAAGTGACAAAAATTAATCTGAGGAGTATATCCCAACCACATGCATATCTTCAAAGCATGGTCACCACAATGTCTGCAAAGTTTCAAAAGTATCGGTATTAAATTGTAGGAGGAGTTGCGCACACAAGGTACCCTCTATCCATTCACTAAAATGACCGAAAAAATGACTAAGTTCAAATTGTGAAAAAAATGACAAAAAATAATCCAAGGATTATATCCAAACCACATGCATATCTTCAGACCATGACCATAAAACATGTAAAGTTTTAAATGAATTGGCATGAAACTGTTGGAGAAGTTGCGCACACAAGGCACCCACTACCCATTCACTTTCATTGTCAAAATGCCCGAAAAATTGCGAAAAAAGTGACAAAAATTTATCTGAGGATTATATCCAAACCACATGCATATCTTCAAAGCATGGTCACAACTCACAACATAATTAAGTTTCAAGAGAATCGGAATAAAACTGTAGGAGGAGTTGCGCACACAAGGTACCCACTATCTATTCACTTTATCAAGAATTAAAAAGGGAAATAACTCTCACAGAATGGGCCCCTAGCCACTTGAATTTACCTGAAAGAAAAAATATGGGTCCTCTTAATGTTCATATACAAACTACATGTACATACCAAATTTCAAGATCCTAGCTCTAACGGTTCCTGACCGATGCTCAGCGTTACTCGAGCATCACAGACTGACTGCACGGACAGACCCAAACCAACAACTTCTTCGAAGTTGGGGGCATAAAAACTGGTTTTAAAATAAGCCATGTCATGAAAAAACCAACAAAGTGGTTTCCGAACAGGTCTGACACAAACAAGGCTAGAGGCTTGAAATTTAGAATTTAAATAGAAGGATTTAACTATCCGAGTAGTGAAAACAAAGGCGCTGTGTTTTCACAAAGGCAATAATCCAGTTTTCTCATGACGCAGCTCATATCATCACATTTCAAAAAACATTTGGCACATGAAATTTTGTGACACTGATGTGAGGTCCATGTGATTTTATGCTCCTGTATTCAGGTCTAAACATCTATAGAAAATAGTTGTTGATTACGAATTGAGATAATACATGTATGTGTAAGTAGAACTGCAAATCAGTCTTACAGGCTTGGCAAGGAACAGTGTTGATAAGCTTATTATCATTAAAGCTTGTTTTTCATGTAAGGAGTCAGGTTTAATAAAACAAGAAGAGTATAGCTGTGCGAGACTTATTAGTATTTACCTGACCAAGTGACAATAGTACACGTAGGTGATTTGCTATCTGGAGTCGTCTGCCCACAGCATACCACACCTTTCTCTCTGTACAGCTTGTCTAGCCAATGACAGAACTTCTTCAAACATAGATTGATGGGAATACCGTCATCTACCTTGTCCTATAACAAAACAAGTATTTGAGTTATTATGATAGATGTTTTGGGCTTTATGTCCATTCTAGCCTGACCTGCCAGAATAGTCAAACAGGCCAAAAAAAAAAGTTTTTAGATGGGTTATACGAATTTGCTGTTCTTCTAGTGAGATTTTATTGAAATGTAAAGTCTGAGACTGAGCGGATGAGCCTTGGTTTACAAGGAAAGTGGCTTAACCAGTATGCAGCAAATACCTCTACTTGAAAAAGAACACAGATCAACCTACATTCTGTAAATATCAAAATACATGAACCTGTATTTGCACAACGCACCAAATCAAGCTTTTAGATGTACAAGATCATGGTTTAATTGTTCTGGGGCTAAAATGTTTTGATACATGTAGGTACTTTGAGATATGTCCTATGTGAATTTTTTGTGTGCTTATTTTGACTGTCAAAACTATAGACTATAGAGTGATTGACTCTATGCTTAGTCATGGTGACTATTGCAAATATTTCAGAAAGCAAAATATTCTGGGAATCAAGAATTCTCCTGTTACCTGTGTTATTCCAGTGAGTTCTGTACAGAATGCGCTCAGTGTGGGTTGTTCCTGGGGCTGTACATAGTGGTGAAACTCACTCTCTACCTCTCCAGATGATGTGTTCAGTAGTACTGCAGGGAACTCAACTAACAATGAACAAAAATATGTATACATTTTACATGTAATATCATATCTATTCACAATTTCGTGGTCAGCTGAGTTAATCATGAAAGCATGTGTTATAACCTACTCACAATCTCTCCAGATGAAGTTTTCAGTCGCCCTGCATGGAACTCAGCTGATAACCAAAGAAAATATTGACAGCTTTGTGAGAAAAAATATGTTAACAATGTATTTTAATTCCACAAAATCATATCATTTCTTAACTGTTCTCTAATATTTGAGCATAATTCTATCTAGCTATCTAGATTTGAAAAGTTTTCAGTTACTATTTCAAGCCTCAACCATTCAGTTGTAGATCCCAGTTTGTGAGAAAACTAGTTTGACAACTTCTCAACACAAGTGTTTTTAGCTGTACACCTGGACATTTCGTTACAGCAAGGTTTTGGATATAACACATACCGTTCATGGACCCCAAATGGTCTAATTTTGCTATATATCTATATATTTTACTCTCATTATAACACGGATTGGTACTTACTTATTTCTTGTGATTTGAATTTGTCATCCTTCCAGCAAGTAGATTCAAAGTCAATGATAATTAAAAACGCAAACTGTTGACCTATAACAAAAAGAAAATCAAACTTTTGCAATCTTTTTGAGCGGTCGCATGGAAAAACCAACAATGTGGTTTCCAAACAGGTCTGACACAAACCAAGCTACATGTATACAAGCATAGAAGATGGCTAAATTTTGGATTTTAAAAGTAGAGGAATTGTAACTGCTAAGCTGATCTGCACCTTTGTTTTTGCATATACAGATTGTTTGTTTTCTTATGATGGTTCATTTATTGAATTCCATGATTAATGTTATTAGCAATTGCTCAAATTTACAACTTTAACAGATAAAACTTGAACAGATTAACAAAGTTTATTAACAATGAGCTGTTGTAATTTTGTAATTTTGCCTGTTTATATGCTTTTAAATCTAAATAACATGTAACTATGTCTCATATGTTAGCAGTCATAATAGATCTAGTTTTTTTTGTTTTTTTTTTCAGTTTTACGTCCCTTTCAAGCTTTTTCACTCATATCGAGACGAATCAATCGGTAGGTGGGGCGAAAACCGGAGTACCCGGGGAAAAACCACCTGACACACGCGCAAGCAGAACATGGCTTGCCTCACATATGAATTTGTGCCCCGTGCGAGGCGCGAACACACATCGGTGAGATGATCGAATGATCATGAGCACTGACGTCAGCGACCTTAACCACTCGACCACGGGGGCCGCCCAGTCTTATTAGTAATGTCATCTATGTTTATACTGTAAATTTCAAGCCTTTTCCTTTTTAAAACAATTGTCCAGAAGTTAAATCCTTGTTTGGATTTTATTTCTTTTCCTAAACATTCATGTAAAAGATACCTGTAGATTTACTATTTTTCTGTCCATTGCCAGAGGTCGAGAATGATCGCTTCCTTAGGAGACCCAGTTCTCTGTAATGAACATAATATAAGAGCTGAAAAGTAAATTATTTGCACAATTAATTTGTACTCAATTATGCCGGCACAGTCTCCCTGTACACCATCCATAGTGCAGATTATATTTTCCTTATGGTCCTGTGACAAGGGAAAAATAGTAAACTATGCTTTTGATGTAAAGTTGGTACATCTATACATTTCAGAAGAGAAATGGTGGTATTAGTTGTCCAATATGAGCAGAAGAAGTAAACAGACACGACAGATGTACAATAATTGTTTATGTTTAACTCTAAAGATACCTTATTTATAACATATAAGTGTCAAGCTATTAATAAAAGAAAATATATAAAAATACTAAATTATTCAAAAGTTACAATCTGGGCAGTATGTCCATTCTTTAGTTTAGACAAAAGAATCTTTGTAAAGAAAGGATTACTCTCTGCACCAGAGGAGAGTTCTGTGCTAGATTTTGGAAAGGCAACATCTTATTTCAAAGAGGAGAGTTCTATGCTAGATTTTGGAAAGGCAACATCTTATTTCAAAGTGGAGAAAATGATTGATACAAAAATGTGACTGTAAAGATAATTTAGACCAGAGGACCAATGGTCCTGAAAACGCTCACCTGAAACCCGAGATATATACCAATAGACTTGTTTGACTAGAATGGTAATATACATGTATATAACCCCAGGGCCATGTCAGAGCAACCCCTGGAGTCAATTTTTGTTTGAAAACATAAAACTGCAGTCCATTTGCCAATTAACTGCAAGTTTTGCCCTTCAAATGACATTTTAACAATTTTCCCCATTCAAATGCATGGGCGACCTAAGTTGACCTTGCCATAAAATAGGTCAAGGTCATCCAAGGGTCACGATTTAGATAAACTTTGTAGAGCTCCATTGCCTGATGCTTCATGCCAAGTTTCAAAATCATAGGCCTTCTGGTTCTGGAGAAAAAGATTTTTAAAGGTGTTTGCTATTTATAGCCATGGCAGCCATCTTGGTCATGTGACCTTGACCATTTATAATATATACTTTCATTCCCACTTCCTAACAATGCTCCTCATAAAGTTTGGCTTTGATTGGCCAAGCAGTTTCAGAGAAGAAGATCTTTGAATATCACGGTAATATACATGTATATTGCCCCGGGGTGGGGGCAGACAGACCCCTGGGGTCCAAATTTTTTCAGAATCATCAATTTAAAGTCCATTTGCCCATTTCTAGCAAGTTTTCCCCTACAAATGACATTTTAACACTTTTCCCCATTCAAATGCATGAGCGACCTATGTTGACCTTGCCGTAAAATAGGTCAAGGTCATCCCAGGGTCATGATTTATATAAACTTTGTAGAGCTCCAGTCACTGATGCTTCACACCAAGTTTCAAATTCATTGGCCTTCTGGTTCTGGAGAAGAAGATTTTTAAAGGTTTTTTCTATTTATAGCCATGGCTGCCATCTTGGTCATGTGACCTTGACCATTTATATAAACTTTCTTTCCCCCTTCCCAAGGATGCTCCATATGAAGTTTGGCTTTGATTGACCAAGCAGTTTCAGGGGAGAAGATGTTTCATTATTATGGAAATATACATGTATATAGTCCCGGGGCAGAGGCAGACAACCCCCCAGGGGCTAAAATTTTCAATTAACATTAATCTTCTCTCCATTTGCCTACTCCCAGTAAGTTTTACCCATTAAATAGCATTTTACCATTTTTTCCCATTCAAATGCATTGGCCACCTAGGATGACCTTTCCGTAAAATAGATCAAGGTCATCCTAAGGTCATGATTTATATAAATTATGATGGGCCCATGTCCCCGATGCTACATACCAAGTTTCGTGGAAATCGGCCCTCTGGTTCTGGAGAAGAAGATTTTTAAAGGTTTTTGCTATTTATAGCCATGGCCGCCATCTTGGTCATGTGACCTGGACCATTTATATAAACTTTTGTTCCCCCTTCCTAAGGATGCTCCACATGAAGTTTGGCTTTGATCGGCCAAGCTGTTTCAGAGGAGAAGATCTTTGAAATTGTGGATGGACGACGGACGGACGACGGAGCATTGCCATCCTATAAGCTCACCTTGTGAGCCTTCGGCTCAGGTGAGCTAAAAATGCAAGGGCATCGGCCCTTGCCTAGAAATTATTTGTAAAATGGACAGATACATGTACTTGTGTTTTAAAATGTTAAAAGATGAACTGTAATTGTTTGTAACTTTTTATTACACATATATACTAAAAGGAATAAATGAAAACAAAAGACAGCATCAGCAAAATTATACATATAAACAAATCTACAACTAAAAGAAAAACTATGAGGCCAAAATTAAAATTATATTTGTTTCCCCTTACCCGACCAACCCTAAACCAGAGGACCAATGGTCCTGTAAACGCTCACCTGAGACCTGCAGCATATACCAATAAACATGTTTGAATATTATGGTATTTAATCCCAGTGCAGGGGCAGATGAAGCCCTTGGGCCATTTTCTTTTTCAGAATAATCAATATTTTGTTCATTTGCCAATTTCCTGCTGGCTTTTTCCTTCAAATGACATTTTAACAGTTATTCCCATTCAAATGCATTGGCAACCCATGTTGACCTTGCCATAAACTGGGTCAAGGTCATCACAGGGTCATGATTTATATATATATTGTAGTACTTGAGCCATCGATGCTTCAAGCCAAGTTTCCTTGAAATCTGTCCACTGGTTCCGGAGAAGAAGATTTTTGAGAGATTTTTACCATATATGGGCCTGGTGGCCATCTTGGTCATGTGACCTAGATTATTTATATACACATTGATCACCCCATCCTTTAGATGCTTCACATAAAATTTGGCTTTGATTGGCCAAGTGGTTTCAGAGGAGCACATGTTTGAATATTATGAAGATATACAAGTATATTGCCCCGGGGTGGGGGCATATGAGCCCCTGTGGTCCATTTTTTTTGTCAGAATCATTAATAGTCAGTCCTTTAGCCCATTTCCTGCAAGACTTTCACTTTAAATGACATTTTAAAAGTTTTCCCCATTCAAATGCATTGGTGACCTATGTTGACCTATGTTGACCTTGCCATAAAATAGGTCAAGGTCATCACAGGGTCATGATTTATATATACATTGTAGTGCTTTAGCCATCAATGTTTCATGCCAAGTTTCATTGAAATTGGTCCAACGGTTCCAGAGAAAAAGATTTTTGAAGGGTTTTAACCATATTTGGGCATGGCGGCCATCTTGGTCACGTGACCTGGATTATTTATATACACATTGGTTATCCCTTCCTATTGATGCATTACATAAAATTTGGCTTTGATTGGTCAAGTGGTTTCAGAGGAGCAGACGTTTGAATATAGTGAAGATATACATGTTTATTGCCCCAGGGTGGGGGCACATGAGCCCCTGGGGTCCAATTTTTTTCAGAATCATGTATATTGCCCCGAGGTTGGGGCACATGAGCCCTTTGGGTCCATTTAAATGCATTGGCGACCTATCTTGACCTTGCCGTAAAATAGGTCAAGGTCATCACAGGGTCATGATTTATATATACATTATAGTGCTAAAGCCATCGATGCTTCATGCCAAGTTTCATTGAAATTGGTCCACCGGTTCCAGAGAAAAAGATTTTTGAAGGGGTTTTACCATATATGGGCATGGCGGCCATCTTGGTCATGTGACCTGGATTATTTATATACACATTGGTTATCCCTTCCTATTGATGCTTTACATAAAATTTGGCTTTGATTGGTCAAGCGGTTTCAGAGGAGAAGACATTTGAATATAGTGAAGATATACATGTATATTGCCCCAGGGTGGGGGCACATGAGCCCCTGGGGTCCAATTTTTTTCAGAATCATTAATATTCAGTCCTACTGCCCATTTCCTGCAAGACTTTCACTTTAAATTACATTTTAAAAGTTTTCCCCATTCAAATGCATTGGTGACTTATGTTGACCTTGCTGTAAAATAGGTCAAGGTCATCACAGGGTCATAATTTATATATACATTGTAGTGCTTGAGCCATTGATGCTTCATGCCAAGTTTCGTTGAAATCGGTCCACTGGTTCGGGAGAAGAAGATTTTTGAAGGGTTTTTACCATATATGGGCATGGCGGCCATCTTGGTCATGTGACCTGGATTTCTTATATACACATAACGGCTCAGGTGAGCTAAAAATTGCCCCTACTCAAAAAAATTTATTGCAATTTTTTATTTTTCATACAAGATTATTTTTTTTATTATTGTTAATTACAGAGAGGCAAAATTTCATGTTTTAGAAGGATACATTGTCTGATAATGCTTTCAATGATAGCCTTCTAGGTAAGTATTATTTCTGCAATCAAGCTGTAGCTATATTAGAACAACTAAAAACAAATTTCAATCTATATTAAACCTGAGAAAATAAAAATAAAATAATATTCCGACTGACTGACCCACACCTGAGAAACAGGGTCTGGTATGGTGAAACAAAAATATTTCTAAGGTTGGCCTGAAAAAAACTCTTTTATAGTCCTTTGAGATGATTGAGGATATTCTGAGAAATTAGAAAATTATTTTTGGTTTAGATACATTTTCTTACCAACATTAAATATATTTGGCCCCATCTGGATAATACTAGTCTTTTATTGACTATCCTCTTGAAAGGTGCAAAATTACAGTAATTCTCTTTGGCTCCATGTTGTCAAATCTAAAGGGTCACTGACGAGTCTGAAGTAGCCGAAACCATGGTATGCCCCATCCCCTTTCTCATTAATATATTCACTACTCTTTAAGGATCTCAGTTTTAATTTTTATTAGTTGCAGTTGCAGATCCAAAGACTTGTGGCTAGCAGACGATTTGCATGATACAGTAAGTAAAAGAAACTAGAGGACCACTGGTCCTGTAGCTCACCTGAGAGATTATCACATTGTAAGCTCATGAGATTTAAATTAATTGAGAATCGACCAATGAAAGTCTATGCATGGACACTATTGACCCCCGGGGCATGGCCAAATTTGACCCAGGGGCATGACTGGCACAATTTATAATGGGGACTACCAAACATTGCTACATACAAAATATAGAAGCTCTGGGCCTTCTTGTTTCAGAGAAGAAGATTTTTGTTAGTTTTTCCCATTGTAGGTCTATGGAGACTATCTACCCCCGGGGCGTGGCCAAATTTGACCCCAGGGGCATGGCTGGCACAATTTATGTAGAGGACCATTAGCCATTGCCACATACAAAATATCAAAGCTTTGTGCCCTGTGGTTTCAGAGAAGAAGATTTTTGAATTTTTTTCCCATAGCAAGTCTATTGAGACTATCAACCTCCGGGGCCTGGCCAAATTTGACCCCAGGGGCATGAATGGCACAATTTATGTAGAGGACCATTAGCCATTGCTACATACCAAATATCAAAGCTGTGGGCCTAGTGGTTTCAGAGAAGAAGATTTTTTAATTTTTTTCCCATAGTAAGTCTATGGAGACTATCAACCCCCGGGGCGTGGCCAAATTTGACCCCAGGGGCATGAATGGCACAATTTATGTAGAGGACCATTAGCCATTGCTACATACCAAATATCAAAGCTGTGGGCCTAGTGGTTTCAGAGAAGAAGATTTTTTTTAGTTTTTCCTATTGTAGGTCTATGGAGACTATCGACCCCGGGGGCGTAGCCAAATTTGACCCCGGGGACATGATTGGCACAATTTATGTAGAGGACCATTAGCCATTGCCACATACAAAATATCAAAGCTGTGGGCCCTGTGGTTTCAGAGAAGAAGATTTTTTATTTTTTTTCCCATAGTAAGTCTATGGAGACTATCAACCCCCGGGGCGTGGCCAAATTTGACCCCAGGGGCATGAATGGCACAATTTATGTAGAGGACCATTAGCCATTGCTACATACCAAATATCAAAGCTGTTGGCCTTGTGGTTTCAGAGAAGAAGATTTTTTTAGTTTTTTTTCCTATTGTAGGTCTATGGAGACTATCGACCCCCGGGGCGTGGCCAAATTTGACCCCAGAGACATGATTGGCACAATTTATGTAGAGGACCATTAGCCATTGCCACCTACAAAATATCAAAGCTGTGAGCCCTGTGGTTTCAGAGAAGAAGATTTTTTATTTTTTTTCCCATAGTAAGTCTACGGAGACTATCAACCCCCGGGGCGTGGCCAAATTTGACCCCAGGGGCATGAATGGCACAATTTATGTAGAGGACCATTAGCCATTGCTACATACCAAATATCAAAGCTGTGGGCCCAGTGATTTCAGAGAAGAAGATTTTTTTAGTTTTTCCAATTGTAAGTCTATGGAGACTATCGACCCCCGGGGCGTGGCCAAATTTGACCCCAGGGGCATGGCTGGCACAATTTATGTAGAGGACCATTAGCCATTGCCACATACCAAATATCAAAGCTGTGGGCCCTGTGGTTTCAGAGAAGAAGATTTTTTAATTTTTTTCCCATAGTAAGTCTATGGAGACTATCAACCCCCCGGGGCGTGGCCAAATTTGACCCCAGGGGCATGAATGGCACAATTTATGTAGAGGACCATTAGCCATTGCTACATACCAAATATCAAAGCTGTGGGCCCAGTGGTTTCAGAGAAGAA
Source organism: Rugalucina vietnamica (assembly GCA_964017185.1). Taxonomy (NCBI): domain Eukaryota; kingdom Metazoa; phylum Mollusca; class Bivalvia; order Lucinida; family Lucinidae; genus Rugalucina; species Rugalucina vietnamica. Next base: position 12,380,819 of record OZ024871.1, on the reverse strand, counting down.
GATTTTTTTAGTTTTTCCAATTGTAAGTCTATGGGACCTATCTGTTGCCATGGAAACCAGAATCTTGATACAATCTGCTCCAAAACCTAATGCCATCAATCCCCCAACCCAATTATGGTTCACATTAAATTTGATCAAGATCGGCCTACTAGCTTCAGAAATATTCTTCTTTGAAATTGTGGACGGACGACGGACGGACGGACGACGACGGACGACGGATGCCTGCCTATCCTATAAGCTCACCTGTGAGCCTTCGGCTCAGGTGAGCTAAAAATAGCTTAGAGTATAATCAATGGCTGGATTTTTTAGCATACAACAGAGAAAGTTTGCATAAAAACTAAAGATACACCCAAAGTTTGCATTTTTTAAGGTTAAGAACAATGTGCATTATTTCTAAAGCTCTCAATATTGCAAAGCTCCACTTCAGGCTTTGGACCTATTGGGTACCTTCCAAATTTTTGGCATAATTGGGCAGACACACTGCTTATCTGTAGCACTGATATTGTGAATTAGCGCACCACCTACACAGGATTACTACCGGTCCCAATAGCGTAATGGTTAGAGCGTTCGCTTCAAAAGCGGGAGGCGGGGGTTCTAATCCGGGCCGCGTCATACCAAATACGTTAAAAATGGTACCAGTGGCTACCTTGCTTGGCGCTCAGCATTAATAAGGCAAGCACTGACTACTCTTCTCTCAAAAAGATAACTTCAATGATGGGAGCTCCATGTAATACTCTGTTTATGAGGTGTTTGGAGTACTTGGTAGATTCAGATTGGCAGATTCAGATACTTGTGTGACAGTTAAAATACTTAGAGAAAATACAGAGAGTCACTTCACCGAGAGAACACTACCGCCAATTAGGGCTTAGCTACAACCAACCAACCAGGCTCTTATTTAGATCAGGGGTTCAGAGGTAAACGTTTTAGTATGCTTCTATTTAGCTTCTTGTAGTTTTAATGGCCCATCCTGAATGTTCTCCCCATCTTGCTAAATTTAAAATTTAGCACCCACCCCACACCTGAGATGATGATCAGAAATTGATCAACAGTATATGGATAGATAGACACACACACACACACACACACACACACACACACACAGATTTAACGAGGACTGCTGACCAGGATAATGGGTCAGCTGGAGTTCCAACATGTAAAATTTGTACAAATTGCTGAATATGTTGCTAAGCCAAAAGAAAACAGAATAAAAAAAAAATAGAAAAAAAAATGCCTGTCAAAGACCTTGGGCGTACTTGATTTAGAAATTTTAAGAGTGATTGGATTGGTCCAAGCAGTACGCTAAATCAAGGGAAAGTGGGCAAACGGAGTGCATTCCCATTACTAAAACAAGTGAGGAAAGTCAAATTTGTTTGAAAGTCAAATTGTTGCTTTAAATGATTTTGATTTACGGCGTGTTTATTACCCTGCAATACGCATGGATGTCTCACAAACACCTCCATGCTGAAGAAATAAATTTTGCACTCCTCGCATTGAAACATTGTTGACACCATGTTTTTTAGAGCAGGTCACGTGACTTGCTCCGACCACACCACCTTGGACGGCGGAGCGCTTCGTCACGCTCCATTGTGACTACTTGATTTAGAATCCTTATGCTCAGGTCGATCGGATCAATCGGATTGGCTATATCAAGTGCGACCCAAGCTTTTTGAGAAATTTAAAACTTGTCAGACCTGAGATAAAGATGAAGAGATTAGAAAGTCTACCTAGCGGCCACTTTATGATTGTCGCGCGTGTACCTGTGGCGCCACCTACGATCCGCCGCCATACTGTTTCGGATTATAGTCGGTACTTTTTGACTAAAAGGCGTTGTTACTAAAAGGCTAGGTAATCTTTAAACAACAAAATATGAAAGAAGAAAGGCATAAAAATCGTTTTATTTGTTGATAGGCACACAATCTATGACTGTGTTTGTCTTACGATCGTATAAATCTTGACAATTTTTGTCATTTAAGCAAAAACGGTTTGGCCCGATCTCAAAACGATGTGTAATTGTTTTTATTAAAAAGGCTTCTATGAATGACTTTTCATTGGCAAACAAGATCAATTTTCTCAAAGAACAATGTCTTACAAATCGTTTTATTGCCCTTCGATGCGGTTTGGGTATTTTTGAAAGCTTCAAATCGCCCTAATGAATCAGGTGTTTTTCACAACTTTTCGCCGCTTTGGCGTCAAAATGGAGATTTTTCTACACATTGGTTGGCATTGCAAATAAGACCAAAAAGTTACACTTGAATGCAGAATGACATATGTGCATTTACAGATGATCTCCAGTGATCGGTTGTCTATTTAGCCGATAGATTATTTTGTATTTATAACCACACACCCTCCCCATGTGCCGTGCCAGGGGACAGGATTTGGGATAGCCGCATGCCCGGAAATGTGATGGGGACAACAGAACAATTAGTTTCCACATTTTTTCGAAATAAAAACAGTGACAAAAGAAGAAATGACATATGCGTAGCAAAATGCAGGAATTTAATTATATGTTAAGCCCGAATTCGAGAAGAAAAAAAAATAGGATCCGGCGAAAGGCGCTCTGATATGCAGATTGCATTTTGACTTTGATGCTGTTGAAAAACATCCCATTGATGCATTTTCGTGCAATGTGAAAACTGCGAGACCGCGCTTGAAAACAGACACCATAGCATCTATTGAAAAGAAATCGTTGCTCAGCACGGGCAAGTATACATATAAAGCTAGAGTATTATCTTTTCAACATTTTGAGTATGACTATATCATGATGACAGCTAACATTGCAAGAAAAGTGTGGTTGCATGTTGGCCTAGAGTGTATTATTATTTTTCGTTATGTATTTATTTCAATTACTTTTCCGAATACAATCTTCAATAAAGTTACATTAAACTGTGTCAGGTATCTGTCATTAATGTGGCACGTGCCTGCAACGTGACATAAGTGCGTCTTTAACGGCTCGAAGATCAAACAAGTCGCCGAATCAACAGGTATTGCACGGTGCAATACAGGTACCTGGTAATAAAAGTGTCATTTTTTCTTTTGAAATTTCGGCGGCGACTTCTTAGAATATACATGAATGCAAGTACGAAAGATAGAGGAGGAAAAAAAAAGAATATTCAAATTCATGCCTGACTGATTCCATTTAATTCACATAATCCGTTCCTCCACTGCCCTTTTGTAGAGAAAAGTATAAAATATGACCAACAAAACGAAGGGGAAAAAAGAAGATAGAAAAAAGCGAAAATGGTTGTTGAACCAAACGTATCTCTCCAACGTGTGCAATTGAATTATATTCGGATATTGGCGGTATTCTTCATTGAACGTGATAGATAGATGTGGCTAGAATTGATATAGGGCAATCTCATTACGCTCATTTACGTCGGGGGACATCAAAATCGTTGTTGTCAGGTCTAAAGCTTAAAAAAGATGCTTTAATTTGAATTGAAGCTTTCACCAGAATCCGGGTCGTTTCGGCCCTGGGTCGTTTCGGCCTGAGTCGTTTCGGCCTGGGTCGTTTCGGCCAATTTTGGGGGTAGGTCGTTTCGGCCTTGGTAGGTGGGTCGTTTCGGTCAATTTTCTGGGTGAGTCGATTCGGCCCTGAGTCGTTTCGGCCAAAGTTTATGGAAATCTTCTGGTAAGTAACAACTCAAAGATAAATTGATCTTCTGGATTACATGCGTTTTCTTGGACATATACATGTCATGATGTATGCATGTGAGATGTTTTGAAAGTATTTTAGTCACAGTTCCAGCCTCACATCTTCTTAGTGTCTCGGAAAAAAATCCCATTGACATTTAATGATTAGTACTGGCGATAGAAAGGATTGATAGGGTTGCGGGAATGATAGATAGATAGATAGATTTTTGTTTTATAATGATTATCCATGACGCCATAGAAATGACCATTGCAGTTTCTCTATTGTTTTAATGGAATAGATGCAAATTTTTCACCCTGTAATAGACCCAAGTATCCTTGCAAGACTGGCTGCATGGTAAACTAGCCTTGTATAAAATAAACATCTAGCATAAAGTATATTATAAAGTATATAAGGATTAGATAAAATCAGGCCGAAAGGACTCACCAAAATTGGCCGAAACGACCCAGGGCCGAATCGACTCAGGCCGAAACGACCCACGACCGAAACGACTCAAGGCCGAAACGACTCACGGCCGAAACGACCCGTTACCTTTCACCTTGTTCAATAATTATCGTTATTTTTACGGTGTTAAGTATGATTAGAGATACGGCGAGATAAATCAGTTTGCGTTTTCTTTAATCTAAAGATAATCCGTTAAGAATCGTTGTATGTGTCCAATAGCGTAGAAAAAAAGCATAATTATGGGCGTAATTCGTAAGGAAAAAGAACAACAGCTTGTGCAAATCGACTGATAATTGATAAACAACTAAAGAGATGACTCTCTCTCTCTCTCTCTCTCTCTCTCTCTCTCTCTAGTCTTTCTGACAAAGATGCCGGTGTTTTGTATCTATTTGTTGGAAATTTGAAGCTCTATTTAACAGAAATAAAATCTTTTACTATTATATGAATTATTACTGGTACTGGTACTGGTTCTTGTAGAGTTGTTGAGTTCCGAATTATGGCGAAGAAAATTTAAACGATTCATATTTGCTAATATACAAAAATTCGGACCACATTCAGCGGCCGGTAAAATATTGATTTTTTTCACCGATTTACCTGTCTACCTAAGCGACAGACACAGCAGAGGCAAATATCAATATTCAATAGCAGTTTCAGATCTCTGTATTTTTATCTCAGGTCAGACCAACAAAATGACACTTTTGATGCAAATTTGATGACGGCACAAAGGCAAAATATCTTTAGTAACAGGTCATCAAATCTGAAATTATACCTGGCCAATTCTTTAGTTGTTTTCATACTAAAAGACTAAAATACAAACTAAAAACAAAATTGACAGATTGAAATCCCCGCTCCTCGATAAAATCTAAAGATATTCGATTGAAAAGTTTGCTATTGGTATAAACTCCGTGTACCTCGGTTAGGACGCGCCCAGGACACCTCGGCCAAAATCGATATTCTCGGGTCGAAGGAAGCGAGGTAGCCGCGAGTGGTTAGCACACTGGCTTCTTGTACTAGAGGTCCAGGGTTCGATCCCCGCCGGCGGCGAGGAAAACTTGTTGGTCCGAACTTGCTTCCCTTCGTGTCATTTACTGGAATGACATGATACAGTGCGCCGTCCTTCGGATCGGGACGTTAACTGGAGGCCCCATGTGCAGGGACAGTCATCCCCGGTGCAGGTTAAAGATGCCTATACAGGTTCTATCCTCATGCATGTAGGCTCATCCTGCAAACACATCGGAGTGTACAATGTACATCTCCCAAGAACAATCAGAAATTGATTGATGGGAGTAACAAGAAAACAAAACAAAAACAGGTCGAGACATTTTATAGTTTATCTTGAAAATAACATGTACTTATTCTGTTGTGTCTATCCACAGGACATTGACAATTAATGTCTACAAGCAAAATAACTGTACCAAAAATGACAAAAAGCGGTTCAGTCCGCTAAATACCTAGGTTTAACTATCACAGACAACCTTGATTGGGGTCAGAATCAGAATCAGAATAGTTGAACTGGTGAAACGTCAAACTGACAATACCACACCAGGGGGGATGGGGCTTGACCGGAGGGGATTAGTCCCGAGCTCTCACAAGAAAAGTAAATTTAGACACACAATCATCTGACAATTCAGCAGAGGAGATCAGAGAATCATGGAGTTCATTCCAATCCCTAATAGTCTGGGGAAAAATCTGTGTAAATAGGCATTTGTACTTGCAGAAGGTATCTGAAATGCCATGGAGTGTTGATTCATACAACGCCTATTTTTGGAGATAAGGTCATCTGTGGGTATTTTGCTCACCCTTTTAGACCTTTGTAAAGCAATATAATTATATTATCCTTCCTTCTTTTCTGCAGGGATTCCCATTTTAGTTTTTTTAAGGATGTCAGTCATACTACCTTTTTCATATGTATATTTCCTAGTTACAAACCTAGCCCTGCAAAATCTGGCGAGTTCATTATCAATCACACGCCAGCCAGCCACCAACTTGTTTATTCTTTGTTACCATGGTTTCAGCCAATAGAAAATTGTTTATGTGCATGAGTCAGTCAATGCACTATGAGTTCATACAAGTACATCCACGAATAATTGGATGTAACCATTGGCGTGCAGCTGTCCGCTTGTGTTATTGGATTTTCAAATCCGACACATGCGCAGTGGAGCAGTCTACACGCTTTTGCATTTTCTTCAAATCATCTATCAGACCTTCGTAATGAGGGTCCCAAACTGAGCTACCATATTCAAGAATAGATCTCACCAGACCTGTATAGGCAGCTTCTCTCATATCTTGGGGGCAAGAAAACAGATTACGTCTAAAAATACTAAGGGTCCTATTGGCTTTGGTGACACATTGCTGATGTGAGTGTTCCATTTTAAATCCTTAGTTATTGTAACACCTAGATATTTGATACTTTCAACATTTTCCAACACAGTACCCTCAAGCTTGTAAGAAGCCAGAATTTTACTAGTACGTTTATTCGTCAGCTGCATCATGGTGCACTTGACGGGTTGGAATCTCATACCCCATTTCCGGGCCCAACTACCTAATCGATCAATATCCTTCTGAAGTTTCACTGTATCCTCCACATTTTTAATTTCACGATAACAGACACAGTCATCAGCAAAGAGTCAGATTTCCGATTCAATATCCGAGGTGATATCATTTATATGCAACGAAAACAACAAGGGGCCAAGAACGGTGCCCTGTGGGACACCAGATACAACAGGAGCCCAGTCAACATATTTCGGAAATTACATGCAAGGCAACTAAGACTTTGGGCTTTCTACGGCGCAATTTGGCATTGGCACCTAGGCATACTAAAGAAGTTGTAAACTAAACATTGGTTCGTCCTCAACTTGAGTATGCAGCTCCTATTTGGCATCCCTATAATGAAGCTCAGACTGATAAGGTGGAGAAGGTGCAGAGGACTGCAGCCAGGTGGACCTGCAGGAAAAGGAGGAACTCCAGTAGCGTCGGTGATATGCTTGACGAGCTTGAGTGGCCATCCCTGGAGTCCCGCAGAGAGACCTTCTTCTACAAGATACACTCCGGTACAGTGTCTTTTGATAAAGACAAGTACCTGACCCCGGCACCCAACCTAAGGCGAACTCGGGCATCGCATGAATCACAGTATACAAGACAATTTGCCTATAGTGATGCCCTGAAAAATTCATTTTTCCCCAGAACTATTCCGGTTTGGAATAGTCTCCCTTCTTCAGTAGTCTCACAGTCAAGATACAGTACCTACAGTCAAAACTGTCACATATGGGCAGAGGTCATTTAGGTTCGAGTCTGCCCGTGTGTGGAACAGTTTACCCAATGAGTTTAGAACAGCAGGGAGCTTCCGTGAGTTCCAGGGTCTGATCCGCACATGGGTAGGCCCTAGATGCAACTGCGCCATGTGTGGCAGTTAAGAAGGTCAGGTTAGTAAACTGTGTTGTTTTAAATGTGTGTATTTTATTTCATGTCATTTTATTTTGCTTATGCTTTGTCTGCCATTTTGTTTAGTTTGCCTTTGTCTTATTTTGCTTGTGTGCTATGTTTGTCTGTCAAATTTGCTTATATTTTATACCTTGTTTTTTTTGCATGTCTTCTTAATGCAGTGGTGTTGCCTTTCCTGTGCCCGTGTGGACTGCCCGTACAGCAGGGAAGGGCAACAGCATAACATTTTTTTTTCTTAAACGCCCTATTTCATAGGTTTTTTTTTTTTTTTTTTTTTTTTTTTTTTTTTTTTTTTTTTTTTTTTTTTTTTTAATTTTATGAAAACCTTTTCCGACCAGCCCTAAGTCTGCCATTGAAACTTTTTTGCTTTCGTAACAAGATTGTAAACATTAATCTGTTTAATTGTCTTGTTTTGCTTTCGAATTTTCGGTTTCAAGGGCATCATGATTATAGAGATTTTTTCAAAAAAAATTCATATATATGTGTATATATGTAATATACTACTCCAGCTCTGTATAATGTTTTAATCGCATGCTTCAATTTTTATTTCATCTATAATTCATATATTTTCATTTAGCTATATCTGCGTCTTTCATGTAATTTTTCAGTCATTGTCCAATTTAATTCAAGTGCAATAATTTGCGTTCTTATGCAAATCTGCCTAGCATTGATTTAAAAGTTTATATCCACTTTTTTCTTATCAAACTTAATACTGATTTGATACTTTTTCTACAGCTGTTTTACATTTGTTATTTTTTATACTATTGTTTGTCGGAAAATAGCTCATGTAGCTAATGTTGCTTGTTATATAGAAACCGACGTTAAATAAAAAATTCTTGTATCTTGTATCTTGTCTCATCTAAGACCAGATTGAGGAATTTAATTAAGGCTTCTATTTAATCATAGGCCCAGAGGCATGTGTTTTAGTATGCCTCAGATCTATATCTTGTAAATAGTTTTAATGGCTCATCCCAAATGTTTTCCCCTTGACTAAATTCTGAATTTAGCCACCCACCCCACACCTGAGGTGATGATCAGAAATTGATCGACTCAGACAGTATCTGTTAAATGACACCTAAGACACCTAAGACGATAATCCAATTAACAAGCACACGCAGTAGATAATCATCGACAACTAATCTAATTAATGGACAAGAAAAGAATATAGAATTTCTTTAATGTACCTGATCACCCAATGTACCTGATCACTTAATTCCATCGGAACACCTGGAATCTCTCTCTCTCTCTCTCTCTCTCTCTCTCTCTCTCTCTCTCTCTCTCTCTCTCTCTCTCTCTCTCTCTCTCTCTCTCTCTCTCTCTCTCTCTCTCTCTCAATCGGATCCCGAAGCTCGATTAACAATTGTCCAAATATATTATCTTTCTATGTCAAGATGTTGGTTTATAACCAATCAAATTATTATTATGGTTAAAAATGTATCTGGGATGTAAATTTGCTTTTAAAATTTAATATTAGAGGCGATTTCGCTGATTGAACTGGTTGAGAAATCGGCTCTCCTAGCTCGAATATTACTTAACAATTATCAAATTTTATTATCTTATACATCGATATGTTGGCCTATAACTAATGAAACATATTATCAAGGAAATAATGTCTTCTGGTTACCAATTTGCCTTTAAATTATTAAAAAAGGGACGATTTCGCATTTCATTTTGATTTCGCGAAATCGCCTTGATTTAGCATTTCAGTACTACCGTAAATATGACCGTCCCCTCTCACATGTACAGAATTGTAAGTATTCCAGTCCGGGCCTTGACCTATGTTTGTGTTCATTCAAACAATAAAGGGTTACTGCAATCCTTCAGTGCGATCACCGGTGCGCTACTTACTGGCGGGATCTACAGACTAACAAAAGGACACGATTGTCATGCAAATAGTCAAAGGTCGTGGTCACAGAAGCGCTTAATTAAGCGTCCATGTGACCATTACAATTGATGAAAGTGTGATAATTCTCGTTTTTACGAATAAAGAGTAAATAGCAATGTCTAGCAGGCGCGATAAACGACTGGAAGCAAAGAAAAGGAAGGCAGAGGCATTCCTCAAGCTAGTGAAAGAAGAAACAAAGGTCATTAAAAAGTGATGATACTTGACATTCAGATTCCACTTCTATTTGGATTTTACCTGATTCCCTCACCATGCTTTCATAATGCTGTATTTCACCAGAGAATTTGGCTTGTCTGAATCTGAATTTTGTTGTTGTTGTTGTTGCATGCCAAATTTTATTGTCCAGGGTGTGCGCCAGGAGGGAAATTAGACCCTGGCTCTCACGAGATACGAACTTGTACCCCGACTTGGACACACAGTCGTGTCAGGTGATATATTCCTAGCTTGCAATTATCTGCCAGTAGTGGAATAATTCAGGCCCTTAATAAATAATTGTTTGCCTGGCATTTGCTACCTACTTGCGTTTACTATTTGGTGCGACAAATAAACCTGCAATTTATTTTTCCATCCATGTACATCATTCCATAATTTTGGTCCATTTTGCCCGAATGGTGATGATACTCATATTTTGATTGACATTGTATCCGCAAGATGGCTGTACTGATAACGCTACTTATCACTACGAAACATGCCCATGCAATATACAGAGGTTTTTACAGTTGTAAAGAAATGAAAATTTTCAGTAGAAATTTTTGCTATTTTTCTTATTTCTGATCAAAACATAGAACCTAGAACCGAGGCGGTTCTACAGAGTACCGACAATCTATGTTTTGGGGCAAAAATTATAAAAAAAAATAGGTATAACCCTGCATACCCCAGTTTTGCTATATAAATATAAAAGTGGGGTTTGAGAGCGTACATATTTCACGGTCATGTTTTTGTGATGTTGACATGGCTTTAAGCCTTACCCAGATAGCATGACAACGTTGGCCCAACGTAGGATTTCGGTATTGTGCTACGTTGGCCCAACGTCGGTAGCCTAAGTTGGCCCAACGTCATTTTGCTCATCGAGCCTCCGTTGGGCCAACGTGTTGGGCCAACGTAGGTCAAAGTGTACTGATAACGTCGATTTAACGTTGATTCAATGTTGGGCCAACGTTACATTTAAGTTGGCTTAATGTTAGTTAGCCTATCAAATGCCAACCTTAGTACCTGTGCCTTGTGCACTAAATGTTGAAGTATGCTAGTAGTAAACTGAAATAGACAAAACAACTGCACATGTTTCGGTATCTTTATTAGAAATACATGTATCAAACAAACATATATTCAAGTAGATCTGTTCCTTTATCAGGCTGCACGGATGAGTCCGTTGTTCTCCTTTGTAGCCGTCGTCATTGTTAAGGCTGTTGCTTTTCCGATTGTGCGGTGCCTGCGCATAGATGTACAGGCCGATCTGTTTGTTTGTTAAGCCTGATCTGTTTCCTTTTGAGTCTGTGTGGGTGAGCTTACATGAACACGCTGACTCGTCTGTTCATTCGCTGATCTAGTGAATTTGCAGGATTGTCTTTTCCTACTATAGACTGTGCAGGTTGATTCTTCCTCGAAAGTCTGCGTAGATGTGCAGAAGGATCCATTCCTTTGTTTTACTGTTCGACTGTGCAGACCGATCTGCTCCGTTGTTAAAGGTTTCCATTTCTTTGTTAGAATGTGTACATGCTGATCTGGTTTGGGATGCGCATACTGATCTTTTCTCTTTTAGTAGCAGTATCATCACAGCACAACTTAGATAAATCTGAAAATAAATCAATTAATAAACTGAATAATTTATTTTTCAATGACATATTTATCTTATTTTCAAAACATGATAATAATCATAATAATAATAAAACATGGTTTAACAACAGCAAAAATGAACATTACCAGAAAAAAATAGAATAAAATGGAGAGAGAAAATAATTTACCATTTCTTAACTTCTGCAACATTTTCTTTGTCTCTTCAAACTGCAATAAGTACATGTATCTGTTGTATCTGTTGCTAATATAGCCGCTACGCGAGAAAACTGGTTTTGGGAATTTCCAACCAGGTCTGACCCAAACCGGCCTATACACACCCAAAAAACGCTACAGAGTTGAAGTATTGGTTATAAGCAGAGGAGGAATAGTGCTATCCATGTAGCGACAACAAAGATGCTGATCAGCTGTGCTGTTACTGCACAGCTGACCTACGCCTTTGTTTTCACGTAAACAAAAGTCTGGTTATCTCATGACGCGGCTCAATTATCCATAGATAATTGTGGCCACATATTCTGTTCTTCTGGGTATCATGTTTCAGATTAATTTGTGGTGAAAGCAGTAGGTGACCTGTCTGTTTTATGATAACAATTAATTTGATTATACCTAATGTGTTTCTTATCTAAGCATGTGCATCAAAAAGCTAGAAAAAATGGAAAACTATTTTTTTTATCAATGCAAACAAAATTATATGAATATTAAATCTACTCTTTATTGCACCAAAAAATAGTTATACATATTATTTAAGAAAAAAAAACATGAGTTTCACATCAGGAATACATTACGTGTGCAATCAGCATGTGCATCTACACAGTCAATCAGTGCAGGTCAATTACTATCTGAGCCTATGCATGAGAAAAACAACAATCTGGTTCTCTGACCAGGTCTAACACAAACCAGACTGTAGAGCCGAAGAAGATAGAAATTTCAGATTTAGAGAAAGAATAATCAAATGTACTTTCTCTGGAGTGAAGACAAAGGCGCTTATCACCTGTGCAGTAACTGCACAGCTGCGCCTTTGTTGTCGCGTCTTTGTGTTCACATATACAGAATGTTGGGTCTCTGATGCATCGGCTCACCTAGTGTATAAGGTGATGTCGTGAAAAAAGTTTGCCTTTACCGAATTTCACCGTATGACAAGAAACAGGACAGTACATAGGTCCTTGAAATGTTAGATTTAGGATGAGACGGGTTTAACATTTAGGCAGCGATAAGAAAAGCGCTGATCATCTGTGGGCTGACTGTGCAGCTGCTCTGTACCTTTGATTCTGCATGAGCAAAATGTGTGTTTTCTGGTTGTACACCACATTTTAATGGAATGTTGGTTTGAAGTAAGCCGACAAGTAAAACGGCTTAATTACATGTATACAGAGCAAAAATTGGTCAAATTTGGGAATACGTTAGATTGAATCTGGAATGTCCTGGTCTACCTGCAACTTATGCCTGATCAGATTATGTAACAACTTACACCTGATCAGATAATGTAAAGGTTTTTCTTTAGTTGTTTTGACCATTTAAGAGTTTGAATTGTCACTTTTTCGGGTTTGATGTGCTAACGTTGGCCCAATGTTGGGCCAACATTATACACATGTATAAACATTTTAGGAAACTTACGACGTTTGGCCAACGTTGGGCCAACGTTACACATATGTATGTACATTTGAGAAAACTTACGATGTTGGGCCAACGTTGGGCCAATGTCACAATAATTGAAAGGAAAAGTTTTATTTTTTCAATAAAAGGAAAACGTTTTCCCATCACTATGCCAACTTAAGTATTATTTGACTGTCTAAATTAAATAAATAAGATTTTGTGTCACAAATGGGTCAACATAGATCCAACGTAGGCCCAACGTTACACTGCCAACGACTAACCATTTACCAACGATGCGATTCAATGCCAACGTTGGGCCAACGTTGTCATGCTATCTGGGTAGATAATGGGGATCAGAATCAGCATAGTTTACTGGTGAAACATTAAATGACAATACCACACCAGAGGGATGGGGCTTGACTGGAGGGGATTAGTCCCTAGCTCTCACAAGGAATCCGGGTCAAGTCGGCCTCGGGTCAAGTCGGCCCAGGTCAGCTCGGTCGGGTCAACTCGGCCAGGTGTATATGGTATATGGGTTTATGTTTGTTGGTAGCTAGACTGATACAGAAAGATTGTTCAAAAAGGGAGGTTATAAATTTTGTATCATTTATATTCCAATATTTCGCATATTTTCTTTTCTTTTTATTTCCATTCTATGTTTATCTGTACATGTGGCGTCTATATTCATTTTAATTTTGATGCAATTAATTGCTAATTTATATCTGTCGTTACCCAGAAAAATAAAAGAATAATGACTTATTTCGTTAATGGTCTATTAATATTGTTGTTCTTTTTACCTATTAAAACTGAGTAGCAAATAAGCGCATTTGATAAATTGATCACGTACAGGTTTAGGTGTACCAAAACCAATTGCTGTCTAGATTTTTTATCACAGTCGGTGCTAAGTATATCTAAAATGCTCTTCCTATATTCCAAGAATGATTTAAACATATAGTAACAGTAACACAGCTCCAAACATTTCTTTACCAAACAATGTAAAACATAAACAGGCCGAGTTGACGCAGGGGCCAAGTTGGTACCAGACCGAGTTGACCTGCTTCCCTCACAAGAGAAGTAAATTTAGACACACAATCATCTGACATTTCAGTGAAGGGGATCAGAGAATCAGGGAGGTCATTCCAATCTCTAATAGTCTGAGGAAAAAAGTATGTAAAGAGGCATTTGTACTTGCTGAAGGTATCTGAAATGATTTCTACGCCTATTCTTTGAGATAAGGTCATCGTTGGGCATTTTTGCTCTTCCTTTTAGACCTTTGTATAGCAATATAATTCTATTGGCAATATAAATTCTATTATCCATCCTTCCTTTCTGCAAGGATTCCCATTTCAGTTTTTAAGGATGCCAGTCATACTACCTTTTTCTATATTATTAGGCTGAAACATCAAAATCACAAGGAGATGAAGGCAACGAGAAGAAAGTAAAGGGAGACAATGCCAGTGTGTCACTGTCGGCAGAGGAAATGATTGCTGCCTACAAACAAGAGCTGAGGGAAAGACAGAAGAAGTCTATGGTATGAATAACAAGCATGATGATGTGCAATGAAATAAAATTTGAGCCGTGACGTGAGAAATCGGTCTACGAGGTTTCAGACCAGGTCCTACTCAAACCAAGCTGTACAAGCACAGAAGATGGCTAGAAGCTTCGAATTTCAAATTCAAAAAGAAGAGGGATTGTTCTATCCATGTAGTGGAAACAAAGGTGCAGTTACTGCACAGCTGATCTGCAACTTTTTTTTTTGGCATAGGCAAAAATACGGTTTTTATCATGACACGGCTCATTTATGATGACACTAAATAGCTGAAAACATACATTCTGGCACGTTCTAAAATCATCCACATTTCATTTTTGATAAAAAGCAAAAGTTGAAGCCCCTTTTACCTCAATTTTACTATATAACAACTTGGGAGTTGAATGGAACCTTTATTTAATACATGGCCTTACTAGCATGATAATAAATGGCTACGTTCGGGGTTCTCCCAATGGTAAAATATGCAAATCTACCAGAGGTACTGTTGGTACAATTTTTACCAATGGTAACCAGAAAACCCTGAACGTTTTTCTTCTGCCAATGGTACCATTGGTACCAATGGTACCATTGGTAGATCACATGGTGGAATTTTTATCATATTGATCAATACACCTCACTTGTTTTTGTCTTTCTTATTTACTTCGTGTATATTGTGTTATTTATAACATTTACATCTGCATGTATGACAAAAGTATTGCTTATTTACGAAATTCATGATATATTTTTAGGCTCGCCATATTGAATCACGTGACTTTTCCCGCGTTGGTAGAATTACCCATGCTGTATTCTGTCTGCGTCATTTGCTGCCGTATGTTGTTAACATTGGAACCAGTGGTATCAATGGCATTACCAATTGTACCATTGGTAAAACCTTGAACGGAATTTGTCTACCAATGGTACCATTTTTACCATTGGTAAAAACTACGAACGCACACAATATTTACATGTACATGGGTTGTGAGATTGGTTCATTGAAAACCAATTTCATTCAGGTTCAACAGCTAGTGTCAGATAAAGAAATTTCTTTGAAATAAATTGTGAACTTGTATTTATAATCATGCTTAAACATGCTAAGATTTTGATACTTTGAATTTTGAAATATTCTAGCAAAGACCAAAGCTGTTCCTGACTTTAGATGAACTAACGAGAGAGCATCCAACCAACATGTTTACAGAGCAAGTGAAACAGTTACCACCCTTGTTTATCTCAGATGTACAACACCTCCTACTGTTCGCTCTACAAGGCAATAGAGCTAGTATGATGCCGAGGTAAATAGCACTTCAGGCTGCCCAAGCTAATCTCTTAAAGCAGAATGAATTATATATGCATTTTAAGCATATTGAACAAAGTGCATAAGCTTATATTCTGTTGGTGTTTTTTCTGTGTTGTATATTAGCTTTAAGACTTTAGTTACAACAACAAAATAAAATTGTGTGACTTGTTGGTCTGTTTATAAGATGAAAACCTCTTTCTTTTTGTGTCTTATATTCTGGAGGCTTTTCCCAGTTCAAGTTTCAAAGATTCCAAAATTTTACCAAAATTTCAAGAGGTTAGCCTTTTTTGTGACCGTGCATCCTAGTTGATCAGACCTGGCCCCAAAGGTTATAAAACTTTTTTCATGCTCAACTCAGCTGAGACTAAAATTTATCCTGCTCATAAATGTTTAAATGCCAACAATTGTTGGCATTTTAACATTTATGAGCAGGATAAATTACAGGCTTTGGAGTTCTAAACCTTCAATTTCAAGATATTTGGGCTATTTTGGTATTTATGAGCTGTTTAAATTTCATGCTCAGCTGAGGTGAGCTTGAAAAAAGTTTTATAACCTCGGGGGCCTGATCAGAAGCCCCAAACAAACACTTTCTTGTAACACAATTTGAATGATTTGCTGTTTTAGATGGTGTCGCCTACTGCGTGTGGGTAAGGTAGATAAAGTAGTGGTAGTGGTGCTAGATGATGTCTCGGCCGAGGAGTTCAAACAGCATGGGGACAGTTTACCTACACTCAAGAGTGCCTTTGATATCGTGAGTTATGATGCTGCAATATTCAAGCTATTAAATAATGCCAATAAAATGCAATAAGATTGATTTAAAAATAATCTGTTAAATACATGTAAAATCTTTGGGATTCGAAACTTGCTCTTTCAAACTAAACTTTCTCTAAGCTCTTAAAGTACAAAAGCTTCATTCATATGCATGAACACTCATTTTTATGTTTCCAATCTCTATTTAACAGTTTGTCTTCTACTTAGACTGAAATGTTTTAGGCAGGTTTTCTTCCTGTTTCTATGTTTTTCCAGTCAGTTGAGATGATAGCCCCTGTCCAGAATGGCAGTTCAGTTAGAGAAGATTTACTCACAGTACCCCTCAGTGTTACATCACTGACTAACATTGTCTACTATATGAGCCGCGTCGTGAGAAAACCGGCCTTCGGGGTTTCCGACCAGGTCTGGCACAAACCGGCCTGTACAGTCACGGAAGAAAGTTAGATGCTTGAAATTTCGCATTTAAGAAGAAGAGGGATTGTACTATCCGTTCAGCGAAAACGAAGGCGCTGATCAGCTTCGCAGTTACACTGCCCCTTTGTTTTCGCATAGGCAATAATCCCGTTTTCTCACGACGCGGCTTATATGATTCTGTGTATATGTTACAGTCAGTTGAGATGGTGGCTCCTGTTCAGTATGGCAGTTCAGTTAGAGAAGATCTCCTCACAGTACCCCTCAGTGTTACATCACTGATTAACATTGTCTACTATATGATACTGTCTATATGTTGCAGTCAGTTGATATGGTAGCTCCTGTCCAGTATGGCAGTTCAGTTAGAGAAGATCTCCTCACAGTACCCCTCAGTGTTACATCACTGACTAACATTGTCTACTATATGATACTGTCTATATGTTGCAGTCAGTTGAGATGTTAGCTCCTGTCCAGTATGGCAGTTCAGTTAGAGAAGATCTCCTCACAGTACCCCTCAGTGTTACATCACTGACTAACATGATACTGTCTATATGTTGCTGTCAGTTGAGATGTTAGCTCCTGTCCAGTATGGCAGTTCAGTTAGAGAAGATCTCCTCACAGTACCCCTCAGTGTTACATCACTGACTAACATTGTCTACTATATGATACTGTCTATTTGTTGCAGTCATTTAGCTCCTGTCCAGTATGACAGTTCAGTTAGAGAAGATCTCCTCACAGTACCTCTCAGTGTTACATCATTGTCTAACATTGTCTACTATATGATACTGTCTATATGCTGCAGTCAGTTGATATGGTAGCTCCTGTCCACTATGGCAGTTCAGTTAGAGAAGATCTCCTCACAGTACACCTCAGTGTTACATCACTGATTAACATTGTCTACTATATGATACTGTCTATATGTTGCAGTCAGTTGAGATGGTAGCTCCTGTCCATTATGGCAGTTCAGTTAGAGAAGATCTCCTCACATAGTTAAGACAGAAAATGAGAAAAGACGCTTCGTTATGAAGGTACAGGCATTTTGTGAGGAAAAAAAGATCATTTTTAGGGGTATTCGGGTATGCTGAATCCAAAAACCAATGTTGGCAAGCTGAGAAATGGCTCCTTCACCATCTAATTTGCATATTTCCAAGATGGCCGCCAAAATTAAGAAAAACATCAATTGCTGCAAATTGGTATATGTTAAGGATTCCAAACAGCTACAAAATAATAAAAATAACATTTTATAATGATTAGAATGTCTTCAGTGAATAATAAAAAAAATCTCAAAAGTTAAAAGGCCGAGGTCGGGGTGCGGCGGGGGCAGGGGTGTGGACTTTTCTATATGTACCTACAAAAGTGATCATGTTTCCACTGTAACAAGTCCTAGGCCACTGCACCTGGTCTCACTGTAAAGCATAGATAAAGCCTTTTGGTCCTTTGGTAAGCATGGTAAGTAATGCAAATTATCGAATTTGCATATTCATGAATTTCAATGAAAAAAATAACAAATGGCTGAAAAATGGTTTTAAAATCCATAAATAAACACATTTCAGGCCGAAGCGGTCATTATGACAACTTGTTTTTGCACCAGTTATACCATATATGACAAATATATTGATGTCATGGGTCAATATGAAACTCATCTCATTAGCATATTCATGAATATTTATTGAAATGTCAAAAATAGGGGCGAAAACCAGGGAAAACACCATTGCCATTGAAAGGTTTTTGGTGCGTTATATTACTGTCAGTTTGGTCAGATGGGCCAATTAAATGCAATAAAAAGTTGTCTTCAACAATGAACACATTCGCATGATATAAAAATCACATTGTTTCTACAACTACTGTACTGTGATTCTATAGAATGGGATGAACTTACAAAAATACCCATGTCCCACCAAAAGCATACTTTAGAATACTATGATTGGTCCGATAGTTTTGCATTGACATAGCAATTTAACCTTCATAACTAATATTGAAATCATTGAATTTACATATATTCATAAATATTAATAAATATCAGAATGAGAGAAAATTCGTGGAAAAATAGGGCTTATATGTACAAAAACACCTGTACCCAGGCTGTTAAAGAACCTAGGATGCCGAAAGAGATGTCAAATGAATGCTGTGGCAATGTACTATCACTCTAAAATATTATATAAGAATAATAGGATTTGCAATTTCATGTATATTAATGAAACCTTTAAAAACAGGTCAGAAAATAATGGAAAAATTAAAGGGCTATAAACGAAAAAAAAATGACTTATATCTTGGCAACCCACGCCCTAAAGTGCTGAATAATGTATCAAATGGTTATTAAGGCAATATTATGCCATCCTATATTACAATTTATAAGTCATTTGATTTTTATTTTCATGAATATTAATAACATCTTTAGGAATTGACCTGGCCCTATTTTTTCATATCAAGTGTGTTTATTTGTTTCCAGCTAACCGTAATGGCTCATAGTTTCTTCATAAACATAAAACGTCTCAGTGATGATGAACCCTGAAAGCAGAAGGTTGTATGCACGTAAAAAACGCACATATCATGGCTATTGATAGACCTAGAGAGCTGAAATTGGTATCAAATGATTGCGTAGACATTGTTCTATAACCATATAATCTGCTTTTTTGCTTTATCTGACATATTTGTTGTATGAATGTTAATAAGATCCTTATAAATAAGAGAATAATGACCGGAAAATGAGGGGGGTTTACCAATAAAATTGCTTATGTCTGGACTGCAAGATAGACTTAGAGAGTTCAAAGTGGCATCAAATTAAAGTAGCATCAAATTATTGCTAGTACACATACAATCTATTATTGCCATATGTTCAGATTTATAAAGCATATTGTTAGCAACCAAGAGATTTTGTTTGAGCACAACCTTCAATTTTATGTATTTTTTTTAGCTCACCTGAGCCGTCAGGCTCACAAGGTGAGCTTATAGGATGGCCATGATCCGGCGTCTGTCCGTCCGTCGTCCGTCGTCCGTCGTCCACCATTTTCAAAGATCTTCTTCTCTGAAACCGCTTGGCCAATCAAAGCCAAATTTTACATGAAGCATCTATGGGAAGGGGGAACCAATGTGTATATAAATAATCCAGGTCACATGACCAAGATGGCCGCCATGCCCATATATGGTAAAAACCCTTCAAAAATCTTCTTCTCCGGAACCACTGGACCGATTTCAACCAAACTTGGCATGAAGCATCGATGACTCAAGTACTACAATGTGTATATAAATCATGACCTTGCGGTGACCTTGACCTATTTTACAGCAAGGTCAACATAGGTCGCCTTTGCATTTGAATGGGAAAAAATGTTAAATTGTCATTTAAAGGAAAAATCTTGCAGAAAATGAGCAGTAGGACTGAATATTAACGATTCTGAAAAAAATTGGGCACCAGGGGCTCATCCGCCCCCACCCCGGGGCAATATACATGTATATTATCATAATATTCAAACATCTTCTTCTCTGAAACCGCTTGGCCAATCAAAGCCAAATTTTACATGAAGCATCTATGGGAAGGGGGAACCAATGTGTATATAAATAATCCAGGTCACATGACCAAGATGGCCGCCATGCCCATATATGGTAAAAACCCTTCAAAAATCTTCTTCTCCAGAACCGGTGGACCGATTTCAACAAAACTTGGCATGAAGCATCGATGGCTCAAGCACTACAATGTGTATATAATTCATGACCTTTTCATGACCTTGACCTATTTTACGGCAAGGTCAACATAGGTCGCCAATGCATTTGAATGGAGAAAACTTTTAAAATGTAATTTAAAGTGAAAGTCTTGCAGGAAATGGGAAGTAGGACTGAAAATTAATGATTCTGAAAAAAATTGGACCCCAGGGGCTCATGTCCCCCCACCCCGGGGCAATATACATGTATATTTCCATAATATATATTCAAACCTCTTCTCCTCTGAAATTGCTTGGCCAATCAAAGCCAGATTTTATGTGAAGCATCTATAGAATTGAGGAATCAATGTGTATATAAATAATCTAGGTCACATGACAAAGATGGCCGCCATGCCCATATATGGTAAAAACCCATCAAAAATCTTCTTCTCTGAAACCAATGGAATGATTTCAAGGAAACTTGGTGTGAAGCATCGATGGCTAAAGTACTCCAATGTATATATAAATCATGACCCTGTGATGACCTTGACCAAGTTTATGGCAAGGTCAACATGGGTTGCCTATGCATTTGAATTGGGAAAACTGTTAAAATGTCATTTGAAGGGAAAAGCCAGCAGGAAATTGGCAAATGGACAGAATATTGAAGATTCTGAAAAAAGAAAATGGCCCAAGGGCTTCATCTGCCCCTGCACTGGAGTTAAATACCATAATATTCAAACATGTTTATTGGTATATGCAGCAGATCTCAGGTGAGCGTTTACAGGACCATTGGTCCTCTGGTATAATTTTTCGTAACATTCATGGCTTTTAATACGATATGGTTTATCTATCAGACTAGATGGTTTTTAATCGGATACTGTTTATCTATCAGACTACATTGTCCTAACATTCAATGGGTATCATTTTCATCCCTATAATGGTATTAGCAGTGGAGATATAAGCAACATTGTTGTATACCGCCTTTACTTTTCGGTGATATTTCTCTAATTTATAAGATCTCATTAATATCCATACAACAAAAATATCTAGATGCCTTATATATCAGATCATATGGTTATAGAACATTGTTATAGCAATCATTTGATTTCAACTTCGGCTCTATAGGTCCTTCAGCCAAGATACATGTGTTTAAATGTATACCTATTTTTTTTCTGCATTTTACCCCAATTCCTACAGATTTTATTAATATTTATGAAAATGAAACTCAAATAATGTATGTATTACAGTATGGATGGTATAATATTGCCCCATTTCAACCATTTGATTCCATTTTCAGCACTTTGGGGCTTTTGGTTGCCAAGATACAAGTGTATCTGAAGGTGTATCTGTTTTAATCTTTTCCATTTTTCCCCCAATTCTATTGGTTTTCATTAATATACATGAAATTGAAAATCAATTTTTCTTATATCACACTTTAAAGGAATAGTATGATACCGTAGCATTTATTTGATACAATTTTCAACGTCCTAGTTTTTTTACAGCCCAGGTACAAGTGATTTTGTATGTATACCCCATATTTTTTCCATGATTTTCCTCCCATTTCTTACGATTTTCATTAATATTCATGAATATGCAAACTCAATGATTTAAATATTAGGATAACAATGAAATCATTATGTCCAAGCACTATTTTCAGATCAATCATAGTATTCTAGAGCATGCTATTGGTAGGATATGTGTATTTTTGTAAGTGCATCCCATTCTTTAGAATCACGCAATGGATGGGCGCAGAAACAATATAATTTTACATCATGCAAATGTGTTCATTGTTGAGAAAAATATTTCACAGCATTTAAGTGGTCCCTCTGAACAAACTGGCAGCCATGAAAATTTGTCCTAAAATGCAAGAAAGATCTTAAAATCCACCAAAAACCTTTCAATGGCAATAGTTTCCTCCTGGTTTTGCCCCAGTTTTCAACAATATAATTAATATTCATGAATATGCAAATGTGATAAAATATTTAAATAGGTAGATGACATCAATATACTTGTCACATGATATATTACAAGTGCAATAACAGTGTCATAATGATGGTTTGGGCCTTAAAATTGTTTATTTATGGATTTTAAACCATTTTTGTTTTCATTAAAATTCATAAATATGCAAATTATCTTTTGCATTACTTACCACAGGATATAGGGATATGTCTAAGCTTAACAACATGACGAGGCTCAATGGTCTAGGACGAGCAAAAGTGGCTATATGATCAATTTTGTAGGTACACCCCTCGTCAAGAATCACATTAATAGTTGACATGCATTTTTTATAGTGAAATTGAGTTTATCTTTGTGGGCAAAAATTCTTTGCATTTAAATCTATGTAATTTTGTCAAGCAATCATCTAACAATATATTTAAGTGATTTTAGGCTCAGATCATGACAAACAAATGCAATGTTTCATCAATATAACAGATTCTACATATTTTGGCGGCCATTTTGAAAATATGCAAATTAGGATATGAAGACGCCATTTCTCAACTTGCCAACATTGGTTTTTGGATTCAGCACACCAAATTACCCATAGATCAAGTGTCAAACCCTTTTCCTCACAAAATGCCTGTACTTGTTAACTTTTCTCAATTCCTGTCTTAACTAACAGTACACCTCAGTGTTACATCACTGTCTAACAGTGTCTACTTTATGATACTGTTTATATGTTACAGTCAGTTGAGATAGTAGCTCCTGTCCAGTATGGCAGTTCAGTTAGAGAAGATCTCCTCACAGTACCCCTCAGTGTTACACAGATGACAAAGATGAATAGTAAGTCACACAAAACTTTGTCTTCAAGGCAGAATAAAGGAATCAAACATAGTAAATCTAGTTCATAGAGTAATCTAGTTCATAGAGGTGTTTATGTAAGATCATGGTTTTCATTCTATCTACATTACATGGAAATAGCTAAAATTTACTTAATTTGGGCATTTGTCAAGAAAATTCTCTTGTCTTCATGATTTAGCTTGCAAGTGACAAAAAGCATATGCCACTTCATGGGAAATTGCATCTTTGTGAGTTAAACTAAGTGTTTAGGTCACAGATAGTTTAGCTGCCCAGATAAGAACTGGCATCCACTTTGTCTGTTTCACCATAATTGTGCACTTGCTGAATGGCTCTAACACAGACAGAAGATTGACCAGGGCAAATCACATAGTATATTTATTGTTTCATTTGTTATCTTCCAGTCAACAAAAAGACAGCAGTAGCAGTCAAGAAAGCTATATCAATGCCTGCCTATGGCCCATCAGAGATAACAACAACCCATGACCAAGATAAGTTTGACAGGACCTGTCTACTGCTCAACCCACAACAGATGATGTATGAAGGTTTCCCATTGCCTGTCTCAGGGAATAGTGCTGTCAGTAAGTGTTGAATCACCCATTACAGAGTAACAATTTTAGGCCTTGTCTTGGCTTCAGAAATGTAATTAGCTTTTTTTTTTCAATATAAATCAATAGATTAATAAATGTTGCTATTTGAATTTTGAAAATGGAATTTAACACATAGTGATAATGATACTTAGAAAATATGTTAGCCAAATTGGAAGAATCCATTCCTTTCTATTACCACCACACAGTATTACTACTGTAAGATGGAAAATGTTGGTGATTAGTTAATTTTCACTAATATATGTGAATCTGTTCCCTCATGAATTCATAGATCTCACTATGAGACTAAATATATGCTTTGTATTCTTTCTTGCCTTCAGATGTTCAGCCCAATTTCATATACAGCAAGGAGAAGTATGAGCAAGTTTCTGCCACCAGTCCTATCTTTGCTATTGATTGTGAAATGGTAAGATTTTGGATTTAAAAAACAAAGCATTTGAGCCGTCTCGTGGGAAAACCAACAATGTGGTTTCCGAACAGGTCCCACACAAACCGACCTGTACAAGCACTGAAGCAGGCTAGAAGCTTGAAATTTTGGATTTAAGAAGAAGAGGAAGTGTACTATCCGTGTAGCGAAAACAAAGGTGCTGATCAGCCTCGCGGTTACCGGGAAGCTGATCTGCCTCTTTGTTTTCGCATATGCAAATTGTTGTTTTTCTGATGCACAGGCTTATTTAAGAAACAAAGCTCTTCATAAGACCTGAAAGCCTGTATATTGATGATGCATATGATATGAAGGGGGAACATTAATTGGCAAGGGATCCATGAAGTCCAGTAAGTGCTTTGAGTCATAAAGCTATTCATCTACTCCTTGGCTATAAACTACATGAAAAATCACTTAGCACTACTCCGACATGACTGAAAAAATTGTTGACTGGCACGAACGAAAAGAAAACACATAAAAAACGTTACGTTTCACTCATTTTGACATATAATCGTTTGATTTTAATCAGGTAGTGACAGCAGAGAGGAGGAATGAGCTAGACAGAGTGTCAGTAATTAAAGAGGGTCCAGAGTGTGTTTATCAACCTTTCTTTCACAGCAGTTTAACTGTTTATGATCTTTTTATTATTATTTTCACCAGGTTGTAACAGCTGAGAGAAGGAATGAGTTAGCCAGAGTGTCAGTAGTGAATGAGAACCTAGAGTGTGTCTATGATACATTTGTAAAGCCACAAAGTAAAATCATTGACTATGTTACAAAGTAAGTACTTGTGTGTTGAAAAATCATCACATAGGTGGGCTTCAAAAAACTTTAACATTTTTATAGCTGCAAACACAAAAACCTGTTCGGGAGGAATGAAAGGACAGTTGAATTGCAAGGTATAACCATGCCCACCCCTATTTCCTTAGACAAACATTGTGTTTTTGCACCTATATTTACTTGTAAAAAGCATGTGTTGGTTTGTCTAAACCCTTGTTTTCTAACCATCATTGACCGTTAGCTAATGTGCTGATTTGAATGGTCAATTTAAATTAAGACTAATGATGGATGGTTTGACAAGCATGATCATTTCATGCATGGTGGTTAGTTGTTCCCAGACCAGTCACTTCTGTGTTGGTTTTCAGTCTCATTGGTTGTCTCTGCAGATAACTGGTGTGTTGCTTGAAATAAATAGTGTTTGAATTTTCTCTTCTCAGGTTCAGTGGTATAACAAAGCGTTTGCTGGACCCTGTGACAACACGACTAGAAGATGTACAGAAACAATTGTCCCTGATACTGCCACCAGATGGAATATTATGTGGTCAGTCACTGAATGGCGATCTAAATAGTCTTAAGGTAGAATGAACTTTAAAGTAGAAAATCTGTCATAGAAGTTTTTGAACAGTATTTCCAAGCTTGCAAAATATGAAAATTGTCATTTAACAACAAAACTTTTCCAGTGTAAATGGCTGATCAGGTATTTAACGTTACTAACACAAAAAGTATTTATGTTGCAGTGTATTAATGATGAAAGTGTACTGTCCTTAAATGATCTTACCTGTTTCATGTGAACATTAACATATAAACAAATAAGGTATATATACAGAAATTTTCAACACTTTGCAATATACTTGATATTATTTTCAGCCATGTTATATGATGATCTTGGCCCAGAATTACAATGTATCCTTTAAGTTAATGCCCACCTTAGTAAAGTGACAACTTTTGATGCAATATTTACCGTTAAAATCAATATTTCAACTAGTTTCACGAAAATATTAAGGTGTGTAAAATAAAATGTTGTTTACATAATACGGTTGATCAGTTTCATTTCAGTATGTTTTAGATGTACCTTTTAGGATGCTGAAATTCATCACCTTAACTAAGGTCTTCCTTAAGGGAAGATTGTAATTCTGGGCCCTGGTAATTAGTATTTTAATAAAACTTCTTTTGTTACTGTCTACAGATGTACCACCCATATGTGATTGACACCAGTGTGATCTACAATCTGACTGGTAACAGAAGAATGAAAACAGGGCTGAGAAGACTCACTGAATATTTTCTCAGGTCAGATCATATGGAAATTTTTCATGGAAACTTTTCATAATTTAAAAATAAATGAGATATGTGGATAATATTAAGATGCTGGTGTTTCCAATTGAATTGCAGTATGATCTTAATTTGCTATAAAGATTGATAAAGCTCCATCTTGCAAATAGATGTTTTTGTGTCAATGGAAATTATCTTGTACAGACACAAAAATGTAACTAGATCCGTTTCATTCTTGATGGTTTATACCTATTTCAGACGAAACATTCAGAGTAATCCAGAAGGTCACAGTTCTGTAGAAGACGCTCTTGCTACAATGGAGCTGGTGCTACTCAAACTTAGAAATGGTGAGTACATGATTTAAACATCTTACTTGCTACATTAAGCAGACCAAATAATATGGTCTAAATATTTTCAGTGGTATCTTATTTGAAATACTAACTTGAAATAAGTATGAGGTTTATATTTAATCATCTTGAAAGATTTGTCAAGTTATCATAATAATAGCATCATGTTGTGTCTACATGTTTTTATCTTGCAGGCCTTGCATTTGGTGATTTAGTCATAGCTGGACCAGAAGCTCTGGTGGTCAATGATGATGACAATAAAACAGTTAATGATCAGTCACACAATGGTTTAATTGAAGAAAATAAACTTTCTGATGATTCTTCTGCCTCAGGAACAGAAAACAAAACCCCAGTGATGAATGCTGAAAGTAGTAATAAAGGTGATTCAAGTGGTGAAAGTCAAAATAACTGTGAATGTGGTGAAGTGACAGAGAAAAAGGATAAAACTAGTAAAAGTGATAAAACTGTTAAAGAGGAAACAGACAAAAATGGCGAAAAAAGTACTCAAGTGACAGTGAAGAATGATAAAAGTAGAACTAATCTGGAAATTCAACGTGGTGTCATGTTTAATGAAAAAGAGGTAGAAAAACGGAGACTGTTCTTCCAGAGGGAAGGGAACCAATATGTGAGAAGTTTCTTTGAAGTGATAAAGAAACAAGAAAAATCAGGTGGGTAGAACTGTGTCATTTCCCTGAAGTTGTAGAAGTTTCCTCTCTAATAGCCTTGTTAAAAAGAGGTTTTGAGAGGCCGTCTAGTTAGACATAGTAAGCTAGACTAGATGACCTCTGCTTTTGGAGTGTTGTGAAATCTTAAATTAATACAAGAAGAATTTTTTCAGACATCCTAGATCTGAACACTTTAATGAAGTAGAACTTCTGGAAGCTCAAAAATGTTCAAAATTGTTGCCTTGGAAATTAGAAGTTCTCAGTGTTATTGAAAATACATGTACCTCTTTTGGGATCATTATTTTAAGTAAAAGAACACTTGCTCACAAATTGAAGAATTTGCAAATAATTCAAACACAGAAACATTACAAATTTTCAAACTTAGACTTTTTTACCTACAGAAATGCTAGATCACATGTTTAGTTTTAGAAGAGCCTCTTGATGCAAAGTATATCAGTATCTCGTTTCTTGGTATCATTATTCAATAGCTAAGTACATGTAATATAAAAACTTGACCTTTAGCAAGCAAGCAGACCTGTGATAATTGTAATTGTAATGTAATTGTAATGAATTACATTTTTAAAGTAATGCAAAGTAATTTGAAATGGGTCAGTTTAATTGTAATGTAATGCATTACATCTCAAAATTGGTCTGTAATGGCAATTACATTTCAATTACTTTTGAATTACATTTCCATATGGTCACTTTTTTCTGCATACATTTCTACAAATAAAAAATGCTTTGTCACTTCATCTTTCTATCTTTCTTCTGATACTGAGTTCATCTCTTCTATTTGCATTAATAATGTCTCATTTGTTGAGTCAAAATGTCCTTGTACACAATTTCACCAGTCAGTTAGTCTTCTGTCAATACAGTCCTATCTTTTGAATGTGTTATGGTACATGCATCAAGAGTCAGCCTGACTGCTTCCAAAGGATCTATCTTTTTCATCATCTATGTGCAGTTTACTGAACATAAACTGTTTCTTATTTACTTTTAATCATTGTGCATGGTGCAGAAAATATAACAAATTGCTAGCGTTCATATTGAATAGTCAATCCTCCAATTATTTCAAATATCAGGGTTTGCACTGCCAGCAAACATCAATGATTGTTTACTGTTACAATTCAGTGAATTCACATAAACTGGACAACAAAAGAGAACCTATGATTTATTCAATACAACAGGTAAAGTGCAAAACATACCCTAGGGGATTACAAAAACTTGATTTGTCAGTGTTAGCTCAAGTGATATCTTTAAATGCTTGACAAAAGATTTGTGAGCTTTCATATAACAGTTAATTATAATCAGACTGATGTGGAAAAATATTTAGACCTGAAAGATGCTCCTTGAAACACTAATGATGATAAAATGCAACAGTGAGATTAGAACTTTGATAATGAAGAATTGAAACAGTGAGACTGAAAATTGAATTCAAGTTTTCAAATGTGATGCTAGTAACAGACACCAACTGTAAAGCCAGTCAGCCATGGACCATGGCTATTGTTTAAAATTGTTTAAGTATTTTAATCAATTTGCTATTTTAAAAATGCATTGTATTAATGTAATATGCATGCATGTTATAAACGATTTTAATTTTATATAAATAAATTTCTCAACATCTCAAATGGCTTGAATTAATTGTAATGTAATGCATTACTTTGCAATGTAATTGTAATGTAATGCATTACATTATCAAATCAGCTGTAATTGTAATGTAATGCAATGATTTTGAAAATAATTGTAATGTAATGAATTATATTTCAAAGTAATCGAACACAGGTCTGCAAGCAAGTAAAAATTAACATTTTGATCTTCTACTGTTTGTTTGTTTCATATTGTAATTTGTTTATGTCTCAATCATTTACAGGGAAAATCACAGACTCAGAAGACAATGTGTCACTATATGCAGACAAGGACTTAGTTCAGACATGTGATTCTGATAAAGGGAGACAAAAACTGGTGAACTCTTCTATTTCCACTAGTGATTGTCACATAGCCCACCTGTCAGGGTTCAGTAAATATCTAGAAAACCATAGTGAAGATACAGAGAACAGTCTAGAAGAAAAGAAGGTACTAAAAATTTTTGAGATTTATCATAAGACAGCATGTGTTATGACAATCTTTAATACAAAGTTTACTACCTTCTGCTACGAGCTTGAACTTTTGTGTGAAAGGCAGGATAGGAGGTCTGATTTAAGTTTTTGCTTAGACACTAACTTTCCAACATCTCTGTGAAATCTCTTATATTGCTGATGCTATAGCAGAAGGGTACTTGGATTGGCTATTGCTTGAGGAAAAGTCACCTGTGGAAATTAATGACCTGACAGCTTTTATCTACGCACTGAAAAAAGAAGTGTTCAGCAGTCTCTGCCCCTTTGGAGCAGCTAAAGATGGGATTATCTCTAAGTGGTTGTTAAACAAATCTGGATTTAAATCACTACAAAAGTTGCATTGTCTTGCATGATTAATTGAAAATTTTTGTCTCATCCCTATAAGGCAGGTTCTCGACGCATATTGGGGCACGATTCCTGTATAATATTATGAGTTTTTAAGTGTGTATAAAATATGTGTATGCCATTTCTTTAAATATGGACCTCGGTGTGCGTCGGGAGCGGCCTTTGTAGGACCACTCCCTATAAGGCAGTTTCTCTGCGCATATTGGGGCACGATTCTTGGCATCAGCTGCTTAGGCATCTCACCCGGAAAAAAACGTAAGCAAGAGAAAACATGATTTGATTTGATGTAGATATGTTTCAGTTTATACAAAAAACAGTCTATTGTTATTCTAAAAAGAATAGGTGGTATATTTCATATTATGTTATATATTATGTATGTTATACTGTTATTCAACACAGGGCTAAAATAAACATTAATCATGTCATTTAAGGGGGCGACGGTAGGCGGTGGGTGTAGTGCTCTGTACCCGCGGCTTACCGTCGTCAGTCGTTTGAACTTAATAAGTCCTTTTTGTTCTTCCTTTTTTAATTAGCTTTATTCCATGTTTTATATCGTTGTATATTTTGTTAATTTGTGATATGTATATTCTGTTTTTAAGCAACTTGCAAACTATAGTGTCTCATAAGTCTATCCAGACTGGATATCAAATTATGTTGTAGCTTGTGAAACTGTATATTGTATATGTATTTGATATGTGACACTCAAATAAACTATTAAATCCATCATTGAAATCATTTTTGAAATTTATTCATTGACTGGTAATTTATTATTAAATGTGTTTCTACTTTCTTTTCCAGAAATGTCTGTGGAAGCTAGATAGAAGGGTTTGGAAGATTTTGAAGACAGTTCCCAGTTGTTCTCTGTTTGTTGTTGTACTGTCAGGGAGACTGGAAGACCAGAACTTACTGTCAGCTATGACATTAGCCAAGATAACATGATTAAAAACAGCAGTCATACTTTTATTGAATAAAATCTCATCCAATTTGTTGCTCATTATCCTTATTCAAAGAACCAATTTCCACATGGAATGATGTGGGTTTTTTTTAGCATATTAAGTAAACTACTATCTGAACACCATCTTTCAGAAACTGCAGTTTTAAAATCTCACTTTTGTGAAACACTACAAGAAAAATATGACTATTTTGAATGGGACTTTTGCATGTGCAAGGGAGGTAATCCATACACCGGAAAATTGAAAAGTTTGTTGCTCAGCTATGCATACAATACAATTTTTGTTTTGGTTTGGTGTATTTTACCTTACTGATATTTTTACAATGGAAAAAGCCCTATCCAAAATTATTTTCTGGCATAAATGGTTTATTTGTTAACCGATTTTCAAAGTTTTTGTGACACTGTTTAGCTCGCCTGTACAAAAGTACAGGAAGAGCTATTGCAGTCACGGCGGCGTCGGCGTTAGCGTCAGCATTATCGTTAGTGTCTGCGTTGCTCAAATGTTAAAATTTTTGGTTATAGTTTTTATAATGCTATATCTCTTGAACATATTGATGGATTAAGGTGATACTTTGCGTGTTGGTAGATATTGGTCTGAAGTTTTATTCTGTACCATTATGACTCACCTGGGTGACCTTGAGGTCAAGGTCACGGACTTGATAATTTTGTGTTAAAGTTTTTGGTTAAAGTTTTTGTAAGTCTATATCTCTTGAATATGTAGATGGATCAAGTTGATACTTTGCATATTGATAGATATTGGTCAGAAGTTTTATGCTGTACCATCACGACCCACCTGAGTGACCTTGAGGTCGAGGTCACAGACTTAAAAATTTTGTGTTTAAGTTTTTGTAAGTCTGTTTCTCTTGATTATATAGATGAGTTAAGTTGATACTTTGCATATTGATAGATATGGTCTGAAGTTTTATGCTGTACCATCACATCCCACCTGAGTGACCTTGAGGTCAAGGTCACAGACTTAGAAATTTTATGTTAAAATATTTTGGGTTAAAGTTTTTAAAGTCTATATCTTTTGAAAACGTTGATGGATCATGTTGGTAGATACATGTACTAGTTTTATGCTGTACCATCATGGCGAACCTGAGAGACTTTGAGGTCAAGGTCATGGGTCATAGATTTTAATAGATTTAGTGGCAAAGCATAAGTCAGGCGAGCTACTCTGTCCTGCCACAGCACTTATTAAGACTCCATATGACCTTGGTTGTTGGTGGGATGTTAAACCCCAAAATCAACCAACTAATCAGTGCTCTATCGTGAGTCCGTCCACTATTTATACCCCCGGCATTTATGCCGACGGGTATATAGCTTTTGCTTTTCCGTTCGTCCGTTCGTATGTTCGTTAGTTAGTTAGTTCGTTCGTAATTCCGGAACGTTCGTAGAATTTACGTCAAAGTTTTGGTTAAAGTTTCTCTAGTGGTGTATATCTCATGAACCAGTGGTCAGAAACCATTCATATTTGGACCATAGGTACCCTATAGGGTTTGCTTTGTTTCCATGAGTTCGGACCCCAGGGTCCATGCCCAGGGGTGGGGCTGGAGGTCAAAATCTAGGTCACCTTTAAAATGTGCTGTTTACAATATTAATGTTTCTTCTTTTAGTCCATATCTTAACACACAATCATAGGGATGTGCTCTTATTTAGTTCATAGATACCTGATAGGGTTTGCTTTCATATTCCATGTCACCATCCCAAGGGGTGGGGCTAGAGGTCAAAATCTAGGACACATTTGTAATATGATAGATACCATGATAAATTTTCTGTAAGTCTATTTTCTTGACATCTAGGATCACAAAGTCTTGTCAGAAAGCATTCATACTTAGAACATAGGTACCATGTAAGGTTCAGACTCTAGGGTCCATGTGTGGGGGTGGGGCTAAAGGTCAAAATCTAGAACTTCTTTAAATATTTTATTTTCTGTACTTTTCTTCACCACCATGTTTAGAAATCATTCATACTTGCACCATAGGTACTCTATAAGTTTTGCCTTGTGCCTAATGACATTAGACTTTAGGGTCAGTGCCCAGGGTGGGGCTAGAGGTCAAAATCTAGGACATCTCTTTTTTTTTTTTTTTTTTTTTTTTTTTTTAATTAATTAATTAATATTATTGAAGAATGACATTCTATTTTCCATCTAGGACTGAGGACCTGACCCTCAATGTCCGCGATCAAGTCCTAGATTGAGTATACAAGTCAGCTCTGTATACTGTTATGAAATAGATCTGTCATTCTACTACACTCTTCCTCCCCATGGTTTTAGACAGTGCTTTTGCAAATACAAATTTATAAGTAGTACTTGTTGAGGTTGCTCTCTTTTATTCGGGAATGCAGGTTCATTGTATTAGCATCAGTGAGCATATATGGGTTGGGGGCTGTGGGCCTAGGGGTGTAGGGGAGCTACCAGCCGGGGGTATACGTGCCTCTCAAGGCACTTTTTCTAGTTTCAAATCCTCTCTGGATCTTCTCTGAAACCACATGGCCAGTTGAAGCTAAATTTCATGTGAAGTTTCAATGGGAAAGCAGGATGAAAGAGTATATGAATTGTCCAGCAGGTCACATCACTGAAATGGCCACAATGCCTGTATATGGTAAAATCAAGATCTGTAGATACTCTTGTTGTATGACCTATTTTACTGCAAGTCTAACTTATAAGTGTTATATGCATTTAAATGGGAAAATGCTACAAAGTCATTGAAAACTTTCTTGAAATTGACAAATGGACTGAAGAGATATATTTTTCAAAGTTATTAACTCCAGAATTTTGTTTTGCATGTATAGCTGATTGCCAGTTTCCTTATATATATATCTGTTTGTAATGATTATTGTGTCAAGAACTGATATTTCGTCTAGCAATTGGAGTAAATGAAGAAAATAAGCTTTTATCAACCATGATTGATATCATTTGGTAGAATATTCTTAGAAACCAGAAATTAGGACAATTTTCTAGCTAGATCTCCATTTTCAGAGGGCAGACTAGTTAAGCTCCTGTACATTGAACATTATTATTGTGATGGTCTTCATTATCTGATGTACTGACACAGGCTGATTTTGGTCACATCAGGAAACATGATCCGTGAGGGACCTTTGTCCTTCAAGAAAAGTCTGTAAATTATACACAGCCCTTATGCACACTCTGCTTACCAAAATCAATATCTCGCTTACGGCTAAGGGTACAGCTTACGGTTATGAAACACTCAATAATTTGCACCATCCTCTGTGTAAAACACTATTCTTGCATAGATGTCTATGCGCATAGCTATTTGAAGCCGTTTTCGATTGGTCGAAAGCCGTGTTCAAACAGCAAAACCCATGTTCAAATCATGAAATTCACGTGCCGTTTGAACATGGGTTTTGGCCGACGTCATTGGTCAATGCGACGTGACGTCATGTGTTTCGTAGAAACAAAATGGCCGACGTTGAAAAGCTCCGCGGTTTTCGGTGAGTTTTTACGTTGTTAATGTTATTTCAATGAGATTTTAAGTGGATTAGAGTGAAAATGCAAGAATAGCGATCAACCATGGTTTGTTTCAGTGTTCAAACATTCGCTGGATCACTCGGAAGGTGTTTGAACACGCGGCCTGCGGCCTTGTGTTCAAACACCTTCCTCGTGATCAATCGAATGTTT
The DNA here is from genome assembly GCA_964017185.1 of Rugalucina vietnamica. Lineage (NCBI taxonomy): Eukaryota > Metazoa > Mollusca > Bivalvia > Lucinida > Lucinidae > Rugalucina > Rugalucina vietnamica. The sequence continues at coordinate 12,346,420 of OZ024871.1, read as the reverse complement.
GAACACTGAAAACCATGGTTGATCCCTATATTAGATCACTGGCACTGCCCTTGTATCTGCAGAATTTCGGGTAGAAACTGGAACATTATTACATAATCTCGATAGATTCAGTTGCTTTTTCAGCCTTAGTATGTGCATGAAAACATTCACACCTGTTTTCAAAATACTTAATAAAATGTATGCATATTTTAATTTACGATATTTTTTAGGATAGCATTCAATATACAAAGTCTACTAACTTAATACAATCTAATTGTATTATCACATCAGCATTAAAAGTGAGTTCCAACATTAAATCATAAACATCAAGTTTACATTGCCAGGGATAGAGAGCGTCCATGCAGAAGAATGTTAGACACATAATTATGGTTGATATATGGTAATGACAACAATTTCCTTCATTTTTCAGAAATGTTACGGAATCAGTATCATTATTGGTCAGACACTGTCTTAAATTGTCTCTTGTGATGGTTCTGTTGGGACATTGTTGACCTTTTTGAGTCTAACTACTCTGATAACGTCTAGTGGCTGTGATGATTGCAATTCATATTTTCTCATGAACATGGTTTAATACTTACCCCATCTTATTTGACTATGCTTTAAAGCCGCATTTATTAATACAAACAAAATGTATGTAATATAAGCAGGTATCTCTTTTTCATACCCTTAAAAGTGCGCCAAAGTAATGTTGAATTTACTTTTTATCGCACCTGCTTATAGCAGAGTGCGATATAGGAGTCCAAATTTCCGTCCGTCCGTCCGTCCGTTCGTCCGTTCGTTCGTTCGTTCGTCCGTCCGTCAACATTTACGTCGAAGTTTGGTTTTCTCTACATAAGTGATAGCTAGGATTGTGAAACCTTGCATAGTAATTGTCCTTGACATACCCTTCAAGCACGCACCTTGACCCGCTGACCTTGACCTATATTTCACGGTACATTGACTTTGTTAATTTTTACGTCGAAGTTCTGTTTTCTCTGCATCAGTGATAGCTGTGAGTGTGAAACCTTACATATTAATTGTCCTTGACATACCCTTCAAGCACGCACCTTGACCCGCTGACCTTGACCTATATTTCACGGTCCATTGACTTTGTTAATTTTTACGTCGAAGTTTGGTTTTCTCTGCATCAGTGATAGCTAGGATTGTGAAACCTTGCATAGTAATTGTCCTTGACATACCCTTCAAGCACGCACCTTGACCCGGTGCCCTTGACCTATATTTCACGGTCCATTGACTTTGTTAATTTTTACGTCGAAGTTCCGTTTTCTCTGCATCAGTGATAGCTAGGATTGTGAAACCTTGCATAGTAATTGTCCTTGACATACCCTTCAAGCACGCACCTTGACCCGGTGCCCTTGACCTATATTTCACGGTCCATTGACTTTGTTAATTTTTACGTCGAAGTTCCGTTTTCTCTGCATCAGTGATAGCTAGGATTGTGAAACCTTGCATAGTAATTGTCCTTGACATACCCTTTAAGCATGCACCTTGACCCGCTGACCTTGACCTATATTTCACGGTCCATTGACTTTGTTATTTTTTATGTTGAAGTTTGGTTTTCTCTGCATCAGTGTTAGCTGTGAGTGTGAAACCTTGCATAGTAATTGTCCTTGACATACCCTTCAAACACGCACCTTGACCCGCTCACCTTGACCTTTATTTCTCGGTCCATTGACTTTGTGAATTTTTACGTCAAAGTTTTTTTTTTCTGCATCAGTGATAGCTGCAAGTGTGAAACCTTGCATAGTAAAAGTCCTTCACATACCCTTTCAGAACACACCTGAACCTGGTGCCCTTGACCTATATTTCACGTTTTTCTATATTTTGCCCGATGCAGGTGCGATATCGACCTCCGCGGAGTTCTTGTTTGATACTTCAGCATCAACAAGTAGTTTTTTCAGTCACCGTCATCCGATATTGAACATGCTTTGTGAATTTCTTTCTATATTTTATTTCATTATTACTTTTTCTTGATACATCGCAAGTAACAAGCACCTGATGTATATAGTAAGGAAACGTATCATGTATAAGATAACATAATCTCTTTATAATAGCATTTTCAATAAAAGCTGTATAGCTTTAGTTTTAATTACTTTCTAAAGGAAGGTCTATAAATATTAATTTAAAGCGTGTGCAGTGTTGTTCATAGAACATTGTTAGTCTCATGGGGAACTCAGACCAATATTGTATTTTCGATTGAATTTGTCTCTTTTCAGCCGCAATAAATACGCTTAAAACATGCACATTTGAGTCTAAAATATTTTCTAAGAGGATGTTGCAGTTTCGCATTTTAAATTAATTTATTCACATCTTGAACTATTGCATGCAAAGTACAAAACTTTATTATCAAATCTTATTGTATTAGTTTGCAAGCAGTCTAAGAATAATAAACAAAATCAAGTTAACGTTCTTATCATCAGCCAGCTACTGAAATCACCCATGTTAGACATAATTATGGTTGATATATGATAATAACAATTGCAATTTTCTTCGTTTTCTAGAAATATTACAGGATCAGTATCATTATACTTCGAATACTGTCTTAAAACGGTCTCTTGTGATGGTTCTTTTGGGACATTAGTCCTTTAAAAGTAAGAAAACAACTAGCTAGATTTAGTCTAGCAAGTGTGATGAGTGATACAAAAAAACAAACAAACAAGTATTTCATGATTGTCTTGTTTTCTTTTCTAATAGAACCGCCCTAGAGTGCTATATTCTACTATAGGTAGCTTCAAATTTACACAGTGCTGCGAACATTGGCTGCATTTGAGTACTCATTAGAACGAATTATTTTTATATCTATGTTTTTAAATTTATAAATTATTACATGTATTTTCTTTCATTCTTCATCTTAGAAAAGTTCATTTGTCCTTGAGGAAAATAGCTCCTCGCTCAGCTTACAATATGTTCTCTCTGTATCAGTAGCTATGTATCCTGTTTGTTGCCCACCTGTTTGAATGGCTTTGGTAGCACCAGTCCCTGATTATTGCTCACTTTTAACTGACTCGCGTCTTCTGTGATTTCCGAAGTAGTGCATTCATTTTGAAGATGTAATCTTTGTGGGATATTGCGAAAGTCTGTAGCGTTGTCACTTTTTTGTAATTTACAATAGCTTTAAGTATCTTAACCCTGCCATTCAGGATGTATTTAAAGTGCCATAAATACTATATTCTACCAGTAAAAAATTATATATGTTACATGCATTAAAACCTGTATTTATTTGAAATGACTAATGCCTTAGTGAGAACATATGATTACCAATCCAGGTTAACTTGTCGGGCACCAGTATTGGGGTTGACATTTCCAGACAGTGAGATCCCAGAAGACACTTTTGAAAATACTTTTGGTTTTTGTTCGATTTCAATGTGAAAAGCGTATGTGCTGACATCATATTTTGATATCATTTTAGCTTTTAGCGAATGGATATAAACAAACGTTATTGAGTATGCTGAAACAAAAATGACAATAACAGCTATCTTTTCATTTTTATATCCTTTAAAGATTGGATCCTATTGAATAATCATAAAACTATTGTCTCATACTTCAATTTATTTATTTGATAGTAACCATGTAATTTTCTCTAATGATTTCCAATGAAAGCACACTATTCTTGTCAAAGAGCTCGTTACAGCAACTCATTACAGCATTATAGTAATTCCACTGTGACAGAAAAAGAACTGATTAATTGAGGTGATACCCACACGATAACTTAAAATGCCATTTTCTATAAGAGATCCTTACTAGATATTGCAAGGTTGTGATTGTGATAACACTTTCACTCTTCAACTCAGCAATTGTCATTAGTAACATATTCTGGGTGCAGTATGGTGCAGTGTTATTCATATGCACGGTGTGTAATAAAAGAGCTCGGAAAGCATATAATCAACCTTGGCTGGGTTAAAGATTACGCATGTAGGCTGTTACATTTAGGCTATAGCCTTGCCGTTTTATAAAGTATGATGATATACTCAGAGGAAAAGTTTGAATGTCTCCCTTTATTAAATTTGCACATTCAGTTTCTTTCTTATTTTGAAAAGAAAATATCAGTTATCCATTTCGACAGATTTATTGACCTTTTTCGTAAAACATCATTTTTGTAATTACCCGATAAACGCATGACTGTGGACTCTAACATAACCAGTCGATGTCGAATTCCGATGGGTACAAATTGCGCACCTCTCGTAGCTGATTTATTTTTATACTGCTACGAAAGAGATTTCATGGATTCTCTTAACCATGATAATCAAGCTGATGTTATCGAGGCTTTTAATTCCACATCTAGGTACCTCGATGACCTTTTGAACATTGACAACCCTTATTTTGAAGGTATGGTCAATCAAATTTATCCACCTGAACTTCAGTTGAACAAAGCCAATATCTCAGATACCGAAGCCCCCTTTTTAGATCTACATCTTTCTGTTGCAAATGGATTTGTTTCTTCTAAAATTTATGATAAGCGCGATGACTTTGATTTTGATATAGTTAATTTTCCTTTTTTGGATGGTGACGTTCCTCGTCGTGCTTCTTATGGTGTATACATTTCGCAACTTATTAGGTTTGCTAGAGTCTGCAATCATGTTACAGACTTCAACGCTCGAAATAAATGTTTAACGGCAAAACTTCTCCAACAGGGCTATCGGTATCATAAACTTCGAAAAACCTTTTCTAAATTTTATCGTAGACACTATGAATTGATTTCCAAATATAATGTTGGGTTAAAGACGCTTTTAAGTGAGGGCCTTTCGGAACCTGAATTTTATGGTGACTTGGTTTACAAATTTAAGAAACTTAAAGGAATAAATGATTTTTCTTTTCAGTTCAGAAAAATCATAACACGTTACAGACGTATAGGTTATAACTTGAATGTTATGCGACAGTCTGCATGCTTAGTTTTTAACCCAGTCATGGTTGATAACTATGCTGCCTTCTTTAATTGCACGTCGGTGGGTCGGGCGTCAGACTCTATGATGGCCCCGACTTAAAGCTATTCATTTTAGTTGGTTGGGACCGGAGCTTCTTGTCTGTTGCTTGGCCCACCGGGGTCCAACTGGTGTTTTTCTTTTGCTCCGGAGTTAGTAGGTTATTCGGCGCCCAGGGATCTCCATCGTCGGACAGCTTCCTCAATCTGTGAGTCCTGGTTTTTGATTCATCAGGATGTTTATCATGATTTATTTGTTTGTTCTTTATGATTCATTGACTAGTTAGAGATTCACCACAAGGACCGAAAAACTAACTAAATGTTATGAACCACTGCAGAAGCTGAGGGTGAGGTTAGGTACCTGTAAAACCGGTTTAAGCCCCCTAGTTATTTTATAACTGACCGTACTAAGGCGGTACTGCTGTTTTAGTTCACACTTATCAAAGTTATTCCAATTACGAGTTTCATGTTGCATGGCTTTGTGACCACCCGAATATAATGGCTGTTCACTTAGCCCTCTGCATTTACTTTTTCTGTCCAAGCTAGCACTGTGACCACCTAATACCTTCAATAGCTGCTCACTCTGCTTTCCGTTATTCATGTTAAACGTTGGTATCTATGTTTAGTTTTTATTTAATATGATTTCTTATTTCTTGTTTATCACTGAACCACTACAGAAGCTGAGGGTGAGGTTAGGTACCTGTAAAACCGGTTTAAGCCCGCCAGTAACTTTGTGTTACTGTTCGTTCCAAGTCGATATTTCTGTGGTGGTTCTTTTTGTTTTATGTCTTGGTGTTTAAAATTTTTTGTGCTGTTGGCGCCTTATGTATGTTTTCATATTTTTAGTTAAGTTAGGGTAACTGAGTGGCCGCCTATTGGGAAAATAGCTGCTCATTCGGCTTAGGATATGTTTCCTGGTATAAGTACCTGATTGTTAGTTTGTTTTTCCCACCTCGGTTTTTGGAGTGGGAAGAAGCTTTTTCTGATTGCGCCTTTTCCTGGTCTTTGCCTGCTTGTGCCTTTTTACTATTTTATCGAGGCGGTGCGTGATATTTAAGCTCTCTGCTTCTGCAATGACACAAAAAGGAACGAAAATAAAATAAACCTGCTGTATCAGCTGGGAGTGTGTCAGTGTGGTGAAAGAAAAAACAAGAAGAGATATAAACTTTATAAAGCAAAACATCTTAACATTTTATGCAAGCTATTGAAAGAGAAAATTAGACGCCTCCAGTTTAAGTTCTTATTTCATACACTTCACATGATTAAAATCAATGAGTCATTCACAATGACTATCTTTACTGTATATTAGAAGATAAGGAAACATATGAAAGAATAATGTCTGCAAATGATAATTATCACAGTGTGAGATATTCATTCGATCCTATTGTTACTCAGTGAGGCAAACGGTATCAACAAAATCGTTCCCAATTAATATCAGTTGTTATGATCATTTTGCAAATGTTGCATACAAGGCCAAATGATAAGCAAACGATCATTTTGGAAACTCCAAAGTTTATTAATAAAAAATTTCAATCAATTCTTGTAAACAATCGTGACTAAATATCTCATTTCCACCACATACATTTGATCCTGGGGTTAGTAACTCGAAGGCATCGTAAGTTCCCCTACTTACGACATACTTACGATGGTCTTACTTGACAGCCATCTTAAAATTTAAGACCTGGCTATTCCAGTAACTCAAAGCTATCGCATCGCCCTCTTAACGTTAAGATCACATTTAGCGCTTAAGTTGTAACTGTTTATTAAGAATTCAGGTGCAAAACCTGCAATGACTGTCCCGTTTTGTATTGGCATTTGGCCAAGGCAAAAGAAAAGAAACTGTGGAGAAGCTAAATGAACGTGGACGGCATTTGCTTTTTCAGCTTGGCAGTATCCAGGCAGAAACCGATAACAGCGCCGATGAGACTGCCCGATTCACATGCCAAAGCACTTTTCTAATCAAGTTCTCTCCTCCAACTAAAGGCCTCGTCACACATAAGCGAAAATCTCTCGACGTAGACTTGCGTATACTTGCGTTTAATTTGAGTGTAAAATTTACTTCTTTACGTCCCTTTCAACAGCCAACGTCTCGACATGACCAGAGCTGTTTACTGGGACGCAAAACAATAAATCAATCTGTCGCAATTAAACGCAAGTCTACGTCGAGAGATCTTCGCTTATGTGTGACGAGACCTTCAGAACGTTTAGCCCAGTATTAGGATTGGTGCAACCTAATTAGTCTTTGCTGTGCGCTCAGCTGACAATCAGTACATACCAAAAACGTTTTTCAGCCGAACAATTTAAACTGAGTTGCGTGCGCGAATGCAAATAAGTATTGACGAAGATCCGATATTCGATTCTTATTTATTTATTTATTTATTTTAATGTTTGAAAAAAGGTATTTTGACATCTATATAAATCGTTCTTGAAACATTTTCATGATCGACCTTGAGGAGATAATGACTATTATTGCAACTTTACAATTAGTAGCACGCAGTCTGAGACAGCGACACCAACAGCCACGGCGACATACATCATCATAACATGACAGCCACGGCGACATACATCATCATAACATGCTGCATCAGCAACATAATAATAGCAATAAATTTGATTAAAAAAGGCGAAAATAATAACTTTTTTTAAATTAAAGTTGTCACCTTGTAAGATAAGATGACGCGTTGACCGTAAAGTTACGATACTGTTAAGTTGTCACCGTAACTTAAGATCGCTACCAGTTAGTCACCATAATCCCTAAGAGATGCTTAAGGTGGTCGTATGATGATCTTAAGGCTTAAGGTGGCTTCGAGTTACTAACCCCAGAATTACAAAAAATGTAGGATACGCATGCGGCAAAGAGAAACATGGCTAGGGGCGTCAAAACAGACTAAAATAGAAAAGGCTATTATATGATCAGGATTTTGTTTCAAGTTTGGTTTTCGGAAAATCAAATCAATGAGTCGTAAATGTAATGTAAGCTTTATATTAAAGATTTACATTTCTAGAATTACATACATACGAAAATCTAACTGCTGACGACATGATCCTGTGCGGATTCGTCTGATCCAGTAATCAAGAGTCTATACAAAGTGACATAGAACGATACAGCATAAAGCCGCTGGCTTCATAAAATCTACCAATAAATACTAATCTGGACAAATTACCACCACTAAATTGCGTGAGATCCTAAATGATAGCAAAATTGTTCGATCAGGATGTATCAATTGTCGTTTTATTTTCTAGTCTAGAGATTTGGTTTTCTGGAGCACTGGACATTGATTGTAACTTCAACTCGAGCTACAAAACTCACAATACTAGAATTTTGTTCTTTCATGATGGTAACCGATGCTTTCCATGTTTGCAGTTTGCGAAGTGTCAGTGGTCTTTTCCTCAATAGTTGCGTGTGGCAGCATGTGAAACTGGCATAGCATTTGATGTTTGTACTTCTTTTGTTCTTATGAAGACAAGGGAATCCTTTTGTCGGTGATACTTTAAATCAAAAATCCAGTTGACGGGTGAATAAACTACCACATTAATTAAATCAGCTTCTCACTAAAAGTAGGAAATAAAAATAAAAGCCGAGATCCTTTAAGAGCAGTGAACATATTAATGAGAACAGGGTGGGTCATTTCGCGGTTTCGGCTACTCAAGCCTCATCAGTGGCCCTTTAGGTTTGGCAACATGGAGCCAAAGAGAATTACTTTAATTTGCAACTTTCAAGAAGCTCCATACTATCATGTACCTTAATAGTCATCATCCCCATATACAATATATGTGCTCTACTATCACTTCATCTGTGAATGGTAGGACATTTTCAGTGGTTAATGATTCTGATTTAGACGTTTTTGGATGGTGACGTTCCTCATCGTGCTTCTTATGGTGTATATATTTCGCAACTTATTAGGTTTGCTAGAGTCTGCAATCATGTTACAGACTTCAACGCTCGAAATAAATGTTTAAAGGCCAAACTTCTCCAACAGGGTTATCGGTATCATAAACTTCGAAAAACCTTTTCTAAATTTTATCGTAGACACTATGAACTGATTTCTAAATATAATGTTGGGTTAAAGACGCTTTTAAGTGAGGGCCTTTCGGAACCAGAATTTTATGGTGACTTGGTTTACAAATTTAAGAAACTTATAGGAAGTAATGATTTTTCTTTTCAGTTTAGAAAAATCATAACACGTTACAAACGTATAGATTATAACTTGAATGTTATGCGACAGTCTGCATGCTTAGTTTTTAACCCAATCACGGTTGATAACTATGCTGCCTTCTTTAATTGCACGCCGGTGGGTCGGGCGTCAGACTCTATGATGGCCCCGACTTAAAGCTATTCATTTTAGTTGGTTCGGGCCGGAGCTTCTTGTCTGTTGCTTGGCCCACCGGGGTCCAACTGATGTTTTTCTTTTGCTCCGGAGTTAGTAAGTTATTCGGTGCCCAGGGATCTCCATCGTCGGGCAGCTAACTGAATCTGTGAGTCCTGGTTTTTGATTCATCAGGATGTTTATCATGATTTATTTGTTTGTTCTTGATGATTCATTGTCTAGTTAGAGATTCACCACGAGGACCGAAGAACTAACTAAATGTTATGAACCACTGCAGAAGCTGAGGGTGAGGTTATGGCCATGTAAAATCGATTTAAACCCGCCAGTAACTTTGTGTTACTGATCGTTCCAAGTCGATACGTCTGTGGTGGTTCTTTTTGTTTTATGTCTTGGTGTTTATATTTTTGTGCTGTTGGCGCCTTATGTATGTTTTCATATTTTTAGTTAAGTTAAGGTAACTGAGTGGCCACCTATTGGGAAAATAGCTGCTCATTCGGCTTACGAAATGTTTTCATGGTATAAGTACCTGATTGTTGGTTTGATTTTTTCCCGCCTCGGTTTTTGGAGTGGGAATCTTTTTCTGATTGCGCCTTTTCCTGATCTTTGCCTACTTGTACCTTTTGATAATTAAGTCTTTTTTGTTCCGGTTTCAGCTCACTTGAGCCGAAGTGCACATTTGTCACTTTACTGGGAACATCTGAAAATTACGATTGCCATCCAACATGGGTGTCATTGTAACACAAAGTGTAATAAACCAACAAACGAATGCAGGTTTTCACCGCCATGGCAGTGCCCAGTTATGTTTGGCATTATAACTTTGGCTGAGCCATACTTGCATTATCGAGATTTGATGCCGCTCGGAAATTGCAATCGTTTGAGGGAATTAGCTTAATTGGTTAGATATTTGATTGTGCAAGGCATGCCAATATTGAATCTCAGTGACGAACAACGGTTCAACTGCTCTGGCTATAGACTGAAATGAGCAATGCATTTCTAATGTATTTTTGGGTAACGAAAATGGCGTTTTAGCTCACCTGAGCCAAAGGGTCACAGGGTGAGCTTATAGTATACATATATAGGTTTGTCCGTCCGTCGTCGTCCTCAGATCAGAACCCAAGATACTCTGGTATATCATAGCTGCCAAATTTCAGTTCTTCCACCATCTCACATATTTTTTCTGTTGTCCACAATAAGTGCAAAACATGTCGAGTTATTTCGAATTTACTGTTTCAATATTTCAGCACCAAGATTTTCCGGTATTGAACATGTTTTGTGAACTTCTTGCTGCATTTCGTTACTTTTCATTATTACTTTTTCTTGAAACATTGCATGCAGAAAGCACCTGACGCTCAACGCTGAATGTCATTAGCGAGGAAACATATCGGGTATAATACATTTTTTCATAACATTTGCAATATATGCTTTAATTAATTTCCGAAGAAAGGCCTGTAAATGTTTATTTTCATAATTCACATCTCTCTTCATTTAAATTAATCACATTATCACCATAATTGCTGCTTGAGAACTTGGGAAAATCATTCTAATGATTCATAATCTCGATTTATTTAGACTTTTCTAGGCTTAGCTGAAAACATTTACATTTTCAAAGTCCGTCTTTGAAATTAATTGACAAACAATAAGAACTGCAGCATTCAACTGCACCGGGGTCCAACTGGTGTTTTTCTTTTGCTCCGGAGTTAGTAAGTTATTCGGCGCCCAGGGATCTCCATCGTCGGGCAGCTTACTGAATCTGTTGAGTCCTCGTTTTTGATTCATCAGGATGTTTTTCATGATTTATCTGTTTGTTCTTGATGATTCATTGACTAAGAGATTCACCACGAGGACCGAAGAACCAACTAAATGTTATGAGCCACTGCAGAGGCTGAGGGTGAGGTTAGGTATCTGTAAAATCGATTTAAGCCCGCCAGTAATTTTATATTTCTGATCGTTCCAAGGCTAGACTTCTGTGGTGGTTCTTTCGTTTTATGTTTTTGGTGTTTAAATTTTTGTGCTGTTGGCGCCTTATGTATGTTTTCATATTTTTAGTTAAGTATAGGTAACTGAGTGGCCACCTGTTGGGAAAATTGCTGCCCTTTCGGCTTACGATATGTTTTCATGGTATAAGTACCTGATTGCTAATTTAGTTTTTTCCCATCTCGGTTTTTGGAGTGGGAATCTTTTTCTGGTTGCGCCTTTTCCTGATCTTTGCCTACTTGTAACTATTTCAAAGCACATAGCCGTAACTTAAACTAACTGTATTGTCGCATAAGCAGTCTAGCGATTTCCCATATTAAATCATAGACATCAAGTTTACATTCTTATCATTAGTCAGCTACTAATGGCATCCATGCAGAAGGGAGATAGACACATAATTATGGTTGATATATAGTAACGATTCCACTTTTCCTCGTTTTCTATAAATACTACGGAATCGGTAACTGAGTGGCCACCTATTGGGAAAATACGGGCCTGCTCATTCGGCTTACGAAATGTTTTGGTATAAGTACCTGATTGTCAGTTTGTTTTTTTCCCACCTCGGTTTTTGGAGTGGGAATCTTTTTCTGATTGCGCCTTTTCCTGATCTTTGCCTACTTGTACATTCATTAAAGATCACACACTGTCTTAAGCGTGTCTCTTGTGATTATCTTTTGGGACATTGTTGACATTTTTAATCCGATAAAGTCTAGTGGTTTTGATGATTGCAAAAGAAAAAAACTTTTCATGGAAATGATTTAATCCTTACCCCTTTGTCTAGAACCTTTAAAGTCGCACTCATTAATATAAACAAAAATATATGATATCAGCTACTATCTATATTTCATACCCCAAAAGTGCACTACAAAAGTAATGTTGAATTTACTTTTGTGATATTTCAGCATGAACAATTAGTTTTTCAGTCGCCAGCATTCTATATTGAGCGTGCTTTGTAAATTTCTTTCTATATTTTATTACTTTCATTATTACTTTTTCTTGATACATTTCAAGTAACAAGCACCTGATGTTCAACATCACTAAATTTCGTAAGTAAGGAAACGTATCATGTATAACGTTTTCAAAGAAATCTGAAGAGCTCTAGTTTTAATTACTTTCTAAAAAAATGTCTATAAATATTACTTCAAAGCGTGTGCAGCGTTGTTCATAGAATTTTATTAGTCTCTGGTGGAAACCAGATCTATAATCTGCACTATGGATGTTGTACGGGGAGGTTTTTAGGGCCGCTACATGGCACAACACCAGCTGCAGAAAAAGCAAATAAAATATAAATGCTAGATCCCTTGGAAGCAGTGAAAACGTTCGGAGAAAGGAACCTCGAAATAAACTTATATTTATGTTTTTGTTGTACATGTATTTTCTTCCTTTCTCCATCTTAGAAAAGTTTATTTGTCCTTGAGGAAAATAGCTGCTTGCTCAGTTTACAGTATGTTCTTGTATCAGTACTTATTTGTCATTGGGTTGTTGCCCACCTGCTTCTTTTATGGATTTTGGTTCTGATTGCACCAGTCCCTGATTATTTTTCACTTTTAACAGACTCGCCTCTCTCCAATGTCTTCTGTGATTTCTGAAGTAGTGGAATCATTTGGAAACATTCATTCTGAAGATGTAATCCTTGTGGGATTAAGAAAGTCTGTAACGTTGTCACTTTTTTGTAATTTACAATAGCATTAAGTATCTTAACGCTGTCAGGCAGGATGTATTTATGGTGCCATAATTTCTATATTCTACCAGTGAAAAATATACATAACGAAAACATGCCCATGGAATATACAGAAAATTTTTTAGCTTTAAAAATTGAAGTTTTTTAGCTGAAAATATTTGATATTTTTCTTATTTTTGCTCAAAACATAGATTGTGGGTACACGTTAGAACCGCCTCGGCGAGGCGGTTCTAACGAGTACCCACAATCTATGTTTTGGAGCAAAAATAAGAAAAAAGGTGTACCCCTGCATACCCCAGTTTTACTATATAAAGGTGGGGTTCAAGGGGTTATACATTACATGGACATGTTTTCCTGATGTATGCTATATGCATCAAAACCTGCATTTATTTGAAATGACTAATGCCTTAGTGAGAACCTATGATTACCAATCCAGGTTAACTTGTCGGGCACCAGTATTGGGGTTGACATTTCAAGACAGTGGGATCCCAGAAGACACTTTTGAAATTACTGTTGGTTTTTGTTCGATTTCAAAGTGAGAAGCGAATGTGCTCACATCATATTTTGATATCATTTTAGCTTTTAGCGAATGGATATAAACAAACGTTATTGAGTATGCTGAAACAAAGTTGACAATAACAGCTATCTTTTCATTTTCATATCCTTTAAAGATTGGGTCCTATTGAATAATTATAAAACCATTGTCTCTTACTTCAATTTATTTATTTGATAGTAACCATGTAATTTTCTCTAATGATTTCCAATGAAAGCACACTAGTCTTGTCAAAGAGCTCGTTGCAGCAACTCATTACAGCATTATAGGAATTCCACTGTGACAGAAATAGAACTGATTAATTGAGGTGATAACCACACGATAACTTAAAATGCCATTTTCTATAAATGAAATCCTTACTAGATAGGTTGTGATTGTGAAAACACTTTGAATCTTCAACTCAGCAAATGTCATTAGTAACATTAGTAACATATTCTGAGTGCAGTTTGCTGCAGTGTTATTCATGTGCACGATGTGTAATTGTAAAACTCGGAAAGCATAAAATCAATCGTGACAGGGTTAGCAAATCCTTATTTTGAAGGCATGGTCAAACAAATTCATCCCCCTGAACTACAGTTGAATAAAGCAAACAACACTGATACCGAAGCCCCTTTTTTAGACTTACATCCTTACATCTTTCTATTGCAAATGGATTTGTTTCTTCTAAAATTTATGATAAATGCGATGACTTTGATTTTGATATAGTAAATTTTCTGCTTTTGGATTGTGACGTTCCTCGCCGTGCTTCTTATGGTGTATACATTTCGCAACTTATTAGGTTTGCTAGAGGCTGCAATCATGTTGCGGAGTTCATGGTTGATAACTATGCTGCCTTCTTTAATTGCACGCCGGTGGGTCGGGCGTCAGACTCTATGATGGCCCCGACTTTAAGCTTTTCATTTTAGTAGGTTGGGCCGGAGCTTCTTGTTTGTTGCTTGGCCCACCGGGGTTTAACTGGTGTTTTTCCGCTTTGCTCCGGAGTTAGTAAGTTATTTGGCGCGCAGAGATTTCCATCGTAGGGCAGCTTCCTCTATCTGTGAGTCCTCGTTTTTGATTCATCATGGTGTTTATCATGATTTATTTGTTTGTCTATGATGATTCATTTACTAGCTAGAGATGCACCACGAGGACCGAACAACTAACTAAATGTTGTGGTTAGAAAATGAATCTTAACCGATAATAAATGTCTGAGTTCTCAGAATATCCTCGCTGATCTCAAAGGACCAAAAAGAAAATACAACCTGCACTATGGATGATGTACAGGGAGACTTTTTAGGGCCGCCACACGGCACAACACCAGCTGCAGTAATAGCAAATAAAAATTAAAACAGATCCTTTAAGAGCAGTGAAAACATAAATGAGAAAGTATATGGGCCATACCGCGGTTTCGACTATTGAAGTCTCGTCAGTGACCCTTTAGATTTGGCAACATGGAGCCAAAGAGAATTACTGAAATTTTGCAACTTTCAACAGGGTAGTCAGAAAGACTAGTATTATCTAAATGGGGCCAAATATATTAAAAATTGGTTAGAAAATGAATCTTAACCGATAATAAATGTCTGAGTTCTCAGAATATCCTCGCTGACCAAACTTGGGACTGTTTAAATCGCTATAGCTTCAAAATCCCTCAATAGTTTGGGATTAAAATTACCAGTCATAAAACTGTGAACAAAACGTAACATTTCAAACAAAACGGATTGAAAATATCACATGTGGTTTCAAGTGCAAGAGTGCACACCGATTTTCGTTGTTATTTTAAATGGAAGCGGGGTAATCTCAAAATAATGAATATGGGACATGTAATTTCTCGAGACCGTGTGGCTGAAATTTGAAATGATTTTTTCGGATTTTCGTCAAATAAGATCATGCTTACGGGGGATGATCCAAAATAACGTAGACTTTTGCTGTAGCCTCTATACAGCTCAATCAAATGGTTATAAAATAACATGAACATAAATCGGAATGTATCTAGAATATTGTGGCAAAATATCAGGCAAAAATAACAACCCGTTAAAAATCTACAGTCAAAACAAAAAGGTCACTATGGTCTACCCGGCGCACGTCAGCTTTGATTTCGTAACGTCATTGGCGTTTTTATTCATTTTGAATTAAACACCCCCTCAGCGCTTGCGGCCATTTATACAACATGTACCATAGATAAAAGAATTTTTATTTATTGTGCTTTGAACTTCACATATTTTCTGTCAATATCCAAAATTCGAAACAAATTCTACCTTTAAATTCTTCAAAATCGCCTTATCATCAGCCGTCTGCATGCGGTCAGCGCATTACGCATTTACGTCACCAGTAACGCGCGTTATTTTTGTTTCTTTGTCCATCTTTGTTATGCTATTTATCGTCAGAAACACAAGGGGATTATTTTTACACAACTTATTTATTCATTGAATGTTCTTATTTTGTCTACATTTAGTTATTTTCGGTCTTTGTATTGGCGCTTTCAAAAATCATGGCAAGTTTATTAATCGCCTAGATTTAAGCTGTGTTTCGCGACGACGTTTTTAACGTTAAATGCAGGCTGAAAAGCGCACAATTGATAATAGTATTTCATAAACGCATAACTCAAATTTGTTGAAACTTATGCCTAGCATTATCCAAACTCCAAGCTTTTACTGGACTAAATTTGGCGCGATTCGCATGCCTATTTTACATTTTATCTAGACATGTATGACACAGGACGCGATCGAAAGTTCGCGTGCGCCGCCTATGCGTCACCATGGTTCTAAAATGGCGCGGCGTGTTTGCAATACTTATGAACTGTGTAATTGTTTTATCTTATCTTGATATACGAATGTTCTGCTTTACTGCAATATGCATTTTTCTAAAATTTATCTCCATATGTTGAAGCTAGCGCAAAAATTTACGTTATTTTGGATTTCCCCTCGTATATGTGAGACATAAGAGTCAGAGTACATAGCCATGGCATTTATTTGATAGTTCTTTTAGCATCCTAGGTTTTAACAGCTCTGCTTTTAGTGATTTTGTACGTATACCCCCTATTTCATCTAAGATTAGTTTCACTTTTGCATATTTGTTATCTGGTCAAAACAAATTCTTACCTGTGAGTTTCTTTAATTTGCAATCCAAGTCATTATAAAATTCCGGTTCTGAAAAGGATTAACACAAAAGATGATTTAACTTAACATTATATTTGGAAATCAATTTGCAATGTCGGCGCTTAAATTAATAGAATGTACTTCCAAGTTTATGATATCGATATCTCTTCTGGAGAAGTTTGGCCATTTTTGGCCATTCAACATTAAGTCCATAGCATGACTGTGGACTCTTACATAACCAGTCGATGTCGAGTTTACTATTTTATCGAGGCGGTGCTTGATATTTAAACTCTCTGCTTCTGCAATGACACAAAAAGGCACGAAAATAAAACATACCTGCTGTATCAGATGGGAGTGTGTCAGTGTGGTGGGTGAAAAAACAAGAAGAGACATTAACTTTATAAAGCAAAAGATCTGTAGCATTTTATGCAAGCAATCGAACGAAAACAAAATTAGACGCCTCCAGTTTATTTTATACATTTCACATGATTAAAATCAACGAGGCATTCACGATGACTATCTCTACTGTATATTAGAAGTTAAGGAAACATAAGAAAGAATAATGTCTGCAAATGATAATTATCACAGTGTGACATATTCATTCGATCCTATTGTTGCTCAGTGAGGCAAACAGTATCAACAAAATCGTTTCCAATTATCAGTTGTTATGATCATTTTGCAAATGGTGCATGCAAGGCCAAATGATAAGCAAATGCTCATTTCGGAAACTCCAAAGTTTATTAATTAAAATTTCAATCAATGCTTTTAAATAATACTATATATCTGTCGATCACCAAATCGTTTCCACCACATACATTTGATGTAGAATCACAAAAATGTAGGATATGGATGTGAATCTAGAGAAAAACACGGCTAGGGGCGTCAAAACAGACTAAAATAGAAAATGATATTATATGATCAGGATTTTGTTTCAAGTTTGGTTTTCGGAAAATCAAATCAATGAGTCGTAAATGTATTGTAAGCTTTATCGTAAAGATTCACATTTCTAGAATTACATATATACAAAAATCTACACTTCACCTAACTGCTGACTACATGGTCTTGTGTGGATTCGTCTGATCCAGTAATCATTAGTCAATACAAAGCCGCTGGCTCCATAATATCTGCCAATAAATACTAATCTGAACAAATTACCGCCACTAAATTGCGTGAGATCCTAAATGATAGCAAAATTGTACAGTCAGGATGTATCAATTGTCGTTTTATTTCTAGTCTAGAGATTTGGTTTTCTGGAGCATTGGATATTGATTGCAACTTGAACTCGATCTACATCACTCATTATAGTAGAATTTTGTTCTTTCTGGATGGTAACCGATGCTTTACGTGTTTGCAATTTGCGAAGTGGCACTGGTCTTTTCCTCTACAGTTGCGTGTGGCCGCCTTTGGAAACTGGCAAAGCATTTAATATCTGTACCTCTTTCGTTCTTATGAAGACAAGGGAATCCTTTTGTCTGGTGATGGCCGGTGATGCTTGAAATCAAAAGTTGAATAAACTACCACATTAAATCTTTTGTCAAAGGCATAACTCCAAGTCACAATTGATGATATATTTACATCTAGGAAAACATCTTCAAAGTGTCATTAACGTAATTATTGAATTGGAAGTCTTCGCCTGTTGTGATGCACCAGGAGGCATTGCGTAAATTTCATGCGTTCTTGTAGACCATTTTCAGCCTCTCACTAAAAGTAGGAAATAAAAATGAAAATCGAGATCCTTTAAGAGCAGTGAACATATTAATGAGAACAGGGTGGGCCATTTCGCGGTTTCGGCTACTCAAGCCTCATCAGTGACCCTTTAGATTTGGCAACATGGAGCCAAAGAGAATTACTTTAATTCGCAACTTTCAAGAAGCTATACACTATCATGTACTTGAATAGTCATCATCCCCATGTGCAAAATAGAGTCTTGATAATTAATTAAGTCCTTTTTGTCACGGTTTCAGCTTACTTGAGCCGAAATGCGCATTTGGCACTTTAATGGGAACATTTGAAAATTACGATTGCCATCCAACATGGGTGTCATTGTAACACAAAGTGTAATAAACCAACAAACGAATGCAGGTTTTCACCGCCATGGCAATGCCCAGTTTTGCTTGGCATTATAACTTTGGCTGAGCCATACTTGCCTTATCGAGATTTGATGCCGCACGGAAATTGCAATCGTTTGGGAGAATTAGCTTAATTGGCTAGATAATTAATTGTGCAAGGCATGCCAATATCCAATCACAGTGACGAACAACCGTCGTCCAACTGCATTGGTGATAGACTGAAATGAGCAATGCATTTCTAATGTATTTTTGTACAACGAAAAGGGCGTTTTAGCTCACCTAAGCCAAAAGGTCACAAGGTGAGCTTATAGTATACATATATAGGTTTGTCCGTCTGTCGTCGTCCTCAGGTCAGAACCCAAGGTATATCTGGTATATCATAGCTGCCAAATTTCAGTTCTTCCACCATCTCACATATTTTCGCTATTGCCCCAATTAGAGCTTACATACAAACTTTGGTTTGAATTGAAACATTAGTATTTTGACAATAAACAACGATTAATTGGAATTTCTAATCAGAAAGACAGGACACGACAGGAGCGGCGCGGTCAATGCTTTCATACCTGACCATAAAGCGTCACAATACTGTCGGTCATTTCATTTCGTTGTGGCTTGGGTAGAATGTAATCATGTGACGGCCGGAAATCATTCTGATTGTTCAAAATGGTGGCATAACTAAACTTGCGTGTGCGTAGACAATCACATAAGCAGTCTAGCGTATTCCGACATTAAATCATAGACATCAAGTTTACATTCGTTATTATTAGCCAGCTGCTGATGGTATCCAAGCAAAAGAAAGCTATGGTTCTTCGCATTCAAGAAACTTCATTATAGATTACACACTGTCTTAAAACTGTTTCTTGTGATGGTTCTTTTTGGACATTCGTCCTTTAAAAGTCATATTACAACTATCAAGATAAAGTCTAACAACTGCGATGATTGATACAAAAACTGATTATTTCATGATTGTTACTGCCCTTTGTAAACGACCTTTAATTGTTCTGAATGCTATATTATTCTTCTATAGGTAGTTTCAAGCATTGACTGCACTGATCTTATTCCAGATAGTACTCCTTGGATGTCAAAAATATACTTAAATATGCAGAAGAATGCACGACACATAATTATAGTTGATATATGGTAACGACTAGAATTTCCCTCGTTTTTTAGAAATATTAGGGAGTCAGTAACATTATAAATTATACATAATTTTGTCTCCTGCGATAGTTCTTTTGGGACATTGTTGACCTTTTTGAGTCTTATACTCAGATAACGTACAGTAGATGTGATGATTTCGAAAGAATATGATTTTCTCATGAACGTGACTTTGTCCTTAGCCAGTGTCATAGACAGACAGACAGACAGACAGACAGACAGACAATAGTTTATTATAGTCTCACTTCCACATTTATAGATGTACAAACAGCAATATACGATAGAAACATTCTTATCAAGAATTATGAGAGACTTCTTGAATTAATAAATAAAATGCATTACACAAAATGATATATATATATATACACCAATCAAGAATCTTCCACCTCCCACGATGGCGCCGCCAAGACCCGCGACACAAGTGGCTGGGCGTTTTCCCTACCTACGAGAGCCACTAATCCGGGCGAACGCCGATGCGGTTAGTGGAAATGATATCAGCCGAACGGCCCACGCATCACCACGCCACTCGGATGCGAGAAACGTGTCATATGTCTAACATTTAAAGCCACATTCATTAATATAAAGTAATTAATGGACTAATTTCTCCCCCATCCGAACCCCCTGGTGAAATAATGTCATTTGGCGTGTCACCAGTAAACTATTCAGATTCAGATTCAGATAAACAAACATTATGTGATATTAGCAGCTATCTCCTTTTCACACCCCAAAAAGTGCGCCAAAGTAATGTTGAATTTACTTTTTTTTATATTTCTTTTCAGTCGCCATCATCTGATATTGAACATGCTTTGTGAATTTCTTTCTATATTTTATTACTTTCATTATTACCTTTTTTGATACATTAATTGCAAGTAACAAGCACCTGATGTTCAACATCACTAGATTTCATTAGTGAGGAAACCGTGATAACACATATAAGATAACATAATCTTATAATAGCATTTTCAATAACAGCTGTATAGCTCAGGTTTTAATTACTTTCTAAATGATGGTCTATAAATGTTAATATAAAGCGTATGCAGAACTGTTCATAGAACATTATTAGATTCAGATGGATACCGAACTCATATTTAAATTTTGATTGATTTTGTCTCTTTTCTGTCGTGTTATATAGGCTTAAAACGTTCACATTTGTGTCTAAACTATTTTCTAAATTGTCGATGCAACTTTGCATTTTCAAATTAATATCATTGGCAACTTTAACCGAGTGGTTAAGAGCGATGATATTTCATTACTGTGCTGAATCATTCGATCATCTCACTCCTGTGTCTGATGTGGGTTCGAGACCCACACGGGGCACATGTCAGACAAGCCAAGTTCTGCTTGCGGGTGTGTCGGGTGGTTTTTCTATGGGTTCTCCCGTTTTCGCCCCACCTACTGATTGGCCCGTCTCATATGAGCTGAAAAAAAAACTTGAACTATTTCATGCACAAAACCTTTATATAATAAAATCTTACTGGATTAGCTTGCAAGCAGTCTTGCATCATATACATCAAGTTTACATTCTTATCATTAGCCAGCTACTGATGGCATCCAAGCAGAAGAAGGGTAGACACATGATCATGGTTGATATACGGTAACGACAGTAATTTTCTTCGTTTTCAAGGATAGTTGCTAAAATTCTGTTTCGGTTTTAAGTGTTCCTTTTGAAACTAATTTTACAGAGCAATATAACCTAAAACTAATTGCATTATCACATAAGCAGTCTAGCATATTCCCACATTAAATCATAAACATTAAATTTACATTTTTCATCATTAGCCAGCTACTGATGGCATCCAAGCAGAAGAAAGCTACACGCAATAATGGTTGATATATTATCAGGATATATCCGTGCAGTGAATACCCCCTTAAACCCCACTTTTATATAGTAAAACTGGGGTATGCAGGGGTATACCTATTTTTCTTATTTTTGCGCCAAAACATAGATTGTGGGTACTCGTTAGAACCGCCTCGCCGAGGCGGTTCTAACGTGTACCCACAATCTATGTTTTGAGCAAAAATAAGAAAAATATCAAATTGTGAAAATTTTCATTTTTAAAACCAAAAAATTTTCTGTATATTACATGGACGTGTTTTCGTAATGTGATAACGACAACAATTTTCTTCGTTTCCAAGAAACATTACGGAAACAGTATCATTATATTTCGGACACTGTCATAAACCCGTCTCTTATGATGTTTTTTGGGACACCGTTGACCTTTTTGAGTCTGATAACGTTTAATGGTTGTGATGATTACGAAACAGATAGTTTGCTCACGACTATGGCTTTATCCTTACCATTGTTCCCTTTTCCTAAGATTTAAAGCAGAATAGGCTCTTTGCATCAGGAAAACATGTCCATGTAATGTAACGTATACCCCCTTAAACCCCACTTTTACATAGAAAAACTGGGGTATGCAGGGGTATACCTATTTTTCTTATTTTTGCTCCAAAACATAGATTGTGGTTACTCGTTAGAACCGCCTCGCCGAGGCGGTTCTAACGTGTACCCACAATCTATGTTTTGAGCAAAAATAAGAAAAAAATCAAAGATTTTCCAGAGAAATTTTTTCATTTTTACAGCCAAAATTTTTTCTATATATTGCATGGGCAAGTTTTCGTTCTGGAATGTATGCATGTCCTTTTCGAATTCATGTACGAGTATACCGGCCTCTATGGAACTATCACATTTTTTGACATCATTGCTCACTGACATTTGAGCCACCTCGTGGTAAAACCAACAATGTGGTTTCCGACCAGGTCTGACACAAACCGACCTGTGCAGCTATAGAAGATGGCTAGAAGCTTGAAATTTTGGAGTTAAGTAGAGGAGGAATTGTACTATCCGAGTAGCGAAAACAAAGGCGCTGATCAGCTTCGCGGTTACCGTGAAGCTGATCTGCGTCTTTGTTTTCGCATATGCAGATTGCTGGTTTTCCCATGTGGCGGCTCATTTATCGTGTAGGACATTTTACTGGACATCGTTCTTGTTCCTTGAGACAAAGGAATCTTTCAGAATCAAACTGTTTTGTCAGATGTGATTCTTATGGGATTAAGATTTTCTGTAACTTTGTCATTTTTTCTAGGGCACTGTTTTCAAACATATGCTGCAACAATGCATAAACCTATTTCCATCTTTACTGCAGTGCAACAGTATAAATTAATTTGTAACGATCACTCAGTAACAGGAATACTAGAAAACTCTTGAAATCATAATTGTAAACAGCAACTGTGGTGACATCATAACGTAAACATATTTTTGACATCATGTCAGTGAATTGACATACACAGAAATTGTTGATTGTACACAAAACAATTTTTTATTTCAGCATTAACAAGTACTTTTTTCAGACGAATTTCTTTTTAATTGCGCCTGTTCCTGATCGCCTTTTTCCGATATCGACCATGCTTTGTTAAATACTTTTTCTCGATACATGCATGAATCTAGCACCTGACGTTCAACATTAACTCATTTAAGCCTGGCGTCCCTTTTATGGGACATAGGCAAACAGAATAGCCCCAGATGTGACGCCGCAGAACGCGGCGTCCCATCTGGGGCTATTCTGTTTGCTTAGAGAATTTTCATCAAAAAATTGAATTAAATTTGAAAATCAGTCCTGACGCCCCTAGAAATGAAAGTGGACTCACCCAAATGATAAAAAAGGAAAAATCCATTCGTCAAATATGGGTTAATGAAATTTGTTAGTGAAGTATAGTATCGTGAACATGTTTAAGATAACATAATCTTTATAACAGTTTCAATAAAAGCTGTATAGCTCAAGTTTTAATTACTTTCTTAAAGAAGGTCTATAATATTAATTTAAAGCCTGTGTTCATAGAACATTATTAGTCTCGTGTGGAAACAAGACCAATATTGTAATTTCGATTGAATTTGTCTCTTTTCAGCCGCCATAAATACGCTCATAACTTGCACATTTGAGTTTGAAATATTTTCTAAGTTCGTGTTGCAGCTTTGCATTTTAGATTAATTTATTCACACCTTGAGCTATTGTATGCAAAGCACAAAACTTTATCATTAAATCTTATTGTATTAGTTTGCAAGCAGTTTTACAAACTCCTGTATTAAAAATCATAAAACAAATCAAGTTACCATTCATATCATCAGCCAGCTACTGAAAGCGCCCATGTTAGAAACATAATTATGCTTGGTATATTTTTCTTCGTTTTTTTTTTTTCCTCGGTGAGACCAGTCCTATAGGATTTTATTTTTGTTTATTGTTCCGGGAGCACCCGAAGGCTCAACCGGGAGGTTTTTTTTTTTTTTTTTTTTTTTTTTTTGAGAAGCCCGGAATTGAACCTGCGACCCCTGGTTTACAAGGCGAGTGACTTGAGCACCACGGAGCCTTTTATATTCAATCTGCAATTCTCTTTGTTTTCAAGAAACTTAACCGATTCAGTATCATTATAGTTCGGACACTGACTCTTTTAAAATTCAGATAACAACTAGCAAGATAAAGTATTGCAAGTGTGATCTCAGTATTCCATGACTGTCGTGTTTCCTTTGTAACAGAACCGCCCTTTAAAAGCGACCTTTTATCATTTGCTGAGTGCTATTTTATTCTACGATAGGTAGTTTCAAACTTACGCAGTGTTGCGAGCATTGGCTATATTTGAGTACTTATTGGAACGAAGTATTAAGATAAGGGTCACTGAAGAGGCTTAAGTAGCCGAAACCGCGGTATGGCCCATCCCCTTTCTCATTAATATGCTCACTGCTCTTAAAGGATCTCTGTTTAATTTTCATTTCTTATATTTATGTTTTCACATTATTGTTGTACATGTATTTTCTTTCATTCTTTTATTTGTCCTTGAGGAAAATAGTTGCTCGCTCAGCTTACAGTATGTTCTTGTATCAGTACTATTTGTCATTTGGGTTGTTGCCCGCCTGTTTTTTTCATGGATTTTGGTTCTGATTGCACCAGTCCCTGATTATACTGACTGGCCTCTCTCCAATGTCTTCATAGACTTTTGGAGTGGATGAGTCCTTTGGAAACATTTGTCAGATGTAATCCTTGTGGGATTAAGAAAGTCTATTTTGTCAGTAAATGTAAGATGCTTTACGCATCTTAACGCTGTCAGAATGTATTTATCACATGGCAGTGACATAAAGTCTATATTCTGCCAATGAAAATTTATATATGCTACCCGCAATTAAACCTGCATTATTTTGAAACATTCACAGTAATGGGCTTGACATCTCAAGACAGTGGGATCCAAGAAACCCTTCTGGAATTGCACTTGCTTTTTTGTTCATTTTATATATCATTTTAGCGTTGAGTTCCTGGATATAAACAGAAGTTACTGAGTTTATATACTTCAACAAAATTGACAATAACAGCTATCTTTTCTTTTTTATATCCTTTAAAGATTGTATCGTATTGAATAAACGACATAAAGCCAGTTCCTCTTACTGTAAGTTGCTTTTTCTAATGATTTCCAATGGAGGCACACTGTTCTTGTCAAACAACTCGTCACAGCAACTCATTAATTCCACTATGACAGAAACATTCCAACCTATAAGTTTCTTTAATTTGCAACCAAGTCACCATATAGTTCTGGTTCGAAAAGCCCTGACACAAAATCGCATTTTACTTAACATTGTATTTGGAAATCAGTTTGTAGTGTCAGCGATAAAATATAGAAAATGTTCTTCGAAGTTTATGATATCGATATCCCTACTTGAGACATTTGACCATTAAGCTCTTATTTCGCACTTTGAAGTCCGTAATATGACAGCAGACTCTTACAAACCGTTTGATTTTACTATTTTATCATGGCGGTAGTTAAACGCTCTGCCTATGCAATGGCATATAAACTATACGTGCGGTATCAGTTAGACGTTTGTCAGTGAGTGTGGTGGAAGAAAACAATGAAGTAAATTTAAATATAACTTTCGATTCGGAACCAAGTTATGCAGACAAATTGTTGGAGTCCCGATGGGTACAAATTGCGCATCATCATAGCCGTTTTATTTTTATACTGCTACGAAAGAGATTTCATGGATTCTCTTAACCATGACAATCAAGTTGATGTTATCGAGACTTTCGACTTCTAGGTACCTCGATGACTTTTTAACATTGACAGTCCTTATTTTGAAGGCATGATCAAAGAAATTTATCCCCCTGAACTACAATTGTATAAAACAAACACCACATATACCGAAGCCACCCCCCCCCCCTTTTTTTCTAGAAATTTTTCTATTGCAAATGGATTTGTTTCTTCTAAAATTTATGATAAACGCGATGATTTTGATTTTGATATAGAGAGGATATTTGCTTTTTTTTTTCGTTGAATACCAAATATATTTCATCGAGTGAGTTGAAAACATCAGAATTTTCACGAGTGCGCAGCACGAGTGAATATTTTTATGTTTTCAACTCATTCGATGAAATATATTTGGTATTCAACGAAAAAAAAAAAAAAGCAAATTTTCTTTTTATACAATACACGGGCATTTTCCAATTCACACGGCAGGCGGTGAAAAATGCAAAAACCGAAAAATTTTGAAAACACAAATAATTTTGGTACCATATTGTTCCTTACGTTCTAACTAAGTAAATGGATACCCACATTTTATGTTTTCGTATAAATAACGGAGTTATAGGCGTTTGAATTTCTGAAGTGAGACACATTTAATGACGTCAAGTAAATGGAAACGTCAGAAGTAATCCAAAATCTACAGTAAAGATATAGGCTGATATCAGTCACTAGAGACTTTTGATATCAGTGAGATTCGATTACAGTGAAATTTCATATCAATGAAAATATCAATTTTTGATATATATTGGTTTTCACTGTAAAGTATAAGATAAAGTATAAAAAAGTAAACTTTACGTTTTTGGATGGTGACGTTCCTCACCTTAACAGCCAAACTTCTCCAGCAGGGCTATCGGCATCATAAACTTACATTTTCAAACTTTTATCGCAGACACTATGAATTGATTTCAAAATTTAATGATAGGCTTAAGACCCTTTTACGCGAGGGCCTTTCAGAACCAGAATTTTATGGTTTACAAATTTAAGAAACTTATAGGTCTTTTCAGTTCAGAAAAATAATTACACGTTACAGATGTAAAGGATATAAATTAAATGTTATGCGACAGTCTGCATGCTTAGTTTTTAACCCAATCATGATTGATAACTATGCTGCCTTCTTTAATTGCACGCCGGTGGGTCGGGCGTCAGACTCTATGATGACCCCCACTTATTCATTTTAGTTGGTTGGGGCCGGAGTTGCTTGGCTCACCAGAGTTCAACTGGTGTTTTTCTTTTGCTCCGGAGTGAGTAAGTTATTTGGCGCCCAGTTATCTCCATCAGCTTACTCAATCTGTGAGTCCTGTTTTTTATTCATCATGGTGGTGATAATGATTTAATTGTTTGTCCTTGATGATTCATTGACTAGTTAGAGATTCACCACGGAGACCGCACAGCTAATTAAATGTTGTGAACCACTGCAGAAGCTGAGGATGAGGTTAGGTACCTGTAAAATCGATTTAAGCCCGCCAGTAATTTTATATTACTGATCGTTCCGAGGCGATAACTCTGTGGTGGTTCTTATTGTTTTACGTCTTGGTGTTAAAACTTTTTGTGCTCTGTTTTCATATTTTTAGTCATTGGGAAAATAGCTGCTCATTCGGCTTACGATATGTTTTCATTGTATAAGTGCCTAATTGTTATTTTATTTTTTTCCCACTTCAGTTTTTGGAGAGGGATTCTCTTTCTGATTGCGCTTTTTCCTGATCGTTGCCTACTTGTACCTTTTTACAAAGCAAAAAGAAAAAAACAAAACTTTTGACATTTTATTCAAGCAATCGGAAAAAAAAGAAAATTTGGCGCCTCCATATTAAGTTCTTATTTCATCCACTTGATGTGATTAGAATCAATAAGGCATTCACAATGACTACTTCTCAGAAGATTACGAAACATAAGAAAGGAAAATGTCTGCAGATGATAATTTTCACGTTGTGACATACTCTTTCGATCCTATTGTTGCTCAGTGAGGCAAACGGTGTCAGCAAAATTCTTCCACAATTATCAATTCTGATAATCATTTCGGAAATATGAATCCAAAGTTTATTAATGAAACATTTGCAACACCAAATGATTTCCACCACATAGATTTGATCTAGAAACTACAAAAATGCGGGATACTGATGTGGACGTAGAGAAAACACGGTTAGGGGTGACAAAACAGACTAAATAGAAAAGAAAATTAAATGATTTTGTTTCAAGTTAAGAGATTTGGTTTTCGGAAAATAAATTTAATGGGTCGTACTTATAATGTAAGTTTTTTTTTCTTAAGGATTCACATTTCCAGAATTACATATTTACGAATATCAAAACTGGTGACGACATGATATTGTGCGAGTAATCAAAAGTCAATGTGGCATAGGACGTTACAGCATTAAAATATCTACCAATAAATACTAATCCGGACAAATTACCACCACTAAATTGCTTGAGATCCTAAATGATAGCAAAATTATACGGTCAGGATGTATCATTTGACGTTTTTTTTTTCTAGTCTTGAGATTTGTTTTTCTGGGACAAAATCAAATTATTGGACAGTTGTATGCAACGTAAATTCGATCCACAAAATTCACAATACTAGAATTTTGTTCTTTCATGTTTGTAATAATGAATTACGTGTTAATGAAAGTGCAAAGTAAGTATTAGAACGTATGATGGAAAGCGATGCTTTCCATGTTTGCAATTTGCGAAGTGGCAGTGTTATTCATGTGCACGATGTGTAATTATAGAACTCGGAAAGCATAAAATCAATCGTGACAGGGTTAGCAAATCCTTATTTTGAAGGCATGGTCAAACAAATTCATCCCCCTGAACTACAGTTGAATAAAGCAAACAACACTGATACCGAAGCCCCTTTTTTAGACTTACATCTTTCTATTGCAAATGGGTTTGTTTCTTCTAAAATTTATGATAAATGCGATGACTTTGATTTTGATATAGTAAATTTTCCGCTTTTGGATTGTGACGTTCCTCGCCGTGCTTCTTATGGTGTATACATTTCGCAACTTATTAGGTTTGCTAGAGGCTGCAATCATGTTGCGGACTTCATGGATGATAACTATGCTGCCTTCTTTAATTGCAAGCCGGTGGGTCGGGCGTCAGACTCTATGATGGCCCCGACTTTAAGCTTTTCATTTTAGTAGGTTGGGCCGGAGCTTCTTGTTTGTTGCTTGGCCCACCGGGGTTTAACTGGTGTTTTTCCGCTTTGCTCCGGAGTTAGTAAGTTATTTGGCGCGCAGAGATTTCCATCGTAGGGCAGCTTCCTCTATCTGTGAGTCCTCGATTTTGATTCATCATGGTGTTTATCATGATTTATTTGTTTGTCTATGATGATTCATTTACTAGCTAGAGATGCACCACGAGGACCGAACAACTAACTAAATGTTGTGAACCACTGCAGAAGCTGAGGGTGAGGTTATGTACCTGTAAAATCGATTGAAGCCCGCCATTAATTTTATGTTACAAATCCTTCTGTGGTGGTTATTATTGTTTTATGTGTTGGTGTTTAATGTTTTTTGTGCTGTGGCGCCTTATGTATTGTATCATATTTTAGTTAAGTTTAGTTAACTGATTGGCCACCTATTGGGAAAATAGCTGCTCATTCGGCTTACGATATAAGTTTTCATGTCATAAGTATCTGATTGTTAATTAAGGTTTTCCCACCTCGGTTTTCGGAGTGGGAATCTTTTTCTGATTGCGCCTTTTCCTGATCGTTGCCTACTTGTTCCTTGTAAATAAAAATTAAAACAGATCCTTTAAGAGCAGTGAAAACATAAATGAGAAAGTAGATGGGCCATACCGCGGTTTCGACTATTGAAGTCTCGTCAGTGACCCTTTAGATTTGGCAACATGGAGCCAAAGAGAATTACTGAAATTTTGCAACTTTCAACAGGGTAGTCAGAAAGACTAGTATTATCTAAATGGGGCCAAATATATTAAAAATTGGTTAGAAAATGAATCTTAACCGATAATAAATGTCTGAGTTCTCAGAATATCCTCGCTGATCTCAAAGGACCAAAAAGAAAATACAACCTGCACTATGGATGATGTACGGGGAGATCACGCATGCAGGCTGTTACATCACATTTAGGCTATAGCCTTTACGTTTTATAAAGTATGATGATCATACTCAGAGGAAAAAGTTTGGTCAGTAACTTTGACGAGCCCGATTACTATCATACCCTGCTGCTTGCCTTGAATGGTTCCCTTTATTAAATTGGCAAAGTCTGCTTCTTTCTTATTTTCAAAAGAAACTCCACCAGTAGTCCATTTCGACAGAGTTATTGGCCTTTTTTGTAAAACGTCATTTTTGTAGTTACCCAATAAATGATAAAATCGGCGCTTTGATAAATAGCGCATTCTGATAGTGATTGTAGCTAGTGACGAAAATCCGAAAAAATCATTTCAAATTTCAGCCACACGGTCTCGAGAAATTACATGTCACATATTCATTATTTTGAGATTACCCCGCTTCCATTTAAAATAACAACGAAAATCGGCGTGCACTCTTGCACTTGAAACCACATGCGATATTTTCAATCCGTTTTGTTTGAAATGTTACGTTTTGTTCACAGTTTTATGACTGGTAATTTTAATCCCAAACTATTGAGGGATTTTGAAGCTATAGCGATTTAAACAGTCCCAATGGAATTTTACATGTAGTTTCACTTTTGCATATTTGTTATCTGGTCAAAACAAATTCTTACCTGTGAGTTTCTTTAATTTGCAATCCAAGTCATTATAAAATTCCGGTTCTAAAAAGGATTAACACAAAAGATTATTTAACTTAACATTATATTTGGAAATCAATTTGCAATGTCGGCGCTTAAATTAATAGAATGTACTTCCAAGTTTATGATATCGATATCTCTTCTGGAGAAGTTTGGCCATTTAACATTAAGTCCATAGCATGACTGTGGACTCTTACATAACCAGTCGATGTCGAGTTTACTATTTTATCGAGGCGGTGCTTGATATTTAAACTCTCTGCTTCTGCAATGACACAAAAAGGCACGAAAATAAAACATACCTGCCGTATCAGATGGGAGAGTGTCAGTGTGGTGGGTGAAAAAACAAGAAGAGACATTAACTTTATAAAGCAAAAGATCTGTAGCATTTTATGCAAGCAATCGAACGAAAACAAAATTAGACGCCTCCAGTTTATTTTATACATTTCACATGATTAAAATCAACGAGGCATTCACAATGGCTATCTCTACTGTATATTAGAAGTTAAGGAAACATAAGAAAGAATAATGTCTGCAAATGATAATTATCACAGTGTGACATATTCATTCGATCCTATTGTTGCTCAGTGAGGCAAACAGTATCAACAAAATCGTTTCCAATTATCAGTTGTTATGATCATTTTGCAAATGATGCATACAAGGCCAAATGATAAGCAAATGATCATTTCGGAAACTCCAAAGTTTATTAATTAAAAATTTCAATCAATTCTTTTAAATAATACTATATATCTGTCGATCACCAAATCGTTTCCACCACATACATTTGATGCAGAATCACAAAAATGTAGGATATGGATGTGAATCTAGAGAAAAACACGGCTAGGGGCGTCAAAACAGACTAAAATAGAAAATGATATTATATGATCAGGATTTTGTTTCAAGTTTGGTTTTCGGAAAATCAAATCAATGAGTCGTAAATGTATTGTAAGCTTTATCGTAAAGATTCACATTTCTAGAATTACATATATACTATATACAAAAATCTACACTTCACCTAACTGCTGACTACATGGTCTTGTGTGGATTCGTCTGATCCAGTAATCACTAGTCAATACAAAGCCGCTGGCTCCATAATATCTGCCAATAAATACTAATCTGAACAAATTACCGCCACTAAATTGCGTGAGATCCTAAATGATAGCAAAATTGTACGGTCAGGATGTATCAATTGTCGTTTTATTTCTAGTCTAGAGATTTGGTTTTCTGGAGCATTGGATATTGATTGCAACTTGAGTTTCATGTTGCATGACTTTGTGGCCACCCGAATTTAATTTGGCTGTTCACTTAGCCCTCTGCATTTTACTTTTTCTGTCCAAGCTAGCACTGTGACCACCTTACTTCAATAGCTGCTCACCCTGCTTTCCGTTATACATGTTACATGTTGGTACCTATACTATATATTTTCGTATCATGATTTACCTTATTTCTTGTTTATATCTGTGTATAAATGAACCACTGCAGAAGCTGAGGGCGAGGTTAGGATCCTGTAAAATCGGTTTAAGCCCGCCAGTAACTTTGTGTTACTGATCGTTCCAAGGCGATACTTCTGTGGTGGTTCTTTTTGTTTTATGTCTTGGTGTTTAAAAAGTTTTTGTGCTGTTGGCGCCTTATGTATGTTTTCATATTATCAAGTTAAGGTAACTGAGTGGCCACCTATTGGGAAAATAGCTGCTCATTCGGCTTACGATATGTTTCATGGTATAAGTGTCTGATTGTTAGTGTTTTTTTTTCCCACCTCGGTTTTTGGAGTGGGAATCTCTTTCTGATTGCGCCTTTTCCTGATCGTTGCCTACTTCTATCCTTTTTTAACTCGATCTACATCACTCATAATACTAGAATTTTGTTCTTTCTGGATGGTAACCGATGCTTTCCGTGTTTGCAATTTGCGAAGTGGCACTGGTCTTTTCCTCTACAGTTGCGTGTGGCCGCCTTTGGAAACTGGCAAAGCATTTAATATCTGTACCTCTTTAGTTCTTATGAAGACAAGGGAATCCTTTTGTCTCATTACATAATGGCCGGTGATGCTTTAAATCAAAAGTTGAATAAACTACCACATTAAATTTTTTGTCAAAGGCATAACTCCAAGTCACAATTGATGATATATTTACATCTAGGAAAACATCTTCAAAATGTCATTAACGACGAAATTATTGAATTGGAAGCCTTCGCCTGTTGTGATGCACCAGGAGGCATGACGTATTTCATGCGTTCTTGCAGACCATTTTCAGCCTCTCACTAAAAGTAGGAAATAAAAATGAAAATCGAGATCCTTTAAGAGCAGTGAACATATAAATGAGAACATGGTGGGCCATTTCGCGGTTTCGGCTACTCAAGCCTCATCAGTGGCCCTATAGATTTTTATGTACACTGTATTACTTTTTCTCGATACATGCATGTATGAGGGTCTGGATGGGGGGTCTTGTTATTCACTAATCACTAAAAATTTAGCCATTTATTCACTGTTATTAAAATTTTGGCTTATTCATTAAAATTAGCTCGATTATTCATTAAAATGTGATAATTAATAGTCACGCCTTCTTCACCCAGCTATATAATATCCCTAAGCAAATAGGTGTTCCCCACCTAAGGCATCTCTTATCCCAAGCCACAAGGACTAGTTCTATGGTAGATTGCTGAGTGCCACCTTGACATTATAATCTTGAGAGAAACATATATACTATGCTAGACCACAAAGCCTCATAGAAACTTTCCGAAATAGTATACAGATTTGTTTTTATTTAGCAAATCCCCTTTTAAATCTTTTGGGAGTATAATCCCCTCCACATCAAATACTGAATACGCCCTAAGTTTTACCCTGAATCTTTCTCTTCAATTATGAATACCAAATATTATTTAAGAAAAATTGTAACGTCAGGGGTAAAAGTAGACTGGCTCCAGTCGTTACTGTTTTTTTTTTTTTTTTTTTTTTTTTTTTTTTTTTTTTTTGTTTTTTTTTTTTTTTTGTTTTGTTTTTGTTTTTTTATCCTACATGAAAAAAAAATACTGCGTTGCAAAAATTTTCTTACTGGCCCAACAGTAACGACTGGTAAACATTGAAATAGGCTCTAAGAGATGTACTGTTAGCTGATTAGCCAGGGCTCATTTGTAGAGCTATCAAATCACTTTATACTAACAAGATCTTTATCAGCTGCTGGGGGGATTAGTTATGGTTTATTTTGTTAACCCAGGATATCTCTGGAGAATATTGCTATGGAAACCTGAACAAAAGTTACACACAAGAAATAGAAAATACACTGGTCAGTAGGAAACCTAGTCTCTCACTTTCAAAGTTTTACCATGGACACCCTGTCCAACGTTGACGCCGGTGAAACGGCCCCAACACCGGTTACTACGGTGCTTTCGCTGCAAAATTTGATGGATGCGAATAAATTTCTTGTGTTGTTCAATGTTATATAAACGTTTGCGATGAAGTAAAACGCGTATCTAATGGAGAATTAACTTGACTTTTTATTTCTGCTTGAACGAAAAACTGCTTTTGTATATTTTTTCCAAACATTCGATTCAAAGTTGGTAAACAAGGTTCGGCCAAGGCCTATTCGGCCGATTTCTACAGAAACTGTTCGTATTTTTCAAAATACGCACAAAATAAGAGCAAACGAGCATTTTGATATGACTTGTAGGCAAGATTGTGGGACGTTTGCATCGTTCTCGATAGATTTTCCCCCGAAAAATGCACAGGAAGAATTTTATGGCAAAAAGTAAACACAACGCTGGTTACTACGGTACCAGAATTACCTGGATTATTGGATAGATGGGCCAACCGGGACAATAGTCGTATTTCAATATAGGCACATAAGCAAGCAATCGATTTTACTAGCGCTCAGGTAAATTTACGGAGACTTTCCGATAATATCCGATATTGGCCGGCGATATTCGATTGTCATTCGGCTAATCTGTCCAGGTAATGTCAGTGTTGCCTGGGGACAGTTGAGATTTCATCGCTTTATTTTAACAGCTTTCTCTGCAGCTTTCTCTGCGTGAAAACTTGCTTTTAATTAAGCGCAGTTGAACCCCACTTTTATATAGCAAAACTGGGGTATGCATGGGTATAGATTGTGGGCCTCGGTGAGGCGGTTCAAACGTGCATCCACAATCTATGTTTTGAGCAAAAATAAGAAAAATTTCATTTTTTTTCAGATGAAAATTTTCAATTTTTATAGCTAAAATAAATCTCTGTATATTGCATGGGCAAGTTTTCGTAATGCAGGGACCGGGGGTATTCATCTGCTACCCCCATGTCACTTCGGATAATTTTATATAGGATATAACAGAGAACCAACGTAAACAAAATCGTTCGTCTTGCAGGTGCATTTTCAAGATGATTTAAGAAGCTGCATTTATTATTTTAATAGACTTCATTAGTTGTTTGTAACCTTATATGGAGAATAAACGTGTTGTTCCCCTTTTGAAAATATTTGCGCAGTAGTAATCATATTGTTAAAAATAAATTTAGAAGGCTATCAGGATCCGAATGTGAAAGACACATATAAAATATTAAATAAATTCGTTTTTCTTTATATAGAAATTAAATATAATTCGTGCCAAATAAATGAATTTAGAATATTTATACATTTTCGCTGGGTAAAAAAAACTTAGATATTCACAGTCTATATATATCGAATTAAATTCTTCACTTCTATACTCAAACGGGCGGTGTAAGGGCGGTGATGACCTGCACAGCGCTGAAACACAATTTTCCATAAGACCCAAGTACGCAGTTCAACCTTGATACAGTTTTAATGATAACTAATCCGGTCTTTGTCTGACATGGTCAGAAAAGCCGACCAAAAAGTAGGTTTTCACGCTTTTGTGATTATAAGGTAGTTAAAAGGATTACTCCTGACATCCAGCGTATTTAGGCTGTCGCCGCAAGGTATTAAAGTCACGCTTCTTATAAAAACATTCTCACATGATAATTTGGCAGCGTCATAGGAAAGCTGTTTTGACAGACAAAACTGATTCTGCATATCAGGCAGGCTACTCTTAGCCAAGTCTGCATATAGAGATCTAGATTCTTAAAACGAAATTCCATGTTTATTTAAACTACATTTTTTGTTAAAGCACCATGCGGTGTAAACCTGACAATAATGCAAACGGTTTATTTTCTAAGGTAGGCCAAGAAACAATCTCATGTACAAGAATAAAATACCAAATGAGCCTTCGCATGAGAAAACAAGTTTGGTTTCCGACCAGGTCAGGCACAAGCCGGCCTGTACAGTCACAGAAGCAGGCTAGAAGTTCGAAATTTCGTATTTAAGAAAAAGAGGAATTTGCTATCTATGAAGCGAAAACAAAGACGCAGAAACTTGCCATTTTCATTGAGAATTATCTCAAATTATTTCTTTGTCGTCAAGAATTTCATATATCGCATATAAGAAAGAAAGACAGATAGAAAGAAATGAATAAAAGAAAGAAAGAAAGAAAGAAAGAAAGAAAGAAAGAAATGAATGAATGAATGAATGAATGCGTAATTACACATATTTAGGTTGATAAATGTAGGAGTCTTCTCTACTACTATAGATGTATAATGATTAAATGTTTTTGTTTCGTGTCAAAATGCTTTGAGAAAGATGTTAAAAAAATAGATTTTAAATATCTTTGAATTCTTCACTTTGGTTAAATAAGGCATGCATAATGTGTTATGGCACAGTGTCATCACCATGCACCGCTTTCGGTAAATGAGTAATTAAACTCGTTCGGTTTGCTCAATTATATCTCGAGTATGTGTGAAATACTTAAGTTAAGTGGATTACATGTACATAATTTGATTTCTTTAATTGTTGTCGGGATTCAGTTGTTCAGGCGATGATCGCTTTAAACGTTTATGTTTGATGTTTTTGTTCTTTAATTAAAGCTAATAAAAGCTGTTATTTTGTTTGGATTGACTTTGAATGACAGATATCGAGCACTCGTCCTGTTGCGGATTACAGCATCAAAAGAAAAATACAAATACCTCACGAAATAATTATAAAAAAGATTCTCATAAAAATAAAATGATAAATAAAATGAGTAGAACTTGATTGCGAATTTAACACAGTGTCATTACTAGTTGACATTATGCGAATTGACATCTGTGTTTTCAATTCAGCATCTACTGCCGAAAAAGGAGAACAAAATATGGTAAAGTTTAATGTTTTATTTCCGCAAAATATCACACTCTAAACTTAAGCCTATTAATTTATTCATATAAAATTCTTTATTACACTCTCAGTCATCAAATACATTTCATTTTCATATTAGAGCGATAATCTTCGCCCACGGCATTAATACCTGGAAATTAAGTCGGGTCTTATCGGTGCATTTTACGGATACTCACGGAAATTTCAGATAGAAAATAATATTTATTATTTTTTTGGTCCTTGCTCAAACAGACCAATTTATCGTTGAGCTACAAAAATAAAAAATACACCAGATTAAAATATAATATTTGTACTAAATTGGACCGTTTGTGACGCCTAACATTTATGTAAAATTTTAGCTTAAAATTGTTGCTGAAGTAATGTACCCAGGCGTAATTAACCGCGTTTTACGGAAATTTTGCTATATATTTAATTAAATTGCGTACAACAAGACGGCCGTCCTCAAACAGACCATTTTATAATAGTGCTACGTCAAAAATTTAAAAACTATGGTAAAGATAAAGAATAATACTTTCTAACGCCGTTCGTGATATAAAAATATCATAAGAAATAAGAAAGTTATGAAGTGTTAAATATTTTTTCCCTATATGTTTTATACAATTTATTGGCCAATACCTGTAGAAGTGCTAGTACGACTAAAGTACCCCATGATTCTAGCTTTACAAGATGCGGATTGTGTTACTAATTCGTGCCCAGCTTCTGCCTACATAACTCTTTTATGTAGTTTAGGGAACTATACGTTCATTGACATGGTTATCAACCCTAGAATGAAGAGATTCTAATAAACCAGTTCCGTATTGTTATGAGATAGAAGTGGTTCCAATAGGAAAACAGGGCTTGTCCATGACTCACCAATTGCACGTAATTATACTTTGAGGTACCTTGGTATTATAAGTTACACCAACCTTTCTGCAACCCTTATAAATTGAAGTACTTTCTTGCTTGTACTTACTTACTTACTGGCTCATTGACTCGATGACTGACTCACGCATTCGGAAGTTTCGAGTCGAAACATTATCCTGTATGTTATAATAATAATAATAATAATAATAATAATAATAATAATAATAATCTTTCATGTAGGTTTCGGGAACTTTACTTTCATTGGCATGGACATCAAGTCTATAGTTTTTTTGTTTGTTTTTTTTCTTTTTAATGAAACGGTTCCGTATAAGATAGATCGTGTCTCATTGTAGAAAAGGTTGCCGTAAGCCATATAAGACACTACTCATTTCTAATTAAACTTCTTCGTATTTTTTCTTACTTCAGAACTGACTAATTAAGATTAAGATGTTTCTAACAACTCTTAACAAACTAAAAACCCTAAACAATAACAACATATCTTACTGTTCTGGAAAATAATCGTTCCTCTGATCAACCTGATTTTCTCCCATGAATTAGAGTTTTTAAAAGTATTTTAAAAAAATGCATAAGCCATATAGTAAAATAACTTCTTTGTCTGGCTTATTGACAATCAATGATTAAAACAGATCATTTAAGAGCAATGAACATATTAATGAGAAAGGGGTGGGTCATATCTCAAGTGACCCTTTAGATTTAGCAACAAAGAGAATTACTGTAAATTTGTAACATTCAAGAGGGAAGTCAACACAAAGACTAGTATTATCCAAATGGCAAAGTATCGTATTGTTTGTTGCAGAATAAGACAATATAAGTGGAGAATGCGAAAGGAGTCATCATTGACCTTTAAATAAATCAAAGAAAAAAAATCACAAAGATCCGCATTCGTTTCAAACCCGAACCTTAGAGACTTTCATTGAAGACCGAGCTCCAAGTGAACTAAGAAGTCCAGTATCTGCTGAAAATATAATCTTCTCCCCATTGAAAAGCTCTTGTTTGGTTGGGATTCTCTGACAAAAAATAAGTAAACATATACGTATCAATATTTAGTGTATTTCGGGTATAGCATTCCAAATAACCATATGAAGCAATATACGGTTAACATAAGGTGCATGTATGATGTCACTGAGGGGGAGATAAATTATTTGTTTGTATATTTGTTCTTGCTTTAACGTTTTAGTCAACAGTAACTGTTGTGGCCAAATTGGAAATGGCTTCGACTGCTATTCTAGATTGGGGTGCCATTTGAAATCCTTTTTTTGCTCCAACACAGCATACAATACAGCAACGCGAGTGATTTATCTGCATACATCTGACTGACAAATAGTGAATTGTTATTCAACAAATCACGAACTAGAGCTGATCTTTTTTTTATTCTAACATGCAATAAACAAAATAAAATCATTTTAAACCTTCAGTTTCTCAATAACTTTTTGACCATTGCACTGATGAAATTCCGCCAAACTTTTGACGTTACCGCAAATGTCTACACATTTTCAATATTCAATACATGTAGTTAAGAATGTTTTCGATGGAAACTTATGTCATATTCAATAGAAGCAAGTTCCCGGCGGGACTACTTTCGATAGTACAGTAGGTCGCCATTGAAAAAATATCTGGCAGCCATTTTCCATTTCCATTTCAACTAAACGAACGACGAAACTAGGAAAAATACAGATGTCCTCGCACAATAAATACATAGGGCCTCGGGGAAATAAATGAATAAATAGGGCCTCGGGGAAGATTGGCTTAGCCAACCGTGTTACCCTCTCTAAATAAAGGAATTACTTACTTACTTTACTTACACAAAACTTAATTTCATGACAAATACCTCAAATTTTGGAAGAACAATGATTCAAAAGTGTTTGTACTCCGAATTTCTAACTTTGTTCATGAAATTTCCGATCGCAACGACGCCAAAGAGTCACGTCGACGTCATCAATTTTACTGCAACGTCAAAGTTCTCGCGGACACTAAGGCGAAGCCCTGCGTGTGTTGCAATATGGTGATAAGTCGCTAAAACCGATACCATTTTACATGAAATGTGGCCAAATGAAATGTCTATCAGGACTGGAGATGCCAGGAATAAGCATTTACAAACCTTCCATTGCGTATTTTAGGGTATATACATGTAATGAAAAGGTTACTGAATGAAAATCGTAAACAATTTGGAACTCGCTCATATGGCTGAGATTCACTCGCAAGCTCGTGCGTCCTCGCAATATGAACTCGTTCAGAATAGTTTTCGACATTCATTCAATAACCTATTATTATTATTATTATTATTATTATTATTATTATTATTATTATTATTATAGCATATTGTGTAATGTTTTGACTCTAAACTTTCGAATGCTTGAGTCAATCATAGAGTCAATGAGCGAGTAAGTAAGTACAAGCAAGAATCTACTTCAATTTAAAAGGGTTGCAGAAAGGTTGGTGTAACTTATAATACCAAGGTACATACACCTCAAAGTATAATTACGTGCAATT
Organism: Rugalucina vietnamica; assembly: GCA_964017185.1. Taxonomy (NCBI): domain Eukaryota; kingdom Metazoa; phylum Mollusca; class Bivalvia; order Lucinida; family Lucinidae; genus Rugalucina; species Rugalucina vietnamica. Next base: position 12,306,354 of record OZ024871.1, on the reverse strand, counting down.
GGTGAGTCACGTACAAGCCCGGTTTTCCTATTGCAACCACTTCTATCTCATAACAATACGGAACTGTTTCATAAGAATCTCTTCATTTTAGGGTTGATAACCATGCCAATGAACGTATAGTTCCCTAAACGACATAAAAGAGGTATATAGGCAGAAGCTGGGCACGAATTAGTAACACAATCCGCATCTTGTAAAGCTAGAATGCCCATCTATCCAATAATCCAGGTAATTCTGGTACCGTAGTAACCGGCGTTGTGTTTACTTTTTGCCATAAAATTCTTCCTGTGTATTGTTTGGGTGAAAATCTATCGAGAACGATGCAAACGTCCCACAATCTTGCCTACAAGTCATATCAAAATGCTCGTTGTTTGCTCACATTTTGTGCGTATTTTGGAAAATACGAACGGTTTCTGTAGAAATCGGCCGAATAGGCCTTGGCCGAACCTTGTTTACCAACTTTGAATCGAATGTTTGGAAAAATTATACAAAATCAGTTTTCCGTTCAAGCAGAAATGAAAAGTCAAGTTAATTCTCCATTAGATGCGCGTTTTACTTCATCGCAAACGCTTATATAACATTGAACAAAACAAGAAATTTATTCGCATCCATCAAATTTTGTAGCGAAAGCACCGTAGTAACCGGTGTTGGGCCCGTTTCACCGGCGTCAACGTTGGACAGGGTGATGGATGCATTTGAAAACACAATGTATTTGAAAAGCAGAAACATATTACTTGTACGTTTGTCTTAATTATGAGTTGTTTGACATACATGTAATAATAAATTAAGTCAATTATTCTCTGACTGAAATCTAAGATGATAATCAGAAAAGACACTATATTGCCCCACTATAACGACAATCTCGAATTATGAAATTAAGTGCTTATAATCTAAATACAATATTCACCGTATGTAGCATAGATGTATGGGCTGGCGTTTAACTATTTATTCTCTATTTATGGATATCCGAAATGCATTTTAAGGATATCCATAAATCATTTTTGAATATTCATAAATGAATTTAGGATATCCATAATTCATTTAAGGATACATGTATATGCTTAAATCGATTTATTGATGTCCTTAATTTGGCTGAATTATGGATATCTATATATCTATATATCTATATATCAACTTAAGGATCCCCTTAAATGAATTATGGATATCCTAAAATTCACCTCTATTTAAAGATATCCATAATTTGATTTTAGGACATACTTAAATATGACAAATATTGGATATCCATAATTCGATTTATGGATATCTTTAAATCGACTAAAGAATATCGTTTGAGTTTCTGCCTAGTAGGGGAGGTTATTTTATCAGAAAAATGGTCAAGTAAGAGTCAAGTAAGAATAATTCACCTTTGCTAAAACTCAAAGCCTGGGGCCAGGCTAGGGTAAAAGTTATAATAATTAAAATGTTGTTTTTATTTAGAAAACTAGTTAGCATAGGAGTACTATGTGATGTATGGATTTGTGCTTGTGCCTGATTGTACAATGCATTTTATTAATGTCTTAAATACCGAGCGAGCGAAGCGAGCGAAGAAAAAAATGCCAGATAGATTTGCATTAACGTTCTTAGTGCTGCCTTGTTTCTGATTGCAAAAGACACTATAATTATGTTCTGTCATATAAAAAAGATGATGTCCATCCACAGAAAAGATTATCATAATAGGATTGGAACATACATAATAAGGACAAAGTGGGGTAACAGAATAAAAAGAAAATACATATACATAAGCAAACAAAACAGTGAAATAGTATCTGGCTCAGTAAAAATCCTGAATGATTTATTTTATTTTTCTCTGCCTTCAAATGACACATTTATTTTTCAATTGGTCCAGGAGGTGAGCTCCTACATGCTTGGCTTCCAGACATATATGTCTTTCCAAACATTCAAGGATTCCTGAAATTTGAATACAACAAATCGAACAATCGGGTCCGGGGGCGTCCAGGCCCTAGAAAAAATGAAGCAAAACTTTAGCATATTCATTATTCTTTAAAATGTCATTATTCACTATTCATTATATTATTCTGCTATTCATTAAAAAAAATTACATTTATTCATTATTCTTTAGGACCCAATTATTCACTAATCATTAAATTGTTTACTCTTTATTCACTCTCATTAAATATTTTAGGCCATTATTCATTAATCATTATACCCCATCCAGACCCTCATAGATTTGGCAACATGGAGCCAAAGAAAATTACTTTAATTTGCAACTTTCAAGAAGCTATACACTATCATGTACCTGAATAGTCATCATCCCCATGTGCAAAATATAGTCTTGATAATTAATTAAGTCCTTTTTGTCACGGTTTCAGCTTACTTGAGCCAAAATGCGCATTTGGCACTTTAATGGGAACATTTGAAAATTACGATTGCCATCCAACATGGGTGTCATTGTAACACAAAGTGTAATAAACCAACAAACGAATGCAGGTTTTCACCGCCATGGCAATGCCCAGTTTTGCTTGGCATTATAACTTTGGCTGAGCCATACTTGCATTATCGAGATTTGATGCCGCACGGACATTGCAATAGCTTAATTGGCTAGATAATTAATTGTGCAAGGCATGCCAATATCCAATCACAGTGACGAACAACCGTCGTCCAACTGCATTGGTGATAGACTGAAATGAGCAAGGCATTTCTAATGTATTTTTGTACAACGAAAAGGGCGTTTGAGCTCACCTAAGCCAAAAGGTCACAAGGTGAGCTTATAGTATATATATATAGGTTTGTCCGTCCGTCGTCGTCCTCAGGTCAGAACCCAAGGTAGTCTGGTATATAATAGCCACCATAGTTTAGTTCTTCCACCATCTCACATATTTTCGCTAATGTCCCAATTAGAGCTTACATACAAACTTTGGTTTGAATTGAAACATTAGTATTTTGACAATGAACAGTGATTAATTGGAATTTCTAATCAGAAAGACTGGACACGACAGGCGCGGCGCGGTCAATGCTTTCATACCTGACCATAAAGCGTCACAATACTGTCGGTCATTTCGTTTCGTTGTGGCTTGGATAGAATGTAATCATGTGACGGCCGGAAATCATTCTGATTGTTCAAAATGGTGGCATAACTAAACTTGCGTGTGCTTAGACAATCACATAAGCAGTCTAGCGTATTCCGACATTAAATCATAGACATCAAGTTTACATTCGTTATTATTAGCCAGCTGCTGATGGTATCCAAGCAAAAGAAAGCTATGGTTCTTCGCATTCAAGAAACTTCATTATAGATTACACACTGTCTTAAAACTGTTTCTTGTGATGGTTCTTTTTGGACATTCGTCCTTTAAAAGTCATATTACAACTATCAAGATAAAGTCTAACAACTGCGATGATTGATACAAAAACTGATTATTTCATGATTGTTACCGCCCTTTGTAAACGACCTTTTATTGTTCTGAGTGCTATATTATTCTTCTATAGGTAGTTTCAAGCATTGACTGCACTGATCTTATTCCAGATAGTACTCCTTGGATGTCAAAAATATACTTAAATATGCAGAAGAATGCACGACACATAATTATAGTTGATATATGGTAACGACTATAATTTCCCTCGTTTTTTAGAAATAATAGGGAGTCAGTGACATTATAAATTATACATAAATTTGTCTCCTGCGATAGTTCTTTTGGGACATTGTTGACCTTTTTGAGTCTTATACTCAGATAACGTACAGTAGATGTGATGATTTCGAAAGAATATGATTTTCTCATGAACGTGACTTTGTCCTTAGCCAGTGTCATAGACAGACAGACAGACAGACAGACAGACAGACAGACAGACAGACAATAGTTTATTATAGTCTCACTTCCACATTTATAGATGTACAAACAGCAATATACGATAGAAACATTCTTATCAAGAATTATGAGAGACTTCTTGAATTAATAAATAAAATGCATGACACAAAATGATATATATATACACCAATCAAGAATCTTCCACCTCCCACGATGGCGCCGCCAAGACCCGCGACACAAGTGGCTGGGCGTTTTCCCTACCTACGAGAGCCACTAATCCGGGCGAACGCCGATGCGGTTAGTGGAAATGATATCAGCCGTCACCACGCCACTCGGATGCGAGAAACATGTCATATGTCTAACCTTCAAAGCCGCATTCATTAATATAAACAAACATTATGTGATATTAGCAGCTATCTCCTTTTCACACCCCAAAAAGTGCGCCAAAGTAATGTTGAATTTACTTTTTTTGATATTTCTTTTCAGTCGCCATCATCTGATATTGAACATGCTTTGTGAATTTCTTTCTATATTTTATTACTTTCATTATTACCTTGTTTGATACATTAATTGCAAGTAACAAGCACCTGATGTTCAACATCACTAGATTTCATTAGTGAGGAAACCGTGATAACACATATAAGATAACATAATCTTATAATAGCATGTATAGCTCAGGTTTTAATTACTTTCTAAATGATGGTCTATAAATATTAATATAAAGCGTATGCAGAACCGTTCATAGAACATTATTAGATTCAGATGGATACCGAACTCATATTTAAATTTTGATTGATTTTGTCTCTTTTCTGTCGTGTTATATAGGCTTAAAACATTCACATTTGTGTCTAAACTATTTTCTAAATTGTCGATGCAACTTCGCATTTTCAAATTAATATCATTGGCAACTTTAACCGAGTGGTTAAGAGCGATGATATTTCATTACTGTGCTGAATCATTCGATCATCTCACTCCTGTGTCTAATGTGGGTTCGAGACCCACACGGGGCACATGTCAGACAAGCCAAGTTCTGCTTGCGGGTGTGTCGGGTGGTTTTTCTAGGGGTTCTCCCGTTTTCGCCCCACCTTCTGATTGGCCCGTCTCATATGAGCTGAAAAAAAAAACTTGAACTATTTCATGCACAAAACCTTTATATAATAAAATCTTACTGGATTAGCTTGCAAGCACTACAGAAGCTGAGGGTGAGGTTAGGTACCTGTAAAACCGGTTTAAGCCCGCCAGTAACTGTGTTACTGATCGTTCCAAGTCGATACTTCTGTAGTGGTTCTTTTTGTTTTATGTCTTGGTGTTTAAAATTTTTTGTGCTGTTGGCGCCTTATGTATGTTTTCATATTTTTAGTTAAGTTAAGGTAACTGAGTGGCCACCTATTGGGAAAATAGCTGCTCATTCGGCTTACGATATGTTTCATGGTATAAGTACCTGATTGTTAGTTTGGTTTTTTCCCACCTCGGTTTTTGGAGTGGGAATCTTTTTCTGATTGCGCCTTTTCCTGATCTTTGCCTACTTGTACCTTTTTGCATCATAGACATCAAGTTTACATTCTTGTCATTAGCCAGCTACTGATGGCATCCAAGCAGAAGAAGGGTAGACACATGATTATGGTTGATATACGGTAACGACAGTAATTTTCTTCGTTTTCAAGGATAGTTGCTAAAATTCTGTTTCGGTTTTAAGTGTTCCTTTTGAAACTAATTTTACAGAGCAATATAACCTAAAACTAATTGCATTATCACATAAGCAGTCTAGCATATCCCCACATTAAATTATAAACATCAAGTTTACATTTTTCATCATTAGCCAGCTACTGATGGCATCCAAGCAGAAGAAAGCTACACGCAATTATTGTTGATATATGATAACGACAACAATTTTCTTCGTTTCCAAGAAACATTACGGAAACAGTATCATTATATTTCGGACACTGTCATAAACCCGTCTCTTATGATGTTTCTTTTGGGACATCGTTGACCTTTTTGAGTCTGATAACGTTTAATGGTTGTGATGATTACGAAATGGATAGTTTGCTCACGACTATGGCTTTCAAATATCCTTACCATTGTTCCCTTTTACTAAGATTTAAAGCAGAATAGGCTCTTTGAATGTATTCGTGTCCTTTTCGAGTTTCATGTACGAGTGTACCGGCCTCTAAAAAACTATCACATTTTTTCTGACATCATTGCTCACTGACATTTGAGCCTGTGCTTGAGAAACCCAACAATTTGGGTTACGACCTGGTCCGACACAAACCGGGCTGTACAGTCACAGAAGATAGTTAGAGGCTGGAAATTTCGGATTTAGAAAGAAGAGGAATTGTGCTATCCGTGTAGCGAAAACAGAGACGCTGAACAGCTTCGCAGTTACTGCGAAGCTGTTTTCGCCTATGCAGATTGTCGATTTTCCCATGCGGCTGTTCATTTATCGTGTGTGACATTTTACTGGACGTCTTTCTTGATTCTTGAGACAAAGGAATCTTTCGGAATCATCAAAATCAAACTGTTTGTCAGATGCAATTCTTATGGGATTAAGATTTTCTGTAACTTTGTCATTTTTACTAGGGCACTGGTTTCAAACATATGCTGACACAATGCATACACATATTTCCATCTTTACTGCAGTGCAACAGTATAAATTGATTTTAAACGATCGCTCAGTAACAGGGATCCTAGAAAACTGTTGAAATCATAATTGTAAACAGCAACTGTGGTGACATCATAATGTAAACATAATGTTTGACATCATGTCAGTGAATTGACATACACAGAAGTTGCTGATTGTACACAAAACCTTTTTTTTTTTTTTTTTTTTTTTTTTTTTTTTTTATTTCAGCATTAACAAGTACTTTGTTTCAGACGAATTTCTTTCTGATTGCGCCTATTCCTGATCGCCTTTTTTTCCGATCTCGACCATGCTTTGTGAAATTCTTTATGTACACTGTATTACTTTTTCTCGATACATGCATGTATCTAGCATCTGACGTTCAACATAAATGAAATTTATTAGTGAAGTATAGTATCGTGTACTTGTTTAAGATAACATAATCTTTATAACAGTTTCAATAAAAGCTGTATAGCTCAAAATTTAATTACTTTCTTAAAGAAGGTCTATAAATATAAATTTAAAGCATGTGTTCACAGAACATTATTAGACTCATGTGGAAACAAGACCAATATTGTAATTTCGATAGATTTTTTTCCTGGGCGAGACCAGTTCTATGTGTTCTATTTTTTTGTGTGTGAATTTATTGTTCCGGGAGCACCCGAAGGCTGAACCGGGAGAAGCCAGGGATCGAACCTGCGACCCCTGGTTTACAAGGCGAGTGATTTGAGCACCACGAATGCTTCTATTTTCATGAAAACTGCAATTTTCATCGTTTTCAAGAAGCTTGACCGAATCAGTATCATTATAGTTCGGACACTGTCTTTTTTAAAAGTCAGATAGCAAGATAAAGTATTGCAAGTGTGATCTCAGTATTTCATGATCGTCGTGTTTCCTTTGTAATAGAACCGCCCTTTATAAGCGACCTTTTATCGTTTGCTTCAAGTGTTATTTTATTCTACGATATGTAGTTTCAAACTTTCGCAGTACTGCGAGCATTGGCTGTATTTGAGTACTCATTGGAGCGAAGTATTCTTATATTTATGTTTTTACATTATTGTTGTACATGCATTTTCTTTCATTCCTCATCTTGGAAAAGTTCATTTGTCCTGGAGGAAAATAGCTGCTCGCTCAGCTTACAGTATGTTCTTGAATCAGTACTATTTGTCATTTGGGTTGTTGCCCACCTGCTTTTTCAATGGATTTTGGTTGTGATTGCACCAGACCCTGATTATACTGACTGGCCTCCCTCCAATGTCTTCCCAGACTTTTGAAGCGGATGAGTCCTTTGGAAACATTTGTCAGATGTAATCCTTGAGGGATTAAGAAAGTCTATTTTGTCACTATTTGTATTACAATAGCTTTACGTATCTGAACGCTGCCAGAATGTATTTATCACATGGCAGTGACATGAAGTCTATATTCTACTAGTGAAAATTTATATATGCTATAAATAAAAATAAAACTGAGATCCTTTAAGAGCAGTGAACATATTAATGAGAAAGGGGTGGGCCATACCGCGGTTTCGGCTTTTTAAGCCTCTTCAGTGACCTATAAGATTTGACAGTTCATGGAGCCAAAGAGAATTATTGTAATTCTATATCTTTTAACAGGATAGTCAATACAAAGACTAGTATAATCCAAATGGGGCCAAATATATTAAATGCTGGTTAAAAAACGAATCTAAGCCGATAATAGTTTTCTGCTTTCTCAGATTACCCTCACTGATCTCAAAGGACCGAAAGGAAAATATAATCTGTACTATGGGTGATGTACGGGGAGACTTTTTAGGGCAACACCAGCTGCAGTAATAGCAAATAAAATAAGACTGAGATCCTTTAAGAACGGTGAATATATTAATGAGAAAGGGGATGGGCCATACCGCGGTTTCGGCTACTTAAGCCTGCATTAATTTGAAACATTCCCAGTAATGGGGATGACATCTCAAGACAGTGGGATCCAAGAAACCCTTCTTGCTTTTTGTTCAATTTCAAGATGAAAAGCGAATGTGGTGACATCCAATTTTCCAACGGAATCATTTTTATATATCACTTTAGCTTTGAGTGCCTGGATATAAACAGAAGTTACTGGGTATATATACTTAAACAAATTGACAATAACAGCTACCTTTTCTTTTTTATATCCTTTAAAGATTGGATCGTATTGAATAAACATAAAACCATTTCTAAGTTGCTTTCTCTAATAATTTCCAATGGAGGCACACTGTTCTTGTCAAAGAGCTCGTCACAGCAACTCATTAATTCCACTGTGACAAAAAAGAGCTGTTTAATAATTAAGGCGATATTCACACGATTAACGATAAAAGAAGGCAATGCTCAGGAAATGGCGTGATCAGAAAGAAATTCCCACTCCAAAAAAAAAAAAAAAAAAAAAAAAAAAAAAGGCGGGGAAAAAATAAATAAACAACCAGGTACCTTCACCAAGAAAACATATCGTAAGCCGAGTGAGCAGCTGTTTCCCAACAGGCGGCTACTCAGTTACCAAAATTAACTAAAATATGAAAACGTACACAAACATTCAACACCAAAAATTAAAACAATTAGAACCACCACAGAATGATCAGTAATATAAAATTACTGGCGGGCTTAAGCTAGTTTTACAGGTCGTAACCTTACCCTCAGCGTCCGCAGTGGTTTACAACATTTAGTTAGTTGTTCGGTCCTCTTGGCGAACCTCTAACTAGTCAATGAATCACCAGTGACAAACAAATAAATCATGATAACCGCCATGATGTTTCAAAAACGAGGACTCACAGATACAATGAGCTGCGTGGCGATGGAGAGCCCTGGCCGCCAAACAACATTACTGAAAATCTGGAGCAAAAGAAACAACACCAGTTTAACCCACAACAAGGAGTCCCGATCCCAACCAACTAAAATGAATAGATTTATATAATGAATAGCTTCAAATAACATTTATAGAACTGAAATCCATACAGGATATTGCTAGGTTGTGACTGAAAACACTTTGACTACAACTCAGCAATTGTCATTCGTAGAATAGTCTGGGTGCAGCGTAATTCACATGCACGGCGTGTAATTAAAGAAGAAAGCATATCATCAACCATGATATAAAGATTAAACATGCAGACTGTAACATCACATTTTGGTTATTGTCTTTATGTTTGTTTGTTGTCGTTCGTCTCTCACTGTTGAGAAAGACCATCATTATTTCATGAATAGGTTCGTGTGTAAATGTTTGTAGCGGTATAATGATATTGGTTACAAAAAAAAAAAAAAAAAAAAAAAAAAAAAGAAAAAAGAAAAAAAAGGTACAAGTAGGCAACGATCAGGAAAAGGCACGATCAGAAAAATATTCCCACTCCAAAAACCGAGGTGGGAAAAAACTAAATTGACAATCAGATACTTATACCATGAAAACACATCGTAAGCCGAATGAGCAGCTGTTTTCCCAATAGGTGTTTGTTGTCGTTCGTCTCTCACTGTTGAGAAAGACCATCATTATTTCATGAATAGGTTCGTGTGTAAATGTTTGTAGCGGTATGATGATATTGGTTACAAAAAAAAAAAAAGGTACAAGTTGGCAACGATCAGGAAAAGGCGCGATCAGAAAAATATTCCCACTCCAAAAAACCGAGGTGGGAAAAAACTAAATTGTCAATCAGATACTTATACCATGAAAACACATCGTAAGCCGAATGAGCAGCTGTTTTCCCAATAGGTGGCCACTCAGTTACCTAAACTTAACTAAAAATATGATAACATACATAAGGCGCCAACAGCACAAAAAGTTTTAAACCGCACCAAGACATAAAACAATAAGAACCACCACAGAAGTATCGCCTTGGAACGATCAGTAACATAAAATTATTGACTGGCTTAAACCGGTAGTTAGAGATAGGAAAATACAAACTGATTAGTAAACATTCCTACCTAAAAGTTTCTTGAATTTGCAACCAAGTCACCATATAGTTCTGATTCGAAAAGCCTAGACACAAAAGTGCATTTTACTAAATATTGTATTTGGAAATCAATTTGTAGTGTCGGCGATAAAATTTTTTGAAAATGTTATTCGAAGTTTATGATATCGATATCCCTACTTGATACTTTGACGTTTGGTCATTAAGCTCTTATTTCGCACATTGAAGTCCGTAGTATGACTGCAGACTCTTACAAACCGTTTGATTTTACTATTTTGTCATGGCGGTAGTTAAAACGCTCTGCCTATGCAATGGCATAAGTTATCAGTTAGACATTTGTCAGTGAGTGTGGTTGAAGAAAACACTGAAGAAAATTTAAATATAAACATTACAAAGCAAAAAAAAAAAAGAGTGACATTTTATTCAAGCAATCGGGAAAAAAAAGAAAATTAGACGCCTCCATATTAAGTTCTTATTTCATCCACTTGGTATGATTAGAATCAGTAAGGCCTTCTTAGAAGATAACGAAACATAAGAAAGGATAATGTCTGCAGATGAAAATTATAACAATGTGACATACTCTTTCGATCCTATTGTTGCTCAGTGAGGCAAACGGTATCAGCTAAATCCTTCCACAATTATCAGTTCTGATCATCATTTCGGAAATATGACTCCAAAGTTTATTAACGAAACATTTGCAATCGATACCTTTAAACAATACTATATATGATATCACCAAATGATTTCCACGACACAGATTTGACCTTGAATAACAAAAATATAGGGTACGGATGTGAACGTAGAGAAAACACGGCTAGGGGTGACAAAACAGACAGAAAAGAAAATTGTATGATCTGGATTTTGTTTCAAGTTTAGAAATTTGTTTTTCAGAAAATCAAATCAAAATAATGTTGTTTTTTTTTTTTTTTTTTTTTTTTTTTTTTTTCTAATTGTCAATTTGTTTTGTTTTTTTTTCTCCACCTCGGTTTTTGGGGTGGGAATTTCTGATTGCGCCTTTTCCTGATCATTGCCTACATGTACATTTTGATATTTTTCCGGTTTCAGCTTTTTCCGGTTTCAGCTTACGGTTTAGCCGAAGTGCGCATTTGTCATTTTACTGGGAACATTTGAAAATTACGATTGCAATCCAACATGGATGTCATAGTAACACGAAGTGCAATAAATCAACAAACGAATGCAGGTTTTCACCGCCATGGCAGTGTCCGATTATGCTTGGCATTATAACTTTGGCTGAGCAATACTTGCATTATCTAGATTTGATGCCGCTCGGAAATTGCAATCGTTTGGGGGAATTATCTTAATTGGCTAGATATTTGATTGTGCAAGGCATGCCAAAATTTTGATCTGAGTGACGAACAACAGTCCAACTGCACTAGTTATAGACTGAAATGAACATTGCATTTCTAATATATTTTTGGACAACGAAAAGGGCGTTTTAGCTAGGATGAGCTCGTATAGTACACAATATCGATCAGTCCGCCCGTCATCGTCCTCAGACCAGGGGTGCGTTTCAGAACCCACGGTACCCTGATAGCAACCAAAGTTCCGTTCTTCCACCATCTCACATATTTTCCGCTATGGTCCACAATAAGTGTGCAAAACATGTCGAGTAAGTTTTGATTTACTATTTCAATACTTCAGATTCAACTTCAGATTCATAGTGGAGATGGAAACGTCAGGATTTTGAGACAATCCTGCACTTCCGGATACAAGTATGAGACTTTCAGAATATGTTCTTTAATCCTTTCTAATAAATATTTTCTCGTTAGCCATCTCAAATTTTTCCATTTTCAAGGTGGCTAACGCAATTTTCAAGATGGCCGTCAAAATCATTTGATTTTACGATTAATTGGCAAACTATACTACTTGAATTTGTAAATGAGTGGATTTTATTGCACTACTGATTGTCAATGCTTAAATCATTGTTCTGGGACTCGTCAACGTGTCCAACAATGCCATAAAACTGCTTTTGTGAAAATATAATACCGTAAATTGCCATAATCTAAGCATCACTCAACAAGTACACAATTATATGGATCATTACAGGCTCCTGTGTGAAAACACACAAGATAAATATGATTTAAGCATTACAAATATTTATTATATACTCGACTGATCTTTCAAAATTGAACAACTGATATTTTTTATTTTAATCATAGTAGTATAGGGGTATATTTAGCTACAGTCAAAATGTACGGATGGTCAATATTGTTTTTCTTCTTTGTATTGAGTCAACATTTTTGCAGTCATGCCTGCACTAACCTAACACTACTTGGTATGATTCAGTTCTGTGGTGAGTAAATGTGTCTTGCTCAAGGACACAACACGACACCCCCAGTGGTGATCAAACCCAGGACCTCTCGATGCAGTCAGTCCGACGCTTTACCGCAAGGCTACCACTCTCCCCTGGTCATAATTGTAGGAAAGCATAATATTTAACATGAATTTATGTAAAGCATCATTATTTAGCAGTCAATATTGCCTCCCAAATACTGAGATGTTAGTCATACCATTGAAGATCGGCAGAGGAATGTTCGCCCCTTAATAGGTAATCCTGGGTCGACTGGACAACAGCGTAGAACAGTCACTTGTAAGTCACAGTTTAGCAGGTAGCTGTACTGAGACTTAGTTTGTAGAGGTTATGGATAAAGAGTTGGTGCCGGCTGTACTTTCTCCTAGTGTGGAGGCCAAAGTGAGAAGAGCTTTAAAGGAGAAGTTGGCTTTGTGTAAGCTGTCAGGATTGCCATAAGGCATCAATGACCACCTAATGACTTCGATACTTCCTCTGACGGGCGATAAATATGTCAATATTGTCCATCTCATACACCTACCATGATCAGTCCAGATGAAATGATATACAAGTGAACATCATGGGTGCATCTGCGATCCAAACACGGGCGTCTCATAAACTGTATGTCATAGTGTGGAGAAAAGACAGGCAGGGTGTCAGACTGACAAATGTAATGTAGAGCAGGGTGCTGGATAGATTATAGACTGTTGTTATCAAACACAAGCCTTAGAGGCGATTTTTAAGCAAGAAACCACCACAGAGACTGGGTGTCTCGAAACTGAACCAAAATAAGAATGGTACATTTGCATCCAACTGGGTGCAATCAGTCTCAGTTTGGAAGACACAGAAGAAAACTGGAACATTCTTCAGCTATAGAACTTTTAGGACATCCATCTCGAAAACTCAATGACTGGTTTGATGAGAATGGTTAAGATATTCGGAGGCTTCTAGAATCTTGAGGAACAGCACAAGCATTAAGATGATACTAGCTCCTTATTCAAGAAGACAAACCAGCAGCAATATTTGTCAATCTATATCAAAAGTCAGAGACATGCAAGACTCTTGAAAGAAAATATAAGAAATTCAGTTCGTTTGCTCAAGATAAATGCCAAACCGTCATAGATGAAAGACAATAAAATATTAATAAAGTACTAAATCGTCATCAGTGATCTCTTATAAATCGGCAACGATAGCCAGAAAAATATACTTTAAATTAAAATCAAAATGCAAGGGTAGTTTAAAGGAGTCTCTAGCAGTTCCACAGACTCTCAGCTGGCAATTTTCCATGTTCAAATGCAAGTTCCGCTGCTGTCTGGGGCTATCCATGACAGAGAGACTGAAAGAGCTGTTTCACCGTGGCTGCGTGGAGGAAGAATTCCCACAAGACATTCATCTTTACACACAGAAAGGCAATCCTGCAGTCTTTGACAGACAGGATTTATTCCGGAAAGTCAATGCTGATTCAGAGATGACAGGAAGACAATAGATGATTTTAATATAGCAAGACAACTAAATGAGAAATGTCAAAAAAAGAAAGCAGACCTATATATGGCGCTTGTCAACTTCACCAAATATTTAAACAAAGTTCTGAGAGACTTGCGAAGATATGGGCTGTTAAAATCATGGTAAAATGATCATCCTGTGGGAATAATGATATGCATGCACAGGACGATGGGGAGTTCTATTAACCTTGTGATATGACAAATGAGGCCAAACAGTGTTGCGCTAGGGGACAACACCGTTGTGTATGATATCATTTGCAATACTCATTGAAGCCGTTTAAGTCTGTGATACTCATTTTCCAATCAGGAACGTTATTGATGGAAAGATATTCAACCAACGGAAGTTGAAAACTAAAACTAAGGTGCACATTGATGTGCTGGATGAGATACTCTATGAAGGTAAATGGCGAAGAATACCAGCTCATAGGCATAAATGCATGGTGCAACAGATCCACATGTATTACCTGCCTATGAAAAAAGACAAATGTTGTGCTCCAATCGGCACCGGAAAGCTGTACAATAATCCGCTTATCACTACGAATAGACAAATACTTTTTTTAATTCAGTTTAACGCCCCTTTCAAGATTATTTCAGCTCATTTGAGACGTGCCAATCAGTAGGTGGTCGAAAACGGAAGATTCCCGAGAAAAACACCTGGCACACCCGCAAGCAGAAGTTGGCTTGTCTCACATGTTGCCAGCGCGGGGCTCGAACCCACACCAGACACAGAGGACAAATACTGATTTGTTTAATACACCCATCTACCCGAGAGGCAGTTTCTCCAGAACAGTGCGTATTGATGACTAGAACAGCAAAAGCCAGTGAAGCATTTGGAGGAATATGTGCAAATGTATAAGCGAAATGAAACAAAGGTCGATACCAAGCTTAAAGTCTACATGGCTCAGTCAACTCTCCTATATTCATGCGTGGCATGGCTATTATATCGACATCATTCAAAGAGATCACCATGTCTACGGAAGGTGCTTGCGAAAACTTAAAATCAAGCGTTAAAACAAGCTTACAGACACAGTGGCCTGGAGAAATCAAGGACGCAAAAAATGCAAATGGTATTATAGTTTCACAGCTAAGATGCACCAACTTTATATAGGAATGCCTGATGAGCAACATCTAAAGGAAGGTTTTCTACAAAGACTTATAGGATGGAATCCACCCTCAAGGCGAAAAAACGGAAATGCTACAAAGACACCCGTAAAGTCTCATTAAGAATTAAAGACACCGATAGAGTCTAGCGACCGGGCTTCATGAACCAATCAAGCTGGTGCTACTCCTCCAACAGAACAGCAGCACATTATGAAGAAAATAGAATCTGTGACGATGCAAGCATATAGATGAAATCCAGAATGAATGAAAACTTTCTAATAGACTTCCTTAACTTTCAAGCGGGAGGTTAGAGCTTAAATTGTCCTATTCATCCACTATCAAAAATGTACAACTAAAGATTAAAAATGTGCACAGAAGTTTGCATATGATACATTAAAGATGAAAAGTATTAGTAGTACATACACTTGTTGTTGTTTCTGTTGTCGTCGTTTGTGTGAACGAAAACTATTTGGAAGCATCAGTAGCCAGCTTAAGTTTATTGCAATCCTAAGTAGCACTTTTTGGCTGTATATAGTTCATTTCATGTTAAAATCGTTCATCATGATATTTTATAATAATAATAATAATAATAATAATAATAATAATAATAATAATAATAATAATAAGTAAATGAAGAAGAATTGTATTATGTGCAGAGCAAAGTGTATTTGCATTATAAATTTTCATATTTCCCAGTAACGGTTAGAAACTTTACGATTCTTCATAAAAGCCATTCTAATCAGTTTCAAATTTTGCCCCTCAGCAACCCCATAATTCGAATAGACCTTATTTCCAGTACCCATTAAAACTGAAACTATGTTATTCATGACTTGAGTGAAGGCAATAATGACAATTGAATTTAGTTTTTTTTTCACTTAAGTATAAACAAAAGTTTTGTTGCGAAACAGCTTTTTCAGCACAATTGCCTTACTTTTCCCCATTGTGGGCCTCTTCTAAAATCCCACAAAGGCAATATTGACTCAATTAAATATTTATTTATTTGCAAATAATCCAGAAATATTATTTTCAGCATTATTAAGTTGTTTCTCAATGACTAGAACACCATTTTCTGATTTAATATTTATTTTGGCAGCCATCTTGGAATTTCGAGCCGCCATCTTGAAAATTGGAGTAATTTTGATTGGCTAACGAGAAAATTTCAAATAGTTCATGCTTATAAACATATCTGCCAAGTTTCATGCTTGTATCCGGAAGTGCAGGATTCATGTCATTTCCATCTCCACTATCAACCAATTCCGATATTAAACATCTTTTGTGAATTTCTTGCTATATTTTATGACTTTTTCTTGAAACATTGCATGCAGCAAGCACCTGACGCTCAACGATGAATTTCATTAGCTAGGAAACATATCGCGTATAACACATTTTTTCATAACATTTCAAATAAAAGCTTTAATGAATTTCTAAAGGAAGATCTGCAAATGTTTAATTTCAGCATTCATAATACTGTCACCACAGTTGCTGTTTGAGAACTTAGGAAAATCATTCTAATAATTCATAATCTCGATTTATTTAAGAAAAAGGTACAATTAGGCAATGCTCAGGAAAAGGCGCAACTAGAAAGAAATTCCCACTCCAAAAAACGAGGTGAAAAAGTAACTGAATTCAAATTGACAATTATGTACTAAGAAAACATACCATAAGCCGAGTGAGCAGCTATTTCCCAATAGGCGGCCACTCAGTTACCCGAACTTAACTACGAATATGAAAACATGCATAAGGTTCAAACAGCACAAGAACTCGACTCCAAAACATAAAACAAATAGAACCACAATAGAAGAATCGCCTTGGAACGATCAATTGTATAAAATAACTGGGGGGGGGGGGGGGGGCTTAAACCGATTTTACTGGGCCCAAACCTCACCTCAACTTCTGCAGTGGAGATTTAGTTAGTTGTTCGGTCCTCGTGGTAAATCTCTAACTAGTCAATACCTCATCAAGGACAAACAAATAAATCATGAAAACCACCATGGTGAATCAAAAACGAGGACTCACAGATTCAGTAAGCTTCCGCATGATGGAGATCCATGGGCGCAAAATATAATAACTTACTGAAAACTGGAGCAAAAGAAAAACACCAGTTGAACCCCGGTGGGCCAAGCGACAGACAAGAAGCTCCAGCCCCAACCAACTAAAATGAATAGCTATAAGTCGGGGCCATCGAGTCTGACGCCTGACCCGCCGGCGTGCAATTAAAGAAGGCAGCAAAGTTATCAACAATGATTGGGATAAAAACTAAGCATGCATACTGTCGCATAACATTGAAGTTATACCCTATACGTCTGTAACGTGTAATGATTTTTTCTGAACTGAAAAGAAAAATCATTCCTTCCTTTTACGCGAGGGCCTTTCGGATTCAGAATTTTATGTTGACTTGGTTTACAAAAAGAAGGTACAAGTAGGCAACGATCAGGAGAAGGCGCAATCAGAAAAAGATTCCCACTCCAAAAACCGAATTAACAATCAGGTATAATTACACCATGAAAACATCAAGAAACTTAAGAAAGTCTCCTAAAGAAACTTATAGGAAGGAACCCACCGGGGTTCAACTGGTGTTTTTCGTTTGCTTCGGGTTTAAGTAAGTTATTTGTCGCCCAGGGATCTCCATCGTCGGGCAGCTTACTGAATCTGTTGAGTCCTCGTTTTTTATTCATCAGGGTGGTTATCATGATTTATTTGTTTGTCCTTGATGATTCGTTGACTAGTTAGAGATTCACCACCAGGACAAAACAACTAACTAAATGCTGTGAACCACTGCAGAAGATGAGGGTGCGGTAAGGCGCCTGTAAAATCGATTTAAGTATCCCCCCAGTAATATAACCCCCAGTAATTTTATATTACTGGTCGTTCCAAGGCGATACTTCTGTTGTGGTTCCATTAGTTTTGTGCTTTTTGAACTTTATGTACGTTTTCATATTTTATTTAAGTTTTGGTAACTGAGGGGCCGCTTATTGGGAAATAGCCGCTCACTCGGCTTACGATATGTTTCTTAGTATAAGTACATAATTGTCAATTCAGTTTTCTTCCACCTCGGGTTTTGGAGTGGGAATTTCTGTCTAGTTGCCCATTTTCCTGATCGTTGCCTACTTGTACCTTTTTAAATTTGTCACCATAAAATTCTGTTTCCGAAAGGCCATCACGTAAAAGCGTCTTTATATTATTATTTTTAATCTTATATTACTGATTTTTTGTGCTTTTGGCGACTTATGTATGTTTTCATATTTTTAGTTAAGTTTAGGTGACTGAGTGGCCACATATTGGGAAAATAGCTGCTTATTCGGCTTACGATATGTTTTTATGATATAAGTACCTGATTGTTAATTTAGTTTTTTCCCATCTCGGTTTTCGAAGTTGGAATCTTTTTCTGAATGCGCATTTTCCCGGTCTTTGCCTGCTTGTACCTTTTTAGCTCAACATTAAATTTGGAAATCAATTCAAAGTGATAAAATTTATAAAATGTTTTTTGGCCGTTTCTCGACCTCTTGGCTGAAAACATTTACATTTTTAAATTAATTGATAAACAATAAGAACTGTACTGTAGCATTCAAACACAAAGCCATAACTTTAAACTAATTGTATTATTACATAAGCAGTCTAGCGTTTTCTGACATGTAAATCATAGGTATCAAATCTACATTTGTTATCATTAGCCAGCTACTGATGGCATCCAAGTAGAAGAATGTTAGGCACAGGTGGTAACGACAACAATGTTTTTCGGTTTCCAGAAATAGTACGGAATCAGTGTCATTATTGGTAGGACATTTCCTTAGAACTGTTTCTTGTGATGGTTCTTATGGGACATTCGTCCTTAAAAACTCATTAGCCATTGATATTATTAGCCAGCTACTGATGGCATCCAAATAGAAGAATGTTAGACACAGGTTATGGTTGATATATGGTAACGACAACAATTTTGTTCGTTTTCCAGAAATAGTACGGAATCAGTGTCATTATTGATCGGCTGTTTCTTGTGATGGTTCTTCTGGGACATTCGCCCTTAAAAACTCACTGGTTATAGCTAGCAAGATAAAGTCTGGCAAATGTGATGACTGACACAGAAACGGGTTGTTTCATGATTGCTACGCTCTCTAAAGCAACTCCCTTTGTAAACGACCTTTTAACGTTTTTGAGTGCTTCATATGTTATTCTTCTATAGGTAGTTTCAAGCATTGACTGCAATTTATTCTACTTCCATTTGGATATCAAGAATTACTTCTAATTATTTCTAAGTTTTATTATTCAGTCATGTTTTCATTTAAGAAAAGTTCAGTTATCCTTTGGGAAAATAGCTGTTTTCTCAGTTGACCGTATGCCCTCTTTGTATCAGTGCCTATTTGTCATTTTGTTGTTGCCTATCTAGATTTCTTTTTTTTTTATTAGATTATTGGATTTCAGTTTTGATTGCACCAGTCCCTGATTATAGTTTACTTTTACCTGTCCCGCTCCTCTTCGATGTCTTCCGCCATTTCTCAAGCAGGGGATTCAATGGACCCCTATCAATTACTGCCGCCAAATCTGTCACAGAAACAGCATTTATCATCTTATTCAGTAACTTCATATTCCTTTTATTCATAAAAAATGTTGTTTCTACTCTACCAATTTCACATCTTTTTCCATATTTGTACTACGGTTTTACGTTGGCCACTTTTAAGCATTTTGATGATAAAAAAGAAAATATTTCCATTGACATTATAAAACTGTATCTGTAAGTATAACCAGCATAGTTTGAATGTGGAATGTTCAGTAAAATCAGCTGACAAAACACCTCTGGTAACGTAATGGCATATGATATTTGAAGTCACTTGGAAACTGATAAGACAGAAAAGCTCTGTCCCATTTAAAGAATATGGTACGGTGCTATGTTTAAGTTATGACCACCCAAAATCTTTCCCTACCAGTTGATAAAATTCTTCATTATATGGTCTATAAAACTGGCGTAATCTCTCGATGTACTTTTCCTCAACAGTTGCATGTGGCCGGCCTTTGGAACTGTCAAAGCATTTTATATCCGTACTTCCTTTGTTCTTCTGTAGACAAGGGAATCCTTTTGTCTCATTAAAATAGAAATGTTTGTCAGATATAAATCTTCTGAGATTTAGAAAGTCTGTTACATTCTGAACTTCTTCCGTAGGATTGGCAATAAGGTTTTCGCCACTGACAAAATGCATTTGTGTCAAAGAAAAGTAGTTCAACCAACGTCTGACATGCTTCACGTATATTCCTGTCTTTAATGCCGACCAATTTTTATGGACGCCTCCAGTTCCGTTGGCATGAAAAGCCTTCTGCACAAATGTTTCGGTGGCCTTCGGATCCTTACTTGAGCCTTGTGTATAATCCGAGATGGCCCGCGTGATAGGGTCCCTTACAACAATAATAACCTTGATATCTTTAGACATCAAGGAAATCCGAGAAGGCACTTCTGGCATTACAAAATATCTAGGAGTTTTCTCAATTGTAATCTGACCCTTGTTCGTCGGTGGCATCTTATTGCTACAAGAAGAAAATACAAGATATTGGAAAAGTAGCAGGACCACAAAGTCGATAAAATAACTAAAATGTAATATTTTCAGTGTTGTTTTAATAGCTTGTGTATTGAGAAAAAACACCTCTGTGTTATAGATCCCGGACGATCGTAGTAGACTAACGTCACAGATTTACCATTATACACATAAATGAATTGACTGTATTTTGACCAATAGGAACAGGCGTGTCATTCCTATTTACAACGGTAAATCTGTGACGAAAGTCTTCTACGATCGTCCTAGATCTATACAATCTGACTATGTTGACAACCAAGAATATTCCACCAATGTTGGTAATTGGGTGTGCTCATTTTGGTTTACTATCAGTTAACCATGTGCCAGTAGCATACCAAATAACACCGAGTCTGTCTTCAGTTGTGCCACATGAAAGATTGGACATACTAAACCAAATAGACCACCCTCGTAAAATAAAGAAGTTATTTTTATAGCATATCTTTTGTTGGGTTTGACGTATTCATTATTTTCAAAGGACTTACCTAATAGACCCTTATCCATTCTGGTTGATGACATTTTTAATGGTTTTGATTATTGATTTTATGAAGAATTGTACTCAAACCGGAAGGTGCTTTTTGCGTTTGAAAAAGAAAAATGATTTAGGTTTTCAAGTAATGGCTAAAACACACATTATGCATTGTAGGCATTGAGTTTGATGTTATGAATGATTTTTATAACTGTGATCATTTTAATAACAATGAAATTTATATTACTACATCCATTTTATTAAAAGACGAATAAAAAAAAAAGAAGTGAACTTACCGATACCAATCAAGTCCAAGGTGATAATGTCTATCGAAGAAATGTGGTTCTGGACCGGTGCCCCTAATATCAGGGTGTAGTCTCAGATACTCAAGGAGAGCGCGTGTTCCAGCTTTTTTGACGCCGACAATAATTGCCTGTGGAAGGCGTCGTATGGGACCTCCGGTTTTTGATTGAAAAATGGAAGATTTTTGCGACCTATTCATTCTCTTCGGAGCCATGCGATTGTTTGCACGTAACAAGGAAATGTTTCTTTTTAAGCGATAGGACAGTGGGACGATTTCAACTTTTTCTTTGGATTGCACTGTTTTGTTATCGGCCAACGTTTTTGTTTCTCCCACTTTCTGTAACACTTCTGCCTCGTACTTTTTCAAACTTCTTTGAACATGAATGGCGAAATCGTTTACATGCTCCTGTCTGTTATAATGGTTAAGTGAATGTCTGAAAGGTAATTTGGTAGTTGAAACACAGTCATTCTTACAACAGCAGCTGGATATCACAGACCACAAACTAATTGCTAGTAGCGTTGCACTAAGTAAATATATTTCTAGTTTTCTGTTGATGCATACTATCTTTCGGGGTTGTTTCTTTCTTGTTGAAACATGGAACATGCCTACTGAAGAGACACCCGGTGGATAAGTCCGCTGTGTATCAATGTACTGGAATATTAAATCTGCTTCTGAAATAAAAAAAATCAAAATAAATTAATGCACCGTCTTGTATGATTTTACATGGACAATGTTTTGTAACTTTCAACGAAACTTTCCTTCGATTGTGAACATATGAGATGTTACCAATTAGGCAATACAATATATTAAAATTCCCACACATTTTCACTTTTATTCTTAATGATATTATATTTCTTGATACATTCTGAAATTGGAATCTTCTTCAATCTTCTTATTTTATTTGACTGGTTTGCTTGTTACGAAAAGAAATTCCAAGCCTTTAGCAAGGTCTATAATCACCGTTTTCCTATATGATATCTGCTTTGCTTCATTTCCAATTTTAAACAGCTCTAAAGTTCTTTAATTTTCTTCCAATATCGCTGCTATTACTTGCGCACCACTGAAGCTCAAATCACAATTAAAACTTTTGTTCTAAAGTCATGCTTATCAGTTTGAATGCGACATCATCAATACCGTTTACAATATATATTGGAGGAAATGCTAGCAATTTTCTCTAATGATTTCCAATGAAAGCACACTGAGCCTGTCAAAGAGCTCACCACATCCACTCATTCATTTGACTGCGACACTGAGAGAGCTGTTAGATTAATGCCATATTCCATTGATTGCTAAAACACCATTTAATGAAAATAAGATGCGTACCGGATATACATACGAGCCAATTCTTGCACAAACATGCCTTGTGCCACACTGGACGTTAAAACACCAAACATTAGCAATTCAGTCCATGTCATAATTACGTGTTCCAAATATAGTGATCGTCTCTAGTAGCGGTCTTGCAAACATATATGTATACTGATGGAGACTCGACATGTTTGATGCCTCATACAAAATGAAATAAAAAGAATGAGTGTATGCGTCAGTTTGTATTCTGATGCTTATTTGGAACTTTCACCTGACTATCCTTTTGTCTTTTACCTTCTTCGAAAGCCACTGGATGTTCTGTATGCTTATGAATTCAATAGAATTGTCTTTTTAAGATTCTTTTACATATTTACATATTTGTGTTCATTTTTCTCTATTTATCAAGGACAGGCCCCACTTGTTGCGACTCCTGTGTCCTTTAAAATTGGTCAGAAAATAACCTTCGGCTGTGTTGGTTCCTCCACGTTACCTTTTTGCATTACTTTATCATGTTACGATCATCATTCTAATTCTCATCGGTGGCGTGCAGCAAAATCCCTTTAAAATGCCTCTTCTTTCTCTTACGGATATGGAAATTCGTAACTAAGAAATGATACTAAGAAATGATACATAGTTTGAAAAAATCCCACGTCCCTTATGGGATTCGAACCCGGACCGTCGGGGTAGAAATCCAATGCTCTAACCACTGAGCCAAAGAGTCGACTCCCTGACGCAGAATGTCAGAGATTATAGCTGTGTTATTTATAGAAGCTATGCCAACCCGACCAATCTCGAATTAATGAGCGGTGCAATGCGACATAACATTTCCTTTTATCTGTTTGATCCAATTATCGTATTGACACATGAAATGATGTGATGTTTGTCCATTCAACGCTGTTCTAAAAGACAACTGGGGGAGTAAGCCGGGGGAGTAAGATCATGATAAGTCTCATACAATGCGTTCCGCAGACAATTATTGTACATAGGCGTCAGAAGTTGGCACCCGTGGTCTGCTTGAGTATTTGAGACTACATCCGGATATTAGGTGCACCGGTCCAGAGCCACATTTTACGATAGACAATATCACCTCAGAAAGGCGTAAAATAAAAATAGCAGTGTTTCCACTAACATGCAGAAGACGGGGTTGGTCGGTGGTCGGAAATCTTTTTATTTTTCACTTACTTTTCGTTTGTTGAAAATGGGTATTTTTAAAAAGGTAAAAACAAGCTCAACTGATTATAGCTACTAGAAAAAGACATGCAATTAAGTTGAACACAATTAGGAAGCTAACGAAAGCAAGTTTAAATAGTATCATTGCAGTTAAAGTTATTTTAAAACCATTGTCTACTTTCCTCTTAAAATGTTGAGGGTCGTTCGGCATGAAAATATTTTTATTTTCTTTTTAATGGCAATAAAAACTGCTGGGTCGGCACAAAAAGTCAGAGTCGGTTGTGTTAGTGGAAACACGGCTTTTTTTATTATTTACGCCTAATTCAATCGTAATTGTATCGGTAAGTTCACTTCTTTTTATTTGGATTAAAATAAGATGAATATGGTAATGAAAATTGCAGTTTTATGAAAGTGATAATAGTTTTAGATAAAAATTATTCATATAATCGAACTCTATGTCTATAAAATGAGTGTTTTAGCCATTACCTGAAACCCTAAGTCATCTTTTCAAACACGAAAAAGCAACTGATTTTGCAAACTTCCGGTTTTAGTACAATTCTGAAGTGGGATATAATGGTCACGGAGGAGCACCAACTAAAATCAATGTTTTCATTTGATATTCCATGAATCAAATGTCATGATCTTCCGGTATAGAATAATAGGTTCTGAATATGCTTTTAATAGATTCTTTGAAGACAATGGATATGCAAAATATCTAGATGTTTATCTACGTAGTTCACTCGTGCAAGTAAGATCGTCTGAAATATTACAAGTAACTAAGAAGTGTTTTTGTTTATTGTTGTTGTTTTCTTAATGCATATGCAATGAAAACAAAAGGTGAAAACATGACATTTCAGTAACTGCATACTATATGATGGCCCCGACTTACAGCTATCAATTTAGCTTCTTGTCTGTTGCTTGGTCCACCGGGGTTCAACTGCTCCGGATTTCAGTAAGTTATTCGGCGCCCAGGAATCTCCATCGTCGGGCAGCCTACTGAATCTGTGTCCTCGTTTTTGATTCATCATGGTGGTTATCATGATTTATTTGTTTGTCCTTGATGATTCTAGTCAGAAATTCACCACGAGGACCGAACAACTAACTAAATGTGGTGGACCACTGCAGAGGATGAGAGTGAAGTTGGGGCCCTGTAAAACCGGCTTAAGCCAACCCCCAACGCCCCAGTAATTTTATATTACTGATCGTTCCAGGGCGATACTTCTGTTGTGGTTCTATTTGTTTTGTGTTTTGGAGTCGAATTGTTGTGCTGTTTGGGCCTTGTGTGTGTTTTCATTGTTTTGGTTGAGTTTGGGTGGCTGGGTGACTCGGCTTGTGGTGTGTTTTCTAAGTATAAGTACCTGGTTGTCGGTTTGGTTTTTTCCCACCTTGGTTTTTGGAGTGGCAATTTCTCTCTGATTTTGCCTTTACGTGATCATTGCCTGCTTGTGCCTTTTTATTCTCTTTGTGATCCTGCTACTTTTCCAATAACTTGTATTTTCTTCTTGTAGCAATAAGATGCCGCCAACCAGCCAGGGTGATATTACAATTGAGAAAACTCCTAGATATTTTCATGATTTTGTAATGCCAGAAGTGCCTTCTCGGATTTCTTTAGTGTCTAAAGATATCAATGTTATTATTGTTGTAAGGACTCTGTCACTCGGGCTATACGCAAGGCTCAAGTTAGGACCCAAATGCCACCGAAACATTTTCCTGCTAACGTAATTATAGGGGTCCATAAAACGGGTCATGGATGTATGTAAAGCATGTCAGACGTTGGTTGAACTACTTTCCTTTTATTATTGTTGTAAGGACTCTGTCACTCGGGCTATACGCAAGGCTCAAGTTAGGACCCAAATGCCACCGAGACATTTTCCTGCTAACGTAATTATAGGGGTCCATAAAACGGGTCATGGATGTATGTAAAGCATGTCAGACGTTGGTTGAACTACTTTCCTTTGGCACATTTTTGTCAGTGGTCAAAACCTTATAGCTAATCCTGTGGAGGAAGTGTAGAATGTAACAGACTTTCTTTATCTCAGAATGTTTATATCTGACATGTCTACATAAATGAGACCAAAGGGTTCCCTTCTCTACATGGCAATGAAGGAAGTACAGATATTAAATGCTTTGCCAGTTTCAAAAGTCGGCCACGCACAAATGTTGAGGAAAATACCATTGCCGTTTCGCCAATTCCAAACATGCAAATCAACGCTTTACTTACTTTCTAATTAACTTCATTAACAATATATTACTATAAGCATGAAAAAAAAAATCTGGTAATATGTGAGTTTTGTATATCGAGTTCATGTTGCATATAAGGGCAACTGATTTTATTTTGCTCCAGAAAACCAAATCTCTAGACTAGAAATAAAATGGCAATTGATACATCCTGACCGTACAATTTTGCTATCATTTAGGATCTCACGCAATTTAGTGGTGGTAATTTGTCCAGATTAGTATTTATTGGTAGATATTCTGGAGCCAGCGGCTTTATGCTGTATCGTTCTATGTCACTTTGTATAGACTCTTGATTACTGGATCAGAAGAATCCGCACAATACCATGTCGCCAGCAGTTATATATCCGTATATATGTAATAATAAAGGATTTCAGTTGTATATTTATTTGCTATTACTGCAGCTGGTGTTGTGCCGTATGGCGGCCCTAAAAAGTCTCCCCGTACATCATCCATAGTGCAGACTATATTTTCCTTTTGGTCTTTTAATATCAGGGAGGGTATTCTGAGAAATCAGAAAATTATTATCGGTTTAGATTCTTTTTGTAACCAACGTTTAATATATATTGGATTATACTAGTTTTTGTAACGACGACCCTGTTGAAAGATGCAAAATTACAATAATTCTGTTTGGCTTCATGTTGCCAAATCTATATACTGAAGAGTTTTAAGTAGCCGAAACCGCGGTATGGCCCATCCCCTTTCTCATTGATATGTTCACTGCTCTTAAAGGATCTCAATTTCATTTTTTCTAGAATTGTGACTATTTAAGATAAAGCTTGCATTACATGTACGACCCGTTGATTTGATTTCCGAAAACTAAATCATTAAAGCTGAAGTAAAATCCTGATCTAACAATTTCCTATTCTATTTTAGTCTGATTTGGCACCCCTAGCCATGTTTTCTCTACGTCCGCATCCTTATCCTACGTTTTTGTAGTTCTGGATCAGATCTATGTGGTGAAAATGATTTGCTGATCGAGTATATAGTATTGTTTAAAAGAATCAATTGCAAATGCTTCATTGATAAACTGCTGATAACTATGCTGCCTTCTTTATTGCACACCGGTGGGTCGAGCGTCAGACTCTGTGATAGCCCCGACATGAAGCTATTCCTTTTAGTTAGTTGGAGCTTCTTGGCTGTTGCTTGGCCCACCGGGGTTTAACTGGTGTTTTTCTTTTGCTCCGGTTTTAGTAAGTTATTCGGCGCCCAGGGATCTCTATCGTCGGGCAGATTACTGAATCTGTGAACCTTATGTACGTTTTCATTGTTTTAGTTAAGTTCGGGTAACTGAGTGGCCGCCTATTGGGAAATAGCTGCCCACTCGGCTTACGATATGTTTTCTTAGTATTAGTACCTATTTGTCAATTTAGCTTTTCCCATCTCGGTTTTTGGAGTGTGAATTTCTTTCTGATTGCGCCTTTTCTTGCTCATTGCCTACTTGTACCTTTGAGGAATCATATTTCCGAAATGGTGATCATAACTGAAAATTGCGGAAGGATTTTGCTGATACCGACCGCATCACTGAGCAACAATAGGATCGAATGAATATGTCACACTGTGATAATTATCAACTTTCTTATGTTTCTTACAGATTCTAAATCATTTTTTTTTCCTCGGTAAAGTTCTTTATTTCGTTCTTCCATCACACTAGCAGACGTCAGAGGGACCTAGTCTTCGTAAAATTTGTTCCGAAATTTATGATATACGCGATGATTTTGATTTTGATGTTTTTAAATTCGAAAAACATTTTTAAATGTTATCACAGAAACCTTGAATTGAATTCCATATTTAATGTTGGGCTAAAAAAAGGTACAAGTAGGCAAAGATCAGGAAAAGGCACAATCAGAAAAAAATTCCCATTCCAAAAACCGAGGTGGGAAAAAAACTAAATTAACAATCAGGGCCCAGATTTACAATCGTCCCTTAAAGTTGAGGAAGACCTTGGTTAAGGTGGCGAATTTCAGCATCCAAAAAGATGCATCTAAAACATACTGAACTAAAACTTACCGATTTTATTATTTAAATAACATTTTATTTGATACATCTTTTTATTTTTGTGAAAGCAGTTATTGATTATAACGGTAAAATATCGAGTAAAAATTTGCCACCTTAACTAAGGTAGGCCTTAACGTTAAGGAAGCATTGTAATTCTGGGCCCTGGGTACTTATACCATGAAAACATATCGTAAGCCGAATGAGCAGCTATTTTCCCAATAGCTGGCCACTCAGTTACCTAAACTTAACTAAACGTGTGAAAACATCCATAAGGCGCCAACAGCACAAAAAAAAAACACACAAAAAAAAACAAAAAAAAAAAAAAAAACAAAAAAAACACCAAGACATAAAACAAAAGAACCACCACAACAGAAGTATCGCCTTGGAACGATCAGTAAAGACGCTTTTCGAGAGGGCCTTTCGGAACTATAATTTTACGGTGACTTGGTTTACTTTAAGAAATTATGAGAAGGAATGATTTTTCTTTTCAGTATGGAAAAAACATTATAGGTTACAAACGTATTGGATATAACTTAAATGTGATGCGACTGGCTGGATGCTTAGTTTTCAACCCAATCATAGTTGATAACTATGCTGCCTCTAATTACACGCCGGTGGGTCGGGCGTCAGACTCTCTGATGGCCCCTACATAAAGATATTCATTTTAGTTGTTTGGAGCCGGAGCTTTTTGTCTGTTGCTTGACCCTCCGGCGTTCAACGTGTTTTTCTTTTGCTCCAGATTTTCAGTGATGTAGTTTGGCGCCAAGGGATCTCCACCGCATGGCAGCTTATTGTATCTGTGAGTCCTCGTGTTTGATTCGTCATAACTTATTTGCTTGTCCTCGATGATTCATTGACTAGTTAGACATTCACCGCTAGGACCGAACAACTAACTAAGTGTTGTCAACCACTAAAATGGTGAGGGTGAGGTTAGGGTCCTGCAGATCGGTTTAATTTTATATTACTGATCGTTCCATGGCGATACTTCTGTTGTGGTTCTAATTGATTTATATTTTGGTGTTGATTCTTCGTGCTGTTCGCACCTTATTTACATTTTCTTATTTTTAGTTAAGTTCGGATAAGTTGGATAAGTTTTTTCTCACTAAGGTATTAATTGTTGCAGATTAATGCCGGCATAAATGCACGTAGCATGCTACTGGTATATTATTAGCCAGGCTAGACTTAATCTTGCTAGTTGTTATCTGACTTTTTAAGGACGAATGTCCCAAAAGAACCATCACAAGTAACAGTTTCAAGACAGTGCCCGATCAGTAATGACACTGATTCTGTATATTTCTGGATAACGAAGAAAATTGTTGTCGTTACCATATATCAACCATAATTATGTATCTAGCTTTCTTCTACTTGGATGCCCTCAGTAGCTGGCTAATGATAAGAATGTAGACTTGATGTCTATAATTTAATATGGGAATTCGCTAGAATGCTTGTGTGATAAAGCTATGGCTTTGTGTTTTGAATGCTACAGTTCTTAGACAGTGTTTACCAATTAATTTCAAAAACACACTTTAAAAACGAGATTGTTGTCAAAGGCTGAAAAAATCGAGACTTTGAACACGATGAATTATTAGAATGATGTTCCTAAGTTATCAAGCTTCATCTGTGGTGACAGTGTGATTAAGTTTAAACCAACAATGTTATGAATTCTGAAATTAATCATTTACAGACCTTCCTTTGAGAATTAATGAATTAATTAAAGCTTTTTAAGAAATGTTATAAAACATTGTGTTATCTTCTTCCCTATACGTTGCCTCGCTAACATGTAGTGAACGTCAGGTGCTTGCTGCATGCAATGTTTCATGAAAAAATGTGCAAGAAATTCACAAAAACATGTTCAATATCGGAAATTATTGAATCTGAAGTATTGAAACAGTAAATTCGAAATTACTCGACATAATTTGCACACTTATTGTGGACCATAGCTGGAAGACGAAAGGAACTTTTGTGGCTATGACATACCAAAGTACCTTGGGTTTTGAAGCACTACCCTGACCTGAGGACGACGACAGGCGGATAGACCGATACCCTAAATTAATTTTTGAGCCGCAAGGAAACGAAATAGACAATATTGTCGAGAAAACAAACGCATTTAACAGTTAGGGCATCACAATGATTAGAATAGTAATAGTTTCTGAACTTTAGCGCCTGTCCGAACTTTTTCCGGATTTCCCCTTGTGTACAATAAGCTCACTCTAGCTAAAACGCCCTTTTCATTGTCCAAAAATGCAATAAAAATGCAATTTTCATTTCAGTCTATCACTAATACAGTAGGACCGTTGTTTGTCACTGTGATTGAATATTGGCATGCCTTGCACAATCAAATACCTAACCAATTAAGCTAATTCCTGCAAACGATTGCAATTTCCGAGCGGCATCAAATCTCGATATGGCTCAGCCAAAGTTAAAATGCCAAGCATAACTTGGCACTGCCATGGCGATGAAAACCTACCTTCGATTATTGGTTTATTACACGTCGTGTTAGAATGACATTTCATGTTGGATTGCAATCGTAATTCTCCACTAAAGTGACTAGTGCCACTTGCTCCACGTGTATATTGCCGTTTGAGTACTTTAACGAAAAGTAAACCTTCTATTCTATTCCATTGAACAAATTGGTCTCATGACTTCGAGAAAGAGGAGCTACGTTCAAGATATAGGCGGACGGAATGTTTGACAAGTTTCCGCATGCGCATATTCCCAACCTCCGCTCAAATAGATCTAAGCTGAAACTGGAACGAAAACTTAAAAAACTTCACCAATTACCAGGACAATATTTTGTACACGGGGATGATGGCTATTACGGTACATGATAGTATGAAGTTTTCCTTGTTTGATGAAAAATCAAAAAGGTCTCCAAGATTGCATAAAATATGCCCGTGCCGCTTCTGGTGCATCACAACAGGCGAAGACTTAACTTATTTGCTTGTCCTCGATGATTCGTTGACTAGTCAGAGACTCACTACGAGGACCGAACAACTAAGTGTTGTGAACCACTGAAAATGCTGAGAGTGATGTTAGGGTCCTGCAGATCGGTTTAATTTTATATTACTGATCGTTCCAAGGCGATACTTCTGTTGTGGTTCTAATTGATTTATATTTTGGTGATGGTTCTTTGTGCTGTTCGCCTCTTATTTACGTTTTCTTATTTTTAGTTAAGTTCGGGTAACTGAGGGGCTACCTATTGGGCAATAGCTGCTCTCTTGGCTTACGATATGTTTTCTTAGTATCAGTACCTAATTGACAATTTAGTTTTTCCTATCTCTGGTTTTGGAGTGGGAATTTCTTTCTGATTGCGCCATTTACTGGTCATTGCCTACTTTTACCTTTTCATATCAGACTTACGGATAAAAACCACACACACACACACACACACACACACACACACACACTGACTTTAACGCGCGAAATAAATGTGTAATGGCCACTTCTCCAGCAGGACCATTGATATCATATATTTCTAAAAAAATATTTTCTTAATTTTATTGCCGACACTACGATTTGATTTCTAAATATAATGCTGTGTTAAGGCCTTCGGAACCAGTTTAATGGTGACTTTTGGTGAATTTTGGGAACCAGATAATGGTGACTTTTGGTGAATTTTCGGAACCAGAATTTTATGGTGACTTGCTATAAAATTAAAGAAACTTAAATGTAGGAATGTTTTTTTTTTTTTTTTTTTTTTTTTTTTTTTTTTTTTTTTTTTTTTTTGAAAAAAGTTTTATACATAAATGTAAATGTAGTAACCAAAGCGTTATGTAACAGCCTGCATGCTTATTTTTTTAACCAAAACCTTCTTTAATGGTAAATCCGGGACAAACCGCATTCAGGCCAATGTACCAATGACACTTGCTTAGTTGTAGAGGCAAAGTGTTTTTACAGTGACAACCTAGCTTCATGATTTGTATGGATCTCATTTCTAGAAAATGTCATTTCAAGTAATCGCTTGGATATTACCTTAATTAAACAGCTCTTTTTCTGTCACAGTGGAATTAATGAGTTGCTGCGACGAGCTCTTTGATAAGAATAGTGTGCCTTCATTGGAAATTATTAGAGAAAATTGCATGGTTACTCTCAAATAAAATATGCCTAGATTGAAGTAAGAGACATGATTATTCAATACAATATAATTTTTAAAGGATATAAAAATGAAATTTAACCCATTTTTGACAAAGAGATTTGCCCATCATTATCAGTTTGGGTGGGTCCATTTTCGTTTTAGGGACGTCAGCAACGGTTTAATTTATTCTTCGACTGATTTTCTTTAAGCAAACAGTATAGCGACAGTTTTGCGACGTCACATCTGGAGCTATACTGTTTGCATATGTCCCTTAAAAAGGACGCCAGGCTTAAATTAGTTTCTCAATAATTTTTGATGATACAAATGCGCTTAAAAATCGAATCCCTTGGACAATATGATGTCCCCACATTCCATTCAATCGAACACTGAAAAAAGTACTTCTAGAAGTGTTAAATTTCTATGATCCCACTGTCTTATGATCTCAACCTCATTTCTAGTGCCCGACAAATAATATGATAAGATGGATAAGTTATTTCTCACTAAGGCATGAATTGTAAGTTTGTAACAAATCAATGTCGGCATACATAAATGCATGTAGCACACAATATCATCATATAATATGCTACTGGTATATTATACAATTATTGACTTCAATGAGGTGGATATAAGGATTTATCTACCTGAAAAAGTGATATTCACCGAGGCCGCAGGCCAAGGTGAATATCACTTTTGAGGGTAGATAAATCCTTATATCTACCGAAATTGGAGTCAATAACTGTTTTGTTATATGACTTTTTAACTGTTTTAATGTTTATTTTATAACAAACAAATAAACAAAATCATAACAGATGTTAAAGAAGGCTAGATAATGAGGAGCAATTGATTATAATTGAAGAATAATTTTGTTAGTTCTCAATAAAACCTATGTTGTGGGTGCTCATGAAAATCACCACGATGAGACAATTTCAATGAGTACCAACAACATAGGTTCTTATGAAAAATAAACCAAATTGTCCCTTAATTATCACCAAATACATCTCATTATCTAGTGCTTTGTTTACCTGTAAAAAGCATGTAGATTTCATGAACTGGAATGAGTTCAGGCTATTTATAAATAACTGGCAGGTTTTATACACATACAGCAAATCATGTCAATTTCACCTAGCCCATGCTAATTTCATGGTGATGCTATTTTAGGGTACTCAGGAGCGTAATATAGATTTTGGAAGTTAATATAAAAAAACTGTCAAAATAATTAACCTCCAGGAACTGGTTTGAACTGGTTTTCATCCGTTTGGTCTTGTTTTAAAGCAAATATTAGGATTTATTAAAATTGAATGAGCCAATCAAGAGACAGGATTTTCTTCAGTCATATAACAATATTAGCATCTTTCTGGTCGTTATCTGACTTTTTTAAAAACGAATGTCCCAAAAGAACCATCACAATAAACAGTTTTAAGACACTATCCGATCAGTAATGACACTGATTCTGTATGTTTCTGGAAAACGAAGAAAATTGTTGTCGTTATCATATATCAACTATAATTATGTATCTAGCTTTCTTCTACTTGGATGCCCTCAGAAGCTGGCTAATGATAAGAATGTAGACTTGATGTCTATGATTTAATATGGGAATTCGCTAGAATGCTTATGTGATAATACAATTAGTTTAAAGCTATGGCTTTGTATTTTGAATGCTATATCAATTTATTTCAAAGACACTTTAAAAACGAGGTTGTTGTCAGCCAAGAGGCCGAAAAGGCTGAATAAATCGAGACTACGAATTATTAGAATGATTTTCATAAGTTCTTAAGCTACATCTGCGGTTACAGTGTGACATTAAAATGTTTTGAATTCTAAAATTAAACATTTACAGACCTTCCTTTGTGAATTAATCAAAGCTTGTTTTGGAAATATGATGAAACAACTTGTGTTATCTTCTTTGCTATACGATGCCTCGCTGACTCATTGTGACATTCAGCAATGGACGTCAGGTGCTTGCTGCATGCAATGTTTCGTGAATATGTAATAAAGTATCAAGAAATTCACAAAAACATGTTCAATATCAGATTGTTGAATCTGAAGTATTGAAACAGTAAATTCGAAATTCCAAATTTTGCACACTTATTGTGGACCATAGCAAAAATATGTAAGATGGTAGAAGAACGGAATTTTGGTGGCTATGACATACCAGAGTACCT
Source organism: Rugalucina vietnamica (assembly GCA_964017185.1). NCBI lineage: Eukaryota > Metazoa > Mollusca > Bivalvia > Lucinida > Lucinidae > Rugalucina > Rugalucina vietnamica. The sequence goes on along the minus strand of OZ024871.1, from coordinate 12,271,888 downwards.
TGGGTTCTGACTGAGGACGACGACGGACAGACAGACCGATACCCGAAATTACTTGAACGGACCGCGAGGAAACGAAATAGACAATATCGTCGAGAAAACAAACGCATTTAACAGTCGATTCCACGAGTTAGGGCATCACAATAATTAAAATAGTAATAGTGTCCGAACTTTAGCGCCTGTCCGAACTTTTCCGCATTTCCCCTAGTGTACTATAAGCTCACTCTAGCTAAAACGCCCTTTTCGTTGACCAAAAAATGCATTAGAAATGCAATTTCACCGTTGTTACTGAGATTCAATATTGGCATGCCTTGCACAATCAAATATTTAACAAATTAAGCTAATTCCTGCAAACGATTGCAATTTCCGAGCAGCATCAATTCTCGATAATGCAAGTATGGCTCAGACAATTACAATGCCAAGCATAATTGGGCACTGCCATGGCGGTGAAAGCCTGCGTTAGTTTGTTGATTTGTTACACTATGTGTTACAATGACATCCATGTTGGATTGCAATGGTAATTTTCAAATGTTTCCACTAAAGTGACAAGAGTGCCACCTGTGTCAGTTTTATTATGTATATTACCGTTTGGATACTTTTCCGAAAAGTTAATCTTCTGTTCTATTGCACATTGAACAAAATGGTCTCATGACTTCAGGAAAGAGGAGCTGCGTTCAAAATATTTCAGCATGCGCATATTCCCAACTTCCGCTCAAATAGATCTCCTACCCGGTGGGTCTTTTTACTGCCTGCTCTCTGAAAGAATATTGTTTTCCTAATTGCCCATTTCCTCTGCTCCCTAAATCTCCAAACGTTAATGCTTGCTCCCATAAATGACCTTCTCCCCAGATCCACAAGACACCTGGCAGGGCCCCAGAGCTGAAACTGGAACGAAAACTTAAAAAACTTCACCAATTACCAGGACAATATTTTCTACACGGGGATGATGACATATATGAAATAAGGCACCCTTTGTCGCGACGCTCTACTCCCATTGCGCAGATAATTCTAAAATAAGCTACATATATGACAGCTTCCTCACCCTGGTGACCATAGCAGACCATTACCATTATGGAAAGTTAGTTTATCAGTTAGTACAATGCAGCGCGTTTTGAAAAGTGACGGCGACGTAAAACTATAATTATATGGAAAGTTAATAATAAATTATTGATCAATTAGTATAATGCAGCAGCGCGTGTTGCAACGTCACGATGACGTAAAAAAAAACAAAAACAAAACAAAAACAAAAAACAAAAAAAAAAAAAAACAAAAAAAAACAAAAAAAAAAAAAAACAATTCCGGTTCCGGTTGACGAAAGATTTTTTTCCTATCAATGTACACAAGAGCAGAATAGAACAGAACATTTTTACCACGTTCTACCATAAGAGCGACGCAGGAGCGTCGCTTATATGAAATAAGGCACCACCTTTGGCGAGACGCTCTGCTCCTATTGCGCCAATGATTTTAAAATCTGATAGGCCTAAGTTCCTCATCCTCACCCTGGGCTCGGATACAATAAATTGGATTATTGTGTGTCTTGCGGATCTGGGGAGGCCATTTATTTCCAGAGATCTGGGGAGCAAGCATTAACGTTTGGATATTTAGGGAGCAGAGGAAATGGGCAATTAGGAAAACAATATTCTTCAGAGAGCAGGCAGTAAAAAGACCCACCGGATAGGACCTTACCAAGATGATCAGGGACACACAAGGGCATGGGCCATAACATTCTTTTGTTTTTCTTTTTGCACACTTTACAATGATTTCCGTACAACATAAAGTTCTAGATCTGTATTTTTAGGATAGACCATTCCGAAATAAGGGAGGTCGTTTTGATTCATACATGTACGAACCTTCGTCGCTCGGTGCGACAAAGGTGCAGTTAACCGAACGCAACCATGTGACGTCATACTAAGCAAAACTGTGACGTCATGTTGTCATGATCTATCGGGAACAAAAACGACAGATATTCTTGAGTAAGTATCTTTGTTTAATTCGTCCATTTTGGGCAGCCGCAGTCGAACAAAAAGTCTGTCAACACAATATTTAGACTCGTACACTCAGCTGATGAGTACAATCTCCATGGAGCGAAACGTCTCTTCACCATTCCGAATGTACTTTCAGCCGAAGGGATATGGAACATATATGTGTAATATAGCGGAGTGAGATCTCGCAACTACACAATATTTAGAATAGTTGTTGCTATTCGCTACCCCGAATTCCGGTTCCGACTGACGAAAGATTTTTTTCTCTATCAATGTATCTAGAACAGAATAGAACAGAACATTTTTACCACGTTCTACCATAAGAGCGACGCAGGAGCGTCGCTATTACGGTAAATGATAGTATGAAGTTTTCCTTGTTTTATGAAAGATCAAAAAGGTCTCCAAGATTGCATAAAATATGCCCTTGCCGCTTCTGATGCATCACAACAGGCGAAGACTTAACTTATTAGCTTGTCCTCGGTGATTCGTTGACTAGTTAGAGACTCTCTACGAGGACCGAACAACTAACTAAGAGTTGTGAACCACTGAAAAGGCTGAGAGTGAGGTTAAGGTCCTGCAGATCGGTTTAATTTTATATTACTGATCGTTTCAATGCGATACTTCTGTTGTGGTTCTAATTGATTTATATTTTGGTGATGATTCTTTTGTGCTGTTCGCCTCTTATTTACGTTTTCTTATTTTTAGTTAAGTTCGGGTAACTGAGTGGCCACCTATTGGGCAAAAGCTGCTCACTGCTTACGATATGTTTTCTTAGTATCAGTACCTAATTGACAATTTAGTTTTTCCTATCTCTGGTTTTGGAGTGGGAATTTCTTTCTGATTGCGCCATTTATTGGTCACACACACACACACACACACACACACACACACACACACTGACTTCAACGCGCGAAATAAATGTGTAATGGTCACTTATCCAGCAGGACCATCGATATCATGGATTTCTAAAAATATTTTCTTAATTTTATTGCCGACACTACGATTTGATTTCTAAATATAATGTTGTGTTAGGGCCTTCGGATCCAGAATTTAATGATGACTTTTGGTGAAGTTTGTTGTTGTTGTTGTTGTTTTTCTGAAAACAAAAGTGAAAAAAAAAAAAGTTCAGAAAAAAAGTTCTATACATAAATGAGCCACCTCGTGGGAAAACCATTAATGTGGTTTCCAAACAGGTCCGACACAAACCGATCTGTACAGTCACTGAAGCAGCACGGCTAACAAACCTTTAAATGCGTAACCGCGGTTAAGAAAAGAAATCTGATTCACGTCCTTCCGGTTTCGCATCAGATAACCAACAAAAGGTAAACAAACTTTTGCAGCTCGTGTTTCCGAGTAAAATATTTCGATTCGAAGACAGATATTGTAATTCTCTCAATGCTATTTTATCAGTTAGACATTACTAAATTTGGACCCCAATAGTAAATAAGTGACAAAATAGCATTCATAGATAATCGATATATTTCTGTACTAAAATATAATCATCAATCGATCCTAGTAGTGTATGTTTTGTTTACATTTTCTTGGTCTTCATATGCGGAACCGGAAGGGCGTGAATCGGATTTTCTTTCTTAACCGGCGGTTACGCATTTAAAGGTTTGTTAGCCGTGAGCAGGCTAAAAGTTTGAAATTTCGGATTTGGGAAGAAGAGAAATTGTACTATCCGTGTAGCGAAAACAAAGGCGCTGATCAGCTTCGCGGTTACCGCGAAGCTGATCTGCGCCTTTGTTTTCGCCTATGCAGATTGTTGGTTTCCCATGGGGCGGCTCAAATGTAAATTTTATAATCAAAGCGTAATGTAACAGCCTGCATGCTTATTTTAACCCAAACCTTCTTTAATCGACGCCGTGCATGTGAATTACGCTGCACCAAACCGCATTCAGACCAATGTACCAAAGACAGAGGCAAAGTGTTTTTTTTTCTTACAATGACAACCTAGCTACTAGTGCCTGACAAATAAGATGGATAAGTTTTTTTCTCACTAAGGCATTAATTGTTTCAAATTAATGCCGGCATAAATGCATGCAGCATGCTACTGGTATATTATTAGCCAGGCTAGACTTTATCTTGCTAGTTGTTATCGAATGTCCCAAAAGAATCATCACAAGTAACAGTTTTAAGACAGTGCCCAATGACACTGATTCTGTATATTTCTGGAAAACGAAGAAATTGTTGTCGTTACCAACTTACCATATATCAAACATAATTATGTATCTAGCTTTCTTCTACTTGGATGACCTCAGTAGCTGGCTAATGATACGAATGTAGACTTGATGTCTATGATTTAATATGGGAATTCGCTAGAATAGGTGTGATAAAGTTATGGCTTTGTGTTATGAATGCTACAGTTCTTAGTGTTTATCAATTAATTTCAAAGACACGATTTTTAAAAACGAGATTGTTGTCAGCCAAGAGGCCGAAAAGGCTGAATAAATCGAGACTGTGAACACGATGCATTATTAGAATGATGTTCCTAAGTTATCAAGCTTCATCTGTGGTGACAGTGTGATTAAGTTTAAACCAACAATGTTATGAATTCTGAAACTAATCATTTACAGACCTTCCTTTGAGAATTAAATACCTATACCTATACATATATTTCTTATTTTTGCTCCAAAACATAGATCGTGTGTACTCACAATTAATGTTTTGAGCAAAAATAAGAAAAATATCAAAAGTTTCCAGGTGAAATTTTCAATTTTTACAACTGAAAAAATCTCTGTATATTGCATGTGCATGTTTTCGTTATAGAAATGCAATTTTCATTTCAGTCTATCACAGTTGTTACTTGCATGCCTTGCACAATCAAACACCTAACCAATTAAGCTAATTCCTGCAAACGATTGCAATTTCCGAGCGGTATCAAATCTCGATAATGCAAGTATGGCTCAGCGAAAGTTACAATGCCAAGCATAACTGGGCACTGCCATGGCGGTGAAAACCTGCCTTCGTGTGTTTGTTTATTACACGGCGTGTTACAACTAGTGACATTTCATGTTGGATTGCAATCGTATTTTTCAAATGTTTCCACTAAAGTGACAAGAGTGCCACTTGCTCCACGTGTCAGTTTTATTATGTATATTGCCGTTTGAGTACTTTTTGAAAAGATAACCTTCTATTCTATTGCACATTGAACAAATTGGTCCCAAGACTTTAGGAAAGAGGAGCTGCGTTCGGACGGAATGTTTGACAATTTCCGCATGGGCATATTCCCAAATTTGGCTCAAGTAAATCTAAGCAGGCAGAAACTGGAACGAAAACTTAAAAAACTTCACCAATTACCAGGACAATATTTTGTACACGGGGATGATGACTATTAAGGTACATGACAGTATGAAGTTTTCCTTGTTTGATGAAAGATCAAAAAAGGTCTCCAAGATCGCATAAAATATGCCCGTACCGCTTCTGATGCATCACAACAGGCGAAGACTTAACTTATTTGCTTGCCCTCGATGATTCGTTGAAAACTTAGGAACTTAGAGATTCACTACGAGGATCGAACAACTAACTAAAAGTTGTGAACCACTGAAAAGGCTGATAGTGAGGTTGGGGTCCTGCAGATCGGTTTAATTTTATATTACTGATCGTTCCAAGGCGATACTTCTTTCGTGGTTCTAATTGATTTATATTTTGATTTATATTTTGGTGTTGATTCTTCGTGCTGTTCGCACCTTATTTACGTTTTCTTATTTTTAGTTAAGTTCGGGTAACTGTGTGGCCACCTTTTGGGCAATAGCTGCTCACTTGGCTTACGATATGTTTTCTTAGTATCAGTACCTAATTGACAATCTCTGGTTTTGGAGTGGGAATTTCTTTCTGATTGTGCCATTTACTGATCATTGCCTACTTTTACCATTTCGTATCAGACTTACGGACAAAAACTACTCACACACACACACACACACACACACACACACACACACACACACACACACACACACAATGATTTCAAAGCGCGAAATAAAAGTGTAATGGTCACTTCTCCAGCAGGACCATCGATATAATAGATTTCTAAAAAATATTTTCTTAATTTTATTGGCGACACTACTACATGTATTTGATTTCTAAATATAACGTAGTGTTAGGGCCTTCCGAATCAAAATTTGATGGCGACTTTTGGTGAATTTTCGGAACCAGAATTTAATGGTGACTGCTTTTTTTTTTTTTTTTTTTTTTTTTTTTTTTTTTTTTTTTTTTTTTGTTGTTGTTGTTGTTGTTGTTGTTGTTGTTGTTGTTGTTATTCTGAAAAAAAGTTTTATACATAAATGTAAATGTTATAACCAAAGCGTAATGTAACAGTCTGCATGCTTATTTTTAACCCAAACCTTCTTTAATCGACGCCGTGCATGTGAATTACGCTGCACCAAACCGCATTCAGACCAATGTACCAATGACACTTGCTTAGTTGTAGAGGCAAAGTGTCTTTACAATGGCAACCTAGCTACATGCTTTGTATGGATCTCATTTCTAGAAAATGTCATTTCAAATAATCGTTTGGATATCACCTTAATTAAACAGCTCTTTTTCTGTCACAGTGGAATTAATGAGTTGCTGTGACGAGCTCTTTGACACGAATAGTATGCCTTCATTGGACATCATTAGAGAAAATTGCATGGTAACTCTCAAATAAAATATGCCTAGATTGAAGTAAGAGACATGATTATTCAATACTATCTAATTTTTAAAAGGATATGAAAATGGAAATTTAACCCATTTTTGACGAATAGATTCGCCCATCATTATCAGTTTGGTTGAGTCCACATTCGTTTTTAGGGACGTCAGCAATGGTTTAATTTATTCTTCGATTGAATTTCTTTAAGCAAACAGTATAGTGACAGTTTTGCGACGTCACATCTGGGGCTGTACTGTTTGCCTATGTCCCTTAAAAAGGACGCCAGGCTTAAATGAGTTTCTCAAGAATTTTTTGATCATACAAATGCGCTTAAAGCTAAAATGATATCAAAATCGAATCCCTTGGACAATATGATGTCCCCACATTCCATTCACTTTTCACCTGGAAATCGAACACTGAAAAATGTAGTTCTAGAAGTGTTTCTACGATCCCACTATCAGGTCATTACTAGTGCCCGACAAATAAGATGGATAAGTTATTTCTCACTTTAGGCATTAATTGTTTCAAATTAATTTCGGCATAAATGTTAATTTCGGCATAAATGCATGTAGCACACAATATATGATATGCTACTGGTATATTATTTGCATCTTGCTGGTTGTTATCTGACTTTTTAAAGACGAATGTCCCAAAAGAACCATTACAATAAACAGTTTTAAGACACTGTCCGATCAATAATGACACTGATTCTGTATATTTCTGGAAAACGAAGAAAATTGTTGTCGTTACCATATATCAACCATTATTATGTGTCTAGCTTTCTTCTACATGGATGCCCTCAGTAGCTGGCTAATGATAAGAATGTAGACTTGATGTCTATGATTTAATATGGGAATTCGCTAGAATGCTTATGTGATAATACAATTTAGTTTAAAGCTATGACTTTGTGTTTTGAATGCTACAGTTCTTATTGTTTATCAATAAATTTCAAAGACACACTTTAAAAACGAGATTGTTGTCAGCCAAGAGACCGAAAAGGCTGAATAAATCGAGACTTTGAACACGATGAATTATTAGAATGATGTTCCTAAGTTATCAAGCTTCATCAGTGGTGACAGCGTGGTTAATTTAAACCATTTACATTTACAGGTGGGGGGTGGATGTGATAAAACATTGTGTTATCTTCTTCCCTATACGTTGCCTAGCTAACATGTAGTGAACGTCAGGTGCTTGCTGCATGCAATGTTTCAAGAAAAAGTAATAATGAAAGTATAAAACTGTGCAAGAAATTCACAAAAACATGTTCAATCAATATCGGAAATGGTTTAATTTGAAGTATTGAAACAGTAAATTCGAAATCACTCGACATGTTTTGCACACTTACTTTGGACAGGAGCGTATAATCTATTATAGGCTCCTGCTTTGGACCATAGCGAAAATATGTGAGATGGTAGACGAACGGAACTTTGGATGGTGGTTATGATATACCAGAGTACCTTGGGTTTGGAAACGCTACCCTGACCTGAAGACGACGACGGGCGGTCAGACCGATATCCTAAATTAATTTTCAAACCGCAAGAAAACGAAATAGACAATATCGTCGAGAAATCGACTCCACGAGTTAGGGCATCACAATGATTAAAATAGTCATAGTGTCCGAACTAAAGCGCATGCCCGAACTTTTCCAGATTTCGCCTTGTGTACTAAAAGCTCACTCTAACTAAAACGCCCTTTTCGTTATCCAAAAAAATGCATTAGAAATGCAATTTTCATTTCAGTCTATCACAGCTGTTACTGAGATTCAGTATTGGCAGGCCTTGCACAATCAAATATCTAACCAATTAAGCTAATTCCTGCAAACGATTTGCAATTTCCGAGCGGCATCAAATCTCGATAATGCAAGTATGGCTCAGCGAACGTTACAATGCCAAGCATAATTGGGCACTGCCATGGCGGTGAAAACCTGCCTTCGTTTGTTTGTTTATTACACGTCGTGTTACAATGACATTTCATGTTGGATTGTAATCGGTTTTTTTCAAATGTTTCCACTAAAGTGACAAGAGTGCCACTTGGTCCACGTGTCAGTTTTATTATGTATATTGCCGTTATGTATAACCTTCTATTCTATTGCACATTGAACAAATTGGTCTCATAACTTTAGGAAAGAGGAGCTGCGTTCGGACGGAATGTTTGACAATTTTCCCCATGGGCACATTCCCAAATACGGCTCAAGTAAATCTAAGCAGGCAGAAACTGGAACGAAAACTTAAAAAAAAATCACCATTTACCAGGACAATACAATATTTTGTACACGGGGATGATGACTATTAAGGTACATGATAGTATGAAGTTTTCCTTGTTTGATGAAAGATCAAAAAGGTCTCCAAGATCGCATAAAATATGTCCGTGCCGCTTCTGATGCATCACAACAGGCGAAGACTTGACTTATTTACTTGTCCTCGATGATTCGTTAACTACTTAGAGATTCACTACGAGGACCGAACAACTAACTAAGTGTTGTGAACCACTGAAAAGGCTGAGAGTGAGGTTGGGGTCCTACAGATCGGTTTTATTTTATATTACTGATCGTTCCATGGCGATACTTCTGTCGTGGTTCTAATTGATTTATATTTTGATTTATATTTTGATGTTGATTCTTCGTGCTGTTCGCACCTTACTTACGTTTTCTTATTTTTAGTTAAGTTCGGGTAACTGAGTGGCCACCTATTGGACAATAGCTGCTCACTTGGGGAACGATATGTTTTCTTAGTATCAGTACTAATCAATGTCTGTATTCACTAGAGGACCGTATGGAAGACTGGCAGTTGTGCTAAATACGTTATCCTCTATAAATATAGAGATTATTATTATATTATTATTAGTACCTAATTGACAATCTCTGGTTTTGGAGTGGGAATTTCTTTCTGATTGTGCCATTTACTGATCATTGCCTACTTTTACCATTTCGTATCAGACTTACGGACAACACACACACACACACACACACACACACACACACACACACACACACACACACACAATGATTTCAACGCGCGAAATAAAAGTGTAATGGTCACTTCTCCAGCAGTACCATCGATATAATAGATTTCTAAAAAAATATTTTCTTAATTTTATTGGCGACACTACTACATGTTGCTTTTACATGTTACTACATGTATTTGATTTCTAAATATAATGTGGTGTTAGGGCCTTCCGAATCAGAATTTGATGGTGACTTTTGGTGAATTTTCGGAACCAGAATTTAATGGTGACTGTTGGTGAATTTTCGGAAGTGACTTGCTATAAAATTAAAGAAAATGTAGGAATGTTTTTTTTTTTTTTTTTTTTTTTTTTTTTTTTATACATATATGTAAATGTTATAACCAAAGCATAATATAACAGTCTGCATGCTTATTTTTTAACCCAAACCTTCTTTAATCGACGCAGTTCATGTGAATTACGCTGCACCAAACCGCATTCAGACCAATGTACCAATGACACTTGCTTAGTTGTAGAGGCAAAGTGTTTTACAATGACAACCTAGCTACATGATTTGTATGGATCTCATTTCTAGAAAATGTCATTTCAAGTAATCGTTTGGATATCACCTTAATTAAACAGCTCTTTTTCTGTCACATTGGAATTAATGAGTTGCTGTGACGAGCTCTTTGACACGAATAGCATGCCTTCATTGGAAATCATTAGAGAAAATTGCATGGTAACTCTCAAATATAATATGCCTAGACTGAAGTAAGAGACATGATTATTCAATAAAATATCATTTTTGAAGGATATAAAAATGGAAATTTAACCCATTTTCGACGAAAAGATTCGCCCATCATTACCAGTTTGGGTGAGTCCACTTTCGTTTTTAGAAACGTCAGCAATGGTTTAATTTATTCTTCGATTGAATTTCTTTACAGTATAGCGACTGTTTTGCGACGTCACATCTGGGGCTGTACTGTTTGCCTATGTCCCTTAAAAAGGACGCCATGCTTAAATGAGTTTCTCAATAATTTTTGATCATACAAATGCGCTTAAAACTAAAATGATATCAAAATCGAATCCCTTGGACAATATGATGCCCCCACATTCCTTCACTTTTCACCTGGAAATCGAGCACTGAAAAATGTAGTTCTAGAAGTGTTTCTACGATATGATTTCAACTTCATTACTAGTGCCCGACAAATCAGATGGATAAGTTATTTCTCACTAAGGCATTAATTGTTTCAAATTAATTTCGGCATAAATGCATGTAGCACACAATATATAATATGCTACTGGTATATTATTAGCATCTTGATGGTTGTTATCTGACTTTTTAAAGACGAATGTCCCAAAAGAACCATCACAATAAACAGTTTTAAGACACTGTCCGATCAATAATGACACTGATTCTGTATATTTCTGGAAAACGAAGAAAATTGCTGTCGCTATCATATATCAACCATAATTGCGTGTAGCTTTCTTCTACTTGGATGCCCTCAGTAGCTGGCTAATGATAAGAATGTAGACTTGATGTCTATGATTTAATATGGGAATTCGCTAGAATGCTTATGTGATAATACAATTAGTTTAAAGCTATGGCTTTGTATTTTGAATGCTTCAGTTCTTATTGTTTATCAACTATTTTCAAAGACACACTGGTGTCAGCCAAGAAGCCGAAAAGGCTGAATAAACCGAGACTATGAATTATTAGAATGATTTTCATAAGTTCTTACGCTACATCTGCGGTGACAGTGCACGACATTTAAATAAAAAACGTTATGAATTCTAAAATTAAACATTTACAGACCTTCCTTTGTGAATTAATCAAAGCTTGTTTTGGAAATGTGATGAAACAGTGTTACGGTGCCTCGCTAACTCAGTGACATTCAGCAATGGGCGTCATGTGCTTCTTGCATGCAATGTTTTATGAAAAAGTAATAAAGAAAGTATAAAACTGTGCAAGAAATTAACAAAACATGTTCAGTATCGGAAATTGTTGAATCTGAAGTATTGAAACAGTAAATTCGAAATAACTCGACACGTTTTGCACAATTATTGTGGACCATATTAGCGAAAATATGTGAGATGGTGGAAGAACGGAACTTTGGTTGCTATCAGGGTACCGTGGGTTCTGAAACGCTCCCCTGGCCTGAGGACGATGACGGACGGACTGATCGAAATTGGTTAGATATTTTGTGCGACCACAGCGGAAATATGTGAGGTGGTGGAAGAATTGAACTTTGGTGGCTATGACATACCAAAGTACCTTGGGTTTTGAAACGCTACCCTGACCTGAGGACGACGACGGACGGATAGACCGATACCCTAAATTAATTTTCGAACCGCAAGGAAACGTGATAGACAATATCGTCGAGAAAACAAACGCATTTAACAGTCGATTCCACGAGTTAGGGCATCACAGTGATTGGAAAAGTAATAGTGTCCGAACTTAAGCGCCTGTCCGAACTTTTTCGGGTTTCCCATAGTGTACTATGAGCTCACTCTAGCTAAAACGCCCTTTTCGTTGTCCAAAAATTGCATTAGAATCATTTCAGACTGTCACTAATACTGTAGGACTGTTGTTTGTCACTGAGATTGAATATTGGCATGCCTTGCACAATCAAATATCTAACCAATTGAGCTAATTACTGCAAACGATTGCAATTTCCGAGCGGCAACTCTCGATAATGCAAGTATGGCTCAGCCAAAGTTAAAATGCCAAGCATAACTGGGCAGTGCCATGGCGGCGAAAATCTGCATTCGTTTGTTGGTTTACTAGTATTACACGTTGTGTTACATGGACATTTCATGTTGGACTGTAATCGTAATTTTCAAATGTTTCCACTAAAGTGACAAGAGTGCCACTTGTCCCACCTTTTTCGAAGAGTATTGCACATTGAACAGTTGAACAAATAGGTCTTATGACTTCAAGAAAGAGGAGCTGCAAGATATAGACGGACAGAAGACAATTTTCCATATGCGCATATTTCTAACATCGGCTCAAGTAGATCTAAGCCGAAACTGGAACAAAAAAAAATCACCAATTACCAGGACAATATTTTGTACACGGGGATGATGACTATTAAGGTACATCATAGTATGAAGGTTTCCTAGTTTGACAAAAGCCCCAAAAGGTTCCAAAGATCGCATAAAATACGGCTGTGCCTTCTGGTGCTTCACAACAGGCTTGATAAGTTCGTCGCTAATGAAACTTAAATACATCGGAGTTATGCCGTCGGACAACAGATTTAATGTGGTAGTTTTTTCACCTGTCAACTGGGTTTTTCATTTTCAGCATCAGCGGCCATGAAGGTGTTCGTGGTTAATGCCTGATTCATTTTTGTGCCCCGTTTCGTCTACCTTCAGGTGTATTTCATGTAAACAACAATAACACATATTCCCTCATCCTGTTAGAGATATGCAGAAGACATTACTTTGGTTTCAAGAAAAATCTCATCAACGTGGTTTTGAAAAAAGGGTAAACAGAAAAAGAATTGTCTTTTTTTTTTTTTTTTTTTTTTTTTTGCATTTTAATCTTTGCACGAACATATTTAATATGTATTGAAATCGACCCCTTGGATAATCTTATATATATGAGTATTATTTATACAAGAGAAAATGACATTGAAGATAATGATCCACAATCACAAATATTGAAATATCAGGTAACATATGTTTTCGTTTGGACTGACACGTATCAAATAAAAATATCATTTTACAGTCCAACGTCATATCCGTCCAGTATTCACGAGTAGCCCTTGGCATTCAAGAAAAAAAAATGACCTGCCGCATTAGAAAACCAACAATTTCCATTTACGAAAACAAAGCGCGGTAATCTTCGTTTTCGCTACACAGATAGTACAATCCCTTTTCTTCTAAAATCCGAAATTTCAAGCTTCTAGCTTCTGTGACTGTACACTGATTTGGTCTGGAACTCAAACAGTCGGTTTTCTCACCCGAAGGCTCAATTGTATTGGTTTGTTTCAAAATGAAGTCTTTGTTCATTTTCAAAGAGTTCCCCATATATTCAAACATTAAAGACGTTTTTAATCGGTTCTTTTGGTCCATCAGCATCTGACGTATCCTTCTTCCCCTCACACTGGTCAAGGAAGGGCATAGTCGACGGCTTGTAATCAGGCTGGTCGTACCCGGCATGGTTTGGGTTATTCGATGTTTTTGAAGCCATCTTCCCAAACGTTGCCTGCGCAATTTCCGACCACATGCACTGTTGGCAACCAGGTCTCGAGCATGTCCTAACCGAATTCATTGATGCATATGACCTCCTGGGAGCGATTCCAGCAACGCCGATCATCAAACCCGTCTCCTCTGTCTCGTCTTTCCCCTTGCTTGTCCCCTTGCCCGTTGATTTGGGTTTGGTTTTCATATCAATGATCATTTGTAGTTGATCCAGTATGAACTGCGTGAGCACAGTTCGTGGATGTTCGATGGCCTGGAGCCAGTTGTCCGGGAGTAGGGAGAGGTTGAGGAGAACCGAGCGTTTCCCTTGGAAATACTCCTGAGAAACCCAAACAGCGCCATAGGGGACACCTTCAGGTAATACAAATTATCATGGTAAAACACATGCATAGGAGATTAACCATTTATCCTATTTCACATTTTTTGTTTGTTTGTTTGTGTGTTTGAGGTTTAACATCCAAGTCAACGTCCCAGTCAACACTTTTAGTCATGCCGGGATGGAGCCATCATGTTGTAAAATGATCATTAATAAAATGTTTAAACAAAAACGCAAGCATACATGTGCATAGTCTACATTTTTATTAAACACTGGAGTCTTGATGGTCGTAACAACTTCCCAGTCAGCCAATAGCGTAGAGGTTTTCTTCCAAGACATACGTTAACGGTTCTAAGCCTTAATTATTGATGTCTTCATTTTCTAGGGGTTTCCTTTGGCTAACGCTCACGCATGTACCACTATTTACGACCAACTTATAACGATAAATTTACCTTTACACACGACATAGCCACTTAAATGCCTCTTGATTTCTTGGTAGCGTTTCATCTCATCCCTTTCCATTCTCTTCATTTCCACCCTTTTCGCATAGGTCCTGATGAGGCAGGGTATCAGTATGGACAGGAATATACCGATAGGGAGTAAAATAGACAGGAGCATGATGGATTCTTTGTCCCTTGGGGAGAAATGAGAAATGGTTTGATATAGTGGATGCATTGATTATTGTCGCCTCCTCGTGACCGACTGAATCTCGTTTTAACCGTTTAGTTAACGGGAATACGGAACCAACATGATCGTTACCACATGTTTACAAAATGATATTATAGTTTTCATACTCGTAAATTACGAGTAGTAATGTGTGTTACTCTTGTATGATTGGGACAATCAATACCACTACTAAAGCTATGAATGTGAGTAAGAAAGGGCGTTCTCATTTTAAGGAGATGAAAAAAAGAAGATTAAATTCACGACTTTTGTAATAAAACAAGAAAGGAAAAATAGGAAGGAAACGTTAAATACATTGGACAGCAGCATTCGATGGTAGGATCACACGTCATTTTTTGTGTCCACTCAGCTTTGCAATCTCATACAAATATTAAGGAACGATTGTCCAGTCTGGAAAACAAAATAAAGAAGATAAATGCAGTTAAGAGGAATATGCTTTCATATTCCTGTACCGTCGATACGGTACATAACCTCTGCTTAAACATCTTAAGTTAATTTTCGCCCGTTTCTTCTTTCAATCTTTCAGCTTCAGACAGTTTCGGTCATTTTTATTTGAGATTTGAGATTATAAACAGAAACACCAATAACGTTAGGTGGATTCGCGATTATAAAAGAATGAGAAACGACGTGTTCTTATAAGAATGTGTGGAACATGTTTAATGGCACCCACCTTGCTACTCGACCATCCAAGTAATAAATGACACACGAGCCGCCGTTGCCTTGCGGGAAAACTTCTGTAACAAACTCACGGAAAGTTTGTAATAAAATCCATGGCCCGCATTTCATTGTGGTAGATACAAGATATGCCAGCATAAAAATGATACTGGGAAACTCCAAGTATAGATATAAAGTTTCACAAAATATGTGTCATATGGAAAAGAATACTTAAAGAACTAAATGCTCTCAGGTTTTGCAAATACCTGCCTCAGGTGTTTCTTTTAGGCTTCGCGATGAAAACGAGTAGACCTGTCAGTGATTTAGCTCTTCTTTATTCTTGATCATATTTATTCAAAGTTTTGTCTCAAGTCATCAAATATTACTCTTTGCGTGTATTTCTAACAGAACATAAATCTGGCAAAAAAAGAAAGAAAAAAAAAAAAAGAAAAGAAAAGAAAAAGAAAAAACACTTTTATACAAACAGTTTATCCGGCTTAATGACCATGTGATGATAATGAAAATGTTTGATCGATAATGGGTTATCTTTGATGGACCTCCCCCTCCCCCCCCCCCCACACATATTTGGTATTCCATGCACATACCACAAACATGCAAATCTTTTGTAGTCTACAAGGCACCTGGGTCAGATGGCCTGAGTGCTAGGGTATTAAAAGAATGTAGTTCTGAAATTGCTCCCATCTTGGCCTTTATCTACAATGAGTCGCTTGCTCAGGGAACTGTACCAGATGATTGGCGACAGGCAAACGTGGCCCCGGTGTATAAGAAAGGTGAGAAATATGACGCAGCTAATTACAGACCGGTGTCGCTAACTTGCATCTGCTGCAAAACCTTAGAGCATATTATAGTCAGCAACATAAATAAGCATATTTCCCTTGAAAATATTCTTGCTGACTGTCAGCATGGTTTCCGTAGTCAGAGGTCTTGCGAGATCCAGCTGGTTCAGTTCTTTCACGACATGGCTAGTAACCTTGATCGAGCTATGAACCGGGGTCACAGACAAACGGATGTGATCATCATGGATTTTGCAAAGGCCTTTGACAAGGTACCACATAAGAGGTTACTATACAAACTGCGCTACTACGGGATTAGAGGATCTACTCACAAGTGGATCGCTTCATGGCTCTCTGAGCGCTATCAAAAAGTGTTGTTAGATGGCCAAGCCTCAGATCCAGTCCCGGTCTTATCTGGAGTCCCCAAGGATCGGTCTTGGGACCGGTCCTTTTCTTGATATTTATTAACGATCTTCCGGACAATATCAGGTCATCTGTCGTCTTTTTGCAGACGATTGTGTTTTGTATAGGAACATATATACACTCACTGATTGCCAGATTCTACAAGAAGACCTGAATAGCCTTGCACAATGGGAGACCGATAGGCAAATGAAATTTAACGTCGCCAAATGTCACTCAATGAGGGTGACTCGGTACCTCCCTAGCAATCAAATACATTTCAACTACTCCCTACATCAGCAAACTCTGGAACAGGTTCGATCCGCCAAATACCTTGGACTTACTATCACTGACAACTTGGAATGGGGTCAACATATTTCAGAAATTTCTTGTAAAGCAACAAAGACATTGGGTTTCCTTCGGCGCAATTTGGCTCTTGCATCTCGGCACACAAAGGAAGTTGCATACAAAACATTGGTTCGTCCTCAGCTTGAGTATGCAGCTCCTATTTGGCATCCCTATAATGAAACTGAGAAAAAAAAGTAGACAGCAGCCAGGTGGACCTGCAGGCGATGGCATAACAAGAGTAGCGTTGACGATATGTTGGACGAACTGGAGTGGCCATCTCTGGAGGAACGCAGGGTGAAGTCTTCCTTAACTTTCTTTTACAAGATTCACTCCGGTACAGTGTCTCTTGATAAAGATAGATATCTGACCCCTACATCCAACTTAAGAAGTACCAGGGCATCTCATAATTCACAATACACAAGATACATGGCATATAGTGATGCTCTGAAGAATTCTTTTTTTCCCGAGGACTATCCCTTTATGGAATAGTCTTCCCTCTTCAGTGGTCTCATCAAAGACTGCTGAAGAATTTAAGGCTCTCATTTAGATCATGGGTTCAGAGGTATACGTTTTAGTATGCCTCTGTTTAGCTTCTTGTAAATAGTTTTAATGGCCCATTTTTTTTTTTTTTTTTTTTTTTTTTTTTTTTTTTGTTGTTGTTGTTGTTTTTTTTAGGTGTTTTTTTTTTTTTTTTTTTTTTTTTTTTAATTTGTATCAAACATGCGTTTTGCTGTTACTCTGATCTGCCTATCTCTTAATGTATGCAAAAACAATCGTCTTGAGCTGTGTAGCAATAATTTTGCTATAACAAGAGCACCCTAGTTTACTTTCAAAAAAAACTTCAGGATCGAAATGTCCTGTTCCATGTTAAATCTGATGTGGTCTATTTTTCGAACATGGGGTTCGGTTATATATGGACGGGTTCCCAAATAGATTTCTCATATTGATTTGCACAAATAGAAGGGTAAAAATGAAAATTATTCTACCAGTCACGAAAAAGTAAACAAAAAATCACAAATTATCAGCAAGATAAATAAGCTGATAAGACATTTTTAGCACGAATGTCACCGTCCTAATTGTTGAAAAAACAGAACCTTTATTCCAATGGAAAAGAGAGAAGTAGATGTCATTATTGTTGGGGCTGGGATTTCAGGCCTAACTGCCGCTAGATTGTTGCATGCAAGAGACTCTGGCCTAAAGCTTATGGTTTTAGAGGGCAAAGGTAATCTGCTGACTACGTGCTTTCTAACATGATTTGGCAAAACCCACCATATTCCTGTCTTGCCATACTGGTATGTAAATTTAAGTATGTGACATGGACGCGGAAAAGAGAATTGAACGGAATGACTCCTGCTTAATTTGCGAGGACTTTGCAAACTGAATAGTTGACGTAAAATAGCCTTATTAGTTTTAACTGGGGACATGGGTTTGCAGTCAGAGAAGACTGAGGTTACCAACTGAGCTACCAACAGCTACTGAGCCACATGGATAAGGCCTGGTTTCCATGGACAATCTCTCTTTGACAAAGTAGCTTTGTCACAGAAAAATGCAGTTGCTCCTATATAATAAAACTATATTCAGTGGCAAAGTGACAGTTACACTCAAATATCTATGACAAAGGTGAGCGAGCCAAATAATATAGACACATACAGTGTTATTGTTTACGTTGTTTGACCTTGACCTCGATGACGTAGTGCGCGTTGCATTGTGGTTGAAACTTTCACTTCCGGGTGGCAAAACCATTTCCGGTTCAATGTTGTTTACATACATTAGTTAGAATCTCGGATCCAAAACGTGAAATGTGTGGTGCAATTTCAATAATTGAACGATGATGACCTCTAAATATAAAATCATTAATAAGTTTTGGCATTTGAATTCGTTGATTTGTTTGCTGTTTTATAAATAATGTCATTTTTCACACCTTCTTGAGCGTCTCAAGTATCCTAAATCATGTTTGAACCGCGCGGACAAAAATATGAATTAGGCCTACTTAAATATTCTTTATAATCAATTAACAATTTGCACAAACCCCACGAGGCCACGTCTCTGCAATCAGACTAAAAAATCATTCATAATAATAATAATAATAATAAAAGGTAATAAACAATTAAATAAATAAATAGTTCTTGGTCCTTTTTCCAACCTTATTTGTACCGAAACTAGAAATAACGTGCATTCATCTTAGCGCGTTTAATGAATGAAAGTTTCTTCTTCTTTCTTCCATCTTTTACATGAACTCTTCTTGCTCACATTATATTTAAATTATCCCAATGAAATATAACTTGGTCCAGTTTAAATACATGACAAACTATTTAAAGGTTATACAATGATAATAATCAATTTGCCGGAAAGAAGGGCGGTTTCAGCTATTGAAGTCAGTTTTATGACACACTAACTCAAATTACGATGCCCATAATCATGATAATCGGCTTCTTTAATTATTATATATGACACCTTCTTCAAAGAAACGACGCATTCTTGGGGTACAATATGAATGATAAGGGATTAATGAAATTGAAGTCCCCCGGGGCAGCCGGCTTGTGTGTTCAGTCAGTCGATTAATTATACATGTGTTGACATCGCTGATAATTATGATTCCAGTGTCATAAATAAAAATGGATACACAACACATAAAGTAATTTTAAATTGTGAGTAAATTAGATTTATTCCATGGAATGAAAATAATGTTTTTTTGTTTTTTTTTGTTTTTTTTTTCACCGCATGCAAAACAATTTTAAAGCATGTGCTCTTCAGAGAGAGAGAGAGAGAGAGAGAGAGAGAGCAAATGACGGCTTAAAGATATTCCCGTTTCTTTTTGTAATTATTTCATAAAACTTGAAAATTGATTCAAACACGGAAATTATTATTATTATCTTTTAAATGTTACACCCTATGGGCGGTTTGCCTTTATTACGTCAGGGTGAACATTTGTCACCAACATGACAGGCATATGTACCAGCCGGGTTTCGAGCCCGCAACCTCTTGATTGTTAAGCGAAGAACGCTATCCATTACACTTCCGCGGCGGCAGGGAAATTATTGAACGTTTATTTATGATTTTTACCTTGGGAATATCTAATCTTTTGATTGAGATGCAAACCTTTTAAATTCATATTTTCTAATTCTGCACGGGAAGAAACGCTAACTACTTACAATACTAAATTAGAAACAAACATCAATTAATGAACAAACATATTTGGAAAATTAATTTGTTATGAATAAGTAATATTTCGACATTATTTTTACTCTTTTATACATCAAAACATTACAGTTCATGAATTACACATTCATTGGCCTGAGGTCGCTTTTTGCCACCCAGAAGTGGAGAAAAGTTCATGTGATGGTCACATGACTTACCTGTATTTTATAGACCACGTGGTTTGTGACGTATTGTTTGTACCTGTGTATAAGTAATCGTGGCTGTGTATGAACGCAAACTCATTGCCAAAGTTTCTGTGATAAATAATCTTCATCAAAGAAAAATTGTCTGTGGAAACCAGGCCTCAAAGTATTTAGAGATCAACAGGGGTTGTTCTATTTAGGCAGTGGCTAGGGATACGGTACCGTATCTTTAGCCTGTGGGCTAGGGATACGGTACCGTATCCCTAGCCTGGCGGCTAGAGATACGGTACCGTATCTGTAGCCTATATATCGGAAATGGCTAAAGGTACGGTATAGATCAATAATCGATAATATAATATTTTCAGATGAGTTTTAAATTGAAGCATTGCAAGTTTCCTAATGAATCATAAAAATAAACATTTACGGGTGTCTTACTTTTCTTACAGTTTCATGTTTGGGCAAGCTCTACACATGCACAATTGTTTTTAATTGCTTGGGAAATTATGCACATATATATTAACAACTAAAAAACGTAAGGGACAAAGGCGGTTTGCATGTTTTTCAAACATATTTTTGGAGTATCAGTTTTTTTTTAAATAAAAAAGCTCCTTACATAAAGAAGCATACATGTATCTCAATCATTTCGACGCAAAAAGAAAAAAATCGATCAACATCTTAAGTTAAACAGTAATTGTCATAGTATCAAAACATGATTTTCAACTTAAAATAAGCGCATAAAGAACAATCACGAGAACAAGAAAACGTGTAAACCGAGCGTAAAATTATATCATAAATCACGGAAAGAGTTCTTTGATAGACAATTTTTTCAACTGCAAATTCTAACTTAGAAAGCGCAAGTCTTAGAAAATTTCAAATTACTTTGTTTTAAATTTTCAAGTAAATGCACTAACGTGGAGAGCCGCAATTCAAATTTACGCCGTGTCTTTATCTGCAGCGCTTTGATAAAAACATGTTTTACATGTAACCCAAGTTGATTGATAGATAGATAGATAGATAGATAGATAGATAGATAGATAGATAGATTAGATAGATTAGATAGATAGATAGATAGATAGATAGATAGATAGATAGATAGATTCTCTCACTCCTGTCCCTCGAGACTTGAAGTTCTTGCCGCCATGAATACACCTGTATGTAACCTCATAGTATTTTAGTCTTTCGTTCAACTTATGCGAAATACGTACATGCGCCTTTTCTACACCTCTCTCTCTCTCTCTCTTTCTCTCTCTCTCTCTCTTATAGATCTGAACGCTTTCGACATTCAGGGGCTTAGTGGGCAAAATAAATCAACACTTCATTACTGTTTTGTTTGTTGTTCGCATATTGAGGCGCGGACATCTTATTGATAATTGAGGCTAATATTATCTTGTTATTATCTTCACGCATCGTTAGAAATTTTAATACTGAGAGTTGGCTTTATATCCTTTGATGTCGGTCATATAATTGTAGATAATGGTGATATTGCACAACACACACTCAAATATAACAATTGAAAATTTCGTTCCACAGGGTTAGAAATAAAATTGAAATCTCTCAACTTTATACATTAACATTGTTTTCTTAAGTCTGTGTCTCTAGTCTTCCGTACCTTTAGCCATTTAGAATACTTGTAATGATTCAACTTAAAACTCATCTGAAAATATTATGTTATCGATTTTTGATCTATACCGTACCTTTAGCCATTTCCTATATATAGGCTAAAGATACGGTACCGTATCCCTAGCCACTGCCTTCTATTTAAAGCAAAAAAATGGCGAATAGAAATGAGTTAAAAGTGTTGGCACTATGACAGTGACCTATAAGCATAATGAGCATCTGATCTTACTTACCCCATTGTACGGAACACAATTGAGCGGTACTTAAAGCACATATTTCTCAGACCTATCACAGTTAATGCATATTCTGGGACAATGTGTCTTCAAAAGCAAAATGAAAAGTAATCCAGGGCACATATAAATGTCCATTTTGGTAATCTGGTAAAGGAACACACCACTGATGAGACAGTCAGATATTACTGCTTGTAGCTTGAGGGTGGACACACTCTCAGCCACCAAATGTCATAGGGATGGGAATGGAATGTGACCTGATCGGGACTCGAACCCAGAGCCTCTGACTTAAACATGCAAGGTTTCTGAGCTACCTAGCCGCTTATTCGCATCTCTTGTGAGAGCCAGGGACTAATTTCCCTCCTGCCGCACCCCCCTGGTGAGGTATTGTCAATTTGGCGTGTCACCAGTAAACCATTCAGATTCATGTTAGCCTGTTATACATGGAATAAACCAATATTGATTATTATTTTCTTCTAAAGTGTAACAACTAAGATGCAACTTATATGTACCCCATAGTAAGCAAAATGACAGTAGATAAGGTTCAGCTGTCTGTTGTCAAAAGTTGAAAAAGTGGTGTGTATTAGATTTTTGTTTCTTTTTCTAAACTCTACTAATTCAAAAAATGAACTTCATAGGACTTAAAATTCCACTGCAAGTATATAGGTATGCATTGTACTTTCAGATAGAGTTGGTGGAAGAACATTGACAGTTGATTTGAAGACAGAGCATGGAACAGACTCATGGGATCTCGGAGGACAGTGGGTGGGGCGGTAAGGATTTGACTCTGAGGATAAAATTTCATTGTTGGGAGAGCATGGGAGTTCACCATGCGGAGATGTTATTTTTTCTTGCATGTAAAACACTGGTTGTCTCATGGAGCTACTTAAATATTAGTTTGATTTAATCAATTTCAAACTGGGTGTATTATAATAAAACTGTCGTAAAGACTAGACAGTCTTAAAATCACAGCTGTCTTGTATTGGCCATGAGCAACAAAGGTATTGAACAGGCTAAGCAATGCACAGGCAGACCTGAACCAATGCTATTTGTACGGATTGAGTCTGTGCTTGAGAAAACCAACAATTTGGGTTCAGCGTTCTGACCAGGTCAAACACAAACCAGCCTGTACAGTTACAGAAAAAGGCTAGAAGCTTGAAATTTCGGATTTAAGAAGAAGAGGGATTGTACTACATGTATCTGTGTAGCAAAAACAAAGGCGCTGATCAGCTTCACGGTTACCGTGAAGCTGATCTGCGCCTTTGTTTTTGCCCAAACATTTTGTTGGTTTTCTTATACAGTGGTTCATTTTAAAGATGAGCTCATTATGTCTCCCCCCGTCAGGGTCGGGAAACATATTGTTTTCCCCATGCGTCTGTCTGTCCGTCCGTCCGTCCATCTGTCTGTCCGTCACAAATCGTGTCTGCTCTATAACTTGAAAACCGTTAAAGATTTTTCAATGAAACTTGGTACACTTGTAAACCATGACGAGACGATGTGTCATGCACAAGAACCATAACTCTAGCTTGAGTATTTTTGGAGTTATTTCCCTTTGATTATTTTCGATACAATTTCGTGTCCGCTCTATAACTTGAAAACCGTTTAAGATATTTCAATAAAACTTGGTACACTTATTAAGTATGATCAGACGATGTGTCATGCACAAGAGCCATAACTCTGGCTTGAGTATTTTATGAGTTATTTCCCTTTGATTATTTTCCATACGATTTCGTGTCCACTCTATAACTCGAAAACCGTAAGAGATATGTCAATGAAACTTGATACACTTATAAAGCACGATGAGATGATGTGTCATGCTAAAGAACCATAACTCTTGCTTGCATATCTTTGAAGTAATTTCCCTTTGATTATTTTCCATACAATGTCGTGTCCACTCTATAACTTGAAAACCGTAAGAGAAATTTCAGTGAAACTTGGTACATTTATAAAGCACGATGAGACGATGTGTCATGCACAAGAATTATAACTCTTGCTTTCATATCTTTGGAGTTATTTTCCTTTGGTTATTTTTCCATACAATTTCATGTCCGCTCTATAACTTGAAAACCATAAGAAATATTTCAATGAAACTTGGTACACTTATAAAGCACGATGAGATGATATGTCATGCTAAAGAACCATAACTCTTGCTTGCATGTCTTTGGAGTTATTTCCCTTTGATTATTTTTCATACAATTTTGTGTCTGCTCTATAACTCAAAAACCATTAGAGATTTTTCAATGAAACATGGTACACTTATAAAGCATGATGAGATGATGTGTCATGCACAAGAATCATTACTCTTGCTTTCATATCTTTGGAGTTATTTCCCTTTGATTATTTTCCATACAATTTCGTGCCTGCTCTATAACTTGAAAACCGTAAGAGATATTTCAATGAAACTTGGTACACTTATAAAACAGAATGACAGGATATGTGATGCACAAGAACTATAACTCTTGCTTGCATATTTTGGACATGTACGTAGCAAGGGGGGGGGGGGACATCAGTTTTCACATAGAAAACAAATTCTAGTTTCTGTTGACAGATGTCAGACCCACATTATGGAGCTTCTTGAAGAGCTTGGACTAGAAACTTTCCCACAGTTTCTGACTGGAGAAAAGTTTATGCAGATTGGTAGTAATAAAATACGCAGCTATAAGACAGACATACCCTCACTGTCTCCGTTAGGTCTACTGGATACACACAGAATGATGACATTGGTAAGACAGGATTAACCCATATTTGACGAATGGATTTTCCCATCGTTATCATTTGGGTGAGTCCACTTTCGATTTCTCTAAGCAAACAGAATAGCCCCAGATGGGATGCCGCATTCTGCAGCGTCACTTCTGTGGCTATACTGTTTGCCTATGTCTTATAAAAAGGATGCCAGGCTTATAGGAGTTAAAACTACATTTCCTATCTTGCTTGTATTGGTTGGAAACTTTTTTGGTGATTATTTTCATTCAAAAAGGTAAAGAATTCTTTTTATATTATCCATAAAGTGAATGCCACCAGAATTTATGAGAATGGTTTTAGATGTTTATGAATACAATAAAACATGCCGTGCTGCTAATTTTGATTTGTTAAAAAAGCTTTTCTGCTGGATTATCCTTGTGCATTGATAAATTTTTCGTTAATTCTCACTAACCGATTAACAGAAGCCAGAAAAATATGTATATGTACATGTATATAGTTATAGTGGTGCCAGGAAATCACTCATTTGAGCCAGAGTGTTTATCTTTCTAAATGCTTTTGTTTCTCCAGACAGACCAGCTTAGTCTTGAGGTAGATACAACAGACCCATATAAATGTAAACATGCTGCTGAGTGGGATGCCATGACATTGGAAGCCTTCTATGACAAACATTGCTGGACTTTAGGTATGTAAAATGTCTTTCCCTGTATTTCATTTTTGCACAACTTTTCAGTAAACAATTTATCACTGCCAGCAGGGTAGACCTAGATATCAGGCTTCTTCCAAATGTTTACAGTGTATTTGCTTATGTATTTGGCATGTATTTAACGAGTTGATGTCTAATGATGATGTTAAGCTAACAAAGCTTTGAACAACTGGCCCCAGGACTTCTTTATAACACAGTTTGTTATAGCACGATTTTGAATATAACACTGATCATTGTTGGACCCCAATTGGACTATTTTTGCTATATTTTACTCTCATTATAACACAGATTGGATAGCTAACTCGGAAATTGGCTTGTACCCCAGCAATAGTGTTATAAAGAGGTTGAGGTGTATAAAGTCATCCAACTTGAACTGTATTTCAGAATCAAAGGAGCTGTTTCAATCTGCCATGCGGACGATGATGGGAGCCGAGCTATCCCAGATGTCACTGTTATATTTCCTCACCTATGTAGCCGCTGCTGGCAACCTGAAAAATCTTGTTGAAGGAACACCATACACAGCACAGGAATATAAAATAAAGGTACATATAATTATCCATTACGAAAACATGCCCATGCAATATACAGAGATTTTTAAAGTTGTAAAAAATGAAAATTTTCAGTAGAAAATTTTTGATATTTTTCTTATTTTTGCTCAAAACATAGATTGTGGGTACACGTTAGAACCGCCTCGCCGAGGCGGTTCTAATGAGTACCCACAATCTATGTTTTGGAGCAAAAATAAGAAAAATAGGTATACCCCTGCATACCCCAGTTTTACTATATGAAAGTGGGTTTCAAGGGGGTATACATTACACGGACATGTTTTGGTGATGACTATTTCAATATGTCACAAACTGCAGAAACATCAACACTTCTACATCTAGTGCTGTCCACATTACATATCGTCAGTTTTTATACAAAAGTGAAAAAAGAAACAAAACACACAAGAATATTGCTGTGCACTTGATATGCTCCACAGAGTTAGCAGTTTAATTTCAATATTTCAGGGTGGTGCACAACAGATATCAGAGAAAATGGCTGCTGACTTGGGCACAGAGCGTGTCCTACTGGGTAGTCCAGTACAGTCTGTCAGAGAGGAAAATGATAGGGTGATAGTCACAACAAAGTCAGGAGCAACATTTAAGTGCCAGAAACTTATACTTGCTGTACCTCCTAACCAGCTAAGTAAGTATTCTGTATGAGCAGACAAAATGAAGAGAAGTCAGAAAGACTTCAAGTTTATATTGGTTTATCTTGTTTCTGGCTTCAAGTTTATGATAGTTGACTGCATTACAGTACAACCTCATTATAATGCTATCTTTGGGCTCCATAGAAGCAGACCATGTTGTAAGTGAAATCATGTTATAATAAGGTTGTTTACAATAGATATATAGTAAAATAAATTTGGGAGCCATGACATGGCCATTTTATATTGAAAACCTTAGTATAGTTAGGCACATTATAATGAGAGTTAAGTGTACTAACATTATTATAGGAAAAGTGTCATTCAGTGCCAACAAGCAGTATGGCTGAAGTGCAGAGAAATTAACCATGATTAAAATCAAAGATACAGATGGATTGCTGAGCATGGGGCATATGTTGCTGGCTCTGCCAACTCAGCCCTCACTCAAACTTAGTGTACTTCTGTTTTGTCTAACTGTTTCGAGTTACTGACTTTTACTGCTTCCCATGAGTGGTCTCTTAACACAGGTTTAACTGTACATATAAATTGTTTCAGGTAAGATAGAGTTCCCAGATGGTCTTCCAACAGTAAAGACTGAACTGTTCAAGAGAATGCCATCATCTAACCTTACTAAAGTTATCATTACTTACAAAACAGTAAGTATAACTTTTAGAGGTTAGAAGTGGTCATTTAATGTAATAGTTTGGACCTCAGGATATTTTGTTCAGTCATCCTAAAAGTTTACCAGTGATTTTGCACCATTAGTAAAATGTTATTCAAGTACATAGGATGAAAATGTGATGACAAACATGTAATACCCTCAAAAAGAAAAAACACAAAAAACACAAAAAAACAACATGAAATTCCCTGGTAAGATTATACTTTTTGGCTCACATTTATAAAGCCAAAATAATCTAGTATCTCTTGCCATTATTGAAATGCACACTGGGACATTGAGAACTAAGGTCATATTTATTGTCAGTTTAAAGAAATTGATATCTGCTTATAAAGACTTTGATTTATTCAGGTTTATTGTCAAACAAAACAGTGTAGACCAGGATCTGAACCATATATATCATATTTCAGCCATTTTGGAGAGCTGCTGGTAGATCAGGGGAGATCGTGACTAATGGTGGGGAGAGCCCAGTACTGGGGTGTGATGTGGGCCCCCTCAGTATAGTATATGACGCCACATCACACAACAACAATGCAGCTTTAGTGGGGTTCCTAGGGGGATTACAGGCTGTACAGTGGAGGCAGAAAAATGTGAGTTTTTACAAGAAACATGGCAAGAGTCAGAATAGTTTAATTCAGACAATGTACAAACAAGATGCCCACAGAAAAAGTTGTTATATCTCCACTACCTAAAACTCTTTTCTGAAAGCCAGCCCTGTTAATATGGTTTTGACCAGGTTAGAAACAACTATGCTGGCTCAGCTACAAATACTTATTATATCTGGAATTTTGGTGATAAAAAGCAGAGGTCTAAACTAATAAGTTGCAAAGAAGAAAGGCTATTATCAGACTGTGTTGTTCATTTTTATTTTCATATATTTTGAAGTGTACAATATATGCGTGTGATTTGTTTGGTTGGACTTAGTATGTCTTGTTGATTTGTTTGGTTGGACTTAGGATGTCTTGTATGACTTGGGTATGTTAAGCAGACAACATTCTGTTTTAAA
Source organism: Rugalucina vietnamica (assembly GCA_964017185.1). NCBI lineage: Eukaryota > Metazoa > Mollusca > Bivalvia > Lucinida > Lucinidae > Rugalucina > Rugalucina vietnamica. Next base: position 12,243,476 of record OZ024871.1, on the reverse strand, counting down.
CAAGGTTATGAGAAAAACCATATCTTTTTTAGTATGAAGCTAGGAAATCAGCTGTGGTGCGGTCCCTGGCTGAGTTCTTTGGTGAGAAAGTCTATGACTACCTCGACTATCGGGAGAAAGATTGGAATCTGGAACCTTACTCTGAGGGATCCCCTATCTGTGCTGTAGGGCCGGGAGCCATGAGATACTTTGCTGATGGGCTGAGGGAGCCTTTTGGAAGGTGGGTGCACTGCCTCTATGCTTTATGTTAAGTGTAGATACATAAAGAATCAGAAAATCTAGGTTTTGTGTAAGATTTATATGTTCTAGATTTGTTGGACATAAATTTTGCTTTTTTTAATCCCAATATTTTGAGAGAAATTCCATTTCCTCAGCATGCTAATTGTATATAAAGTATACAAGGATCATCATATGTATTATTCTACTGAACAGGATCCATTTTGCTGGTACTGAATCTGCAACTATTTGGTGTGGCTACTTGAGTGGCGCAGTACAAGCTGGACGCAGGGCAGCCATAGAAGTGCTATATGACCTTCGACCTCAACTAGTCACTATGCAGGACCTTTCTGAACCAAAGACATTGTCAAAACCAGAGAAAAAAGGCGGTGTATTAAAAACAGCAGTGAAATGGACTGTCAGATTAGGTGTAGCCACTGTTTTTGTTCTTAGTGCTAGGAAATTGTTTTTGAGGTTTTCACCTACATTAGTGAGATAAGAATTTTGTTCTAAGTTTAATGGACCAAACTGTGTCTTCTTAAGACTTTCATAATATGTGCAATAATCAAATTCTAGTTAGTTGTATGTTCCATTATACAAATTTACATGTCAATGTTATGTGACAGCCAGGTTGTGGCCACCTCCATGATTAAGTGATAAAGGTTGTTGATTTCATTACCACTTTAATCATTCAACCATCTCACACTGGTACAAAGTCCAACACTGGTCCTGTGAGACAAGCAAAGTTCTGCTTGAGAGTGTCTGGTGTTTGTATTGGGCTTGACCACTAAACGTGTGGTCAGGATATTGAAATTAACTCAACTTGATTTTAGCTGTTGACTTTAGAAATCATGCATTAAGTAAAAAAACATTGAATCAAAAAGCTAGTTTAAGAGACCCATCAGACATCAAAATATTTTCACCACATTTGAAATTTTTTGCCTATGTTGTTCAACATGTTGTGTTGTTGATTTTGTATTATAAAATATACAATTATATTAGTTTGTTACAATAGCTTTTAATAAAATTTATAATTCATAAAAATTGCATCTGTTGTTTATACCATAAAAACACTAGTGATCTACATTGCACTTGCATCTGGAGGTCAAGATGCATGCTTAGTGGGTATATCATAGGTGCAGAGAAAACCAAACTTTGGCATAAAAATATACAAAAATTAGTCAATGGACCATGAAATTTAGGTCAAGGGCTCCTGGTTAAAGTGTGTGCTTGAATGGTATGTCAAGGACAATTACTATGTATGGTTTCACACTCACTGCTGTCACAGGTGTAGAGAAAACCAAACCTAAAAATTTACAAAGTCAGTAGACTGAGAAATACAGGTCAACTGCATTGTCACTGGGTGCATGCATGAAGGGTATATGAAGAACAGTTACTATGCAAGAATTCACACTTGCACCTATCTCAGGTACAGAGAAAACCAAACTTCTGCGTAAATTGTTGGCACAATTAGGCGTAAATCTTTACAAAGCTAATTACCATAAAATAATGTATACATCAAGGACACCAGGTCAAAGTTAATGGAGCCGCATCGTGAGAAAACCGGATTTTTGCCTAGGCGAAAACAAAGGCGCAGATCAGCTTCGCGGTAACCGCGAAGCTGATCAGCGCCTTTGTTTTCGCTACTCGGATAATACAATTCCTCTTCTACTTAAATCCAAAATTTCAAGCTTCTAGCTCTTTTCTGAGCTTGTACAGGCCGGTTTGTGTCGGAAACCCCGAAGACCGGTTTTCTCGCGTCGCGGCTCAATGTATACATGTACTTGGAGAGTATGTCAGGGACAATTACCATATAGGATTTCATGCTAACAGCTATCACTACTAAAGAGAAATGCTATTAAGTTCTAGATTCGGCACAAATGAGAGTAAAACGTTGCCTTACATACAGATGAACAGACAAAAAGTTGCACTCGTATCGCAACCTGCAACCAGACGACCATTGGTCCTGAGAACACTCACTTGAAGCCTGATCCTAGAGTATTAAGTCATCATGAAATGACCTTGACCTTGAATACTCACACACCTTTATTGAATTCATAAGTTGTCTGCATCTCAGGCTGAAATAGTTTCCAAACCCAGTGATTTATGAGAAAACCATAATTTTAATTTTGATATTTAAATGACTTTGGATGAAGGTCAAAAAATGACCTTGGCCTTCATTAATTACTTACCTTCATTGACTCCATTGGTTGTCTGCATCTAGCAACTTCCAGGTCTCAGACTGCAACACGGCTAACAAACCTTTAAATGCGTAACCGCCGGTTAAGAAAGAAAATCCGATTCACGCCCTTCCGGTTCCGCATATGAAGACCAAGAAAAGGTAAACAAAACATACACTACTAGGATCGATTGATGATTATATTTTAGTACAGATATATATCGATTATCTATGAATGCTATTTTGTCACTTATTTATTATTGTAACTCAGCACCAAAGTAGCTCGCAAAATAATTTGATGGTCTTTGAGTTATTTATTCCCTTCTTCGAACCTGGGGTTCCAACAAGGCCAAAGTCGGCGAAATACAACTAAAAATTGGATAATTTGCTGGTAAATATCAAATTTTAGTGATTGTTCCACGACAAATTTACAGATATGTATTAACTAAATTGCATCTGATGTCTGTGCCAGTATTTCGTTGTGTTAGTGCCCGTCATTATCGATTTGAAGGGAAGGAAAAGACGGGTACGAATTTAATCATTAAAATGTGAAGGGTATATTTCAAGATACGTTTGAAAACCTCAACCTGTTCAAGCTATGGTATTTATTTCCCTGTAAAGCCTTTTGAAAGACATAAAACCAAGAAAAAACAAATTAAAGTATACAGAATGCTGTAAAATCGCCTTCATGAACAGGAATATCATGCATGTGAACTATTGTATTACATGTATTTCATAGACAGTTTGTATTATTTTATATCAAACATTTTCACTGCAAATATCACAAACACACCAAATTTGAGTAAGCAACTATTAAGAAAGGACGAGAGAATGTGACATTAATCTTCAGCGTAAAACAATTAACAAAAACCTTAATACATGTGTTCTATAATGACTATATTGCTATCATTCTAATGATTAAATTCGTAACCGAAATGTTGACACAGCTTTTAACCACATATGCATAGAATGAATTGGCCATAGGCAACGAAACTGTCACCAGACCTCACACAATGTTAAAAACATCTGCGCGCGGTATTGCTTTCCGTTAATATGGGCGTAATGAGCGGAAATCTAAAAATATCCCTGCGACTGACCCACATTTTCGTCGTGTACAATGCAATCCCAACATGTGTTTTGGGGTAGGGAATAAAAATCATGATTATAAAGAAACATTTCTGGAAATCCTTTGGGGTTCAAATATAGCAATGTCTAACTAATAAAATAGCATTTAGAGAATTATAATATTTGTCTTCGAATCGAAATATTTTACTCGGAAACACGAGCTGCAAAAGTTTGTTTACCTTTTGTTGGTCATCTGATGCGAAACCGGAAGGACATGAATCGGATTTCTTTTCTTAACCGCGGTTACGCATTTAAAGGTTTGTTAGCCGTGTGCAACGGTTTACAAAATATCCATTGTTTTCGCCTTTTCCCATGTAAAAGCCTATGTTTCCAAAATTGACCTTGCCGTAAAATAGGTCAAGGTCATCCTATGGTCATCATTTGATCAAACTATGATGGGCTGTAGTCCCAAATGCTACATACCAAGTTTCGCGAAAATTGGCCTGCCGGTTCTGGAGAAGAAAATTTTTGAGTGGTTTTTACCATATATGGGCGTGGCGGCCATCTTGGTAACGTGACCTGGATTTCGCGATCAAACTTCCGTCTCCCCTACCCATGGATGCTCCACATAAAATTTCACTTTGATTGGCCCAGCAATTTCAGAGAAGAAGATCTTTGAACAGTGTGTATGGACGACAGACTGGCCAAGGTCAAGAGATGACCTTGACCTAAATTAATCACATACCTTCATCTACTCCATTAGTTGTTTGCATCTACCACTTTTCAAGCATCAGGCTGCAATAGTTTTCAAAAAATCCATAGTTTTCACTTTTTCCCATGTAAAAGCCTATGTTTCCAAAATTGACCTTGCTGTAAAATATGTCAAGGTCATCCTAGGGTCATCATTTTATCAAACTATGATGGGCTGGAGTCCCAAATGCTACATACTAAGTTTCACGAAAACCGGCCTGCCAGTTCTGGAGAAGAAGATTTTTGAGTGGTTTTTACCATATATGGGCGTGGCAGCCATCTTGGTCATGTGACCTGGATTTCGCAATCAAACTTCCGTCTCTCCTACCCATGGATGCTCCACATAAAATTTCACTTTGATTGGCCCAGCAGTTTCAGAGAAGAAGACCTTTGAAAAGTGTGTTTGGACGACAGACTGGCCAAGGTCAAGAGATGACCTTGACCTACATTAATCACATACCTTCATCTACTCCATTAGTTGTTTGCATCTACCACTTTTCAGGCCTCAGGCTGCAATAGTTTTCAAAAAATCCAGTTTTCACTTTTTCCCATGTAAAAGCCTATGTTTCCAAATTTGACCTTGCCGTAAAATAGGTCAAGGTCATCCTAGGGTCATCATTTTATCAAACTACGATGGGCTGAAGTCCCCAATTCTACATACCAAGTTTCGTGGAAATCGGCCCACCGGTTCTGGAGAAGAAGATTTTTGAAGGGTTTTTACCATATATGGGCGTGGCGGCCATCTTGGTCATGTTACCTGGATTTCGCTATCAAACTTGAAATGCCACCACCCAAGGAGGCTCCACATAAAATTTCAACTAGATCGGCCAAGCGGTTTCAGAGAAGAAGATCTTTGAAATTGTGGACGACGGACGGACGCTGGATCATGGCCATCCTATAAGCTCACCTTGTGAGCCTTCGGCTCAGGTGAGCTAATAAGCGGATGAAATATAATGGATTTCTCAGTCTGTCTGGTGTGTAAAATTTCTTTTTTAAAACTTAAAATTTTGCCAAGGTGATGGAATGAACATAACACAAAGTCAATTTCAACAACTTTGGAAGCTGTCAGATATAATTTTATAAACCTAGACAAATATTTAACAAGTGACAATCTGTACAGCTAGTTTTAAAATGTACAATGATACATATCTAAAAGCAACTTGCAAATCCCATACTACTCCTAAGTCTGGGTAACAAACCAACATTACTCTTAATTTTATTCGTTTCTGACTGATGAAATTACAGTGCTTGATCAACTTTGTTTTAAATTCATTGATAATCACAACCAATTTGAATATCCTCAGTTTAGGAGTCTTACAGTATATGCAGTCACAAATCCATGAACACAACAGTAATCAGTAAAATGCACTATTTATGGCAATACCAATTATTCCGAGTCTGTGTCAAGCCATGACACCTGATCACCACCTGAGAGCCCGATGAGATGTCTGTGGATGCTATAGCACTTGGGTGCACATTTGGCCACAGATTTCGCCCATAAAAACTTGGATTTCCCATACTGCAGCTCTACTACAAAATGACCCAAGAGCTCTCAGCTACTTATCAATTAGGCCAACTCTCAAGTCAAGACCATGTTTAACCAAAACTAACCTAGCCAATGACATGATTTTCAAGGAAAGCAAACAGCCTAGTCAACAATCAAAGTCAAACAGCAAGTTTTGTTGTATTATGTCTTAGTAAACAGCTTCTTGACATAAGAAAACCAACATTATGGTTTTCGACCAGGTCCAACACTAACAGGGCTGTACAGCCACAGAGGACAGCTAGAGGCTGGAAAATAAGGATTTAGAAAGTAAAAGAGTTGTACTATCACTGTATCCAAAACAAAGGCGCTGATCCGCTTTGCAGGTACTGCGAAGCTGATCTGCGCCTTTGTTTTCGCATATGGAAAATGTTGGTTTTCTCATGACGCGGCTCATGTCCCAATAACAGCCATAATATAAAGGTGGGCAGTTACAGAAAATAGTAGCCATTTGTGAAAGCAGTGCATATGAGGCCAAAAATTGTCAAGCTTAGGTTAAGTGTTTCAGTCGTGCAACAGAGAGACAGGACTCCCTGGTTACCTGTGTTTTTTTCTATTGGGATTTGGGCAGGGGTAACTAAATGAAATGTTCTTGCAAAACTTGAGTTTATGCATCTTGGCCCTTGCTACCTGGTGCATCAATTTAGCTCTTCAAAACTGATGATTTTTTCTTTTTTAAATGAAATGGTGCAACTTAATGAATATAAAAATAAAAAGATGATAAAATGCAAATATATGACAAGTAGTGATGTAGTTTGGTGCAATTGAAAAACACACAAAAAGAAATCAAATTTAGGCTATGTGCACCAATGTCTTATCCAGTAAAGATCAAAGTTGCGTACAAACTTTTAAACTTGCCATATTACTAACTTGTGCGATATCTTAAGAGACATTTCATTTGCAATTTTTGTATTATAAAGCATTTTTCCTGATCTGGTGAGCCTGAAATTTATCCTGTTCAAACTTGATTTGACCATCACACTTCCCCAAATTATGATAATTCCTATGAGCAATTCTAGTTCAATGCTCAACTGAGAAGTGCAAACACACTGCAGTGTATTGGTTTGTTTTAAATATGGCATAATCAAAATGTCCCAGTGAACAATTTTCCAAAGCTGGGACAATGTTAAACTTTACACTGCCAAAGTACTTGACCATTAGTATGCTGATTGTTGTTCAAAAACATATGGCAGAGGTTGTTTTTGAACCCTGGACCTCTTCCACTGAAGGCTGAAAAATCTACAACTAGGTCATTCTGCTCATGTACAGTATTCATTTAACACTTCTTCTTTCACATGCCAGTAGTTTTGTTGCACTCTGAATCAAAGGTCCTTACATTCAATTAACACTGAGCCAAGATCTACTATTGCACAGCTTATGGGAAGCAGCAATATATATCATTATTACTCATTAGTGGTCTTCATTTTCTTTTTGGAGAAATTATGCTTTATATGACGGAATGAGCTATGGCCACAAAATAATTAGCAATTCATTTGGGTGAAATAAAGCCAAAATGTCATATTCGGCTCATTCATACCTAGCAAAGGCAATCAAAAATAAATAATTTCACGAAAACGAAACAAAAAAATGAAGACCACTAAAATGATTATTATTGTCTACATCACTCCCCCATGTTAATATCAGAAGCTGTCCATCTAAAAATCTGTGGAGTTCCAATGAACAGATACAATGACTAGAATGACTACTGTTCAGGCTAAGATTTGGGTGGGTTTTTCACCATTCTATATATGATATATCCTAATCCTGCTATTGCTATAACACCAAGTCCTAACTTCACTAGTTTCTTGTTATCTGATAGCACCGTGTCTCGGAGGTAACTGAAAATAGAAAAATTGTAACATAAAGCCTTTGCCATCCTTCCCTTTTCACAGTAAAACTATTTTTTTCTATTCAAAAAAACTCATCTTTTCACTTTTCCTAAAGTTTTCATAATACTGACCATAGACACACTCTCATTACCTTGTCTACAGACCAAAACACCTTGCAACAGTAAATATTTTGGGTGTAAAAGCAAATGTTTCCCAATAAAATGCTGATTTTCCTTGGAACATACATGTGAAAATTAGTTCAGATTTATTGACTAAAACAAACCAGTAAGTTAAGGCCTTATCACACATGAGCATAATGCAGACTTGCAAATAAGAGCTGTCGCAGGACAGCGTAGCTGTCCTGACTTGTGCTTTGCCACTATATCTGTTAAAATCTATGACCCATGACCTTGACCTCAAGGTCACTCAGGTGGGTCATGATGGTACAACATAAAACTTCAGACCAATGCAAAGTATCAACTTGATCAATCTACATGTTCAAGAGATATAGACTTATAAAAACATTAACCAAAACTTAAACACAAAACTTCCAAGTCCGTGACCCTGACCTCAAGGTCATCCAGGTGGGTCATGATGGTACAGCATAAAACCTGAGACCAATATCTATCAACATGCAAGTATCAACTTTATCCATCAACATGTTCAAGAGATTTGGACTTTAACCAAAAAATTTAACACAAAATTTCTAAGTCTGTGACCCTGGCCTCAAGGTCACCCAGGGTAGGTCATGATGGTACTTTTTTTTTTTTTTTTTTTTTTTTTTTTTTTTTTTTTTTTTTTTTTTTCCGCAAGCTTCTCCGAGGGATGAGATGATCTGACAGAGAGAAGAAAGGAAAGTATGACTTGATGGTTTGATGATGATATCAAATTCATTTTAACTTTATTAATGATATACATGTGTATTTTAATTGCATGTGTATTTTAATTTGATAGTACATTCCAGTTAAACTAATGCATCTACGATTTACAAACATTTTAGATTCTTTTAAGTGTGTGGCTGAAACCTCACAATGGTTCGCGAGAGTCGTAAACCATTGCGATCCTTCAGCCACATAAGGATAATTAATTTACTAAATAGTTTTACGTGAAGGAAATCCGAGTTGCCTGCCTTGATACACCACATACCAATACTAACAGAAAGAAGGAAGTTGTGGAGTCTGATGCAATGCCCTTGCATAGACCATTGATTCAGGAGAAGGTCTGAAGACTGAATCAAGGTCATTTATGTTTGGGCATATGCATACATGGTAACAGCAGAGGATAGTCAGATTTCTAGAAATACATGTAAACGAAGTATAAACACATTGATGAGTATGAGTCAACGATTTTGATGATGTATGAATAACAAAACTTTACATAGTTATTAATGCTTCAAAGGTATATAACAAGAGCTCCATATAATTTCTTCTTCTCTGATTAACGTTATATTTCTCATTTAGTTCGAATTAAACTTGTGTAGAAGGTTAAGTACAGCATTCTGTTTCTTTTTGACATTGGTTTTCGCCCAAAATTTACAGCATGATTTGATTTTGTGTAAAACTGTTCATGATGGTACTGCATAAAACTTCAGACCAATATCTACCAACATGCAAAGTATCAACTCAATCAATCAACATCGTCAAGAGATATAGAGTAACAAATCAAAAACAAACACAAAATTTCTAAGTCTGTGACCTTGACCTCAAGGTCACCGAGAGTGGGTCATGATGGTACTGCATAAAACTTAAGATCAATATCTAGCAACATGCAAAGTATCAACTCAATCCATCAATATGGTCAAGAGATATAGACTTACAAAAACTTTAACCAAAAACTTAAACACAAAATTTCTAAGTCCGTGACCTTGACCTCAAGGTCAACCAGGGTGGGTCATGATGGTACTGCGTAAAACTTCAGACCAATATCTAGCAACATGCAAAGTATCAACTTGATCCATCAACATGGTCAAGAGATATAAACTTATAAAAAAACTTTAACCGAAAGTGTGACGCGGACGTACACGTAAACGTAAACGGGGACGACCGAGGTGACTACAATAGCTCTATGCACTTCGTGCAGGCGAGCTAAAAACCCTGACACACCTGCAAGCAGAACTTGTCTCACATGTGTCACTGTTTGCAATTAAATAAATCTGTTTCAAGAAACTTATGTTCAACGTCGCTTATGTGTGACAAGACCTTACAATATAAGTTTGTGATTATTTTATGCTTTTAGATGAAAAATTACACTATTGTCGCTTCATAATACTGTACACATATTTTATCTTGACATTTTCTTAAGCCTATGAACACAATGCAAAAGCTCATAAGATTGCAATGTCGCACACCATGCAAGCTGGACACAATAATTGAGCCAGAGTGTGAGAAAACCAACAATTTGGGTTCTGCCCAGGTCTGACAAAAAATGACCTGTACAGTTACAGAAGCATGCTAGAAGCTTGAAATTTCGGACTTAAGAAGAAGAAAAATTGTACTATCTGTGCAACGAATACAAAGGAAAACAAAGGCGCTTTTGTTTTCGCAAAGGCCAAAATCCGGTTTTCTCACAGTGCAGCTCATATTTAGCTCATAAAAGCTCATGCCTACATCTAGTTCTCTCCTTTCATTATCTTTTAAATGAGCCTGTGCGTGAGAAAACCAACAATTTGGGATTCCGACCAGGTCCCACACAAACCGGGCTGTACAGTCACAGAACATTGTTAGAGGCTGGAAATTTTGTATTTAAGTAGAAGAGGGATTGTACTATCCATGTAGCGAAAACAAAGGCGCTGATCAGCTTTGCGGTTACCGCGAAGCTGATCTGCGGCTTTGTTTTCGCCTATGCAAATTGTTGTTTTTCTCATGCACAGGCTCAAATTTAAAAATGTGCAAAACTGAAATCTATTATTAAGCACAATACAATATTCAGCAAGTAAAAAAAAATCTTCAGCAAATAAAATAAACCACAATATACAGACTAACAACTTAAGGTTGCTTTTACTGAAAAGCTGAATAGGGACACTAAAAGTTAATCTACAGTAACGGGTCATATAGGTAATGGGCATTAAATTGGGAAATTCAGAAATCAGTACATTGTTTTGACGTTAGGTGGTTTTCTTTATAGTTTTATATGATGATATGATCCTAAATTAAGTTTAATACAAAGAATGTGCTAATAATAATATGAGATATGGATATAATCTTGTTTAAGTGGTTTACATAACTTAGTTTACTCAGTCAGATATAATATGTGATAGCTGACGTAGATATGATAAACATTTCAAGTTCTGCTTTTTGTAATATCACCTTTTACCCCATGCAGATCCTTGAATAGTACATGTCTTATGCCACAGAGACAGAAAAATGTATTTGGATATAAGCTGGGTTGTACTACGGACAGTTATCAAAAAACAAAGAACACCCTGCAAACACCCTTATATGCAGATCAGTGCCTTTGATAAAAATAAGTTGAATAACGCCACTTCATTCTATTTTCTTCTAAAGTCTCAAAAGTCTTTATCTTGCTGAAACTACCTCACTGGAGTGCAATAAATGGAGACTAATTCGAGACTATTTTGTGACAAAGATTAACAATACTAACGCAAATTTCACATTGCAGTCTCATTGAATGGACATCTATGCGACAATGTCGCAAATTTCGGCCTAATTTTGCATCTCAAGACTGTCACGCTGTAGTCACAAGACACTCATGCAACAGTCACAAGACATTCATGAGAGTTTCTCACGACATTCTCACAAATATAGCTTCGTTTCATTTTCACTCCCACGACAGTTGCTAAAGTCATTTAGTTTTATTTTCTCCCCAGATGTCATGAGGTCTCGCATTTTTCGCATGACATTTGTACGAGTGTCTTGAAATTGTTGCACTGTAAATTCGCCAAAATTTTGCGGTGCCAGGTTCGCGACACTCACAGGAACGTCGTACGACAGTCTTGCAACGGGTTCGCGAATATTTTGGCTAAAAATATTTTCAAAATTTACAAAATTTTTAAACATACTCAAAACCTTCCCAACAAAAAAAAATCTCACGACGCGAGTGTCATGCCAAAGTTCCGCGACTAAATTCGCATGCCAGTGAGATACTAGTTTTATATGAATGTAGAATAAATATATTTAATCACATAATAATATTTTGGCACCATAACGGTAAAAGTAATAAGACCTCGTTTCCACGGACAACTTCTCTTTGACAAAGTAGGTTTGTAGCAGAAAAATATGTTCATATAAACTCAATTCTGTGGCAAGGTTTCATCGTCAAATATCTGTGACAAAGGTGATCGAGCTAAGTAATATAAGTAATCTTTGCTAGGTGTGAACGCAAACTCAAAACTTTCTGTGACAAATAATCTTCGTCAAAGAAACATTGTCCGTGGAAACCAGGCCTAACTAAAATTTAAATAAGATCAAATATGCCTTTTACAGGGCACAAATTTAGTATCCTTTTCTCTTTTTTGTGTTAAATGGTCTTCAAAGCATAAGACATGTCCCTTAACCAGAGTAGTTTTTAAGATGTAACTGAGATGTAACAGTTAGTGATTTACTGGAATAGTGATATTATGAAGAAAATACAGTGATACAATAGTCATTCCACTAACTCTCTGCTCTGAGCTTTCTAACAGAAAAAAAATCAAGGAGCAATTGACACCAAGCTTGTATTTTTAAATACAGCATTAATGCTAGTGTACTTGTTCCTTCAATGCTTCAGGCTTTTAAGAAAATTGTTAAAAAAACATAATGGCCTGTTAAGTTTTTGCAATGTATACATTTTTGATGAAAATTTATGGACAAAGTTGTTCTATTTTTTTCTGTTAGAAAGCTATTAAAGCAAACAACAAGCTATTGATAAGAATTGTAAGTTTATAACCTTATTCTCTCTTCCAACCAGACTGGGTGCTGATGCACCAACAACATGTGGACCAAACGCTTAAGATTGCTGCAACAATAACAGTGAATGGTTACTGTAACTTAACAGTTTGCTCTAAGTACTCATTTTGCAGTGGTCGCTAAAGTCTCGACAAGCGGGTCTGAAATATTATAAAACATTTTTCATGCTCAACACAGCAGTTTAAATTTCAGTATCAGCTGAGATGAGCATGAAAAATATTTCATAACCTTGGGGACAGATCTTTGCATTGTCACCAAACAAGCAGACCTAATGGCAAATAGCGAAGACTCAGATCAGAATGCTGCTCCAGAAGCACTTTTGTCTGAGTCTTAACTCTTCCCACTATATGTAAGAAATTTTAGGATGAGTATAGTGCCATTAAATTCTGAAGTGATGTGATGGTATATGTACATAATGATGTTAATTATCTAAACATGAATTCATTAAAACTGAACATGGCAAAACCTGCCATATTGACAAATCCAAAGACTTGTTTGTGCAGCCTAAAAGGCCACTTTGTAATTTACTGCAAGTACAATGCGACATATTTTGGGCTCTTCACTAGTCAACATGTTTTCTTTAATCTTTTACTTAATTTCAAGACTAGTAACAGGTTTTGTCATAATGTGCCTCAAATGATGAAAAAGAACCCTTACTATGTTAACCATGATGGTAGCCCTCTGTAAATGTTACATAAATGAGCCGCCTCGTGGGAAAACCAACAATGTGGTTTCCGAACAGGTTCGACACAAACCGAGCTGTACAGTCACAGAAAAGAGCTAGAAGCTTTAAATTTCGGATTTAAGTAGAAGAGGAATTGTACTGTCCGAGTAGCGAAAACAAAGGCGCTGATCAGCTTCGCGGTTACCGCGAAGCTGATCTGCGTCTTTGTTTTCGCCTTTGCAGATTGTTGGTTTTCCCACGAGGCAGCTCAAATACTGTTTACCTAAATGTAATATGCTTTAGACATAAATGCCATTGTTCCCAGGTAAGACTTATCAAAAAGGACAGTCTTTTACACTTTATTCCAAGAAGAGCTCTGTCTTTGATACTCACAGAGACATGAAACATGAGTTTACTGAAAAAGTGACTTATTCCCATCTGTTTTAAAACTGACGACTCATATTCTAGGATCCTCTTAATATAGAATCTCTTCAGATGGTAAACATATCAAGTCTCATGAAAATGCTGCACAAATATATCACAATAAAAGACAACACAGGGTAGATATGACAATCACTACAAATTAGAACATTTACACAGAAACAAATAAAAATTTGCAGCTGTGCAAACTAAGTCATATGTTATACAGAAACTAATAAGACATTCATTCTTTTCTAATGTGACTCTCAAAACATTGTTTTTTTTCTGATTTCTTCATGAACACAGTACCCCCCCTTCCTCATTTTCAAAATTTGAACACGAGGTACCAAGTGGTATATTTAAATTTGAGGAGAATCCTGGTATTATATACCGCAGAAACTCAAATATCGTCCTTGCAAGACCCTACTTGGTGGCAAACAGTATAGACACAGAAGAGACGCCCAAATGTCACAGCTTCTCATCTGGGGCTATATTCTAATGAGACCTATTCACCATTAAGTCTTTATGAAAGCCTTACAAATTTTCATTTGTATTTGTATCAAACATCTCTTCTAGATACTTACGGGTAGGCTGCCATTGTAGCTAGTTTGACGTAGACATCTTTGTTGACCTTGTCTATGCAGGTGAACCTCTGTGGGGGTGGGAGTTTAAACTTGTTACAGAACTGTGCGGGCATCAGATCGTAGTCCTGCCGTACCTCAGGGTGCTCCACTTTACATGCTACTATTAATGTGGGTACTCTACTGTCCAGGAAATGTTTCTAAAATGGTATGGAAAAATAAATTACCTTTAACCCATTTGTGATGAATGTATTCACCCATCATTATCATTTGGGCGAGTCCACTTTAATTTTAAAGGGATTCAGATGTGATTTTAAATTTTCATTCCATTTTTTGGTGAAATTTCTATATGCATACTGAATAGCCCCAGATGGGACCCACATTCTGTGGCATCACATCTGGGGCTATACTGTTTGTATATGTCCCGTGAAAAGGATGCCAGGCTTAAATGAGTTAAGATTCTTAGTATAGAGTAAGCTCACAATGTCAGATATGAGATATGGGCTGCACAAGTCAATTAACATTCAAGCTCAATACAGTTTTACGGTATTCAATAAAGAATATTCAATGTATAACTACACTTATTTCTGTTCTTATTTCATGGTCTCTAGCCATTACCATCAGTGGTAAAAGTTAAGAGATGTGCTTCAAAATTACTGTGTAAAGGAAGGGGCAAAACTTGTACGGAGACATGCAACAAAAATCAACTTTAGAGTAGTAGTAAAGCTACATGTACTGGTTTTAACAATTTATCAGAGCCTCTTTAATCTCACCAATACTTTAACCAAGGTATGATCTTCCAGTTAGTGGGCATAAAACCCTTAAAGCAATGATTGTTTTGTTGATTTTCTTCATCAGTCAACTCACCAAAAACATTCTGGCACAGAATTCAAATGACCTAGGGTTAGTGACATCATACAGTAAACACGCTACATCACAGTTGGTCTCTGTCGGGGATAACATATCAGATACTGCTACATCTACTTCATGTAACTGGAATAAAAAGTATGTAACAACTCATGACTTATTATGCTACTTATACTATACAAAAAATGTACATCATTGCAAAAATAAACAATCTGTCTGTGTGTTTGTGTGTGGTGGGGGGGAGGTCTTATGTAGGATATGACCAACGCACATCCATTGAAACTTACTGTAACTTTGGAATTAAATACAGAATGTGCTCTCTACAGAATTTCACCTTAGCTGAGTTATACATTATGAGGCTCTTTAGAATTAAGAATTAAGCTTTTCAAACTAAAAACAATATATTTCAGTGATTTATGTCAAGCTAGTATATATTTTTCCAACTTCATCTACAAAACTGTGACGTTTTATACATAAGCCTTTATTCAATTATTATAGGAAAGAGTTAAAACCTCCATCATACCAAACCTTGAATAAGTATTCTATTCCACTGTCTTACCATGAGATATTTTTCCTGTCCATACACCTGTACAGTATTTATGGTAAAACTTGATAGTTGCTCTTTACTGAGTGTGGCAACATAGCGGAGATTCCTGTCTAACAAACCTTGCAGAAATGATGTCTGAAACATAGAATATGCATATGTGAAAACAACTAGAAAAAGTGCCTTCAGAGGCACGTATACCCCCGGCTGGTAGCCACCAAGCCCCCTTCCCTACCCCCTACCTAAACAACCCGGCACATGCTCACCCCTGACATTGAACATCACATCACCAATGAAAAACAGTACCCTTATCAAGTACATTTTAGAAACCACCAGGCCCCCTTCCCCACCCCCTACCTAAACAACCCGGCACATGCTCACCCCTGACATTGAACCTCACATCACCAATGAAAGACAGTACCCTTATCAAGTACATTTTAGAAATAAGCAGTGTAAAGTACTTTACATACAAAAATGGGGAAATGAAGTTTTAGAATGACACATCTATTTTAGAGTGGTATACAGAGCTGACGTGTATACCCAATCTAGGACTTAAGCGCGGACATTTTGGGTCAGGTCCTCAGTCCTAGATTGAAATGAAAGTAGAATGTCATTCTTAAAAAAAAAAAAATAAATAAATAAATAAAAAAAAAAAAAAAAAAAAAAAAGTCCTAGATCTTGACCTCGGGTCCCACCACCACCCCATGCATGGACCAGTGGGCCTAGCCCTTATGTGGTACCTATGTTGTGTTGTAAGCATGAACGCTTTCTAATACATGGTTGTCAAGATATAGACACACAGAATATTAATCTTGGTAACTACTGTATTTTATGTGTCCTAGATTTTGACCTCGAGCCCCACCCCTAGAGTTTGGTGCCATGGAATTTAATTCAACCCTAAAGGGTATCTATGATCCAAACAGGAATACATTCCTATAAGTATTTGTTAAGATATGAACTTAGAGATGAAAAAACACTATGTAAATAGCACATTTTCAAGGTGACCTAGATTTTGACCTCTAGCCCCACCCCCGGGCATGGACCCAAGGTCCGAACTGACAGAAACAAGGCAAACCCTATAGGGTACCTATGGTTAAAATATGAATGGTTTCTGATCATTGGTTCATGAGATATACACCACCAGTGAAACTTAAACCAAAACTTTGACCCAAAGTAAAGGTGACCTACATTTTGACCTCTAGCCCCACCCCCGGGTATGGACCCAGGGTCCAAACTCACAGAAACAAAGCAAACCCTATAGGGTACCTATGGTTAAAATATGAATGGTTTCTGATCATTAGTTCAGGAGATATACACCACCAGAGAAACTTTAACAACCAGAGGACCAATGGTCCTATAAACGCTCACCTGAGATCTGGGATATGTGACTTAAGTTGACCTTGCCATAAAATGGGTCAAGGTCATCCCAGGGTCATGATTTATGTAAACTTTATAAAGCTCTATTGCCTGATGCTTCATGCCAAGTTTCAAAATCATAGGCCTTCTGGTTCTGGAGAAAAAGATTTTTAAAGGTTTTTGCTATTTATAGCCATGGCAGCCATCTTGGTCATGTGACCTTGACCTTTTATATAAATTTTCATTCCCTCTTCCTAACAATGCTCCACTTAAAGTTTGGCTTTTATTGGTATAGCAGTTTCAGAGAAGTAGATGTTTGAATATTATGGTCATATACATGTATATAGCCCCAGGGCAGGGGCAGACAACCTCCTGGGGTCAATTTTTTTTTTTTTCCATAAACATAAATTTTCTGTCCATCTGCATACTCCCAGCAAGTTACCTCCATTTAATTCCATTTTACTATTTTTTCCCATTCGAATGCATTAGTGAACTAAGTTGACCTTGCCATAAAATAGGTCAAGGTCATCCCAGGGTCATGATTTATATAAACTTTGTAGAGCTCCATTGCCTGCTGCTTCATGCCAGGTTTCAAAATCATAGGCCTTCTGGTTCTGGAGAAGAAGATTTTTAAAGTTTTTTTTCTATTTATAGCCATGGCGGCAATCTTGATCATGTGACCTTGACCATTTATACAAACTTTCATTCCCTCTTTCTAAGGATGCTCCACATAAAGTTTGGCTTCGATTGGCCAAGCGGTTTCAGAGAAGAAGATGTTTGAATACATGTATAATGGTTATATACATGTATATAGCCCTGGGGCAGGGGCAGACAAGTTTTCTGTCCATTTGCTCATTCCTAGCAATTTTTTCTGCCATTAAATGAAATTTTCCTATTTTTCCCATTCAAATGCATGGGTGACCTAAGTTGACCTTGCCGTAAAAAAGGTCAAGGTCATCCCATGGTGATGATTTGTATAAACTTTGTAGAGCTCAATTGCCTGATGCTTCACACCAAGTTTCAAAATCATTGGCCTTCTGGTTCTGGAGAAGAAGATTTTTAAAGTTTTTTTCTATTTATAGCCATGGCGGCCATCTTGGTCATGTGACCTTGACCATTTATATAAACTTTCTTTCCCCCTTCCCAAGGATGCTCCATATGAAGTTTGGCTTTGATTGGCCAAGCGGTTTCAGGGGAGAAGATGTTTCATTATTATGGAAGTATACATGTATATAGCCCTGGGGCAGGGGCAGACAACCCCCCAGGGGATAAAACTTTCCATTAACATTAATCTTCTGTCCATTTACCTATTCCCAGTAAGTTTTACCCATTAAATAGCATTTTACCATTTTTCCCCATTCAAATGCATTGGCAACCTAAGTTGACCTTGCCTTAAAATAGGTCAAGGTCATCCTAGGGTCATGATTTATATAAACTATGATGGGCCCGCGTCCCCAATGCTACATACCAAGTTTCGTGGAAATCGGCCCACTGGTTCTGGAGAAGAAGATTTTTGAAGGTTTTTGCTATTTATAGCCATGGCGGCCATCTTGGTCATGTCACCTCGACCATTTATATAAACTTTCGTTCCCCCTTCCTAAGGATGCTCCACATGAAGTTTGGCTTTGATTGGCCAAGCGGTTTCAGAGGAGAAGATCTTTGAAATTGTGGACGACGGACGGACGACGACGGACGACGGACGGACACCGGAGCATGGCTATACTGTAAGCTCACCTGTGAGCCTTCGGCTCAGGTGAACTAAAAACTTTGACATAAATTCCACGAACGTTCCGGAATAACGAACGAACGAACAAACGAACCAACGAACATACGAACGGAAAAGCGAAAACTATATACCCGTCGGCATAAATGCTGGGGGTATAATGATGCAGATCAGCTGTGCAGTAAATGCACAGATGATCAGCACTTTATTTTTTGCTTCATGGATAATATAATCCCTCTTCTTTTAAAAATATTCCAAGCTTCTAGCCTTCTTTTGTGGCTGTACAATCCAGTTAGTGTCAGGTTGGTGGAAAATCTGAACACAGATTTTCCCATGAGGCCGACCATAAAAAATTGTTGGTTTGCTGTGCTCCTACCTACCCGCCAAAATTGGCCCTACCCAAAAGATTTTATGGCCATTTTGAAGAAAATGTTTTTTTTTTCCAAAATCTAAAAACAAGGATTCATTTTCACAAAATAATTCTTTCCAAAACCTTTTTTATGTTCTGACAATGTTTTATTATACTGTTTTAACTTCAATATATCCTATTTTGAACCATATACATCTACTAATATAGCAAATTATAAAGATATTTTTCTGGTTCCAAAAAAAAAAAAAAAAAAAAAATTACCTACCTACCTAACCACACTAAAATTGATGGGTAGGAGCACAGCAAACAAAGAATCATTAAAGGATGGCCTGATGTCCCTTCACTTCTGGCATTCTTTGACGAGTGTGGCAAAATAATGGAGATACATGTACCTGTCTATTAACACTTTCGCTGCCACCCCTCTCAAAAAATCAATATCTCACTGCCAAGCATATATTGATTTTATTGTTTTTATTGATTTATTAATTAATTTATTAATTATTATATTTTTAGATATATGACTGAAAAGGGCTTTTTACGCTGAAAAATCTAATATATAATACATTTACCTCCCTTAAAAATTACATCTATAACCCGGGACATACCGGTATACCTGTAAAACGACTACAGTCGTCGGTGGCAGTGAACGGTAAAAACGACTACAGTCGTCGGCGGCAGTGAATGTGTTAAACAGACATTGGAAAAAATGATGCATTATCATTGTTATAACTTTAAACCACGGATACTACGTGGATATAAACTTTTATAAATCATCTTTTATGTGCAAATATTGAAAACAAGAAAGTTTTACACTTCTTTATTAAAACAAGAGGACCAATGGTCCTGTAAACGCTCACCTGAGAACTAGGATATGCAACCTAAGCTGACCTTGATGTAAAATAGGTCAAGGCCATCCTAGGGTCATGATTTATATAAACTTTGTAGAGCTGTATTCATTGATGCTTCAGGCCAAGTTTCAAAATCATAGGTCTTCCGGTTCTGAAGAAGAAGATTATAATGGTCTTTGCTATCTATAGCCATGGTGGCCATCTTGGTCACGTGACCTTGATCATTTATATAAACTTTCATTCTCCCTTCCTAAGAATGCTCCACATGAAGTTTGACATTGATTGGCCAAGCGGTTTCAGAGAAGATCTTTGAATATTATGGTAATATACATGTATATTGCCCCGGGATGGTGGCAGACCTGCCCCTGGGGTCCATTTTTTTCAGGATCATAAACCTTCAGTCCATTTGCCCATTTCCATGGAGTTTTTTCCCTTCAAAATACATTTTGACAATTTTCCCCATTCAAATGCATGGGCAACGTATGTTGACCTTGCCTTAAAATAGGTCAAGGTCATCCCAGGGTCATGATTTATATAGACTTTGTATAGCTCCTCCCCCTGATGCTTCATGCCAAGTTTCAAAATCGTAGGCCTTCTGGTTCTGGAGAAGAAGATTTTTAAAGTTTTTTTCTATTTATAGCCATGGCGGCCATCTTGGTCATATGACCTTGACCATTTATATAAACTTTCATTTCCCCATCCCAAGGATACTACATATAAAATATGGCTTTGATTGGTCAAGCAGTTACTGAGAAAATTAAGTTTAACATTTAATTTGTAAATGACCTTTGGCCAAGGTCAAGAAATGACCTTGATCTTTAATACTCACAACACACCATTGGCTCAACATGTTGTCTGTATCTACCAACTTTCAGGTCACAGGCTTCAAAACTTCCTGAAAAATTCAAAGTTTTCACTTTTTTTCATTGAAAAGCCTATGTAACCAAAATTGACCTTGCCATAAAATAGGTCAAGGTCAACCGAAGGTCATGATTTATATAAACTATGATCAGCCAGAGTCCCCAAAGCTACATACCAAGTTTCGTTGAAATCGGTCTACCGGTTCCAGAGAAGAAGATTTTTTATGGTTTTTACCATATATGGGCATGGCGGCCATCTTGGTCATGTGACCTGGACCACTTATATAAACTTTCGTTCCCCCTTCCTAAGGATGCTCCACATGAAGTCTGGTTTTGATTGGCCCAGCAGTTTCAGAGGAGAAGATCTTTGAAATTGTGGACGGACGACGACGGACGACAGACGACAGACGACAGACGACGGATCATGGCCATCCTATAAGCTCACCTTGTGAGCCTTCGGCTCAGGTGAGCTAAAAAGTGCACAGTACCTTTCCTACACTTTTTGGACCTAGTACATGACATCGGAAGACATTTCTCGCTGTTTGACGTTTCTCAAGATCTATCTTCTTATCTCTTGTTACTGTAAGAGATTTTAGATGATATAACAATTAAGAATACAACTATGACTTGCATTTATTTTATGGAATTTTAAAGCATGGTTAAATGGTTCATTTGTTAATTGTATGTTTTAGGTCCAACTCAACAGCTAAGATCATATGAGAACAGACCTTATTTGAGCCGCGTTGTGATAAAACTAGAAATTGGCTGCAAGCAAAGCTTTCAGTATACCCCCCGCAAAATTATCTGGAGCTGGTCAATAACTTCCTTAGTCAAACATGCAGAAAATTTGTCAAAGATATCTTTTCAGCATTATAATTCTTCATGTACATCCTCAGTATGCCAGTCACATCTATAAGATATTAAAAGAATATATTGAAAGCTTGAGGTTGATTTCATTATTGTATATAAGCGATGGTCAAGAAATGGCTATGTTGAAAAATGATGTAAATTTGTCAAAAATCACTTTTTCAGTATTATAATCATTCATGCACATCTTCAATATGTGTGGAACATGTCTGCAAAGTATTGAAAAGAAATACTGAAAGCCCTAGGAGGAGTTGATTTCACAAACTATGCATTACCAACCATTTTTGTATACACGCATTGGTAAAAAAATGGCTATGTTAAAAATGCTGTAAATTTGTCAGAAATTAATTTTTCAGTATTATAATTCTTCATGCACATCTTCAATATGAGTGGAACATGTCTGCAAAGTATTGAAAAGAAATAGTGAAAGCCCTTGGAGGAGTTGATTTCACAAAGTAAGCACTACCAACCATTATTGTATATAAGCAATGGTCAAAAATGACTATGTTGAAAAATGCTGTAAATTTGTCAAAACTTTTTTTTTCATCATTATAATTCTTCATGCACATCTTCAATATGAGTGAAACATGTCTGCAAAGTATTGAAAAGAAATACTGAAAGCCCTAGGAGAAGTTGATTTCACAAAATATGCACTACCAACCATTATTGTATAAGCAATGGTAAAAAAAAAATGGCTATGTTAAAAATTGCTGTAAATTTGTCAAAAATTATTTTTTCAGCATTATTATTCTTCATGCACATCTTCAATATGTGTGGAACATATCTGCAAAGTATTGAAAAGAAATACTGAAAGCCCTAGGAGGAGTTGATTTCACAAACTATGCACTACCAATCATTATTGTATATAAGCAATGGTCAAAAAATGGCTATGTTGAAAAATGTTGTAAATTTGTCAAAAATTATTTTTTCATCATTATAATGCTTCATGCACATCTTCAATATGTGTGGAACATGTCTGCAAAGTATTGAAAAGAAATACTGAAAGCCCTAGGAGGAGTTGATTTCACAAACTATGCACCACCAACCATTGTTGAATATGGCGATTATTGAAAATTGGCTAAGTTCAAAATGCTGTAAATTTGTCAAAATTCATTTCTTCTGCATAATACTTCTTCATGCATATCTTCAATATCTCTGGCACATATCTGCAAAGTATCAAAAGAGAATATTGAAAGCTGTAAGAGGAGTTGATTTCACAAAGTATGCACTACTAGCACTATGGCAAACATTCTATGTATAGGTTTAAAAAGTCCCATAACTCTTGCAAAACTGACCCTTTGGCCCCTAAATTCATATCACACATGTGTTGTCTAATGGTGCAGGTGTGTTGAAAATTTGAAGAACATAGGGCAAATACTACTTAAGTTATTTAGCAAAGATGTCAAAATGTTGACGGAATGACGGAATGACGGAATCACGGAGTCACGGAATCACGGAATGACGGAATGACGGACAGGCTGAAAACAGTATACCCCCCTAAAACTTCGTTTTGCGGGGGGTATAATTATTGTTGATTTCACTGTACACTGTTGATCATTATTTATCAAGAGAAATGGTCAAAAATTGGCTATGCTAAAAAAAAGCTGTAAATTTGTCAAAAATAAATTATTCAGCATAAGAATTATTCATGCACATCTGAAATATATCTGGAACAAGTGTGCAAAGAATTCAAATGAAACAATGAAAGCACTAGGAGGACTTGATTTCATAAAGTATGCTCTACCAGCCGTATTTGTATATTAGCGATGGTTGAAAAATGTCTAAGTTGAAAAATGCTGTAAATTTGTCAAAAATTATTTTTTCACCAATAAAATTCTTTATGCACATCTTCAATATGTCTGTAACATGTCTGCAAAGTATTGAAAAGAATTACTGAAAGCCCCAGGAGGAGTTGGATTTCACAAAGTATTTACTATCAACCATAATTGAATATAAGCAGAAATGGTCAAAATTGGCTAAATTTAAAAAGCTGTAAATTTGTCAAAACTAAAATTTTCAGCATAAAAATTCTTCATGCACATCTTCAATATATCTGGAACAAATCTGCAAAGAATTAAAAAGAAACAATGAAAGCCCTAGGAGGAGTTGATTTCACAAAGTATGCACTTCCAACCATTATTGTATGTAAGCAATAGTCGAAAAATGGCTAAGTTAAAAAATGCTGTAAATTTGTCAAAAACTATTTTTTCAGCATTATAATTCTTCATGCACATCTTCAATATGTCTGTAACATGTCTGCAAAGTACTGAAAAGAAATACTGAAAGCCCTAGGATTTCACAAAGTATGTATGTCAGCAGTAGTCGAAAAATGCCAAAGTTAAAAAATGCTGTAAATTTGTCAAAAATTATTTTTTCAGCATTATAATTCTTCATGCACATCTTCAATATGTCTATAACATGTCTGCAAAGTACTGAAAAGAAATACTGAAAGCCCTAGGAGGAGTTGATTTCACAAAGTATGTATGTAAGCAATAGTCGAAAAATGGCAAAGTTAAAAAATGCTGTAAATTTGTCAAAAATTATTTTTTCAGCATTATAATTCTTCATGCACATCTTCAATATGTCTGTAACATGTCTGCAAAGTACTGAAAAGAAATATTGAAAGCCCTAGGAGGAGTTGATTTCACAAAGTATGTATGTAAGCAATAGTGGAAAAATGGCAAAGTTAAAAAATGCTGTAAATTTGTCAAAAATTATTTTTTCAGCATTATAATTCTTCATGCACATCTTCAATATGTCTGTAACATGTCTGCAAAGTACTGAAAAGAAAAACTGAAAGCCCTAGGAGGAGTTGATTTCACAAAGTATGCACTACCAACCATTATTGAATATAAGCAATTATAGAAAATTTGCTAAGTTAAAAATGCTGTAAATTTGTCAATAATGTTTTTTTCAGCATGACAATTGTTCATGCACATCTGCAATATATCTGAAACATATCAGCAAAATATTAAAAGGAAACATTGAAAGCTGTAAGAGGAGTTGATTTCACAAAGTATGTACTTTCAGTACTATGGCAAACATGTTATAGGAAGACTTAAAAAGTCCCATAACTCTTGCAATACTGACCCTTTGGCCCCTAAATTCATACTACACATGTATTGTCTGATGGCGCAAGTGTGGTGAAAATTTGAAACAAATCAGGCAAAAGCTACTCAAGTTATTCAGCAAAGATGTCCAAATGTTGACGGAATGACGGAATCACGGAATCACGGAGTCACGGAATCACGGAATGACGGACAGGCTGAAAACAGTATACCCCCCTAAAACTTCGTTTTGCGGGGGGTATAAAAATGGATTTTTGCCTAAGCGAAAACAAAGGCTCAAATCAGCTGTGCATTAACTGCACAGCTGATCAGCACCTCTTTTTCGCTAGTACAATATCTCTTCTACTTACAGCCAAAATATCAAGCCTCTAGCCTACTTCTGTGACTTTACAGGCCGATTTGTGTTGCACCTGGTAAGAAACCCCAAAGACTGGTTTTCTCCTGTCACGGCTAATTTTAAGTCTCACCAGAAAACTGTGGATGCCCAGGTTTGAACACACGACCCCTGGTTTACACGGCATGTGGCTTGGAAATGAGGCCACGGAGACCTATCATTGCGAAATAAGTATCTTGGAACAAGCATGTGTGTATAATGGAGTGCATATTTATCAATATTTGAGCCACCTCGTGGGAAAACCAACAATGTGGTTTCCGAACAGGTCCGACACAATCCGACCTGTACAAGCACAGAAAAGAGCTAGAAGCTTGAAATTTCGGATTTAAGTAGAAGAGGAATTGTACTATCCGAGTAGCGAAAACAATGGCGCTGATCAGCTTCGCGGTTACCGCGAAGCTGATCTGCGCCTTTGTTTTCGCATATGCAGATTGTTGGTTTTCCCATGGGGTGGCTCATTTAATCTCTATTCAAACTGTTGGGGATTTGTTTGCCACTTAAGCTACTACCAAGTCCACCAATCAAGCAAATTTATCTTACCATGAACTGCTGAGAGTTGTGTGTCGTGATGATAATGGTAACCTAGGTAACCAAGATACTCTAATGTTCTGGGGATATCTAATAATGTGGATAATCTGAAATCAGATAAGCAAACTTCTTGAGTCAAATATTTGCAATTAGAAGAATTTGTTGCAAAAATACTAACGTATTATTAAGTGGTTTCAGTAACTATGCTATGTGCCTTTTTTATGTATGCGAAAAAGCATTTTTTTTTGTTCAGACAGAACTCTGAAACACTTTGTTTTATGCATATTATTCTTTTCTTGCAAGCATTTTTATCTTGAAACCAAATACATAATTATCATCAACTTTGAAAAGACCAGTGAAACATATTTTGTAACTTACGTCCATTGTGCTAAGTAACCCTGTAATGATATCCAGCCATTTTGATTTGTTTTCACTGTATTATTGACATCTGGACCCCAGGGCATGATGGGACACGTGCTGAACAAGTTAGTTAACTCTGTAGGAGACAGGCAGCCATCTTGGTCCTAAAAATAGAGATGTCCTTATTAACAGATTGTATTAATATGCATCAATATCTCAATATATCAATATTGGACTTTCGAAGCAAAACATATTTTTTGGTAAAACAACAAAAACAACTCGAGTTTTGAAAAGAAGAAACATCATTTTGTTTGTTTGTTTGTTTTATGATACACATCAGCCAGCTTTCATGTGGCTTCCTGGACATTAACCACCAGTATGGATTAATTTGTCTTGCTCAAGGACCACTGGGATTTCAACTCGGACCTCTCAACTAACAACTGAAGTCAGCCATCCCCATCCACACCCAACACAATTACAGCACCTTGCAATGTAAACTTCTGTGATCTTGAGTAAATGGGGGTTTATATCCACACCGTCTGATTACTTATTGTAGGTACCTTATCCAGGCTGGTATAATGTAAATACCTAATTGGAGAATTAGATCGTTCACGTCCGACTTCCATTAATAAAATTAACATTAACAACATTTTGGTTTGAGAGAGTAAAAACATTCTATTTATTTAAGTATAGGAAACTGTTACCTTATCATATCTGTCAAATAAATTAGTGAGAAAACCTAGGCCCTCCTGAGTTAGTTCTGTTGTACTACCTACACCAACATCTAATCTGAAAACAGGCAATGCATAAATAACACACAGATGATCCTCTTTTTTTATGGAAAAATGTCTAGGCAAACGGCAGGTCAGAACTGTCTTTAAAGCATTGCCTGATGGTACAACATGTTTGTTCTATTTCAATGCTTAACTTTATCCTGTACATCAGAGCCATTAGCTTGAGTCTTACGTTTAGAATTGTTGTATGAATGCTACTACTTTAAAGTCAAAAATTGTCACCTAGTGGATTTTAGCTTGATTTATTAATACATACATAAAACTTTTCTTTTTATTTGACTGAAGCAGAGTCAGAAGATATAGAAATACCTGAAAAACGATAATAAACAGCTTTTTAAAAATTAACTACAACTGAACAGCAAAAGACCTAACTTGGACATTAACTAAGCTGTCTATAAACACTCACTTTGGAGCTATAATATCTCTAACTAGGTGGAGATGATCATCGTATCCAAACTTCCGTAACACCGTCCATGTTGTTTCATGTCTACCTCGCTGAATAAATAATGTTTGGAGAAACAGAAAACCTGAAAGTCAATACAGAGTTAGTAATAAATGACATTGCTAAAAATTTATAAGTGCTATGACAACAGATAATTCCTGAAAATTTGTAAATTTTCACCCAACTTTTCTGTTTGCAAGTTAAAGCTGATCAGCACCTTTGTTACAACAGTACAATCCCTCTTCTGAAATCTAGCTTTCTCCTGTGACTGTACAGTCAGGTTTGCGTCGGAGCTGGTCGGAAACTTGTTTTCATCAGGATAACGTGTCCGTGTAATGTATACCCCCTTAAACCCCACTTTTATATACATGTAGCAAAACTGTGGTATGCGGGGGTATACCTATTTTTCTTATTTTTGCTCCAAAACATAGATTGTGGGTACTCGCTGAGGCGGTTCTAACGTGTACCCACAATCTATGTTTTGAGCAAAAATAAGAAAAATATCACTTTTTTTCCAGTGAAAATTTTCATTTTTAGAACCAAAAAAATTTCTGTATATTGCATGGGCAAGTTTTCGTAATGTTCTTGCCCTGCTGCTCCTATACAAGTTGAACCCACCTTTGAGTGTTAGTCCTGAGTAAGGTCCCCGATCATCTACCCCATCCTGAATATGTCGCCTCACTATGGCTTTAACATCTTCTAGAGCTTGAGGTTGTAGTGGGACATTAAAACATTTTCTCTGAAAGATAAAAACATACATTCTTTCATGGTTCTAATCTTTATTTGTTTGATGAATAGTTCAGTGCATAAGCTCAGCTGGAAAATTTATTCCTGAAAAGATATGAGCCGCCGCATGAGAAAACCAACGATCTGCATATGCGAAAACAAATGCGCAGACCAGCTTCACGGTAACTGCAAAGATGATCAGCGCCTTTGTTTACACTACACAGATAATACAATCCCTCTTCTTCTAGAATCCAAAATTTCAAGCTTCTATCTATTTTCTGTGACTACACAGGCTGGTTTGTGTCAGACCTGGTCGGAAACCCCGAAGACAAGTTTTCTCGCATCGTGGCTCAAATTATTGTAGCCCACATTTGAATCCTGGGAAAAGCGTGGCAGAGCAGTGGTCACCCATCCATAGTGTTTTTTCCTTGGAATCCCGATTACCTCCACCACCACAACCACACAAGACTAATACATGCATTCAACTTTTTTCAACTTCAAAAGAAGATATATCTAAATGAGAATATTTGTCAAGAAACAAAGTTTACCTGAAACAAGTGCACCTCATCATCACTCAGTACACCATTGTTGTCTAAATCACAAATCTGAAAGGGACACAATAATGCAAAATTTTGCAATATGTTTATTTCATGAATTTTCGATTTCCAAATTTCAAGTGTTGTCTTGAATTTGCAAGTGTGTGCTCATGCAATCTATAAAACTTGTAGAAGTAATAGTTACATCATACATAGAGATTAGTGCAGATTTTTTCCTTTCGGTCCTTTGAACATTATCGGTTTATATTCATTTTCTAACCAACATTTAATATTTGGCCCCATTTGGATAATACTAGTCTCTGTTTGGAGTTGCAAAATTTCGGTACATGTATTTCTCTTTGGCTTCATGTTGCCAAATCTAAAGGGTCACTATTGAGGCTTGAGTAGCCGAAACCGCGGTATGGCCCATCCTCTTTCTCATTAACATGTTCGCGCTCTTAAAGGATCTCAGATTTAATTTTTATGAATTTATAAGTGAAAGCTTAAAATTGACAAGGCAACAATTTTTTAATAGTGGCAAGGCAACAATTTTTTAATAGTAGGGAAAATTATGTTCTCTTGATCTTTTCAAAACAGAAAACTTACTTTGAAAATTCTTGTTAATGCTCTTCTACATTGAGGGGTTAGCTACAAAAGAAAATCTCTCTTTAAGAAATTGTGAAACACAGTTGACTGGCTTTGTATATATGCAAAATTTATTGCGACTTACAGGGCTGTGCCTTACAAATCAGAAAAAGCCAAGAGGCCTTTCTTAGAAACAGCAAACAGTTAGCACCACATGATCTATTGTAGTAATTCTAGATATTAACCATTCTAGATATTAACCTGGACCCACTTGTTCAAAACCTCGTTAGCTTAACCGTGTTGTTAAGCCCTCTATTTGTTACCTATATATATATCGACTTCAAAAGCAAATACCCTTTTATTTTTTGCTGAAAAAATGTGAGAATCCTTTGCATTGCAAAGGATTTTCACATTTTTTCAACAAAAAATAACGGTGTATTTGTAATATTGCCATTTGAAATTTTAACAAATTGCTAACTAACGACATCATTAATTTTGATCAACTGGCCCCTGTAGAATAAGCATCCAAAAGCCAAACTCTTTTTATCTGACACAGTAATTGGGGACTGATTTCAATAGAAGTGTTGGGTAGAAGTGTTGAAGCTGGTTTCCTATAAAATTTACCAAAATTTTAATCAATGTAGCAAATACAAGACAAATATACATGACAAATAACAAGTACCTCTTTTTCTTCAGGGTTGTATATAGGTGCTGTAGGATGTAGAACTGCCTTCTGGGCATAGTAGAACAACTCACTGATGTTCTTCAGGATCTTAGCGGAACACTGAAACATAAGAGCTGTCTCGTGGGAAAACCAACAATGTGGTTTCCTAACAGGTCCGACACAAACCGGCCTGTACAAGCACAGAAAAGAGCTAGAAGCTTGAAATTTCGGATTTAAGTAGAAGAGGAATTGTACTATCCGAGTAGCGAAAACAAAGGCGCTGATCAGCTTCGCGGTTACCGCGAAGCTGATCTGCGTCTTTGTTTTCGCATATGCAGATTGTTGGTTTTCTCATGAGGCGGTTCATAACAAGTTCAACTTTAAATAATTCCAACTTCACTAATTTCCTACATTCTGATTGGTTTCTTTGACAACTTTATACTTTGATAAAAGCAATTCATAAGAATACTCAATTTACATCTTAAAAATGGCGTGATGTTACAGGAGTCTGTGACGTTTCTTCCAACAAACGTTTCAGTGCAGGCAGCTGTACTTTTCCCCATAGGAACAGATTTCAATGTAGGGGAGATATTTTAAAGCTCCAGCTTTTACAGCCTTCCTGTGGTAAACAATTTATAGCGTTTATTGCGAGAAGTGTTTTCTATGCTAAGAAAATTCAAGATGGCTGCCTCATAAATGAGATGCCTCATGAGAAAATCAACAATCTGCATATGCCAAAACAAAGGCGCAGATCAGAGCCTTTGTTTTCGCTACACAGATAGTACAATTCCTCTACTTTCTAAATCCAAAATTTCCAGTCTCTAGCCATCTTCTTTGCTTGTACAGCCCGATTTGTGTCAGACTTGTTTGGAAACCACATTGTTGGTTTTCCCATGAGGTGGCTCAAGTGTCTGTTTTGCTGTACATGTATTTTCCTTCCACTGGCTATGAAAATTTAAATCAGTGTTGACAAATGCACTGGTATGAAACATGTTGGAACTATAACTTCAGGAATGAATCATTATTTCTGTTGATTTTATCGATGTGTAAACTCGACAGCGAATCACTCATAAATTGAATAAAGCCCGAGTTTACGTATCGATAAAATCAACAAAAATAAAATTCATTCCTATAGTGTCAAAATGTAAGGAAAAAAACACAATCTTTCATAATTTGAAGAGGTGAAATTCTCCAAGAGATAATATACTTGACATTTGTAAGTGTAAGCTGAAGAGCCCAATGTTTAACAAATGGATCATCATGAGACATCTTTAAGCATATCTGCAGTCTTTAATTACATGTCAATCACCTACCTCAACACATGTCTCTACTTCAGCAAAATCATTCAGAATAGGCATCATTGTCTGCAATCAAATATATAGATAATCTTTAACATAAGCATTAGTTACATCTTAGACTAAGCGGTAAAATGCAAATGTGCTCTTGGGTCACTTGGCACATATCAATACATTTTTGCAAAAAGCTAGATTTCACAACAGACAATTCATTTTTAACACAATGTTTGGGACAAGTCATTTAAAGAAATGGTACAGTAAATGCAGTCTGATAAGTATTTCCCTATCTAGATGAGTGATATCTTGTACGACTTCTGTCGTGACTTAAAAATGGTGTTTTGTGGATATATTTCTTTGTTCAATTATGCAGTTTTGTTTGAAAGAAAAATCTACAAAGTGCATTTGATTTGTATGTATTGAAATGAGCCACCTCGTGGGAAAACCAACAATGTGGTTTCCGACCAGGTCTGACACAAACTGGCTTGTACAAGCACAGAAAAGAGCTAGAAGCTTGAAATTTCGGATTTAAGAAGAATAATTGTACTATCCGAGTAGCGAAAACAAAGGCGCTGATCAGCTTCGCGGTTACCGCGAAGTGATCTGCGTCTTTGTTTTCGCCTATGCAGATTGTTGGTTTTCCCACGAGGCGGCTCATTAATAAAACAAATACAATGTCAAACAAATCCAACAGAAAACAATAACAAGAAAGTAAGAAATATAACTTGAAACTGGAACCATTACCCCTGTGAACCCGTATAAACTAACTTGAGGAGTAGGAAAATATAAGCCACCTTCAGAGCCCTATCATAAGAAAACATGATTGAGCAACACTGACACTGACTAAAGAATGATAAATACATGCTTGACCGCTTTATTTTGCCTTATTTCAACTCATCAGTGGGGAGTGATAAAGTCCTTATTTGATAAGTGGAATGCAGCCGTAATTTGTATTAGAACCTTATCAGATTGATGGTGCATGGGTTTCAATTTTGGTCCTTGATATGTAGCATTGCCTTCTGTGATTCTAACCAGCCCTGGCAAAAATATAGCAAAAGTGAGCAAAGCTCACATACCCCCGGCGGTAGCCATCAGAGGTCATACCACTTTGAGACAAAAAGCAGATTACAGAAAAAGGTATACATCTGGTCATCAAATGAATACCCAGGTAAACTGTCCGCTTCTACAATGATAGAGCATCAAAGTATCTTCTGGTGTAGATTTGTTTAAAATTTAAGAATATTATAAGAATAAAGTTCCGAGACCTGAGCTGTATTATAGGAAAACCTGCTGTTTGCATATGTGAAAACAAAGACTTATAACAGCCACATCTTATCTCCAACCTCATTGGAGATCTCAAAGAAAGGTTTTCTCATGGCATAGCTCACATGGTGTTACATCCAACAAAAATATATTCATAAATAAAAAAAGCTAAAACTATGTACCCCCTAATACTTTGTTGCCGGACAAAATGGTGCAGATTTGAATAGGAGTGACAGATGGGAAAAGAAACAAAATAAAAAACGAAGACAAAAGTAAACCACAGAATCATAATCTTGTTTTCAGTAATAGATTTGGTCATTCTGAACATGCATATAAAATTTGAAATCTCCAACTCTTATACAGACTGAGCTGATATGATGGAAAAATTTCTTGGATAGAGAGAAAAATGGATAAATAAAGGGAATAATAAGATGGAGATTGTTGATTCTCAAATACACAATACAACTTGACATACCCAAGCTTTGTACCAAATTTTAAAATTCTAGGTTAAGTAGTTCATGAGAAATCTTTGACACGAAAAGGTGCAGATTTGTATAGGAGTGACAGATGGGAAAAGAAACAAAGTAAAAAAAAAGACAAAAGTAAACCACAGAATCATAATCTTGTTTTCAGTAATAGATTTGGTCATTCTGAACATGCATATAAAATTTGAAGTCTCTAACTCTTATACAGACTGAGCTGATATGATGGAAATTTTTTTCGGATAGAGAGAAAAATGGATAAATAAAGGGAATGATAAGCCGGAGATTGTTGATTCTCAAATACACAATACAACTTGACATACCCAAGCTTTGTACCAAATTTTAAAATTCTAGGTTAAGTAGTTCCTGAGAAATCTTTAACACAAAAAAAGTTTACAGACAGACAAACAGACGGAAAAAGCAAAAACTATATACCCCCTAATACTTCGTATGCCAGGGGTATAAAAACTTATATATATAGATTATGGGTAGAGACAAAATTTCTGACTAAGAAGGAAGAGTAAAAGCTCCATTCACAAAATGATATGGTTCAACTTCATTATAGGTGCACAATTTAGTTTATTTTTATTTGTATAATTTGTATAAGTGTATAGAATAACAAACACAATTAAAACTCTTTACCTCCATGGTAGAGAAGTCCAGGAGATCCGACTTGTTGCCGACTAGAATGATAGGTATCCGCTGATCCTCTGTAACAGTTTCCCGTACAAACGGCAGCCAATGGGATGTGATCTATACAAACCATACAACAGTAATTCAATTCAAGTTTCATTATATGGTATAATCATTATAGCAATAAAGCAGCTTCATAAACTGTCAAAAAAGCTTGGAAAATGCAATGACAGTGAACAAAAGTTTGTCCCTTTATAAATGAATATCTCTTTGAATTTTTACTGACAAGGCTGCAAGAAAGCTTGATATTCTTTACAAAATTTACACCAAAACTATATGCTCTGACCTTTTCCTTTTGGGAAGCATGTCATTAAGTAATCATGCCCATGTGAATCGGTTGGTTTTGAAAAGTACCCAAACTCCTTTTGAGTAATGGTAAGATTTTATTTTACTTAAAACCAATCATTTTCACAAAGAAAAGAATTAAACATATAAGCATAAACCTATTAACATAATATAGCAATACTAAGAGTACCCTACCCTTTCAATGCTGTCTTCATCATCCACTGCATACACAACACACACCACATGGGCCTGAAAATGTAATCTTGAATGCTTTTTTTTACACATTTCTGGATTCACCCCTAACACTTAGATTCATATTTTAGAAAATATCGACCTAAATTTTAGGGAAGAACCTAGGAATATGTAATCAAAATTCATTACAGCATGTTTTTTTTTTTCCAAATTGAGCAAAACCGGGAATATCACATCTTTACAAAATTTTACAGGCAACAGCTATGGTGAAATCTTTTTACTCTGACCTCAAGATTCTCTTCTGCTTTTAAATAATAGCAAAAAAAAAAAAAAAAAAAAAAAAAATTGTGCATTTTGCCTTTCTCAGCAGAGCTTACCCTCCTGATCTCCTCCACCAAGTCTTCATCCGTCTGTTCTTGGTCTACACAAAATATAAAGAACACATATTAATCACACACATATTGACCCATCAAAATATTTGTAGGTAAACACAGCATTTCAACCTTTTGGTTTGGCTTAATGAACCAGTCAACAATTTTTCAGTCATTTCAGAGTCTGGAATGGATGCTTTTCCAGTGTAATTCAGTCTGAACTAATTTTAGATCAAATTGTGCTGCCATTAACTCCCAAATTTTGATTATTTTAAAGACACTTTTTCAGTTTGCACATGCATTGGTACGCACATCTTTGTATGGAACTGTACTATTGACGCAGTAGTGTGTAACTTACAAGAGAAGTCAACAATATGAGTTGGTACCCGTTCTGGTGTTACATCAGCAGGTATAGTTATCTCCTCAGCTTTGGCTGGTACCTGCAATGTAATTACAGCTTAAAAACATTAAACCTCCTTGCAGAGAACTGCATGAACTGTGTCCTGGAAGTTGGTTGATTTAATGTTTTATGGCCTGAATTAGACAAATAAACTCCTGAGCATTAGACAGAGCATGACAGGGATTAGAAATCAACAGTCATGTCGGTGAGTTGGTTGACGGTGAATATTTGCTGTCAATGAGTTGTCATGTCAGACAGTTGTCTGTCGATGGGTTGTCATAGATTCTGAATTATATCGTAAGATTCAATGATGGACTGCCTGCCCGCTTAGGGGATTTTGAACACAACATAGATAAGGAATTCCTAAACCATATTTGTTTTCCAAACTCCCCATGGCATATGTATCCTGTCTAATTCCCCATAGGTATTCTGTCAACTCAAGGGAGATACATGTATTAACATTACAAGCAAATTCAGAGAATTTTAGTCACCCACCTTGAAAAGGCGGGCCACAAAAAAGATTAAAAACAAACCTCTTCTGGAAACTCTTCACTGACCAAGGACAAGATCAGAGATGTCTTCCCTACACCAGCTGAAAAATAGTCACAAAATCTTTATTTGAGACACTTCATGAGAAATCCAGATTTTTGCCTATGCGAAAACAAAGGTGTAGATCAGCTGCGCAGTAAGTGCACAGCTGATCAGCGCCTTTGTTTTCGCTACACGGATAGTGCAATTTCTCTATTCTATAAATCCAAAATTTCAAGCCTCTAGCCATCTTCTGCGCTTGGTTTGTGTCGGACATGTTTGAAAGCCATATAGTTGGTTTTCTCATGGCGCGGCTCATTTAAGGACACCAAAAATGCTTCCTGTGGTTGTAGTCATGCTTGAATTTTAACAAATAGGTTTTTCCTTGATCCTTAATTTTTCTTTAAAAAATAAGAGCTGTCGCAGACAGCGTAGCTCGCCTGACTTGTGCTTTGCCACTAAATCTACCAAAGTCTATGACCAATGACCTTTGACAGCAAGGTCGCTCAGGCAAGTCTTGGTGATATAGCAATAAAACTTCAGACCAATATCTACAAACATGCAAAGTACCAACTTGATCCATCGCCATGTTCTAGAGCTATAGACTTATAAAAACTTTAAACCAAAAACTTTAACACAAAATTTCTAAGTCCATGACCTTGACCTCAAGGTCACCCAGGGTGGGTCATGATGGTACTGCATAAAACTTCAGACCACTATCTACGCACATGCAAAGTATCAACTTGATCCATCGCCATGTTCAAGAGATATAGACTTATGAAAACTTTAACCAAAAACTTTAACACAAAATTTCTAAGTCCGTGACCTTGACCTTGAGGTCACCCAGGGTGGGTCATGATGGTACAGCATAAAACTTCAGACCAATATCTACTAACATGCAAAGTATCAACTTGATCCATCAGCATGTTCAAGAGATATAGACTTATAAAAATTTTAACCAAAAACTTTAACATTTGAGCAATGCGAACGCTGACGCCGACGAAGATGCAGATGCTGGGGTGATTGCAATAGCTCTTCCTGTACTTTCGTACAGGCGAGCTATTAAGTCAAAACTCATAAATGAAATGGCAAGCAGTGAAGACCCTAAAGCCCCTCAGGTCAAAGAGGTATTCCAAATGTGTTCTCACAGAGTTTCACAGTGTTTCAAAAGTCCTTGGGACTTTATTTAAAAATGGAATTACAGAACATGGTCACCTAGCAGGATTCAAACCAAGGACATTTGAATTGGGATTAAGACACTAGCACAACATACAGCCTAATTAAAACAAATGATCTGTTCGGCATGAGGCCATTGCCTCATTGGTCATGTTGGTCAATCGTATGAAATGTATTACTCTGTGTTTATCGCTGTAACCTTACTGAAGGCAGAAAATAAGCCAAATTAATTTTACTTCTGAAATGATTTTATGATCATTGCCTATGTTTATCTTTATCAAACTCAGCTCTAATAATTTAGTTACCATACGCCCTTGTTGTGTATTCTAAGAGGTATGTTTAAAAATACTCCATTCACCATTTTTGCATTATCTGCTATCTGCTGGTTCCAAGCGTACACATAATCAATATTGGAAATAAAGGTAACGAAAAAAAAACCTGAGAGAAAAATCTAAAATCCAAGGGGGGTTTTGGTTACCTGCATCTCCAATATTGATTCCAGTAAGCTGGGAACCAGTAGATAATGCAAATATGGTGAATAGCACTATAAATCTTTGTATACATCTTACTTCTTTATATCCCATTAATTACACAATTATATCCCATTCTACCAAAGAAAAAATATACAGGCCGAGACTGAGTCGATCAATTTCTGAACATTACCTCAGGAGCTGTGGAAAGGCCACAACGAAAGGCGCCCCCCAGAGGATTGAACCCGGGACCTCTGGGACGAATCTAGGTCAACTCGGCCTCAGGTCAAGTCGGCCCAGGTCAGCTTGGCCGGGTCAACTCGGTCTTATACAAGAATATATAGTTTTGGTTTAAGCAAGTTGTTTCTAAAGAAAGGAACATATAGGGGGCATTAATCAATTTAATGCTTGTATACTATTCTCATTTTAACCAGTTATTTTGTCCGTCTCAACCTTAATATATATAGGAATTGAAATATGTCAATCATAACATTGAATATATGCCTACCACTGTAGTTGAGTGTAACCGAAAAGCAAACACAGTTTCTTTAATTGCGGTACTATTTTAGATGTGAAAACTTTGCTATAATAGACAGATAAGTCAATGCCTCTAATTAAAACATTAATTTGCATGCTCATCAACCTATGGACTGTTTATTCCCTATTGGCCGTTTGCCTTTGTTGATCTTTGTTCAATAATGAGATTGGTAACATTGATTTGTATCTAACATTAAAAATAATTTCATCATATATGTGTCCGGAATATATCATCATAAGAATTATCATTTATATCTAAAAGCATAATGTAGGCTACTTATAATATACCCCTCCTATAACGGAAAAATGAGAGCAGGGGCGGATCCAGGATTTCTGAGGAGGGGGTTCAAAAGTATAAAAGGGGGATTCGTTTGCCTATTTTCACACAAAATCTCTTGAAATTCCCCATGAAAAAGAAATAATTTTGGTCGAGATGGGGGTTTGAGCGAACCCCTTGAACCCCCTCTAAATCTGCCACTGGAGAGGCCGAGTTGACCCGGCCGAGTTGACCAGAGGCCGAGTTGACCAGAGGCCGAGTTGACTCACGGGCCGAGTTGGTATCAGGCTGAGTTGACCCGCTTCCCTCTGGGACCGGAGTCAACCACTCTACCCGTTCGCCAGTCCGCTCCACAACTAATCACTTTAGACAAAAAAACTCTTGAGAGAATATTTGCTAGGTGGCATTTGGAGTGATATGTGATTCACCAGTACCTTAATTAGGCTGGGTATTTGCGTAATTACCCAATTAAAATATGAAAAAACGCAATTAATAACGATCTGGTAGCGTAAGAAAATGCAAAAGAAATCGCCGATACGCAATACCGGAAAAATCAATTGCGTACCGGTTTTTATTGGTGTGCGCCGCACAACGGCTTACGCCGTCTACATTAAACAAAAATGTCATTGGACATGCGCAAATCTATCGATTGGATGCCATTTCTTTTCTGTTTTTTAGTTGGTTGACTGCGATTTTAGTTAATTCTCTCAACCAATCAATGTTTCCCTTTTATTTTATGCTATGCAAAATGAAAGTAGAAGAAAATAAGGAAAGTACACCTCGAACATCATTTTTACCAAATTATTTTCCATTTTACCCAATTGATTGAAAATAGAGTGCGTAACAGACTTGAACTTACCCAATTTAAATTCCAGATACGCAATTGAATGAAAAAGGGGTGCGTAAATACCCTATAGGCTAAAAAAATTAATTAAGGTACTGGATTCACCTATCTAGTGTTACATTAAAAAGATATGGATCCATCACTACCGTGCCTGTAAGGCTAAGGTAGTGATATTATCAGATTATTTCAATCAAGAGATGCTTTGGTACCTAACTATAGTACTTACGATCACCGACAAGCAGAATGCGGACTTCTTTCTTTGAAGACATCTTTGTTCATAGAAATAAGTATACAGACTTAATTATTCATTAACAAGGTAGGATGTTTAGGTGTGATTTCATAAGGATTTTAAAATTTGACCCCTGTTGACATTGTCAGATTCTGCAACATTCTACAATTAAACATCTGTGAATTGCTTCCTCTTTGATTGGCTTGGAGATATATTTTAATCAAATTGAAATTTGATAACTCAATCAATCAAATAAACTGGCTCGTGTGTTCGTTAAACAAGAGATTTTGTTTCTTTTTCATGTTTTTGCCACCATTTCCGGTAAAATATGAGCTTGCGCAAATCCGAACCGGTGATCAGTTTATTTAGTTCCTGTACTAATCTCCGGTATCTAGAATAGGTTTCCGAATCAAACAAAACCTACCATGTTAACAAGTATAAGCTTTAACAAAAAGCTTGGTCTACGCTTCGCATATATAAAATAGAATGTCAGAGAATATCTGACCTTACTCCCATTTCATCGTGGTGCATTTGACTGAACAGAAATAAAACGCTGCGCGGTGAAAGCATTCATTCCTGACAATCGACCGTCACAATACTATCGGTTCATTTCATTCCGTTGTGGCTTGGATAGAATGTAATTGGCTAAACGGCAGGTGGGGCACGATCAAAGCTTTCATACCTGACCATATAGCGTCACAATACCGTCGGTTCATTTCATTCCGTTGTTGCTTAGATAGAATGCAATCATGCACCAGTTCCACGAATTTAACAATTTGCCCAATTTTTGGTACCTACTGCACCATTGGTACAAATGCTATCAACCAAAGGGAGGTTTGTATGGGTGTTTGGGGTGTTTACACGGTCCTTGGCGGAACGACCCGGAATCCTACTAACACGATGGTCAAGCCACTAGACTCAAACGTGCAGTTGCAGTTGTAGAGCGGTGTATGAGTTGTCTTGTAAGTAGGTCAATCTCAAACCTTAGAGAGTAGTCTACGCGCTGGCGCGTAGACAATAAATAATTGAAAAATCAACGAAAATTGAAGGGGGTATACCAACAAAATTGCTCATATCTCAGCTGCTAATTTCATTAGAGCACTGAAAAAGGTACCAACAGGAGGCTAGGATAATGCACTATTGCCATGCAGTCTGATAACCCAACCATTAGTTTTTTTTAAATTTTGTGAATGTTACATAAAAATCTAAAAATTTGTAATATGAACAGATACTTGAAGCTTATGCACCAACAAAATTTATCGAATCTTGGTTGCCAGCGAGCATGCCTTGCACATCTCAATGCATGGCAATAAGGCATTATCCTAGCTATTAAATGATGCCATTTTGAGTTCTCTACAGCTATTGGTAGTCGCGATATAAGCAATTATGTTAGTATACCCCTTTCATTTTTTGTTGATTTTTCACTTATTTATATAGATCTCATTAATATACACATAACAGAAATAGCAAATATTTTAAATATCAGATTATATGGTTATAGAACAGTGTCCCAGCTTTCATTTGACACCAATTATAGCTCTCTAGGTGTATCAGGAGCCAAGATACATGTGATTTTCTATGTATACTGCCTAAATTTTTCCGTAATTCTCCTCTAAATTCGAAAGGTTTTGTTAATGTTTATAAAACAAAAAATCAAATGACCTAAATATTGTAGTACAGGATGGTATAATATTGCCCTAGCAACCATTTGATGCAATTTTCAACATGTTAGGGATTTTCGTTGCCGACTTACAAGGCATTTTGTAGGTTTACCTGTTTAATTTTTCCACTTTTTCATTCCTATTAATGAAGTTTTCATTAAAATTCATGAAATTGAAAATCAGACCATTCTTATATGAGACTTTAGGGTCATAGTTCACTGCCATAGCATTCATTTGATACTTCTTTCAGCATCCTGGGTTTGTTAACAGCTCTGGTACAGGGGATTCTGTACGTATACCCCATATAGTTTTGAAGATTTTTCTCCAATTTCTGGTGTGTATTATTAATTCTCATGAATAAGCAAATTCAACAATTTGAATAATATGTATGAAGCTTAAATTGCTAGGAACATGTATCGCTATCAGACCAATTATAGTATTCTAGAGCATGCTATTGTTGGTATATGAATATTTTTGTGAGTATACCCTATTCTTTAGAATCACACTAGGGATGGGTGTGGAAATTATGTAATTTTACATCATGCAAATGTGTTCATTGTTGAGGACAATATTTTATGGAATTAAGGTGGTCCCTCTGACTATACTAGCAGCCATGAGAATTGGTTTCAGGGATGCAAGATAGATTTTATAACCCATCCAAAACCTTGAAATAGCTATAGTTTTTCCCTTGTTTTCCCTCGATTTTCGAAATTTTTATTAATGTTTATAAATACGCAAATGAGATAATTTTCATTTAGGTTCATAACATCAATAAATATGTCATATGATATTACCGGTTCAATATAAAAGTGTCACAGTGATAGTTTGGGCCTAAAATTAGTATATTTAAGGATTTGTAACGAGTTTTCTGTCATTTTTAAAGTTTTCATTAAAATTCATGAATATGCAAATTAGATAACTTGTATTACTTACCATATGATGAAAGGGCAATGTCTCAGCTTTCCAATGAGACCAAGGTTAGTGGTCTAGGATAAGTAACAAAGGAGATATGACCAATTGTATATGTACACCCTCATGCTCAAGAATCACGTGAAACCATGCATTTTTTCATTGTGCAAAAGAGTTTATCTTTGGGGACAATTTTTTTTTTGCATTTCTGGGGTCTCAATGAACGATTTGGCACCCATGAAATTGTCCTGGGGGGGGGGGGGTAGGTCAAATTAGCTCCCGGGGTATCAAGTATACGGATAAAAATGTCGAGGAAGATGGCGAAAGATTGGGTAAAACAAATGGAGGTGGTGATCTAATAATCGATGCAATGACTTGGTTATGGTAGACATGTTGACATGTCGACAGTTAGACCTTTAAACACACCTTAATGATTTAGCTGTTAAACTAAGGATTCACGGTCGACATCCAATGCTGTCTTATCTTAGTTCTCTACCTATTGCTGCATTACGTTCCCTGGACACAGAGGCTAATGGATTTTACGACAGAAATCATCAAATGTATGACGCTGCACTGTTAACAAGATGTTATACTCAGCATGCTCTTCGTCCATTTATCGATTCCGAATCTAATCACATTAGAAGTTCTATTAAAATTCCTTTCATCAATAAAGGAATTGACTTTATTGATTTACCAAGCATATTCCAGGATAAATCAGTGATACAGTCTATACCTACCTACTTCCAAAATTCAGAACCTCCTATTATTTGTTACAAATATAACAAACCAATCAGAAATACTATTTTTAATTTCAATAAACTTGTTTCTGATCTTGATATCCATGCTAATACTCCTAAGTCTTGAGATTGTAAAGATTCAAAATATGTTTATCAACCAGCTGGACATATAGTTACTGGAAATTTAAAAATAATTTCGGATTCTAGAATTCGCAAAATTGTTTCTAAAGGTCCGAAATATAGATTCCCTTCCTACATTAATTTCGACAAATGTAGAGAGGAGATTGCATCTGCATTAAATGATTTCGGTAATCGATGGTGTAAACGAGAGGGTGTTGAGGATAATGCTCTTAAAGAATGGAAAAGAAGTATCTTCACTATCGTGGATAAACGTATTAAGTTTTATTCACAAAATACTAATCTTTTACCTCCTAAACCCAAATCGTCATTTAGGCATTTGAAGCAGGGTATCCAAGAATTTCATAGAAAGTATGTCTTGGTTCCGGCAGATAAAGCCGCAAACAATGTTGTTGTCGTTTGTAGACTTCACTACGTTAACACCTTAAAACAGGAGCTTGATGGTACCAGGGCTTATCTGGAGACAGATACTGATGAGGTGTCTGTAGTAAATGCCCACTTAAACGATTCACCTGTTAAGTTTTCTGTTTGTGTCAATGAAGGCCAAGACAAACTTCCTACGATGTATTGGTTACCTAAGCTTCACAAAAGACCATACAAAGCTAGATTTATTGCAAATTCTAGCTCTTGTACTACCACTGAACTTTCTAAATTATTAACTTCTTGTCTTACTGCTATCAAATCTCATGTTATAAGATACTGTGAGACAGTGTACGAAACTTCAAATAAAAATTGGTTTTGGTCAATAAAAAAATCTGGTGAGGTGCTCAGTAAATTGAAGTGTAGAGGGTTCCGTGCGACAAGCTTGTCCACATATGATTTTTCTACTCTGTATACAACATTACCACATAATCTAATTAAAGAAAAACTTCTGGATTTGATAGAGTGGACCTTCAAAAGGGCATTAAAAAACTATGGTTCACTTTATTTGGCATGTAATGACAGAAAGGCTTTTTTCACTTCCTCTGACCAAAGTCGGTATACCCTTTGGTCATGTCAGAATATGTGCGACGCCTTATCCTATCTCCTTGATAATATTTATATTAGATTTGGGACCAAGTTATACAGACAAATTGTTGGAATTCCGATGGGTACAAATTGCGCACCTCTCGTAGCTGATTTATTTTTATACTGCTACGAAAGAGATTTCATGGATTCTCTTAACCATGATAATCAAGCTGATGTTATCGAGGCTTTTAATTCCACATCTAGGTACCTCGATGACCTTTTGAACATTGACAACCCTTATTTTGAAGGTATGGTCAATCAAATTTATCCACCTGAACTTCAGTTGAACAAAGCTAATATCTCAGATACCGAAGCCCCCTTTTTAGATCTACATCTTTCTGTTGCAAATGGATTTGTTTCTTCTAAAATTTATGATAAGCGCGATGACTTTGATTTTGATATAGTAAATTTTCCTTTTTTGGATGGTGACGTTCCTCGTCGTGCTTCTTATGGTGTATACATTTCGCAACTTATTAGGTTTGCTAGAGTCTGCAATCATGTTACAGACTTCAACGCTCGAAATAAATGTTTAACGGCAAAACTTCTCCAACAGGGCTATCGGTATCATAAACTTAGAAAAACCTTTTCTAAATTTTATCGTAGACACTATGAATTGATTTCCAAATATAATGTTGGGTTAAAGACACTTTTAAGTGAGGGCCTTTCGGAACCTGAATTTTATGGTGACTTGGTTTACAAATTAAAGAAACTTAAAGGAATAAATGATTTTTCTCTTCAGTTCGGAAAAATCATATCACGTTACAGACGTATAGGCTCGAAGCAATATGTACCGGAGACGCAACTACAATACCATTATCGGAAAAAATTACCTGTGCGTTGTCGAGTCAAAATCCAGGTAAATGAAGCAATGATTCAGATAATAATCGGTCGCTATAAGAAAAAAAATTGATAAGCCTGTTTATTGCAACATTTTCCTTCGTTTTTACATCGTCAGACGATTATGGAAAATCGAAATAAACATACGAATTGCATCGCAGTCA
This sequence comes from Rugalucina vietnamica, assembly GCA_964017185.1. Taxonomy (NCBI): domain Eukaryota; kingdom Metazoa; phylum Mollusca; class Bivalvia; order Lucinida; family Lucinidae; genus Rugalucina; species Rugalucina vietnamica. The sequence continues at coordinate 12,199,300 of OZ024871.1, read as the reverse complement.
TTTTTTTGCTACAATTTGATACCAAACACGATAGCCTTGCTAAAAAATGTGGGTGGCGAGTGGTAAGAAAACCGCTGCGCTAACTCTCGCGTTTATACCTCAATTTACTTATACATTAATTCAGTTTGATTACTTCAAACATGTATGGGTTTCATTTCTTCTCTTGGCAAACATTGTAATAATAATTATTATAAAGATTAAGCAGACAAAATGCGACACAATGTACATCATTCATGTTTTGATTGAGTGTTTTTTCCACCGGTGCGTAACGCTTTGAAGTTCTAGTTGGTCTTAATTGGGAATTAACATCGCAGCAACAACGATCATTTAAATGCCACAAATTAATTCCCTTAATTACTTTAAATAGTCCGTTAATCCTAGAAAACTCACTTTAATCATGATGAATCAGAAAGGCCAAAATAAACAAATGTACAAAAGTACATGTAGTCGCGTACGCATTTCATTTTGTGTCATAATGTCGCACGGAAATGATGATTTTCTTGAGTGGGACCGTGAAACATTGTAGTGTTTCCCATAGCCCTTTTTCTCAGCGTCATGCCCTTTTTCTGAATCTAAATTCTGTGCCCTTTGTTTTGGTAAACAGTTTGTCAACTTTGGAAGTTACAAGACTTTTTGTTTCTGTTTTGCAGAAACGACTTTGGCAAAATTTATGATCACATGACTTCCACAGTTGTTGATTGCTCTAATCCCTTGTTTATTGTCACTTAACTGCTGTGGCAAACGTTGATAATTACACAATGACAAGTACCCACCAAATGAGCTGTTAATCAGAAAAGGTGTGAAAATTGAATAAAAATGTATCTCTTATAATTTCCATATCATGATGTATACAAGTACGGAAAATCTAAAAAAAATCACGACCTTTGTGGCACTGGGACAGCATGTAATTTTCGACTTTCTCATTTGAAACATACTTACTTATGTGGGAAAATATCTGTACTTTATGATAGAAGTGTGAAATTAAGCGCATGTGTCATGTTTCGAATGCTTTACCCGACGCAATTTGGCTATGTAAAAATAATGAAAAAAGGCGATTTTCCGCCATTTTGCCTACTTTTAGCTCATTATTACAGGCAACCTGCGCAGTATGCCGATAAATCAAATAGTTTCCAAACTTCTACAACATACAAGCTTCAAATATTTGAGAGTATCAAAAACTTAAGACGCTTCGTTTAGCCGAAGTTCGGTGCACAAATGGAGCATGAAATCCGACCTTTCCGCCATTTTGGAAAAACAGTCATATGGACCGCGAAGTAGTCCTTCATCATTGACCAAAAATTACACTAGATAATGCATTGAGTATTCCTTTAAAAGCAAATCGTCTATACAATAAACACTTTTTCTTTTATTTCTCATAAAAATAATAAGTTTTTACGCTAAAAATAATCAGACTCCATGTGATAAAATTCAACAAGATTTTAGCTTAACTGTTCGTATACAAATGGCGGAATCAAATGAACTCTCACCCAAATCTCGTATCGTCCGCGAATTGGCAATCACGTGACCTACATTCTTCTCCGGTGATCTTCCTTCGAGGTATAGGTTATAACTTGAATGTTATGCGACAGTCTGCATGCTTAGTTTTTAACCCAATCATGGTTGATAACTATGCTGCCTTCTTTAATTGCACGCCGGTGGGTAGGGCGTCAGACTCTATGATGGCCCCGACTTAAAGCTATTCATTTTAGTTGGTTGGGGCCGGAGCTTCTTGTCTGTTGCTTGGCCCACCGGGGTCCAACTGGTGTTTTTCTTTTGCTCCGGAGTTAGTAGGTTATTCGGCGCCCAGGGATCTCCATCGTCGGGCAGCTTACTCAATCTGTGAGTCCTGGTTTTTGATTCATCAGGATGTTTATCATGATTTATTTGTTTGTTCTTGATGATTCATTGACTAGTTAGAGATTCACCACGAGGACCGAAGAACTAACTAAATGTTGTGAACCACTGCAGAAGCTGAGGGTGAGGTTAGGTACCTGTAAAACCGGTTTAAGCCCGCCAGTAACTTTGTGTTACTGATCGTTCCAAGTCGATACTTCTGTAGTGGTTCTTTTTGTTTTATGTCTTGGTGTTTAAAATTTTTTGTGCTGTTGGCGCCTTATGTATGTTTTCATATTTTTAGTTAAGTTAAGGTAACTGAGTGGCCACCTATTGGGAAAATAGCTGCTCATTCGGCTTACGATATGTTTCATGGTATAAGTACCTGATTGTTAGTTTGGTTTTTTCCCACCTCGGTTTTTGGAGTGGGAATCTTTTTCTGATTGCGCCTTTTCCTGATCTTTGCCTACTTGTACCTTCTCATTTGACTGTATATGGCATATCTGGGGGGCAGACCCCAAAGTTATAGAATGAATCCTCCATATCGTTGCCGGAGAGCAGAAATATGGGGTCCGAGTTTCAACCAGACGAATAGACTGATAATCTTATGTCGTAAATGAGTGTTGACAGGTTGTCAGGTAGACAGGTTGACATTTAAATACAGCTATTATGTGACTGTATATGGGATACCTGGGGGCTAGGCTGTTCTCATTTGACTGCATATGGGACCTGTCGACAAGTTAACATGTCGACCAGTCAACCTGTCGACCTGTCACCTTGTCGAACCGTCGATCTGTCATCCTATAAACTGGCATATTTTCACCGTCTATCAAGTATATAGATAAAATTTCGAGGAAGATGGCGAAACACGCGGAGGTGATGACCTGAAAATCGATGCCATGATTTGGTTTGACAGATTGACAGGTTGACAGGTAGACCTTTAAATACAACTCTCTCATTTGACTGTATACGGGAAACCTGAGGGCAGGCCCCCGGACCCCCAGCTATAGAATGAATCCTCCATAGCGTTGCTGGATAGTAGGTATATGAGGTATGTGTTCTCCTATCAACCTATAGGCCTGGCGCCCTGTCAGCTTCTTTGTCGGTTTCTGAAGGATCACTGATGGGCCTTTAGTAGAGGAAACACCAGTATGATCCATATTTCTCTTATAAATATTATCACTGCTCTCAAGAGCAATCAGTTGTAATATAAGTACATGTATTATAGGATGCCCTTATCAACAGTAGAAACAGTATCAACATGTAGACCTGTAGTTGTATTTAAATGTCTACCAGACGACCTGTCAACCTGTCGACCTGTCGATATGGCATCCTATAAACGGACAGGTTGTCACCGTCTATCAAGTATATGGATAAAATTTCGAGGAAGATGGCGAAAGGTTGGGTAAAACAAATGGAGGTGATGATCTAAAAATTGATGCAACGACGTGGTTCACAAGTTATTGTGGACAGGTTGACATGTCGACAGTTAGACCGTTAAACACAGCTCTCATTTGACTGTATATGGCATATCTGGGGGCAGACCCCTCAAGCTATAGAATGAATCCTCCATATCGTGGCTGGATAGCAGAAATATGGGGTCTGAGTTATACTGTATACCTGTCAACCAGACGAATAGATTGATAATCTTAAGTCATAAATGAGTGTTGACAAGTTGACAGGTAGATAGGTTGACAGGTCGACAGGTAAACATTTAAATACAACTATTATGTAACTGTATATGGGATACCTGGGGCTAGGCTGTTCTCATTTGACTGCATATGGGACCTGTCGACATGTTGACCTGTCGATCTGTCAACATGTCGACCTGTCACCTTGTCGAACCGTCGATCTGTCAACCTATAAACGGGCAGATTTTCACCGTCTATCAAGTATATAGATAAAATTTCGAGGAAGATGAGGTGATGATCAGAAATTGATCGACTCAGTATCAGAAGATAGATAGATAGATAGATAGATAGATAGATAGATAGATAGATAGATAGATAGATAGATAGATAGATAGATAGATAGATAGATAGATAGATAGATAGATAGATAGATAGATAGATACACGCAAAGGTGATGACCTGAAAATCGATGCCATGATAAGGTTCACAAATCATGAGTTGACAGATTGACAGGTAGACCTTTAAATACAACTCTCTTATTTGACTGTATACGGGATTCCTGAGGGCAGGCCCCCGGACCCCCCCCCCAGCTATAGAATGAATCCTCCATAGCGTTGCTGGATAGTAGGTATATGAGGTATGTGTTCTTCTGTCAACCTATAGGCCTGGCGCCCTGTCAGCTTCTTTGTCGGTTTCTGAAGGATCACTGATGGGCCTTTAGTAGAGGAAATAGCAGTATGATCCATTTTTCTTTTATAAATATTATCACTGCTCTCGACAGCTATCAGTTGTAAGTACATGTATTATAGGATGTCCCTATCAACAGTAGAAACAGTATCAACCTGTAGACCTTTCGACCTGTCAACTTGTCGACCTGTCAACCTGTCAACCTCTCGACCTGTCGACTTGTAAACCTGACGACCTGTAGACCTGTCGACCTGTCTATGACTAGTAGCAATTAAGTCTAAATATATATACTTATTTTATACTTTACAGTGAAAACCAATGTATATCAAAACTTGATAAAATTGGTATTTTCATTGATATGAAATTTCACTGATATCAAATCTCACTGATATCAAAAGTCACAAGTGACTGATATCAGCCTATATCTTCACCGTAGATTTTGGATTACTTCTGACGTTTCCATTTACTTGACGTCATTAAATGTGTCTCACTTAAGAAATTCAAACGCCTATAACTCCCTTATTTATGAACGAAAACATAAAGTCTGGGTATTCATTTTCTTAGTATGAACGTAAGGAACAATGTGGTACCAAAATTATTTGTGTTTTCAAAACTTTTTGGTTTTTGCATTTTCACTGCCTGCCTTGTGAATTGGAAAATGCCCGTGTATTGTATAAAATAAAAAGAAATTTTTTATTTCGGTGAATACCAAATATATTTGAGCTAAAGGTTGATAAATTGTATCCTATGGGGTTCCCTGACCTTATGTATATCATGAAATACTATTTATAGAAAGGTAAAAGTAGGCAACGATCAGGAAAATACTGCGACACCCTCATGTCTGAGTATTATGTGCAGGGAGATGCCGTGAGTACTTGGCTAATGTATATACAAACATTGGCCATTTAAGTGACAGAAAAATCTAAATGTAACAGAAATGTTATTTTACTTTTATATAAATACTATATAATCCATTAACTACATAATCATTCTTATTTTATACTTCACAGTGAAAACCAATGTATATCAAAACTTGATAAAATTGGTATTTTTATTGATATAAAAATTCACTTAAATCAAATCTCACTGATATCAAAAGTCACTAGTGACTGATATCAGCCTATATTTTGGATTACTTCTGACGTTTCCATTTACCTGACGTCATTAATTGTGTCTCACTTCAGAAATTCTCCGTTATTTATGAAAGAAAACATAAAGTGTGTATATTCAATTTCTTAGTTAGAGCGTAAGGAACAATGTGGTACCAAATTTTTTGGTTTTGGCATTTTCACCGCCTGCCTTTTGAATTGGAAAATGCCTGCAGTATTGTATAAAATAAAAAGAAAATTTGTTGTTTTTTTGTGTGAATACCAAATATATTTCATCGAGTGAGTTGAAAACATAAAACGTTTTCACTCGTGCTGCGCTCTCAGAATCAGAATCAGAATCAGAATGGTTTACTGGTGACACGCCAAATGACATTATTTCACCAGGGGGTTCGGATGGGGGGGGGGGAATTAGTCCCTTGAACGCACGAGTGAGGCGAACTTGGACACACAATCATCTGACATTTCAGCAGTAGAAAACAGAGAGTCAGGGAGGTCATTCCAGTCCCCGATAGTCTGGGGAAAGAAACTACATTTATAGGCCTCTATACTAGCAGATGGAAGCTGAAATGCCTTGAAGTGGCTATTTCTACAACGCCTAGTCTTTGGGATAAGGTCATCTGTAGGTATTCTGGCTTTACCCTTCAGACCTTTGTATAGTAATATAAGTCGATTATCCGTCCTCCTTTTCTTGAGAGATTCCCATCTGAGTTGTTCAAGAATGCCAGTCATACTACCTTCCTCGAAAGTATAATTCCTAGTTACAAATCTAGCGGCACGATTCTGAACCTTCTCCAATTCCTCCTGGAGGCATTTAGTATGAGGATCCCAAACAGAACTTCCATTCCATATTCCAGGACTGGGCGCACCAGTCCTTTATAAGCTGCTTCTTTAACATCTTGGGGGCAAGAAAATAAGTTTCTCCTCAAGAATCCAAGTGTTCTGTTGGCTTTAGTACAGATATTATTGATATGGAAAGGTACAAGTAGGCAAAGATCAGGAAAAGGCGCAATATTATTGATATGGGTATTCCACTTGAGGTCATTTGTAATTGTTACACCTAGATATTTAATGCTATCAACATTTTCCAAAACCGTTCCCTCGAGGGTGTACGAGGCCTCAATTTTATTTATCCGCTTATTTGTCAGCTGCATCATGTTGCATTTGACAGGTTGAAATCTCATGCCCCATTTTCGGGCCCAGCTCCCTAAAAGGTCAATGTCTTTCTGAAGTTTCAATGTATCTTCTACCGTTTTAATTTCACGGTAGCAAACACAGTCATCAGCAAAAAGCCTGATTTGAGAGTCAATGCCAACGGGTATGTCATTTATGTACAAGGAGAACAACAATGGACCGAGAACGATGCCCTGAGGGACACCAGACACAACAGGGGCCCAGTCAGATTTAACACCATTAACTACTACCCTTTGCTGCCTGAAGCACAAAAAAACATTTATCCATTCCAATGTCTTTCCACCTATACCATAACTAAACAATTTGCTTTTAAGAAGTTCATGTGGAGGGGTGTCAAAAGCTTTTTCAAAGTCCAAAATAAAAGTGTCAACCTGACCCTTTTTGTCCAATATTTTTGCCCAATCATTTATCACTGTAATTAACTGAGTTTCACAACTATGCCATTTCCTGAATGCATGCTGTTTGTCCGAAAGGTTCTGATATTTTCAACTCACTCGATGAAATATATTTGGTACTCACCTAAAAAAAAAGCAAATATCCTCAATTAATCGGGTCCTGGGCGTTGATTCCGGGTTATAAACCTTCACGACCGAGACGACCAGAAAACGGCGGTGAAAGGTTCCTTTTATACCACGGCGAATTAACCGGAGCGTCTGCAAGAATATTGTGCTACAAATTAAAGGTTAATTCTCTCATTTTTTCGCTCTAGGCTTGCACGATAATGTGGAATATTGGTTTTTTTTCGATAACATCTTATCATGATTTATCTGCGATTGGATTTAATAATGAATTATCAAGATGTCATGTGTTTTCGCGGTAGCAGAATCTGATGGACTTCGATCTTAGACCATAGTCTAGTCCCCGAAGGTGTTATTGAGCATGCTTCAGCTAAAAGCTGATAGAATGGTGGGCAATGTCCCGTTATTCTCCCCGCGGGGATGATAATTTCTACACATTCAAAAATCAATGAAAAGTGACTTCTACAAGGGAAAACTTTATGATCTGAGTCACCTGGACGCTTGCATAAAATTATTATACCAGCCAATGGAACTTCTTTAGCTTGATTATGCATTTTTCACAACGTAGCCATCATAACCTAAAGAAGGCAATTATAAAGAAGATATTTAAAATTATAAAGAAAATTATTATTTCTTTGACAAAAAACGTTGTCATCTTTCGTTATGTTTCTAGTTCGTCGCTATATATATAATCCCGTTATTCTCCCCGGGGAGGATAATTTACATGGCAATATTGACGAACATGCATACAGTCATGTAGACATTATTGTCCCCGGGGACAATAATTTTATGGAAAATTTCAATCAGAAAAACGAGTTATTTAAAGACACTTACCTTTAAGACACTTACCCCAAAAGCTTTCCAAGCCCCATTTCTCTGAAATTACTGCCCCCGAAGAAAACCCTCTTCCCGGGAAAACTTCCCTTGCAAGGCATATAAGAATGTTTTTTGGTTTCGTTGCTATATATATATAGTCCCGTTATTCTCCCCGGGGAGGATAATTTACATGGCAATATTGACGAACATGCATACAGTCATGTAGACACTATTGTCCCCGGGGACAATAATTTTACGGAAAATTTCAATCAGAAAAACGAGTTATTTAAAGACACTTACCTTTAAGACACCTACCCCAAAAGCTTTCCAAGCCCCATTTCTCTGAAATTATTGCCCCCGAAGAAAACCCTCTTCCCGGGAAAACTTCCCTTGCAAGGCATATAAGAATGTTTTTTGGTTTCGTTGCTATATATATAGTCCCGTTATTCTCCCCAGGGAGGATAATTAACATGGCTATATTACTGAACATGCATACATTCATGTAGAAATTATTGTCCCCGGGGACAATAATTTTACGTAAAATTTTAATCAGAAAAACGAGTTATTTAATGACACTTACCTTTAAGACACTTACCCCAAAAGCTTTCCAAGCCCCATTTCTCTGAAATTACTGCCCCCGAAGAGACCCTCTTCCCGGGTAAACTTCCCTTGCAAGGCATATAAGAATGTTTTTTGGTTTCGTCGCTATATATATAGTCCCGTTATTCTCCCCGGGGAGGATAATTTACATGGCAATATTGACGAATTTGCATACAGTCATGTAGACATTATTGTCCCCGGGGACAATAATTTTACGGAAAATTTCAATCAGAAAAACGAGTTATTTAAAGACACTTACCTTTAAGACACTTACCCCAAAAGCTTTCCAAGCCCCATTTCTCTGAAATTATTGCCCCCGAAGAAAACCCTCTTCCCGGTGTTGTAAACCTGGCTAAAATTGACAGGAGCCTGAGCTTCAAGCTCCGGAAAAGATTAGCTGGCTGCGCCTCGAGAACTGAAGACTGATTTAAGTGTTCAGAGCCGAGGCCACTTTTTCTACTTTTGCAATAAACCTTGCTAAAATTGGCTGGAGCCTGTCTCTTAAACTCCGGCGAAGATTAGCAGGCTGCGCCTCTAGACCAGAAGACGGTTTTGAGGCTCATGATCTTAGGCGCAGTTAAGGGGTTTATTCAGACAGGGTATGCATTTTTGCGTTTTTACCCCAAATGTTGGGTAAATTGATTCTATCAGGATTGCCGACACCACGGACTTTGTTTTAGAATGTCAATAATGATGACCAAATCTTCATGAAAGAGTTTGAGGATAAGTCCGAAATTCCTCTTAAATTTTAACAAACCAGGTTTAAACTCATAGAAATTATAAGTCTAACCCTTGCTTGTTAAGCCCTTAAAAATGACCACACAACAAGGAATGAAGTTCACAAATAATAGTTTTAATAATTTTTCTTGTTCATCAAAGGCATTGTCAAAGCACATGTAAACAAAACAACAACAATAATGACAAATTATGCAACGAAATTACAATAAGTCTTTTATCAAAAACTGTCTCTTCTATTGTAATTAAAGTTTCATAATCTATTCATGACTCTTGGAAAGGTTAATTTAGAATTAAGCCAAAAGTAAAATTAATTTCTCAAAAAGCTAAAGACAGAAAATACTAAGTTCTTGCAATAATGACATCTTGGTAAATTTCTAAGAAAATAAACAGTTGCAAAAATAACTAAGTTAAAAAGTTATGCAGACTTACACAATTTCAGAGCAAAAAGTACTATGCCAAAAATGACTAAGTTAATAAGTTTCACGGACTTAGCAAAATTCTAAGAAAATGTTCAGAAGCGAAAAAGTTCTAAGTCCAAAAATAAGAAAATAAATAATTAATTAAATCCTTTGGAATTTTCACTTTTTAGTCCAGAGAGAATTAAGCACAGAATAAAATAATCCAAGAAGTGATGAAAATAGTAGTAGTAGTAGTAGTAAAGAGTGGCAGTTTTACGTCATGCCGGGCCAAACGGACTTAATCCATGTTCCCACCACAAGGACGTAAGTGATGAAAACTGAAAAACAGCCCCTTATATACCCAAAAATGCTACCTGTCTTACCTATTACATAAATGGTAACTTCCAGTTTAAAAACAGGTTTTTAAACTAAAATATGCAAAATATGCAAAAATTGTTACAACTACAGTGTTTAATATGACAAAAACTTTCAATACATGTAACAAAAAGCATTTTAAAAGGCCATTTTAAAGTTTATAAATTTAAACACAAATCTGCTTAACCTAGTAAAAATGGACTCTTCCAGTTCCAGAACCAAAAAGTTACACATCTGCCTCCTTAAAATTGCAACTTTAAAGGTGTTAAAGGTGACAAGCAAAAAGGTCCCTTAGGTTTACAGAAAACAGGATAAAAGCTGAAGTAAATGTCACATAATCAAAGATTTCCTTAAATGTTATAAAAGTTAAAACAATGCCATTATAATAGTATGCTTTAGTAAGTTTTCTCACCAGAAAAAGTCAATTTAATTAAATAATACAGACATTTACTTAAAAAGCCCAGGCCCCAAAATTTCAAGATTCCCTTAAATAACATCTAAAATATGAAGAGTATGCAAAAGATTTACAGCCTAATACAAAGATAACATAAATGTCTATACTGTTACCAAAAATCATGAAAATTGCATAAAAGATAATTTTGCTGGGACTGAAAAAGTATTTGCAGGACGAGTCACAACAAAGTCTAATTGCTGCATACATAAAATTGCTAAAAAACTCAGTCAAAATCAGTCTGATAAATGTGAAAACTTCAGGATATGTGCATTATATCAACTACTATCTGAAAATACTAAATTCAATGCACAAAATACATAAAACATGGAGACAAGCAAAAATTACATGGGAAAATGGGAGCCAAGACTCGTCAAAACCTGAGGTTTACCACAACTGCTCCCCCTCAGGGAAGAATATATTTTCACCCGAAAATATATTCCATTCCGTCCCCGGAATGTGACACACAAAAATCTAGAATTCATATAACATCAGGTTTTGACATACATGTAACATTCATCATCAGACAGAATGCATAAAAACATAAGAAGTATTAAATAGCATAAAAACATACAATGTGCATTCATAACCACAAAACAATACATGATCATTATACTTCTGTCTGGTCATTAAAAATAATCAACATGGCATGAACAAAACATAGAAATGTAACACCCAGACAAATGCAGTTGGTGGTACATAATTTCATAATCAAAGAGTGTGCTGAGACATACTACATACATATAAAGAGCAGAATGAGTATAAAAAAAAACATACAAGTCAACAACAAAAATGCACACTCAGCCTTGTCAGTTGCAACGGCAAAATACATGTAAACACAAGAAAAATAATGTCAACAAAGCATAGTAAAAATTATAGTATATTCTGCCAGACAGGGTGCAACTGCAGAATTCAAATTGTTATTTTATCCTACAGTACAAAAATACATAGTCATGTCTGCTCTGCTCTCTTTGATGCATCAAGTAGCAAAAATGTCAAGAAACGTTAAAAATGAAATCTCAGCACAACACATACAATACAATGCAATACAATACAGTGATATCAAAAATGAGAATTCATGTCAGTGAATACAAATAGCAGACATGAGAAGCTCACATTCTGCATAATGGCTCAAACAAAAAGCATGTAACAAAATAAGTCAATCATACATAATAAGTAACATGAAGGCTCTGCTCAGACGGTTGCGGTAGCAGAACTTAAGCAAAGACAAAAGAAAATTATTCTGACATTTCATACATGCTTGCAAGTACATAAATATAGTCATTTCTGCTTAAATCTCATGTCATGACAATAACAAAAAGCAAAAATGTTGGAAGCAAACATGTTGAAAGCAAACATACATCAATAGTAATGAAATTCTGCTCAGAAAAAAAAAATATACAAATAACAGTCATACATATCAAGTACATTGAAAAACTTTGTATCAGCATCTTCAAAAGATCTGCTCAGACAAAAATGCAAGGAGCAGAACAAGTCAACATATATGAAAATCAAAAATATTCAAAGTTATAATTCTTGCTCAAACAAAATATGCAACATCAGACTACAGGCAAGAATTTCAAATATTGCAACAAAAATACATATGGAAATTCTGCGAGACAGGTGCAAGTGCAGAATGAATATCTTTTGTCAACATACAGTGCAAGCATGAAATATGGACATAGTATAAAATGCTGACATAAAAATAGAAAATGTGACAAAAATGTATAGAAAGCAAAACATGTACTCTATAGCTGATACAAAAAGATGCTATATTGTTACAAATAAACAATGTTGGCAGCAAACAAATGGCAATTTTACAATAAACATTCAGTCAAAATAGTCAAATGTCATATCTGACTATAGCATTACTCTTGTAATGTTTAAATCAAGGTATAGTTTCTAATCTTTAGCTGGCCACACCAGCTAATACTGCAAGGGAAGACCATCAGGCTCTTAATCAATTGTAAAAATCATCCAGACTCACCGGTTTGCAATACCACCGTGTCCATTCGAAACGCATGAAAAGAGGTCGTAACGCATGATCGGCGGCATTTTCACGTATGATTGCGGTAGTTTCCTTCGGATTCGCCGCCATTTTTGGAGGAAACTTTAGGCCAAAAAAAAAAATAAAAATGTTTCTCAGGCACCGCCGCATCTGTCTGAAACCCCCCGCATTACCCCTTTTTATCGTCTCAAAAAAAAAAAAAATAAATAAAATAGCGCATCTGTTACAAATCTTCGTTTTTGTCTTTGGCGATCAAGGAGATAAAGCCAAGCGCTTGCAAAGAGGCATGGAAAGCGTCTTCATGATTTTGGGTTAATACAAAACATTTTTTTTTTTGGACGGAAACATTTTTACTTCGGATTCAAGCCGTTTCTTCCCAAGGTTGTTTCGGTCCAGTTTGTTTGAAGAAAAAAAAAAACACTAGTATGGTGGAATGATTGTACCCTTAGAGGGTAGGGTAGGGAGGAATCCTTGTACAGGAGGATGGTTCACTAATAGGGTGGGTGTATCCTAGGAGCTAAGGTAGTGTGGAACCCTGGTAAGTTAGGGTAGTACAAGGCGCCGTTTTACCCTAATATATTCCTGTATTGTATTGCAGTTAAGGCGTTTATGTGCGGATGAATTCACTGTTAAAAAGATCGTTTGCAGGGAATTCGCCCAGGTTCAATTTTCTTACAGTTTCTCTTTATGGTAAAAAAAAATTAAAGCCGTTTGCCAAGGAGCGATTTTCTTACAGTTTCTCTTTATTGTACATTGAGAACAATTAATGGTAATTATCTTTTGCATATTTAAAACTGACAGAACAGGTTTTCTAATAGAAAGCATAATGTGTTTACGAACCGTGTCGGCTGCGTGTATATTCACGAGTGATAATTGCCATTTCAGTAATTTTTAGACGGACACAATCCACCGCTCGCGAAGCGTGGATGACACATTGTTTTCTTAAGATTAGCCATAAAAGTTGTGAAAATAAGCCAAAAGCACTAGGGGATTCTCGATAGACCATAACGAGACGGTAAACACAGGCTGCTGTAGGCTATTTGTGACAACTGTTACGCAACGTTGCTCACTTTCGACGGCGACACAAACCATAGATTTTTTTTAAGCATTGGGACACCTATATCTTGTATAATTCTATCCGATCAGAAAATGCGTTTGTGCTTTCTCGATTAAGAACGGCGAATTAAAATAATTGTAAATAAGGAATCGGCAATGACACTTGTCCGCGTTAAATATCCGGGTGCGCCAATAAGTCAAAGGCGGAACAGCAACATTAGCGTGGAGTTATGGACGCTTTTTTTCACATTAAATCGTTGTAGATCGTTTTTAATTGATTAAAATATTGAAACAAGCAAAATTTCACTTTTGTTTATTCCATTTTACAAGGACTCCGGGATAAACCGCCAATTTGCTCGATTAAGCAAATTAACACGCCGTATAGGCGCTTTTCCCCACCCACAAAAACTACATGAACTTTGATCAGCCTGGTCCGACTCAGTAGATTGTTTGCATCACGCGCTTCACCTATAACGCGCATGCGACTTGTGGACCCCGACCAGCGCCTTATAAGTTATAACGGGTCTGAAGTGTACACTAGTAGGGTGGGATGCGTGTATAGCTATACCCTGAGAGGGTAGGGTATGGAGGAACCCTAGTAGGGCGTGATGGTTCACTAGTAGTAGGAGTACCCTAGGAGATAACGATAGGGGAAACCCTAGTAGGGTATGATGGTACACTAGTAGAGTGGGTGGCAATCGCTGAAAGGTGAATTGAGGATCTGTCATCAGGACAACAATTCTGTAATACTCCATTGTTGGTGGTGTTCTCATGGACCTGAATTGTTATTAGCTGTAAAAGTCATGGAATAAATGATAGAAGGTCGAAACCGCCTGAAAGATGTATCCAGCAAAGTTCGAAACGTCTACGAAACAATTTCGTTTCGCTCAAAAAACAAAAACAAGTTTTGATAAGTTTAACCTCGTTTTCGGACTTACTTTCACTTTCCACCTACGTGAATGGAGAGCTCACGAAACTCATAATTTTTACTTGTTTAATGGAATTGTCAGTCAAAAGTAAGTAAATTATGATGTTTTGTATGTTGTATTCAAATTAGCAATAGCAATATTTCTGGCTTATTCTGCGTAGAAGTTGAGATTGATTTGAAATTGAGCGTTCGCCCGATCGCAAATTAGTATTGTCTTGCCTTGTATCGTAATGTTCCCCCGTCGATTTATCGATGCACCTCGTTTTAACCCCGAGAAAGGGTATTACCACCACCAAAGTGACCAGACCCCAATGATAGAGCTACACTGTCTGCCACCAACCATCACCTTGAAATATTTACTGTATTCCTATCACTGAGGTTGTTGTTTTTGGAGAAGAGAAGCCAGTCAAATGCTGAGCACCAAGTAAGGTAGCCACTGATACCATTTTAAAAGTCTTTGGTATGACCCAGCTGGTATTGAACGCACAAACTCCCACTTCCAAAGCCAACGCTGTAACCATTATGCCAGATGAGAGTCTGGTATTTCGACAGGAACATCATAATAGAAAATACAACCCACAGGTAAAGCTATGTTGTACAGTGGTATACATATATTTTTGTATTTTTGCTTTAAGACAGATTATGGGTGATGCAGCTCTAGTGCATACCCACAATCTATTTTTTTGAGCAAAATTAGAAAAATATCAATTTTTTTCACGCATGTTTTCCCGGTTGCCAAGAAAAAAAAAGTGGCCTCATCTGTTTTTTGGTGAAAAAAAAAAAAAAAAAAAAAACCTGCCTGCCTCATCTGTTTTTTCCAAAAAGTGCCTGAGAAACAATTGTATTTTTTTTTTTGGCCTTAGCGGTAAGTTTTTACAAACTTTTATTTGAATTATTTAAATAGACCTTTCCAACGAACGATCTAGCCTATCCGGATCTACATACATGCCTCTAATTGCCGAGTGTTCTACTGATGCATAGGCTTCGATAGGACTCGCAAACATTCGAGGAGATTATTGTTTTGCAAGTTCGGCCATACACGAAAATAACATTCGCCCAAAAACGTTTCGTACTTTTCTCATTTTCTTCAAAGTTTTGACTAACTGTTGGATGATTTTGCTTTTTGACATCACACTTTAACTTAAGAAGCCAATTTCTCATGATTTTTTTCCCGAACAACCACGGGTTAAAACAAAATACGTCAAAATTAAAGTAACGCACGATAATACGGCAACCTGGTCTTTCGAACTTTGCAAGTATTTACAATGAATAACATATTTTAAGGGGTAAAAGCAAGCCAAATGCTCATTTGTTGTCAAGTCCCGTTGTAGCTTGAAGTAAGGTCCAGGTTACTTCATTTCCAGGTGTAATATCTTACTGAAGTTGCATTCCATCCCTTGTCCATAAACAGCATATAAAAGGGCTTCAACAATTTATGAATGTTGACTCTGTGCGACGTCTTATTTATTTTAACATTAATTAACATTCCATAGTTTAATCTTGAATAAAATACCGTATCATGTGCTTCTGGACTATGAGGGCAGCAAGGTCTGAG
The DNA here is from genome assembly GCA_964017185.1 of Rugalucina vietnamica. Lineage (NCBI taxonomy): Eukaryota > Metazoa > Mollusca > Bivalvia > Lucinida > Lucinidae > Rugalucina > Rugalucina vietnamica. The sequence continues at coordinate 12,183,406 of OZ024871.1, read as the reverse complement.
GTCGGTAGCCAATAGAACAAAAGCCAATCTTTGTAAGAGGCATGCGCGTAAATTTTGTTTGTCCTCTTTTTCGTCAATCTCTGTGTCAATCTTGATGAGATCAACATAGGTCATATTAACATAGTGTGTTCATGTGCCAGGTGCATGTGTGAGTTGGTTATGGACCCCTGGTCTGGAGCGCATTGCATAAATAGTCACGCCGCATATACGCTCAATCATCTTTGCACAATGTATATTCAACAAAAGTTAAGCTTTTCCAAGAGATGCTCGCAATCTCACATCGCTATCTTAAGTGTATGATCATGTGTCAACCATCATCAATAGCAGAATAGTCAAAGATCAGGAAAGGCTCGGGCAGATCTCTCGGCATGCGCGTATGGCCTACTGCAATTGCATGGTCCAATCAAGATGACCAGAAGTCGGTGGTCGTTTAACCACAAGTTGTGAATACTGTATTCTATTTATGCCCAAATAATAAAACAGTTTCAGATTTGTTTCAATGTTTCTTTCACGCAGCCAGGATGGTGTATTATAAGGGGGGGGGGGGGGTACCACCTATACATACATGCTACAGCCTTATCTAGAAGTGTTATGTGGCGAGTCAACAGCGGCAATCGATTAAACGAATTCACAATCGATAGTTAGTAAGAAAGAAAGAAAAGAGAAAAAAGACGATTTTCATGAAAACGAAAGTAGCACACTTCTGTGTAAATACTGATATATTGAGCAATGATTAAATCCCTCCCAAGTACAATTGATTGACTGATGGTTTAATTTGAGTTGAGTTTTTACAGGTTTTACTATTCGGATACCATTTGATTTATATCAGTCTTTTGATTGACTGCATTGCTGAAGCTTGAAATTACTGTACATATTTTATCTGTTCATTGCCAGTTTATTCAGGGTCAATGAGGAGAATTTATTACTCGAAACAGATCTGTCTGGCCCAACCTCTTCTTTTGAATTTTTGCATAGCTCAAGGGAACTCAATTTTAGATCATTATTGGTATTCATCATGGTATTTCCGTATCTACGGCACCGTAGAACATAACTATTTTTAGAGCTATTTATAGCAGTGCCGAGCCGAGCTGCCAGAGTCCTTTTGGCGGGCCTTTTGGTCACGGTATACGTGGTCATACACTGAAAAAAGTGCTGAGAGATCGCAAGCTTTTTTGAAAAGCTTATACTTGGTATATATTAGAGTCATGCTGTTTAGGTAGCAGGGGATAGTTTCGTACTTTGACCCCCTTGGATTTTTTAACTATTTTACTACCTACTATTTTACTACTTGGCTTGGAAATGGCATTGCTGACTCTAGAAAAAGAAGTCTTATAATTGTTTATTGTCTTTTCCTGTTTGTAGAGTGTTATAATATAGTACCTCAACACGCGGATTTGTGCTCAAGAGCAGGTCCACAGATTGTTGGACGGTTCAAGGTCATGTCGGCACCTCTAAATTTCTCTGTTACCGCCGTGCTTGAAAAGGTGGTATAATTTCAAGACTGAATGCTGGAAAAGTATACTAGTCGTGACACCATTTACTTTCTACTTTTGAAATTGCCTTCTGTTGCTGTATAAATGTAAGGCGGTGTGAATGTCCAGGTGTTTGCAAGTAACTCTCCACATTAGGGGCAACCTGTGTAGGGTCGGTCTGATTTTCGTACGGAAAATTGGAGGTCTGGTGTACTATTATACTTGGTAGCTGACAGCTAGCAATGCATTCCAGAGTGTGTCTCTCTATCATTTTCAGCAGTACTGCATGTACATAAGAGTTTGAATTGGGAACAGTGTGTCTGTGCAGACTTTGGGCCTGTTTATAGGATTTCTAGGAGGGCAGGTGGCGTTGACTAGAAAATAGTCCAAAATAACTGTCCCCTGCTACCATACTGAGCTTGTAGTGGAATTAGGCTATTGGCACTTATATCGTGCAACATTCCTGGTCTTTCCGCTCCCTTTTTTGATGGGCCCGTGAGATTACCTTGGCTAACTGGAAATATTAAAGAATTCAAGCCTGACCAGAACGTAAAAATCACATAGCTTTAGCTAAACGTTGACCAGCTTTATGAAAAGCTAATACTTGTTTAATATCTCTGAGATCAATTATTCACTTGGATTCTGTTGAAAACGAAAGTAGAAATCCGGAAGTTACAGATACGATGATTAATATGCGTCTGGTTCTTACAATGGAGCCGAAACCAATAATGTCAATCAGATAATGAGGGGGATGGGGAAGGGTTTCCTTCTTTTCCAATATTAATTGTTTGCAAGTTGCCGGTATGTTCAATATCCAAAACAAGATTGTTGTAACATTGTGCATCATGAGAGTAATTTTTAACCATGACACCGCCAAGCCCAAGGTGAGAGCAGGGAGCCATTAAGGCGTAATCTTTATGTTACATACTGAAGGGCAACTATAGGGTATTGCAATAACATGCATGATAGAGCAGACAAGGGGAGAACTGAACAAAGTTTTGCCTAAAGTAATACTGGGATTTCTGATGATTAATCATTCGATAATCAATCGGTACTAGCATTCCGATAATAGACGGCTACTAAATCTGATTTGTTTTCTTTTCAGGGACCACGTAAAGCCTTAACGCTCCTGTCTTATACGGGTATGACGGTATAATCAATCGGTACTAGCATTCCGATAATAGATGGCTACTAAATCTGATTTGTTTTCTTTTCAGGGACCACGTAAAGCCTTAACTCTCCTGTCTTAAACGGGTATGACGGGCTATCCCCCCCAATTAATGAAATCTTAACCTTTTCAAAAAGATATTTGAAATTGCAGAAAAAAACAATGAAAAACAACTTAAATTTGACATTAAACAACCCCCCCCCACCCCCCCAAATAAAAAAAAAAAAAAATAAACAATGGGCAACAAAGTATCCATTTAAATCTCCCAACCCCAAAGATAGCCATTTTTTCTGAAAACCCCAAAAATACCGAAATTCGAAATGTTGACTCAAAAAAAATAGGCCATGCCTATGTATAGAGATGGCGAAAATGTCAGAGTACCCACTCGGGGTCATTCTCGTAATTTATATGACTCGGTCAACATCAGAATATAGATAAATTGTAGAAAGGGAGGAGGTTTGTCCATATATTTGTTTTAATCTCTCTGTAATTTATTACTGACAGTCTCAAAGTAATGGACTAACTATATGCTCAAACGGTAAGAGAGAGACCCTTGGTTCGTGCCCTGGTCGGGCCACATTCTTCTTCTGCTTCTTTGATAGCTATGCCAACAGAGCTACCGAGCAACATGGTCAGCAAATTACTGTTTTACAGCAAGGATTCAGCTTTGTACAATTGACGAGCACCAAACGTGTAAACTGGAGACGAATGAGCGTTTGGCTTGCTTTTACCCCTTAAAATATGTTATTCATTGTAAATACTTGCAAAGTTCGAAAGACCAGGTTGCCGTATTATCGTGCATTACTTTAATTTTGACGTATTTTGTTTTAACCCGTGGTTGTTCGGGAAAAAAATCATGAGAAATTGGCTTCTTAAGTTAAAGTGTGATGTCAAAAAGCAAAATCATCCAACAGTTAGTCAAAACTTTGAAGAAAATGAGAAAAGTACGAAACGTTTTTGGGCGAATGTTATTTTCGTGTATGGCCGAACTTGCAAAACAATAATCTCCTCGAATGTTTGCGAGTCCTATCGAAGCCTATGCATCAGTAGAACACTCGGCAATTAGAGGCATGTATGTAGATCCGGATAGGCTAGATCGTTCGTTGGAAAGGTCTATTTAAATAATTCAAATAAAAGTTTGTAAAAACTTACCGCTAAAGTTTCCTCCAAAAATGGCGGCGAATCCGAAGGAAACTACCGCAATCATACGTGAAAATGCCGCCGATCATGCGTTACGACCTCTTTTCATGCGTTTCGAATGGACACGGTGAATACATATAGAAATCTTTATCAAAAATTGCTTAGCTAGGAATGGCTGTTTAAAAATATGGCAAAAATAAAATCTCTGAACAATTTAAACTCTGAACAAGATAATCTCAAGACAACAAAAATAAAGAATAAACAATACTTCTATTCTTTGGTCCTTATATACCATAACAAGGATATGCAAGCTTTGAGTGTCTCTACCTTCCGGAAGTCTTACAATCTTAACAAAGTACACACCGACATAAAACGCAAGCATTTACAACATAGTGACAGGTAAGTTTTCGACCCGGCATGAATCATATGTTGCAAACAAAAACAAGTTATACTACAAGAAATGTGAAGCACCAGAATGTGCAAACACATAAATCTAAGTATAACTAAAAATTTCCCCCATGTGAAACTTTGAAAAACCAAACTAGCCTTCAAACCAGGCTTTTAACCTGAGGTGCTTAGAGCACCAGGAGATTTAGACCCCCAAAATCTAAACAAACCACTAAAAATTCAGCGAAACCAGATATAGATAACTTGTGAATCTATAAATTTAAGGAATCACCTACGCGTAAGCCCCATAAGGTGCCGCAGCTGTGAATAAGTCAGGCCTAACAACTTATCACCCTTATGAGTTGACAGGTTTGCCCTAACCAAAGCCAATGCGAGCATTGTCCAGGATATTTGACACAGAACATCATAAAGGTACCCTATGTTCCGTGATTATCAAATATCCCAGACTCTACTCACAAAGAGCCGTAATTAGTGCAAACCACACTTACAAAAACAATAACTACAAAAACTAAGTAAAACAATAACCCGCGATAATTCACCAACAATCTGGCTACGCGTACTAAAAATTCAAAACTTACCAAGATCCATCCGGCAGAGACAAACAAAATGAAAAAGCAGCATAAATGCAAAAAAACAGCATAAATGCAAAAAGTAGCATAAATGCAAAAAAAAAAAACAGCATAAATGCAAAAAAACAGCATATATTACATAAATATACTTTACCTAAAATGACTATACTTCACCTAAAATGGTTTACTTCTAAGTACTTATTTTAAAGTTCATATGACTCAAATTAAGAAAGTCTATAGATAGGATAGAGTCATCGTCATCTGGCGTCGGTCGTCATCTGGCGTCGAACATCATGGTGGAGGACATCAGTTGGCGTCGGTCGTCATATGGCGTCGAGTTTAGTGAAACGTTGGTCATCATCTGGCATCTGGTTTCATCTGATGGGTTGTCATCTGATAGGTTGTCATATGGTTGACTGTCCATATTTAGCATGGACAGATAGTTTTAATCCAATAGATCATGGAATCGTGTGCTTTTGAGCTTAGCACTTGTAAATTAATCCAAAGTGAAACACAGAATATTAATCCAGAACACAGAATATTAATCCACTACACAGAATATTAATCCAGAGCACAGAATATTAATCCACTGCACAGAATTATAACCCAAACTAAGGAATGATAATCCACAGCACAGTAGAATAATACTGTACAACACAGAATGATAAAGATAACTAAAATGTAAAGCAACATGAGTCACTATAAACACCTTATTGACTTGACTCCCTACAATGGGCCACAACTTTCCTGGCCCACCTAGGAAGGTCATTTTCTTCTAATTTACATGGTTTCAATCGATCACGATGAACGATGATGGTCTTCTTCTTCTCCTGGAGAAGATACACAGAAGGTGATACATATTTTATCACTACAAACGGTCCATCCCATCGCCTTTCCAACTTCCTTAGGGATGGACTATGCTTATACATGTACATGTACACTAAATTTCCTCTTTTATACATGTATTCCTCAATTCCGGGACTCTCTGACTCTTCACCTATGTTTCTAAGGACTGCCTCTGTCATTTTGGGTACAGAAACTTTTCTGTACGAGGCTGTCACTGACTTTACTTTCTTTTCAACTCTTGGTTGACAAGATAAATCATTAGAACTGGTCTCTAATATCAAGTTTGGTGAATCCAATATTTCTGAATTCACATCACTGTAGTTGGGGTCTTGTCTTCTAGGAGACAATCTCAACCTTTCCCTTTCCCAATCTACAATTGAAGAATCGACAGACTGTGGCCGACCTCTCTCACTCTGAGGAAGCAAACCTCTTGACCTTAGTTCCATTACGAAGCAATTGCTGAATCACTACTTTGATAATCTTAAGTATTGATTAAACTTTCAAGAATACAATTTACCACAGCTAAAAGAAAAATGCAGGCTGCCTATCATGCTGTAGTCTGCAAAAAATTAAAAGTTTAAATGCAGGCTGCCTACATGCAGTAATCTGCGCAAAATTAAATTAAATCTGAAAAAGAAATGCAGGCTGCCTATCATGCAGTAGTCTGCAAAAATTAAATTAAAGCTGAAAAGGAAATGCAGGCTGCCTATCATGCAGTAATCTGCGCAAAATTAAATTAAAGCTGAAAAAGAAATGCAGGCTGCCTATCATGCAGTAGTCTGCGAAAATTTAAATTAGAGCTGAAAAAGAAATGCAGGCTGCCTATCATGCAGTAGTCTGCAAAACATTAAATTAAAGCTGAAAAAGAAATGCAGGCTGCCTATCATGCAGTAATCTGCAAAAGATGAAATTTAAGCTGAAAAAGAAATGCAGGCTGCCTATCGTGCAGTAGTCTGCAAAAAATTAGAGCTGAAAAAGAAATGCAGGCTGCCTATCATGCAGTAGTCTGCAAAAAATTAGAGCTGAAAAAGAAATGATGAAATGAAGCCTAATAAATCAATGTAATTGATTGATGGTTCTTTTAATTTTGTGATTACTCTCTCAATTTCATTAAAGATTAATAAAAACTGAAGAAGAGAAATCCCCACTTTCTGACACCAGTTGTTGTAAACCTGGCTAAAATTGACAGGAGCCTGCGCTTCAAGCTCCGGAAAAGATTAGCTGGCTGCGCCTCGAGAACTGAAGACTGATTTAAGTGTTCAGAGCCGAGGCCACTTTTTCTACTTTTGCAATAAACCTTGCTAAAATTGGCTGGAGCCTGTCTCTTAAACTCAGGCGAAGATTAGCAGGCTGCGCCTCTAGACCAGAAGACGGTTTTGAGGCTCATGATCTTAGGCGCAGTTAAGGGGTTTATTCAGACAGGGTATGCATTTTTGCGTTTTTACCCCAAATGTTGGGTAAATTGATTCTATCAGGATTGCCGACACCACGGACTTTGTTTTAGAATGTCAATAATGATGACCAAATCTTCATGAAAGAGTTTGAGGATAAGTCCGAAATTCCTCTTAAATTTTAACAAACCAGGTTTAAACTCATAGAAATTATAAGTCTAACCCTTGCTTGTTAAGCCCTTAAAAATGACCACACAACAAGGAATGAAGTTCACAAATAATAGTTTTAATAATTTTTCTTGTTCATCAAAGGCATTGTCAAAGCACATGTAAACAAAACAACAACAATAATGACAAATTATGCAACGAAATTACAATAAGTCTTTTATCAAAAACTGTCTCTTCTATTGTAATTAAAGTTTCATAATCTATTCATGACTCTTGGAAAGGTTAATTTAGAATTAAGCCAAAAGTAAAATTAATTTCTCAAAAAGCTAAAGACAGAAAATACTAAGTTCTTGCAATAATGACATCTTGGTAAATTTCTAAGAAAATAAACAGTTGCAAAAATAACTAAGTTAAAAAGTTATGCAGACTTACACAATTTCAGAGCAAAAAGTACTATGCCAAAAATGACTAAGTTAATAAGTTTCACGGACTTAGCAAAATTCTAAGAAAATGTTCAGAAGCGAAAAAGTTCTAAGTCCAAAAATAAGAAAATAAATAATTAATTAAATCCTTTGGAATTTTCACTTTTTAGTCCAGAGAGAATTAAGCACAGAATAAAATAACCCAAGAAGTGATGAAAACATAGTAGTAGTAGTAGTAACGATTAGGCTTTTAACGTCATCCTGGGCCAAACGGACTTAATCCATATTCCCACCACAAGGACGTAGTTAAAGTGCTCCAGGGCTACAAATCATGGCTAAGACAGCGAAGTGCAAATCGTGCTGTCCGCCGGGGGCCTAAATTTAACTTAACCAGACACTGGATGAACGTGTCTTTAAAGTGGAGCACTGCCTTTTCGAAATTTTGAACGCCAAGTCTAAAGTTGAGCCTAAATGTAATAGGTAATCGGTGCCAATTTGGCTGCAAATCGTGATTACACTATTATGCTCAAGAGCATAAGTAGGTCATGTCAGACTTATGCTCTTAGTTTTGTCGCTGTGTGTTTTGGCTTATATGGGAGGCCAGATGAATGGGCCTTTAGTGGTATCATGCTTGGGTTGTATGAGATAAAAGTGGTGAAGGCGACTATGTGGTAAGTTATCATCCTATGTTGAGTCATCATGGCCGAGGAGAGGAAGGCGTCCTGAGAAAGGTGGAGTCGTCTTGTCGCAGTTCTGTCCCCCTTGACACATCCAGAAACCTTAAGCGGGTATTAAAGCAATGCAGTGAAACTGTTTGAAGCGTTGTTTCACTGGGTGTGATTCAGAGTTAACTCCTTTTAATATCGTTACTGGGTCTAGGAGCTTTACTCTTGTGTTTTTTGAACTTTTTGACTCCCGCGGCCTAAAGGTCGGCTTCGAAACGTGAAACAGTTGGGGTTGCCATGATATAAAAAGACTGTTTCACTAAGCCTGAGTTAATTTTCGTATATCACCAAGCCATTTTTTTGCTTATGGGGGTTTGGATGGGTCTAGACATTGGTTTATGGGCGTATCCAATCAGGGTAGGACCCGGCTAAGTCCTGATAAAGTTTGTATCCAATATGAGTTAGATTATACTCAATCTGTTTTTTTTGTTTGTGTAAGTTTCGAGGGTAGACTATGTATTGCTACCCTTAGGCCAGGGGTTGGGTGGACCGTTACATAGAGAGTATTATGTGTTAGTGGGTCAGATGATGTTCGCATTGTAGTTGGTTCTGGGTTCCCTAGAATTCGGCCTGAGAGCTCCGACCATTAGGCCGTTTCACTGAGACTTTCATCTAGGGTTTACCCTCACACGTTGTACCATGGTTTAGTTTGTTTAATAATTTTAGTTTGTTAGGTATTTGGGGTCAACGGATGCATATGGTTAGTGTGTGCGGTTTCTTTTTTTTTTTAAAAGAAAGGTAGATAGAGGTGTGATCACTCGGTCTGCTTGCGTATAGTGAGAGTTTAGGTAGAGATAGCTGTTAGTAAATCTAGCTGCTTTTCCGGACCGACCCTGAAGATGAACCCGATTGCCTGAAAGTTCTCATAGAAACGTCGAGTTGAGATACCGCACCTACACCGAGCAGTTGGAGGTACCTACAAATACGCTCATTAGCTGCCCCAATATCATAGTATAAGTGATGAAAACGGAAAAACAGCCCCTTATATACCCAAAAATGCTACCTGTCTTACCTATTACATAAATGGTAACTTCCAGTTTAAAAACAGGTTTTTAAACTAAAATATGCAAAATATGCAAAAATTGTTACAACTACAGTGTTTAATATGACAAAAACTTTCAATACATGTAACAAAAAGCATTTTAAAATTTATAAATTTAAACACAAATCTGCTTAACCTAGTAAAAATGGACTCTTCCAGTTCCAGAACCAAAAAGTTACACATCTGCCTCCTTAAAATTGCAACTTTAAAGGTGTTAAAGGTGACAAGCAAAAAGGTCCCTTAGGTTTACAGAAAACAGGATAAAAGCTGAAGTAAATGTCACATAATCAAAGATTTCCTTAAATGTTATAAAAGTTAAAACAATGCCATTATAATAGTATGCTTTAGTAAGTTTTCTCACCAGAAAAAGTCAATTTAATTAAATAATACAGACATTTACTTAAAAAGCCCAGGCCCCAAAATTTCAAGATTCCCTTAAATAACATCTAAAATATGAAGAGTATGCAAAAGATTTACAGCCTAATACAAAGATAACATAAATGTCTATACTGTTACCAAAAATCATGAAAATTGCATAAAAGATAATTTTGCTGGGACTGAAAAAGTATTTGCAGGACGAGTCACAACAAAGTCTAATTGCTGCATACATAAAATTGCTAAAAAACTCAGTCAAAATCAGTCTGATAAATGTGAAAACTTCAGGATATGTGCATTATATCAACTACTATCTAAAAATACTAAATTCAATGCACAAAATACATAAAACATGGAGACAAGCAAAAATTACATGGGAAAATGGGAGCCAAGACTCGTCAAAACCTGAGGTTTACCACACCGGGAAAACTTCCCTTGCAAGGCATATAAGAATGTTTTTTGGTTTCGTGGCTATATATATAGTCCCGTTATTCTCCCCGGGGAGGATAATTTACATGGCTATATTGACGAACATGCATACATTCATGTAAAAATTATTGTCCCCGGGGACAATAATTTTACGGGGACAATAATTTTACGGAAAATTTTAATCAGAAAAACAAGTTATTTAATGACACTTACCTTTAAGACACTTACCCCAAAAGCTTTCCAAGCCCCATTTCTCTGAAATTACTGCCCCCGAAGAAAACCCTCTTCCCGGGAAAACTTCCCTTGCAAGGCATATAAGAATGTTTTTGGTTTCGTCGCTATATATATAGTCCCGTTATTCTCCCCGGGGAGGATAATTTACATGGCTATATTGACGAACATGCATACATTCATGTAGAAATTATTGTCCCCGGGGACAATAATTTTACGGAAAATTTCAGTCAGAAAAACAAGTTATTTAAAGACTCTAACCTTTAAGACACTTACAGGCCTAGAAATTTTTCTGAGGACCTACTCGTCCTGTGGGGCGAGTTGTAAACTATTTTCACTCGTCCTTACTGCTGGTGCACTCGTCCTTAAAATCTGGATTTCAAAACAGACAAAAATCATCAAAAACTAATGTCGCCCTGCTTCGACATTTTTGTCTACTTTCAATATCAAAATGGAAATTCTCGATTATTTGACTTTTGGTGTAAGCCGTTTAATCAAATGGAGATAAAACCCAGGACGTCTTAAGTCTTGATAGTACGTTGTCTCGATGAACGAACCATTTCTCCTTATGTCGAAAGTGGTGGAGAGAAACGGAGAGTAACGTAATCGCCGAAAGGTCATGAGGCTCAGGTCAAGATAGTACGGCGCGACGTGAATGACAAATGCTCTCCAGTATTTGGACCATGTACCGGATTTTATTGAATTTCATTTACTGCGTAGTGCAAACATCCGGTTGACAATCGGAAACGCAATCTTCAGCTGATTTTGCATTTACGGACATTTACTGCCTCGAGTCAGTCCCAAAAATGCTACTCGTCCTGTCGGGCGAGCCGGGGTAAATTTCCACTCGCCCGTATCGAACTTCCACTCGTAAATACGAGCGGACGTGTGGATTTTTCTAGGCCTGACTTACCCCAAAAGCTTTGCAAGCCCCATTTCTCTGAAATTACTGCCCCCGAAGAAAACCCTCTTCCCGGGAAAACTTCCCTTGCAAGGCATATAAGAATGTTTTTTGGTTTCGTCGCTGTATATATAGTCCTGTTATTCTCCCCGGGGAGGATAATTTACATGGCTATATTGACGAACATGCATACATTCATGTAGAAATTATTGTCCCCGGGGACAATAATTTTACGGAAAATTTCAGTCAGAAAAACGAGTTATTTAAAGACACTTACCTTTAAGACACTTACCCCAAAAGCTTTCCAAGCCCCATTTCTCTGAAATTACTGCCCCCGAAGAAAACCCTCTTCCCGGGAAAACTTCCCTTGCAAGGCATATAAGAATGTTTTTTTTTGGCTTCGTCGCTATATATATAATCCCGTTATTCTCCCCGGGGAAGATAATTTACATTGAAAGAAGCATATTCTTACTTGGAAATTATTGTCCCCGGGGAGGATATTTTACATATAAAATACTAATCTATTCAATGAGAATTATCATCCCCGGGGAGAATAACGGGATTATATATATAGCGACGAAGCTTAGTAAGTTAAAGTAACCATATTATATGCCATGCAAGGGAAGTATTCCCGGGAAGAGGGTTTTCTTGGGGGCCTTATTTGCAGAGAAATGGGGCTAGGAAAGCTTTGGGGGTAAGTGTCTTATAATAATGCGTTTTACTGATTGCAATTATTCAGTATAATTATCCTCCCCGGGGACAATAATTTCTACATAAATGAATGCTGATTTATTTCTGAATGCATTGTAATTATCCTCCCCGGGGAGAATAACGGGATTATATATATAACAACGAAACTAAGAAACAATGTTATATGCCATGCAAGGGAAGTTTTCCCGGGAAGAGGGTTTTCTTGGGGGGCCTTAATTGCAGAGAAATGGGGCTAGGAAAGCTTTGGGGGTAAGTGTCTTAAAATAATACGATTTAATCATTGCAATTTATTCCGTATAATTATCCTCCCCGGGGACAATAATTTCTACATAAATGAATGCTATTTTCTTTAAGAATGCATTGTAATTATCCTCCCCGGGGAGAATAACGGGATTATATATATAACGACGAAACTAAGAAACAATGTTATATGCCATGCAAGGGAAGTATTCCCGGGAAGAGGGTTTTCTTGGGGGGCCTTAATTGCAGAGAAATGGGGCTAGGAAAGCTTTGGGGGTAAGTGTCTTAAAATAATACGATTAAATCATTGCAATTTATTCTGTATAATTATCCTCCCCGGGGACAATAATTTCTACATAAATGAATGCTATTTTTTTCAGAATGCATTGTAATTATCCTCCCCGGGGAGAATAACGGGATTATATATATAACGACGAAAGTAAGAAACAATGTTATATGCCATGCAAGGGAAGTATTCCCGGGAAGAGGGTTTTCTTGGGGGGGCCTTAATTGCAGAGAAATGGGGCTAGGAAAGCTTTGGGGGTAAGTGTCTTAAAATAATACGATTTAATCATTGCAATTTATTCCGTATAATTATCCTCCCCGGGGACAATAATTTCTACATAAATGAATGCTATTTTCTTTCAGAATGCGTTGTAATTATCCTCCCCGGGGAAAACAACGGGATTATAATATAATATTTAGAAATGCAGTTTATTCTGTAGAGTGTATGTCCAAGAAATTAATCTTATGCTTTACGTGAAGTATATTCTTTAAAGGACATACTTACGGAATGAATCTAATCTATAAATGCAGTTTATTCCGTATAATGCCTAGTTTTTGAATTTATGCTATTAATTATAAATTAAGTATATTTCATAGAATGCATGACTACGGAATGAATCTAATTTCAAACATGCATTTTATTTTGGAATTAGATTCATTCCGTAGATAAGCATTCTTAAAATAGCATAAATGCGGAATTTCTGCACTTTACGGAATAAACTGCATTTATGAATTAGATTTATTCCGTAAGTAGATATCTACTCAAATGCAAATCAAAATTCTAATACATTGAGGATACAGTGAAGAATTGTAAATCTCTAACCGGAATAAATCAAAAGATCCCGGGAGTTAAACAGAATGTAATTGGTGCTGATTTTTCTTCCATCTGCGAGGCACACGTTGTGTAATTTTTAGAATCAAGCGTCTGGTGACTCGGATCAAGACAGTCCCGCATAAAATGACGATTTCTAATATAAAAATTAAGCTGTAGAAATTATCATCCCCGCGGGGAGAATAACGGGACATTGCCGAATGGTGTTTAGTTAATCCATATTCTAGTTATTACACATACCATGATACTCTCAGGAACACTCCCGGCTGAAGCAGTGATACATCAAAGAGCCCTTACTGTCTTTGGCAATATTGCTTGACTACCGGATACATCTGTGCAGAGACAGTTGGTGTTGCGGCAGCTTTCAGTGAAATCCATGAGCAGCTCCAGTTGGTATATTGCCAAAAAGAAACTATGCCGACAGATACTCTTTCTCTAAATGTTTTAGCGGCGAGTCTATGCCAATCTCCACAGATATGACCTTGACCTAAGGATGTTGAAATTGACCAATCAAATCATTCAAATGACCCGTCATATGATCATGATAGTCATTTACATATTGTATTAGTCATGGGCAGGTTAAGTGGAAAAGCTTCAACTATACGGGAGCGCATCATGGCGACATATGCCTTCAATATTAACTATGCAACACCACAGAATAAAGGCAGTGAAGATCGTAAAATGTGACTTTAAACAAGAAGTTCGAAATTTAACTAGACCACTAATGCACTGAGAAATGGCTTCGTGCCATATATAGGTAGTCCATCATGTCCCTCAACAAAATCATCGGAACTGCACCTTCTCAAGCTGCCATTTACACCAGAAAACCTTATTATTACAATCGTATAAGCTCTTTCAAAAATCATAAGGATATATGCCCACAAAATTTGCTTTTTGGAGACAAATTCATACTGTTTTTACCATTCTTGAATGTTTTCCTATAAACTGCAATGTAAGATCCCATTACACGTTTTTGCTCCCGTATTTTTAAAATGCAAGGAAGACATGCGCATTTCTCTTATCTAATTATAGCATCATGGTACAGGGCTTTTTCTGGCCTTTTGGGAAAATTTTTGGTACCGATGAAATTGGGAAAAAATTGTGTGATTTTGGGAAAAACGAATAAATAGTGCAAATTTTAGCAAAATTGGGAAAGTCAGTCTTCACGAAAAGTGTCGGTCTCTCAGTCATTTCCGACAAATTTTGAAACTGACCGACGATTTATGTCATGTTCCCGGTCGATCCGTCCGACGAGAAAAAGGCCAATTCATACTATGAAATTGTCATCTCGCCTTTTCAGCGACGAATGATAAAATAAATCAGCTTTGTTCCGATTGTTTTTTGCAGTTTGTTGAGATGCGTGCGGGCGACCATGTTGGTTTCATGTTTACAATTTTGATTGGTCAGCCAGAAATTTCAGCCAATCGAATACATTCGTACAGAAAATATTCGGTCAGGTATGAAACCTTCGACCGCGCTGCGCCTGCCATGCTTGGTATGCCGAACCTAGAATGACCATTTAAAGTGTGAAAATAATACACGGTTACAATATAACTAACGCGATTTATATGAGTCAATTATTTTGAAATATTGATACACACGGAATAATGTAAAATCGTTTTATTTCGTGAAAATACACATGAATAATTATAGCCGGTTCGCAAGAGCAGGCACTGCGTGGTCATGGCTTTCATACCTGACCCGAAGAGAAGGGAAATAACTCTTAAAGCACTGGCCTTGACCTTCCTCCGATCGAAGTCGCGTAATTTTGTTGTGAAATTCTTGAATAATTTGAGCGCTGCCGTAATTTCCCTACAGGTAATTCGAATGCCAAATGATATTGTTCAAAGAGTAGTAAACAGGAAAACGAATAATTCTTTTGCTCATTCATGGAAAACGAGCTTATGAAGCTCTATTTTTTTTTTTCTGTCTGACAATTTTTTTTCTGACCAGCAAAAATTTTCAGTCTGTCAGACAGCTGTCCAGCAGCTGTTTTGAAGTTTTCGCGAAGACTGGAAAGTTTACCTTTCAAATTGGGATTTTTCTGCTAATTGGGAATGTTCCTGGTCAATTGGGAATTTTTTCAGCCAATTGGGAAAAAATTTGGTACCGGAAACCGGACCCAGTTTTGTATATAGAGAAAAAGTCCTGTGGTATGAATAAAACAGACGAAAAGTGGATGGGTGTTCCAAGAGTCAGTTTACTTGCCGAATTTTAGGGTTCAAATGCACAAGAAATTTGGAAATAGCGGAAAAAGGCTAAGTTGAATGTAATGTTGTAGAATCACAAAAATTTTCTTTCAATTTGAGCATTTTGATTGTTGAGTTATGATAAAACTTTGAGGACTTTAATTGTCCTGCAAAACAAGGGGTCAAGGCAATGTATGACGTCAATCAAAGGGAAATCTTCGCGACAGAACGAAAGCTATGGAGAACATATGACTATCGAGAACGTATTACGCGACGTCTTCCAGAATGTACAGTGGTGTTATGGCTGTAACCCCAATTTTGCACAGTTCGCGCTGATCACTTGTGATTTTTCGCGGCGAAACCACCGCGAAATTTCACGGGCCAAGGGAAAATTTAAACGGTTAATCGGTTAATTTTTTCGCTGCGAAAATCCGATTTTCGCGGTGAAATTTCGCGGTGTTTCGCGGCGAAATTCTTTTTTTAACGTTTACAACAGGTAAGTTAAAATTTCCTATTTCACCGCGAAACACGGCGAAATACCTATAAATGTTAACATAAAATTATTTATTTTTAATTTAATGACCACACTATGATTCATCTGTTCCTAGTATAGATTGTGATTTACGTGTACATTAATATTATGATTGTACAATTATGCATGTATAGAAATGAACAACGTGAATAATGCGACTTTTCCATTGGTATTACATGGTACGATAGCGAAGTCACGGATAGAGGAAAATATTAATAACGTAATGAGCCAGCTCGTTGAACCTAACTTTGTTTGTTTGCTTGTTAGCTCACCTGAGCCGTCAGGCTCACAAGGTGAGCTTATAGGATGGCCATGATCCGGCGTCCGTCCGTCCGTCCGTCCGTCCGTCGTCCGTCGTCCGTCCGTCCGTCCGTCGTCCACCATTTTCAAAGATCTTCTTCTCTGAAACCGCTTGGCCAATCAAAGCCAAATTTTACATGAAGCATCTATGGGAAGGGGGAACCAATGTGTATATAAATAATCCAGGTCACATGACCAAGATGGCCGCCATGCCCATATATGGTAAAAACCCTTCAAAAATCTTCTTCTCCGGAACCACTGGACCGATTTCAACCAAACTTGGCATGAAGCATCAATGACTCAAGTACTACAATGTGTATATAAATCATGACCTTGCGGTGACCTTGACCTATTTTACGGCAAGGTCAACATAGGTCGCCTTTGCATTTGAATGGGAAAAATTGTTAAATTGTCATTTAAAGGAAAAATCTTGCAGAAAATGAGCAGTAGGACTGAATATTAATGATTCTGAAAAAAATTGGGCACCAGGGGCTCATCCGCCCCCACCCCGGGGCAATATACATGTATATTATCATAATATTCAAACATCTTCTTCTCTGAAACCGCTTGGCCAATCAAAGCCAAATTTTACATGAAGCATCTATGGGAAGGGGGAACCAATGTGTATATAAATAATCCAGGTCACATGACCAAGATGGCCGCCATGCCCATATATGGTAAAAACCCTTCAAAAATCTTCTTCTCCAGAACCGGTGGACCGATTTCAACAAAACTTGGCATGAAGCATCGATGGCTCAAGCACTACAATGTGTATATAATTCATGACCTTTTCATGACCTTGACCTATTTTACGGCAAGGTCAACATAGGTCGCCAATGCATTTGAATGGGGAAAACTTTTAAAATGTAATTTAAAGTGAAAGTCTTGCAGGAAATGGGAAGTAGGACTGAAAATTAATGATTCTGAAAAAAATTGGACCCCAGGGGCTCATGTGCCCCCACCCCGGGGCAATATACATGTATATTTCCATAATATATATTCAAACCTCTTCTCCTCTGAAATCGCTTGGCCAATCAAAGCCAAATTTTATGTGAAGCCTCTATAGAATTGAGGAATCAATGTGTATATAAATAATCTAGGTCACATGACAAAGATGGCCGCCATGCCCATATATGGTAAAAACCCATCAAAAATCTTCTTCTCTGAAACCAATAGACTGATTTCAAGGAAACTTGGCGTGAAACATCGATGGCTAAAGTACTCCAATGTATATATAAATCATGACGCTGTGATGACCTTGACCAAGTTTATGGCAAGGTCAACATGGGTTGCCTATGCATTTGAATTGGGAAAATTGTTAAAATGTCATTTGAAGGGAAAAGCCAGCAGGAAATTGGCAAATGGACAGAATATTGAAGATTCTGAAAAAAGAAAATGGCCCAAGGGCTTCATCTGCCCCTGCACTGGAGTTAAATACCATAATATTCAAACATGTTTATTGGTATATGCAGCAGATCTCAGGTGAGCGTTTACAGGACCATTGGTCCTCTGGTTTAATAACTAGATGCTTTACGTCCAAATCAACAGCAATGTTAATGTCGGGACGCTGCCTCCATTTTATGGGACGTCATGATATCCAACAAGTGTTTGAAACATAACCATCGCTCTAACTACTTTTATGTATGGATGGTTTGACTTGAAACTATTTTCTAGGCAGGCACAGACCTGAGCGGTAACCAGTGATCAGATGATCAGTCAATAGCGTATAAGCTTTGCCTGAAGGCAGCCCATATATTTCTGTAGGTCCCAATGGGCAGGGGCCATCTAACTTTGTGCCTTGTTTTGTAGCATAAACATTGTCTAAAGGGTATTGCTCAATTAACAGTTAGATTCTTTGCTTCCTTTTTAGCTCACCTGAGCCGAAGGCTCACAAGGTGAGCTTATAGGATGGCCATGATCCGGCGTCCGTCCGTCGTCCGTCCGTCGTCCACAATTTCAAAGATCTTCTTCTCTGAAACCGCTTGGCCGATCTAGTTGAAATTTTATGTGGAGCCTCCTTGGGTAGTGGCATTTCAAGTTTGATCGCGAAATCTAGGTCACATGACCAAGATGGCCGCCACGCCCATATATGGTAAAAACCACTCAAAAATCTTCTTCTCCAGAACCGGTGGGCCGATTTCCACGAAACTTGGTATGTAGCATTGGGGACTTCAGCCCATTATAGTTTGATAAAATGATGACCCTGGGATGACCTTGACCTATTTTACGGCAAGGTCAAATTTGGAAACATAGGCTTTTACATGGGAAAAAGTGAAAACTATGGATTTTTTGAAAACTATTGCAGCCTGAGGCCTGAAAAGTGGTAGATGCAAACAACTAATAAAGTAGATGAAGGTATGTGAGTAATTTAGGTCAAGGTCATCTCTTGACCTTGGCCAGTCTGTTGTCCATACTCAGTTTTCAAAGATCTTCTTCTCTGAAACTGCTTGGCCAATCAAAGTGAAATTTTATGTGGAGCATCCATGGGTAGGGGTGACGAAAGTTTGATCGCTTAATCCAGGTCACATGACCAAGATGGCCGCCACGCCCATATATGGTAAAAACCACTCAAAAATCTTCTTCTCCAGAACCGGTGGGCCGATTTCCACGAAACTTGGTATGTAGCATCAGGGACTTCAGCCCATCATAGCTTGATAAAATGATGACCCTTGGATGACCTTGACCTATTTAACGGCAATGTCAAATTTGGAAACATAGGCTTTTACATGGGAAAAAGTGAAAACTATGGATTTTTTTGAAAACTATTGCAGCCTGAGGCCTGAAAAGTAATAGATGCAAACAACTAATAGAGTAGATGGAGGTATGTGATTAATTTAGGTCAAGGTCATCTCTTGACCTTGGCCAGTCTGTCGTCCATACACACTTTTCAAAGATCTTCTTCTCTGAAACTGCTTGGCCAATCAAAGTGAAATTTTATGTGGAGCATCCATGGATAGGGGAAACGAAAGTTTGATCGCGAAATCTAGGTCACATGACCAAGATGGCCGCCACGCCCATATATGGTAAAAACCTTCAAAAATCTTCTTCTCCAGAACCGGTGGGCCGATTTCCACGAAACTTGGTATGTAGCATTGGGGACTTCAGCCCATCATAGTTTGATAAAATGATGACCCTTGGATGACCTTGACCTATTTTACGGCAAGGTCAATTTTGTAAACATAGGCTTTTACATGGGAAAAAGTGAAAATTATGGATTTTTTGGAAACTATTGCAGCCTGAGGCCTGAAAAGTGATAGATGCAAAACAACTAATGAAAGTATGTGATTAATTTAGGTCAAGGTCATCTCTTGACCTTGACCAGTCTGTCGTCCATACACACTTTTCAAAGATCTTCTTCTCTGAAACTGCGCGGCCAATCAAAGTGAAATTTTATGTGGAGCATCCATGGGTAGGGGAGACGAAAGTTTGATCGCGAAATCCAGTTCACATGACCAAGATGGCTGCCACGCCCATATATGGTAAAAACCACTCAAAAATCTTTTCCAGAACCGGTGGGCTGATTTCCAAGAAACTTGGTATGTAGCATCAAGGACCTCAGCCCATCATAGTTTGATAAAATGATGACCCTTGGATGACCTTGACCTATTTTACGGCAAGGTCAAATTTGGAAACATAGGCTTTTACATAGTAAAAAGTGAAAACTATGGAATTTTTTGAAAACTGTTGCAGCCTGAGGCCTGAAAAGTGGTAGATGCAAACAACTAATTTAGTAGATGAATGTATGTGATTAATATAGGTCAAGGTCATCTCTTGACCTTGGCCAGTCTGTTGTCCATACACACTTTTCAAAGATCTTCTTCTCTAAAACTGCTTGGCCAATCAAAGTGAAATTTTATGTGGAGCATCCATGGGTAGGGGAGACGAAAGTTTGATCGCGAAATCCAGGTCTCATGACCAAGATGGCCGCCACGCCCATATATGGTAAAAACCACTCAAAAATCTTCTTCTCCAGAACCGGCTGGCCGATTTCCAAGAAACTTGGTATGTAGCATTGAGGACCTCAGCCCATCATAATTTGATGACCCTTGGATGACCTTGACCTATTTTACGACAAGGTCAAATTTGGAAACATAGGCTTTTACATAGGAAAAAGTGAAAACTATGGATTTTTAGCTCACCTGAGCCGTCAGGCTCACAAGGTGAGCTTATAGTATACTCATGCTCCGTCGTCCGTCCGTCCGTCGTCCGTCCGTCCGTCGTCCACAATTTTCAAAGATCTTCTACTCTGAAACAGCTTGGCCAATCAAAGCCAAATTTTACATGAAGCATCTATGGGAAGGGGGAACCAATGTGTATATAAATAATCCAGGTCACATGACCAAGATGGCCGCCATGCCCATATATGGTAAAAACCCTTCAAAAATCTTCTTCTCCGGAACCACTGGACCGATTTCAACCAAACTTGGCATGAAGCATCGATGACTCAAGTACTACAACGTGTATATAAATCATGACCTTGCGGTGACCTTGACCTATTTTACTGCAAGGTCAACATTGGTCGCCTTTGCATTTGAATGGGAAAAATTGTTAAATTGTCATTTAAAGGAAAAATCTTGCAGAAAATGAGCAGTAGGACTGAATATTAATGATTCTGAAAAAAATTGGGCACCAGGGGCTCATCCGCCCCCACCCCGGGGCAATATACATGTATATTATCATAATATTCAAACATCTTCTTCTCTGAAAGCGCTTGGCCAATCAAAGCCAAATTTTACATGAAGCATCTATGGGAAGGGGGAACCAATGTGTATATAAATAATCCAGGTCACATGACCAAGATGGCCGCCATGCACATATATGGTAAAAACCCTTCAAAAATCTTCTTCTCCAGAACCGGTTGACCGATTTTAACGAAACTTGGCACGAAGCATTGATGGCTCAAGCACTACAATGTGTATATAAATCATGACCCTCTGATGACCTTGACCTATTTTACGGGAAGGTCAACATAGGTCACCAATACATTTGAATGGGGAAAACTTTTAAAATGTCATTTAAAGTGAAAGTCTTGCAGGAAATGGGCAGTAGGACTGAATATTAATGATTCTGAAAAAAATTGGACCACAGGGGCTCATGTGCCCCCACCCCGGGGCAATATACATGTATATTTCCATAATATTCAAACGTCTTCTCCTCCGAAACCGCTTGGCCAAACAAAGCCAAATTTTATGTGAAGCATCTATAGAATGGGGGAATCAATGTGTATATAAATAATCTAGGTCACATGACCAAGATGGCCGCCATGCCCATATATGGTAAAACCCCATCAAAAATCATCTTCTCTGAAACCAATAGACTGATTTCAAGGAAACTTGGCGTGAGGCTTCGATGGCTAAAGTACTCCAATGTATATATAAATCATGACCCTGTGATGACCTTGACCAAGTTTATGGCAAGGTCAACATGGGTTGCCTATGCATCTGAATTGGGAAAACTGTTAAAATGTCATTTGAAGGAAAAAGCCAACAGGAAATTGGCAAATGGACAGAATATTGAAGATTCTGAAAAAAGAAAATGGCCCAAGGGCTTCATCTGCCCCTGCACTGGAGTTAAATACCATAATATTCAAACATGTTTATTGGTATATGCAGCTGATCTCAGGTGAGCGTTTACAGGACCATTGGTTCTCTGGTTTTAAGTTTCCTCAATTGCTTCACTTTATAGCGTTTAAGATATGAACTATGATAACTTAATTTGAGCTCAACCATGTAAAAACGACAAAACAAAAAGAGACATATTGACATTTGGACTTGCTGGTTACCACTCTGGTCACCCTCTATGAATGCCAGCACAAGACTTATCGCAATCATTTCGATTTATACATTGTACTTGCCTTGTAGAAATACATCCTGAGTTCAGTTTAACAGTCAACAATGTTTGAGTCCCATGGCGACAACACTTTCAGGGTAATACATGTATACCGGTTTTGCTCAAGTACAAAACCCAACAAATATAGGAATCGAACACAGGACACTTTGTTTCTGGTCAATTCCTACAATCCACCACTGGGCTTCTGCACTCACCTTTGTTCTAATTAATCTATTCACCATCGATTTATGTGGCATGCGCTCATATTGCCACGGTGCGTACTCGTGGCCCTTACTGTATATATATGTGTCCCGAAATAAACTGAAAACTTCATATGACCCATTTCTTACACAAAATTAGTGTACAAGTATGAACTATAATACTTTGTTTTAAACACAGTATCCTCCCTTTTACTAGTGTATTGTGCCTTGTATACAATGAGGTTTTGACATTCGACATGCATGTACGTGTTCCAAACCATCCTTACATGTGGATTTTGGAAGGCACATAACATGCTGTTTAACTCAAAACGGTTAGCAATGCAAAAGAACCCCGTCAATTATTGACAATGTCGACACACTTGTGAACATGTACGTTGCTGTACTGTTCGTATTCAATCGAATATCGTATCGACCCGGTGAAGGTCGTATGTTGTTTCGACTAAATTGATTTCAACGAAACGGCGTCCTATTGACGTAATCGAAAATTCACTGATGCTTCTAGCAGTGTCATTACCACAGGCGATTAAATGTCTAAAGAAGAGTTGAAGCCGA
Source organism: Rugalucina vietnamica (assembly GCA_964017185.1). Classification (NCBI taxonomy): domain Eukaryota; kingdom Metazoa; phylum Mollusca; class Bivalvia; order Lucinida; family Lucinidae; genus Rugalucina; species Rugalucina vietnamica. Next base: position 12,160,428 of record OZ024871.1, on the reverse strand, counting down.
TTGCAACACACGACACGAATAAAACACGTAACTTAAACGATTATCATACAAAATTGAAATTAAAACAAATATTTATACTACTTGAAAGGAAATAAATACATACAAATTAAAATGAAATTTAAACAATAAAGCTTTTGTGACTGTCGCGACTAAAACGATCATTGAAACAAAAACAAAGTATTGATAGGACTTGAAATGATATAAAAACATCCAAATTAAAATTAAATTTAAAACAAAAAAGAACTTTTGTGACTGCCATCTTTTTCGCCGCGAAACACCGCGAAACACCGTGTAGCACCGGTCAATTGATTTTTATGCATAATGACAGGTATACTTTTTCTCCGTGTTCCGCCACGAAATTTCGCCGGCGAAATTCCGCGCTGACTTTTATTTTTCACACCATTTCGCCGCGAAATTTTACAATTAGCCATTAACAAATTAGCCGTTAAAACGGCTAATTTGGGTTTTTAGCCATAACACCACTGCATAGAGATTCTACACAACACCCCAACTAAGGCAAAGTGGAGAACTACAGTACACAAGGCAGTTAGGAAATACTGGTCTGATAGGATTCAAGCTGTGGTTCCATTATACCCAAGTCTCAAATGGTTAGAGTGTTCTAGACAGTGTGCAAATAACAATCCACTGATAGTGTCATCTGGCAGTCTTTGAGATGTTGCGCGTATAGCTACATACACCTGAAGATAGTCACGGGAACATACATTCTTCAAACAAATCGGGTAGCTTTTAACCAGAACCAGATTGATCCAACATGTATGCTGTGAAAGTCTGGTGAAGAGACTCTTAGTAGACATTTCCTACTGGAGTGTGAAACCTTTAGCTGTGTCAGACACCCAAGAGACTTGAAGTATTCAATATTGCCTTAAAGACAGTAATTAACATAAACCTCAGTAACAAGGATACATTAATACAAATCATAACAGACTGTACTGTAGTAGTTGATCCCAAGATTGTTGGTGAAGTTATCCCCCTTGGTAGAAGACTATGCTATGCACTACATACAGAGAGATATAAGAGACTGTCAATCATTCCCAGAAGAAAACGCAATAAAAAGTCAGTATAGACTTCAACAGTACAAAAGGCTGTGGTATGCAGACATTTTAGAGACTTTTTAAGTTGTAAATACAGTGATGGTGCATCATTTTAACCCTGGTTGTAAAGAAAGACAAACATTAAGTCACAATTAATACAGACTGTGAAGTGTACATAACGTTTACTCAAGAAGAGGTGCGTCGAACATGGTGGAAGATATACCAACCAACCAACCTATGGCAGCACCCATGGAAAGCAGTCTTCTATTATTTTTTTAGTTTCAAGACAATTTTAGAAGAGTAGAGTAAGGAGACATGATTTCACACACTTTTTAAGCTTTTCTTGAGGTCACTGCAAATCACTTCAACTTGCCACACAACTGTTGTTGTGTATACGTAGATAGACAAGTTTATCACAAAATACTGTACATTTTATGATGTCTAAGTGTTACGTCATTCGATACACATGCTATTTTGCATCCGATTGATTGGCATAGTTTTCTCACTGTTGGGGGACATGGTTGACACACACTGTTATTTTATTCTTTGAACAGTCTATGGTAATTTTATAAACTGTATTGTATACAAAGTCAGATAAAGCAAAGACCTTGCTGAAAAATTTACATTTATAAATGCAATACAATGTATTTTTGTGCACCCATCAAGCGTAAAATCGCTCAAATAGGCTGAGTAATAAGATCATGTTTATTTAAGTTTCCCACTGCATGTAATGCACCAGTCATTTTTAACTGGGGAAGGGTGGGGGATAGCCTGGCTAAAGTGGGGCAATTACTTTTAGAGTATCCCCGCAGTGCAGGGGAAATCAAATGGGGTTTTGACATTAGGATCCTTACCCCAGGGAGATTTAATATTGTTAAGGGTGGGGCAAAGTTCAAGGTTTTGACCTCCAGTTTGCCCCCTGGGGCTGGGGCTTATAGCAGGACACTGAAAGCTGAAAAGTCATAATCCCGGCCTTCCCCGTAGGTGGGGGAGCAGTGGTTACAAATGACTGGTGCTGTGGTACATAACATGAAAAGGTTGGGATTAAGACATGAAAGTTATCCTTGCAGCCTATGAAAGCTTTAATCCAATGTAAACATTCTAAACAGGTTGGTGAGCAACTAAGCATACAATTACAGGGAGGCGATTCAAATGATACTACCTGTGCTGTCGTCAGAGATGCTACTGCATATATTGCTGTCGTCCGAGGATTCCGTTTTATGTTCGACTAGTATGGCTGTCGTTATGCAAACATGACACACAAAACAGCAAATTGCGATGGAATTTAAAGGATGCGAAAAAAACGGTCTTTGGGGTTCCGACCAGTTCCGACACAAACCGGTTCAGCAGTCACTGAAGAAGACCAGAAGCTTGGAATTTAGGATTTAAGAAAAAGAGGAATTGTACTATCCATGTAGCAAAGTGGCTGAGCAGTTACTTCATAGCTGATCTGCGTCTTTGTTTTCACACAGGCAAAAATCCTGTTTTCTCATGACGCGGCTCATTTTGTATCGGACCTGTGTTTCATCATATATGCAGTGAAGTATCCTCAAGATAAAGCTCAAATATGAAAATTTGTTTGATCCCTGCAGTTGAGATTTGAAATATCAGGTGCATTTATTGGCGCGTAGACTACTCTAAAGTTTGAGACTGACCTACTTACATAATTAAATTACAAGACAACTCATACACCTCTCTACAACTGCAACTGCACGTTTGAGTCTAGTGGCTTGACCATTGTGTTAGTAGGATTACGAGTCGTTTCGCCAAAAACAGTGTAAACACCCCAAAACACCCATGCAAACCTCCCTTTGGTTGGAAACATTTGTACCAATGGTGCAGTAGTACCAAAAATTGGGCAAATTGTTAAATTCGTGGAACTGGTGCATTATTGCATTCTATCTAAGCAACAAAGGAATGAAATGAACTGACGGTATTGTGACGCTATATGGTCAGGTATGAAAGCTTTGACCGCGCCCCACCTGCTGTGTAGCCAATTACATTCTATCCAAGCCACTACGGAATGAAATGAACCGACAGTATTGTGACGGTCGATTGTCAGGTTTGAATGCTTTGACTGGGCAGCGTTTTATTTCTGTTCAGTCAAATGAATCACAATGAAATGGGAGTACCGTATGGTCAGATTCTTTGACATTCTAGTTTATATATGCGAAGCGTAGACCAAGCTTTTTGTTAAAGCTTATACTTGCAGGGCTTTTTCTTTATACAAAACTGGGTCCGGTTTCCGGTACCAAATTTTTTCCCAATTGGCTGAAAAAATTCCCAATTGACCTGGAACATTCCCAGTTAGCAGAAAAATCCCAATTTAAAAGGTAAATTTTCCCAACATTGCTTAAAATTGCACTATTTTTTCCCAAAATGGTCATATTTTTTCCCCAAATCACACAATTTTTTCCCAATTTCATCGGTACCAAAAATTTCCCAAAAAGGTCAGAAAAAGCCCTGACTTGTAATATTTATGATTGAATAGAGGTTATTGATTATATTTCTGAATAAACATTCTGTTTATGCCTTTAATATAAAATGTAAAAATTAAATTTAATTAGTGATTATTGGGTCAAGCTATTTAACACAAAATACTAATGGTAAACAATGGAACTTGTATTTAATAGATTTTTTTTCTACCCAACTCATTGCATAGTCAATAAATGTAAATGTAATATGTATTGAATGGTTTTAAACATGTCTTATCTTGAAAAGTTTTGAAGTAAATTTACAAACAAATAATTCTTATTTCAACCCATTAGGTTGTGATCAAACATAAAAGCCTGTGTGGTGAAACCATAAATGTTTCAGTTTTAAAGTGGATTAAAATTTTTAAATGACAAAGATTATAAGTTTGAATAGTTGTAAATATAAATAGGTACTTACTTCCTTTTTAAGGGTCAGGAGGATTTAAGTAGCGCGAACAAAATTTGGGATTTGATAAATTTGGTAAGATTTGTAAAATATTTGTTAAGACTATAAACAGAAAAGGTACAAGTAGGCAAAACCTTTTTCATGTTCAACTCAGCTGAGCATAAAAGTTATACTGCGTATTAATACTGAAATAGCCCAAATACATTGAAATTTTAGGTTTAAGTAATCCTGCTTATAAATGTTAAAATGTCAACAATTGTTGGCATTTTAACATTTATGAGCAGGATAAATTTTAGTTTCAGCTGAGCTGAGCATGAAAACATTTTTATTTTATAACTTCGAAAATAGACCCTTGAGCCTAAGTTGAGGTTTTCTGCCAAATGAGAATATCAAACTACATGTACTTGTAGCCTTTGGTAACATTGAAAGCTTAATGCTTAAAATACAGTATGTGTTTCATTCTACAGGCCGTATTTCATTTAAGCTTAATGAGCTTAATTACTTGTATGTTCTGCCTTGTTTGCACTTTGCAAATAAAATATTTTAATGTTGATAGCAAATAATGTAAATTACATACTTGTACTGATAAACTGTTACACCCATAGGGTATGTAACCCAAAGTGCTGCAATATAGCATCACCAAACTTAACAAATTATGGCTTTTATCATATATAATATTTACATAAAATATGTTCTTTTTACATATGCGATACAGACAAGATTTACATGCAGGTTTTGTGACACAGTATCTCGAAAGCTGCATTAGATAATAAATTGTCAAAACCCATATGACTCCCTTGGTAGAAAAGGCCATATCACTCATCACTTACAAAGCCTTTCATGAGACCCATATCATCCCTAGAGGATAAAAACCATATCACCTCATTCAGAGCACTCAGCTCTTATCATAGTGTTTGATTTGTTAGGTTTTTTTTGGTTTTATGTCCCATTCAAGATTATTTCATTCATGTTGGAACCTACCTTCGATTTGTGCTAAGGCGGAAATAATATGCGCTGTACTGCACACATCCTCGGTTACCCAGGTGCGATCCATTACGTCAAACTTCATTCATCACGATGAATGTAGGTTACGGAATGCAGTGCGCCTGGGTGACCGAGGATGTACTGCACAATTTGAAGGAAGCAACAAAATAAATAAATAAAACGTATTAAATGACTAAATACACACTGTACAACCGACTGACTGGAAGACAGATTACTGACTGGAAGACAGATCAAGTGAAACTTGTTGGAAAGAGGTTTAGATTTCTTGTTTGTAAAAATCAAAAACTGAATCTGTTGTGCCCTGATGTTGATGGAGAAAGTCTTTGGTGTTTGGGGATACTCTAGCAGCAACCATAATTTATTTCGTGCCCAAATAAGACTGCTGTCAATCCATGAAAATTATTTTTTCAGAATTTTTTATAATTTTCTTTTTTCTGCTCCTGCCTTATGTCTACAAAGCAAAACATATGTGCGGTAGCTGCATAGCTGATCAGGGCCTTTGTTTTCTCTTTGTTTTCACATACATGTATAATACAATTCCTCTACTTCTCAAATCTTAAATTTCAAGCTTGTAGTCCTCTGCTGTGACCTTACAAGCTGGTTTGTGTTGGACCTGGTGGGAAACCCCGAAGACTGGTTTTCTGGTACTGCAGCGTCCTAGTATGGCTTTTCTGATATGTCTTTTATTATGTACATGTAAATGCATGTGTGTAGGTTTTAAAGTGAAATCTAGAGAGCCTTGATAGAGGTTTTGATACAGTTCTAAGACTATAAATTTGGAGAGAGCAAACAACATTATGGCCTTATTATTGCCTTATTATTGTCTCCTTACCTTGTGAAGTAGTTACTCAAGGTTTATTGTCCATTGATTGTAAACATTTATTATATGATGGATTAAAATGATATGGAATGCCATGAATATTTAATTGAAACCACAATAAATGCCACAATGGAGTGGGTTCAGTCAAAACTAAACCATGAAATCAACAGACTAGCTTAAGAGCCCTTAATCCCTTACTTACTTACTTCCTTATTCTGTACCCACACTTGCTCTGATCTGTACCCACAGTTACTTAAGAGACTGCTCAGGAAATTATCCGAGATTTAACCAAATATCCCTGTTCAGCACAGGTGTGTGCAGGGGTATGAGGGATAAAAAACCCCTCAGCCTGTGCTATTCCCTAGCCAAGGTGAGGGTTTCATGGTTGCACTGACTAGTGCATAACTGATGAGTCAATAAAGGCTGGATTCTATTTAACTAATAATAATTTATTGATCAGTTATAGTCTCTTTATTTCCTCATGAATTTAGCATATTATTCTTCATAAACACTGATTAGGTCATTGATTAATTGATAAATTGGCAATACTTGAACATCATGCTATTAGTTCACCTGAAATGAATATCCATAGCTAAGCCGGGCATCCTTGAGTTCACAATTTCAAGGTATTCAGTTGAATGTCTGATCAAATTTTAGTTAAACATCATTGTGCTGGGAACTGCCGACTTCAGATTTTGTTTGTTCATTTATTTTGTTGCTTAATGAAGTTAATGTACGAGTAGCAAGAATGTTCATATCCATATATTTCACTTCCATTTTTAGCTCACCTGAGCCGTCAGGCTCACAAGGTGAGCTTATGCTCCGTCCGTCCGTGCTCCGTGCTCCATGCTCCGTCCGTCCGTCCGTCGTCCGTCCGTCGTCCACCATTTTCAAAGATCTTCTTCTCTGAAACAGCTTGGCCAATCAAAGCCAAATTTTACATGAAGCATCTATGGGAAGGGGGAACCAATGTGTATATAAATAATCCAGGTCAATGACCAAGATGGCCGCCATGCCCATATATGGTAAAAACCCTTTAAAAATCTTCTTCTCCGGAACCACTGGACCGATTTCAACCAAACTTGGCATGAAGCATGGATGACTCAAGTACTACAATGTGTATATAAATCATGACCTTGCGGTGACCTTGACCTATTTTACGGCAAGGTCAACATAGGTCGCCTTTGCATTTGAATGGGAAAAATTGTTAAATTGTCATTTAAAGGAAAAATCTTGCAGAAAATGAGCAGTAGGACTGAATATTAATGATTCTGAAAAAAATTGGGCACCAGGGGCTCATGTGCCCCCACCCCGGGGCAATATATATGTATATCTTCATAATATTCAAACATCTTCTCCTCTGAAACCACTTGGCCAATCAAAGCCAAATTTTATGTGAAGCATCTATAGGATGGGATAACCAATCTATATATAAATAATCCAGGTCACATGACCAAGATGGCCGCCATGCCCATATATGGTAAAAACCCTTCAAAAATCTTCTTCTCCAGATTCGGTGGACCAATTTCAATGAAACTTGGCATGAAGCATTGATGGCTAAAGCACTACAATGTATATATAAATCATGACCCTGTGGTGACCTTGACCTATTTTACGGCAAGGTCAACATAGGTCGCCAATGCATTTGAATGGGGAAAACTTTTAAAATGTCATTTAAAGTGAAAGTCTTGCAGGAAATGGGCTGTAGGACTGAATATTAATGATTCTGCAAAAAATTGGACCCCAGGGGCTCATATGCCCCCAACCCGGGGCAATATACATGTATATCTCCATCACATTCAAACATCTTCTCCTCTGAAACCACTTGGCCAATCAAAGCCAAATTTTATGTGAAGCATCTATTGGATGGGACAACCAATGTATGTATATATAAATAATCCAGGTCACATGGCCACCTCACCCATATACAGTGAAAACTCTTCAAAAATCTTCTTCTCCAGAACTGGTGAACTGATTTCAAGGAAACTTGGCATGAATCATCGATGGCTCAAGTACTACAATATATAAATCATGACCCTGTGATGATTTTGACCCAGTTTATGGCAAGGTCAACATGGGTTGCCAATGCATTTGAATGGGAATAACTATTAAAATGTCATTTGAAGGGGAAAACCAGCAAGAAATGGCGATTATTCTGAAAAATGAAAATGGGCCAGGGGCTACATCTGTCCCTGCACTGGGGTTAAAATACCATAATATTCAAACATGTTTATTGGTATATGCAGCAGATCTCAGGTGAGCGTTTACAGGACCATTGGTCCTCTGGTTTGTGGAACTTCTACCCAGCATTGTCACCAATTTGTCAATTTGTGATATTAAATGATAAAACTATGGGACTGTGAAAAATTCAGCACCAGTCCCTTGCGACCATTGCCCCATTAGATACCTGAGATACCAGAGATGTTTTAAACCAAGGATTTTGTAACATGATTTTACAGGAACACTAGCCACAGTTCCTACATAAAGCAGAACTTGAAATCGGATACCAAACTAACTGGACCAGGTGCCTTAGCTACATCTGGAGCCGTTTGATTTGTAACAAATTCGACCCGCAATTTAATTGTTTGTCATGTCTAGCATATTTCTTTCATGAAGGTTTATCATGAAAATATTTCTATAGCCATTCTTCCTTGCCAGAGCATTCATCAGTTAGTAGTGAAATAAATGTGCTCAAAGTACTGGTAACCTGCCTGTTGCAGGCCCAGGAACTGTCTGACTAGGTTAACTGACCATTCGACTTGACCTTAAATGTTGACCGTGGGGGAGGGGGGGGGTGCATATTTAAAGCACCAATGGTCTTTTGTCTCTCACTAATAAGAACAAACTTGTTGAGGTCATAGCATAGGAATTTTTGCAAGAGCTTGTATGGGTCTCACTGGTGCATTATTCTCATTTGGAATAATATTACTGGTTGCAATAACAATTGTTTGGAATATAAAACATACTTAGTGCATTAGCTGGTATTCTTTTTTAATTAAAACACAGGAAGTAAAGTATTGGAAAAACTATTGTATGGGGTGTGTTTACATTTGGATCTAAATTTCTCTTTTGTTCATTGTTGTCTCGGACAATAAACTGTTTTTAAATGGAATGTTAATATCAATATCAATATATATCATCTGTATTTTAGGTGTTGATTATCTGATCGAGGAGAAAATGTCCTGACATGTTGTGAAACCATTAGAACATCAATAAGCATTCTGTGGCTAAGTGCAGGATTGAAGGAAAATGGCACGACGGAGGTTGGAAGAAGCTCTTCAGGCTGGGATAAATATAGGGAAAGGTAGGGCATGCAATGCTTATTACATGAAGGAAATTTAAAATTTTATTCACATGAATATTTTATTTATGATTTTTGTGTTTTAATAGCTTGAAAAGGGTCATTTTCAGTTGTTGTACTCTCCATATTCATCTTAATCCAGACTTTAAATGTTTCTCATGCTCTTTTATTCTTCTAGAAACAATGGTTACATCCTATGGGTGGTTCGTCTCTGTATTACATCAGAATTAATATTAGTCATTAGTAGGACAGTCATGTTCCAGTGCTTGCCTTACAATGACAAGCACCTACTGTCTAAACACCATCTTCCAGAAACTGCATTTTTCAAAATCTCACTTTTCTGAAAGACCTCAAGAAAAATTTGACCATGTCACCATTTTGCATTCCACAAGTCTTAAAAAGTGCTGCAAAAGTTTTGAAAATCGGTTAACAAATAAAAATTTTATGCCAGAAAATAATTTTGGATAGGGCTTTTTCCATTGTAAAAATATCAGTATGGGAAGTAATTTTTTTCCCGGAAAAAAATCTAAATTGGTTATTTTTCATTTAAAATGTACCAAACCAAAACAAAATTGTATTATATGCATAGCTGAGCACCAAACGCTTAAAATTATTTAGCAGATTCGCTTGATTTTCAATTTTCAGGTGGATGGATTACCTCCCTTGCGCATGCAAAAGGCCTATTCAAAATAATTTTTTGGCATAATTATTTTACTAGTGAACCGATTTTCAAAATTTTTGCGGCACTTTTTACGACTTTTGGGTTGCAAAAAGATGACATAGTCATATTTTTCTTGTAGTGTTTCACAAAAGTGAGATTTTGAAAAATGCAGTTTCTAAAAGATGGTGTTCAGACAGTAGCAAGGTAGCCACTGATAACATTTTTTACGTCTTTGATATGACACAGCCTGGGCTCAAACCCTCAACCTCCCTCTCCCAAAGCGGATGTTCTAAGCATTACACTACCGGGACTGGTTTGAAATTTATTATTTAACATAGTCTTATTGCATAGTGTTAAAGGGGATTGGGGGTCTGAAAATGGTAAGTTTGACTGTGAGGCTCTTATCAAAAATGCAGACAAATTGAAAGTTGTAATTAAATTAATTATGCCATAGGTGTTTTTAAGATTACACTATCAACAAGTAAATAGTGCTAGAATTACGTAGTTGAAAGATAGCCAAAATTTCATACAATTTTTTTTAAACCTTTATAATTGATATGCAGTTTTCTTAAAAAGTGCACATTCATCTGTTAAAATCCTCCCTTTTAGTAAAATGAGCATCTTAATAGGCTTTTTACTGACAAAAATTTTTTCTCCAATACTGTTGACATTTTTTAACCTTAAAGTCATGCGTAAACTGTCATTGAACTTATAAATTTGATAAGAAGATTACCACAGAAAATAATTCAATTGGTCTGCAGAAACTCTTCAAACCATTTGTAAACATATATTCTTAAAATTGAATACAAAGATCACAAAGAAAATGGACATGTCGAAAATCTGTTCAGAAGCAGTACTGCTGTCGTGCAGTGTTGCTCACTAAGCCACATGAAACTAGAAACTTCTTGCCACAGTTGTACAGCTGATATTGCAAATGTCATTTGCATTTTTCAAGACACTAGATCTATGCCTGAACTATAGATGTGAAATAAAATGTATAGGCCCATATGTTTTGCAATTACTGTGTGACCTTTTACACTTTGTGATTGAAAAGGGTATTGTATTTCAAGACTAATTATAAAGGGTTTTGAAATGAACTCATTAACAAAAGTAATCAAAGAAACAAGTCAGTAAACTTTAAAATATAGCTGTACTTTTACAGCCTGTATGACTTTTTGATGTGTTAAGTATTTTCGCTAATTGCATCTGGATATACAGTAAAGGCCATTAGAATAAATGTTTTTGTTGGTTATTTTAAATGTCTTTGTCAAAAATCTTTTGTCATGTCGGGACAGATTCAGTGCTTCCTTGATCCATACTTAAACTGAATGTTATTCAGAAATGAGCAGCTGCATCAGAAAACCAACAATCTGCATATGCAAAACCAAAGGCGCAGATCAGCTGTACAATAACTGCACATCTGATCAGCACCTTTGTTTTGCTACACAGATAATACAATCCCTCTTCTTCTTAAATCCGAAGTTTCAAGCATCTAGCCTGCTTCTTTGACTGTACAGGCAGGTTTGTGTCAGACCTGGTCGAAACCAATATCGTTGGTTTTCTCATGCAAAGGCTCAAATTGTATTTATGTAAGGACACATATGTACAGGATCAATCAAAGCGGTCCTGCTTCATAAACAAAGAAGGGCCTCACCCATTTGGGCCTAAAAAAATAGATGGGCTTCTTGTGCCTCCAGGCAAAGTTTAAACACTATTGACTGACCATCTGATTACTGGTTAACCGCTCAGGTCTGAGCCTGCCCAGAAAAAGTGGTTCAAGTCAAACCATTCATACATACAAGCATTTTGTGGCTTAGATGGATGGTTATATTACAAGCACTTTTTGGATGTAATGACATCCTCATATGGGGTACAAGTCTCATAAAATGGAGGCAATGTCCTGAAAGGACCTTAGCTGTTGACTGGGAAGTAAAGCATCAATTCAAACAAACATAAACTAAGAAGCAGCTTGATCATTATGAAGTATGGGGCATCATATATGTAAATACTTAAACAATATATAAATCATTGTAGGAAAGAGTTTCCCTGACAAGTTTACATCAGTGAGTGTAGACCACGATATCAAGCTAGAACAGGAATGTGATGGCATTTACTCTCTACAGTATTCCTTTGATGGGAAATACCTGGCGGTGGGCTGTGGCAATGGTACTATTAGGGTAAGATTATCATGTTGAAAAAAATAGTTTCACTAAATTAGCTGCTCATGAGAAAACCAACAATCTGCATATGCGAAAACAAAGGTGCAGATCAGCTTTGCAGTAACTGCGAAGCTGATCAGCGCCTTTGCTTTCGCTACACAGATAGTACAATTCCTCTACATTCTAAATCCAAAATTTCCAGTCTCTAGCCATCTTCTGTGCTTGTACAGTCTGGTTTGTGTCGGACCTGTTTGGAAACCACATTGTTGGTTTTCCCACGAGGCGGCTCAAATGTTAATTCTAAGAAGTATCAGGATTATTTAAGGTATGAAGTATTTTTAGCTCTCTCTGAATTATGAAGTACATTAGACCGGTTAGCCGTTAGAAATATGCTGCATTGGTTCCTGCCAATTTGAGCTCTGTTTATTCTGAAACCTGGTATGAAACATTTCTCAGGCACATTTTGCTCAACAAAACCTACCCTACATCTTAACTCTCCTGTCTCATTTTCAGTTATATGAAACAGCCACGGGGAAAAAGTTACCAGATATACGGAAATCCAGATACGGGGGTTTTCCCATTATGACATTACGATTTCACCCTAAAAATCCTGCATTAATGTACGCAGGTACCTCTGAAGGACAAGTATTAAGTTGTGATGTGTCAGAATTTGTGTGTGATGGAGACTCTGATCATAAACAAACATTAGAAAGTTGTAAAGATGAAAGATGGACTGAAATTATTAGAGGTAGGTAGGAAATCTAACAAATTCTTCCATCAAAAAAGGCCAGGTATGATGTTGGGCCATCATTACAAAAATGTTTGTTTGCAATTGCCTATCCAGGGGTTGAAGGAGTGGGTAGGTAGGTCAGATTTTTTTTGATTTTTTTTTGGATTTTTTTTTTGCCATGTGGAAAAATACCTTACAATAGTCCCAAATGAAGTCGGCCCGAATCGTCCATGATAACGACAACGCAACGGCCAACGGACGAAAATCATTATGGAACTGAAGAACTGAACCCAGCTGAAGAAATAAAAAAAACACAACAAACTCTGGAGAAGCAAAAAAAATTTTTGAGTCGGCAGAAAAAGGGTGGGTCGGGCGGCAATTGCAAACAAACAAAATTTTGTTTTAGGCCTTGGTCATTACCAAGATTGAACAGATTTTTTGGTCATGTACTGCCACAATTCATCTTGCAAGAATTACCTGAAGAAATGCACCAGTCATTTGTACCCCCCCCCCCCAACACACACCTACTGGGAAGGGTGAGAGGCAGGGGGAAATGACAGGTTTTGACATTAGGATCCTTACCCCAAGGAAATTATTTATGGCAAAGGGCAGGGCACAGAGCATTATTTTAACCACCAGTGGGGTGGTGCTTATAGCAGGACAATGAAAACTGAAAAGTCATAATCCCCTTCCTTCCATGTAGGTGGGATGGGGGGAGGCAGTGGTTACAAATGACTGCTGCATAAATTGTGACATGCTTTGAGCTGGTATGCAATAGTGAAAATGGCAATAGTGAAATCAATTAAAACACATAGAATTGTTCATCAGTACGTTGGAAATTACTTTCTATTTAAAATTATCTCAAGCTAGCAGCAATTGCAATTTAAAGCACATTTTCTTTTTTTCCATCGGCACGAGCACTCCCAGCTACCTTCCTACTAGTTATGCCCAGTTATGAGAAATAAACATCTGCTCAGAAATATTCAATTCACCATTGCAACAAATCAATGGTGTGACAAAATAAATGAAACAGTAAATTGAGTTCTTAATTGCTTAGAAAGTGTTTTTATCAGATGAATTTATTGGCTTCTCTTTCCTGCTATTGGGAAGAAATTTCCTGTTTTATGTGAAGAAAAACGTAAATTGTCAAAGCACTCTATAAAATGGGACATAAATCTTAAATATTAAAAGAAAAAGATGATTACACTAACAAATCCTAGTGTTTTATGAATAAAAAAGAGACAAAGTAAGAATAGAGGGTCCAGTAAATGGTACAACTAAATTTAAAATCTTAACCCAGTCACTAGGCAGAGAAGAAAGAACGATACAAGACATTATAAAAATTAAACCAGCATGCGTGAAGAGCAAGATTGCTTCCCAGCAAGGTTACCATGTGGCTGTCAACACACCGTAAGAAAGATATTCTTCATGCCTTGCTGCTTTTAAAATTGAGTGGCACTCTACCAGCACATGTTATTAGATCACACAAAAGAAATAGACCCTTAAAATGCACATCTTAGCCAATTGCATTTGCAATTCTGAAGGACCAGATGTGAGTGGGAATATTGAACCTCCAACTGGATTCATCAAGTTCACCTTCTTAAACTGATATTCAGTGCTTTTAAAATTGAAATAGAATTTCTTTAAAAGTTTTTGTTTTTCTTCTTTTGCTTTAAATTATGTTGTTTTTTTTTGTTATTTTATTCCAGAGAAAAAGCATGATGAGAAGAATGAGATCAACTGTTTAGATTTTGATTATTCCTGTACACAGTTTGCTACAGGAGGAAAAGATCTGAGCATCAGAATATACGATGCTACAACTAACCAGGTAAAATAATGGTTGCTGTGGATTAGATTGAAAGTCGGAGATCATTGAAAATATACCAAAGTCAAAATTTATGTCTAAATAGGCATCAGAAACGATTTTCAGCTTTTATAACTAAAATGGAATCCCCTATCAAAATCATGGTCACATATAGCAAGTTTATTGCAGACAAATTTGTTTTGATAAAAACAACAACAACAACAAGCACTAAATGAACCACATTATGGGTAAAGCTGTTTTTTTTTTTTTTTTTTTTTTTTTTTTTTTGCATTATAAGAAAACAGAATTACGAACTGGTTTTCACCACAGAGCTTATCACCAGTTCTTTCAACATTTGAATTTTAAAGCATCAGATCATCCAGATGTTGTATGTCGGACTAGGTCTGAAAGCTGGAAGACATGCTTTTTTGCATCATCATACCTCTTAGTCAGGTCTCAGCCTCTAGTGATGGTGTTTAATTTCTTACAGGTCATTACAGAATATACAGGGTATGACAATACCAAAGACCCTACAGACTGGCAGGCCTCCGGGAATGCCATGAGAGTGTTTGCACTGAGATGGCACGATAAATATGATCATATCTTCGTCACAGGAGGCTGGGATAGGCAGCTCAAGGTCAGTGAAATCATGTTGTCTTTTGCTTCACTAGGAAAGTGCAATTGGCTATGAAAAAAAGGCTATGATCCTATTTTCATTATGGAGTGTGCGGCCATTATGCAGAGTAACACACTGAAGTACATCTATTTAGCTGTTAAATAACACCTTTTGTGGTTTTGTAATTTTCCTTTATAAAAAAAAAAAGAGAACGAGTCCAGAAAATGGTTCAAAATGTCAACTTTCCATGTATTGACTAAAAAGATGTTATCTTACATGATAGTTACTTTTAGGGCAACAGCAAAGGTTTTCTTAGCTGGCTTTACAGAATGGTATTTCCAGGAGTGCAGTTATTCTTGATTTGCCGAACGTAATTTATGGGTTTCAGTCTGTTATTAAATACTATTTCATATTCGTTCCAGATCTGGGATTCTAGGTCAGCCAATGATCCAGTGAGAAGAACTATACATGGTCCACACATCTGTGGAGATGCTTTAGATATGAGGGTAATGTGTCCTAATAAATTGTCTTAGATTTTTTTTTTTTTATCAATTTTACTGATACCAAGCAACTGATCATGTTGTCAGCTACTAGGAACATATGTGTATTCCAATTTTGTGTGTCAATCACTTCATTTTTTTATCTCCCTTTACAGCTTCCATTTTGTTTACCATTTTATCGAGTCATACAATTGTAGCCTGTGTTAAAAGATGAACTGTGAGCCATCATAAATCTGCAAGCATTTCCCGCCACTGGCCACAATTTTTCACTAGAAATGTAAAGTAGGGTATTAAAGATACCTCTATTATTTTACAGGACTATACCATTCTGACAGGCTCACATGAAGGAAAGAAAGAAGCCTTACAGTTGTGGGAGTATAGTTGTGAAGATAATAAACCTATGAAAAATATAGACTTTCCGTCCAACGGCAAGGGAGCATTCCTGTATGCCGCCAGGTTCTGTGACAACGATGTTGTGTTGGCAGGAGGCAGTGGGACCAACAGTGCTAAGGCTATCAACCATGTAGAAAATAAGGTAAGATACTCAAGTACTTTGATCAAATGGTCAGACTGCTGAGATTGGTCTGATCTTAGTTTGTATCATTTTTCGGGATTTATTTGCTTACACCTGAAAATGAAAGGATAGTTTTGACTAGCCTTGCAATAGAACTTTATATTTCATGCAACAGTGCATTTAAAAACATTCATTGTTTTCATCTGCAGAGATAAAACTCTTTGATAGAAAAAAATACATGGTCAAATTTGACACTATTATTTTCCATGGTCAAATTTGACACTATTATTTCTTACATTTAAGGATTAATTAATGTTCTAGGGAAGTTATTATCATGTCCCTATTGATAATGAAATCAAACGCTCCAGATCTGCCTTCATTGTCATTATTTGGACTTCACAATGGTTTCATTCCCTTTGCAACTTCTGACAAAAGTACACATCATTGCTCAAAACCTGGCACTCAAAATTCAGGAAGTTGACAGATTGCATTGATTTTCATTACAGGTAATAGGCGAAATAAAGTTCCAGCACCCAGTTCACGCTATAGACTGTACAGCGGGGGGACGGATATTTGCAGTAGGGGATGGTGGGCATGGAGGCAGGAGCTTGAAGATGTGCAGTCTCAGATAAATGCTTGGTTCATAGACAATAGTAGTGATTAAACTGACAGTCATATTGGTAGCCTTCAACCGTGAATAAGTGTTATGGGAGCTGAAAAATGGAAATAATAAGAAATTCAGAAATTATTGGCTGATCATAGATTTAATTTAAGGATATTTTTTGGTTCCAATATTTCTCCATGAATCTAAGTTTATATTACTGTATGGTGGTGAGTAATTTGGACAAAATGATTTTCATGGAGAAATGAAGCTTTTTTTCTTTAATTACCCTCTATTTGTTCTAATAACTATGCTAGATGTTAACTTTGTTAAAAGTATTGACACCATTTGCTGTAATTTAAACTGATACTTTAGAAGCTTTAATTTTTTGCATTTCATGCCACATACAGTATTATCATTTTTGTCATGTATTAATTTCAAAACCCATTTAAGTCATGGCGCTGCTCATTTTTATATATGTCTCATTAAGTTGAAAATCCTATAAACATCCATGTGCATGTAGCTTTAAGCTCCTCATGCAAAATCAATCACCAGCTGAAATTACTTTTATGCGCATTTTGGTGCAGTGTATATAGTGTGGCAAGTTCCAATACTTGACTGTGCCACTGAAGATGGCCAAAGTGAGTTACCTCCCTTTTGTGAAAAGTGGATATTTGTTTCTCACAAGATTTTTCCGTCCAGAAATATTAAGCTTAAATATAGATGCTGTTATCTTTTTGTGACATGTTCAATATCAAAATAACATTCCAATGCATTTCATTCTTGTATGTTTTTGTGTAACATTTGACTGCTGACTTTTCATTTTGATAGTTCACTTGTGTCCTGAGAAAAGCTGCCTTTTGCATTTGCATCGGAGAGAGTGGTGCCTAATGGTCAAAGCATCAGACTCTAGATTGAAAGGTTGGTGGTTCGAACCCATCTGGGTCTGAGTTGTGTCTTGAGCAAGACTGTTATACTTGTTAGTGCCAGGAAGCAGCAACTGTCATGACATGATTGAAAAGTTATTTATCATATGATGCCGCTGTTTTCCAGTGGATAACGTCATGTCATAAAAATCATATGACCACACGTGTAATAACACTTTTGCGGGAATACGTAACGTCATTGGCGACGTCCGTAACAACAATATAAATTTTCATTGGAAATATGGCCACTTTAAAAGCGATAAAAACCTATTTTAGAAGTCATATGATAAAACGAATCTTACACTCGTGGTCGTTTCATATGAAATTTATTAAACCCGCCGAAGGCTCGTTTAATAAATTTCATATGAAATGACCACTTGTGTAAGATCCTCTATTGACTGGAGGTTAAACCTCAAAACAAACATATGATGTTGCTTTATGTTTTAATTGATCAAACAGAAAGCATATATGATGAAAATTATGATTTTTTGCTAATTGCTATATGAGCCACCGCATGGGAAAACCAACAATCTGCATAGACGAAAACAAAGGAGCAGATCAGCTTCGCAGTAACTGCGAAGCTGATCAGTGCCTTTGTTTTCGCTTGTACAATTTCTCTTCTAACTGAATCCAAAATTTCAAGCTTCTAACCTGCATCTGTGACTGTACAGGCTGGTTTGTGTCGCATCTGTTCAGGACCCAGATTGTTGGTTTTCTCATCACAGGTTCATATGTTAAGGCAAAACTTGTGTGTACTGCTTTGGTTCTTGATAATCCATGGCATGTCCTTTATGGAGGGTCAATTTAAAACTTAAATAATACATTACAAAAATGCTCCTTATATTTTACTTGCATTTTTGAATATTAACAAATTATCATTATTTACAAGTAACATTCCGTCCAGTCTACACTATAACGAATCCTGTTCTAGAGAGAACATTTATTGCTATATACCAGCAAACATTTTCTCTATAGCAAACTTATTATATATGATATGTTTCTGTTTACTCTCATCCATTTTTGAATTGAATAAACAATGTGAACATTGCCTTTGTGTTGGTTATCTAATTATACTGGGTTTCTCTCTCGCATGAATTCAGTCTTCGTTTACAATACTGCTTTCTGCAAAAACATTTTTGGTAGGAGCGCGGTGATGTAGTGGTAGAGTCTGAATCAAGAGGTCCTGGGTTCGATCCCCACAGACGTCACCGTGTTGTGTCCTTGAGCAAGACTCATTAACTCCCTACAGTAGTTACAGTACTGGTTAAACCCTGGAAAATTTGCTCTGTCCCAACATGACTGAAAAATTGTTGACTGGGATGTTAAGCCTTAACACAAACAAACAAATACATCAGAAGTTTTATGTTGATCTATTTTTGGTTGAAAAAGCATTTTTTCTCATACCAGGTCTTCAATTACAGTAGGATTGTCAAAGCCATTTGCTCTGTCCTTGGTAAAAAGCCTTAGAAATTATAAGCAATAGGATATCGGAAAGAATGGGGTGTCAAGCGGAGAAAGTGCTGTCAGGCACTTGTCTGGAAAAAAAGATATATGAGCCTATGCATGAGAAAAACAATTTGGGTTTATGACCAGGTCCGACAAACCAGGCTGTACAGTCACAGAATAAAGCTAGAAGCTTGAAACTTTGGATATAAGTAGAAGAGGAATTGTACTATCCGAGTGGCGAAAACAAAGGCACTGATCAGCTTCGCAGTTACTACGAAGCTGATCTGCGCCTTTGTTTTCGCATATGCAAATTGTTGGTTTTCTCATGTGGAGGTTGATATTTTTCCTATGATCACACTGATTATCCAGAGACAACCAACATGACTGAGAACATAGAAGACAGATGAAATCATTAAGTGACAATAGGGAGTATCAGGTAAATGCCTGGCTTGGAACAACTTACCATGGATCAGAATGTTTCATTGTAATGCAATGTTCATTTGTAACCACGGCCACCCCAGCCCTGGGGGAGGGCGGGGGATAGCCATGACCAAAGTTTTGCCACAGCAGGGGATATGCCAGGGTAAATACCCGGGGTTTGCTTTATATATGCAAAAAGGGTCGTGAAATGAAATGATAGCAGGCTGGGGGGAAAAACAGTAGTGGTTTTACCAACGAGCAGTCCTCGCAGGGTGGGGCTTTTAGCAGGGATTTGCTGGACCAAAAGTTAAGTCCTCGCAAAATGACTAGTGCATAAATAGTTCCAAGACAAAACAATATTTACAACCTATAGCCTTTTTAGCTCACCTGAGCCGAAGGCTCACAGGTGAGCTTATAGTATACCCATGCTCCGTCGTCCGTCCGTCCGTCGTCCGTCGTTCACAATTTCAAAGATCTTCTCCTCTGAAATTGCTTGGCCAATCAAAGCCAAACTTCATATGGAGCATCCTTAGGAAGGGGGAACAAAAGTTTATATAAATGGTCCAGGTCACATGACCAAGATGGCCGCCATGGCTATAAATAGCAAAAACCTTTAAAAAATCTTCTTCTCCAGAACCAGTGGGCCGATTTCCGTGAAACTTGGTATGTAGCATTGGGGATGTGGGCCCATCATAGTTTATATAAATCATGACCCTAGGATGACCTTGACCTATTTTACGGAAAGGTCAACTTAGGTCGCCAATGCATTTGAATGGGAAAAAATGGTAAAATGCTATTTAATGGGTAAAACTAACTGGGAATAGGCAAATGGACAGAAGATTAATGTTAATGGAAAATTTTAGCCCCTGGGGGGTGTCTGCCCCTGCCCCGGGGCTATATACATGTATATTTCCATAATAATGAAACATCTTCTCCCCTGAAACCGCTTGGCCAATCAAAGCCAAACTTCATATGGAGCATCCTTGGGAAGGGGGAAAGAAAGTTTATATAAATGGTCAAGGTCACATGACCAAGATGGCTGCCATGGCTATAAATAGAAAAAAACTTTAAAAATCTTCTTCTCCAGAACCAGAAGGCCAATGATTTTGAAACTTGGTGTGAAGCATCAGTGACTGGAGTTCTACAAAGTTTATATAAATCATGACCCTGGGATGACCTTGACCTATTATACGGCAAGGTCAACATAGGTCGCTCATGCATTTGAATTGGGAAAAGTGTTAAAATGTCATTTGTAGGGAAAACCTTGCAGGAAATGGGCAAATGGACTTAATTTTGATGATTCTGAAAAAATTTGGACCCCAGGGGTCTGTCTGCCTCCACCCTGGGCAATATACATGTATATTACAGTGATATTCAAAGATCTTCTTCTCTGAAACTGCTTGGCCAATCAAAGCCAAACTTTATGAGGAGTATTGTTAGGAAGTGGGAATGAAAGTATATATAAATGGTCAAGGTCACATGACCAAGATGGCTGACATGGCTATAAATGACATAAATAGCAAAAACCTTTAAAAATCTTTTTCTCCAGAACCAGAAGGCCTATGATTTTGAAACTTGGCATGAAGCATCAGGCAATGGAGCTCTACAAAGTTTATATAAATCGTGACCCTTGGGTGACCTTGACCTATTTTACGGCGAGGTCAACTTAGGTCGCCCATGCATTTGAATGGGGAAAATTGTTAAAATGTCATTTGAAGGGCAAAACTTGCAGTAAATTGGCAAATGGACTAAAGTTTTATGTTTTCAAAAAGAAATTGACTCCAGGGGTTGCTCTGACCCGGCCCTGGGGTTATATACATGTATATTATCATTCTAGTCAAACAAGTTTATTGGTATATATCTCGGGTTTCAGGTGAGCGTTTACAGGACCATTGGTCCTCTGGTTTATAAACTATTTTCATGATTTTAGGAAACAAACTCTATAGGCCTTAGGCTTAGGTTCATTTCCTCTTTAATGTGTAAAAATATCCACCATGCTCATTCTGTTTAAATGTTGGATTTCAAATAAATATTGTTTAAACCAACTTACAGCCTTATATTGATGTCATCTGCATTGGTTGTTCTCAGTCACATTGTTGGATGTTCTCAGTCACATTGTTGGTTGTTCTCAGTCACATTTTTGGTTGTTCTCAGTCACATTGTTGGTTGTTCTCAGTCACATTGTTGGTTGTTCTCAGTCACATTGTTTGTTGTTCTCAGTCACATTGTTGGTTGTTCTCGGTCACATTGTTGGTTGTTCTCGGTCACATTGTTGGTTGTTCTCGGTCACATTGTTGGATGTTCTCGGTCACATTGTTGGTTGTTCTCAGTCACATTGTTGGTTGTTCTCAGTCACATTGTTGGTTGTTCTCAGTCACATTGTTGGTTGTTCTCAGTCACATTGTTGGTTGTTCTCAGTCACATTGTTGGTTGTTCTCAGTCACATTGTTGGTTGTACTCAGTCACATTGTTGGTTGTTCTCAGTCACATTGTTGGTTGTTCTCAGTCACATTGTTGGTTGTTCTCAGTCACATTGTTGGTTGTTCTCAGTCACATTGCTGGTTGTTCTCAGTCACATTGCTGGTTGTTCTCAGTCACATTGTTGGTTGTTCTCAGTCACATTGTTGGTTGTTCTCAGTCACATTGTTGGTTGTTCTCAGTCACATTGTTGGTTGTTCTCAGTCACATTGCTGGTTGTTCTCAGTCACATTGCTGGTTGTTCTCAGTCACATTGCTGGTTGTTCTCAGTCACATTATTGGTTGTTCTCAGTCACATTGTTGGTTGTTCTCAGTCACATTGTTGGTTGTTCTCAGTCACATTGGTTGTTCTCAGTCACATTGGTTGTTCTCAGTCACATTGTTGGTTGTTCTCAGTCACATTGTTGGTTGTTCTCAGTCACATTGTTGGTTGTTCTCAGTCACATTGTTGGTTGTTCTCAGTCACATTGTTGGTTGTTCTCAGTCACATTGTTGGTTGTTCTCAGTCACATTGTTGGTTGTTCTCAGTCACACTGTTGGTTGTTCTCAATCATATTGTTGGTTGTTCTCAGTCACATTGGTTGTTCTCAGTCACACTGTTGGTTGTTCTCAGTCACATTGTTGGTTGTTCTCAGTCACGTTGTTGGTTGTTCTCAGTCACATTGTTGGTTGTTCTCAGTCACATTGTTGGATGTTCTCAGTCACATTGTTGGTTGTTCTCAGTCACATTGTTGGTTGTTCTCGGTCACATTGTTGGTTGTTCTCGGTCACATTGTTGGATGTTCTCGGTCACATTGTTGGATGTTCTCAGTCACATTGTTGATTGTTCTCAGTCACATTGTTGGTTGTTCTCAGTCACATTGTTGGTTGTTCTCAGTCACATTGTTGGTTGTTCTCAGTCACATTGTTGGATGTTCTCAGTCACATTGTTGGCTGTTCTCAGTCACATTGTTGGTTGTTCTCAGTCACATTGTTGGTTGTTCTCAGTCACATTGTTGGTTGTTCTCAGTCACATTGTTGGTTGTTCTCAGTCACATTGTTGGATGTTCTCAGTCACATTGTTGGCTGTTCTCAGTCACATTGTTGGTTGTTCTCAGTCACATTGTTGGTTGTTCTCAGTCACATTGTTGGTTGTTCTCAGTCACATTGTTGGTTGTTCTCAGTCACATTGGTTGTTCTCAGTCACATTGGTTGTTCTCAGTCACATTGTTGGTTGTTCTCAGTCACATTGTTGGTTGTTCTCAGTCACATTGTTGGTTGTTCTCAGTCACATTGTTGGATGTTCTCAGTCACATTGTTGGATGTTCTCAGTCACATTGTTGGTTGTTCTCAGTCACATTGTTGGTTGTTCTCAGTCACATTGTTGGTTGTTCTCAGTCACATTGTTGGTTGTTCTCAGTCACATTGGTTGTTCTCAGTCACATTGTTGGTTGTTCTCAGTCACATTGTTGGTTGTTCTCAGTCACATTGTTGGTTGTTCTCAGTCACATTGTAGGTTGTTCACAGTCACATTGTTGGTTGTTCTTAGTCACATTCTTGGTTGTTCTCAGTCACATTGTTGGTTGTTCCCAGTCACATTGTTGGATGTTCTCAGTCACATTGTTGGTTGTTCTCAGTCTCATTGTTGGTTGTTCTCAGTCACATTGTAGGTTGTTCTCAGTCACATTGTTGGTTGTTCCCAGTCACATTGTTGGTTGTTCTCAGTCTCATTGTTGTTGGTTGTTCTCAGTCACATTGTTGGTTGTTCTCAGTCACATTGGTTGTTCTCAGTCACATTATTGGTTGTTCCCAGTCACATTGTTGGATGTTCTCAGTCACATTGTTTGTTGTTCTCAGTCACATTGATGGTTGTTCTCAGTCACATTGGTTGTTCTCAGTCACATTGTTGGTTGTTCTCAGTCACATTGTTGGTTGTTCTCAGTCACATTGTTTGTTGTTCTCAGTCACATTGTTGGTTGTTCTCAGTCACATTGTTGGTTGTTCTCAGTCACATTGTTGGTTGTTCTCAGTCACATTGTTGGTTGTTCTCAGTCACATTATTGGTTCTTCTCAGTCACATTGTTGGTTCTTCTCAGTCACATTGTTGGTTGTTCTCAGTCACATTGTTGGATGTTCTCAGTCACATTGTTGGTTGTTCTCAGTCACATTATTGGTTGTTCTCAGTCACATTGTTGGTTGTTCTGTCACATTGTTGGTTGTTCTCAGTCACATTGTTGGTTGTTCTGTTGGTTGTTCCCAGTCACATTGTTCGTTGTTCTCAGTCACATTGCTGGATGTTCTCAGTCACATTGTTGGTTGTTCCCAGTCACATTGTTGGTTGTTCTCAGTCACATTGTTGGTTGTTCTCAGTCACATTGTTGGTTGTTCTCAGTCACATTGTTGGTTGGTCTCGTCACATTAGTTTTCTCTGGATTACCGGTGGGATGTTGAAAGTAATGTAGTTGTTCTCAGTCACATTGTTGGTTGTTCTCAGTCACATTGTTGGTTGTTCTCAGTCACATTGGTTGTTCTCAGTCACATTGTTGGTTGTTCTCAGTCACATTGTTGGTTGTTCTCAGTCACATTGTTGGTTGTTCTCAGTCACATTGTAGGTTGTTCACAGTCACATTGTTGGTTGTTCTTAGTCACATTCTTGGTTGTTCTCAGTCACATTGTTGGTTGTTCCCAGTCACATTGTTGGATGTTCTCAGTCACATTGTTGGTTGTTCTCAGTCTCATTGTTGGTTGTTCTCAGTCACATTGTAGGTTGTTCTCAGTCACATTGTTGGTTGTTCCCAGTCACATTGTTGGTTGTTCTCAGTCTCATTGTTGTTGGTTGTTCTCAGTCACATTGTTGGTTGTTCTCAGTCACATTGGTTGTTCTCAGTCACATTATTGGTTGTTCCCAGTCACATTGTTGGATGTTCTCAGTCACATTGTTTGTTGTTCTCAGTCACATTGATGGTTGTTCTCAGTCACATTGGTTGTTCTCAGTCACATTGTTGGTTGTTCTCAGTCACATTGTTGGTTGTTCTCAGTCACATTGTTTGTTGTTCTCAGTCACATTGTTGGTTGTTCTCAGTCACATTGTTGGTTGTTCTCAGACACATTGTTGGTTGTTCTCAGTCACATTGTTGGTTGTTCTCAGTCACATTATTGGTTCTTCTCAGTCACATTGTTGGTTCTTCTCAGTCACATTGTTGGTTGTTCTCAGTCACATTGTTGGATGTTCTCAGTCACATTGTTGGTTGTTCTCAGTCACATTATTGGTTGTTCTCAGTCACATTGTTGGTTGTTCTGTCACATTGTTGGTTGTTCTCAGTCACATTGTTGGTTGTTCTGTTGGTTGTTCCCAGTCACATTGTTCGTTGTTCTCAGTCACATTGCTGGATGTTCTCAGTCACATTGTTGGTTGTTCCCAGTCACATTGTTGGTTGTTCTCAGTCACATTGTTGGTTGTTCTCAGTCACATTGTTGGTTGTTCTCAGTCACATTGTTGGTTGGTCTCGTCACATTAGTTTTCTCTGGATTACCGGTGGGATGTTGAAAGTAATGTAGTTTCAGATTGGGCTGTTTATCACTACAATCAAATCAATATCTATCTTGTAAGGTGTTGAGGTGGGATAATACATGTAACTATAAAGCAGATGGTCGTTTATGAGCTGCATTATGGGAAACCTTTTTTTGTGCAAAACCAAAAGCTGTGCTGTAATTGCACAGAAGATAAGCATATTATCTTCTTTTCTTTGGGGTGAGGGGGGTACATAAATGGTTGTATTCCTCTTCTTTCAAGCACCTAAGTTGGTACAGCCTTGTGGTTTTCTGGTTGTGGAGGTGTTCATGGTTTTGCATCCCATTCAAAGCTAATCCCATATTCTCACAGGATCTTGGTTTAAATTCTCACTTAAAAGACTGTCAAAAGCAGGATTTGCCATTGATACACAAGAGGAAAAGCTTAACCATTATGCTACTGAGGCTTCTGACGTTTTTCTTGTGACATACCTTTTATCAAAGTTTATGTCACCATATTGAACTTTCTATATTGTCTAACATTATATGATGATACTATCTTCCATAAATACAGAAAGGTTGTTCACGAATAAGTATCAGACTCACTTTTAGTTTTCACACAATATATAAAATATTCAAGCACAATGTAGTTGACTTAAGGTTTGGCATTCTAAACCACATCGCTTTTCAACGGCCATTATTTGAAGTACAGATTTGTTGAACCTTTTAAAGACAATAAAGTACAGTAAAGTGCAGTTAGTGGGCATCATTTGCATCATGTAAACTATTCAGGTAATGGTTAAACCATTTTAGGCCATTTCCATAGAATATACCGGGGTCATTCAAAAAGTAATGTAATATACATGTACATTAATCTATTTTTGTGTTTATTATTTAATGTTAAAGAGATTAAACTTTTTCCAAACTTCAGTTAGGAAAATTCTTGCCAGATAAATCGGGCCAAACACTTAGGGTTCAACCGTAAAATGGCAGTGCAAGTTTAGTGGCCACGAAGTACTGTTAGTCTATGAAGTCAACATCAAATAAATAAGCATGACATTTTGGCATTTCATGGTAGGTTTTTTTACTTATTTTTTTTTTACTTTGTGTCTAATGTTACCGTAGCCGGAAGTTTTCACGCCAGTACAATGTTCATAGAAAGTATAAAATGTGGCCTGTTGCTTAGCAACGCCAGAACCTATGTATTGCAGTTGCATGCATTTTCCATTAAATTTGGTATTTAGTTCGTTTAAACTTTATTTCAACTGTACATTTATAACTACATCATAACGTGTGGCAATAATACAAATTATTATACAATTAGGGTTTGGAAGAAAGTCGAAAAAGTGCACTAGTTGTTGACTCACGAGTCAGTGAGTTAAGACATGCATATACAAATACAACCTAGAAATCCTAGAAATAGATATGCGACAATGGAAAAATGGTTGCTTAACAACGAATTATGCGCTCTCAAAGTTGTATTTTGTTGTAAGTGCTGAGCAAATCGTCATTTGCAGAAACAGATAGGCATAGAAGTGATAAATTAAACTACAGCTGATATTGTTACAGAAGCTATCCCGACCTCCTTTTCTCAGGCTTCAATGGATAATTTTAGCCATTTTTACAACTTTCATCATGTGTCATTTAACACATCACTCAAATTACATACCTTTAATATTGGACAATTTGTTATTTTGTTAGATGTATGAAAAGAATGTGATTGCATTAAATTGGGGTTTCTTGTTACTTACCATGGCAACAGTTTTAACATTGTGGCCATGGAAGTTTACATTACGCTATTGTTGCTAAGCAACATGAAGTGTAGCATCAAACTCAAACAATAAAATATGGATTGAACTAAACTTCAAGAAACATAATTCAAACTTTGATATGATAATTTAATAAAAATGACACTAAGTATTGCATTTCTTCTGAATGACCCTTGTAGCAAGAATACCTATTGCATCAACGACAGATCTGCACATTTGTATAACCAGACTGTACATGCTTGCCAATTTTTGGTAAAAATCTCTACAGAATAAGAGGCTTAAAAGAAGAGCGTTCAGACAGCTTGTTGCATCCCATCTTCATTGCAGTGGCTTATAAGCTCATTTAATTTATTAATTGAATCAGTGTATGCGTGGGTTGTTTTCAATTTCTAAGGTAGCTGTCCATCTGTTACCATGTGTAACAAACTGACGTCAGTGTTTGAATAAACCACATGTACTTTCATCCACACAAGAGGCCCATCAATATTGTACCTAAAACAACAATCATTGTAATCATTGATCAGAAAAATTTCATAAAAAAATGTTTTTCTATCATAGAAGAAGGCGTTTTATCACCAGCCACATACTTTTCTAAAATGTGCCACCTCTTGACACCAATATCATTAATGTAACTTGCTACACGTTATTGTCTTGTTGCTCAGTACAGCGATTAGGTCGCCTTTGATCTCGTGTAATTTGATAGATGAACGCCAAGATATGAGAGACAAATCTACAATTCAAATGTTCCCACTATAAAATTAGCCCTAATTACCCTATTTATCAGAAACCTTTCAAGGATAAAAATGTTGGCACTAAGGATGGCACCAAAAAGGAAATAATGTGAGCCTGTGCGTGAGAAAACCAACAATTTGCATGGGCGAAAACAAAGACGCAGATCAGCTTCGCGGTAACCGCGAAGCTGATCAGCGTCTTTGTTTTCGCTACACGGATAGTACATTTCCTCCTCTACTTATTCCCAAATTTTCAAGATTCTGGGTTTCTTCTGTGACTGTACAGGCTGGTTTGTGTTGGACCTGGTCGGAAACCCAAATTGTTGGTTTTGTCATGCACAGGCTCATGTAGTTATTGAGAGTTCAACAGTCTTGAAATGATTCATGTAGGAATTAATGGTAAGATATATTCAAGTTTTTTTTCATTAAAAAATGACAGAAATTTCAAATGACCTATTTCATGTGTACTGATTTTAACTCCTGTCACATCTGAGCAGCATACTCATGGCGTTCCCTCGGCGATAACGCCGAAGTGTACGCAGAGCATGACCGTAGTCACGCAGTGCCCATGCAAGCAGTGACCTCAATGAACACAGAGGGTCGGCGCGCATTATGGACAAAAACGCCACTAGCTCGGTAAAGTTTTAGAAAGCACATGGGTTCGCTTCAGGTCACCCCAGCAGCGCTATAGTCACATTCAACGCGATAGGAGCTCCACGGGTGCGCAAAGAAAGGTCCCTATTCAACCTTGTGGTCGTCATTGCGTCTTAAACGCAATGGCAGTGCAGTATAAAAGATGTTTTGCTGTATGCAGTGAAAGTAGCATTATGAGCAGAGAGAACGACAAGAACTCCAAAAGATGGTTAGGATAACTGACCTCCCGAGTCGGGATATGACTGCACGTTTAAACAGTAGCCTCCATATCTGATTTCAGTTGTTTACTTGGACATTAAATTATATAAACTGCTTAACAGATTTTCTCCCGATGAATACCATAAATCATGTCGGATTGGATCCGAAGCCAAATTAAGTGATAGAATCTTGTGCCAACAGAATCAAATGCTGAACTTTTAACTTCTCGTAATCTCAATGATTCTCTCACGAAGTTCAGTGGCCAAGGCTGATGTCTAATTCAATAAAGAAGAGTCTTAAACTCATGATGTGCAGCTGTAGGAAATGCTCTTGGATCAACGAGCGCATCGATATTCATTTAAGAATATTGTTAATGACTGTATTTGTGACGATTTGCAGTCGGAAGAAAATTTCGGTAAAGTCTCTCGTTTTCGGTTGCCGCAATCAGTATAATGAGTGCGTATCAACGCTTTTTCCAAACATTTAAAAGCGGATAATACGTGTATTTCTGACGAGGAGTCCAGCTCTTGATAGTAATCACAGACTTGGCGGAAGATATTTTCAAGAGGAATTGAGCCTAACTAGAGGCACCACAGATTAAGTTTGTTTTCCATTTAATATGACAAATTTCATTATCTGGCACATCGTTTTAGACGGTAAGAACATCATGGTTATATGTCATTCATGTAATGACATACAAATAGGCGTCGCCAATCACCTTTAGAAAGCTGTTTTGCTAGTTTAAAGCGTTAGTCATAATGGTTAGTCTGCAACTCCAACTCTTTTGAGACTAGCGAGGGTATTCTGAGAAATTATCAATTCATTATCGGTTTAGTATCATTTTCTAACCAACATTTTCTATATTTGGCACTGTTTGGATAATACTAGTGTTTGTATCGACTATCCTGTTGAAAGTTGCAATTACAGCGTTTCTCTTTGGCTCTATTTCGCCAAATCTAAAGGGTCACTGAAGAGGCTTAAGTAGCCGAAACCATGGTATGACCCATTTCTTTTCTCATTAATATGCTCTCTGGTCTCAGTTTTATTTTATCCACTCTATTGGTGAATTGCAAAGATCAAATAGAACATTGCCATTATCTGACCAGCCCTGGTCGATTTAGATTAACCTTTATTCATGCTGACAAGGCTGGCTGGAGCTTATAGTTTAATATGGTGACATCGCAAAGGCATGTACATAACAGCTCCCGAACCCTTGCAGTTTGGAAAGGAGGGCTTTCAGCTCTACAGTTTTGATGCCAAACGACAAAGTAGGCCATGGACCAACCCCTCAACTTCATGTCTATTACATCAGAGGTTCCGATAAGGCACGACAAATAAAGCTACAGAAGATCTGCACAGCCCAAGAAGGTAACTAGGTGCCTGAAAGTTAGGTTATATGAAAATAAGCCTGGGGATCGTACATGTACTTTATTAAACAAAAGCAAAAACCGTGATCAGCTGCAGAATGCTCTTCATTAAGCAAATTCCTTGTTAATTATTACTTACATATTTGGTCTCGTAATATTTCAAGGACATTTTACTAACAATTCTTATGTTTCCGATATAGAAACATTAATGGAATAAAGTTATTTTAGGAGGCCAGTTAACGTCATAGCTCAGAAAGAAGAATCACATAAGACACTTTAATAGTTAATATTGAATAATCTTTTATATTTACGGGAATCTACAGCTCTATGTAGCATTTCCAGGGAAAAGAAGCTAGACGTAACATGGAAAATATACTAGTATATATTAAGCTACCCTTCATGGGGATGGCTTGAGGACTTGACATGCTTACAGCTAAAATAATGCGAACAAGGCTTGATTACATAAAATGAATTCCACTGGAAATGACTCCCAGTCTCCAAACAATTTCATGATTTGCCCTTGAACTGTCAACATTGAGTGTGTTTTGTCGTTTTGACAGAACGTCATTTTGACGTCAACCAAGTATAAGCACACACGCTACACAATACCGACAGTAAGTAAGTAAGTAAGTAAGCCTGTACTTTATTTAAAAAGGGTAACCCAATTGGTTTGGCTCCAATCTTCTTTGGGGTCTTTAAAACATAATACACACAATCAATACATACAAACAAAATACAAAATCTCATGATTACACTAACTAGTATGTGTAACATCGGAAACATGCAGCCAATTTGACCAGAATGTGCTGTGCAACATTTTTTTTCTTCATTAGAACATAGAACTTATATAAAGTCTTTTCTAGACGCACTAAGGGCTTTCAAGCTAATGATCGCAGTGACAGATCTAGGTTCTAAGAAACTATAAACATTATCACAAAATTAAGCATAATTACCCAATTTAAGAAGAAACCATTTCGAAGAAAAAGATTTTCGGCTCTACGCTGACGGAAGAAGAAAAAAGAGTCTTTAGAATATTGTGACTTTTTAAAGAGTATCCACGTGCTTTGGCTGTCAGTAAATTTTGGTGAAAGTTTTAAAGTAAGACAGATTGTTACGTTGGGAGTTTGGGATAGTATATATCTTTAAGTTTAACAGACTGACATCGTGTTTTATTTGCACGGTCTACAGACTCTGTGACTGGTGTATCAATGCTACATTAGGCTTCATATAAGCAAAAATCACATAAAGTTGCTTCTTTACCGGCTGGGACGTTTGAAGGCAGCCTAAAATAGATAGTTTGCATTAATGTTTCATATCGCTCCTTTTTATTAGGTCATTCATCATAAAAAGACAGCATTCATTATATAAGGAATATTTCCTGCCTTTTTTTCAGTATCATCGCAGATACTTTATTGGGTTACACGTTTTTTTGACATTGTGTATTTTTATGGTGAAAGCACCGGATTTCAGGGAGAAAATCTGCACTAGAACTATGCGAACATCAAAGATGATGACATGCGCATTTGTAACGATTAATTTTCATCTGTATGTTTAATGCCCTCTTCACTTAGGCATTATCAACTGGAAGCATTTAATTTTCCTCTACATGATTCAGCATTAGCCAGATTCTAGACTTGAGGGTTCCAAGTCTCCTCAAACACATTGTCAACTTCCGCTGTAGGAATTAAGGCGCTGACATTTGGAATATAATCCGGTTATGGACTTGAGACGTGGAAAGCATGCTTAATTAGGATTTTCCCGTAGCTTTGTAACGCCAAACACGATAGGAAATCTGAACTTTATAAGATGTATACATACACGACACTGAAATACCAGCTGCGTCATACGAAAAGACTAACGCAATTTCAAATATCTTAGTGGGTCCACTCACGAATGCATGTTCTTAACTTACTAGCCTTCTAAGTTGCAATGATTTCCCGAGCCCGAGAGAGCCTGTTCTGTGTCCAACGCACACCGATGTTAAGATAATCTAAAGAACTGCATAATACCTCCGCAAAGTCACTCGCAACCAGTCACTTGCAACTGAAATACGTATATATAAGAATAGCAAGACCAGGAATTAAAATAACTAGTTTAAAATCCCAACCCAGTCACAAGTTGATAAGAAATGGCAATTTTAGCAACACACACCAAGAGCATGATGACTATCTCTTTCCCACAAGGAATCCACGTGGCTGGCATCAACCAAACCAAAGAAAATGATGAGTACTGTGCACCTCTGTGAGAGTATCAGCCTTCGGAGAGCGAGGATATTGGCTTTGAATTAAAGTACATGGCTTTGGGAAGACCGCGAAGTCTAGGATTGTATTGATATTTATAAGCACAAGAACTGTTTGTCTACTAAACTGGGACTGCTTTGGCGTGGAATCGAGGACGTTATGCAGTCTACTGAACTTTCTCTTTTAGTTTATTCAGATTACAGGGAGTTAAAAGTTCAGAACATGATCTCACGCAGAAACTGAAGTTGTTTTTTTTTTCAAATAAACTAGGCTTCTACGGATAAGAGTGACAGCATTTCAGACATTCGTCTGAGGGCCGTTTTAAAGAAAAGAACACCCATGTTATTCGTATACATTGCTTCAAAAATGTGATATTTTTCTTGAAAACAATTTAGAATCCTTCTATCTCGTATTGTAAACTTTAGGAATCTGACGCTTCGCAATATCTGATTTATGTTTTGACATTCGAGCACTCATGGTCTTAATTACGACAATGAATCTCGTTGTGGGCAAACCTGTTTTCAGCGATGCCGTCAAGAATAACCCACATGTATCTGTTGAGCATCAGTTTAGTATTTTGCTTACTGTTTTTAAAGTTTCTGAATACGCGGCTGATCTGTCGCGGTCATATGTTCTTATCTGATAACGCAAACAGTCCACAGGTTTGCTCCATTCAGTCTCTTCTTATAAATAATTTGAAAAATAATACATTGAAAGCCACCCCCGCAATTGTTTCTATATTAGCTCCGGATTGCGAAATAATGAAAAAAAATAGCAGCACAACTGGCCAATATGGTATAATTGATTAGATGGAATCATTTCCAAAAAGGTACAAGTAGGCAAAGATCAGGAAAAGGCGCAATCAGAAAAAAGATTCCCACTCCAAAACCCGAGGTGGGAAAAAGCCAAATTAACAATCAGGTACTTATACCATGAAACATATCGCAAGCCGAATGAGCAGCTATTTTCCCAATAGGTGGCCACTCAGTTACCTTAACTTAACTAAAAATATGAAAAAATACATAAGGCGCCATCAGCACAAAAAAATTTAAACACCAAGACATAAAACAAAAAGAACCACCACAGAAGTATCGCCTTGGAACGATCAGTAACACAAAGTTACTGGCGGGCTTATAGTAAGGGCCGCTGTGTCGAGATTTGAGCTCCCGTGGCAAATTTTTGCTAAAAGTGATTCCTGTCCATTTTCATGTAGAAAAATATATGCCCTTCCAGAAAAACGATGTTTCCAATTTTTCCTTGTCGTATTAACGTCACAATGACGTCACAAAGTGACGTACCAACTTTTTCTCTGGAATGGATATTGTATCTTTTCTTGCACATAAAATAAGCAAATTTGTATGTTTTATTTGGTCGTGAAGTGGTTTGAAACATTTTGATGAGATATATATATTGGAATGTAATTCTAGCCTTTATGTAACGTAAAAATGACGTCATTTTGACGTTAAATTCGATAAAATTTAAATTATGTAGGAAAACAATTGTTAATTACTAACAATTTGACCGTGCCATGTACATTCAGTAAAATACACTATGTTTAAAGGAAAAAACAATACTAACGGCGTATAGCTACGCATCTTGCTAAGAAATCCAGCGCACATTCTGATCGGAATCGACACCGCTGAACAAAACATTAGTTAAGGCCGCTGTGTCTAAATTTTGGCTCCCGTGGCAAATGTTTGGTTAAAGTGTTTCCTTTTGATTTTCATACAGAGCTACATGTATATATGCCAATTAAAATAAAAGATGTTGTTCCAATTTTTTATTCCAAATATTAACGTCAAAATGACGTCAAAAATGACGTAAGCTCTTTCTAATCAAATTAGGTGGATTTTATTGATGTTTTTTTTTCGAAGCGCTAATAGTGGCATTAAAGCTTACTTTTAAGGCAGAGTGGTTAAATATGCCTATGGCAAAACTAAAATGCAATTTTGATTCTATGTAGGCTCAACTGCTACGTGAAAGTTACGTTGGTTTGACGTCTTTGTGTTAGAATAAGAAATATACTACACAAGAAAATACTTGAACACACAAGATAAAATGTAAATCACCAATTTGACGAAAATACAGCAGACATGTTTCTGACTAAATGATCGCCTTATAAATGGTACAATTGGTGGAAAACATTTAATTACATCAGTTTATTGACGTTGCATGAACCAAAAAAGCTGTATACTATGTAAATAATGTTTATTATTCCAGTTTTTCGCCAATTTTGGTAAAGGAATTCCACGAATTATTTCGACATTATTTTAAAGTATTGCTTTGCGTTCATTATGTTTGATTTTGGAATTATACGTGAAATGATATTCATTATAGTAGTATTCTGGCCCCTTTAGCTTCATTTGCGTTACGAATCACGGTGGGCTTCTTCCAAATGACTTAATAAAATTTTCACCACCATTTTATAAGATTATCATTAAATAAAGTTTATAAGGTACGGTGATATTTAAAATGCAAGGTATTTGGTTACAAAATTGACAGTAAAGTAATCGACAAGACTACTGGAATGCCATATACTACACAATACATCGTTCTCTTGCTCGTGGAAATTTCTATCATCGATGTGTTAACTCTTGCGTACTTCAAGGGGGTGGTATCGTATGTGTGAGTACAGTTTTGAAAATAAGTCAGGTCTGAGGACTAAATCCATTGGAATTAACTAATTAGGCACAACTTAGTCTCAAGCCTCATCACAGTATGTCATTGTTTTGAAAATTGTCACGGGATCTCAGGTTGTAGTCTCAATCCGAAGGACTGGAGAAGCCCGAGATCGAACTTGCGACCCCTGGTTTACAAGGAATGTGGCTTAACCACTGTGCCAAGGAGGCTTACGGTATCGCATACATCCTCTTGGCCTTTCGTATCATAAATGATTTTCTGTTTATTGATCTTCGGATATGTATGTTAGCTGTGCAATGACTTTAGAAAAGTCCGGGTGTATACTTCCAACTTTATCAGTTATATGAAAGGCCCGTGCGATGAATGCGATATAATTCGCTTTATCGTATAATTGGCATTCATTTGCCTCATTGACCATCTTGAATTATCACGATGAAAACGATAAAACTAGCGTCTTAAGCGATGCTTCATATATATAGTATCCAGCCACGCATCGCCTTTGCGACTTCTTGCAATTCCAATGCTAATCTTGCTTTCTCCAGCACCTGCTGCATCATTTGCTTTTGCTGTAGGTACAAGAAAAATCAGTGATGTGATGCATACATGGTGACATGCAAGCGCTTGTTCAGACTGACACATTCTCTGATCCTTTTTCAGTGACACTCGGGTTATAACAGGGCTTATTATGATACATGTACATGTGGTGTTTGCTATATATGCTTATCTGGGCTTTGATACTGGCTTCCAGAAGAAGAAATGAATTGGTGACAAATTATTCAACCTACGAAAACTGCAGGCGCAATTGTGCTAGATTACGTAAAATATATCAACTGCGATACTAAAATACAAGGCACTATGCATCAAGTTCAGCAGTCATGTGACAACTATGACCTTAATATAAGTATAAAAGAGACAAAAAGAGCTGAAAACCTTCGATTAAATTAAGTTAATTTATCACTCACTGTTAATGAGTGAATTGTTGAGTAATACATCACTGTTTGTCGGTCAGCTGTACTCAGATAAATCACGAGCGCTGCGCTGCGCGCTCGTGATTTGCTCTGCTTTACAACTGACCGACAAACAGTGATATATTACTCAACAATTCACTTCTGGTGCTGATCTATTTCTTAATTAAAGACGCGCTTTCTTTAAATATAAACAATCAGGTTGGTTTGGTCATACATAATGGCCAAGTGTTTGAGTCATGTTTGATCTGGCCAATGTCTCTCCTGTGTATTTTACCAGTACTGTGTGGAGCTGAAAGTGTCTTGCTCAATGTCACTATACAGAAATGATAAGTATTGAACATGATTTGCAAATGAAGTACAAAAACACACATATCGGTGACAGTAGACCATAAAGAGAAGAACAACATAGTGTTCTTGAATGCGATGATACCGTCCTCTGGTCTAAAAAGATTATTTACTATTAATGTGAAACATACCGGCAAATTCGAATTTAATTAGGTTCACTATATCAGTTAGTTGAAGTTCAAGAAGCTTAAGTACCATTTACTACTAACTAGTTTGCAAATTGTCATGTAAATAGTATATATATTTTACGTGAAATGGTTAACGACCAGCAGCAGTTTTGTTTCATTTTAAAACAGAAGTAAGGACGAGTCGCTTAGGCTTTAATTAAGAAATAGATCAGCTCTAGCAGTGAATTGTTGAGTAATAATTCACTGTTTGGAGGTCAGTTGTAAAGAAGATCAAATCACGAGCGCGTAGCGCGAGTGATTTATCTTCTTACAACTGACCGACAAACAGTGAATTATTACTCAACAATTCACGCACTTGAGCTGATCTATTTCGATTCTAACACACAATAAACGGAATAAATGTTGCTGAAACCGTCGATATCGTTCAGCTTTCCGCCATTGCACTGCAAATATCCCGCCAAATATTTGACTGTAATGCTGGTATTTACACACATTTATTACGTTTGTTGTGCGTTAAAACTACGCTTCACCGTCTAACGCTGCTTTGTTGGACAGCTGACGTCACAAATGCCGCAAAGTAACGTCAAGCTTATTCGCCCAGTGAAATTGTTGCACAATATAACACGATTTTTTACCATTGGCTATATAGGCGAGGTGTGTTAGAATACGAAATATCTTTCAAACTTCTAAGGTCATTTAGTGCACACAAAGGTAGATCTGCATCTGCTGATAATAGGTATTGGAAAGGCACAGTACTAATTTCCCCCATACCGTTAACATGTGATGACGTAGCAGGCCTGAAACGGTTGTACTATAAATAGAAACGGCTCATGGGATAGGTAAATCACACCTCTGCAGCGCCATCTGTATCGCACAGCAGGCATAAAATTGGCCATAATTGAACCTGTTGTTAGACCAATTATTTCATTAATATGTATGTTGTGTCAAGGCCGTTATCACGAATTTCAAATGTAGCATAGAGACGCGGTGCAATTTAATTCCTTTTGAGAAAACTGGAAAAATGTTATTGACAACGGTTATGTAATTCAGACCAGAATCGCAATGTTTCCTTCACGAAAAGACTATATACATGTATATACATCGTATCAAGGACTTTCTGTTTAGAAACTTCTTGACATGTAAAATCATGCATTTGAAATACGAAATTCAACAAAAGCATGTTCTATGCCGACATGACTGAAAAAAAAAGCTATTGACTGAATCAGTAAATCTTTCAAATAAATGCAATACAAATGTGCGACGAACAATTAATGCATGAAAATTGAAAATCGCGAGCAAATCACACATTTTTTTAAAAACAGCAGCCAAACTGTAGCATATAACCCGAACGCGCGCCGAGCGTATGAAAAATCTCAACACGCTG
This sequence comes from Rugalucina vietnamica, assembly GCA_964017185.1. Lineage (NCBI taxonomy): Eukaryota > Metazoa > Mollusca > Bivalvia > Lucinida > Lucinidae > Rugalucina > Rugalucina vietnamica. The sequence goes on along the minus strand of OZ024871.1, from coordinate 12,122,602 downwards.
AAAATTTTGGACGTACAAAAATTTATTTGTTCCTTTAACTCGTTTTAGCAGTCACACAGTAGCGCGTGACTGAGGCGTGTAAAAAAATCTCTAAGTTTTTGAGTACGTTTGTGTTCAGTACGTCCCAAACACACTAAACGTTCAGCGCGCGTCTCAGTGGTCTCACACACGCTTGGGGCATGCTGCTGAAGCAATATCTCATAAAATCGGAACGCGCATGAAGCGTACACTGACGTGCCTCAAACGTGTGCCGAACGCGTTCAAAGCGTATTCAGCGCGCCTGGAACTTATTCGAAACGTATAAGACACAAGCCCGGGACATGCCGAGTTTCTAGAAAATTTTTAAGCATGTTTAACATTTTTTCGAGCCCAAACGCGCCTGGAGCGCGCAGCGACTTACAGCGACGTGTCAACGTGCACCAAGCGTACACCTAGCATACAAAACGCGCGTGTAACGCGCTTCTAACGTTTCTCCGACGTGCTCCTGGCGTATGTTGAATTTTTCATTTTTGTCAACATGCCCGGCGCGCGTTGGGCTTAAACGCTAATGTGTGACTGCTGTTTTACTTTCTATACATACTTGTGCAATTTCTATTTGCTTTGAAAATATCGCGAGGTGTTTTCCACAATCCAAATGAAAGTGAACAGAAACGCGAGAATTTTTTTCTGGCTCCTTTTACATGGCGATCATACATTTCACCAAAGGTAGTCACAAGCTCATTGAAACTGTTTGAGTTCACAACTTTGTTATAACGTTATTTTCTTTCACCACCGCTGTGTCTGGTGTGGGTTCGAGCCCCGCTCTGGCCACATGTGAGACAAGCCAAGTGTCAGGTGGTTTTTCTCGGGGTTCTCCCGTTCGCCCCACCTACTGATTAGCCCGTCTCATATGAGCTGAAATAATCTTGAAAGGGACGTAAAACTGAATTTAAAAAAAAGTGTTTCCTTTCTCTAATTATATGCTTTTCTCAACGTTTAGACAGATGCTCACTCGTATACACCCTGAAATCTTCCGCCATTTGTGATGAAGTTCTTCAAACGCAATTTTAAAGATTTATCGTAACATATATATGATATTTTAGGGTACGTTGGCTGATATTAAAATATTTTATTAACATTCATTTGTATATCGCCATACCACCACAATTGCTATTGGTTATCGCTGATTATCATGTACATGTTAATTATCATTTATAAGAGTCCATGTAATCGTCGATTCACTCATGCTGCTATCTCGACATGCTCTCCCTGCAATGACTGTTCTAATTATAGAGCAAATATCAGCGCGGGAAACCGCGGAAATTAGTCACATGTGTTTCCTCAACCTATTGCCGATGCAGGCTTTCGCCTTCATAGGCTTTTGGTGCACATTATATATGAACATAGGCACTAGTTGCACAAACCTTATTTTTCACATGAATTATTAATCTTAGACACAACCTATGACTGAAATATCGCCCCCTACAAAACGGGATACCTTTGGCATTTGAACTTCCAAAATAATCCACCGTTTTTACTTATGTGACGTCATTTTTCAAACACTGCGGTCATTATGACGTTATTGTTACAAATAATTTATATTCAAAACCAGCATATTAATTTTATGTTCAAATGTGTTGTTTTTATTAATATAACAGCTAATCGAACTATTCACGGTTATTACAATCAAGTAAATAGCCCTAAGTTAATAATTTTGGTATACGGAAAAAATAACTGCAGACGTCACTTTATGACGGAACGTCGCGTTAACGTCAAAACAATTTTAAAAATTAGAAACATCTTTTTTTCTGACAGGAAATATATATTTTCTACAAGAAATATCTTGTTTGCAACCGTTTATCAAAAAAACAAACTAAACTACACAGCGACATGTATTTCACTTACTAACGTCATATTTACGTCATAATTACTCTCAAATAATTCAAAATTGCATTTGCTATAAACGAACATGATGCCATCTTTATAATATTAGCTCAACTGACCAAAATATACAAGTTATGTCCAATATTTACTTTAATGGGTTCATTTAACTCTATTTATAGACATTTTACTACGCAAAAATGGGTACCATCTTATGTGACGTCACTATGACGTTAAAACGTCATGAAAAAATTGGAAACATCTTTTTTCTTAAATAGAATATATTTTTTCTACAAGAAAATGCATGTTTCCCACTTTTAGCAAAAATCTGCCACGGGATTACACAGCGGCCTTGACTATTAATCGGTTTTACATGGCCAAAACCTCACCCTCAGCTTCTGTAGTGGTTCATAACATTTAGTTAGTTCTTTGGACCTCGTGGTGAATCTCTAACGAATCATCAAGAACAAACAAATAAATCACGATAAACATCCTGATGAATCAAAAACCAGGACTCACAGGTTGAGTAAGCTGCCCGACGATGGAGATCCCTGGGCGCCGAATAATCTACGAACTCCGGAGCAAAAGAAAAACACCAGTTGGACCCCGGTGGGCCAAGCAACAGACAAGAAGCTCCGGCCCCAACCAACTAAAATGAATAGCTTTAAGTCGGGGCCATCATAGAGTATGACGCCCGACCCACCGGCGTGCAATTAAAGAACGCAGTATAGTTATCAACCATGATTGGGTTAAAAACTAAGCATGCAGACTGTCGCATAACATTCAAGTTATAACCTATACGTCTGTAACGTGTTATGATTTTTCTGAACTGAAAAGAAAAATCATTAATTCCTATAAGTTTCTTAAATTTGTAAACCAAGTCACCATAAAATTCAGGTTCCGAAAGGCCCTCACTTAAAAGCGTCTTTAACCCAACATTATATTTGGAAATCAATTCATAGTGTCTACGATAAAATTTAGAAAAGGTTTTTCGAAGTTTATGATACCGATAGCCCTGTTGGAGAACATTTATTTCGAGCGTTGAAGTTTGTAACATGATTGCAGACTCTAGCAAGCCTAATAAGTTGCGAAATGTATACACCATAAGAAGCACGACGAGGAACGTCCCCATCCAAAAATGGAAAATTTACTATATCAAAATCAAAGTCATCGCGCTTATCATAAATTTTAGAAGAAACAAATCCATTTGCAACAGAAAGATGTAGATCTAAAAAGGGGGCTTCGGTATCTGAGATATTGGCTTTGTTCAACTGAAGTTCAGGTGGATAAATTTGATTGACTATACCTTCAAAATAAGGATTGTCAATGTTCAAAAGGTCATCGAGGTACCTAGATGTGGAATTAAAAGCCTCGATAACATCAGCTTGATTATCATGGTTAAGAGAATCCATGAAATCTCTTTCATAACAGTATAAAAATAGATCAGCTACGAGAGGTGCGCAATTTGTACCCATCGGAATTCCAACAATTTGTCTGTATAACTTGGTCCCAAATCTAATATAAATATTATCAAGGAGATAGGACACTTTTGAGGCAGAATTGTACAAATTAACATTCGTAAATGGCAACGCATACTTGCTAGATGATTAATTGTATTCTTATTGTCTATGTACTAGCTTCTATCATAAAGTAGAATCTGTTTTGTTAACGGCCCTGTCGAGAACTGAAGAAAGTCTACTTTTTGCTTGTGCTGACGTCTTAACGACCGGGGTCCAACTGGTGTTTTTCTTTTGCTCCGGAGTTAGTAGGTTATTCGGCGCCCAGGGATCTCCATCGTCGGGCAGCTTACTCAATCTGTGAGTCCTGGTTTTTGATTCATCAGGATGTCTATCGTAATTTACTTGTTTGTTCTTGATGATTCATTGACTAGTTAGTGATTCACCACGAGGACCGAAGAACAAACTAAATGTTATGAACCACTGCAGAAGCTGAGGGTGAGGTTATGGCCATGTAAAACCGGTTTAAGCCCACCAGTAACTTTATGTTACTGATCGTTCCAAGGTGATACTTCTGTGTTGGTTCTTTTTGTTTTATGTCTTGGTGTTTAAAATTTTTGTGCTGTTGGCGCCTTATGCATGTTTTCGATGGGCTACTGTTTTCATTTTTATTCTATTTATTTTATTTTTTTATTTATTTTTAATTTTATTTTAATTTTTTTATTTATTAATTTTTTTATATATATATATTTTTCATTTTTATTTATTTATTTAATTTATCAATTTATAATTCCAACTTTACTAATTTCCTACATTCTGATTGGTTGTTTGGAAGACTTTATACTTCGATAAAAGCAATGCGTAAGAATACTTAATTTTCACCTTAAAAACGGCGCGACGTTACGTGATAACGTGACGTTTCTTCAAAGAAACGTTGACGTCATCAAATCTAAACGTCATAAAAACAATGGATGAATGCGTTTTGAATGTGTCGAAATGAATATTTGGATTTTTTTTATTAACATGGACGCTTTTTCTCTTAACAGAACATCGTACGGTAAGTGTTTTAATCTTCTGGTTGTATGTTGAAATTTGACGTTTGAATTTCTAATATTCCGAGCCCCAGTTCAAAATCGACAAGTCTTTCTATCGGTCCAGACGGCGATATTTTCTCCCAAAAGCACAATTTTGAACATATTTTAAAGCTCCCGCTTTGACAGCCTGCCCATAACAAGCCAGTTATAGCCTCTATTTATTGCGAAAAGTGAGTTATATGCTTTGGAAAGTTTCAAAATGGCTGTCGCATGAAGATCCGTTTTGCTCTATTTTCCTTCCGCTGGCCATACAAATTTAAATCAATGTAGACAAATGAAGTGTAATAAGACAAAGTTGGAATTATAAGGAATGAATTATTATTTTTGTTGATTTTATCGATGTGTAAACTCAGGCGAATCACTCACAAACGTTTTCATAAAGCCCTTCGGGCTTTATTTAGTTTGTGAGTGATTCGCCTGAGTTTACACATCGATAAAATCAACAAAAATAAAATTCATTCCTATAATGTTTTTCTTTTTTTTTTTTTTTTTTTTGCTAAAATTTAGCTGTCCTTATTCTGGTTCCACCTTTATTTCAGAATGATACCAGATATAGTCCGAGTCTGACTGAAACAACTTTTTATAAACTGAGATCTCCAAAGATGCTAATGGAAACAATAACAGTATTTACAATTTGCGTTCTACTAAATGGAAAACGTATCTACACCACCCAGCACTAGCTTAGGATCACATATGCCTATTCAGCTGTGTGCTCTTTTCATTTTGCCGATTTTGCTGTTTTTTTTCTAGTGATGCTGTGGTTTTTGAAAATTCTTAAGAACATTCTCGGTTGGTGCATTCATGCATACAGTAGTGAAATGTATATTTTTATAAGCGTATGTCCTATTACACTTCGAAGTAATATGACTTTAAGGATGTAAATCACCGTCGCATAGACGTACTACCATACTGTATCAATTTACTCTAGATTGTCTAAAAGCAGTCATCTCAGTTACAGAATAGCCGGATCCTGTCTCCCCGTAATGACATGATATCAAATAGGAGAAAACCAAACATCGGCTTTGTGCATATATGTGAAAACAAAGACGCAGATCAGCTGTGCAGTGCAGTAACTGTACAGCTGACCAGCGCCTTTGCTTTTGCTACACATACTAGTACAATACATCTTCTTAAATCCGAAATTTCATGCTACTAGACGTCTTTTGTGGCTGCACAGGCCGGTTTGTGTCGAAACTTGTCGGAAACATTAAATACTGATTTTCACAGTACAGTGTAATGGCATGATATGGACTCTACTGAAATGGTAGAAATCTTTATTGTGACAGCCCAATTAGTGCTGACAAGATCCTATAGAAAAAGAACACTAGAACACCATTAACACGCAACACAGAAATGTCTGTCAAAAACAGCGTTTTGAAAGGTTGTCTCGGATTAGAAACCTGATAAACGGTATTTCACTGAATCTAAAACAGTTTATGAACAGACGAAAAGTCGGAACGTGTCCTTCAGTTTTGTACACTTTTGCCCCATTATCATTTTTAATGAATTTACGCCCTAGTCAACAACTTTTCATTTATGTCGGGACGGATAAAAAGAAAAGTAAAAGATAACTCCTTCGGCCAATTGCTAGAAAGCTTATAAGTAGTGATACCAAGTGGCTGCAATTCTGAATGGTTTCCAAACATTATAATATCCTACTCATACAAGCCTAAGAAACAAAGTGCGTTAAAAATGTTGCACGTTTGATGACAAGACAAGAAATAATTAAGGCGTGTATTGACTGAGACTAAATTCGAGGACGCATTGAAAACAATGACAGAAATTTCAAATGACCTATTTTATGTGTACTGATTTTAACTCCTGTCACATCATAGCAGCGTACTCATGGCGTTCCCACGGCGATAACGCCGAAGTGTACGTAGAGCATGACCGTAGTCGCGCATTATGGACAAAAATCGCCATTTGGTAAAGTTTTAGAAAGCAAATGGGTTCGCTTCAGGTCACTGTATCAGCGCTATAGTCATATACAACGCGACAGGAGCTCCAAAGAAAGGTCCCTACTCTATCTAGATTGTTCAACCTCGTCTTAAATGCAGTGGCAGTGCGGTATAAAAAGGTACAAGTAAGCAAAGATCAGGAAAAGGCGCAATCAGAAAAAGATTTCCACTCCAAAAACCCAGGTGGGGAAAAACCAAACTAACAGATGTTTAAGAGCAAATCACAGAGCTCCAAAAGAAGGCGATCGGCCTAGAACAATGGTTTGGATAACAGATCTCCCGATATGACCTCAGTTGTTTACTTGAATATTAAGCACAGAGCTCCAAAAGAAGGCGATCGGCCTAGAACAATGGTTTGGATAACAGATCTCCCGATATGACTTCAGTTGTTTACTTGAATATTAAGCACAGAGCTCCAAAAGAAGGCGATCGGCCTAGAACAATGGTTTGGATAACAGATCTCCCGATATGACTTCAGTTGTTTACTTGAATATTAAGCACAGAGCTCCAAAAGAAGGCGATCGGCCTAGAACAATGGTTTGGATAACAGATCTCCCGATATGACTTCAGTTGTTTACTTGAATATTAAGCACAGAGCTCCAAAAGAAGGCGATCGGCCTAGAACAATGGTTTGGATAACAGATCTCCCGATATGACTTCAGTTGTTTACTTGAATATTAAGCACAGAGCTCCAAAAGAAGGCGATCGGCCTAGAACAATGGTTTGGATAACAGATCTCCCGATATGACCTCAGTTGTTTACTTGAACATTAAGCATTAAATCATATAAACTACATGTACATAACAGATTTTCTCTTGACGGATGCCATAAATCACGTTGGATTGGATCCGAAGCCAAATTAAGTGATAGAATCTTGTGCCAACAGAATCAAATACTGAACTTTTAACTTCTCGTAATCTCAATGATTCTCTCACGAAGTTCAGTGGCCAAGGCTGATGTCTAATTCAATAAAGAAGAGTCTTAAACTCATAATGTGCTGCTGTATGAAATGCCCTTGGATCAACGAACGCATACGGATCTCAAATCGATATGCATGAAACAATATCGTTAATGATTGTATTTGCGACAATTTTCAGTCGGAAGAAAATTTCGATAAAGTCTCTTATTTTTTAAGCGTTTTCGGTTGCCGCAATCAGTATAGTAAGTGCGTATCAACGCTTTTTTTTAAACATTTTAAAGCGTTTATTTCTGACGAGGAGTCCATTAGCAGCTGTTGATAGTTGGAGGAATTAAGACTAACTAGAGGCACCACAGATTAAGTTTGTTTTCCATTTAATATGACAAATCATTATCTGGCACATCGATTTAGACGCTAAGAACATCATGGTTATATCTCGTTCATGTAATGACATACAAAAAAGCGTTGCCATTCACCTTTAAAAAGCTATTTCGCTAGTTTAAACACTGTAGTGCCTAGTTTAGACTGCAAGGTCTATGATAATAGATAATCCTTGGTGAATGGCATAGATCAAGATCAAACAGGACATTGCCATAATCTGACCAGCTCTGGTCGATTGAGATTAACCTTTATCCATGCTGACAAGCCTGACTGGAGCTTAGTTTAATATGGCGATATCGCAAAGACATGTATGTAACAGTTTCCGAACCCTCGCAATTTAGAGGGATGGGGGGGGGGGGGCTTTCAGCTCCACAGTTTTGCTTACTAACGACCTTTTTAGGCCAAAGACTAATCCCTCAACCTCTTGTCTATTATATCAGGTGTTCCGACGAGGCCCGACATAGCTGTAGATCTGCACAGCCCAAGAGGCCTGAAAGTTAGGGTATATGCAAATAAGCCTGGGGATCGTACATGTACTAAACAAAAACAAAAACCGTGATCAGCTAAGTGGAATGTTCTTGATTAACTATATTCCTTGTTTTATTATTTATACATTTGGTCTCATACATTTCAAGGACTTTTTTATGGTTCGCCAAGCCTGTTTACTAACAATTCTTATGTCTCCAATATAGAAACATTAATGAAATCAAGTTATTTTAGGAGGCCAGCTAACGTCATAGCTTAGAAAGAAGAATCAGATAAGACACTGTAATAGTTAATATTGGATTATCTTTTATATTTACAGGACTTTATGTAGCAATTCCTTGGAAAAGAATCTAGACGTAACATGGAACAAGCAAATTCAGAGAATTTATGTCCCCCGCCTTGATATTTTAGTTACACATATATTATCTTACAAAAACATATATCCAAACCACATGCACTTTCTTAGTGTAAATGCCTGACTTAAGTTCAAATTTCGAAAAGTGATAAAAATTAAAGTGAGGATTATATCCATACCGCATGGGTAAGCTTAAAGCATGGTCAAGACATCTGCAATGTTTCAAAAAAATCAGAATAAAACTGTAGGAGGAGTTGTGTGCACAAGGTACCCACTGTCCATTCACTTTCATTGTCAAAAGTTCAAATTGCGAAAAAAGTCTCAATAATTAATCCGAGGATTATATCCAAATCACATGCATATCTTCAAAGCATGATTAAAACATCTGTAAAATTATAAAAGAATCGGAATAAAACTGTAGGAGGAGTTGCTTGCACAAGGTACCCACTGTCCATACACTTTCATTGTCAATATGCCCGAAAAAATGACTAAGTTCAAATTGCAAAAAAAGTGTCAAAAATTAACCTGAGGATTATACTCAAATCACATGCACATCTTCAAAGCATTGCTAAGACATCAGTAAACTTTCAAAAGAATCGGAATAAAATTGTAGGAGGAGTTGCTTGCACAAGGTACATACTCCTATAGGGGGGCGGAAGGACGGAAGGACAGACGGACGGAATAACGGAAAGCCAAAAACCATGTCCCTCCGCTTTTCTTCGAAAAGGCGGGGGACAAAAATATACTGGTAGATATTAAGCTTCCCTTCACGGGGATGGCTTGAGGACTTGACATGATAACAGCTTAAATTATGCAAACAAGGCCTGCTTATTACCCGATATAATATCTACTGAAAATGACTACTTGCCCTTGAACTGCTGTCAACACAGAATTTGTTTTATCGTTTCGACAGAATGTTTTGTCGTTTCGACAGAACGTCATTTTGACGTCAACCAAGTATAAGCACACAAGCTACACAATACCGACACTAACTTGTATGTGTATGTGTAGCATCGGAAACATGACACCAATTTGACCAGAATGTGCTGCGCAACGAATGTTTCTTCATTATAACATAGAAAGTGTGTCAAGTCTTTTCTAGATGCACTCGTCACAATGTGGAAGGGCTTTTAAGTTAATGACCACAGTGACAAATCTAGGCTCTGAGAAACTATAAACTTCATCACAAAATTAACCCTAATTACCTGATTTATCAAGAAACCATTTCGAAGAAAAGGAATTTTCGGCTCCACGCCGACGGAAGAAGAAAAAGGTGTATGTAGAATACTCTTTCAGAGTATCCATTTTGTGCTTCATTTTATATTTACAATGTACATCTGTGATTCTTATTTATATACCTTGCTTTATGTAACTTAACTGTGATTTCTATCTGATTTACCTTTGTCTGTATATATGTTAATACTTGCATGTTTTACGTAATATTGCATGTGCTTTCAATGCTTTAAAGTTACCGCATATATTAGAATATTATTATACTGATAATGCTAATGTTTTACATTTGTTATTCTACTAAATGTTTGTCGGAAAATAGCTCTACGAGCTAATGTTATTTGTTATTCAAAACCGACGTTAAATAAAATTTCTTGTATCTTGTATCTCTTGTATCCACCTGCTTTGGTTGTCAATGAATTTTGCTGGAGGTTTTAAAGTAAGTAAGATTAGTTGCTTGTTACGTTGGGAGTTTAGGATAGTATATATCTTTAAGCTTAACAGACTGACATCATATTTCATCTACACGGTCTACAGACCCTGCGACCGGTGTAACATAAGGCTTCTTACATGTATAATCTTGCAAAAATCGCATAGGGTTGCTTCTTTACCAGCTGTGACGTTCGAAGGCAGCCTAGAATAGCTTGTTTCCATTAATGTTTCATATCGCTCCTTTTTCTTAGGACATTCATCATAAAAAGACAGCATTCATCATATATGGAACATTTCTTTTTTCTGTCAGTATCAGCGCAGATACTTTATGGGTTTACACGTATTTTGATATTCGGTAATGCGTTAGGGAGAAAATCTGCTATAGAACTATGCGAGCATCAAAAATGCTGACATGCGCATTTGTATCTGTATTGTCATCGGTATGTTTATTGCTCTCTTCACTTAGACATAATCAACTGGAAGCATTTTTTCCTCGACATGATTGAGCACTAGCCAGATTCTAGACTGAAGGGTTCCAAGTCTCTTCAAACACACTGTCAACTTCCGCTGTAGGAATTAAGGCGCTGGCATTTGAAATCTAATCCGGTTATGGACTTGAGACGTGGAAAGCATGCTTAATTAGGATTTTCCCGTAGCTTTGTAACGCAAAACACGATAGGAAATCTGAACTTTATACCATGTACGACACTGAAATACCAGCTGTGCTGGGTCCACTCACGAATACTTAACAATTACAAAAACTTAGCCATGCAATAAACAGAGATGTTTTCAGCAATAAGAATTGAAAATTTTGTCGGATTTTTTTAAATGTTTTTCTCATTGTCGCTCAAAACATAGATTGCCCGAGCCAGACAGCCTGTTCTGTGTCCGACGCACACCGAGGTTAAGAAAATTTAAAGGACTGCATGATACCTCTGCAGAGAGCTACAAATGTCCAGTCACTTGCAACTGAAATATAGATCACCATATCCATTGAAAGTAGAACAATTTCTGCGGTTGTATGAAAACGAATAGAAAGACCATGATATAAAATAAGTAATTTAATAATTAAATAATCCCTACCCAGCCACCAGTTGATAAGAAATGACAGAACGTCAATTTTAACAAAACACAACAAGAGCATGATGATTAGCTCTTTCCCAAAAGGTAGCCACCTGGCTTGCATCAACCAAACCGAAGATGGCGAGTACTGTGAACCTCGGCGTAGGTGTGAGCCTTCGGAGAGCGAGGCTATTGGCTTTGAACAAGTAGCTTATGGGGGGTGTCATGAGCTCTTGCTTTGAAATAAAGTACATGGTTTTGGAAAGACCCCGAAGTCTAAGATTTTATTGATATTTATAATACAAAAACTCTATGTCTACTAAACTCGGATTGATTTGGCGTGGAATCGAGGACGTTATGCAGGCTACTGAACTTTCTGTTTTAGTTTATTCAGATTATGTAAAGGGAGTGGAAAGTTCAGAGCCTGATCTCACGCAGAAAATGTAGGCTTTTTAACCACTGCAGAAGCTCAGGGTGAGGTTATGGCCATGTAAAATCGATTTAAGCCCGCCAGTAATTTCATATTACTGACCGTTCCAAGGCGATACTTCTGTGGTGGTTCTTTTTCTTTTTGTTTTATGTCTTGGAGTATAAAAGTTTTGTGCTGTTGGCGCCATATGTATTAGTTAAGTTTAGGTAACTGAGTGGCCACCTATTGGGAAAATAGCTGCTCATTCGGCTTACGATATGTTTTCATGGAATAAGTACCTGGGCCCAGTTGTTCAAAATTAACGACATCGTTAGTTAACGATTCGTTAAAATTTCAAATGGCAATATTACAAATACACTGTTAAAATAACAAATGCAAATGATTCTGACATTTTTTTCAACAAAAAATAACAGTGTACAAATTGAGGGCTTAACGCCAGCGTTAAGCTAACAAAGTTTTGAACAACTGGACCCAGATTGTTAATTTAGTTTTTTCTCACTTCGGTCTTTGGAGTGGGAATCTTTTTCTGATTGAGCATAGTTTCCTGATCTTTGCCTACTTGTCCTTTTTTAAGATAGAAACAGGCTTCTACGGATAAGAGTGTCAGCATTTCAGAAATCCGTCTAAGGGGAGTTTTAATGAAAAGTACACATATGTTATTCGCGTACAAATGCATATTTTACAGATGAAACGTATGTCATTTTTTACAAGCGTTTGCCATTACTTTTTTGTGAGTTTTCGTAACAAAAAGAGCAGGAATGATGTAACTAGTGAGGGTATATGAATGATTTCGACATGAAATTGAATCATAATATCGCATGGTATACATGAGGGTCTGGATGGGGTATAATGATTAATGAATAATACCCTAAAATTTTAATGAGAGTGAATAAAGAGCAAAAAAATTAATGATTAGTGAATAATGAGGTCCTAAAGAATAATGAATAAAAGTAAATTTTTAATGAATAGCAGTGTAATATAATGAATAGTGAATAATAACATTTTAAAGAATAATGAATATGCTAAAATTTGGCTATGAAATTGTCTTAGATGGCTTCCCTGACATTCCAGAATTTCATTTTTTTTCTGGGGTTTAGATGCCCCCAGACCTGATTTAGTTAAAATGCTGTATTCATATTTCAGAAATCCTTGAATGTTTGGAAAGACATATGTCTGGAAGCCAAGCATGTAGGGGCTCACCTCTTGGACCAATTGAAAAAGAAATGTGTCATTTGAAGGCAGAGGAATATAAATCATTCTGGATGTTTACTGAGCCAGATACGATTTCACTGTTTTGTTTGCTTATGTATATGTATTTTCTTTTAATTCTATTACCACACTTTGTCCTTATTATGAATGTTCCAATCCTATAATGATACTCTTTTCTGTGGATGGACATCATCTTGCTTTTTTATAACAGGACATAAAATTATAGTGTCTTTTGCAATCAGAAGCAAGGCAGCACTTAGAAGGTTAATGCAAATCTAACTGGCAATTTATATGGCACTACATAATTTTTTCCTCGCTCGCTTCGCTCGCTCGGTATTTAGACATTAATAATATGTATTGTACAATCAGGCGCGCGCACAAATCCATACATCACATAGTACTCCTATGCTAACTAGTTTACTAAATAAAAACAACAGCATAATATTATAACTTTTACCCCTGAAGTTACATTTTTTCTTAAATAACCGTTGGTATTCATAATTGAAGAGAAAGATTCAGGGTAAAACTTTGAGTGTATTTCAGATGGAGGGGATTTTCTCCCAGCAGATTTAAAAGGGGATTTGCTAAAAACAAATTGGTATACTATTTCGAAAAGTTTCTATGCGGCTTTGTGGTCTAGCAGAGTATATAATTATGCTTCTCTCTAGATGTTAATATCAAGGTTGCACTCAGCAGCCTACAATTTAATATCATAGAACTAGTCCTTGTGGCTTTAGATAAGGGATGCCTTAGGTGGGGAACAGTTACCCCCCGAGGGGAACACACCCATTTGCTTATGGATATTAGCTGGGTAAAGAAGGCGTGACTAGTAATTATCATATTTTAATGAATAATCGAGCTAATTTTAATAAATAAGCCAAAATTTTAATGACAGTGAATAAATGGCAAAATTTTTAGTGATTAGTGAATACCAGGACCCCCCATCCAGACCCTCATACATTAGAATTAATATTACAAACCATGATTGCTCTAAAAGACACGCTTTGTAGTCCCTCTGGTTTATGACATAGATGTGATCTTTTCCCAGAAAACAATTTTAGAAAAACTTCTATGAATCTGACGCTTCGCAATATTTGGCATTCGAGCACTCCTGATCTTAATTACGACAATGAATGTCGTTGTGGGCAAACCTGTTTCCAGCGATTTCGACAAAAGTTTCCCATCTGCTGAGCTTCAGTTTAGTATTAGACATTTTTCACTTTTGAACGTAACTGCTGCTGGCGCTTGCGGTTATGACTTTCCGTGTGATGGGGAACGACTCGTGAGGGCATATTTGAGACGAAGACGAGGGACGATATGAAGAATTACTTAGTCAAAACTACCAATAGCCCGACGAAGACGAATTAAATAAGACATGCAATAAATGCTATAGGGTAGGACGTCTAGCTCTGTAGCTCAGTAGCTAGTGTGCTTGGAATTGAAAGCGAAAGGTGCTGGGTTCGAGTCCCGGACGCATCACTTTTTTCTTTTCTTTATTTGTCTCTCTTGTGACAAAAAAGCTTTGGAAATAAAACATATATTATCAGCTGATTATATTTTTGGCAAATGCAAGAATCATGAAATGCCCTACTACATTAAATTCTTAAATCGTAAAGGAATTGAAGTTTGAGACGGCAGCCCACATGTATGTTTTCTCTTGTATTGGGAGCTCGATCGTATTTTTGGTATAAGAGCTGATCTATCCTCGCGTCAATATTTCTTTCTGGGAGACATGAAAATATGAATATACTGAAGGCTTGTACAGGCATAATGTGGCTAGGATAAGGATAGCCACCCTGAACGACTTAAAAATGTTTTCCGTGGAATTAGGCACTAACTCAAACAGTACACTGTATAGTGTACATGTAAAGATATATGTATATTTATTAGGTGTAAGACCTACAGTTCCACGTGCTGTCTCGTGAGAGAACATAATTTATTTTGGCATGTTTATACATGTACTTCAAACAGATAATCGAAATCTTGATGTTATTTATACGGTTGATGTTTCGTTTTGAGTCCATTAGACAATCATCTGCAAGTCATAAGTGCGATATCCTAGCTTCATTTTGCATAGACATAGAAATAAGTTGAGGTTTTGTAGACCTTCCACAGTATTTCAGCATTTTGAATGCGATAATTACGAATTTTGGGATGTTTTTTCCAAGTCAAAGGCTTTCTTTCTGATCCTCCTTTATTCTCTTGAACTATGCGTGATGTTTATCTGAGTGAATTCAAATAAATACGAGTATAATTAAACTTCAAACTAAAACAGTATCATTTTCAAGAAAATGAATGTTTATAGACTGAGAAACATACAGTTCGTTTTTTCATAACGTATCTTGCTTACCCTAAAACAGGACGACAATATTCTTTATGCGAGCACACACACACACACACACACACACACACACACACAAGTTCCGTAGATGACTTCATGTCGCAGTGGTTCAGTCAGTCGCTTCGTAAAATCACATGTCGAGAATAAATACGTACATGTAGTTGATATAAGACTGGTACAAAATTATTAGGGAGCGCGGTGGCGTAGTGGTAGGGCGTCTGACTCCTGAGAGGTCCTGGGTTCGATCCCCACAGACGCCAGCCGTGTTGTGTCCTTGAGCAAGACACATTAACTCCTTACTAACTGGTTAAACCCAGGAAGCGTTGGCTCCGTCCCGACATGACTGAAAAAAATGTTGACTGGGACAAAACAAAAAAAAATAAAATAAATAAAAACTTAAAACCTATATGCATTGGTAAAATGCAAAAATAAAGAAATCCAGACAGCAATTAAACATATAAATCGTAAACAATGTTATCATATGCAATGGTAACAATATGATTATTGTTGTCTTCCCGTTTAACTGTCTGATTCTAATTGAACAATGAACCAGAAGTGGCCTTTGACACGACATGTTTACAAAATCGCATCATCAACTGTCATGATTGCCATTAAAGATACATTACGCGTTCAACGCGAGTCGGCCTTACAAATGCTTGGCGCGAATAAAACAGCTTCCAGTGCAGAATATTTAAGAAATGAATTTCATTTTTCTAGTGTTCATGGAGCTATGAACAACAGAAAAATTAAACTCATTGCTTATATTTACATTCATTTCTCTCTATCGCTTGTTGAAAAATCACCAAGGCGGTCACATTTACAAGCAAACAAAGAATCTACACACAGTGGGTGTTCAAACAGCGGAACAGCGTCGACGTTTACAACGTCCAATCAGATTGGCGAGATTCATGTTTTTGGACGTCAAGTTTGGATTACGTCACGTCGCGTGACACAATGTTGTTCATGGAAGTATGAACACAGATGGACATCTAATGGTTCATCTAAGGAGGTTTTAGAGCAATGTAAATATTATTTTTTGACACTCGTGTGTATAACTAGGGATCGCTTGTTCAATTCTGAGCTGCCCATGGCTTTATGGTGACACTATAAACCGAGATCCCGTCTGCATATGACGATAACTGTTGGTGGGAAAACAACTATCAACTATTTGTTATCGCCATGTGACTTTCAACATACTGGTGCATGTATATACGTACATTGGTTCTGTTTAGCTACATTTCACATGTTTTTCGTGAACACACAGAATTCCTTTTACATGTAAACATGGCAAGATTTACGATTTGAAACATTTAGTTGATCTTTAATTTTATGTGCATTTTTTTTTTATTCTACGCCTTACAATGTTTTGACACATTTTAAGTAATATCGAGCATGGTCTGTTATCCTCATCAGGATAACATGTCCGTGACATGTTTACCCCATTGAACAACGCTTTTATCAAGCAAAACTTGAGTATGCAGGGGTATATCTAGTTTTAGCTCACATGAGCCCGGTGAGCTTATAGGATGGCCATGCCCCGTCGTCCGTCCGTCGTCGTCTGTCAACAATTACCATGATCTTCTTCTCTGAAACAGCTTGGCCAATCAAAGTTAAAACTGTTTGCGGAGCATTCTTAGGAAGGGGCGACGAAATTTACATAAATGGACAAGGTCACATGACCAAGATGGCCGCCTTGGCTATAAATAGCAAAAACCGTTAAAATGTTTCTTCTCCAGAACCAGAAGGCCTATGATTTTGTAACTTGGCATGAAGCATCAAACTATTAAAAGCACTACAAAGTTTGTATAAATCATTTCGCTGGGATGACCTTGACCTATTTTACGGTAAGATCAACTTACATGTAGGTCGCCCATGCATTTAAATGGGAAAATTAGTTAAATGTAATTAAAAGGGTGGAAACTTGCTATGATAATACAAATGGGCAGATTTATTTTTATGAAAACATTAAGACCCGGGTGGTTGTCAGCTCCTGCCTGGGGGATATATACATGTATATGACTATAATATTTAAACATCTTCTCTGCAACCGCATGGCCGATCAAAGCCAAACTTCGTGGAAGGGGAACGAAAGTTTGTATTAATGGTCAAGGTAACTTGACCAAAATGGCCGCCATGGCTATAAATTGAAAAACCTTTAAAATTGTTCTTCTTCAGAACCAAAAGGCCTATGATTTTGAAACTTGGCATGAAGCATCTACAAAGTCTATATATGACCCAGGGATTACATTAATCTATTATAAGACAAGGTCAACTTAGGTTGTCTATGCTTCTGAAAACATAGATTGTGAGTATTCGTTCTATCTTGTGTCCACAATCTATGTTTTGAACAAATAAGAAAATATCAAAACTGTTGAATTGAAAATTTTCATTTTTTTTTTCAACTTAAAGAAAAAAACAAAAAAAAAAAAAAAAAAAAAAAAAAAAAAAAAAAAAAAAAAAAAACACTGTATTTTGCTTGATAAGGTTTTGTAATGATATCGTCATGATATAGGGTACCGTTTTAGTGCACATGTATTACACATGCTGACGGCAGATCTACAACATTTGATCATTCTCAACCTTACTCATTCGGACCCATCTTTGCGTCCGGAATCGGGCAAGCATATAAGCACATAAGCTTCCTACTCAATCTGAATTTAAATAAATAATAAATTGAATCGGTTTGTTGATTTTAAGCGTTAATCCAACAGCAAAGGTCATATGGAAACGAGACCTCAGTTTATAGTCTCATCCGACAGACTCAAGAAGACCCGGATCAAACCTGCCATCTCTGGTTTATAAGGCACGTGAAATAACCACTGCACCATAGAGGCTTGCTTAATAGGTTCAGTATAAACTTTATCATGATAGAAATCGTACTTTTAAATGTTAAAAAAGGACAAAAGAACGCATGCCCTTAACACCAACTGCGTTCGGCTTTCCAAGCTGCAATGTGGTTTGATAACTGATCCGGCTTGATATGATCTTTGTTTTGTCAATGGGCCCTAGGACAAAATTTCAATAGCCAAACACAACACAATTAAATTTCCCCTGTTACATGTATATATATTAGAATCATGAATGGCGGTACGTTTGTATAAAAGGTCCGTAAATGGACACGTGAAATGTCTGCGTGGTATACTGTACATGAATATGTGTATTCGGGTATTGTCTATCAGTGTCAGCACCATCGTATATGCTTGCGATACAATCAAAGTCCTTACAACAAAGATTGATGCAACATCACACAACATGTGCTAAAATGGATTAAAACAACCTTCAGCGCAGCAATATCGCTTTGGCAACTACCAACACCAAGACAATGAACTCTTCGCCTTAGGTTGCTGCCCAATTGATCAGTCTTACAATCAAGGGTGACACAAAACCAAGTTCTGCTTGTGGGTGTGCAAGTTCGTTTTCTCAGGGTTCTCCTCTTTTCCTCCTGTTACTGATTTACCCGTCTCATATGAACTAAAATAATCTTGAACGGGCCGAAAATTGTATAAAAACGCATCATTATGATCAGAAATGAGCACAATGAGACCCTTATCTGTAATCAAGTAACAATAGTATGACCAAGAATCTATACAATTAAATTTCCCATCCTAACATAGACACCAGGCGGGAGAGACATGGCGGTGCAACACATCACAAGCAATTTAACAACAGGCATAAAAAACAAAATTACTAGCTCTTTCCAAACAAGACCAGCGTCCATTCTGTTAAAAGGGACAATACACGAGGCAATAATCTTAAGAAAACACGTGTCAATGTGAAGACTGTATACACCATTATTTGTGAAACAAATGAATAATTTGTGCACTTTGACAGAATGTGTAGTGTCCAAAATTGCTTCTACGTGTATGTGAAAATGGCGAACATCAAAAGTAAACTATGGGGCGACTGAAACACTATGCGTCCTCTACGGAAACACTTTAGAAACTCATGAAAATAATATAATTGTGTTAGTTTGATCTTAATTTTTTTATTTGAATTCAACCAGGTGAAACAACACGCATACTATCACACAGAATAAATGAGGATCAGAACGAAAGCTTATGTCTTGCCAAATTAATTTTCTACATCGTAACCATCGCACTCGATATGGCAGAAATACTGTTGAAAGTCTACAATTAACAAAAACAGTTGTGTGGCTAGGCATATTGTAGCTACATGTAGGGTATTGCCCCCATCGCTCTTCCTACTGTCGAATGGACTCAAAACGAGACATCGACAAAATAAACATCGTTCGCTCACGAGATAGCACGTGAAACTGTAGTTTTACATCTAATACGTAATACACATATATCTGAACATGTACCGTGACTATACTTTTTGATTTGGTGTCTTGTGTATTTGTTAAAATTCAGTTTTACGTCCCTTTCAAGATTATTTCAGCTCATATGAAAAGCGCCAAACAGTAGGTGGGGCGAAAACGGGAGTACCCCGAGAAAAACCGCCTGGCACACCCGCAAACAGAACTTGGCCTGTCTCACATGTGGCCATTGTGGGTCTCGAACTCACACCAGACACAACGGTGAGATGATTAAGTGATTATGAAACAGCGCTCTGAACTGCTCGGCCACGGGGGACGCTGGCGTATTTTTTTAGTCATTAGAGGCGGTCAGCTTATCCTATCCACATTATCTGTACCAGCCAGTCAGGAAATAAATGTTGACGTTAGGATCGGTCGCTGATCCGTTCTTCTAATGACCATCAATATCTCGGCTTCCAACAAGACCTATAAACCAGAGGACCAATGGTCCTGTAAACGCTCACCTGAGATCAGCTGCATATACCAATAAACATGTTTGAATATTATGGTATTTAACTCCAGTGCAGGGGCAGATGAAGCCCTTGGGCCATTTTCTTTTTTCAGAATCTTCAATATTCTGTCCATTTGCCAATTTCCTGTTGGCTTTTTCCTTCAAATGACATTTTAACAGTTTTCCCAATTCAGATGCATAGGCAACCCATGTTGACCTTGCCATAAACTTGGTCAAGGTCATCACAGGGTCATGATTTATATATACATTGGAGTACTTTAGCCATCGATGCCTCACGCCAAGTTTCCTTGAAATCAGTCTATTGGTTTCAGAGAAGATGATTTTTGATGGGTTTTTACCATATATGGGCATGGCGGCCATCTTGGTCATGTGACCTAGATTATTTGATTCCCCTATTCTATAGATGCTTCACATAAAATTTGGCTTTGTTTGGCCAAGCGGTTTCAGAGGAGAAGACGTTTGAATATTATGGAAATATACATGTATATTGCCCCGGGGTGGGGACACATGAGCCCCTGGGGTCCAATTTTTTTTCAGAATCATTAATATCCAGTCCTACTGCCCATTTCCTGCAAGACTTTCACTTTAAATGACATTTTAAAAGTTTTCCCCATTCAAATGCATTGGTGACCTATGTTGACCTTCCCGTAAAAAAGGTCAAGGTCATCAGAAGGTCATGATTTATATACACATTGTAGTACTTGAGCCATCAATGCTTCGTGCCAAGTTTCGTTGAAATCGGTCAACCGGTTCTGGAGAAGAAGATTTTTGAAGGGTTTTTACCATATATGGGCATGGCGGCCATCTTGGTCATGTGACCTGGATTATTTATATACACATTGGTTCCCCCTTCCCACAGATGCTTCATGTAAATTTTGCCTTTGATTGGCCAAGCGGTTTCAGAGAAGAAGATGTTTGAATATTATGATAATATACATGTATATTGCCCCGGGGTGGGGGCGGATGAGCCCCTGGTGCCCAATTTTTTTCAGAATCATTAATATTCAGTCCTACTGCTCATTTTCTGCAAGATTTTTCCTTTAAATGACAATTTAACAATTTTTCCCATTCAAATGCAAAGGCGACCTATGTTGACCTTGCCGTAAAATAGGTCAAGGTCACCGCAAGGTCATGATTTATATACACATTGTAGTACTTGAGTCATCGATGCTTCATGCCAAGTTTGGTTGAAATCGGTCCAGTGGTTCCGGAGAAGAAGATTTTTGAAGGGTTTTTACCATATATGGGCATGGCGGCCATCTTGGTCATGTGACCTGGATTATTTATATACACATTGGTTCCCCCTTCCCATAGATGCTTCATGTAAAATTTGGCTTTGATTGGCCAAGCTGTTTCAGAGAAGAAGATCTTTGAAAATGGTGGACGACGGACGACGGACGGACGGACGGACGGACGACGGACGGACGGACGATGGAGCATGGGTATACTATAAGCTCACCTTGTGAGCCTGACGGCTCAGGTGAGCTAAAAACCTATACATGCGGTCTGCCTTCTCACTAAACAGCTTAATCCAGAAACTTACGATTTTAGTATTAAATGCAGCATTGCATTTTGTGATTCTTGCATTTGCCAATAGATAAAATTTTATTTTCTTTTTTCCTTTTTTTTTTATTTCTTTTTAATTTTTTAAGCTTTAATGTCACAGGTGCGAAAAAAGGAAGAAACAAAGAAAAGGAAAAATAATTTTTGTCCTACCCGGACTCGAACCCAGGACCTTTCGATTCTATGTCTTACTCTCTACCTACTGAACTATTCAGCTAGGCGTCTTGGACAATTTCGTTTTTTGCGTTTCTCATTTAATACACCTCCGGTGGGCTGTTGGTAGTTTTGACTAAGTAATTCTTCATATCGCCCCTCTCCTTCGTCTCAAATATGCCCTCACGAGTCGTCGCCCATCACACACAAAGTCGTAACCGCAAGCGCCAGCAGCATTTACGTTCAAAAGTGAAAAATGTCTATTAGACATTTTTCACTTTTGAACGTAAATGCTGCTGGCGCTTGCGGTTATGACTTTCCGTGTGATGGGGGGCGACTCGTGAGGGCATATTTGAGACGAAGACGAGGGACGATATGAAGAATTAATTAGTCAAAACTACCAATAGCCCGACGAAGACGAATTAAATAAGAGAGTCAAAAAAGAGAAATAGTCTAGGACGTGTAGCTGTGTAGCTCAGTAGGTAGCGTTCTTGGAGTTGAAAGCGAAAGGTCCTGGGTTCGAGTCCCGGACGGATCACTTTTTTTTCTTTTCTTTATTCGTCTCTCTTGTGACGAAAAAGCTTTGCAAATAAAACATATATTATCAGCTGATGATATTTTTTGGCAAATACAAGAATCATGAAATGCACTACTACATTAAATTCTTAATTCGTAAAGGAATTGAAGTTTGAGACGGCAGCCTACATGTATGTTTTCTCTTGTATTGGGAGCTCGACCGTATTTTTGGTATAAGAGCTGATCTATCCTTACGTCAATATTTCTTTCTGGGTGACATGAAAATATGAATATACTGAAGGCTTGTACATGCATAATGTGGCTAGGATAAGTTAGCCACCCTGAACGACTTAAACTGAATGTTTTCCGCGGACGTAGGCACTAACTCAAAGAGTACACTGTATAGTGTATTTTATACATGTAAAGATATATGTATATAGTTATTAGGTGTAAGACCTACAGTTCCACGTGCTGTCTCGTGAGAGAACATAAACATTTTGGCATGTTTATACATGTATTTCAAACAGATACTCGAAATCTTGATGTTATTTATTTGGTTGATGTTTCGTTTTGAGTCCATTAGACGACAAGTGCGATATCCTAGCTACATTTTGCATAACCATACAAATAAGTTGAGGTTTTGTAGACCTTCCACAGTATTTTAGCATTTTGAATGCGATAAAGATTTTTGGGATGTTTATTTTTTTCCAAGTCAACGGCTTTCTTTCAGATCCTTATTTATTCTCTTGAATTATGCGTGATGTTTAACTGGTTGAATTCAAATAAATATAATTAAACTTCAAACTAAAACAAATCACTTTCAAGAAAATGAATGCTTATAGACTAAGAAACATACAGTTCGTTTTTTTCATAACGTGCCGCGTACCTTGCTTAACCCTAAAACAGGATGACAATATTCTTTACGCGAGCACACACACACACACACACACACACACACACACACGCACGCAAGTTCCGTAGATTACTTCATGTCGCAGTGGTTCAGTCAGTCGCTTCGTAAAATCACATGTCGAGAATAAATACGTACATGTAGCTGATATAAGACTGGTACAAAATTATTTTTAGGGAGCGCGGTGGCGTAGTGGTATGGCGTCTGACTCCGAATCGAGAGGTCCTGGGTTCGATCCCCATAGGCGCCACCGTGTTGTGTCCTTGAGCAAGACACATTCACTCCTTACTAACTGGTTAAGCCCAGGAAGCGTTGGCTCCGTCCCGACATGACTGAAAAAAATGTTGACTGGGACATAAAGCCTTAATACAAAATTATTTTGATAAGAGCAAGGAGGTTGAGCGCGAGTAGGAAACGCCTATTTTTATTGGAATTATACTATTATTATTATTATTTTTTTTTTTTTTTTTTTTTTTTTCGCAGAAAAAAAAATAAAAACTTAAAACCTATATGCATTGGTAAAATGCAAAAATAAAGAAATCCAGACAGCAATTAAACATATAAATCGTAAACAATGTTATCATATGCAATTGTAACAATGATTATTGTTGTCTTCCCGTTTAACTGTCTGATTTAATGGAACAATGAACCAGAAGTGGCCTTTGACACGACATGTTTACAAAATCGCATCATCAACCGTCATGTTTGCCATTAAAGATACATTACGTGTTCAATGCGAGTCGGCCTTATGCTTGGCGCGAATAAAACAGCTTCCAGTTTTTAGACACTCGTGTGTATAACTAGGGATCGCTAGTTCACTTCTGAGCTCCATGGCTTTATGGTGACACTATAAACCGAGATCCCGTCTGCAAATGACGATAACTGTTGGTGGGAAAACAACTATCAACTATTTGTTATCGCCATGTGACTTTCAACATACTGGTGCATGTTTATACGTACATTGGTTATTTCACGTGTTTTTCGTGAACACACAGAAAGTTTTTTACATGTAAACATGGCAAGATTTACGATTTGAAAATTTTAGTTGATCTTCAATTTTATGTGCAGTTCTTTTTATTCTACGCCTTACAACGTTTTTACACATTTCAAGTAATATCGAGCATGGTCTGTTATCCTCATCAGGATAACATGTCCGTGACATGTTTAACCCATTGAACAACGCTTTTATAAAGCAAAACTTGAGTATGCAGGGGTATACCTAGTTTTAGCTCACATGAGCCCTTCGGCTCAAAAGGTGAGCTTATAGGATGGCCATGCCCCTGTCAACAATTTCCATGATCTTCTTCTCTGAAACAGCTTGGCCAATCAAAGTTAAAACTGTTTGCGGATCATTCTTAGGAAGGGGAAACGAAATTTGCATAAATGGACCAGGTCACATGACCAAGATGGCCGCCTTGGCTATAAATAGCAAAAACCGTTAAAATTTTTCTTCTCCAGAACCAGAAGGCCTATGATTTTGTAACTTGGCATGAAGCATCAAACAATATTAAACGCACTACAATGATCGGTAAGATCAACTTACATGTAGGTCGCCCATGCATTTAAATGGGGAAATAAGTTAAATGTAATTAAATGGGTGGAAACTTGCTATGATAATACAAATGGACAGATTTATTTTTATGAAAACATTAAGACCCAGGTGGTTGTCTGCTCCTGCCTGGGGGATATATACATGTATATGACTATAATATTTAAACATCTTCTCTGCAACCGCATGGCCGATCAAAGCCAAACTTCGTGGAAGGGGAACGAAAGTTTGTATTAATGGTCAAGGTAACTTAACCAAAATGGCCGCCATGGCTATGAATTGAAAAACCTTTAAAAGTGTTCTTCTTCAGAACCAGTAGGCCTATGATTTTGAAACTTGGCATGAAGCATCTACAAAGTCTATATATGACCCAGGGATGACATTAACCTATTATAGGACAAGGTCAACTTAGGTTGCCTATGCTTCTGAAAACATAGATTGTGAGTATTCGTTCTATCATGTGTCCACAATCTATGTTTAGAACAAATAAGAAAATATCAAAACTGTTGAACTGAAAATTTTCATTTTTTTTTTCAACTTAAAAGACGCACTGTATTTTGCTTGTTAAGGTTTTGTAATGATATCGTCATGATACAGGGTACCGTTTTAGTGCACATGTATTACACATGCTGACGACAGATCTACAACATTTGATCATTCTTTACCTTACTCATTAGGGCCCATCTTTGCGTCCGGAATCGGGCAAGCATATAAGCACAAAAGCTTCTTACTCAATCTGAATTTAAATAAATAATCAATTGAATCGGTTTGTTGATTTGGGCGTTAATCCAACAGCAAAGGTCATATGGAAACGAGACCTCAGTTTATAGTCCCATCCGACAGACGCAAGAAGACCCGGATCAAACCTGCGATCTCTGGTTTATAAGGCACGTGAAATAACCACTGCACCATGGAGTTCAGTATAAACTTTATCATGATAGAAATCGTACTTTTAAATGTTAAAAAAGGACAAAAGAACGCATGCCCTTAACATCAACTGCGTTCGGCTTGCCAAGCAGCAATGTGGTTTGATAACTGATCCGGCTTGATATGATCTTTGTTTTGTCGATGGGCCCTAGGACAAAATGTTCCCCTGTTACATGTATATATATTAGAATCATGAATGGCGGTTCGTTTGTTTACATATAAAAGGTCGGTAAATGGACACGTGAAATGTCTGCGTGGTATACTGTACATGTATATGAATATGTGTATTCGGGTATTGTCTATCAGTGTCAGCACCATCGTATATGCTTGCGATACAATCAAAGTCCTTATAACAAGGATTGATGCAACATCACACAACATGTGATAAAATGGATTAAAACAACCTTCAGCGCAGCAATATCGCTTTGACAACTACCAACACCAAGACAATGAATTCTTCGCCGTAGCCTTGCTGCCCAATTGATCAGTCTTACAATCACGGGTGACACAAACCAAGTTCTGCTTGTGGGTGTGCAAGTTCGTTTTCTCAGGGTTCTCCCCTTTCCCCCCTGTTACTGATTTACCCGTCTCATATGAACTAAAATAATCTTGAACGGGCCGAAACTTGTATAAAAACGCATCATTATGATCAGAAATGAGCACAATCAGACCCTTATCTGTAATCAAGTAACAATAGAATGACCATAAATCTATACAATTAAATTTCCCATCCTAACATAGACAACAGGCGGGAGAGACATGGCGGTCCCACACATCACAAGCAATTTAACAACACGCATATATAAACAAAATTACTAGCTCTTTCCAAACAAGACCAGCGTCTAGTCTGTTAAAAGGGACAATAGGCGGCCCCGTGGCCGAGTGGTTAAGGTCGCTGACTTCAGTGCTCTTGATCCCGCTGTTGGTTCGCGCCTCGCACGGGGCAGAATTCACATGTGGGACGAGCCAAGTTCTGCTTGCGGGTGTGTCAGGTGGTTTTTCCCCGGGTACTCCGGTTTTCGCCCCACTTTCTGATTGATTCGTCTCGATATGAGTGAAAAGGCTTGAAAGGGACGTAAAACTGAATCAAAAAAAAAAAAAAAAAAAAAAAAAAAAAAAAAAAAAAAAAAAGGACAATACACGAGGCAATAATCTTATGAAAACACATGTGTCAATGTGAAGACAGTATACACCATTATTTGTGAAACAAAATAATTTGTGCACTTTGACAGAATATGTAGTGTCCAAAATTGCTTCTACGTGTATGTAAAAATGGCGAACATCAAAAGTAAACTGCGGCGAAGTGACGCGCGACCCGCTTTACGGGGCAACTGAAACACTATGCGTCCTCTACGGAAACACTTTAGAAACTCATGAAAATAATATAATTGTGTTAGTTTGATTTTAATTTATTTATTTGAATTCAACCAGGTGTAACAGCACGCATACTATCACACAGAATAAATGAGGATCAGAACGAAAGCTTATGTCTTGCCAAATTAATTTTCTACATCGTAACCATCGCACTCGATATGGCAGAAATACTGTTGAAAGTCTACAATAAACAAAAACAGTTGTTTGGCTAGGCATATTGTAGCTACATGTAGGGTATTGCCCCCATCGCTCTTCCTACTGTCGAATGGACTCAAAACGACACATCGAAAAGCTCACGAGATAGCACGTGAAACTGTAGTTTTACATCTATACACATATATATGAACATGTACACTATACTGTTTGATTTGGTGTCTTGTGTATTTGTTAAAATTCAGTTTTACGTCCCTTTCAAGATTATTTCAGCTCATATGAAAAGCACCAAACAGTAGGTGGAGCGAAAACGGGAGTACCCCGAGAAAAACCGCCTGGCACACCCGCAAGCAGAACTTGGCCTGTCTCACATGTGGCCATTGTGGGTCTCGAACTCACACCAGACACAACGGTGAGATGATTAAGTGATTATGAAACAGCGCTCTTAACTGCTCGGCCACGGGGGACGCTTGCGTAATTTTTTTAGTCATTAGAGGTGGTCAGCTTATCCTATCCACATTATCTGTACCCGCCAGTCAGGAAATAACGTTAGGATCGGTCGCTTATCCGTTGACGTTAGGATCGGTCGCTTATCCGTTCTTCTGCCGAAAATGACGATCGAGTTCTCGGCTTCAATGGGTGAAAAATCAAGACCTATAAAAAACCTATACATGCGGTCTGCCTTCTCACTAGACAGTTTAATCCAGAAACTTACGATTTAGTATTAAATGCAGCAGTGAATTTTGTGATTCTTGCATTTGCCAACAGATAAAATATTATTTTCTTTTTTCCTTTTTTTTATTTCTTTTTAATTTTCTAAGCTTTATTGTCACAGGTGCGAAAAAAGGAAGAAACAAAGAAAAGGAAAAATAATTTTTGTCCTACCCGGACTCGAACCCAGGACCTTTCGATTCAATGTCTTACACTCTACCTACTGAACTATTCAGCTAGGCGTCCTGGACAATTCGTTTTTTGCCTGTCTCATTTAATACACCTCCGGTGGGCTGTTGGTAGTTTTGACTAAGTAATTCTTCACATCGCCCCTCGCCTTCGTCTCAAATATGCCCTCACGAGTCGTCGCCCATCACACACAAAGTCGTAACCGCAAGCGCCAGCAAACTTTACGTTCAAAAGTGAAAAATGTCTATTATGCTTACTATTTAAGTGCGTGAATACGCATCTGATCTGCTGCGGTCATATGCCTTTACGAAATAAGGCAAAATTGTCCATGGGCTTGCCCAAGCGGCGTGACATCCAGACTCTTCTTCTAAATAATTTGAAAAATAATACATATTGAAAGCCACCCTCGCAATTGTTTCTATATTAGCTTTGGATTGCGAAATACCGACAAAAATAGCAGCACAACTGGTCAATACGGTATAATTGATTAGATGAAACCATTTCCAAGACACTTTCGACGACAAAAGCAAATGGAATGACTTACAGAAGTTTATGATGGTTAAAATTGTACAAATAAACATTCGTAAATGACAGTGCATGCTTGCATGATGATTAATTTTGTTCTGATTGTCTCTATATACTAGCTTCTAATATAAAGCATGAATATTGTGTTTTAACGTCCCTGTCTGATTAACTTAAAAGTCTACCTTTTTGCTTGTGCTGACGTCATAACGACTTCAACAGGCTAACGATAAACTGAAGATATCGTTATGAAAATTGCATGGCATTAAGAAAACATGTCCATGCAATATGCAGATTTTTTTTTATTTGTTAGTAAAAATGGAAATTTTCACTGGAATATTTTTGATATTTTTGCTGAAAACATAGATTGTGGGTACACGTTAGAACCGCGGTGAGGCGGTTCTAACGAGTACCCACAGTCTACGTTTTGGAGCAAAATAAGAAAAATACGCATACCCCCGCATACCCCAGAACTGCTATATAAAAGTGGGGTTTACGGGGTTATACATTTCACGTACATGTTTTCCTGATGGTCATTCATCTGCTGGTATCAGTCAATTAGTTATTGGCAGGTAAAATGCATTCGGGAGGCTTGCCCTGAATGGCGAGGATAACTACACTCGATATGACCTGAAATGTATCGATGGGCTACAAACCATTTCTACAGCAAGGTGAATGATGTCCGAATCCCTGGCCGGTTGCATTCATTGTACTTTGAGAACAGGTTCAATGTCGTGAAGAATTCCATTTGTGGCACTATATTATCATGCCTGTCAATTTTGAACTGTCTAGAATTGCACCACGAGAAAACATCAATTCGGTAGAATTAAAAAAGCAAATCAGCGGCATACCCAAAATGTTTGACCAGTGCCTGGAGTGTGTGTATAAATAGATGTTTTTAAACAAAGCCAGGCTAGGTTTAAACATCATTTCAAGCTCCTAACTATATACGATTAATTATAGTTAGTGTAAGTGTGGTTGGTTTGAGTCTGCTATGATAGAAAACCCTTAAGTAAGGATTTCTCGTGGCACGGCTCATAATTTCTGGTCATAGACCTCACTTTATATTCGGTGCCAGAAACGTTAACTGATTAAATTACTCGAAGACAGGCCTCTAACATACACCCGCATCATGTTCAATACAGTACTACCCACGAACTCTGTTCTCATTTTGCACTTTATTCGAGTTAGGTCTGCTGACCGTGGCCAAGCAGCATTGCATAATAATTCCATATAGCCATCAAGTGGAGATCTTTTGGGATTTCCATTTAAATAAGCAGTAAAGCTACTTCACGTGGTCAAACAACTCAGTGTGGTCGAGTGCGTGTCTACTTTATTCTTCAGGGCCCAGTTGTTCAAAACTAACGACGTCATTAGTTAACGTTTCGTTAAAATTTCAAACATTAATATCACAAATACACTGTTATTTTTTGTTGAAAAAATGTGAGAAACAAATACACTGTTATTTTTTGTTGAAAAAATGTGAGAATCCTTTGCAGTGCAAAGGATTCTCACATTTTTTTCAACAAAAAATAACAGTGTATTTGTTACTTTAGCTGATATTTGCTTAACAAATTTATGTCTTAACGATATTGTTAAGCTAACGATGCTTTGAACGACTGGGTCCAGAATGATACCAGATATAGTCCGAGTCTGACTGACTATAGTCTGAGCCTGACTGGCACAACTTTTTTTAAAACTGAGATCTCCAACGATTCTAATGGAATCAACAAAAGTATTTTCAATTTATGTTCATATTATAACTAAATGGAAAACTTATCGACCCCATCCAGTACAAGCTTGGGATCACACAATGCATATTCAGCTGTGTGCTCTTTTCATTTTGCTGGTTTTGCTGTTTGAACCGTTTGAGACGCTATTTTGTTAGTCTCTAAAATGTTATTTTTATGTCAATTTCACAGTGTATATCCGAGCGTATGCAGAACAGACGGTTACGGAACGGACAGACGTTTACAGGAGCACGCGCTTTTTCGCGCCAAAAATGTTTTTCCGTTCTTTTAAAGTGACTAATGCAAATATTGAGACCAAACTAGAGCAGATGTGATGCATACATACCCGTCTAGTTGTCTGTGCTCAAGAGCACAATGATTTTTCAGGGGGTTCGCCATAACTGCCCAAGACGTGTGAAAAATGGCATTTTTTGTATTTTTTTTTGGCTGTGTGTCGAGATTGCTTGCAAAATAAGCCATTGTCAACCTTTTGGATTTAGTCCGTATGTAGTTAAATATGTCCTGAACCACCAGACATTACATATTTTATGTGTTTTCTAGTAAAAATAGCCAAGGTTTGTTTTTTTTCTGAAGCGTATGGTAATTTCATGGTTACGGGGCGGTACAGTCGTTTGTTACGGAGCGGAACAGACGAAATGACGCATTTCCATACGAAACGGAACAGACGTAGGCGAGCTTTAGAATACGGATAGAAACAGACGCTGTATAGTAGAAATGTAAGATACAAACATGTTTTAGCTCACTCGAGCTTTCTGATTCACTATAGACAGCGGAATTTTTACAGACCCAGCGTCTGTCTGTCCATCTGTTCCTCACCATCCTGCTTAGCAAATATTTCAACACATTCATAGGGAGAAATACATATGAAATGCCATCCGGTGGCTGCTAAAGTCCGGACCACAAGCCAATCACGTTCAATGCCACCCGAAGTATATTTTTGTTTATATTTTCAGCCATGAATAGATACAGCTGCTTAAGGATTGAGTATGCAAACAGGGAACCTTTTCCTTTGACCGAAATTCTAGGGTCTCTATATTACTAACGTATTCAGCACGAATGCCAGCCTTCCATATAGACCTCCGGTTAAAACAGACATGAGTCTTACTATCGGACCTTTTCAGACTTTTTTCAGTCTTTTATTTTAGAATTTATTGTTAGATATGCACTATTAGTGATACTATATTTAAAGGAGAAGAAAAACCGTGATTGCCTCGTGATGCTGAGCACCAATGAAGCCATTGGTACCATTTTAACGCATTTGATATGGCGCGGCCTGGGCGAACCCACGACATCTCGCCCCCGAAGCGGGCGCTTTTACCACTGAGCTATCGGGACATCTCCCCCCCCTCTCTCTCTGATCTGCTGTTTGCCCCCAAACAACTTTTTGTTTTCACAACATAGTCGATGCTATTCTGATACATGTACGATGCTGATCCAGGTCACCAGGTGTATTCCATCTGGTCACATTCGAGTGCTACAATACAGAAGGTTGCCGCAAAGTGTTATATTTGGCACCACAGTGTTGTTCATGTAGTATTCATGGCCGTCTGTGACCGCTCCGTATGCTGATTCGTCTGTTTTTTTCGTAGGCTACGTCTGTTCCGCCCCGTAACATAAACGAATCTGTAGACTGTTCCGCTCCGTAATGTTTTTGTTGCTAAGCAACAAAATTCTGCTTAAACTACAAGGCTTCCATGCCGGAAATTATGGTCTTTTGGAAGATAGTAGATGGACATGCAAGGCCGATATAACAATACATTCGAAGCGTACAGTTTTGGATGAAAAACTGTACAAAACATTTTTGGCACGAAAAAGCGCGTGCTCCTGTAAACGTCTGTCCGTTCCGTAACCGTCTGTTCTGCATACGCTCGGATATACACTGTGAATTTGCAAGTGACAAATAGAATTACGCCCACACTTTCTCTCCAAAAGAACTTTGGGAAGCCAGACCAAATACTGTGCATAGGAATGAACGAAATACACTTTGAAAAGGGCAAGATATATTTAATACCTATCACTTCGCATTTTGATCTTACTGATGTAAGTAATATTACGATTACGCAGCCATAGATCACCATATCCATTGAAGGCACGACAATTTCTGTGGTTGTATGAAAATGATTGAAAATAGTTATATGGAACGTCCCGGAGGTACCACAATGAAAAACCTTAGCCTATCCCAAATTCCCGAAGAAAGATGAAACTCCCTTAAACATGTTAATACAACAAAAGTACATGTGTGCATTCATCAGTAGAATCAGCTTGATCTCTACTCCTCGACATGACAGTTTTTTTTCTAGTAATGCTCTAAATGTGGTTTTTGAAAATTCTTAAAAACTTTCACAGTCATGGATTCTCTTAACCAAGATAATCAAGCTGATGTTATCGAGGCTTTTAATTCCACTTCTAGGTACCTCGATGACCTTTTGAACATTGACAACCCTTATTTTGAAGGTATGGTCAATCAAATTTATCCATCTGAACTACAGTTGAACAAAGCCAATATCTCGGATACCGAATCCCCCTTTTTAGATCTACATCTTTCTATTGCATATGGATTTGTTTCTTCTAAAATTTATGATGAGCGCAATGACTTTGATTTTGATATAGTAAATTTTCCGTTTTTGGATGGTGACGTTCCTCGTCGTGCTTCTTATGGTGTATACATTTCGCAACTTATTTGGTTTGCTAGAGTCTGCAATCATGTTACAGACTTCAACGCTCGAAATAAATCTTTAACGGCCAAACTTCTCCAACAGGGCTATCGGTATCATAAACTTCGAAAAACCTTTTCTAAATTTTATCGTAGACACTATGAATTGATTTCGAAATATAATGTTGGGTTAAAGACGCTTTTAAGTGAGGGTCTTTCGGAACCTGAATTTTATGGTGACTTGGTTTACAAATTTAAGAAACTTATAGGAAGTAATGATTTTTCTTTTCAGTTTAGAAAAATCATAACACGTTACAGACGTATAGGTTATAACTTGAATGTTATGCGACAGTCTGCATGCTTAGTTTTTAACCCAATCACGGTTGATAACTATGCTGCCTTCTTTAATTGCACGCCGGTGGGTCGGGCGTCAGACTCTATGATGGCCCCGACTTAAAGCTATTCATTTTAGTTGGTTGGGGCCAGAGCTTCTGTCTGTTGCTTGGCCCACCGGGGTCCAACTGATGTTTTTCTTTAGCTCCGGAGTTAGTAAGTTATTTGGCGCCCAGGGATCTCCATCGTCGGGCAGCTTACTGAATCTGTGAGTCCTGGTTTTTGATTCATCAGGATGTTTATCATGATTTATTTGTTTGTTCTTGATGATTCATTTACTAGTTAGAGATTCAACACGAGGACCGAAGAACTAACTAAATGGTATGAACCACTGCAGAAGCTGAGGGTGAGGTTACGGCCGTGTAAAATCGATTTAAACCCGCCAGTAACTTGTGTTACTGATCGTTCCAAGTCGATACTTCTGTGGTGATTCTTTTGGTTTTATGTTTTTATGTCTTGGTGTTTAAAATATTTTTGTGCTGTTGGCGCCTTATGTATGTTTGCATAATTTTAGTTAAGTTAAGGTAACTGAGTGGGCCACCTATTGGGAAAATAGCTGCTCATTCGGCTTACGAAATGTAATCATGGTATAAGTACCTGAATGTTAGTTTGGATTTTTCCC
Organism: Rugalucina vietnamica; assembly: GCA_964017185.1. Lineage (NCBI taxonomy): Eukaryota > Metazoa > Mollusca > Bivalvia > Lucinida > Lucinidae > Rugalucina > Rugalucina vietnamica. The sequence continues at coordinate 12,088,615 of OZ024871.1, read as the reverse complement.
ACCTTGGTTTTTGGAGTGGGAGTCTTTTTCTGATTGCGCCTTTTCCTGATCTTTGCCTACTCGTACTTTTTTTCTCTGTTGGTGCATTCATGCATACAGTAGTCAAAATATATATTTATAAGGGTATGTCCTCTAAAACTTTGCAGCAAGATGATTTTAAGGATGTAAATCACCATCACATAGACGTACTACCATACTGTATCAATCTACTCTAGATTGTCTAAAAGCAATCATCTCAATTACAGAATAGCCGGATCCTGTCTACCCGTAATGACATGATATCAAATAGGAGAAAACCAAATATCGGCTTTTGTGCATATGTGAAAACAAAGACGCAGATCAGCTGTACAGTGCAGTAACTGTGCAGCTTACCAGCGCCTTTGCTTTCGTTACACAGAATAGTGCAATACATTCTTTAATCCGAAATTTCATGCTTCTAGCATTCTTATGTGGATGCTCTGGTCGGTTTGTATCGGAACTTGTTGGAAACCTTAAAGACTGGTTTTCACAGTAATGGCATGATATGGACTCTATTGAAATGGTAGAAATCTTTATTGTGACAGCCCAATTAGTGCTGACAAGATCCTATAGAAAAAGAACACTAGAATACCATTAAGAACACTGAAATGTCTGTCAAAAACAGCGTTTTAAAAGGTTCTCTTGGATTAGAAACCTGGGATTGGTAACTCAAAGCCATCTTAAGCTTAAGGTCAACTTACGACCAACTTAAGTATCTCTTAGGTGCTATGGCGAATAACTGAAAAGGACCTTATGTTACGGTGATATTTTTTTTTTTTTTTTTTTTTTTTTTTTTTTTTTTTTTTTTTTTTTATAATCTTTATTTAAAGTCGCATACATACATTAACAATCAACATAAGCTCTATAGAGCTTTTTATTGCGACTAACTAAAAACATATAATACATATATACATGTTGAGCTGTGGAAATGTGACTTGCTCAAGGCCACAACAGACGACGCCTCTGACGAGGATCGAACCGAGGACCCTTCGGCCCAAAGTCCGATGCGCTACCAACTGCACCAGTCCGCTCCACTGAAATGACAGCATCGTAACTTTATGGTCAGGTCAAGCCCACCTTAGCAAGGGCGTAAATTTGAAGGTGGTCATCTTAAGACCATCGTAAGTATGTCATAGAATGGGAACTAATTATGATGTCTTCGAGTTACTAACCTCAGATCAACGGTATTTTACTGAATCTAAAACAGTTTATGAACAGGTGAAAAGTCGGTTTTTGAACACGTTTGCTCCATTATCATTTTTAATGAATTTACGTCCCAGTCAACAACTTTTCATTTTCAGTTATGTCGGGACGGATAAAAAGAAAAAAAAAAGATGACTCTTTCGGCCAATTGTTAGAAAGCTTATATATGTAAGAAGTGATACCAAGTGGCTGCAATTCTGAATGGTTTCCAAAACATTATAATATCATACTCATGTACAAGCCGTAGAAACAAAGTGTGTTAAAATCACAATTTTGCACGTTTGATGAGAAGACAAGAAATAATACAGAATAAGGCGTGTATTGACTGAGACTAAATTCAGGGAGGTAATTTATCAAGGCTTGTCAATTTCAGTGTCGTCTGGCAAATCTCAGGGTCAACGATATTTCATTCACTAAATACAGACTTAAAATTGTCATTTCTGATAACCGACTTTTTGTTTTGAATGAAATCTATGACGTCAATGATGTCTGAAATTTCAGTATACTTGTTAATTAAGCAGCATTTGAGGATCAGTGTATTTTATCGTATCTGATATCATATGCACGAAAACGCATTTGATATTTCACAATTATGTTGACAATAAAATCAGCGACCAGCCTCTGTATCCACAGGTTTAAGGAGTCGTCAAAATCTTATTGTATCATAAGCAAATGTATGTACATAGCATATGTGTACATAGAATTGTATAACATTCTGGTGCATCATGTTTTAGTGACGTGTATGCTATTGAGCATACCGTTTTAGTGAAGTGCTTGTCCATATCTTTACAAAAGTAACTTCAGGTAAGCGTAAGCGCTGCGTTAGTCTTTTGAATAAGCCAGTGCTTGTCTGAAATTGTCTTCCTGAAGCTCCAAAGAATGTCATTCTTTTCTGCTGATTTGACATAGTAGCACGTGTCTAGCTTTGTGCTAGAACCTTCATGTTCGAACCTGCATGAAACGACAGCAGGTGTTTTTGAGACACAACTAATTATCTAATGATATGATATGGATTCTGGCATCCTATTATTATGATAATGTAATAATGTCATATTATTGATAAAGTACCAACACATGGTAGGTGCAGGTATATCGACAACAAAACCACTTCTTACCGTGTGTACCATTGCTTCACGTTAAATACTTTGGGCTGATACTGATCTATGTATTAGCTTCTTTGCTGTCTCTTGGGGTAATATTTACACTGTCGAGCTAACCCAGACCACTTCAGACAAAGTTATGTTCCTCTTTAATTATTTGTGTACAAAATATCTTTACAGCCTCCCTCTTGCAAAGCACATTTGGACGTTGGTTGCACATGTTAGTAACTGCGAATGTTACGACGTTCCTGATGTGTTTTAGCAATATACGAGGGAATTACTTTTTTTCCTACAAGGTAAGGATTGTATGTTACAATTTGTCAAGTATAGACTTTTTTGTCCTCTATATCAAGAGGAATGTCTTTCTTTGCTATAGATCTAATAGCCCCAGTGACGTTAGTTCAGCTTATGTAGCATTTGACAAAATATTCAAATGTAACGCGCCAAAAATACTTCCATTGTTGTTTTATATAAATTTTGTTTGGCATTTCTTACACTGTGTTTTCCTATTATTTTGCTATCTACATAATGGCATCGCTAGTAGCAGTCGGTAAATAGCTCATTGATAGCTGATCTGTTTCAAACTTTGTGATGTCCGTCTTATGACTTTATCGCAAGTCTTTGAATATTGCCCATTCGTTGTCTTCAATTTGGATTTGGAGGAAAGACATAGTTTGGTTCTGTGTGAGACATTTCAGGTGTTTTCATTGAAATTTTAACCTTTTTTAGCTCACCTGAGCCGAAGGCTCACAGGTGAGCTTATAGTATACCCTTGCTCCGTCGTCGTCCGTCGTCGTCCTTTGTCCGTCCGTCGTCCACAATTTCAAAGATCTTCTCCTCTGAAACCGCTTGGTCAATCAAAGCCAAACTCCACGTGGAGCATCATTAGGAAGGGGGAACAAAAGTTTATATCAATGGTCAAGGTCACATGAACAAGGTGGCCGCCATGGCTATAAATAGCAAACACCTTTAAAATCTTCTTCTCCAGAACCAGTGAGCCGATTTCCACGAAACTTGGTATGTAGCATTGGGGGCGCAGGCCCATCTTAGTTTATATAAATCATGACCCTGGATGACCTTGACCTATTTTACGGCAAGGTCAACTTAGGTCGCCAATGCATTTGAATGGGAAAAAATGGTAAAATGCTATTTAATGGGTAAAACTTACTGGGAATAGGCAAATGGACAGAAGATTAATGTTAATGGAAAATTTTAGCCCCTGGGGGGTGTCTGCCCCTGCCCCGGGGCTATATACATGTATATGACCATAATATTCAAACATCTTCTCTGAAACCGCTAGGCCAATCAAAGCCAAACTTCATGTGGAGCATCTTTGGGAAGGGGGAATGAAAATTTATATAAATGGTCAAGGTCGCATGACCAAGATGGCCGCAATAGTTATAAATAGCAAAAACGTTTAGAAATCTTCTTCTTCAGAACCAGAAGGCCTATGATTTTGAAAGTTGGTGTGAAGCATCTCTACAGTTTATATAAATCATGACCCTGGGATGACCTTGACCTATTTTACCGCAAGGTCAACTTAGGTCGCCCATGCATTTGAATGGGAAAAATAGGAAAATGTAATTTAATGCCAGAAAACTTGCTAGGAATGAGCAAATGGACAAAAGATTTATGCTTATGAAAATATTTTAGGCCCAGGGGTTGTCTGCCCCTGTCCCGGGGCTATATACATGTGGATTACCATAATATTCAAACAGCTTTTTCTCAGAAACTGCTTAACCAATCAAAGCCAAAATTTATGTGGAGCATCCTTAGGAAGAGGAAATGAAAGTTTATGTAAATGGTCAAGGTCACATTACCAAGATTGCCGCCATGGCTATAAATAGCAAAATCTTTTAAAAATCTTCTTCAGAATCAGAAGGCCTATGATTTTGAAACTTGGCATGAAGCATTAAGGAACGGAGGTCTACAAAATTTGTATGAATCATGACACTGGGATGACCTTGACCTTCTTCACGGCAAGGTCAACTTAGATCGCCCATGCATTGGAATTGACTCCTCCGCCAGCAAGGTATAGCCACGCCCACCCTATTTCCATAAACAAACATTGTTTTTTGCACCTGAATTTACCTGTAAAAAGCACGTGTTGGTTTGTTTGTCTAACCCACGTGTTGGTCAACCGTCATTGACCGTTAGCTAATGTGCAGATTTGAATGGTCAATATAAAAATGAATATTAATGATGGGTGGTTCTACGGAGGACTCAATTGAGAAAATTGTTAAAATGTCATTTGAAGGACAAAATTTGCAGTTAATTGGCAAATGGACTGGATTTTTATGATTTGAAAAAGACATTGACTCCAGGAGTTATTCTGACCCTGCCCTAGGGTTATATACATGCATTGTACCATTCTAGTCTAACAAGTTTATTGGTACATGTATATATCTCAGGTCTCAGGTAAGCGTTTACAGGACCATTGGTCCTCTGGTTAAAGTCTCTTAGATTTGAGGTTTTCTCTGTTCCTGTAGGCGTTTGGGATAGGTCATTTCATTTGATTCTGGCAATCCCTGTACTTTTGTGAATGTCCTAGTATTTCCACAAGTAAATTATTTTCACTGCCTTATACAGGCATGTCGGGCTTCGTGTACAAGGCTCCTTATCGACAGGTAAGTAAATAAAGTTGTACATAGCAAAATTATAAACATGTCATGTGTGCTCATGTAGCTGAATAGTATAGAGCAGCATACAGACTGCTCATATGATCATTCCATACAAGATAACATCTAAAGATACTAGACGGCGGAGAATGTCCTGGGATGCACTAGCTGAAAATATTCTCTAGGCGGAAAAGAAGCACAATGGTATGATCACAATGATATATAAAAAATAAAACTGAGATCCTTTAAGAGCAGTGAACACATTAATGAGAAAAAGGATGGGCCATACCGCGGTTTCGACTATTAAAGTCTCGTCAGTGAACCTTTAGATTTGGCAACATGGAGCCAAGGAGAACCACTAAAATTTTGCAAATTTCAACAGGGTAGTCGATACAAAGACTAGTATTATCTAAATGGGACCAAATATTTTAACAGTGGTTAGAAAATGAATCTTAGTCGATAATAAATTTCTGATTTCTCAGAATATCATCGCCGATCTCAAAGGACCAAAAAGTAAATATAACCTGCACTATGGATGATGTACGGGGAGACTTTTTATGGTCGCAACACGGCACAGCACTAGCTGCAGCTGTAGCAAATAAAAATTAAAACTGAGATCGTTTAAGAGCAGTGAACACATCAATGAGAAAGGGGATGGGCTATATCGCGGTTTCGACTATAAAAGTCTCGTCAGTGACCCTTTAGATTTGGCAACATGGAGCTAAAGCCCCTATCTCACTGGAATGCGACAACTGGAGACTAGTTCGCGAATAGTTCGCGACTATTTCGCGACAAAGATAAACGATATAAACACAACTTTCACGTTGCAGTCTCATTGAATAGACATTTTTGCGACAAATTCGCGAATTTCGGTCTAATTTTGAAAATATATCGCGCGATAGTCGCGCGACTGTCGTGCGACAGTCGCGCGACATTCGTGAGAGTGTCTCACGACTTTCCCGCGAATGTAACATATTTTCATTTAAATTCGTACGACAGTCGCGCGACATTCGTGCGAGTGTCGCGCGACATTCGTACGAATGTCGCTTAGTTTTATTTTCTCGCCAGATAGTCGCGAGGTTTTCGCAAGACTGTCGCGCGACCGTCGTGCGACACTCGCGCGACATTCGTACGAGTGTCGCGAAAATTTCGCATTGTAAATTCGCCAAAATTTCGCGGCGACAAGTTCGCGACACTCGCACGAACGTCGCGCGACCGTCGCACGACTGTCGCGCGACAGTCTTGCGAAATATTTTGGAGAAAAAATTCGCATAAAATTTTTCAACATGTTGAAAAACTTCGCGACCAGTTCGCGACTAGTTCGCGACACAAAAAATTCTCACGACACTCGCGCGACACTCGCACGAATGTCGTGCGAAAGTCCCGCGACAGAATTCGCAAAACAGTCGCGAGAAATTCGCATGCCAGTGAGATACTAGCTTTATCCTTGGTAAATTGCAAAGATCAAGATCAAACATCTGACCAGCCCTGGTCCCAATTGTTAACAAATTTGTAAAACGATTCGTTAAAATTACAAATATGAATATGTATATGAATACACTGTTATTTTGTGTTGAAAAACTGTGAGACCACATTTTATTCAACCAAAAAAAAAAAAAAAAAAAAAAAAAAAAAAAAAAAAAAAAAAAACAGTGTATATTTGCTTTTGAAGTGGGTATTTACTTAACGAGTTGAGGTCTTACAACGATGTTAATAAGGTAACAAAGTTTTGAACAACGTTCCCCTAGTCAATTGAGATTAACCCAAGCCTGGCTCGAGGCTAGTAGAATACGGTGATATCACAAAGGCATGTACATAACAGTTTCCAAACCCTTGAAATTTAGAAAGAATGGCTTTCAGCTCTACAGTTTGCTGCCAAATCGACAAAGTAGGCCATAGTCCAACCCATCAACCTCATATCTATTACATTAGGGGTTCCGAAAAAGCCCGATATAGCTACAGAAGATCTACACAGTCCAAGAAGGTAGCTACATGCAGGTGCCTCAAAGCTGGGATATATGAAAATAAGCCTGGGGATCTTAGATGTACTTTATTAAACAAAAGCACATGCCGTGATCAGCTGTGCGGAATGTTCCTGATTAAGCATATTCCTTAATCTTGTTTTATTAATTATATATTTGGTCTCATACATTTCAAGGACAATTTGTATGCTTCGCCAAGCCTGTTTACTAACAATTCTTATGTCTCCGATATAGAAATGCTAATGGAATCAAGTTATTTTAGGAGGCCAGCTAACGTCATAGCTTAGAAAGAAGAATCAAATAAGACTGTAATAGTTAATATTGGATAATCTTTTATATTTACGGGACACAATCTAACATTAATATTTCCAGGGAAAAGAATCTAGATATACTAGTATATATTAAGCTACCCTTCACGGGGATGACTTGAAGGACTTGACATGATAATAGCTTAAGTTATGCGAACAAGGCCTGCTTACATTATATAATTTCCACTGAAAATGACTCCCAACATTTTCATGATTTGCCCTCGAACTGCTGTCAACATTGTGCGTGATTTGTCGTTCCGACAGAACGTCATTTTGACGTCAACCAAGTATAAGCACACAAGCTACACAATGCCGACAGTAAGTAAGTAAGTAAGTAAGTGAGCCAGTCTGTAAGTAAAAACTTTATTTAAAGAGGGTAACCCAACTGGTTTGGCTCCAATCTTTATACTACACACAATCAATACATACAAGCAAAATACAAAATATCATGATTACACTAACTAGTATGTGTACGTACGCGTATGTGTAACATTGGAAGCATGCAGCCAATTTGACCAGAATATGCTGTGCAAGACATTTTGCTTCATTAGAACATAGACAATGTGTCAAGCCATTTCTAGACGCACTCGTCGAATTGTGGAAGTGCTTGCAAGTTAATGATCGCAGTGACAAATCTAGGTTCTAAGAAACTATAAACTTTATCCCAGAATTAACCATAATTACCCAATTTATCAAGAAACGATTTCGAAGAAAGGATTTTCGGCTCTACGCTGACGGAAGAACAAAAAAGAGTCTTTAGAATATTGTGACTCTTTAAGCCGTGTCAGTAAATTCTGCTTGAAGTTTTAAAGTACGTAAGATAGTTGCTTGTTACGTTGGAAGTTTGGGATAGTATATATATTTAAGCTTAGTGACATCATATTATATCTACAGACTCTGCGACCGGTGTATCAATACTACATTAGGCTTCGTATGATCTTGCAAAAATCACATAAAGTTGCTTCTTTACCAGCTGTGACGTTTGAAGGCAGCCCAAAATAGCTAGTTTCCATTAATGTTTCATATCGCTCCTTTTTATAAGAACCGTTATGGGTTTACACGTATTTTGACATTGGGTAATCATTGGTGAAAAGTTGCGCACCGGACTTCAGAGAGAAAATCTGCAATAGAACTATGAGACATCAAAGATGCTGACATGCGCTTTTGTAACTGTATGTTTAATGCTCTCCGCTGTGGCATAATCAACTGGAAGCAGTTATTTTTCCTCGACATGATTCAGCATTAACCAGATTCTAGACTGAAGGGTTCCAAGTCTCCTCAAACACATTGTCAACTTCCGCTGTAGGAATTAAGGTGCTGGCATTTGGAATATAATCCGGTTATGGACTTAAACGTGGAAAGCATGCTTAATTAGGATTTTCCCGTAGCTTTGTAACGCAAAACACGTTAGGAAATCTGAACTTTATACGATTACGAAACTGAAATACCAGCTGCGTCATACGAAAAAACTAACGCAATTTCAAATATCTTAGTGGGCCCACTCATGACTAGCCTTCTCAGTTGTAATGATTGGCCGAGTCTGAGAGCATGGTCTGTGTCTAACGCACACCGAGATTAAGAAAACTTAAAGGACTACATGATACCTCTGCAGAGAGCTACAAATGACCAGGGATTCCGGTGGCGTAGTGGTAGCGCACCGGACTCCGAATCGAGAGGTCCTGGGTACGATCCCCACAGGCGGCACGGTGCTATGTCCTTGAGCAAGACATATTAACTCCCTACAGTACTGGTTAAATCCAGAAAGCGTTGGCCCCGTCCCGACATGACTTAAGATTGTCGACTATGACGTTAAGATTCAAACAAATGACCAGTCACTTGCAACTGAAATGCATGTAAGAATAGAAAAAAACAGGAATTAAGATAATTGATTCAAAATCCCAACCAGAACACCAGTTGATAAAAAATGACAAAACATCAATTTTAACAACACACACCAAGAGCATGTTGATTAGCTCTTTCTCACAAGGTAGCCACATGGGCCCAGTTGTTCAAAATTAACGATGTCGTTAGTTGACGATTCGTTAAAATTTCAAATGACAATATTACAAATACACTGTTATTTTTTTTTTTTTTTTTTTTTTTTTTTGTTGAAAAATGAGAGAATCTTTTGCAGTGCAAAGGATTCTCACATTTTATCAACAAATAACAGTGTATTTGCTTATGTAGTCGGCATTAACTCAACCAGTTGAGGTCTTACGATGACGTTAAGCTAACGAAGTTTTGAAGAACTGGCCCCTGGCTGGCATCAACCAAACAAAAGATGGCGAGTACTGTGAACCTTGGCGTAGGTGTGAGCCATCGTTGGGAGGATATTGGCTTTGAATAAAGTACATGGCTTTGGAAAGACCGCGAAGTCTATGATTGTATTGATATTTGTAAGTACAAGAGCTCTTTGTCGACTAACCTGGGATTGATTTGGCGTGGAATCGAGGACTTTATGCAGGCTACTGAACTTTCTCTTTTAGTTTATTCAGATTACAGGGAGTTAAAAGTTCAGAACCTGATCTCACGCAGAAACTGTAGGTTTTTTAAGATGAAAATAGGCTTATACGGACAAGAGTGATAGTATTTCAGAAATCCGTCTAATTGGCCTTTTAAAAACAATACACCGATTTATTCGTATTGTAACCCCATTGTCCAAGGAACTCAATAAAGACAATTTAAATTTTTTACATGTTTATTTTCAACCCAGGTTCTTCTTTTATTTCCATACGAGATCTTTCCACTTTCACACCAGACCACAAACTGCCCTTTCTGCCTTCTCTCACCGATATATTTCTTCTTACACACGTCATCCTTTCTTCTACCACGCATGCTCACCCATCCAACATCTAGCACATACCCATATATGTTCACCACCTCATAACCTATACACATTCATTATCATAACATAGTATACACTCGATCTAGTACACTCGTACTCAACACTCGACCTAGTACTCTCGTACTCACCCAGTACTTAAACAACTGAAAAACTACTATTTTATCAATACTGTTACAAATGCCTCCCCCCAATAAGTTTTTATGTTGTTTAATATGTCCTTGATATGTCTTTGATAACTGCTTTCCAGCTTACTTCGTATTGTGAATTTATAATGAAACACTAACTGAGTCATCTACACATTTGAAAGACATATACATGCTCTAAATAAGTTCACTACACTTTTTATTAATATTCATCCAGAGTAAGAATGTATTTTAAATCCAAATGAGAATAGATACGTCCAACAGTTGAAATAATTAGAAACACAGTTACTCGATACAGTTACTCCACACCATTCCGTCAATCGTTGCTCTCCATGTAAACGTCGCTTTAGTCATAGTCCATGCACGTTTTTTTTATAGGTAATGTAGTATATGTAGGTCCTGTCACATCGCTGTCTCGCTGTCTACACAATTAAACCCTACTGCAATTATTCGTCATCATCCGAAACGTATATGGCCATTTCCGCATTTTCCCCGCTCCTCATTTGCGTGCCCCGATCTATTTTAGTTTTCTCTTGCTCCATAGCGTCCGTTTGACAACCTTTGGTGTTATTTTGCACTTTCATTTTCTTGTATGTATCCATTTGCCGCATTGTAGGGAGCAGTATGTCCATACTAGCTAACACACAAGCTTGTTCCCTATTGCCATTAGTCACACCATGCCTATCTAACTGATGAAGTATATTCCGATATGCTGTGTCAAATAGTTTCGACATGTCTAGTGTTGTTTTGTTTCTACTCATGTTTGATTTGATTTCTGGAAGTTAATGTAAGGTTCTATAAGTTTATAAACTAATATCCGAGGAAATCTAGCTATGGTAGAATGTGCAGCTAAGTTGCAAAACGTTGTCATCAAGATTATTAATTAAAGTTATTGTCTACTCTTTATTTCTGCCTATCTTGTATTCTTAGCGATTATATTTCCAGGTAAGTTGAAATTCAGGGAAAATGTTTGGCAATCATTCAACTCGTAGGTAAGTCTAGGTAGATATGGTGGGATCACAGAAAAGTTTCACTTATGTTTCTGAGTGACTGTTCTGACTAGTCTGTGTTGACTTGGCAACATGCCAACTACTGTCCCATTGGTCTGGTAGATCCATAAAGTTTTTAATAGAACATATACATGACAATTGTCCTTGTCGCACATTTGAACCTGGGTTTTTATTACATGTCTTCAATAAACAGTTTCACTATATACATGTAACTAGTCACACATAATCCTTATTGTCTTTATGTCATTATGATCTTTATAATTTTTATGATCCCGGGATTTACTGCAACACTATATACAAGCATATTTATACTGGTACCATACAGTTTCATAGTTTATAACCCCGTAACTTCGGCGCCATCCATTTTAAACAACGATGGATATAGTTTCTGGGTGACATCCTCGTGGGCTGCTACGGGCGCTGATGGAGTGGGACCACCACAATCCGAAGCTTGATTGTCGATCGTTGTCGAAACGCCCGGTTTAGGCTTCGTGTTTACCGTCTCATGTGCTCGGCAACTTTCTCGCAAGGAAGAACAGGTCTGACTTAAATTAGCATGGTACTTGCAACATAAGTACATGCACCCTATGGCTATACTCATTATTATAGAGCCAATAATGAAATAAAAAGGTACAAGTAGGCAAAGATCAGGAAAAGGAGCAATCAGAAAAAGATTCCCACTCCAAAAACCGAGGTGGGAAAAAACCAAACTAACAATCAGGTACTTATACCATGAAACATATCGTAAGCCGAATGAGCAGCTATTTTCCCAATAGGTGGCCACTCAGTTACCTTAACTAAAATTATGAAAACATACATAAGGCGCCAACAGCACAAAAAAAAATTTTATACATCAAAACATAAAACAAAAAGAACCACCACAGAAGTATCGACTTGGAACGATCAGTAACACAAAGTTACTGGCGGGCTTAAACCGGTTTTACATGGCCATAACCTCACCCTCAGCTTCTGCAGTGGTTCATAACATTTAGTTAGTTATTCGGTCCTCGTGGTGAATCTCTAACTAGTCAATGAATCATCAAGAACAAACAAATAAATCATGATAAACATCCTGATGAATCAAAAACCAGGACTCACAGACTGAGTAAGCTGCCCGACGATGGAGATCCCTGGGCGCCGAATAACCTACTAACTCCGGAGCAAAAGAAAAACACCAGTTGGACCCCGGTGGGCCAAGCAACAGACAAGAAGCTCCGGCCCCAACCAACTAAAATGAATAGCTTTATGTCGGGGCCATCATAGAGTCTGACGCCCGACCCACCGGCGTGCAATTAAAGAAGGCAGCATAGTTATCAACCATGATTGGGTTAAAAACTAAGCATGCAGACTGTCGCATAACATTCGAGTTATAACCTATACGTCTGTAACGTGTTATGATTTTTCTGAACTGAAAAGAAAAATCATTAATTCCTTTAAGTTTCTTAAATTTGTAAACCAAGTCACCATAAAATTCAGGTTCCGAAAGGCCCTCACTTAAAAGCGTCTTTAACCCAACATTATATTTGGAAATCAATTCATAGTGTCTACGATAAAATTTAGAAAATGTTTTTCGAAGTTTATGATACCGATAGCCCTGTTGGAGAAGTTTTGCCGTTAAACATTTATTTCGAGCGTTGAAGTCTGTAACATGATTGCAGACTCTAGCAAACCTAATAAGTTGCGAAATGTATACACCATAAGAAGCACGACGAGGAACGTCACCATCCAAAAAAGGAAAATTTACTATATCAAAATCAAAGTCATCGCGCTTATCATAAATTTTAGAAGAAACAAATCCATTTGCAACAGAAAGATGTAGATCTAAAAAGGGGGCTTCAGTATCTGAGATATTGGCTTTGTTCAACTGAAGTTCAGGTGGATAAATTTGATTGACCATACCTTCAAAATAAGGGTTGTCAATGTTCAAAAGGTCATCGAGGTACCTAGATGTGGAATTAAAAGCCTCGATAACATCAGCTTGATTATCATGGTTAAGAGAATCCATGAAATCTCTTTCGTAGCAGTATAAAAATAAATCAGCCCATTTTGGCCAAGCATCGTTTTCAACCCATTTTGGCCAAGCATCGTTTTTATCCTTTATTTCTGCGGTGGTGTCTAATTCAGCCAATAATCCGTCAAGGGATATTTGTTGTATTGGTTTCAGTGATTTTGGCAAGGGTATCTTAGTGAAATTAGGATACCGTTCTTGCAATGGTCTTATAACATTTAGCTGGGAGATATTTATAGATCTCAACAGTGCAAGATCTTGATCTCTTATGTCATAATCATTTTCCTTTTGATAAGAGGCTGTTAATGTGAAATAGTCACTAGATGCCACACATGTAGTTGGTACTTCCAAAATATCAATGGGTGGTTTAAAGGTAATAGTTTTGCTTTGATCATTATTGCAAACGATTGAAAATCGTAGACTTTCTTGTGAAACAACTCCCCACAATAACCCCATTAATTTAGTAGCAGAAGGAAGTTTCGTATTCAGAGTGATGACACTTTTACAATTTTCCTCAATTTCATTCTGTTTCCCTAAGAACAGGTTGATCACACACAACCGTGCCAAATTGACTGGATAGATTGGACTTTCTACCTTGCAGTATGTTGTAGTAGCTTTACTGCAAATATTTGTCTCAGAAGCAGTCAAGATAGCATATTTAGTGTGAGCCTTGTTAATCATGAACCCCTCACTCTCAAGCTGGTATGTAGCAATCATACTTTGTGCATTTCCTAGATTTGGAACTGCTAAAGGAAGATTAAACACCTGATAGATATCAAACTGATGATTTATTTCAAGCAAGGGAATTTGTATGATAACAACTATTTTATTTTCATACAACATAGCACTTATCTGTAAACGCTGATAAAACAGCCATAAGTCTGATTTTGGATCTCCAATTAATGCCAAAGAAGCTGGAAGATGGCTTTTTATTTCTAACATTAAACTACGCAAATTGGTTGGAGATAAGGTACTCGGGATTAATCTTCCTAATGAGAGGAAATTCCGTTGTGTTTTGAGGTGTTCGAGATAAAGCATGGCATTTTGAATCATATCTTTTATCTCCATGGTGATGAGACTCAATTTCATGTACATAGCCATAAAGTTCTTAGTTTCATATATTTGCTTTCTGACGTCATCGACTAGATTTTCTAGCTTTTTATCTAAAGCTGTTACACTTATAAGTAGATCTGCTACTGCCTGTCTATTTTCTGCAATTTCAGTTCGTGACACATTCAGAATAGAAATGCTTTCATGCACCACATGCATTATGTCACGCTGATTTGCAGCAAGATTTTTAATGTTTTTGCGGATGTTGTCTAAATCGGAATCGGTAACAAGACCAAATGCCCAGCCTACTGCTTCACCTACTATTGGGATAAGGGACCTTTTCTCGCGATGCGGCAGCAATCTATATTCCCTTAAACCGTTTACTATGTAGTTGCATGTTTCGTTTAAATATGCCACTTCCTTTTGGAGTGCATAAATTGTAGTCCAATACTCGCACTTATCTTTCCCGCGAAACTTTGATAAAATGATATTTCCAGTAAGCAAAGCATCATGAATATCTTTATCAAGCTTATCTAAAAATCCACTGAAAGGCTGAAGATCAATTAAAAATGATGCGAGCCATTTAGCATGGGTTATTGTGACCTCATTTGTCTTTTGAAAAATAACATTTTCATTTATAATAACAGACCCTGTTAATCCCATAAAAACTGCCACTAAGCCTAAAATTCTCATTTTTCTGAAAGAAAAATCAGAAAATAGATAAATATATTTCATATGTCTGCCCACACTTATCTTTTTACGTTATTTCAGACAACCATTATCTTAAAGCTTAGATAACACCTGTCTGGGAAGCCTTGAGTAAACCAACTATGCCTGTAAGCAATTCACATGTTGCTTCTAATGGCTTCTTAGTTCTGTTGAACTTGTTTTCTTGATAAGGCACAACACATGCCTCATTAACCGATTTTACAGATAATGTATCACACTCCATAGACTCAGATGCGTCAGCTGTATTCTGCTGTTCAGATAACTGTGTATTTGAGGATGAATCAGAGGATGAGTCTGAATCATCTTCATACCATTTTTTCTTGCGACGGCCATGTTTTGCCAATTCCATTTTTGGGATAGGACCTTCACTTTCAGAGTCCTCCCGCTCATGTCGATAGCGTCGCGCTAGACGAGCTAATGGTACATTGTCTTCACTGCTATCCTCACTACTACTGGAGGTATCAGTTTCAGGTGGTACAACATACGCTGTTTTGCGCAACGACCGACTTGGCTCTGGTATTTCCCAGGTGTCTACCTTTGCTTTGCGAATGTTATCAGCATGGCAAGGAATAACAGAACCATCTAATTGGTGTTTTATCTTGAAATTCACAGGTGATGATTTCTCAATGATACGATAATAAGGTTTCCAGCCAAGACTGAGCTTGTTTGGCTTAGGTATGCTGTAATAAACTGGGTCACCTACTTCAAAGTGATCATCTTTTGCCTTCCTGTCAGCATATTTCTTCTGACGTTTCCGCGCACGTTTAAGGTGCTTGTGCACTAGTACAAAAGATTTGTGTTGCTGTTCTAAAGCAATCTGATGATTAAGATGTAAATCCCATGTGGTTACATCATTTTTCAACTTTTTAGAAAGCACGTCATGTAAAACTCTATGAAAACGCTCTACCTTGCTATTGCTAGCTGGGTGGTAAAAGCTGGTTTTCACATGATGTATATTGAGTGCTTCTAAAGTCTCCTTGACCTTTCTATTTACGTTCTCACTTCCGTTATCAGTTACAATCTCTAATGGTGTGCCATATCTTGGAAATATTTCCTCTATGATAAGGTGAGCTATGGTATCAGCGCTCTTATCAGGAACAGCAAATGCTTCTGGGTAACCACTATACCAGTCAACAAACCCTACGATGTACTTGTTTCCGGACAAGGAAGTTGGATATGGGCCAGAGACATCGAGGCCAATCTTAGCAAAAGCATATGGTGGTATGTCGGTCTCCTGTAAAGGTGCCTTATGTTTCTGTAGGCTCCTAGCTTGACAAGTAACACAACAACCAACATAGTCATATACTTCTTTGTACATGTTTGGCCAATAATACTTAGACTTCATGGAATCATAAGTCTTATCTGTACCCATGTGCCCATTCAAATCATGATATTGTTTGATAACAAAATCTCGTAAATGTTCCGGAATGTACAGTCTCAAAACTGGATCAGAATCAGCATTTGAGATAAAGTAGAGGATGTTGTCCATCACAATATGTCTTTTTTGTATAGACTTTGTGAGCTTATCATTCTGTAACCCTATCTTCAGCTCCATGATAACAGCATCCTTTGATTGCTCAGTTGCCATATCAACATCATCACCTAAGTTGGGTTTTATCACTGTCTCTGAAGGTGGTAATTTACAGCTGGCAAACTCTTTAGGATCAAACCTATTAGAGTTTAGTGCATTTATCTGATAAGCCTTATCGCTTATGTCTGGTTCATAGGTATCATGTTCCTGCGTTAAACCAGCACTTTGTGGTATACGTGATAACAAATCAGCACAGGAATTATCAGTACCTTTGATGTATTCTATCCGGCAATTATAACCAGATATGCCTAGCGCCCAAAGCTGGATTTTCTTGTTTTGCATGGGCGAATCGAGAAGGTATTTCAGAGGCTTGTGGTCTGTTTTAATGACAAATTCTGCATTATGTAAATAATGATCTAATTTCTGCAACGAAAAATGAATAGCAAAAGCCTCCTTCTCAATTGTAGACCACCTAGTCTGTGTATCTGACAACTTATGGGAAAGATAATATATAGGTTTTTCATTTTTCTCACATTCATTTTTCCCACGATTGTCAGTGTCAGACACGTCATCACAAGTCTGAGTCAGACAAGCACCTATACAATCATGACTTGCATCTGTATAAAGGATGTATGGTTTATTTGGGTCAGGGTAACCTAAAACAGGATAGGCTGCCAAATGTGTCTTCAAGGTTTCAAAGGAAGACTGACATTTCGCATCCCACTTGAATTTCGCGTACTTGCGTGTCAAAGCTATAATTGGCTCAGCTATCTCAGAGAATCGAGGAATAAATCTTCGATAATATGAGCACATGCCAACTAGACTTCTTACTTCTCTTACAGTTGTTGGAGGAGCCAAGGACATGATAACATTCACTTTTCTTGCTTCTGGCTTTATTCCATTTTCATTGATAACAAATCCAAGATAATTTGTCTCAGATTTCAAGAAACTACACTTTTTCAGCTTCAGTCGTAGACTATGTTCTCTCAGCCTATTAAAAACGTTTTGAATATGAGCCAAATGCTCGTCCAGTGTATTGGAATATATCAAAATATCATCCAAATATGCGACAGTGAACTTATCAAGTCCTTCAAGCACCCTTGACATTAATTCCTGGAAAACAGCTGGGGCAGTGGTCAGTCCAAAAGGCATTACATTAAATTCAAACAGTCCTCGGTGGCATGCAAAAGCTGTCTTTTCCTTATCTGTTTCATTCATCAACACTTGCCAGTAGCCGCTTTTTAAGTCTAAGGATGTGAAGAATTTGGCTTGACCTAAGAGTGCTAATATGTCATCTATTACAGGTAGGGGATATGAATTTGACTTGGTTATCTTATTTAATGCCCTGAAGTCTACACAGAATCGTTTTGTGCCATCTTTCTTATCAACTATGACAACCGGAAAGCTCCATGGCGACTTTGATCTTTGAATGATCTTTGCATCTAACATTTCATCAATTGCATTGTCAATTACCTTTCTGTTATTTAAGGGAGTGCGATATGGCCTTAACTTAATCGGTGGGTGTTCACCAGTATCAAGTTTCATTTTTACCGTATCGGTATGACTAAGGTCTGAATCTTTCTCTGCAAACAAGTCAGCATTGACCTTGAGAAGATTAATCACGTCTGACCGATATTTTTCTGGCACCTCAACATCCTCAAATGTTTCATGAGTCTGGTGCGTGTTAGCCTTATTTGTACATTGGCTGACTTCCATTATTGTTTGACCTTGAACTTGTTCGACTTTTGCAATAGGACAACCTTTCTTTATTGTATATGTCTTATTTGTACTATTGACTACCAAAACTGGAATGAACCGGTTTCCAGACATCTTTGCAACCGAGTTTGTAACCATTAAGCCTGGCTCATGCCCAAGGAAACCGACATTTGTTGGTGTGATTTGATAGGTTTCTGACGTAGGTAAATCAGGACTATTTCTTACCTTACATTTGCAGATAACAGCTGTTTGTGCCTTAACTTTTGTTTTTGTATGAGCCCGCACAATGGAAGATATATGAATATCCTCCTGTAGTGGTACATAAGTTTGATGCACTCTGATACACCCTAGATCAAAGTATAATCGGACACCATTGTTTTGTAACCAGTCACGGCCTAAGATAAGTTTTCTATTCATATTTGGCACAACAAAAATGTTTGTTTCATTTTTATACCACTTATTTCCATGGGAATTTCAATGCAGCCATCAAGTTTCAAGGGTTCTCCATTGACAGTCTGCAAAGCAGCATTTCTGTGATTCAGTTTTGGCTTGCATTTCAGACTATCATAAACCCGCCTATGCATGAGAGAGCATTCAGCACCTGTGTCTATGAGAGCTCGGATTTTATGTTTATCTACAGTAATTAAACATGAATTTTGATTTCCTGAAAATGCTACAGTATAAGTTGGTTTACTTTTTGATCTACCCTTTCCACTGGCTTCCTTGTGGAAGGGTGGCTTTAGTTACCCTGATTATGAGCAGTAGTTGTCTGACCTGGCCGACCGCCAGCTTGTATTGGATTTTTATTATGCCAACATTCATTTGCAAAATGCCCCTTTTTCGAGCAGTGCCAGCAGACAATTTCAGAACGTGGCCTTGGCCTGCCCGAATTTCTTGTTTGATTCACCGAGTTTACACTAGCCTTGCGTAACCGACAATCTTTTGCTTTGTGGCCATGTTTTTTGCAATTATAGCACTGAAAGGAAGGTCGTGCATGACCAACTTCCATGGGCTCAGGGCCTGTACCTTGAAAAGACTGTGTGTGATTCCCTGATCTTAAATTAAACCGTCTGCGCAGATTTTGTTCAGCGTTTGCAACTTCAATGGCCTTTGCCAAAGTATCTGGATTATCGCGCATGATCTTTATTTTCATAAAATCATTCATCAGCCCATCTATGAAGAACCCAATCAATTGTTCATTTGCAGCTGTTACATCATCAAAGGCATCTTCTGCCAATGCCATGATGCGCTCTGCATACACCTGAATACTTTCGCCTTCCTTTTGCCTTACTTTCCTTAAAAGAGAGAGTGCATATTGATGATCCGTGACCTCTGCAAATCTGGAGGTCAACTCTTTCTTTATGTCCTTCCATACTTGTGTGGGATTTGCACCTAAGTGTCGTTTTAGAAAATCACTGACAGGGCTCTTGCTTGCCTGGTAGGCCACTAATTTGTATTGTGCTACATCAAGATTTGTCAAGATACCATATTTTTCGATTCCTTTTATCCAGTCCTTAAATTCTTTTGGATTACCCTCGAATGGTTTAATGATTTTGGCTACACTTTGTGCCTCAATTGTTGTGGTCAGTCCGGTCATTTGGTCACCCACATTTTTGAGGGCAGCAACAAATTGAGCCTGTTCTCCCATGTTTAAAAATTGTCGAAAATGAAACTAATAAACACTTACCATATTTTTCCAGGACTTGTCCAACTTGATCTTAACACAAGCGTCCCACGGTGGAATTTACAAAGTCTTGTAATATTGTCACATGTCTCTTATCACTGGAAATAAATATCCTGTCGTACGGCACCAAAACACATGTCCTTGTAACCCCATTGTCCAAGGAACTCAATAAAGACAATTTAAATTTTTTACATGTTTATTTTCAACCCAGGTTCTTCTTTTATTTCCATACGAGATCTTTCCACTTTCACACCAGACCACAAACTGCCCTTTCTGCCTTCTCTCACCGATATATTTCTTCTTGCACACGTCATCCTTTCTTCTACCACGCATGCTCACCCATCCAACATCTAGCACATACCCATATATGTTCACCACCTCATAACCTATACTCATTCATTATCATAACATAGTATACACTCGATCTAGTACACTCGTACTCAACACTCGACCTAGTACTCTCGTACTCACCCAGTACTTAAACAACTGAAAAACTACTATTTTATCAATACTGTTACAGTATACATTGCATATTTTACAGATTAAACGTATGTCATTTTTCAAGCGTTTGTACTTTTTGGGGATAGCTTAAATTCAATGGACTTTATCAGTTCTCGTAACACATACGTACTCGTAGAACAGAAAATACAATTCAAGATATGAATGATTTTGAAATGGAGTTGTATCGTAATATCACATAGTATATACTATCAACACTAATATTACAAACCATGTTTGCTCTAAAAGAGTCGTTTTGTAGACCCATTCGCTAGTTTATGGTAACATGTGATCTTTTCCTTGAAAACAATTTTAGAATCCTTGTATCTATTGTAAACTTCTAGGAATCTGACGCTTCGCAATATTTGATTTGAGCACTCCTGATCTTAATTACGTCAACGAATCCCGTTGTGGGCAAACCTGTTTTCAGCGATGCCGTCAAGAATAATCTATCTGTTGAGCATCAGTTTAGTATTTTGCTAATACGCAGCTGATCTGTCGCGGTCATATATCATTATCAAATAAGGCAAACAGTTCACAGGCTTGCTCCTGAAAGCGACGATCCAGACTCTTCTTATAAATAATTTGAAAAATAATACATATTGAAAGCCACCCTCGCAATTGTTTCTAAATTAGCTTCGTATTGCGAAATAATGACAAAAATAGCAGCACAACTGGTCAATATGGTATAATTGATTAGATGGAAACATTTCCACTTGAAATTTCTGACGACAGAAGCAAATGGAATGACTTACAAAAGTTTATGATGGTCAGATTGGACAAATAAACATTCGTAAATGGCAGTGCATGCTCGCTAGATGATTAATTGTATTCTTATTGCCTATATACGAGCTTCTATAATAAATAAAACACTAGTTTGATCCTTTGGAAGCAGTGAAAACCTTCAAAGGGAGGTAGTATGGACCATATTTCGCAATTTCGGGTACCAAACCCTCATCAGTGGCCCTTTATAAACCGGCGACGATAGCTAGATACATGTAAATATTCTGCAATTTCAAAACTTTACACAATGGATGTCTAAATCAAAGACACATGCTTAAACGGGGTCAAATAATTAAAACATTGTTTAGAAGATGGCTCTAAACGTACAATTTTTGATACTCGGAATATTCTCTCTGATCTCAAAGGATCGAAAGTAGTGATCTGTTTTCATGCAGACTGCAAAACGTCTCTGTCTGATTAAGAGAACTTAAATATACCTTTTTGCTTGTGCTGACGACGATATTAAAGCGAAGATATTGTTATGAAAATTGCATGCTTCTGCTGGTTCAAGGGTAACAGTCTGCTGGTTCGAGGTTCCCGTAGGCATTTTTCAAGGTAAAATGCCTACGGGAGGCTTGCCCGGAATGACGGGGATAAGTACACTCGACATTACATGAGATGTGTCGATGAGCATCAGTTCTATAGCAAGGTGAACGATATCCCTGGTCGGTCGCATTCGTACTACGCTTCATGAACAAGTTCAGTGCCGTGAAGTATTCCATTTGTGGCACTATATTATCATGCCTGTCAATTTTGAACTCTTGGTGCTCTATTCGCAGTACTTTGTCATCTGGAGTTGCACCACGAGAAAACATAAATTTGGCAGAATTAAAAAGCAAATCAGCGGCATACCTAAAATATTTGATCAGTGTCTGGAGTGTGTGTTAGAATAGACATTTATACAAAGCCAGGTTTAAACATCATTTCGGAGCCTATATAATTGTAGGTGTGATTGGTTTTAGTCAGGCTGCTTTTATAGGAAATCCCTAGGTAAGGATTTCTCGTGGCACGGCTCATAAAACTTTAACTGATTAAATTACTCAGAGACAGGCTTCTAACATACAATTGTATTATGTTCAATATATATAGAAATATCCTCGAACTCTGCTGAGTGGTCGTGAAGTTCTTCCTGTGATCGTTTCTATTGCACTTTATTCGAGTTAGGGTTTCCAGCACTTTCTGCTGACCAAGCAAAATTGCATAATAATTCCATATAGCTATCAAGAGGAGATCTCTTGGAATTTCCACTTAAATAAGCAGTAAAGATACTTCCCAGCGTGGTTGAGCGTGTGTTCCCTGTTTTATGTGCTAAATTTAGCTGTCCTTATTCTGTTGCCACCTTTATTCAGAATGATACCAGATATAGTCCGAGTCTGACTGATGCAACTTTTCTTAAACTGAGATCTCCAACGATTCAAATTGAAACAACAGTATTTTCAGTTTGCGTTCATATTATAACCAAATGGAAATCTACCCCACCCAGCACTAGCTTAGGATTACATATGCCTATTCAGTTGTGTGCTCTTTTCATTTTGCTGGTATTGCAGTGTGAACCGTTTGAGGCGCTATTTTGTTAGTCTCTAAAATGTTATTTTTGTGTCAATTTGCAAGTGGCAAATAGAATCTCGCCCACACTTTCTCTCCAAAAGAACATAAGGATGCCAGACCAAATAATATATTGAAAACCAAACCAAATCGCTTGTATTTGGTAGAATAACACACATTTGCTTTAGGCAGAGGACTGAACGAAAGAAACTGAAAAGGGCAAGATAATACATATCGCTTCATTTTGGTGGTACTGATGGAGGTGCTATTACGATTATGCAACAATAGATCACCATATCCATTGAATGAACACCAATTCCTACGGTTGTGTAAAATGATTGAAAATAGCTATATAGAATGTCCAGGTGAAATAGCGTAGCCTATACTAAATTTCCTTAAACATATTAATACAACAAAAGTACATGGTTGCATTCATGAGTATAATCAGCTTGATCTCTACTCTTCGACATGACAAGGGGTTGTTTATTTAGCAATGCTCAAAATTTATGTTTTTTTTTTGTTTTGTTTTTTTTAAATTCTTAAGAACTTTCTCGGTTGGTGCATTTCATGCATACAAATACATGTATATACCTTTGCAGTAAGATAACTTTAAGGAAGTAAATCACCATCACATAGACATAGTACCGTACTGTATCAATTTACTCGAGATTGTCTAAAAGCAGTCGTCTCAATTACGAAATAGCCGGATACTGTCTCCCTGTAATGACATGATATTAGCTGCATCACGACAAAAACTGGCTTTTTGCATATGCGATAACAAAGACGCAGATCAGCAGTGGCTGTGCAGTAACTGCACAGCTGATCAGCGCCTCTGTTTTCACTACTCAGATAGTACAATCCATCTTCATCTTAAATCCGAAAATTCGAGCCTCTAGCTTTCTTGAGGTTTGTGTAACTTGGCCAGAAACTCTAAAGACAGGGTTTTCATTGCCATGACATGATATGGACTCTGTTGAAATGGTAGAAATCTTTATTGTGACAGCCCAATTAGTGCTGACAAGATCCTATAGAATAAGAACAATAGAACACCATTAACACGCAACACTGAAATGTCTTCAGTGAGGCTCACCTGGGCCCAGTTGTTCAAAACTTCGTTAGCTTAACATCATCGTTAAGACCTCTCGTTAAGTAAATTTTGACTACACAATCAAATGCACTGTTATTTTTTGTTATTAGACTAATTTGTATCATTCATGGTTGAAATTTTAACGAATTGTTAACTAACGATGTCGTTAATTTTGAACAACTGGGCCCTGATCAACGGTATTTCACTGAGTCTAACACAGTTTATGAACAGACGAAAGTCGGTACGTGTCATTCAGTTTTGAACAATTTTGATTTGCTTCATTATCATTTTAATGAATTAACACCCCAGCCAACAACTTTTCAGTTATGTCGGGACGGATAAAAAGAAAAAAGAAAAGATGACTCCTTCGGCCAATTGCTAGAAATCTTACAAGCAGTGATTGCAATTCTGAATGGTTTCCAAAACATTATAATAATATTATACTCATACAATCCTTTGAAACAAAGTGCGTTAAAATCATAAATGTTGCACGTTTGATGACAAGACTAGAAATAATTAGGCGTGTATTGGCTGAGACTAAATTCGGGGACGTAATTTATCAAGGCTTGTCAATTTCAGTGTCGTCTGGAAAACCTCAGGGTCAACGTTATTTCATTCACAAAATACAGACTTAAAATTGTCATTTTTGATAACCGACTTTTTGTTTTGAATGAAATCTATGACGTCAATGATGTCTGAAATTTCAGTATACTTGTTAATTAAGCAGCATTTGAGGATGAGTGTATTTTATCGTATCTGATATCATATGCACGAAAACGCATTTGATATTTCACAATTATGTTGACAATAAAATCAGCGACCAGCCTCTGTATCCATAGGTTTAAGGAGTCTTCTAAATCTTATGGTATCATGAACAAATGTATGTACATAGCATATGTGTACATAGCATTGTATAACATTCTGGTGCGTGTTTTAGTGACGTGTATGTTATTGAGCATACCGTTTTAGTGAAGTGCTTGTCCTTATCTTTAGAAAGGTATCTTCAGGTAAGCGCTGCGTTAGTCTTTTGAATAAACCGGTGCTTGTCTGAAATTGTCTTCCTGAAGCTCTAAAGAATATCCTTCTGTTCTGTAGATAGATTTACCTCATTGAAATGGTAGCACGCGTCTAGCTTTGTGCTAGAACCTTCGTGTTCGAACCTGCATGAAACGACAGCAGGTGTTTTTGAGACACAACTAATTATCTAATGATATGATATGGATTCTGGCATCCTATTATTATGATAATGTAATAATGTCATATTATTGATAAAGTACCAACACATGGCAGGTGCAGGTATATCGACAACAAAACCACTTCTTACCACTTGTACCATTGCTGCACGTTAAATACTCTGGTCTGATACTGATCTATGTATTAGCTTCTTTGCAGTCTCTTGGGTAATATTTACACTGTCAAGCTTACCCAGACCACTTCAGACAAAGTTGTGTTCCTCTTTGATTATTTTTGTATATAAAATATCTTTACAGCCTCTTGCAAAGCACATTTTGACGTTGGTTGCACATGTGCGGTAGCACGTTAGTAACTGCGAATATTACGACTTTCCTGATGTGTTTTAGCAATATACGAGGGAATTACTTTTTTGCTACAAGGTAAGGATTGTCTTTCTTGTCCTCTATATCAAGAGGAATGTCTTTCTTTGCTATAATAGCCCCAGTGACGTTTGTTCAGCTTATGTAGCATCAATATTTGAATTGTAACGCACCAAAATATTTCCATTGCTGTTTTATATAGATTTTGTTTGGCATTTCTTACTCTGTGTTTTCTTATTATATTGCTATCTACATGGTGGCATCGCTAGTAGTAGTCAGTAAATAGCTAACAAATAGCCGATCTGTCTCAAACTTTGTGATATCCGTCTTAGAGTAAATTATAACTTTATCGCAAGGCTTTGCATATTGCATATTCGTTGTCATTTAACTTCTCTTCTCTTTGGATTTTGAGGAAAGGGATAGTTTGGTTCTGCGTGTGACTTTCATTTATTGTCATTGAAATTTTTAACTTTTTTAAAGTCTCCTAGATTTGAGGGTTTGTCTGTTCCTGTAGGCGTTTGGGATAGGCCATTTCATTTGATTGTGGCAATCCCTGTACTTTTGTAAATGCCCCAGTATTTCCGCCAGTCAGTTATTTTCACTTCCCTGTACAGACAGGTAGGGCTTCATGTACAAGGCTCATTGTCGACAAGTAACTACATAAAGTTGTACATAGCAAAATTATAAAAGTGTCATGTGTGATCATGTAGTTGAACAGTATAGAGCAGCATACAGACTGATCATATATTCATACCATACAAGATACAAGATAACGTTTCCAGTTGGACGGCGAAGAATATCCTGATTGGGTGGATGCACAAGCTGAAAATATTCTATAAGTGGAAAAAGAGGCATCCTGGTAAACACGGTGATAAAGTCATCGTGAGAAACACTAGCTAACTACTTGTGACCAGCGAATGCCGATGCAGACAGACAAAACTCATTCTTATCCTATGGAAGTAAACTTTCTTTTGACATTGGCTGAATAAGACAACAGCAGCACACCACAAACAAATTCTTAAATACGTAGTATCACCTTTACAACAAGTATTACATGGTGATCTTAAAAAGAATTTTATGATCTTGCGCAAGCATTTAAAATGGCAAAATGAAATAATCGCAAGGTTGTTGACTGTTCGATGATAGTCGATATTAAATGTTGGCTTAGTCCATGTTCTAGTACATATCTCTGGCATGCACACACTGACACACAGATCTAATCATCTCAAAAGATTGTGATTATAATATAAATGATTATAATCACAATACGTTGGGTCATGTAAGAAATGCACATTAAAATGGTTAGTGGCTCTAACATTCGGTGTTTGAATCCGCGATGGATACTTCTAGAAGGTTATATAAGTTTTAATTTAACTGCTATATTTTAGATGCACGCAAATGACTTTTCATACAAGCCCCCATTCAGCACAGCATTATATTCTTCAGACTGCCCCTTGCCATTGGCTTCAACTGTCTTCTAAATCAAACCCTATTTCATTAATTCCTGGACCTTCTATTCTGACCTTGTTCTATACGATAAGCAAGAAAAATGGTCACCAGCGTATTTGGAGAAACCCCATGTCTACGTTATTTGCTTTCGACGGTTCTAAAGCAGACAACTTGATATAACAATTATTGCTGTTGTTAATGTTGCTGTTGTTGTTTTCGTATTTTCTTTAATTCAAGTTGGAGTAGATTTAATGTCGTAACCCAGCAGACACTTGACGTCAGAATGACGTCAAATCGACGTCGATGCGACGTCATGACGTTGCATCGACGTTGATATGGCGTCATTATGACGTCATGTGCCCGCTGGGAATGGGTATTAGCATGTTTTGGATGCAAATGAATCCTGTTGTGTCGGTTTGCAAACAATTCTTCTTCCATAGGTAGCAGTGAAAGCCTTTTTGTGGTACCAGCTCTGTCTTCCATACAATACTTAAATGCAATACAGACTGGTCCTTTACAATTTGGGGCATTTACATGAGTTAAGCAAAGCATTTTAACTGATAAGCCCGCGATGCCCGCGCCGTCAGCTGCATACATGTTTGTTCTAGATGTGGTTTAAATGTTAATCAAGAATATTGCTGACATTGTCAATATTTTGATTTTTTGCCGAGGCGTACAGCAATTCAGAGCAGCTGTCACCCCGAACGTCAGTGAATTAATATTGTCATTGAATGGTGGGATTGATTCTAGCCTAACTGACGTTAACCATGCTAATACAGTCGTGTTGCAAGATAACTTTTCTTCAGTATTTCCAATTAGGTTTCACACAAACCGTGCTTTACAGTCACTGATGTTGGTAAGCGGCTTGAAACCTCCTGATAACAAGAGTGGAGTTTCTCTACGAATACGCTCAAGAGAAAACAAATATAATAATCAGTCGATAGTCACAAATCTATGCCTGTTTGTTCTCGTATACAAAACACGTTTGCACATAACGTGGCTCCTGATGGTACACATGTTGTTTATGCTTCTAAGGCTGCACATCAGGTCAGACTATTAATGGACGCATAAGCTTTTGTTTCAACACACTGAAATTCTATGATTGAACTTATCTTTGAAATGTCGTCTAGTGCCGCACAACCTCATATCGCCCAGTTAGTAATTGGAAGGTCGAACGATTCAACCAGATTGTTTTAGTCATGATTTTCCAAATGTACTTCTAGGAAGTCATCAATGCCTTCATTCTATGGCGATTGAAAATGTGAGGTAACACTAAATCCCAAGTACAAATTAATTTGATCATTGTGTGTGTTTTCCAACAGCGACAGAGTAATGTCCACTATGATTCATTTGCCCTGATAGTACGTCGTTTATATTCTGGCCTTGCATTGTCTGTTGTCTATGCATTGGGACTTTGACTTTAGATGTCCTTCTGTTCTTACTTAGAACGCGCTACTCATTACGAAAACACGCCCATGCAATATACAGATATCTTTTAAGTTGTAAAAATTGAAAATTTTCATTAGAAAATATTTGCTCCAAAACATAGATTGTGGGTACTCGTTAGAACCGCCTCAGCGAGGCGGTTCTAACGAGTACCCACAATCTATGTTTTGGAGCAAAAATAAGAAAAATAGGTATACCCCTGCATACCAAAGTTTTACTATATAAAAGGGGGTTTACATTACACGGACATGTTTTCCTGATGTGTTATTATATACTCAACAAAAAAAGTTAAGGAAAATGTGTTTGAGAGCCTGTAACACAAGAATCGTTATATTTCATGAAATATGAATTTCATATTATTATAAATTGTCTTTTTATCTTTCAAATGGGGGCTTATTTGCGACGATAGCTCTTACAGAAGCTTGGGAAATCAGTGTCAAAGTTGACTGGTCGTCCCACCACTTTTCACACAATTGCCAAATTGTTTGGTTTATGTATCAGTTTTCACTGGAGCTTTTTCACACAATAACTGTATCTTCTCATGAAAAGCTATACAGTGCACATACTGAGGTGAGCAGACCTGTTGTAAAGCCTTTTTAGCACTTGTGTCATTGTTGGTACCAGGAAGGCAATGTCAGATGAAAATCATCAAAGATTACTTACGTCAGAACAACGTTGTGGTTAATGACTAGGCAACCCACTCACCAATCATGCCTCCCGTTGACCAAGTGTTGCACATTCTTGGACAGCCTGGTAGGGTTTGGTGTGGAATATTGTCACCAAGAGCTCTCCAGGCATTTGCTGTTGTGCTTTAGGGGCAAGGGAGGCTGATTTCTCAGCACCAAATTGGGCATTTTGTTGGTCAGGTTAACGAAAGTCGGTTGGTCGTGGTGCATTTCACCGTGATATTGTCAACTAGGAAATGATGCTGGTGCAAGAAAAGCAGGATGACATGCCTCAACATCTTGTTTTGTGCACTGGTCAGTTGACAAGAGAAAATTTGTCTTCGGAGCTTATGCTTTTAAGGCAAGAGTCTACACTGACACTTTTTACTCAAATCAAGCAATATTGGAATTTTGTGAAAACTGGTTTGACGACTAGTCAACTTTGACAATGATTTTCCAGGCTACTCCAGGTTCTATCAGTTCAAATAAGGCCTCATTGGAAAGATTGAAAGACACTTTATACCATTCTGAAGTCTTCATTTCTAAAACTCTGCTAGATTTATTGTTATAGGCACTTGAACCCATTTTCCTTAACTTTTTTGTTGAGTATATATAAAATGTCGGGTGCAGGTTCAAGGCAATTCTTCGTCTATGTCTTATTGTCTTTATGCTTTAATTGTACCCTTTATGTGTTAGTCTTCAGATAACAATGTGTTAAAGAATCTTTATAGTATTGTTCTCATTCATGGTTAACTTTTGGTGAGATGATCCATTGGCCTTTGTTTTGATATTTTTTGCACTACGCACTTCACTGTTGTTTTTGGTAATCGTTTCAATTTTGTTTGTTTTCCCCTTTTTTGAGCGACGGATTTCCAAACGTATTTTAAATACATATTTAATAGCATTTAGCTATGTTTTGAATGCCATAGCATTTAGCTGTGTTTCGAAATCATTCAACTTTTAATGTACTAGCTTTAAAAGATACAGGAAGTGACTTGTATACATGTCCATGAAGTGCATGGTGATGGAATCGTGCCCTGTTAAATATAAATTATATCGTTTACACCACGTCTTCCACACAGTGACCTGGGGCCAGTTGTTCAAAGCTTCGTTAGCTTAACGATATCGTTAATACATAAATTTGTTAAGCAAATATCAGCTAAATTAACAAATACACTGTTATTTTTTGTTGAAAGAATGTGAGAATTTTACTGCAAAGGATTCTTACATTTTTCCAACAAAAAAATAACAGTGTATTTGTAATATTGAAGTTTGAAATTTTAACGAAACGTTAACTAACGACGTCGTTAGTTTTGAACAACTGGGCCCAGGTAAGAACAATGTTTTTGTAACGAAAGCTACATTGCGATGATTTCAGTTAGCAAGTGCCATGCCAGTATCATCAAACTACTAGTCTGCAGCCTCAATCACTAGAAAATAGATTTGCCATTTGTTAAGAAACAGTGAAAGCTGTTTCAAATCGATAGCAACTGACCTTTCTGTATTCCTTGCATTTATAAAGTTTGATCATCAAAACATTTCATCTTCAAAGATGGAATGAGTTTGTGCATGTGACAACTCAAAAATAATATTTTGCACAACATTTGATTGCTAGAGGGAAATTACACAGCGACGCTGAGAATTCAAATGCTATTGGTAAGCACTGCTTTTACTTGTAAATTTAAGATCGTTTAAGTATTAGAGAAAATAATTTTGAATTAATATTCATTATCTGTATAATTTATTATATATGTTTTAAAATAGTTAATGAATTTTAAACGAGAATGCATGTCACACTCTGAATTCTTAGTATGAATTTAAAACCGTCATTCAATATATTATAATAATTTATATTATAGCAAGAACGTGAGCAGTAGATTGTGCTAGCAATTGTTCAAAGGTGGTGATTCTCTTGTGGGTGTACTTTTTCCGTATTGTCTTCAAATTTGCACTTTATTTGATTGGACTACTAATGAGGATGTTTTTAAAGTGCAGGCTATACGGAAGACCCTTGGGATATAGAGCAAATGTCTTCTTAAAACTTTGGTCCTTAGACCTTTTTGGAGCTTCATGAACCTTTTTTGAGAATAGAACATGTCCTATTCCATACACCTTGACATCTTTTTGGTTATCTCAATGACTCACTGGCATTGTACCAATGAAATTCAAGGGAATCAGGTCAAGGGGCATCTATGTTTGTAAACAATTCTGTAGAATCATGGCTTGAACAATTGCTAGCACACTGTAAAAATGACAATCACTATTTGATATCCTAGTTCACTAGTTGATGTAATCCCCACACATATTAATTTTGATAAATACATAATGAATCTGCACCAGCAGCCTCAATTTTGACAGTTTGGATTCATTTCGGAGTGAAATTATTATTAATATGTGATAAGTACAAAGCTTTATGCACCAAGGTGTATGGTGTAGTTCTACAAGGTCTATGCACAAAAAGTTGTATAGATCAAGGTGTATACATATTATATATACTCAACAAAAAAAGTTAAGGAAAATGTGTTCAAGCGCTTGTTACAATAAATCTAGCAAAGTTTTAGAAATTCAAACTTCAGGGTGGTATAATGTGTCTTTTAATCTTTCCAACGATGCCTTATTTGAACTGATAGCACCTGGAGCAGTCTGGAAAATCATTGTCAAAGCGGACTAGTCGTCAAACCAGATTTCACAAAATTCCAATATTGTTTGGTTTGAGTAAAAAGTGTCAATGTAGACTCTTGCTTTAAAAGCATAGACCCTGAAGACAAATTTTCACACGACAACTGACCAGTGCACAAAACAAGATGTTGAGGCATGTCAGTCTGCTTTTCCTGCACCAGCATCAGTACCTAGATGACAATATCAGGCTGCAAAGCACAACAGCCAACCAACAAGTCTTTAATCTGACCAGAATATGCCGACTTTGGTACTGAAAAATCAGCCTCCTTTCCTCCTGAAGCACCACAGCAAGAGCCTGGAGAGATTTTGGTGCCAGTATTCCGCACCAGACCATATCATGCTGTCCTAGAATATGTGACACTTGTTCAGCAGGAGGCATGTCTGGTGGGTTGGTTGCCTAGTCCTTTACTTCAACGTTGTTCCAACGATGGTAATCTAGGTGATACTGGGGCGATTTCATCTGACATTATCCTCCTGGTACCAACAATGGTACTGGTGCTGAAAATGTTTTACAACAGGTCTGCTCATCTCAGTGTGTGCACTGTGCAGCTGTTCATGAGAAAATGTGCCTATGGAGACAGGTTATTGTGTGAAAAAGCTCCAGTGACAATTGATACACAAATCGAACAATATGGCAATTTTGTGAAACATGGAGGGGCAACCGGTCAACTTTGACATTGATTTTCCAAGCTTCTGTAAGTGCTATCTTCTCAAATAAGCCCTCATTTGAAAGCTAAAAAGACACATCATAATAATATGGAGTTCACATTTCATGAAATATAATAGTTTATGTGTTACAGGCCCTCAAACACATTTTCCTTAACTTTTTTTGTTGAGTATATATTGTATCTTTCGTGAAGCCAAGTCTTAAAAAATAATTGAATCTATATTTGCAAGCAACTTATTTTTGAATAATGTATCTCCTTTTCTCAAAAGGAACTTAATTGTGGTGGTAAGTCCCAGCAGGCACATGACGTCAGAATGACGTCAGATCGATGACGTCGCATCGACGTCGATCTGACGTCACTCTGACGTCATGTGCCCACTGGGGTGTTCGGAAAGGGATTTTATCTCTTAATTCCAAAGACGTTATTTGATTGTGACGCCCATTTGACATGTTATATACAGCTGTATTTTGATTCATGTGCCAATTCTGTATATTCACTCTGAATTGTAGTACATATGACTTCTTTTTTATCTTTATGCTGTCACGAATGTTGAATTTTCTATATGTGGGAATGTTTTGTGGAGATTTTCTTCAACCTATTTTCGTTATATAACTATTAACTTTAAGCTCTCTTTCATGCCATGTCCAACTATGTTTGCATATGTGGCCTACAAGTACAATGTCTGTAAAAGTAGAGGCCTGTCTTTGTGCTGCACCCACTGATTGCATTAAGCTTAGACGACCTAAGTGTTGGTTGCATGACGACAGTTAACAATTTTTGCCAATTGGGTGTCATGAAATAGAAAGATTTCTTGAGAATTTGAGACATAAAGTGTGACATATCGATCAAAAACAAAAATAAACGAAAATAATATCAGCTTATGGTGTGAAGACATTGATTTTTGGGTAAATAAACCCAAATCAAATCAACGAGGAGTGAATAATTCATTCAGTGCTGTCGCTGTAGTTTAGTTATCACACATTTATTGTTTTCTTTGCAGCCAGTTTGTTATTCTATATACTAGGGTGTTAATTATTGACGCTGTCTTTATTTGTTGTTGCTGCATTTGATATGATTGATTTCTTATACTCTATGAATGTTAAATAATATCTGATCAATTATTTATAGGCTGTACGTCATTGTGGTCTCTAGATTTCTTTCTTGCATTGTTGTTTCACTCGAATCTCAGGGGCACTTCTGGAACAATTCTCGTTTAGCAGAACTACATTTGCAGGGACAGCAACATTAAACTTGCACGGTCAATACATTATCACCGAAGTTATAATGTACACCTACATACATCTCGATTATCGTCTGGGATATCTAGCTCACTATCATTAGCAGGGTCAACAGCATCAAAACCATTATCACCATCGTCATAATTTACACCTACAGCAGTTGACACCATACAACTGTCATTTGGCATACGACAGGATTCGAAAAGATGTTGTTGGCCTTGTAAAGTATGAACAAAAACATAATTCTTTGAATGCTGAAAACCATTTTCTGATTCTTTGAAGCCCTGGAACTTTTTCTATAGCCTCTATTGGGAGTGTTTTTAAAAGCGTTATCGCACGCAGGCTGCCCAGTGCAGTTTGGTATAAAATATATATTTTGGGCTTCAAAAAATAGGAAATTTATGTCCAAAAAATAGGAGAAAAATAGGAAATTATCGGCCTAAAATGGCTTTTTTATAGCATTGAAATCCATAAATACTATTAACATATAGCAGCCAGAAGGCAAATCTTACTGGTGTAATTTTGGTAAAGGTGTGTGATCCATTATTTTAAAATCTACTCAAGTTGTAGAAGTAACTTACTTCACGGGATTATCTTGTTTTCTGATGAAGAAAAATACTTTATTTATCAAGTTACGAGCGAGCGAAGCGAGCGAGGAAAAAATGAATGCCAAAGACATCAAAACTGGCATTTCAAACCAAAATTCCATGATTTTTCCTTGATATTTCATTATTATCTGCAGCATTTTGAAAAAATATAGGAATTTGATGGAAAAATATAGGATTTGGGATCAGAATATAGGAAAAAATAGGAAGCCCTGAAAATATAGGAAAAAATAGGAAAAATAGGAGCACTGGGCAGCCGGCACGTTATAGTGTCTAAAAGGTACTTTCATGTAAATAATGCAGCTTTATGCCCTATATGGTGATATGGTGATAAACATTTATAATCTTTAGGGTCTGTTGTAACGCTACCCTTTGAAAATCAAACTATGATCAACATTTTTAAACTGTCCATG
The DNA here is from genome assembly GCA_964017185.1 of Rugalucina vietnamica. Classification (NCBI taxonomy): domain Eukaryota; kingdom Metazoa; phylum Mollusca; class Bivalvia; order Lucinida; family Lucinidae; genus Rugalucina; species Rugalucina vietnamica. The sequence continues at coordinate 12,054,041 of OZ024871.1, read as the reverse complement.
GATTGTCTCTCTACCATATCTAAACGTGTCTTGCCTCACTTTCCGTCACAACTGTATATATAATCTTGTTCATCATAAAACTAATGGAGCCGCTGCACCAGAAAACAAACAATCTGCATACGCGAAAACAAAGGCGCCTTTGTTTTCTCTAAGGATGTTCGCTGCCAATGAAAAGGTATTCAAACTTTTTTCTAACCACACTTTTTTAATCCAAAATATACTCAACAAAAAAAGTTAAGGAAAATGTGTTCAAGTGCTTATTACAATAAATCTAGCAAAGTTTTAGAAATTCAAACTGCAGAATGGTATAAAGTGACTATTGATCTTTCCAACGAGGCCTTATTTGAACTGATAGCACCTGGAGTAGCCTGGAAAATCATTGTCAAAGTTAACTAGTCGTCAAACCGGTTTTCACAAAATTCCAATATTGTTTGGTTTGAGTAAAACTTGCCTTAAACGCAAAAACTCTGAAGACAACTTTTCTCATGACAACTGACCAGTGCACAAAACAAGATGTTAAGGCATGTCAGCCTGCTTTTTCTGCATCAGCATCAGTTCCTAGATGACAATATCACGCTGCATATTGCACCACGACCAACCAACTTTCTTTAATCTGACCAACAATATGCCCAATTTGGTGCTGAGAGATCAGCCTTCGTTAACCAAGAAGCATCACAGCAAGAGCCTGGAGAGTTCTTGGTGACAATATTCCACACCAGACCCTACCAGGCTGTCCCAGAATATGCAACTCTTAGTCAATGGGATGCATGTCTGGTGAATGGGTTGCCTAGTCTTTGACAACAATGTGTTTCCGACGTAGGTAATCTTGGGTGATCTTGGGACGATTTTCATCTGGCATTGCCTTCCTGGTACCAACAATGACACTAGTGCTGAAAAGGCTTTACAGCAGGTCTGCTCTCACCTCAGTATGTGCACTGTACAGCTTTTCGCGAGAAAATGTGTCTATGAAGGTGCGAATATTGTGTGAAAAAGCGCCAGTGATGACTGATACACAAACCGAACAATTTGGTAATTTTGTGAAAAATGGTGGGACGACCAGTCATCTTTGACACCGATTTTCCAAGCTTCTGTAAGGGCTATCATCTCAAATAAGCCCTCATTTGAAAGATCAAAAGGCATTTTATATTAATATGAAGTTCATACTTCATGAAATATAACGGTTCTTTTGTTACAGGCTCTCAAACACATTTTCCTTAACTTTTTTTGTTGAGTATACAACACAAGACATTTGAAAACAAATTAAGTATAGGGTAGTGTGCATTTTTTCAAGCTACAGGCCTCTGAATGAGACCTCTAAACACCATGTTTTACATTTAGTAAAATTAATATAATTTTTAATTCTATGAAACATACCTGTCTTGAACGAAAGTACACATAGAATGCTTTCAAAAGTCATAATATTTACGTAATGCAGACTATTTCTGACCAAACGCATAGAAAAAAATGCAACTTGAAGTGGATGACAAAATTTACGAGTCCTTTTCCACCCCAACCCCCCATACTTGAAAAGTCGAGAAAAAAAATCAACATTTTGAAATGTGCCAAACTCATATTTGTAGATTCAAACTTTTTCTTATCTTTTTACACAACATAGAACTTGGTAATATTGTTCGAATAAAAGAAAGAAATATATAGGGAAGTGTGCATAGAGAGAACCAACAACTTGAAAATCGCCATTTTAAGCATTTTTTCGGCTGTTTTGTTTCTTGAAGCCCATTTCATAAAACCACCCAAAATTTTAAAAATAGCACACCAAAGACAGAAAGACTGACTTAGAAGACCATGTACACGAATATTGCTGCTAAAATAAACATCGAACTAGTGTAATATTTGAAGATGTGTAATATTCAGAGGTACAAGTAGGCAAAGATCAGAAAAAGGCGCAATCGGAAAAAGATTCCCACTCCAAAAACCGAGGTGGGAAAAAACCAAACTAACAATCAGGTACTGTAAATAGACCAGCACAGATTCCACAGTGATCAGAACAGTAGTATCTGCAACATCCTTTGCTTGGTGATCTGAGCCTCAGTAAATAAATTTAATAGTTTTAACAAAAAATAAACAAAGAAATTAAACCAGAAAAAAAAAACATTCAAAAGTTAACTCAAACAACCACTGATTAATCCCAAGCACCTATCGAAACTACCAACCAAAAATCAACAGTAGCGAAATTGAAAAAAACAAAAAAAAAAAAAAAACAAACAAACAAAACAACTTATGTCTAAACAATGAAAAGATTACAAGAAAATAATTTTGGCCGACCCCGCATGACAGATCAGTCTTTCTCTTCTATGCTTCTTCCTCTCCTACTGTCTCTACTCTAATTAAAAATGTGTGAAAATTTATTAAAAAGTACAAATCCAACAAACCCCATGCTTTTCAACCACTTGCTTCATAAACATAAAACTGAAAATGAATGTATGAATGCGAAAATGTGAGAGTGTAATTTTTCATTATAGTGCATGCATTATAAACAGGTGAGGGGGATCCCCTACCCCCTCCTTGTATATAGCGGGGGAATAAATTCACACAACATAAAAAAAAAAAAAAAAAAAAAAAAAAAACAATCAGGTACTTATACCATGAAACATATCGTAAGCCGAATGAGCAGCTATTTTCCCAATAGGTGGCCACTCAGTTACATTAACATAACTAGAACTATGAAAACACACATAAGGCGCCAACAGCACAAAAAAATTTAAACACCAAGACATAAAACAAAAAGAACCATCACAGAAGTATCGCCTTGGAACGATCAGTAACACAAAGTTACTGGCGGGCTTAAACCGGTTTTACAGGCGCCTAACCTCACCCTCAACTTCTGCAGTGGTTCATAACATTTAGTTAGTTCTTCGGTCCTCGTGGTGAATCTCTAACTAGTCAATGAATTATCAAGAATAAACATATAAATCAAGATAAACATCCTGATGAATCAAAACCCAGGACTCACAGATTCAGTAAGCTGCCCGACGATGGAGATCCCTGGGCGCCGAATAACCTACTAACTCCGGAGCAAAAGAAAAACACCAGTTGGACCCCGGTGGGCCAAGCAACAGACAAGAAGCTCCGGCCCCAACCAACTAAAATGAATAGCTTTAAGTCGGAGCCATCATAGAGTCTGACGCCCAACCCACCGGCGTGCAATTAAAGAAGGCAGCATAATTATCAACCATGATTGGGTTAAAAACTAAGCATGCAGACTGTCGCATAACATTCAAGTTATAACCTATACGTCTGTAACGTGTTATGATTTTTCTGAATTGAAAAGAAAAATCATTAATTCCTATAAGTTTCTTAAATTTGTAAACCAAGTCACCATAAAATTCAGGTTCCGAAAGGCCCTCACTTAAAAGCGTCTTTAACCCAACATTATATTTGGAAATCAATTCATAGTGTCTACGATAAAATTTAGAAAAAGTTTTTTCGAACTTTATGATACCGATAGCCCTGTTGGAGAAGTTTTGCCGTTAAACATTTATTTCGAGCGCTGAAGTCTGTAACATGATTGCAGACTCTAGCAAACCTAATAAGTTGCGAAAAGTTTAATCTACCCTACCCCCTAAATTTTGATGAAAACAAAAATTTTCTGAAAAGTTGCAGAAAATGGGATGAAAAAATGAAGTTCCTTAGATTGACCATTTTCATGGCTCATTCAAAGCATATCGTCAATATGTATCCAATTAGGAAAATATCTGCAACCGTTTGCGAGATATTAAACCAAAAGAAAAACCGGAAGTTCCGAAATGTTAAATGCCTCAAATACGAAACTTTAAGCTTCTATCCTACTTCTGTGATTGTACAGGCTGGTTTGTGTCGTACCTGGTCGGAAGCCCAAATTGTTGGTTTTCTCATGCGAAGGCTCATTAATGCAATCACCACAAGGTCCACCTCCGTCACCCAAACTTCGACCAATTCGCTTGTAACCTTAATACCTACATCCACTATAGTAATGACATGCTTTCTCTATGTTGTGCTACAATGATTCAAATCTGACTCATCAGACAAAGCAAGGGGTGTGAGAGGGATGAAAACTGAAGTGGACACCTGAACATCAGATGCACAAGAGTGTTACATTTTGTCTTAGAACGACTGTAGCATTGTCATTAGCATTTTCATGATCGTTAACAAAATCGTACTCTTCGAAATCACATTTCTATTTCTTGCAGTCACATTGCAGTCAGTGTCAACATTCATTTGAAGGGTTAGGTAAAGTCTAGAGTCGGGCTCGGAGATCCTCCAAAAAGACCTTGAAAGCTTAGAAAAAAAATGGGAAAAACTCTGGGCTATGAGTTTTAATCCCTCCAAATGACAGTTCATTCATATGACCCGAAGTAAATCACCCTTCCAAACTATATATATATATTACCTTCATGGCTGTGCTCTCGAAAGTGTATCCTTCGCAAAGTACCTTGGTCACTGTTTCAGAAGAACTCATTTGGTCAAACCACATTAATAGCATTACTAAAAAGGCAAATCAGACTCTCGGCTTCATTAAACGCAATATTCGGGTCCATAATACAGACCTGAAGTCCACAGCCTATAAGACACCAGTGCGCCAACAGCTAGAATATGCCTCCAAGGTGTGGTCTCCTAATACAGATCAAGATATTGGCAAATAACTCGAATCTGTACAACGAAGGGCCGCTAGATGGGTAACACGAGATTACCGACAAACATCAAGTTGTGTCAACAATGCTTAATAATCCTCGACCAACGACGCATTGACAGTCGATTGGTCCTCCTAAATAAGGACACATATGACCTTGTAGCCATCCCTGCCTCTGACTACCTGATCCGAAACACCCGTTCATCATCAGGGCCCCAAGGAAGTTTAGTACTAAACCAATTGGGTCACCCTCTTGAAATACTTACTTTACTTGCTTTGCTTTGCTTCACTTCGCTTCGCTTCGCTTCGCTTCACTTCACTTCATTTCACTTCACTTTACTTTACTTTACTAAGAGTCATTCCCTTGCATGCCAGCAGATCACAGGTCTGAGAGACTACTACAAGTACACATTCTTCCCGTGGACAGTCATAACTCCACATATGCCTGCCCCTTTACTATGGCACATTTTAGGACATTTGTTTGCCATATAGTTCACAAAACTCCTTAAAGACCAGCATATCTGGGTTTTTTTATCTTATTACTATACGACACCTTTGTTCGCGGTGTACAAATTTTCGTCACCCACTTTTCTTTGCTTTTACTTCGACTAATCCCCCCCAGCTTTTGGTATACCGGAACACCAGCTGAAGTCCTCTTCAGAGGTTAAGATGTACAGGAATATATATTTCCCTAAATGGGAACTGCGACCCACACTTCGGTTTGCTAATTGTGTGTTTGCTCTGCTGTAGTCTGGTTAATTAGTCACCTTTTCCTTACGTGTGTTTGTACTATGGCATGTATCCAGAGGACTCAAAGAGTTTTCCACCAATAAAAGCGATTACTCCCGTTGGGAGCTGTCCTCAACTTACAGAAAAAGAAACTGTACGTCATTTTTACGTGATATTATAAAGACAACTCTGCGAGACATTATATTTTATCCTGGAATTACATGGCAATGTCGTGGGAGTGAGATTGATAAATATCGACCGGGGACTATGAAAAGGTCAGATGGTTAGATGCGGAAAACGTATGGAAATTGATTCTACTATTGTTTACTGTTGTGTTTCGTGTCCTATTACAGTATTAATTGGATCATGCTAGATATTTGTAGAAGGAGTAACAGAATACACGTTCGATTAATATGTAAAGTATAATGACCAGAAGCTGGTGTAATCAGAACCAAAATTCAATCCTATAACCCAAAGTGGGGAACAGGTTATAATACTAATATAGGTTCTGATGCAAAGAGAACATACGAGAAATCGTTTGAGCAGCTATTTCCCCAAAGGTTGTCACAGCAGTGGTTCCTCCTTTAAACGAAGTTTTAAGTTTTCTTGAATGGTTGTTAATAGTGTCATCTCATTACCTCACCTACTTAAAGAATACTAATCTATACGTTTACAAATAAAATACAGTAATACTTCCTACATATTATCTGCAGTCTTGGGAATTTTCTGTCCCTATTCCTATCATTAATTTCTCGGAAGTCTGAAGTGGTTTCGTCTAACGACAGCCAGTAGAGTTCATCTGAGCTACAATTTCCAGTTTGTCTTTTATTATTTTGATTTAACTTTATTAAATTAAATCTTAAAGTTAAATTACTTTTCGCTACTTATGTATGACTTGATTGTCCTGAAGTTCGAAGCGGCAAACTACCTGATTCACAAATGTTCTAGTCAATGGCTCTTTGTATCTGTTATTTCATGCTGTGGCTCACCATCTCAGCTTCTTCCTTCCCTGAAGTAATGTAAGATCTTATTAGGCTGTTGAAAATGTCAGAGAAAATCCTATCAGCAACTTGTTCATGCTATATTTGGACAGTAATCAGCGGCCACTACTATCAAAGGATGGTACAAGGCGAATTCTGACAATTTTGCCTGGGATAATGTGAGCAAATGTCTCGTTTTGAAAGTGCTTATTTCGGTACTGTAGATTTTTTAAATTGTTAGACAGCATTTTTGTAAACCGATTGAAAATTTGACATTGACATTAGCATTCCTTATTCTATTGGTACTATGAAATGAAAAAAAAAAATGACAAAACAGGCTGAGCTATGACCTTCATTTCTAGATTTTTCTGTAGGCACGAAGTTAAATCGATCTTATTTCGCCTTGTGATTTTGTTGCCTTTCCGTAATGCCTCATTTCCAGGCGTAGGATGTGATTTCTCCTGTAAGGAATTGATGGAAATGGTTTAATGATGTAAAATTCACGATTTTGTGAATGGAATATACATCATGTTGTCCTGTCTTTATTACGACAAAATTAGCAACAAAGTTTGATTCTTGAAATCATCGGACAATCGAGCAATATCATAAATTGCCCTTTGATTTGTGTATATTAAGTTCTGTTTGCTTGCCGTTGCTTCCTTATTTTTATTAACTCATTTAAGCCTGGCGTCCCTTTTATGGGACATAGGCAAACAGCATAGCCCCAGATGTGACGCCGCAGAACGCGGCGTCCCATCTGGGGCTATTCTGTTTGCTTAGAGAAATTTCATCGAAAAACTGAATAAAAAATCACTTCTAACACCCCTAAAAATAAAAGTGTACTCATCCAAATGATAATGATGGGAAAATCCATTCGTCAAATATGGGTTAAGTTCTGTTTGCTTGCCTTGCATATCAGTATGTTGCTTCCTTATTTTTTTTTTTTTTTTTTTTTTAAATGTGTTCCTTTTCCGTTTGCTGGTCTGCTGTATCATCTTAAATTCCTCTTTCCTTTCTGGTGGAAAAAGGTAAAAGTAGGATAATTTCATAAATGAGCCGCCTCTTGGGAAAACCAACAATGTGGTTTGCGAACAGGTCCGACACAAACCGGCCTGTACAAGCACAGAAAAGAGCTAGAAGCTTGAAATTTCGAATTTAAGTAAAAGAGGAATTGTACTATCCGAGTAGCGAAAACAAAGACGCTGGTCAGCTTCGTGGTTACCGCGAAGCTGATCTGTGTCTTTGTTTTCGCCTATGCAGATTGTTGGTTTTCCCATGAGGCGGCTCAAATATTCGTCGATGTCTTAGGAGCATATCTCTCTCTCTCTCTCTCTCTCTCTCTCTCTCTCTCTCTCTCTCTCTCTCTCGTCCAGAAGCCTCGTATCAGATTAAGCATGTAACAAATCAGATAAGATGTTCTCACTGTACCACAAAGATACAGTTGGTTCACAGTTGTACATTGAGCAACACTGGATGTGTATTTACATGATCAGAAGCATATTTGTTGCATTTTTGAACAAAGACACGCTTTAATGATTGATATTGAAGTTACAAGCATGTATAATAAGAGCCGCACCATGATAAAACCTCCATTTACATATATGAAAACAAGCTGAGCAGCGCCTTTGTTTTCGCTTCACAAATAGAACAATCCATCTTCTTTAACCCGGCTTCTAGCCTTCATCTGTGACACTACAGGTACAGAACGGTCTGTGTTGAACCTTGTCGAAACCCCTGAAGACAAATTTTCTTCTGGTGTGGCTTATAAAGTCCAAGCTGTCGTCCATGAAACAGCTGTAGTTTGAAAACCGCTGAAATATGAAAAGACGCAAACATCGATAAATCAGAAAGGTACTTTATGCCAGAGGCCAAGTCTCAGCCTGGCAGTTTCTGTGTTTGCCATATGTCAGTTTGGCGATTTCTTACATGAACAGAAGAAAGCACCCCGTTTACAAATAACCAATCACATGAATTCCATATATTTTTGTTTACTGCGTAGTTACATAACAGCGCTGACTTTTTCAATATGTTAAACCACACACACGTTTTCTTTGCTTTTAGTTTGTTTAATTGGAAGCAAACAAAACACATAATAAGGAGAGAAACATATGGAAGGAGCATAAAAGTGACATATGTAGAACAAATAAACCATTATTTCAGAAATCGATGTTGACGTCATTCAACAGCTTGGATCTAATCTGACGTTGGACCAAAAACAATACCCGCAGCGAAGGCATCGGATGTCAGGTCCATGTATACAAATATATTTAAAATACCGAGATCTATCAGCAATTTTGTGGCGTCTAAGTTAAAAACCAGCATGTCAATTTATTACCGACGGTACGTGCGGCAAGCTGCACATGATCTTGATCATTCCAAGTCGCAAAAATTAATCTCACATGAATGTTCTGTCTCTACTTCTTTGATTCCCATGCCCCATTAGTAAACTTGGCATTTGTTCAAAAAAGTTAGACAATATGTCAAGAAATTCAGAAGAAAGCGTCCATCTAGCTATCGCTCTTGTTGACATCAGAGTATTATTGTTTTTTTTTTTTTTTTTTTTTTTTTTTTTTTTTTTTTTTTTGTTTTTTTTTGCGTTTACAGTAAAGTGTATGTACAAACTTACTGGTATACAAAATTACATAAAAAGTTCAGTGCCTTCTCTTACTTTTATCACCCTGGAGTAATAGAATATTTTGTAAGCCTGTAAAATCCTATCAGCCTTTCTGTCATGAAATATACGGAAACTAAACATTGATCACGACAGCAACTAATACATCCAAAACAGAAACAAACACGCGAGCATCCCAGAAAACCACTTGACTAATATGGGTTGCAGGTTTACAACAATTAGCTAAAAAAAAAAAAATAAAAATAAAAATGAAAAAAATAAAAAGGAAAATGTTCAATATTATTAGCATGTATTTAAGATATTGAGAGAATCACATTTGGAACGGTTAGAAAGGCATTGGCAGCAGATCAAACTGTCCAGATAACAGGTGAACTACCATTGTTTTTGTCAGCTCCTCCTCCCCTTACGACAACGATGTTTTCACATGTGGTGCTTTTAATATATACAGTGCGCTAACTCTATAGAAACATATTTACTATCTGCACTTGCACATAAAATATATAATATCAAAAACGAGCATGGGGTGAATTAATCATGTGTTTTATTTTTATTCTTATATTGACCAAAAATGTATATGAAAATATATGGCAAAATTATGTGTCTATATGTATGAAAAAGTTAACATATCCATTGTCTGTAGATTATTAAAAGGTAAAAGTAGGCAGTGATAAGGAAATGGCGCAACCAGAAAGAAATGCCCACTCTAAAACCCGAGGTGGAAAAAACCCCAACAAACTTATGCAAAGAAAACATATCGTAAGCAGAGTGAGCAGCTGTTGTTCAACAGGTGGTCACTCAGTAACCAAAACTTGACTAAAATATGAAGACATACATGAGGTGCAAACAGCACAAATATTCAACGCCAAAACATGAAACAATTAGAACCACTACTCTAGCAAATCTAATAAGTTTCGAAATGTATACACAATAATTTAGAAGCACGGCGAGGCCTTGAACGTCACCACCCAAGAACGGAAAAAAGCAAAAAAGATGTTTGTGATTTACATTTTATTTTATTTTATTTTATTAAGTGTAAGAACGAATTATAAACTGGGGTGTGTTATCATCACCAAGAACATCATAAGTTAGTCACCAAAAACGCAGAATAGCACTTAACATTTCTTTTGCAACTCCAACTTCTCTATTAGTGCATGGATGTTTATCATACTTGCTCAACACAATCTTTCTTCTTCACTAAAAGAATCTATGATGGGGTTGAGGCCGAGACAAGGAAATCTCAGGCAAGTTTTCAGATTATTCAAGTCTCATCCGAGGCTCTGCCGAGGATGAGACTTGAATAATCTGAAAACGAGCCTGAGATTTCCTTGTTGAGGCTTCAACACCATCATTGATTATTTTTCTCACCCACATTTTAAAACATTTTGACTCTGAATAGGCTTCAAGTTCTGTTCAGGCAGCCATTTTGTTTGGACATAAAACAATATGCAAATTAGCCAGTGAAACAAATAAAAATAATTTTGTATTTGCACTCACCTTACAAAAATATTAAATCATCATTTTGTTTTATTCACAAAATTCCTGGCAAAATTAATTTTTTTAGATTTTTATGATAGCAGCAGACTACAATTACTGTTGATATCTTCCTGAAATGAACACCTGCTAGGCTATTTTTGTCTATTACAGTTGACACCTAGCCCATCACTTCCTTATATGGAAGTAAGCATGAGGTGTACATTTCTATTAGCTACATACAGAAATGATTGACATTTTGAGACAGCTAAAATTGTACTAGTACTGAGACAGAAATATCTCAGACAGGCACACAAAGGGATATGCTTGTCTGGTGGGTGAGAAAATTTGTTAAATGCTTGGTAAGTCATGTCGCCATGTACTCAAAAGTCCGACGAATGGTGTATGTCGTGTTTGGAATCTATATATATGGTCCATTGCTACAAAATAGCTTAATTGATTAAGAATTCTGAAACTATGGAGTGCTGCTCTAAATGTGGCCTTCTGTAATTGTCTTTCCTATGTATTTCGTGCACGACTCTGCTTTGGTATCCATCAGATACTTCCGTTCTACCATCAATACACAGACCGATCCTTAAAACACCTGTTTTAAGTTTATTGTCGCACGTCACAACGGGTGACATATACGGTAGGATTTTCCTACAGAAACAGCGAAGAAAACCGATAGAATCCAAATAGGAAAATGTGAATGGTTCTCGAAATATGCTACATTTCGTTTGACACAGCGGGTAACCAGCAACGTTTTGCCGACAGGAACTGACTATTAAAAGTCACGAAGGGATTGGCTAGATCAATATCGACCAATCATATCTTTGGTCTTAAAACTGGTTCGGTACTCGGAACATCTCGCCCTCTGCTGGGTGGGTGGACTTTTTGTGTGTGTACGCAGTCGTTTTTCAGGTCGTTTCGTCTCCTTTTTGAAGGACATCTATGCCTTAGATGTAAAAAGTCCCTAAATCTCAGATTTGGGAGGACGAAATTTTCATGTTATGACTATGGGGCTGAATTTAGCATTTATAGGAGAAGAAATATATACACTTTCGTTTACAAAACAGTTTGACTGATTTAACAGAATCCAGACAATGCAACTTAATATTTTCACAACCCACCCCATATTTGGCAAAAATGAACCATTAGACTTTGAACTGATTTGTATTTGTTTGTCAACACACTTTTCAAGCAAACAAATATGGGCTTGTTTGTCATATGAATGGTGAACAATATCCACACATTGATTGTTTATCGTTTTGTAATTTTAAGTTTATTTTGAAAGAAATGTTAGCTTACTGCATAAGGTCTTTAATATACAATCTTATAGTTTATTTCTAAGTGTGTTCCCCCCCTGGACCCAGCATGCCCTTTCGTCAGTTTGTGTGTTTTTCACATTAACACATCATATCAAAGTGGCATCCTGGGTCTAGGGGGGGAACAGGGTCAGCAAGGCGAAAATGTATAATTTCCTGAAATTTTCCATGAACTAAAATAAGCACAGTTGTTATGAACAATTTTAAAGACATCAACTGTAGAATTGTAAACATTCATGGTCGTATTTCTTGTCAAACCGGTGTCAGGGTGAGTATATTTAGGTTATGTAGATAGGTTATGTAGATGTATTTATAGAGATACAGTACAGGTTCAAAAGTAAATTTGCTTTCAATCTATCGTATTGCATAAATGCTTAGAAATGTGAATTCCCAAACTAATGTTAAAATTGACATAAATTATGTCATTGACAATCAAAATATGCAAAAACACAATAATAATAAAAAAACTAGGCATTTTCGTCTATGAAAGTGACATATTTGTCAATTAGGGAGTATCCCAATTTAAGGCATAGATCTCCTTTAACAACTTATTTCCGTTGGTGTCCCATGATACCTTTCCACACAAATGGGGTAAACGAGGTATAAAAAATTAAACAGTTAACCTACATGTATATCCTGACAGATTTGTTAAGCCGAATTACAATTCTTAAGCAATCTAAGACTAAATTGACATCATTTTGGTGGTCTAGATAATGTCAACAAACGGGCGATACTAGCTTTTTTTAAAAGCTATCCTTGTTGTTTTGTTCGATTGTCCGTGAAGCACGTGTGTAGACATCTGAGCTGTCACGTGACTTATTGCATTCTGTGAAAAGGGACACTTGAGATTGTTTACTGTTTGCCTAGGTTTGCCTAGGTTAAGATTCAAATGTTTCTTTAGACTTGCAGCAAAGCTTTTGTTCATATGATGGATACCAAGACCATACTTAGTAATCAGTGAACACATTTTTATACCTTCTCTTACTTTGATTACCCTAAGTAATGGAACATCGTGTAAGCTTGTAAAATCCTATCAGCCTTTAGGTTATATGGAATATCTTGTAAGCCTTTCGGTTATGTTATATTGGGAAAATAATCAAGACAACATGTAACTATAGCGGAAATAAACACGTGATAAACAAAAGAGGGCATTGTAACAAACATGTTGTGAAAGGTAATAACAATAAAAGAACATGAAAATATAAAGATATGTAGTAAACACAGCCATATCTATCTATCTATCTATCTATCTATCTATCTATCTATCTATCTATCTATCTATCTATCTATCTATCTATCTATCTATCTATCTATCTATCTATCTATCTATCTATCTATCTATCTATCTATCTATCTATCTATCTATCTATCTATCTATCTATCTATCTATCTATCTATCTATCTATCTATCTATCTATCTATCTATCTATCTATCTATCTATCTATCTATCTATCTATCTATCTATCTATCTATCTATCTATCTATCTATCTATCTATCTATCTATCTATCTATCTATCTATCTATCTATCTATCTATCTATCTATCTATCTATCTATCTATCTATCTATCTATCTATCTATCTATCTATCTATCTATCTATCTATCTATCTATCTATCTATCTATCTATCTATCTATCTATCTATCTATCTATCTATCTATCTATCTATCTATCTATCTATCTATCTATCTATCTATCTATCTATCTATCTATCTATCTATCTATCTATCTATCTATCTATCTATCTATCTATCTATCTATCTATCTATCTATCTATCTATCTATCTATCTGGAGAAGCAACCATGGCTGTATTAGGATCCTATATTGTATTTTACGAGACAGCGTTGAATGATTTCTGCACAAGATACATTATCACATTTTAAAACTGGGTCATTCAATTTGCAAATAGAGTTTTCTTTATAGATCTACCTACATGTGGATTATGTGCAACGCGTTTTGGTGGCCCGTGGCCCTTAAAAGGTATAGTTTGGTCACGAAATTGAATAGGCCCATGCATATTGTCATTTAGACGAAGGTGTCTTTATCAGTGTGACATGCATAAAAATATAGAATATCAAGACTTATCTTCCCAACACGCGTATCTATCAGAGTCATTTTCTGATTACTAGTAAGTCAACTTACTGGTATGAAATTATATCAAAAGTTCAGTGAACATATTATCATGCCTTCTCATGGAGCATTAGAACATCCTGTAAGCCTGTACAATCCTATCAGCCTGTCGATCATGTTATACAGGGAAAGTAATCATCGATCAGGTCAGCGACTAGAAACAAACACGCGAGCATTCCCAGATAAACTCTTGACAAACATAGGTTGCAGGTTTATAACGATTGGCTAAAACAACCCTAAACAAAAAAGAAAATGTTTAATATTAATAGTATGTATTCAAGATAATAAGAGAATCACTTTTGGAACTGTTAGAAATAATGGCATTGGTGACAGGTTGGAATGGCTAGATGACAGGTGAACTATCATTGGTGTTGTAATCACCAGGAACATTATAAGTCAATCAACAAGAACGCAGAATATCAACTATTTCTTTTGCATCTTCAAATTCTCTATTAGCGCATGAGCATTTTATCATACTTGCTGAACACAATCTTTCTTCTTTGTTAATGCCAGGTAAGTCAAGTCGCCATGAAATCAAAAGTCCATAACACAACGAGTGACGTATGAACATTTTCTGTGTTTAGAAATTCAAAGGAACGGTCTTGTTGCTACAAAATCAGCTTTAAGTTACTGAAACTCAGCAGTGATGCTCTACAATTTGCCTTCTGTTATTGTCGTTCTTAAGTATTTCTTGCACGATTCCACTTTGTTATCCATCAGACACTTCCGTTTAGTTTGTTGTTTTGTTGGATTGCCCGTGAAACACGTGTATAGACATCTGAGCTGTTACGTGACATTTTGCATCCCATGAAAACGGACATATTGTCCGCTGCTTGTTTGTTTACCCTGAAGTAAAGGAATATCTTATAAGCCTGTAAGACCCTATCAGTCTGTTAGTTATTACGAGAAAGTAATCGCGAAAAAGGTAACTAAAGCGGACCATCTATTTATCTGTCTGTCTGATCTGAGCTATCTGTCTTTTAATCTATCTATCTATCTATCTATCTATCTATCTATCTATCTATCTATCTATCTATCTATCTATCTATCTATCTATCTATCTATCTATCTATCTATCTGTGAGATCAGCAGAAGCAGCCTCTAGGGTTACAGAGTTTCGTTTAACAGTTGTATAAAATTCCTCTTTAACATAAGCTTATGTCAGATAATTTGTTAAAAGTCTCCATAAATTCAATCACATTTTGAAGCCTGTACAGAATCGATAACAATGGCGTAGGAGTTTCTTTCCGTGCTTAGAATTTATGGAAATGGCTTATTGCTTTAAAATTCTCAGTTCTTTGAATGGATTTAGACGGATGTTTCCTATATTGTATTTTATGAGAAAGCGTATTAGATAAAGGGATTCCTTGTAATAAATACTTTAATTCTCCTTTTTGTAAAAGCTTAAAGCTTCAGATTTGCATGATCACATTTTTCATCTTGGTCTTTCATCTATTATGAAATAGATTCGTTTCCTCAAACCTATTTTATGGTCAACGCTTTAACGCATAGCGAGTATGTTCACGATTTTTGTCCTCGTTTTAGATGTGTTTAGTATTTTAAATGCGATAGATAACTTCAAAGTTGCTGCTAGCATCTACATTGTTAATTCGGGGTGGGCGGATGGGGAGGTAGAAAAAGGTACAAGCGGGCAACGATCAGGAAAAGGTTCTCAATTTAAATATATAAACTACGAGGTATGGCAGGAAAGTTCGTAGACACTTCAGCTATCAGAAAAAGTAACGCGTTGTTGAAGAAGCGTTTTGCATAATTTCAAGCAGCAATATCTTATGGGTATATTTCAGAAATTTTGTGCAATTTGAAGCAACAACACGCTTGGTATGGCCACTTTTCTGCTTGAGGGTAGGGCCGTGCGGGGCAGGTGTCAAAGCGTGATAAAATGTGACGATATTCACATTCTTTTTTTGCTTGTGAAACGGCATGGAAGTGTGTTGTAACGATAAAATATTTTAATCCCGAAAGAATGTTCAGTCAACAACGTTTTCTGAATGTTTGGGCCTTGGCGGCAGTACATTTTGATATCTGTGAATAAAATTTCAGATGCAGTCCGAAAAAATTGTTTGAAAAAATGGCGTAATTTTGACGTCGGAGAACAGCCGATAACCATAAAAGTGGGTGTTTTTGTTATGGAAATGGCCAACAAACACGATGTAAATGCTATAAACAACAAAATAAAAGCTATCGGCTTGTCTGTCACCAGTTTACAAGTGGCAGAGTTGATTTTTGGGTGCTCGATAGATCATCTAAGATGATAAAAGGCGACGGAAGTGAACTCGCCTTACATTCTCAGCGAATGAAAATGGTTTCATATGTTCAACCGGTCACCAGAGAACCTGAGGACAGTTGGCACAGATCTGCATTTGACAGCTGGATACACATAATAAAATTGTACCGATATCCAAGGACCCTATGTGGAATAACTCTAAAACATCGGTTAAACTTGTTACAAATATATAAAGCAATGACAGCAATAAACTTCAAGTAACGTCACTGAGACTTGACCCTTGCCCCGCTCCCGGTTAGGGAGGTGCACATAAAAGGTTGTAGAAGATGTCGTGTTGGCCAGATTTGCATAAAATTTCGTCGATTTGCTCATGAAATATTTTTGCAAACCCAGATATATTCATTTTGACTGAATTTCTTTTCCTGCTGAAAATACTAATGGTGTCTACGAACTTTTCTGCCATACCTCGTACTGTATATTATTGCGGGTGAGATCAAACTTATGAACGACTCAAAGTCGTATGGAAACGTAAAACTCATTTCTATAACAATTGAGTCGCGTCATGAGAAAATCAGATATTTGCCTATGCCTATATTTTCGCTATTTGGTTAGTGCAGTTCCACTACTTTCCAAATCCAAAATCTTTAGCCTATAGCTATTATCTGTGCTTGTACAGGCCGGTTTATGATGGACCTGGTCGGAAACCCCGGACCGGTTTTCTGGCGTCGCGGCTCAATTGATAACAATGACAACATGCTCATATGACAAACATGTATGAAAACGTTCCTGATGTGTTCCTCCTGTATATGGAGAAAATCTGACTGAATAATTATCATTTAAAAGCCAAAAAAATGATATGAGACTTGTTTCAGTTGGGAAAATGACTGTAAGCCCATCGCCTAGTCTTATCATTCTTAAAAGTTTCTTAACTTTTCAGTCAACAACAACTTAACCCATATTTTCCCATCATTATCATAAGAGTGAGTCCACTTTCATTTTAGGGGCGTCAGGAGTGATTTTTAAATTTCATTCAATTTTTGCGATGAAAATTCTCTAAGCAAACAGAATAGCCCCAGATGGGACGCCGCGTTCTGCGGCGTGACATCTGGGGCTATTCTGTTTGCCTATGTCCCACAAAAGGGACACCAGGCTTATATGAGTTAACTCGCCCACTCTGGCGACCCTTTCACTATACTCATAGAGGAACGAACCTGAACGAAAGCAATGTCATGTGAAATGGTGCTTTAGGATGATCCAATATCGCAGTTGACTCTTTTGACGTCGACAAACCATGTACATGTGTATCTCATTTACTCTCATCATTTTAAAACAGCTGAATATAGCACTATAATGACATACGTAGGAGTTACTTTCTAATCATTATTCCGAAAAATAATGTTGACGTTGGTGAAACAGCTTGAGGCCCATCTTACGTTCCATTTACACGAAAACAAGTCCGTTCATTATAATGGAGGCAATTATGGTAATAACTTTACTAGGCTCACAAATAAGTGAAATAATTATTTTCGTTCTATTTCTGATTTATTTACGTCAAAGTGCTTTCAAAAAAGGGTATGGATCCAAAACAGATTGTGGGTACTCGTTGAGCCGTCTCGCTCAGGCGGTTCTAATGAGTATCCACAATCAATTTTTTGAGCGAATATAAAACCATCAAAACTTTATATAACTGTCTGTATATTGCGTGTGCACTTTTTTTCGTAATGATTGGCTCTAGAACCATGTATTCTGTACGGCCAATGGACTATTCATTTAAGCTGCGGTCAAGAGGCATTTTCTTTGTGTTTGCAGCAAGTTTCTGTACAAACTGAGTATTACAAAAGTATATCAAGAGTTCAGTGAACACATTATCATGACTTCTTTTATTTCTATCACCCTGGAGTAATAGAATGTCTTGTAAGCCTGTAAAATCCTATCAGTCTTTCGGTCATAGGGAAAATAATCATTGATCCCGACAGCGAGTAATGCATCCAAAACAGAAACAAATACGCGAGCATCCCAGAAAAACATTTGACAAACATGGGTTGCACCGTTGCAGGTTTATAATGATTAGCTAAAAATAAAATAACAACCCAAAACAAAGAGGAAAATGTTCAATATTACAAGTACGTATTCAAGATAATGAGAGAATCACTTTTGGGACGGTTAGAAATAAAGGTTGCAAAATGTCCATGTGATAGTTGACCGTGATTATCATTGGTGTTATAATCACCAAGAACATAATAAGTTTATCACAAAGAACGCAGAATATCAACTTATATTTCTTTTGCACCTCACAATTCTCTGTTATGTGAAAACGGACACTGGGATTGTCTACTGTTTGCCTAGGATAAGATCCGAATGTTTCTTTGGATTTGCAGCAATGATTCTGTACATATGATGGACAACAGACCATATTGAGAAAATCAGCAAACACATTTTATGCCTTCTTTTACGTTTGATTACCCTGAAGTAATGGAATATCTTGTAAGCCTGTAAAATCCTATCAGTGGCCACCTATTGGGAAAATAGCTGCTCATTCGGCTTACGATATGTTTTCATGGTATAAGTACCTGAATTTTAGTTTGGTTTTTCACCACCTCGGTTTTTGGAGTGGGAATCTTTTCCTGATTGCGCCTTTTCATGATATTTGCCTTCTTGTACCTTTTTATGTCATGTTATATTGGGAAAGTAATCCAGACAACATGTAACTATTGCAGAAATATAAAAAGAAGAGGGCATTATAACAAACATGTTGTGAAAGGTGATAACAATAAATGAACATGAAAATAAAAATATATGTAGTAAACAAAGCCAAATCTATCTATCTATCTATCTATCTATCTATCTATAACAAAAACTTAGGTCAGATTATTGTTTATTCCTACTTTTAAAGGTCTGCATAAAATCAGTCAGATTTTATTGTCTGTTTAGAATCGATAATAGCGACGTAGGAGTTTCTTGCCGTGTTTGGAATTTATGGAAATGACTTATTGCTTTAAAACTCACAGTTCTTTCAATGGATTGGACGGATGTTTCCTGCATTGTATTTTACGAGACAATATTGGATAATGAGATCTCGATGCAATAAATATCTTCAACATGGTTTGATTTTGAATAATTTCTGCACAAGTTTAGAGCTTCAGATGCATTATCACATTTTTCAACTGGGTCATTAAATTTGCAAATAGATTTGTCTTTATACCTACATGTAGATTATGTACAACGCGTTTTGATGACCCGTTGCCTTAAAACGCAAAGCTTGGTAAAGGGATTGAATAGGTTCATGCGTTTTGTCAGTAAGTTTTACGTTTGTGTGGAATGAGGCGTGATTTCAATTTTACCATCTATACACTGGTTGAGTAATTAATTCCACTCTAAAGTTATGACTCGAACGCATATACTTTTTTCACGTCATAAACATTTTTTTTTTATTTTGACATTATTCCAACTCGGTGAAAACCGCAGAATCCATCACTTAAACAATTGATATTGATATGACAAACATGCATGAAGACGGTCCTGATGTCACCCATTCAACGGCTGTTGGCAGACAATCGCTGAAATATGAAAGCAAATCAATATGAGACTCGTCTCAGCCGAGAAAAGTACCTTAAACCCAACATCCTCTTATCATTCTTAACCAGTTCATCAACTGTCTACTTGCTCACCCTAGTGCCTCTATTACCACACTCCTAATGCAAAAATGGCATCTGAAACAGCGGTTCTTTAGGATCCAATATCTCAATTGACGCTTCTGACGTCGACAAACCATATGTCGTATTTACTCTCGTCATTTTAAAACAGCTGAATATAGCACTATAATGATATATACGTGGGAGTTACTTTCTAACCATTATTCCGAAAGTTAATGTTGGTGAAACAGCTTGAGGCCCATCTTACGTTCCATACACACGAAAACAAGTCCGTTCATTATAATGAAGGCAATTATGGCATTAACTTTAGGGATGGTGCTTTTATTTTTCCAATCCTCAGGGATTGCTTGCAATCAGTTTGTATTTTCCTATCTCTAACTACCACAACTCTTCGATACCGTATTGAAGGTCATTAGTTGACCGTCACTCGTATCTCGTTGTATAAACGATTCTTACGTTTCTATCCATAGACTTGTATTAGAAGTGGGAGTCTTTTTCTGATTGCGCCTTTTCCTGATCTTTGCCTACTTGTACTTTTTTTTTTGAATTCTCACATGTATGTGCGAACAAATAAGTAAAATAAAAATGTCAAGAGACATTTTCTTTGCGTTTGCAGCAAGTTTCTGTACAAACTGAGTATACAAAAGTATATAAAGAGTTCAGGGAATACATGATCATGCCTTCATTTGTTTTTATTACCCTGGAGTAATGGAATATTTTGAAAGCCTGTAAAATCCTATCAGCCTTTCCGGTCATAGGGAAAGTAATCATTGATCTCCAGAGCGAGTAATGCATCCAAAACAGAAACAAACACGCGAGCATCCCAGAAAAAACATTTGACAAACATGGGTTGTAAGTTTATAACGATTAGCTACAAATAATATAACAATCCAAACAGAGACGAAATGTTCAATATTATAAGTACTTAATAATGAGAGAATCACTGTTAGGACGGTTAGAAAAAAATATCACAAACTGCTCATATGATAGGTGACTGTAACTATCATTGGTGTTATAATCATCAAGAACATGATGAGTTTACCACCAAGAACGCAGACTATCAACTTATATTTCTTTTGCACCCCACATTCTCTATTATGTGAAAACGGACACTGAGATTGTCTACTTTTTGTCTAGATTAAGATTCAAATGTTTATTTGGATTTGCAGCAATGTTTCTGTACAAATATTGACAACAGACCATATTGAGAAACTCAGCGAACACATTTTATGCCTTCTTTTACTTTTGATTACCCTGAAGTAATGGAATATCTTGTAAGCCCCTGTAAAATCCTATCAGCCATTGGGAAAGTAATCCAGACAACATGTAACTATTGCAGAAATATAAACAGAAGAGGGCATTGTAACAAACATGTTGTGAAAGGTGATAACAACAAATGAACATGAAAATAAAAATATATGTAGTAAACAAAGCCAAATCTATCTATCTATCTATCTATCTATAACAAAAACTTAGGTCAGATTATTGTTTATTCCTACTTTTAAAGGTCTGCATAAAATTAGTCAGATTTTATAGTCTGTTTAGAATCGATAATAGCGACGTATGAGTTTCTTTCCGTGTTTGGAATTCATGGAAAAGGCTTTGCAGTTCTTTCAATGGACTTAGACCGATGTTTCCTGTATTGTATTTTACGAGACAGCGTATTGGATAATGAGATTTCGATGCAATAAATATCTTCAACATGGTTTGATTTTGACTGATTTCTGCACAAGTTTAGAGCTTCAGATGCATTATCACATTTTTCAACTGGGTCATTCAGTTTGCAAATAGATCTGTCTTTATACCTACATGTAGATTATGTATAACTCGTTTTGATGCCCCGTTGCCTTAAAACGCAAAGCTTGGTAAAGGGATTGAATAGGTTCATGCGTTTTGTCAGTAAGTTTTACGTTTGTGTGGAATGAGGCAGGATTTCAATTCGACCATCTATGCACTGGTGGAGTAATTAAATTAATTCACTCTAAAGTTATGACTCGAACGCATATACTTTTTTTCTCGCCATAAACGTTTTTTTTATTTTGACATTATTCCAACTCGGTGAAAACCGCAGAATCCATCATCTTAGCAATTGATATTGATATGACAAACATGCATGAAGACGGTCCTGATGTCACCCATGCAACGGCTGTTGGCAGACAATCGCTGAAATATGAAATAAAAGCGATATGAGCCGCGATGCGAGAAAACCGGTCTTCGGGGTTTCCGACCAGGTCTGACACAAACCGAGCTGTACAAGCACAGAAGATGACTGGAGGCTGGAAATTTTGGATTTAGAAAGTAGAGGAATTGTACTATCCGTGTAGCGAAAACAAAGGCGCTGATCAGCTTCGCAGTTACTGCGAAGCTGATCTGTGCCTTTGTTTTCGCCTAGGCAAAAATCCGGTTTTCCCACGACGAGGCTCATATGAGACCCGTATCAGCCCAGAAAGTTACCTTAAACCCAACATCCTCTTATCATTCTTAACCAGTTCATCAACTGTCAGTCAGCATTTCTATACTTGCTCACCCTAGTCATTATTACCACACTCCTTAGGGAAAAATGACATCTGAAACAGCGGTGCTTTAGGATTCGATATCGCAATTGACTCTTGTGACGTCGACAAACCATGTGTCTTATTTACTCAAGACATTTTAATTGGATACAAACAAAACATCCACAGACAGCAGGGAATGAAGCGGGAAACAGCTTAATATAGCGGTAGTAACATACGTGGGAGATACTTTCTAACAATTATTCCGAAAATCAATCTTGACGTTGGTGAAACAGCTTGAGTTCTGCCTGACGCTCCATTTACATGAAAACGAGTCCGTTCACTAAAATGAAGCCACTTAAGATAAAACTTCACTGGCTGATTCGATTCTCACATGCATTTGTGAACAAATAAGTGAACTAATTCCTTTCTTCTATTTATTTACGTCAAAATACATTCGAAAGCTGGCGTATGGTTTACTCCATAGTGGTAAAATACGAGTAAGTTGGAACAGAAGAACAAAGGAAGTTGTAACAGAGGTAGATCATATTATATAAAAAAAAAATAACCGTAAAAATTGTGTAGTCATCTAATTGTGTACTTAATATCTATCCCAGAAACTCTAGAACATCGGTTATAATTAAGATGTGCCCCTTTAAGAAAAGAAAAGAAACCGAGAGAAACTAGAAAAAGAGAATGGGTAATACTGTAAAGTTCCGATTAAAGCCTCGTTCACCGAGCAGCGCGGCCAGGAAAAAGAAACTACAACTTAAACTAGAGTCAAGAATGAGGGTCAGGAATGTAGGCAGAGATCAGGAGTGACGTTTGTCCTCGGATAGACTAGACTGTGTCATAAAGTCAGTAGATGAACTGAACACTCCTAGCCAAATTTTGTCAATTTATCTCATTTTATCTCACATTAGAAAGTTTTTAATTTATCTTTGTGAACTTCCGTGTTATATTTAGTACATTTCGTGTAAAATAGGCACGGCGGTAATAATATTGACAAGAGGCCCGAAGCAGTAGTTAGACCAAAAATAGCTTAAGTAGACTATTTATGTTCGTAACGCAAGTAACATTATAACCATCCATTTACTATCTAATAGACTGCAATTGTGAATTAATAGTTTCAGTTAAAAGGAGGTATTTAGATGGAACTAAACAAGACAAGGTAAATGCACCAAAATTTTATCGTACAGTTCAGAGCTTGAGTTGAATAATGTAATAGTGAATAGTGTAAATTAATATGGAAACGGTTACAAACAGGTAAGTTCCAAATTTTGAATAAATACCCCCATACCCTTAAAGTCTGATCAGAATCTACATTGTTAAGAGGCAAAATACATTCTAACTTTCCGCTTGAAAAGCTTAGATGTGTGTTCTGAAGACAAATTTGGCTTTTTCTGGGTTCGCTCGGCACTCTTGTTTATTGTAGTCACACTGTACATGCTGTACATAACACAGTATCTATACGCCATGCATATTTGACTGTGTTTTGCCACAATCCAGTAATATTATCGCCAAAGCATTTGAAGCTGCAATTCTCGCATTTTTACTTTATGACTTCGCAATATTCCACTGGAGCCTTTATATTCCAATGTAATATGGTCATCTCATAGCTGCGCGGATTCCTGGTCAGATATATTCCAAAATATACTTTACCTTTCTTGCAGGTAGTTGGTAGTTATGGTTAAATGTTCTTTCTAGAGCGAAGCGTTCTTTGCGGACGTTACAAATACTCATCCTTTCCTGTACGACATTTGTTTATTGCCTGAAAGTAATGGTTCGTCTCGTCACATTTCATTCTAGGTATGAGTTTGGATGAATGTTTTAGTATTTTCATCTTCTGGTTCGGTTGGTTTTGTGCACCTGTTTGTATAACAAGAAAATGATTATTAAAATCATACACCTTCTCTCACATCTCTCACAGCAGTTGTGAGTACATTACTAAGCTGAGCTAATGTTTTACTTTTGTTTCTAAACGAGCAGCCTCTCCTTCATTCGTTCTTTATGGAGATAGAAATTATTGAAAACAGTATTGGTTAATACTTTTATAGCTTGTGGGCTCTTCCTTTCTTGGTTATTTTGGGCATCTGCTATAGAATACACTTTATAAGCATATTCACATGGGACTATCCCATACATGTATTTTATTAGCCATTTTACTCCGGGAATGCAAACGAAATATGTCTTGTACCTTTATTTTGAATGCTATTAAAGGAACCCACACATGGAATATATTCTCATGCCACAGAGTTGACTATGAGACTTCTTCTTTGTCAAGTTAATCATCGCCTTTACAATCACTTCGGCATGCACAATGTAATTCATAGTAAATGACTAAGTGGTCTTCAACTATTCTGGCCCTCTGTAACATTATCTTTCCATTTCTGTAGCACAGTGTTTTACGTATACTGTTTTGTAAAATTCGTAAACTCACCTATGACATCCATCTTGTAAAGAAGTATTTCCGCTTGGTCTATTCTGTTGTGCGTCACAAAATCATCTTTGATGTTTCAGTTTTTGTCGTTACACATGGCTATTTCTTCCGCTTTCTCTACTGCGTATCTATCAGGGGATATAATCTCTTGTGAGTTCCGACGGTGAATTTTATGCTTTATTTCTCCTATGGTACTATGATCTAGAACGGCCAATGTGGGAGGGGCTACTGTGTGTACGTTTGTTGACTAGGAAGCAACATCGTGAAATTACAAAAGGAAGGCACCAAAGACACACAACGCACATATTGGTGGGGACGTAAGATAATACAAAAAAATCAGACGATGAGATAAAGGGACATTAAAAGCCTGTATGTTACTTATAGAATATAGTCATTCAGTGTAAAGAAAATACGTGCATAAGAACAGAACTGGAACAGCAACAATTGTTTTTAATAAGTTCCTCTCTAAAACAAATGTGTTTCCAGTTTCCAGTTTCTTGGTTCTGAATAAACAATATATTTTAAAACATTGGATAAACTGTAAAGCAGAAAAGATACATTACATCCCGTGCCACTGTTTCAAACTTCGTCAATATGAATGAACTTTACTAAACAACCTATCTGCTTTGACTGCGTCATTTGCCGTAGGCTAATTACATAATTATCAACATATTAACGGAAATAAAAACGTCAATGACACAAGTTTCATTAATTAGATACTAACGACGTATACACTACTATGTTGACCTGACCTACGGTGCGTTTACATTATATTGTCGAGTCGTAGACATGTCTTCAGCTACTTATGCATTTCCGAATGCAATGACAAGACTCGTACATACATGTTAAACAAGATAGTAAATGTAATTAAAATGGATTTTTAAAGGTCGTCGTTTTATTAATCAGGAATACTTTGTACAGACAGGTACTGTATTTTAACTATAATTTCATCTTGTTGTGCACACCATTTCGGCTTGTTTTAACTTGATTTTACATACTATTAATTCATAACGTATCATCGTTTTGCTCTTCACAATGTCAGCTTCATTTTGTTCTATATTTTCAACCTTTTCAGTGTTTTGATACAACAACGCTGATGATAAAACACTTGTCCTCAACTTAGTGTGCTTTCTCTTGATACGTGTATTAAAAATGTCTCCGAAGCTCCGTGGTAATTCAACTTCATACAATAATGAAGAATCATTTCATGTCGCTTGCTTACTCTGAATGAACTCTCAAAACATCACCCTGACTTGCTCTATTTTAACTTTGAGAACAAATCCAATGAATACCCTTTGCTCTCACTTTCTATGATGGACCAGTGTTTTGTGGTCCTGTGGCATTGTTTTCTTTGAATAATTCTTCTGTAGATATCCGTGCAGACTCGTTTATTGTTGTATCTATATCGTCACCTAAGGCTTCTTTCTCAATGGTCCCTCCTTTCTTTGGTAGTCTGTAGCATAGTTTTATGATCGAACAACAGTTTAAAGTCATTATCAACATCTGCGTATTGTACATGTATTAACTAGAGGTCAGATAATTTTATGTCGACTATAATCATCTTAAGAAATTGTTCTACTGATAACATTTGAGCGGCGTCATGAGAAAACCAAAATTTTGCGTAGCGTTGCGAAAACAAAGGTGCGAATCAGCTTAGCAGTAACTGCTTTGTTTTCGCTACTCGGATAGTACAATTCCTCTTCTTTGTAAATTTCTCTTCCTTCTAAATCCCGCGTCTAGCTATCTTCTGTGCTTGTACAGCACGGTTTGTGTCGAACCTGGTCGAAAACCACATTGTTTTTTTTTTCATGACGCGGCTCATTTAACTTAATAGATTGCAATCTTATCATGTTTCAATTGTGAACGTTTCAAATATACTAACTTTAATTGATGCACCATTCAAGGTTCGTCATTAAAATCTACATTGGAAACTACACACTTTATTGGATGAAACTGACATGACTTAAGGTAACGTTTGATCATCATGTGATGAAAAAATTAAATATATATAACTGTGCTTAACATTTTATACATAAACTCTAAGTCTTGAAAGTGTTCCTATATATATAATAAACATACTGTAGTTTTTAACTGAAATCTATAGAAAATTTTTAATGATTCTGGTGCATTCATCTGCTTGACATGCTTTAGTTCGAATGGATAATTTCATATGGTTTTCATGGCAACAGACGTACTTAATTTTCGAAAACCAATGTCAACTGTCTGCTTCAAGTACCTGTCATTTCATTAATGTTGTCTGTATTTTCATGGACAGGGTCGTCATGATCTTTTCTATCAAATGGTATTTCCGTTCCTGAATTATTCTGTATTATTATCATAATGTGAAAGAAAAATCAGCTTCCTTTTCCTGATCATGAACAACGGTAACCGTTAGCGAATATGTATTTGATATCCTGTGATGGAGTGCTTTTCACGACATTGTCTTCCTTGTGTTTAATAAGCATATCATAGTAGTAAAATACTGTCTTTTATGTCCAGATAATATGAAAGTTTTATTACAGTATTGGGGTAATTAAATGGTGTTATACTGTTTTATGACCCAGACGGACTTGCTTCCTTTTCCGCATTGCACGTAGGTGGTGTATGTTTGACAAAGTCTTCCTTCTTGATGCTCTCTTCGTCTCTTTGAGCTCTTTGACTAGAAAAAGTGGTGTTCCTCGCTAAGTATCTAAGGCATGTCTTGTATCTTTTGCTGCTGACAATATGATAGCCTTGTCTACATTTACTTCGAGGTTACTCGCAAACGATTTAATCATTTTAAAATCTGAACGTTTCGTTGAATCATGCTCTTTTTGGCCAATCTTTCTTTCGGAAAATGCAAATGATTCAGTGGTCAACATCATCATTCTATTTCACCTCATTTGAATGAAGTTGCAGACAGCGTTGCTGCATCGATCCTATCAATGTTATTGCCTTCGTTCACATCATTCACAGAGATATACTTTCGCTCATTAAGATTATGTTCCCACTGTGCTCCCTTTCCATTCTCCATATGATATGGCACTCCCATTGGCTCTTCATTTTCATCTGCATTTTGAATTATGTTGTGTGTACTTCTTTCTACATGCATATTATAGTTTTGGCTACGGTTCTGTTTGAGATCTCCAAAATGTCCTTCTGACTTTTAACATAGAAAAAATTATACCACAGCCGAATTGTCGTAGGCAGAAGGTACCTAAACTAAACAGACATTCGGCAGTTCTCACTTACACTTCATGTATACAGAGACTTTACACAAAAATTCAAAATGTGAAATCTGCTATTCTTAAACCGGAAATTATTGAATCCTCTTACCCATACAATACTCATACTTATTGTTTAAAACTTTGAAGGTTTCATTTAAATGTAGACCCATATTTTCAAACAAATGCATTTCCTTTTTTATCATGATCGGTTGGTTATTTAAGGAAACAGCTTTGATCTGCTATATAATGAAAACTATGGTACATTATCTTGATTCTGGATAATTCTATCGATGACGTAAATGAAGGACATCAACAGTCTGCAGCACGACAAATCAAATTTCAAAGTATCTTAACCGTGGCGCTCTGCTTCGCTAAAGAGACCCTTAGATTAAAAATGAGGAATAATCCAGTCAGCATGAATATGACAGAGATCCACTGTATTCGTTTCAGTGTTTTGTTCGAACTGAAAGACATCTTTTCCCGGTTCCTGGACTTACTTAGAAAGCTGTATAATGTGGATTGTCATTTCTGTTTACTAAGTATCTCCCAGTATCAGATTTTCTATTACATCTCTCGCGTAATCATGGCTTTATTCAAGGATGGGCATATTGGATTTTGTTTTTCTTGAAATACGATGGCTTATTTCTACTTTGGGAGTTATTGCACATTGTTTATCAATGGTAGGTAAGATTTCGTTGATGGCCTCGTGTTGCCATTACGAAAACTTGCCCATGTAAAAAATGAGAATTTCATCAGAAAAAAATTAGATATTTTTTTCTTATTTTTGCTCAAAACATAGATCGGCGAGGCGGTTCTAACGAGTATCCACAATCCATGTTTTGGAGCAAAACTAAGAAAAATAGGTATAGCCCTGCATACCCCAGTTTTGCTATATAAAAGTGGGGTTCAAGGTGGTATACATAACACGGGCATGTTTTCCTGATGCTGTGGGCCTTTTTGTAATTTTTGTTTTATTGCTGTTCATTCCGCTTTTGAATCCTTCTGATCACCAAACTCAACAGAATCATCATAGCAACACAGTCATATTTTCATCATTGTACAGTGTATGTTTCTGGGTTATCATCATATTCGATATCACGTTAAATACCACTAAATGTATATCACCAGACATTGCACTAAAGTACACTACAAGGAGTTTTGCCTACTTTGTGTATGCCACATTTACATTATTATCTTTGTAAAATTTCGTGAAACATTGTTCTGTTGACGTCATTTGTAGACTGGGTTACAAAATGTAAAATTTCATTAACTTTTTTTTGTAAGTATCAATTTCTGATGACATACTGTGGTTTTTACAAGACCACCAATGAAGGATACAACACTGTTTTTGAGTGTTTTATCCCAGTATGATATGTTGCACATAGCAAGATAGTTAAAGGAATTTCAAACATTAAAAACGGTCTAACGTCTTTTTTACGCCTGACATCTATTGAAATGACCCTGGTGCTTCACAATATATGTGGTACCCTGTTACAATGTCAAAAGCATGTCTTGTGGTTCTTGGTATATTGCATTGCCATCAATAATGCCAATTGATACAACCACGCAATGACGCTACAGAATTAACGCCTTCAGACTTACAGACACAAAATAGATAGAAATGGATCTATTACAATACGTTAATTTTCTATTGTACGTATAAATATTCCTTACATTTCGAAATGAATATGACATGAGCAAAATTAAAATTTATTTTAATATGTTTCCATGACAAATTCTGTACTTTAACTTCTATGGTTTTGTATATCACGCATATCGATTTTTATTATCATTTGTTCTGTCCACCTGGTACTCTTGCTGGTCAGAAATTGGAAGGTTTTCCGCTAGGGTAATCCTATTAATGACGTAAATAACGGAATTTTCTTTATTGACAGTACCAAACATTACATTGTCTTGGCTTGGGAAACACCACATCAGAACATGGCGATAACCAGATCAAACTGTTCTTTATATTTTCATATTCTGTTCATGATCTATTATACTTAAAGTGCGTAAACACGTATATTCATCTTAGTACAAGGCGGTATTGATGTTGCTTGCCTCTTTTCCACTTGATATCTTAGAATCGTTTTCCAATAACGCAGGCTATTATATTAGACAAGTTTTCTGTGACAAGAGTTATTTCTGGTCTTTCTGAATGATCCATCAAATATCAGAATATTGCTCCGTCAAATACAGACTTGCTTTTAAATCACGCAAGTAATTGTGATTCTAGTTATAGTTGAGATAGGATTGGTGCTTGAGGTATTGTAGTGGAATATAAGCATTGTTAATGGATTTATCTTGTACATGATACTACAGAAATCTGATTTATTATTGTAAGTAGTATACACGGTAAATAACAGGTATTTATAAACATATTTCACTTTGGCATTGTTATTTTTCTCCATTTGGTGAAAATAGCATCTTTGAAGAGTATCCCGTTGTGGTGATATTTGTGCAATTCATTCGTAAGTAGGAAGGCATCTCTTAGATATAAAATAAGGCATATAAATAACAAACCATTCCCTATCAAATCATGGACAGTAAACACTTTCTTACTTTTATTATCGTTCAAGTTCGCGTTGGCCTGTTTCCATTACGAAAACATGCCTATGCAATATACAGAGATTTTTAAAGTTGTAAAAAATGAAAATTTTCAGTAGATTTTTTTTTTTTTTTTTTTGATAATTTTCTTATTTTTACTCAAAACATAGATTGTGGGTACACAATATATGTTTTGGAGCAAAAATAAGAAAAATAGGTATACCCCAGAATACCCCAGTTTTGCTATATAAAACTGGGGTATAAGGGGGTATTCATTACACGGACACGTTTTCATGATGTCAAAAACTCGTAAACAAGAAAGTCAATGTCATCTTGTGACTCGGTCATTTGTTGTATAAAGTTACCTGTTGTGTTCTTATCAGCAAGATTGTGAGTCTCATCACATGAAAACCTCTCTCCTACTTCATCAGTAGCAGAGACTAAAATTTATCTTTAGAATATGTGTAAAAACGAAGAACGAATAATTTGGCAAAAATCATTGAACGCATTTGCGTGTCTGTACATTATGTTGTTTTGTAGGCTTAAATGTCATTTGTAGCATATTGTTGGCAATTGAAATACTGTCCGAATTGCTGAATGTTTTCGTAAGCCAGCTATGTCATTGGAGTGTACTTTTACGTCCTTTGTATTACATTCACCTATGTTTCAACTTAAATTGGTTGTAATTTGCCAAATGAACTATTTTAGTTTGTGCATTTAAATACATTTGAATTGCAAATGTTATTCGTACGTATAGTTACATTTTTCAATTTGTAAATCTGACCTGTTTAAGTTTTCTGTATATGAAAGTAAAACATGCAGGTTCGACTTATCGTGTCAAAACATTCAAAGTTCATATTGTACAATTTAGTTAATACTTATTAAAGCAGTGTATTAATCTGCCTTCGAAAAGGCATAAAAACGTTTTGTTGGTACCAATAATCATGATAATTATTGACCAAAACACTGAAAACCATGAAACAGGTACCAGACTGAGAACTTCAACAGGATTTTTACTATGCTTCAAAAGCATCATTCAATTATTTTTTAAAATATTCGATATAAAACAACATCAGGTTACTGTAACAGATGTGAATTTTAGAAAGAGTAGTTTCGTATATCAAGTACACGTATATCTGAAACAGCAAACGGAGTACTAGTAACTGTTTACAGTAACTGCGAAGATATCCCTTTTCTTACACACCAGGTTCTATTCACCCTAGAAAGTAATGATTATCTTCTGTTACCTCAACAAGTTTTATTATCTATTTTCAGGAGTGAAACCGACAGCATCATATGATTAACCTACAACTGTCAAGGGATCGTCACCATATTAAATACAAACATTTTCCTGAACTTTGTTCAAGCTACTTCTTGCCGAGATATATTGACCCTCAGTGAATAAAAGACAACGATGCATGTTGAAGTGTCGGTAGCGTTAAATTTTGTTATTTCGTACCTCTACAATAAACTTCCAAGAACAAGGGTTGCACTTCTCGGAGATGAAATAGAAAAGGGTTTAAAGAAGAAGTTTGAAGGACACTGGTATCCAGATAAACCCTTTAAGGGGTCAGGCTTCCGGTGCGTTCGTGTAAGTGGAGAAAAGATTGATAACGTTATCCTTCAGGCTGCCGGTAATGTCGGACTTGGTATTGAGGAACTGAAGGAATATCTTCCAGAGGATCTTACACTGTGGATCGACCCGGATGAAGTATCGTACAGGATTGGTGAGAAAGGACAAATCAAAATTCTCTACAGTGATAAAAGTGAGAAGGAGTGTACTGAAACAGAGGATTGTGAGGTCCAAATTACCAATCGCGGATTTAACCCAGAGGCACAAAGCTTCAACCCGGACGCTCAGTCGTTCCAACCAATTGACTGTTTGTCAAATTCACTGGGAAATCTAACGATTTCCCCGTCTTCGGGCGGACTATCCCCTTCGTCGCCAGTTTCTTCCTCGTCATGGGGCGGAAGTTCGTCATCATCGCCATCTGGTGGTTGTATGTTTCCTTCCGCAAATTCATCCGCGGTTGTCAATAATAACAACAGTGGTTCCACGCTTCAGAATTACTTACAAAAGACAGGTCATGGCGGTAACCAGACAATGTTTACTACTGCCACATTTGCACAAACCAAATTCGGTTCTACAAAACTAAAAACAAACGCCAAACGACCAACCCGTCTATCTCCAACGGAATTCGGAACTATTTTCCGACAGAAAGCCGTTACTTTCCAACATCCGGATCTGATAAGTCCCCCAAGGTCAAGGTCTCTGTCCCCACGTGACCCACGTGTTGAATTCATGATGGATCAACAACAACGTCTGCTCCAGAGTCAGCAACAACAACATTTTCAACAACAGTTTCATCAGCAGCAGCTTCAGCTTCAACAACAACAACTCAACTTTCAGCTCCAGCAACAACAGTTGCAGCAGCAGCAGCAACAACAACAACAGTTTCAACAACAGAGGCATCAGCAGCACAGACTCAACATTCCTGCTGATCCGCACCGCATGATGAACTTGGGCAATCCTGGTAATAATATGTTTGGTGCGGGCAATCTTCATGATATGTTCTCTGGCCCATCCCCGCTGCAGTCCCCCGTATCTCAGCCACAGGGTCTGTTGTCCCCTAATCCGTCTCCCGTTAGCACTCCAAACCATTCTCCAATGAATTCCGTACAATCCTCCCCTGAAAGTCAGAAGAATTTTATAGATGGCCTCAACATGAATAATGTCTCCTATCCCAATCAGTATCCCCATCTCCTGTTAGCGACGTAATTAGTCTGTGTGCTTCAACCTCGAGGGGTTATCTTTAGCCGTATGTGATTCCAAATTTGCATTTCATTCCATTAACTTGCCTATGTCATTTAAAGCCATACTGCAGAATTTTGCACAGTAAACTGAAATTTTATGCATTGACAAATGGACCTCTCATATTGGGGGAGCCTAAAGCTGAAACTCATTCTTTTGCACTCGTTTAATAGCTTAGAGTAAAACCCTTAATTTCATATTGGTAGATTAGTTAAGTATATAAAGTTAAGCAGGCTTAAATTTTATTTCAGAGGCAAAATTTGTTCTCATACGTACATATTGCATTATTTTTCATATGCTTGTTAACGTACTGAAATGCCTAGAGCTGGCCAGACAGATATGGTCTAACGTCGTGTAAGAAAAAATGATCCCATTTTATGCTGTTAAACTTATTAAGGCTTCAGATAATCATTATCCTGATAGGGCTGGGCGGAAATACAAAGAAAGCTTCACTTTAAGGAACACATAAATCAGTGGAATTGTAGTTATAATGCTTCTGAAATATTGCCATTTTTCTCAGGGGATGGGCCTGGAATTAGTTCAGCTACTAAGTCTTCTAAATTTAATTCATTTTTATAAGATGGCCTACTGAATACGATTGAGGAACAGTGGTGCAGAGTATTTTAAAAGTACACGCTCATTGAGATTTGCCGCAATGGCATTTATCTTATATTGTCACAAACATCGGAAAATTTTGTCTGAAATCAGAATAAGGATGGGAATTCTGTGACTTTGTCTGATTTTCACTACTGTTTTCCAGTTGTTGTTAGTACTGAACTTAGACAGAAAGAACCTAGATTGTAAACAAACATTTTATTTACGAATACTTTTGAAGATATTTAAAAAATGAAATAAAACGTGCGACATTCATCCTTTGCCAGTATGTCGTGTTATAGTCATGTTCATTGGTTATTGTTCGATGTCATAGAATATTAAATCATTCCATCTATCATGTTTTCTACATTTTATTTCTAGCTGTGATTTGGAGTCTCCACAATAATTGTATTTATCATGTATATATGTATTTATTTAGATGTAAGTTATATAACATACTAGTTTGGTACATTTTGTTTTCGAATGGAAAGGCTGTATCTGCCCAAAACTGAACTAACCATAAATGTTGGCAAAGGAGAATTCTTTAAAACTAAGAATAACTTATTATAATCTATTTATGTTTGCCGGCAGACCTGTCATACGCCAAAAGCTCTGTAGAAAATTATACAAATTTTCCTCAAACCATAGCATACCAGTCACATTGATGATACGACCTTTGCATTCGAAAACAACATTTCAAAATGTGCGTGTGATTGTTAAATCGGACACGACTGTCTCACGATTGTATTAGTGCTGATGTAGAGAGACTTTTACTGACTGAACTTAGCTGTAACAGCCTTTTTCACAACCAGGTAATATTCAAATCAGAATGATCAGGTAAAGAAAATTCATACATACGAGGGTGGTTCAGAAAGTTCTGTCATAGGTGTTATAACTTTGTTAATATACATGATAGGTTGCTGTATTATACCTTGATTGAAAGGGCTACATTTCTCCTTTATAATGATGCCAAAAGAATGCACGAACAAAATAAATACTTCGAAATACATGCCTTGAAAGACACCTGGGGTAAAACCACTGGCACGTTTTCTTGAATTTGTGAATATTATTGTGTGCGTTTCATGCGTTATATCTTTATAACTTCCGATCAAATTTTCTCCAACTTTACAGTTATAAGTAATAATATATTAAGAAAAGCAATGTGACAAAAAATGCCGTTATCGATGCTATGCTGACTTTATAATAAAGCAATGTATATGACGTCATTAAAATACGTACCCCTATAGCGTTTCTGGCACCGCTGCACCATTATATGTGTTTGCTTTTTTATAAGTTTACTATAGAGCACACTAAGATGAAACAATAAAATGGTTAAATGCATTTTAAGCTCCCTGGACTACGTGTAGATGTCAATAAATGCCATTTGAATTTAAACTGTATTTTTAATGTATGTACAACAAGCCAATTTCAATATTTCATTTTACTATAACTCAATTAAATTCTGCTGAATGATATTGATTTTTGCAGGATATATTCATCTATCTTTCAAAAATATATTACATGGATTATATTTTTTCGAAGTCGATTTTCTTTAAATAATATTTACAAATTTAAGAAAACGTGCCAGTGGTTTAATCCTGGTGTCTTTCAAGGCGTCTATTTCGAAGTATTTATTTATTTTCGTGCATTGTTTTGGCATCATTATATAGGAGAAATGTAGCCCTTTCAATCAAGGCATAATACAGCAACCTATTATGTCTATTAACAAAGTTATAACACCTATGACAGAACTTTCTGAACCCCCCTCGTAGTTTATCATGGATTGACAGATATTGTATTGGGATTATTATTATAACTAGGACAATGAAAGGGGATGTATCAAAGCTACATGTGCTCAAACTGAGCAACATGGCCTCGTCTTATGGTACCTCTCATTTTTAGTATATAGTTGATACATCCCCTTTCACTGACTGAACATAGCTGGTAACAGCCTTTTTCACAAACAAGTAATATTCGTAGTATGGTACCTCTCATTTTTAGTATATAGTAAAGTTTATTGGAATATTCCTTGCACGTTTTGCAAAGAAAAATGAGGCTTAGTATTATTCATAGTAACTGTTACTAGAAGTTGTGCTGACAATGGGAGAGAAATGCTGATAGGTTTCTCAGTGTTGAGGAGAACTGTTTTACTGATCTTGTATGACAACTAATTGAAACTGTTTCATAGTGACTTAATTAGGACTTTTCTCAGTTCTGGACAGTAGCACAACTGATCAGTGTCAACGCCTTTTCAGTTTTCTAAACCTAAAGAATCAATTCTGTTTATCTTTTTTGAAAAATGAATGTAATATAGCTTATATTGTTTCGACGTTTTAAGCATTTTGCGTTTTGTTAAAGACCCACTAAGTTATTGAAACAACTCATAGGCTGACAATGAGAAGTTTGTTGCCAAATGGCATACTATCAATATGCATAAAAATAAATCAGTTCCATTCTATAATGTTTATATCGGTATGTACTTTTATTTGAGCATAATCATGATAAAATTCAACCAGGTTGTTTGCAACCAGCGCATAAATTGTTAATTTTCAACATATGAGCTGCATCAAGAGTTACCTGTGCGTAGACAAAGATGCAGATCATCTGTGCAGTAACTTAAATCCAACATTTCAGGCGTCTGGCGTTATTTCCTGACTGTACAGGCTGGTTTGTGTCTGGCCTTGTAAGATAATGCCACTGTTTTTATCCTAATGTTGTTATGACTCTAGCAGGTTCTATTAGACCATTAACCAGCACCATCCACTCATAATTGAGCCGCGACGCGAGAAAACCGGTCTTCGGGGTTTCCGCCCAGATCCGATACAAACATGCCTGAGCTGTCACAGGAGCAGGCTAGAAGCTTGAAATTTCGGATTTAAGAAGAAGAGAAATTGTACTATCCGTGTAGCGAAAACAAATGCGCTGATCAGCTTCACAGTTCCTTATGGGAAGCCAACGTTGTCAGGTGGTATGAGATCCATTCGAGGGAATACATCCGAAGATTGGAATCCTCACTACATGGCAGCTTTGGTGTTCCATTTCTGTCTAAAAAGAGTTTTTATGGTCCACACTTCGTTGTTTTCACCAGATGCTGGCTGGCTTATTTTTTGTGCATATTTGTGTAAATAAGCTGTCATTATTATGACAGTGATAATTGTAATGTTGCCAGCATCTGTGTATAATTAGATGTGAAATTAAGTGCAAATGAGATGCAAAAACGGCAATGCGGGATTTCACACAGATGATGATAGACTAGACATACAGAGTATATGCATTACAGAGGCAAATCCATATATGTATATTACAAGCAAATGTTTACTACTTTCAATAAATCGTTTTACCTGTTTATTAAGTTTGATTTTTCGAAAAAAAAAAAAAGGAGCTAAGGATGTTTCTTCCGATGACAGTAATATGTAGAAATCGTGTAATTCTAAACAGAAAGAACGAAAATCACTGTATAATATCAGTAATGCACATACCAAGTATGAGAGTAATTTAACTGTTAAAAAGTTGTTTGATATTCTGCAAAGTCAACATTGTATAAATTTTCTATTCATTCGCTAGTCTGCATATGACTGAGGAAACAAAGAGAGAATTAATTTCTATGAGCTCATTTTGTATAGTATATTTTGAGCAATATACAAAGTACATTGTAACTGTTTTGGTATTGCGGGCAGCATTTATGAGGAAAATCAGCAGGTTTCATTCTCGTTTTTCAAAATTCTCCGTAGCTGATTTGCAGCAGTCACAAGTCTCTCGTTAAAATTAGTATGTTATTGGAATCTATTTTAATGACCCATAGTTTATACTTCTTATGACCACATTCATTATGTAGTGTCATCTTTGATAACATACAGTTCAGTGGCTAATTATTCATCATCGGTTTAGCATGAGAAGAAGAACTTTTTGAGAAGAAGAACTTTATTTACCTCGTCATAGGTTAGTGGAGGTCGAGGCCATCCTGCCACTAACCTTACAAACTTATCGAATACTATCTGCAATAGGTCAATTCTGACCCATGAGCAAATAATCATAATAACAACATGCGAAATGGAAGCACTATGGCGGACAGTAATTTTGTAATAAGAAAATGTACTTATAAAATGCATTTCATTTCTGATTGTCAGTTGCTGTATGTGAGTACTAGTACTCAACCACCTCATCCATTTGCTATGGATAAAGCTTATGTTAAATTTTCATGTACCATTCCCAGCCAAAACAATGTGCTTCATGCAACTTTATCGCGCTATCAATGCAGAATCTTAAGTTTATTTTTGGTGAAGGGACATAATTCTAATTTGCTTTCAAAACAACATTATTATCAAAAGATAATATTTATCATGCAATCAATAGATCATTAAACAAATAAAACGCAACATGACCAATAAAACGCAACATGGCCAAATAAAACGCAGCATGGCCAATAAAACGCAACATGGCCGATAAAACGCAACATGGCCAATAAAACGCAGCATGGCCAATAAAACAATATATGATTGTAACAAAAAAAAAAACTTCAAAGTGAATCTTTTAATATGAATTAACTATTTTCGTTCCAAGACACTTTAATAAAATCTACAAGTTTTAAAAACAAGTACTAGATTGTAACTCATTATTGGTGCAATATCCATCTGAAGACGAAAAACAAAATTGAATGAATTTTTGTAATACCGAAATAATAATAATGTCTTAGTAAATGATTTAAACAGTAACATTATGAATGACCGTGAATTGCATGCTTGAAAACATGCCGGAGATGAAAGATATTGGGCCGCCTTGTGGGAAAACCAACATTGTGGTTCCGACCAGGTCCGACACAAACCGGACTGCACAGTAACAGACAACAGCTAGAGGCATGAAATTTCGTATTTAGTAAGTAGATGTGTAGCGAAACAAAGGCGCTGATCAGCTTCGCGGTTACTGCGAAGCTGATCTGCGCCTTTGTTTTCGCATATGCAAATTGTTGGTTTTCCCATGAGGCTGCTCATATTAGAATGTGCCCATTTAAACACACTATCACATACATAATATCAATGCAAATTGTCAGGATTTGCATGGAGAGGGCAAATAACATTTTTTAAAGTTAGTGATTATTACATGTCTTTTTTCAACTGTTTGATCATTATTATGTATTAGTTGGTTTAGAATTTATCAAATATTTTCGTATATGTAAATAGAGTATTTTATTTCGTTACCATGTATGTACATATATGCTATATATTCATATTCTTTTAAGACATTTATATTGGGTATATGGTTATTGATACTGTTATATTTATATTTTGTACACAGTGATGTGCACATGCTTATCTAGTTTTGTACTTTAAAAAAAGATATCCATAAAAGACGGTTGTGTTTCTATGTTCAGTTACAGAGAAAGTCAAGAAAAGAGAAATAAATGTAGAACACGTCTATTTTCAGCCTCTTTATTTTTATCCCCAAAATAAGGGCCAGAATCGATGTAATTAAATTGAAAGCCCAAACATAGACACCAGACAGGAAAGAAACATCACAAAACAACACAAAACAATTTCCCGACAACGAACTTAACGAGCAAGATGACTAGCTCTTTCCTAACAAAGTGGCCATCCGACTAGCCTAAACCAAAAACAAAGGCAACGAGCACAACAGAGAAACAGGCGAAATAAACAGAAGATTTAGCATGAAGATAAGAAGATTTATCATGAAGATAAATCACAGCAGAACCGCACTTGGACGGTTAATTAAGAACCAATTTTCTGTCCTCAAACATCAACAATCAGAAAGTATATTTCGTACCTTTTTCTCCTGTCAACAAACCGCCGTTTTATTGGGAAGCATGTGCGTCCTAAATTGAAGCCCCAGTGTTTCTGAAGAAGCCTGTGCTTTTCCATTGACCAGTGTGATCATGATCATTAGACTCAAAGAAAGTTGAATTTTCTGAAATGACAAAATCCATTGAACAATTGTAGACAGAACAGTGGCAGAAACATGGTCAAATAGCAAACTTATTTAATTTTACTGCCTTCGATTTTATACACACAAGATATACGCCTGAGAGCAGTGTCAAGCTACATACAAAACCGCACCTGCACACCGTCTTAGAACTGTCAGTTATACTGCGTGGTTCTCCTTATTCACAAGAAATTGGAAATTGTAAAAATTTATATCAACACACTGCAGTCACGTTTGTTTGCTTAACGTCCAGTCAACAGCTATGGTCATGTCGGGACGCTGCCTCCATTTTATGGGACTTTCACCCAAAAGGAGGGTGTCATGACATCCAATAAGTGCTTCAAATATATCGAACTAAGCCACAAAGGTTTATACTGTATGGATGGTTTGACTTGAACCACTTTTCCTGGGCAGGCTCAGACAAGAGAGGTTAACCAGTAATCAGAACGAGGACATAGTGCAAATATACTCGTTAGCTCGATTGGGGAACCTAGGACCCTTGATATATTTCCTCTTTCGCACGATTTCATTGAATGCGGACAATAAAGGAGAAGAAGAATTGATTCATTGATGGCAAAACAAAAACAAACGCTAAACGACCAACCCGTCTGTCCCCAACGGAATTCTGAACTTTTTTCCGACAGAAAGCCGTTACTTTCCAACATCCGGATCTGATAAATCCCCCAATGTCTCTGTCCCCACGTGACCCACGTGTTGAATCCATGATGGATCAACAACAACGTCTGCTCCAGAGTCAGCGACGACAACAGTTTCATCAGCAACAGCTTCAGCTTCAACAACAACAACTTAATTTTCAGCTCCAGCAACAACAGTTGCAGCAGCAGCAGCAGCAACAACAAGAACAGTTTCAACAACAGAGGCATCAGCAGCACATACTCCACGTCCCTGCTGATCCGCACCGCATGATGAACTCGTGCAATCCTGGTAACAATATGTTCTGTGCGAGCAATCTTCATGATATGTCCCCTCATCCATCTCCCGTTAGCACGCCAAATCATTCTCCATTGAATTCCGTACAATCCTCCCCTGAAAGTCAGAAGAATTTTATACAGTAGATGGCCTCAACATGAATAATGTCTCCTATCCCAATCAGTATCCCCATCTCCTGTTAGCGACGTAATTAGTCTGTGTGCTTCACCCTCGAGGGGTTATCTTTAGCCGTATGTGATTCCAGATTTGCATTTCATTCCATTAACTTGCCTATGTCATTTAAAGCCATACTGCAGAACTTTGCACAGTAATCTGAAATTTTATGCATGGACAAATGGACCTCTCATATTGGGGGATCCTACTACTGAAACTCATTCTTTTGCACTCGTTTAAATTCTTCAAGTAATAAAACCATTTTCATATACTGGTAGATTAGTTAAGTATATAAATTTAGCAGGCTTAAATTTTATTTCAGAGGCAAAATCTGTTCCCATCAATATTGTATTATTTTTCATATGCTTGCTAACGTACTAATTTGCCTAGAGCTGACCAGACAGATATAGTGTAACGTCGTGTAAGAAAAATGATCCCATTTTATGCTGTTAAACTTATTAAGGCTTCAGATAATCATTATCCTGATAGGGCTTGGCGGAAATACAAAGAAAGCTTCACTTTAAGGAACACATAAAACAGTAGAATTGTAGTTATAATGCTTCTGAAATATTGCCATATTTCTCAGGGGATGGGCCTGGAATTAGTTCAGCTACTTAGTCTTCTAAATTTAATTCATTTTTATAAGATGGCCTACTGAATAGGATTGAGGAACAGTGGTGCTGAGTATTTTTAAAGTACACGTTCATTGAGATTTGCCGCAATGGCATTTATTTTATATTGTCACTAACATCGGAAAATTTTGTCTGAAATCAGAATAATGATGGGAATACTGTGACTTTGTCTGATTGTCACTACTGTTTTCCAGTTGTTGTTAGCACTGAACTTAGACAGAAAGAACCTAGATTGTAAACATACATTTTATTTACGCTGACACATTCGAATACTTTTGAAGATATTTAAAAAATGAAATAAAACGTGCGACATTCATCCTTTGCCAGTATGTCGTGTTATAGTCATGTTCATTGGTTATTGTTCGATGTCATAGAATATTAAATCATTCCATCTATCATGTTTTCTACATTTTATTTCTAGCTGTGATTTGGAGTCTCCACAATAATTGTATTTATCATGTATATATGTATTTATTTAGATGTAAGTTATATAACTACTAGTTTGGTACATTT
This sequence comes from Rugalucina vietnamica, assembly GCA_964017185.1. Taxonomy (NCBI): domain Eukaryota; kingdom Metazoa; phylum Mollusca; class Bivalvia; order Lucinida; family Lucinidae; genus Rugalucina; species Rugalucina vietnamica. Next base: position 12,011,974 of record OZ024871.1, on the reverse strand, counting down.
TGTTTTCGAATGGAAAGGCTGTATCTGCCCAAAACTGAATTAACCATAAATGTTGGCCAGCCATTTACACAAATGAGAATACTTTAAAACTAAGAATAACTTATTATAATCTATGTATGTTTGCCGGCAGACCTGTCATACGCCAAAAGCTCTGTATAAAATTATATAGAATTTTTCACAGAACATAGCATACCAGTCACATTGATGATACGACCTTTGCATTCGAAAACAACATTTCAAAATGTGCGTGTGATTGTTAAATCGGACACGACTGTCTCACGATTGTATTAGTGCTGATGTAGACAAATATGTTGTTAAGACTTTTACTGACTGAACTTAGCTATAGCAGCCTTTTTCACAAACAAGTAATATTCGTCTCATGGTACCTCTCATTTTTAGTATATAGTAAAGTTTATTGGAATTTTCCTTGCACGTTTTGCAAAGAAAAATGCGGCTTAGTATTATTCATAGTAACTGTTACCGGAAGTTGTGCTGACAATGGGAGAGAAATGCTGATAGGTTTCTGTTGATGAGAACTGTTTTACTGATCTTGTATGACAACTAATTGAAACTGTTTCATAGTGACTTAAGAAGGACTTTTCTCAGTGTCAGTGTTTACGCCTAAAGAAACAATTCTGTTTACCTTTTTCGAAAAATGAATGTAATATAGCTTATAATGTATTGCGTTTTGTTAAAGACCCACTAAGTTATTGAAACAGCTTATAGACTGACATTGAGAAGTTTGTTGCCAAGTTGCATACTATTGTAACGAACGGCCGAGCCAAGCCACAAAGCTTGCAATCAGTCTTTAATAGATTTTATATTGGTTTATTTACTTTATCTGTACTCTCCGACGACTAACAACTCGCAACGCGAAACACGGGTATTTATACTATCGGTGACGTCACACACTTTGGACGAATCTATTATGCGGGCGAGTCTATGTTTTAAATTACCTTAGAAACGGGGTTGTCAGGCTACTCAAAGTCGTTTCGACCAAGTGAATTAATCGCCGGTACTTTCCTATGAAGACCGACTTGCAAAAATAATGATTTTGTCACACTATCAATATGCATGAAAATAAATCAGTTCCATTCTATATTTAACGTTTATATTGGTATGTACTTTAATTTGAGCATAATCATGATAAAATTCAACCAGGTTGTTTGCAACCAGCGCATAAATCAGTTTGTTCATTTGATGCATAGTAGTCTTTTTGTTAATTTTCAACATATGAGCCGCATCAAGAGTTACCTGTGCTAAGACAAAGATGCAGATCATCTGTGCAGTAACTTAAATCCAAAATTTCAGGCGTCTAGCTTTATTTCCTGACTGAACAGACTGGTTTGTGTCTGGCCTTGTAAGATAATGTCACTGTTTTTAGCTCACCTGAGCCGAAGGCTCACAGGTGAGCTTATAGTATACCCATGCTCCGGCGTCCGTCCGCCGTCCGTCCGTCTTTCACAATTTCAAATATCTTCTCCTCTGAAACCGCTTGGCCAATCAAAGCCAAACTTCATGTGGAGCATCCTTAGAAAGGGGGAACGAAAGTTTATATAAATGGTCCAGGTCACATGACCAAGATGGCCGCCATGGCTATAAATAGCAAAAACCTTTAAAAATCTTCTTCTCCAGAACCAGTGGGCCAATTTCCACGAAACTTGGTATGTAACATCGGGGATGTGGGCCCATCATAGTTTATATAAATTATGACCCTAGGATGACCTTGATCTTTTTAACGGCAAGGTCAACTTAGGTCGCCAATGCATTTGAATGGGGAAAAAATGGTAAAATGCTATTTAATAGGTAAAACTTACTGAGAATAGGCAAATGGACAGAAGATTAATGTTAATGGAAAATTTTAGCCCCTGGGGGGTTGTCTGCCCCTGCCCCGAGGCTATATACATGTATATTTCCATAATAATGAAACATCTTCTCCCCTGAAACCGCTTGGCCAATCAAAGTCAAACTTCATATGGAGCATCCTTGGGAAGGGGGAAAGAAAGTTTATATAAATGGTCAAGGTCACATGACCAAGATGGTCGCCATGGCTATAAATAGCAAAAACCTTTAAAAATCTTCTTCTCCAGAACCAGTGGGCTGATTTCCACGAAACTTGGTATGTAGCATCGGGAATGTGAGCCCATCATAGTATATATAAATCATGACCCTAGGATGACATTGGCCTATTTAACGGCAAGGTCAACTTAGGTCGCCAATGCATTTGAATGGGAAAAAAATGGTAAAATGCTATTTTATGGGTAAAACTTACAGCAAATGGACAGAAGATTAATGTTAATGGAAAATTTTAGCCCCTGGGGGGTTGTCTGCCCCTGCCCCGGGGCTATATACATGTATATTTCAATGATAATGAAACATCTTCTCCCCTGAAACCGCTTGGCCAATCAAAGCCAAACGTCATATGGAGCATCCTTGTGAAGGTGGAAAGAAAGTTAATATAAATGGTCCTAGTCACATGACCAAGATGGCCGCCATGGCTATAAATAGCAAAAACTTTTAAAAATCTTCTTCTCCAGAACCAGTGGGCCGATTTCCACAAAACTTGGTATGTAGCATCGGGGACGTGGGCCCATCATAGTTTATATAAATCATGGCCCTAGGATGACCTTGATCTATTTAACGGCAATGTCAACTTAGGTCGCCAATGCATTTGAATGGGAAAAAATGGTAAAATGCTATTTAATGGGTAAAACTTACAGCAAATGGACAGAAGATTAATGTTAATGGAAAATTTTAGCCCCTTGGGTTGTCTGCCCCTGCCCCGGGGCTATATACATGTATATTTAACATCTTCTCCCCTGAAATACGCTTGGCCAATCAAAGCCAAACTTCATATGAAGCATCCTTGGGAAGGGGGATAAAAAGTTTATATAAATGGTCAAGGTCACATGACCAAGACGGCTGCCATGGCTATAAATAGAAAAAACTTTAAAAATCTTCTTCTCCAGAACCAGGAGGCCAATGATTTTGAAACTTGGTGTGAAGCATCAGTGACTGGAGCTCTACAAAGTTTATATAAATCATGACCCTGGGATGACCTTGACCTAGTTTACGGCAAGGTCAACATAGGCCGCTCATGCATTTGAATGGGGAAAAGTGTTAAAATGTCATTTGTAGGGAAAAACTTGCAGGAAATGGGTAAATGGACTTAAGATTGATGATTCTGAAAAAATTTGGACCCCAGGGGTCTGTCTGCCCCCACCCCGGGGCAATATACATGTATATTACAGTGATATTCAAAGATCTTATCTTCTTTTCTGAAACAGCTTGGCCAATCAAAGCCAAACTTTATGTGGAGCATTCTTAGGAAGAGTGAATGAAAGTTTGTATAACTGGTCAAGGACACATGACCAAGATGGCCATCATGGCTATAAATAGCAAAAACCTTTAAAAATCTTCTCCAGAACCAGAAGGCCTATGATTTTAAAACTTGGCATGAAGCATCAACAAAGTTTGTATAAATCCTGACCCTGGGATGACCTTGATCTTTTTGCGGCAAGGTCAACTTAGGTTTGCCCACACATTTGAATGGGGAAAATTCTTACAATGTCATTTGAAGGGCAAATTTGCAGTAATTGGAAAATCGACTGAATCTTTATGATTTAAAAAAGAAATTGACTCCAGAGTTTGCACTGACCCTGCCCTGGGGTTATATACATGTATATTACCATTCTATTCAAACAAGTTTATTGGTATATATCTCAGGTCTCAGGTGAGCGTTTACAGGACCATTGGTCCTCTGGTTATCCTAATGTTGTTATGACTCTAGCAGGTTCTATAAGACCATTAACCAGCACCATCTACTCATAATTGAGCCGCGACGCGAGAAAACAGGTCTTCGGGATTTCCGCCAGGTCCGATACAAACATGCCTGTGCTGTCACAGAAGCAGACTAGAAACTTGAAATTTCGGATTTAAGAAGAGAAATTGTACTATCCGTGTAGCAAAAACAAATGCGCTGATCAGCTTCACAGTTCCTTATGGGAAGCCAACGTTGTCAGGTGGTATGAGATCCATTCGAGGGAATACATCCGAAGATTGGAATCCTCACTACATGGCAGCTTTGGTGTTCCATTTCTGTCTAAAAAGAGTTTTTATGGTCCACACTTCGTTGTTTTCACCAGATGCTGGCTGGCTTATTTTTTTGTGCATATTTGTGTAAATAAGCTGTCATTATTATGACAGTGATAATTGTAATGTTGCCAGCATCTGTGTACAATTAGATGTGAAATTAAGTGCAAATGAGATGCAAAAACGGTAATGCGGGATAACACACAGTTGATGATAGACTAGACATACAGAGTATATGCATTACAGAGGCAAATCCATATATGTATATTACAAGCAAATGTTTACTACTTTCAATAAATCGTTTTACCTGTTTATTAAGTTTGATTTTTCGAAAAAAAAAAGGAGCTAAGGATGTTTCTTCCGATGACAGTAATATGTAGAAATCGTGTAATTCTAAACAGAAAGAACGAAAATCACTGTATAATATCAGTAATGCACATACCAAGTATGAGAGTAATTTAACTGTTAAAAAGTTATTTGAGCATAATCATGATAAAATTCAACCAGGTTGTTTGCAACCAGCGCATAAATCAGTTTGTTCATTTGATGCATAGTAGTCTTTTTGTTAATTTTCAACATATGAGCCGCATCAAGAGTTACCTGTGCTAAGACAAAGATGCAGATCATCTGTGCAGTAACTTAAATCCAAAATTTCAGGCGTCTAGCTTTATTTCCTGACTGAACAGACTGGTTTGTGTCTGGCCTTGTAAGATAATGTCACTGTTTTTAGCTCACCTGAGCCGAAGGCTCACAGGTGAGCTTATAGTATACCCATGCTCCGGCGTCCGTCCGCCGTCCGTCCGTCGTTCACAATTTCAAATATCTTCTCCTCTGAAACCGCTTGGCCAATCAAAGCCAAACTTCATGTGGAGCATCCTTAGAAAGAGGGAACGAAAGTTTATATAAATGGTCCAGGTCACATGACCAAGATGGCCGCCATGGCTATAAATAGCAAAAACCTTTAAAAATCTTCTTCTCCAGAACCAGTGGGCCAATTTCCACGAAACTTGGTATGTAACATCGGGGATGTGGGCCCATCATAGTTTATATAAATTATGACCCTAGGATGACCTTGATCTTTTTAACGGCAAGGTCAACTTAGGTCGCCAATGCATTTGAATGGGGAAAAAATGGTAAAATGCTATTTAATAGGTAAAACTTACTGAGAATAGGCAAATGGACAGAAGATTAATGTTAATGGAAAATTTTAGCCCCTGGGGGGTTGTCTGCCCCTGCCCCGAGGCTATATACATGTATATTTCCATAATAATGAAACATCTTCTCCCCTGAAACCGCTTGGCCAATCAAAGTCAAACTTCATATGGAGCATCCTTGGGAAGGGGGAAAGAAAGTTTATATAAATGGTCAAGGTCACATGACCAAGATGGTCGCCATGGCTATAAATAGCAAAAACCTTTAAAAATCTTCTTCTCCAGAACCAGTGGGCTGATTTCCACGAAACTTGGTATGTAGCATCGGGAATGTGAGCCCATCATAGTATATATAAATCATGACCCTAGGATGACATTGGCCTATTTAACGGCAAGGTCAACTTAGGTCGCCAATGCATTTGAATGGGAAAAAAATGGTAAAATGCTATTTTATGGGTAAAACTTACAGCAAATGGACAGAAGATTAATGTTAATGGAAAATTTTAGCCCCTGGGGGGTTGTCTGCCCCTGCCCCGGGGCTATATACATGTATATTTCCATGATAATGAAACATCTTCTCCCCTGAAACCGCTTTGCCAATCAAAGCCAAACGTCATATGGAGCATCCTTGTGAAGGTGGAAAGAAAGTTAATATAAATGGTCCTAGTCACATGACCAAGATGGCCGCCATGGCTATAAATAGCAAAAACTTTTAAAAATCTTCTTCTCCAGAACCAGTGGGCCGATTTCCACAAAACTTGGTATGTAGCATCGGGGACGTGGGCCCATCATAGTTTATATAAATCATGGCCCTAGGATGACCTTGATCTATTTAACGGCAAGGTCAACTTAGGTCGCCAATGCATTTGAATGGGAAAAAATGGTAAAATGCTATTTAATGGGTAAAACTTACAGCAGATGGACAGAAGATTAATGTTAATGGAAAATTTTAGCCCCTTGGGTTGTCTGCCCCTGCCCCGGGGCTATATACATGTATATTTAACATCTTCTCCCCTGAAATACGCTTGGCCAATCAAAGCCAAACTTCATATGAAGCATCCTTGGGAAGGGGGATAAAAAGTTTATATAAATGGTCAAGGTCACATGACCAAGACGGCTGCCATGGCTATAAATAGAAAAAACTTTAAAAATCTTCTTCTCCAGAACCAGGAGGCCAATGATTTTGAAACTTGGTGTGAAGCATCAGTGACTGGAGCTCTACAAAGTTTATATAAATCATGACCCTGGGATGACCTTGACCTAGTTTACGGCAAGGTCAACATAGGCCGCTCATGCATTTGAATGGGGAAAAGTGTTAAAATGTCATTTGTAGGGAAAAACTTGCAGGAAATGGGTAAATGGACTTAAGATTGATGAATCTGAAAAAATTTGGACCCCAGGGGTCTGTCTGCCCCCACCCCGGGGCAATATACATGTATATTACAGTGATATTCAAAGATCTTATCTTCTTTTCTGAAACAGCTTGGCCAATCAAAGCCAAACTTTATGTGGAGCATTCTTAGGAAGAGTGAATGAAAGTTTGTATAACTGGTCAAGGTCACATGACCAAGATGGCCATCATGGCTATAAATAGCAAAAACCTTTAAAAATCTTCTCCAGAACCAGAAGGCCTATGATTTTAAAACTTGGCATGAAGCATCAACAAAGTTTGTATAAATCCTGACCCTGGGATGACCTTGATCTTTTTGCGGCAAGGTCAACTTAGGTTTGCCCACACATTTGAATGGGGAAAATTCTTACAATGTCATTTGAAGGGCAAATTTGCAGTAATTGGAAAATCGACTGAATCTTTATGATTTAAAAAAGAAATTGACTCCAGAGTTTGCACTGACCCTGCCCTGGGGTTATATACATGTATATTACCATTCTATTCAAACAAGTTTATTGGTATATATCTCAGGTCTCAGGTGAGCGTTTACAGGACCATTGGTCCTCTGGTTATCCTAATGTTGTTATGACTCTAGCAGGTTCTATAAGACCATTAACCAGCACCATCTACTCATAATTGAGCCGCGACGCGAGAAAACAGGTCTTCGGGATTTCCGCCAGGTCCGATACAAACATGCCTGTGCTGTCACAGAAGCAGACTAGAAACTTGAAATTTCGGATTTAAGAAGAGAAATTGTACTATCCGTGTAGCAAAAACAAATGCGCTGATCAGCTTCACAGTTCCTTATGGGAAGCCAACGTTGTCAGGTGGTATGAGATCCATTCGAGGGAATACATCCGAAGATTGGAATCCTCACTACATGGCAGCTTTGGTGTTCCATTTCTGTCTAAAAAGAGTTTTTATGGTCCACACTTCGTTGTTTTCACCAGATGCTGGCTGGCTTATTTTTTTGTGCATATTTGTGTAAATAAGCTGTCATTATTATGACAGTGATAATTGTAATGTTGCCAGCATCTGTGTACAATTAGATGTGAAATTAAGTGCAAATGAGATGCAAAAACGGTAATGCGGGATAACACACAGTTGATGATAGACTAGACATACAGAGTATATGCGTTACAGAGGCAAATCCAGAATGTATATTACAAGCAAATGTTTACTACTTTCAATAAATCGTTTTACCTGTTTATTAAGCTTGATTTTTCGAAAAAAGGAAGCTAAGGATGTTTCTTCCGATGACAGTAATATGTAGAAATCGTGTTATTGTTAACAGAAAGAAGGAAAATCACTGTATAATATCAGTAATGCACATACCAAGTATGAGAGCAATTTAACTGTTTAAAAGTTGTTTAATATCCTGCAAATTCAACATTGTATAAGTTTTCTATTCATTCGCTAGTCTGCATATGACTGAGGAAACAAAGAGAGAATTAATTTCTATGAGCTCATTTTGTATAGTATATTTTGAGCAATATACAAAGTACATTGTAACTGTTTTGGTATTGCGGGCAGCATTTATGAGGAAAATCAGCAGGTTTCATTCTCGTTTTTCGAAATTCTCCGTAGATGATTTGCAGCCGTCATAAGTCTCTCGTTAAAATTAGTATGTTATTGGAATCTATTTTGATGACCCATAGTTTATACTTCTTATGACCACATTCATTCTGTAGTGTCATCTTTGAAAACATACAGTTCAGTGGCTAAGTTTTCATCATCGGTTTAGCATGTGTAATAAGAAAATGTATTTATTCTTATAAAAAGCATTTCATTTCTGATTGTCAGTTGATGTATGTGAGTACTAGTACTCAACCACCTCATCCATTTGCTATGGATAAAGCTTATGTTAAATTTTCATGTACCATTCCCAGCCAAAACAATGTGCTTCATGCAACTTTACCGCGCTATCAATGCAGAACCTTAAGTTTATTTTTGGTGAAGGGACATAATTCTAATTTGCTTTCAAAACAACATTATCATTAAAAGACAATATTTATCATGCAATCAATAGAACTAAGATCATTAAACAAATAAAACGCAACATGACCAATAAAACGCAACATGGCCAAATAAAACGCAACATGGTCAATAAAACAACATATGATTGTAAAAAAAAAAAACCTTCAATGTGAAACTTTTAATATGAATTTACTTTTTTCGTTCCAAGACACTTTAATGAAATCTATATAAGTTTTAAAAACAAGTACTAGATTGTAACTCATTATTGGTGCAATATCCATCTGAAGACGAAAAACAAAATTGAATGAATTGTTGTAATTCTCAAATAATAATAATGTCTTGGTAAATGATTTAAACAATAACATTTTGAATGACCGTGAATTGCATGCTTGAAAACATGCCGGAGATGAAAGATATTGAGCCGCCTTGTGGGAAAACCAACATTGTGGTTTCCGACCAGGTCCGACACAAATCGGACTGCACAGTAACAGTCAACAGCTAGAAGCATGAAATTTTGTATTTAGAAAGAAGAGGAATTGTACTATCCGTGTAGCGAAAACTAAGGCGCTGATCAGCTTCGCGGTTACCGCGAAGCTGATCTGCGCCTTTGTTTTCGCATATGCAAATTGTTGGTTTTCTCATGAGGCGGCTCATATTAGAATGTGCCCATTTAAACACACTATCACATACATAATATCAATGCAAATTGTCAGGATTTGCATGGAGAGGGCAAATAACATTTTTTAAAGTTAGTGATTATTACATGTCTTTTTTCAACTGTTTGATCATTATTATGTATTAGTTGGTTTAGAATTTATCAAATATTTTCGTATATGTAAATAGAGTATTTTATTTCGTTACCATGTATGTACATATATGCTATATATTCATATTCTTTTAAGACATTTATATTGGGTATATGGTTATTGATACTGTTATATTTATATTTTGTACACAGTGATGTGCACATGCATATCTAGTTTTGTACTTTAAAAAAAGATATCCATAAAAGACGGTTGTGTTTCTATGTTCAGTTACAGAGAAAGTCAAGAAAAGAGAAATAAAAGTAGAACACGTTTATGCTCGGTGTCCTTCTTTTTATCCCCAAATCAGGACCAGAATCGATGAGCCCCAATATAGCCACCAGGCAAGAAAGAAACATCAGAAAACAACACGAATATTTTCCTGACAACATGCTGAACGAACAAGATGACTAGTTCTTTCCCAAGAAGATAGTCATCCAACTTTCGTAGTGATTTTTCAAGGCTCCAATACTTCTCTGTTTCGTATATACATTACGAAAACATGCCCATGCAATACATAGGATTTTCTGAAGCTGTAAAAATTGAAAATTTTCAGTAGAAAAATTTTGATATTTTTCTTATTTTTGCTCAAAACATAGATTGTGGGTACACGTTAGAACCGTAACGAGTACCCACCATCTATGTTTTGGAGCAAAAATAAGAAAAATAGGTATAATCCTGCATACCCCAGTTTTGCTATATAAAGGGGGTATATATTACACGGACATGTTTTCCTGATGTTTATATTCTTTTCCCTGGAATTGTTGAATAGTGCCCCGTAGATATAAAACAAAGACAATGAGCACAACAGAGAAACAGACAGAATAAACACAAGATTTTGTTTGTTTGATTTGATGATTTACGTCCCAGTCAACAACAATGGTCATGTCGGGACGTTAAACAGAAGATTTATCACGAAGATAAGTCACATCAGAAACGCACTTGGACAGGAAAACATGTCCATGAAAAGCATGTCCATGAAAAGTATACCCCTTAAACCTCAATTTTATATAGCAAACTGAATGGGGTACACAGGGGTGTACATTTTTTTTTTTTTTATTTTTGACCCAAAGCATAGATTGTGGTTAATCGTTAGAACATCCTCACTGAGGCGGTTAATACGTGTACCCACAATCAATGTGAGCACAAATATTCAAATTTTATTTTTACCACTGATTTTTCTCAATTTTCTGGAGGGAAATGTTTAACCGTAGTATTGACCTCTCCATATGTTTTCAGTATTCTGTCAATCATTTGACGTAATAAGGCTCCTTATGGGTTTATGAAGGTGCATTTTGCATAACTGTTTCAATGCACGATATTGAATTCCCTTTCTTGGGCCCCATGCACTTCGAGGCTAGACTAGGCTAGAGTTTGTTTTGTCGGCCATTTTTGTCACTTTTCATCACTTCGATAAATAAATCTATTTTCTTCACGCTTACGAGATCAGTAAATACTATGCTTATGATAAAATTAAACTGGAGATATATTGTTTAATGATATTGAGTAGTGTTGCTTAGTTTCAAATGTTTTCAAATTATAAGATTTGGACGAACTTTCTCGATCGTTGACCTATTTATCGGAAAACGATCCATATGAAATTATGTTGTTTCCATACAGTGTTCTCGTTCACGTCCGCTTTCATAGATGATTGACATGCGGTATCACGATCTACCGGATTGGACCGAAACTGTCCGAAACGAACCGATATTGTCCGAGACGGACATGGATTGTGATAACAAGAAAATTATAGCATCCAGTATGGTTCGAATTTTTCACCACATAGTATCATGTGAAGCATTTTATGTGCACAACAATAGAACGCAGGACAACCGTACCCGAAGAGTTAGTGCACCCTGCATACATGTATCCGTCATGTAACCAGATTTCTTATAGTACGGACTTATGCTACATCTCACCAAGGACCCTATATCGATATAGGGTCCTTGATCTCACCACGCCACAAAAAATTAGTTTAATCTCACTTTTAAGAATATACCATTTGAGTCACGTGATAGCAGAGTTTGGCTTATGCCACATAACCTTAGATTTACACAGCTTTGAAACTCTTCCATTATTGCTTGATTCTGTGGTAGTAGTATTCTGATTGGCTCTAGCAAAATCAAACTTTTATCATGTATTTGAAATCTTTGTTTGGAGACTCAGAGAATCTAATCAAGTTAGGCATAAGCACGCTATACACCTTTGGGTCACTCAGATAGCAAGACTTTATGTTTGGAATTTTGAATAAAATCTTCTTTTGCTGGTGGAATTTTACACATGTATGTTTGTTTCTTTTAAGTTTTAAAGGTCAAGTCAACAATTTTTCAGACGTGGTGATGAAACCATTACGGTTTAACACAGTATCTGTTTTATTTAGTATCAAAATGCACTAAACGCTACTAATTAAAAGGAATAATTCTTCTTGTCGGTGTAGATTAATATCACAATCTCATATTATTTTAAACTTCCAAATTTCTATGAACCCCTCCGTATAGCATGTTACTAAGAACATGCTATAATTTTCTTGTTAAAGCTGAAAAAATCTGTGTATATTGCATGGGTGAGTTTTTGAAATGAAAAACCAGTGTTCTGTCCTGAAACATCATCAACAATTAGAAAGTATGTTTCGTACCTTTTTCCCCTGTCAACAGATCGTCATTGGGAAGCCTGTGCGTCCTAGAATGGAAGTCCCTGTGTTTCTGAAGAAGCCTGTGCTTTTCCATTGACCAGTGTGATCATGATCATCAGACTCGAAGAAAAGTTGAATTTACTCAAATAACAAAAGCCATTGAACAGTTGAAGACAGAACAGTGGCAGAAACGTGGTCAAATAGCAATCTTACTTAATTTTACTGCCTTCGATTTTGTACATACAAAAAATATAGGCACGCCTTAAAACCCGAGAAGTACCAAGCTACATAGAAAACCACATCTGCACACCGTCTTGGAACTGTCAACAATACTGTGCGGCTTTTTTTTTCCACATGAAATTGAAAATTAACGCAGTGCAGTCACTAAGACAAAGTGCAAATATACTCGATAGATATTTACATAAATGGTTTACGGGAACTAGGACCCTCTTTCGCACGATTTCAACTTGATGAATGCGGACGATAAACATGAAGAAGGAGAAGAAGAAACAACAAGAAAAAGGAAGACGAAGAACACGCAAAGTCAAGATTTTCATATTTGGTTTAAGCACTCTGTTTTAAGGTTCATCTCCGATATGCAACCGTGTTGATATAATAATGGAAAGTCAAGGAATTTTTTGTTTATCTCAAACAGGACAATGGGCACCGGAAATTTAATAATGATAAAGAGTCCAAGTATACAAAAGAGGGGACCTGCTAAACATCTGTCAGTTTTATGACTTCATTATTTGATACCCGTCTGCTTAATTACCAGCTTTTTGACAAAAATAAGTGTTGCTGAATTCTCTGTGACTTCCATTCATGCGTGTTGTAACACTTTGTGATGTTTTGTGCTCTAGCCTTTTCCGCCTGTTGTATCGGTTTGGATTTTAATTTTAATTGTACAAGCTATGTGCCTTCTGGAGCTCTTGTTGTTACCAGAGTTTAAACACAAATGCATACTGGAGATAAACCGTATAACCATGAAACGTTTTATGCTTCATGTGCGGTAGCGGTTTAGGGTCTCGTATAGATAAAAAGCATTATTCGTCTTCACAAGTTTCTAAATCAATGCAAAAAAGTATCGTTTTTGCACCTTAAAATTTAAACACGTACCCCAAATTTTTGTTTACGGTACCTTTGAATAATCACGTCCTAGAGATGTTGCTGGATACGGAAAAGTTTTGTCTTTATATTGGTATAGAACACATCTTCATGTATGCTCAACGTGAATTTTAGCAATAGACGTTCTACATGGCGTTTTGATTTTGAGCGATTTATGAGAAAATCTCACCATCGCTGACAAGACGGTTCGTCTCTTGTCGAAATAGAAAAAAGACCAATGCATCGTTAACCAGTGTATATGTTCTCCAGTGTTTCTCTTGATGAAGTTGTTGCTAATCTCCCAGTGACGTGACTTAATACTTTCCACTTAAGCTGTTTGATTTGTTTGTTTGTTTGAGATGATGCTTAAACGCCCCAGTCAACAGCAATGGTCATGTGTCGGGACGTTGTCTTCATTTTATGGGACTTTTACCCAGCATTAGGATGTCATGACACTCAAAATGTGTTTCATAAATATAACCACCCAACTAAGCCAATAAGGCTTATGTATGTATGGTTAGATAAAACCACATTTCCTTGGCAGGCTCAGACATGAGCGGTTAGCCAGGAATCAGATGGTCGGTTAGTAGATTAGAAGCATTGCCTGGAGGCATAAGCAACCCATCTATTTCTCCTGGGCTCCAATGGGAGGGGGCCGATGTTCCCACCCGACCTCGTTTGAGAAAGCTGTTAAAATCAAGTGGTAAGACAGGATTCCAGACTCGGAGATCATGAAGAAGGCAGGGGTGCAAAGCATACATTTAGTCTTTAAGATGGACTGGCCATGTTATAAGAATGCCTGATGAGCGACTTCCAAAGAAGGTTTTCTATGGAGAATTTCAGGAGGGAAAGCGCTGTCAATGTGGCCAGAAGAAATACTACAAAGACCATCTCAAAGCCTTTCTGAAGGATTTCGACATACCAAATTACGTTTTGGGACTGCACAGGGGCGATCAAAGATGCGAGGTCGCATCAACAAAGGAGCAGCTCACTACGAAGAAAAGAGAATTTGTGAAGCTGAAAGAAAGCGCAGAGAATACAGGACCACCAGCAGATTCCTTGGCATTTACTGACTTGCTAGATTTTAGCAACCGATAGTTTATAGCTAGAATTGACCTGGTCCCGAGGTTATAAAACTTTTTTTATGCTCAACTCAGCTGAGCATAAAATTTAATCTGCTAAAAATGACAATATAGCCCCAAATGAACAGAAATTTCAGGTTTAGATCACCATAGCCTGCAATTTATCCTGCTCATAAATGTTAAAATGCCAACAACTGTTGGCATTTTAACATTTATGAGCAGAATAAATTTTAGTCTCAGCTGTGCTGAGCATGAAAAAAGTTTTATAACCTCGGGGTCTGGTCAGCCATCGAAGAATTCAAGAAATAACGATGGCGGCCATTCTCATTACTTACAGACGAACGACCAACGAACGACCAAACTCCCATGCAAAAGCTATGATCATGTATCGTCGCCTCCATTTTAATGGTCAACCAACAATGAATTGGATATTCTGCATTCTGCGAATAACACCGCCAAAGCAAACACCAACAGTTTATAATATGGTTTGGCTTCATCATATTTTCTGTAAGGAGGAGACATTTTTTTTTTTTTTTTTTTTTTTTTTTTTTTTTTTTTTTACAACAATACAATTAGTGCATATTTTGTGGTGATTACCCTGTAATATATGTGTCTATATAAACTAGTGGTGTCCTTATATTATTTTGAGCAGTTTGCACTTTAACAAAATGGTTTATCAGGTTTATCCCCCTTATCACTTATCACGATTAGAATCCGGTGACAAGAGATGGGGCACTATATACATGTATGTATTTATGTATAGATAAACTCATTTTATGCAAAGGCTTTTTCAGGCTTTTTCATCGGAAAAAAGACTGTAGCTAGACTATTAGTGAGGGTCGAGATGTATTCCCGTGCGATTTTCGTGCTAAAATTGATTTCTTTGCTTTAAATGATTGTTTGTGTGTTATTATTATGGAAAATGATGGGGTTCAATTTTTCCGACTCCTCAAGCCAATTCTATGGGCTCTTTTTTCTAGGCCACGCCCATTTTTGCGCATTTACCACACTGTTGACAATTGTTGTGTTGTTTCTGCTACTAAAACTAGCTTTTTACCTTGTATTTTGCATCTGAGACCTCTTTAGAAGGATATGTAACAATAAAAATACATTTATGATAGGTATTAGCGATGTAAGCACAATATATCTCTAAAACATAGTGGGTGGGGTAATTTAATAAGGGAAATAAGTATGAAAATTAACCATATTCTATCACCAGCGTATAGTGACACTGAAAGAAAACGAAAACACATCAAACAGATGAATATTATGCTATAAACAGTTGTTTACATGGTATTATCTTTGCGTTGCCCATAATTAACTATATACGAGGGCCATTCATTAAGTAATGCGAATTGGCATGCACTTTCTTCTATGTTAGAATAAAATGCCATTGACCCTGTTTCTAAATATATCAAGCTAAATTCGGATAAAGCATTGCATGTTTGATGGTGTCGACGCAGTGCCTTCACATATTATACACGAGGGTCGTTAAAAAAGTAGTATAGATACATATGTAATTTCGCGCATTGCACTGTACATGTAATGCATAAAATGCTAGAATCGATCTTGGCTAATATAATGTAAGATTACACACTTCTGGTGAATTAAATAGTGCCATGTCAAAGCGATATTGTTGTGATTTTAATAATTGTATGATACATGTAGTTTCAAATGATGGGTAAACCGAAAACCCACGCATTTTATTGAATGAAAAGGTACAAGTAGGCAAAGATCAGGAAAAGGCGCAATCAGAAAAAGATTCCCACTCCAAAAACCGAGGTGGAAAAAAAACCAAACTAACAATCAGGCACTTATACCATGAAACATATCGTAAGCGGAATGAGCAGCTATTTTCCCAATTGGTGGCCACTCAGTTACCTTAACTTAACTAAAACTATGACAACACACATAAGGCGCCAACAGCACAATTTTTTTTAAACACCAAGACATAAAACAAAAAGAACCACCACAGAAGTATCGCCTTGGAAGGATCAGTAACACAAAGTTTCTGGCGGGCTTAAACCGGTTTTACAGGCGCCTAACCTCACCCTCAGCTTCTGCAGTGGTTCATAACATTTAGTTAGTTCTTCGGTCCTCGTGGTGAATCTCTAACTAGTCAATGAATCATCAAGAACAAACAAATAAATCATGATAAACATCCTGATGAATCAAAAACCAGGACTCACAGATTGAGTAAGCTGCCCGACGATGGAGATCCCTGGGCGCCGTATAACATACTAACTCCGGAGCAAAAGAAAAACATCAGTTGGACCCAGGTGGGATAAGCAACAGACAAGAAGCTCAGGCCCCAACCAACTAAAATGTATAGCTTTAAGTCGGGGCCATCATAGAGTCTGACGCCCGACCCACCCTCTAAGTGATAAATAGCAAAGTATTGCAGGGTATAGCCACTTATATCAACATCGGTAATAACTCTGCACATTTGTACTTTCAATAATATACATCTGAAAGGACAAATATCTATGCAAAGGGTGATCGGCTGGGATATGGGCACCAGCCTATTTGGGCTTAAAGAAATAGATGGGCTGCGTTTGCCTCCAGACAAGGCTTCTACGGTAATGACTGACCATCTGCTTACTGGTCTAAGCTGCCTAAGAAAAGTGGTTCAAGTAGAATCATACACACATGAGCCTTAGTGGCTGAGTTGGGTGGCTATATTTGAGGCCCTTTTTGGTTGTCATGACATCCATATTTTGGGTAAAGTCCCACAAAATGAAGTCAACGTCACAACATGACTATAGCTGTTGGTTTGGACGTTAAGCATCAACTCAAACAAAACACAAAATATATATTCCAAAAACACATTAATAGTGTCGATTTGATGCAAAAAGGAGTGCCCTGTATGTGTTCCTTTGGTCACACGATTTGCACCATTTGTTGTCCCATTCACTTTATTACAAACATTTGAATTGTACTATTAAAATGTTATGTCTAGATTACTGGCAGAAATATATCGGGGCCTGGATAGCGTATTCTAACAATTGAACTTGTCACAGACGTGGTCCAGTTCCAATCCGGGTCAAGGCATGTGACAGGAGTCGGTGGTCTTTGTCACTTCCTTTCGACATTTGGGTGAAATGGCACATAATTTCCCTTCAATACCGATCAGTATTACTTTCTATATATACTGCATCACCCTCTCGCGAGGATTATGTGCAGGTTATTACATAACCAATTTTATTAGGCCGTAGCATATAGACCCTCTAAGCGGTTAACAATTGCTCATGTGGTCAGGTATTTACCAGCTCTGTGCGGTAGAGATCTTGTGACTCATGTTCTCCGAAGTTGACCGAAACGTATTTTGCTGCGATTACGATAGTACAATATTGGGTGCAGAGAGTTATAACTCTGTTATATTATTTCAGAGGTTTCACGTTTAGAAACATACTTCTAAGCAATGTTTAAATTAATCGACCCCGAAACATCCTTCTAAGCAATATTTAAATTATTCGACCCAGTTTAGGAATATGTCTTTTATTTAGACTTCTCGTGTAAAGTTTCGAAATTGCACTACAGTAGTCTGGCTTTTGTTGTCGGTTTAAAAAGGGCTACCGATGAGGGTTTATTACCCGAAATTGCGCAATGTTTTACTGCTTCCAAAGGACCAAACCTTTATATTATTCATGGTTCGTCATAAATAGAGATCACCAAGATTTCTGCTACAGCAAGGAATGTAGGTTTAACCATTTATTCTCGGGCTGAAACACGTTCTGGTCATATTCGAGATCATCTTGTCTTTCCTAAAGAAACGAAAAGTACCCCCAGGACACATAAACATGTACGAAATGTCCATTTCGGAAGTCCATTCAGGTAATTTAGATCCATGCCTGTTAATATGTGCTTCACCAAGACCTTAAATTGTGATTTATTCGTTTAACATTGACCGTGATGATGACTCATTAAAACGAAATAAGTAAATTAATACTTAACGCAACTGGACTTAGGATCGCGTTTTCAACGGTTGAAACGCTTGTTGTGTTTCAGTCTGTTTCACTTTCCTTCATATGCATTTGCATTACTTATTGAACGACCCTCGTGCGTGCATTATCTGTATAAGTATAGCCAATGTAGCACTGCGCACACACGCCTGCTTTACTCTTAAACATTTATTTATAGCCTTGTTAATGAAGATATAAGAATATTCTCCGACATGTTAATGGAAAAATGCATGTGAGTTCGCACTACTTATTGAATGTCCCTCGTATAAAAATGAAAAAGTAGGTTTCTTCTTAAACAATAACATGTGCAACTTTTTTTATATTTGTCCATCTGATTCAATGTCGGTTTTTACTCTGCCAGCATATGTAAGCGAACAGAACGAATTATTCCATTTAATTTCCCCATTAAATTACCCCACCCACTTTCAATTAGAAGACATTGAAGAAAATATAAACAACAACTGTTTCTGGCATTACATAGGCACAAAATGATACATTCGATGCAACATACCACACAAAAGTAAAGTTTTCATTCAGAAACAGCTTTATTATTGTCTGCAGTGTAGAAAAATCATAAAATGGGCGTGGTCTTAAGAAAAAGCCCACAAAATTGGGTCAAGGGGTCGAAAAAAATGAACCCCATAATTTTTCAACAATATAACCCATAAACAATCATTTAAAGCAAAAATATCAATTTTAGCACAAAAATCGCACGGGAGCAATATTTCTTACATCTCGACCCTCACTATATATGAGTCAATGTCAAAATTCGTCAAATTTTGAATGTGGGAAAAAATAAAAAGCACCTGAAAGAAAGTTAAATTTTTTTTGTGTGAAAGTATCAAGCTAACCCTAAAGTAATCAAAACAAACTAAAGGTAATCTTAACAACCAATCAGATTGCTTAAATAGATCGTCAAAAGTCACATGACCAGGAAAAATGTCCATACCGTAACAAATTTTAAATTGTGTTTTTCTTTTAAATATGCAACAACTTTTTATTTCTGATGTATGCAATCTAATAAACAGATTGTTTCTACACATGTACTGAAGAAAAAAATCTACAGCTGTAATAATAGTAGAAAAAAAACAGTGATCATACAAGCAAAAACGACTTTTTACAGATTTTAGATGTTTTCCGCTTTAAATAACATTTTTAAAAAGCATGTTGATATACAACAACAATACTGCAGACAATTTATTCATCTTGATAATATTGATTTTGTGGTAATGATCCACATGAAGTCTTTATAAAGAACTTATTTTCAGAAATTTATTACCGTTACGGTACTGGACAAGATGCATGTTACGGTATGGACATTTTTGACTTTGGGCACTAATATGTTGCTAAATGAAGATAGTGATTAAGAAAGATGTTTATTTATTTTCACCGATAAATCCTCTTAAAATGAATGCAAAAGAATGTAAACATAGAAAAGCAACTTATAAAAAGTTACACAGTATATTCTTTTCTTATGTTGTTACGGTATGGACATTCTCTGTTACGGTATGGACAAGATCTTATATTGATAAAATCGTTACGGTATGGACATTTTTAGAATAAATATCAATGCTTGCCTTTTTGACAGCAATACAGGCAAGTATGATTGAATGATATAACAAGTATTTAATCTTTTGGTATCTTCTATGGTGATTTAAGTCTAATAAGTTTTGTTAGTTTTCTGGTACAGTTAAACATTCTGAGATATCGTTACGGTATGGACCAGCATGTTACGGTATGGACATAACACATTTTGTAGGAAATAATTGTTCTCAATCATAATCCTGATAGCTTTCTTTTTCAATAAAATAATATATTTTACATGACATACAATTGTATTGCTTCTAGTTTCTATTTCCAAATGATTTTCCAAAAAGGCATGGTATTTCACCAAAATGTCTTTACCGTAACGGAATAATTCCTATGAACGTATTTGTTTAAAATATTCATTTATAAAATTGGGTTTTAATAATCCTAATACTCTAATTGAAACAAGTTACAGTTTCTCATAGCAAATATATCTACATAAATAACACACAGGTTAATTTATTTTGCTGTTTATCAGTTGATGTCCATACCGTAACAATACGAGTCCTTACCATAACATTTTATTTTGTTACGGTAAGGACTGTTATGGTAAGGACATATTTTAAGTAATTTCTATCTTAAATAATAATAATGCATTAAAACATGGTAGCAAAAGTGGTTTGCTATTGAGAAATGTAATTGGATCAATATGTCAGAATCAGACCTTTTTTCAAAGTATTCACTGTGCTTATATCTCGTTACGGTCAGTGGACACACAAAAAATATACTCTTCTGGGCTTACTCACTGAAACAGTATTTTCCTTGAGCAGTTAAGTAGCAGCATTTCAAAACACATGTAATGCTTGTAAATAGAAAGTGCCCAGTGAGCATGACAGATAACCAGATTTGCCAACATACAGGATCCTATATTATTTTGTCGATTTATCACTGTGTTACGGTAAGGACATAAATCCAGGGACAGATTTATTATTGCCAAAAAATATGAAAAATAAAATGAAATATCCCATTTTGAAACCTCTTATATTTACCTTAATAATGTTCTTTTTGATACAACCAGTCAAAACTACCCAAATATTTACAGCGACTTGCAAAAGTTGTGCTGAATCTTCAATTTTTTTCAAGGGACAGGCAAAAATGATGAAAAATGAGGTTTTAAATCTGGAAAAAAGGTATTTCTACACCAATCAAATACTGTTTTATCATTTACTATTATTAAGCATGATCAGTTGTATCATATGAAAAAATTCAAATCACGATCTGGTAAGTGGTTTTCATGAAATATTGAGAAGACAAGAATTTTGACGAATTTTGACAATGACTCATATAGAAAATTGAGGTATATACTGTTTACGTGTATTTGTTATTTTTACGCAAACACCTTTCTACAGAAATACGTGCCATAACGTTGGATGATCAACCTACGTATTTGTACTTGACAAAATTTGCATATTTTTTCTTGTTACTGTGATTATAGAATCTAGGGTTAAGCGCCATATAAGAAACGAACTTCATTTGAGCCGCCTCGTGGGAAAACCAACAATGTGGCTCACAAACCGGTCTGTACAAGCACAGAAAAGAGCTAGAAGCTTGGAATTTCGGATTTAAGTAGAAGAGGAATTGTACTATCTGGATAGCGAAAACAAAGGCGCTGATCAGCTTCGCGGTTACCGCGAAGCTGATCTGCGTCTTTGTTTTCGCCTATGCAGATTGTTGGTTTTCCCATGAGGCGGCTCATTTGTCATCCATTACACACGGATTTATTGTCCATCTATTTAGTTTAGAGGTTACTTTTAAAGTTGAAACATTGATGATTTCAGTATGTTCATAGCTCAATTAAAACTAAATTCTTAAGGTCTATAAAAAGTACATGATTGAATTTGTTTTTCATAACACCTGTTTCAGATATGACAATGGGAGAAGACAGGTTGAGCAGTTTCCCCAAATACACGACGCTTGCAGAGAAATAAAACATAGATACATGGCATGGAGACAAATATCTTTGAACTTAAATATACTGCGCTATTTGTGTTCATTTTGTGCAGTAACTTTAAGCATGATGTTGAAATTTTACCGTATTACATGTATTATTTTATACAGATGAAAACGTAGGCACTGAATCATGAATGAAGCTGCCCTTGAACTGACAGATTGTGCCTTCTCAAAGGTTCTTTACCAGGTCATGGAAGTGACTAGATGTTCAATAAAGATTAGAAACTTGTGCAAAGAGTATAGCACAACATCAGAAATTCTTCAAAGTATTACAGTTGACCACTTCGGGCGAATGGGTTCTTCCACTTATATAATGGGCAGTCGGTATGAGGGTACAACTTTAGATACTATGGGCTCTGATCAAGACACAGTGGCCGTTTTAAAACCCACAGAAGTTGTAACGAATTTACAGAACTACCACAGGACAAGTTTGCTACTAATACAAGATGATTTCACTCCCCCTGGGTATTGTAAATTACAACTTGTGTTAAATGGTATTTCTGTAACGAAGCTTTATTGCAATGAGCACCCGACGTTGCTCTCGGCGATTTATATTATGTTTGAGGCATTCAAAATTGAAACGGATGTGTACGATAGGCTACTGATAGGCCATCTATTAAGTGACCGCATTGAAGTATCATTTATAAGGGAATTCCACGGTCCGGCAATGCAACGAATCGGTGTCAAGGGTAAAAACAATGTAATGGATGTGGATATGGTGCCAGCTTTTTGTTGTCTTTGCCTTCCAACGCGTGCGATGCAATGGTTTACCAGGAAACGACTGTATGACTGGCCACCACAAGAAGTTATTGAAGAATGTCGACAGCTGGGATTTTTCGTTGTGCCCGTCGGTCATCCAAATAGCCCGGAAAAAGATAAAGAGTGGCGGATATCATTATCTCTACAAGAGAGAATGCTTGTTACTCTGTTTAACTCAAGTCAGTTGAAATGCTTTGTAGTGTTGAAAGTTCTGAAGAATGAGGTTATAAATCAGAAACTGCAAGGGAAAATTTTGACATCATATCATTGTAAAACGTGCATGCTCTACATGGTTGAAACAACGCCAAATGACCTTTGGGTTCCCGACAATTTACTGAAATGCATTACAGCATGCTTGAAGAAGCTTCGTGAGTGGGCAAATGATAAATATTGTCCAAACTATTTTATACCGGAGGAGAATATGTTCGATAAGCTTGAGAGTAAGGATCTAGAAGGATTGTCTAACACTCTTAAAACATTGGTAACAGGAAACATTTGCAGTGTTTTGTTCGGTCTAAAGACTGATGGAATCGGGGGAAATTTGCGTTTTTGGCGCAAAAGTGCATGTTCTTAGCACAAGGCGATAGTCAGTTGTTTAAAGATGTTAGCATACAACATCGCACAGGGAACACAGTTCATATGCTTAAATTGCGCGAAACTAAGCTTTTTCGTATATTTAAGGTAAAGAACCATAAAAATGCTGATCCATAGATTTTTTTTATTTTTTTGATATTTTAGAGAAAACATTTAGATCTATCGATTTGTGTAATAAAAAAACATAGTTACCAGGTTGGTTTTCCTGCCAATCGCTCTTCTAAAATGGCTAAAAATGCCTTTGTTTGTACGTGACGTATTTGTGAAAGTAGTAAAAACGCGTCGCTTTTTGCACATGAGCGCCGTTTACAAGAGAACTAATCCATAGAATTTTTTTAAAAACTCAATATATTCTCGTTATTATATTGTGAGTCAAAAAGTAAAATAAAAGTCCTTGACTACCAGGTTGGTTTCGGCGGTATTTGTCAACGAATGAAGACAGGTAAGGTAAAATTCTTAATTTTCCGTAAGTGACGTTGACGTCATGAATATTACGCCTTTTTATGTTTCAGAAGCGTGCGGCATTTAGTTTATTAGAATGAGCTTTAGGTAGCGAATTTAAGATATTAACATGTGCGTATATCTGAAATAATTTTCAACTCAATCCGAATATTCAACGACCTTTCGGTCATATCACGAAAAGTGAATGGGTCAAACCCGGCCTAAGTCCTACAGTATGTACATAGAGGTACTGTTCAAAATCTTTGACCCTAAATTTCAATCAAACGTGTTTGTGTGTTTGAATTGATGCTTAACATCCCAGCCAACAGCTATGGTCATGTCGGATGTTGCCTCCATTTTATAGGACTTTTACCCAAAATTAGGATGTCATGACATACAAAAAGTGCTTGAAATTACATATATAACCATCCAACTAAACTAAGCCAATAAGGCGTATATGCATGGATGAGTATGACTTAAAACCACTTTTCCTGGGCAGGCTCAAACGAGCGGTTAACCATTAATCAGATGGCTTTCAATCAAACTTATTCAATTATTCATAATATCATTGCACCAAACGTGCAATGCGTGCGGTGTAAGGTATGTCTTTTTGTACAAACCATTTCTTGTAAATACTGTATCTGTTTTAGTTTTATTATCTCTCTTGCGTGACTGAAGGACCAGAAAAAAAAATCTGGCACACCCGCAAGCAGAACTTGGCTAGTCTCACATGTGCCTGATGTGGGGCTCGAGCCAACACCAGACATAGCGGTGAGATGATCGAATGCCGCGGGTTAAGCGCGAAAGAAGTCAGTGCTCTTAACCACTCAACCGCTGGATAAAATCAGATGATTCTGTTTAATACGTTAGGTCTTTTTTTGCTACATGCATTTCGTTTAAAAGAAGCCTTCAATTACATTTCGAAAGTGTCTCTCTTTCCTGTACATATAACGAGCCGCTGCAACAGAAAACAAACAATCTACGTATGCAAACCCAAAGCCGCAGATTAGCTATGCAGTCACTGCACTGCTGATCAGCTCCTTTGTTTTCGTTACTCGGATATTACTATTTCTCTTCTACTTGAATCCAAAACTTCAAGCTTCTACCCTGCTTCTGTGACTGTTGAGTCAGAACTGGTCGGAAACCCCTATTATTGTTTTCCTCACAGAGAGGCTGACGTCTTCTTCCACGAGCCACCAAAACATCACGAATAAATGAATAAATGAATAAATAAAACTTAATAAATAAATGAAAAATTATCAGGCGAATGAACAGAATGAATAAATAAATGCAAATGAGGCGTTGGCGGGTTCGATCCTCCCGTTCCGCTGCACCTCACCTTCTATACGATAGAGCCATGCGAAATGAATGGATGCACGTAATTACGTACACCAGCTCTCTGGAAATACTATAAATTTTTAGTCTTTTTGTCACCAGGTTTTATACTATAAATTGTTACACCCTATGGGCGGTTTGCCTTTATTACTTTTATACTATAAATTGAAAGCACACGCTTGTAATGTAAATTAAGAACTATGCATAAAATTGGAAACGGCATTTGACTTTTTCTAAATCTTTTTTCTTCATTATAATGCGTCTGCTCGTTAATTAACCGATAAAAGTGACCCGTTTCTTTGCTTCTGTCGATATGCATTGTGTGTTCGGACCGCAACTTTACAGCCGACGCCATCTTGAATACGACGTTATTGGCGCGACGTTATGGCATTTCGTCCTTCGCGACGCACGGACCTTTAAGCGCCACGGTTTTTATGGTTCTTTACCTTAAATGTAGGTTTGAAAAAACAATATATCTTTTGAAGCTTCGTGCTCAAGTTCTGAAGAACACGTTTAGTTGGGATCTGGAAAATGTCGTGGAAAACCTACGATCTTTTATCAACAAATTTGAATGTGGACCGATAGTATCAGAGCATTCTGCTGAAGAAAAAAGAAATGTGGTTGAACTTTTACCCATAATCATACCAACGCTTTTGTCCGCCGAACTCGCACTACAGAAGCGGTCTGGTACACAGAACAAAGAAATTAGGCACATTTTGACAGGGCAGAAGTGGAAAGCTTCCCATCTCCCTATTGAATCCTCTCAACTAAAGAAATCTTGCATTTTATATTCCATAGGATATCGCCATGACTCATTAAATGCATTGAAAACGATTCCTCAGGCATTTAGAATTTCTTCATGTATATGTGAGGTGCCAACACTAGTATGTGAAGATTTCTTGGACAAGATAAAATTTATATTACGCAATCTAGATATGATTGTTGATCTCACAACAAAAGACTTTATATGGAAAATACTCTCCCCATGTGTATCTTGCTTGCCAACAGAAGCCTCTGTAACACCTCCTGTTTTAATATACGAGTGTTTGAGATGCCTGTGTTTACCAGCGCATACAAGTACATATGATCATGAAATCGCATACGTGGACGAACCATTTCTCTATAAATTCTTGCTGTATTTGAACCACAGTAAACTGTACCAAAGAGATCTTAAATTGATAGACATACTCCTTATGTACACTACTGTAAATGGAAAACTAATAAGCCATAAGGCGGCATGCTTAAACATTCTAGGGTGGGTGTTCAGACGAGAGGGCTGCAAGTCGAAAGCCCTCGATTGCTTCATCAGATCTATTCGAGACGTGACTCTGCGTAATGCAGCATACTGGCATTTATTGTTTCTGATAATTGAGCCACCTCGTGGGAAAACCAACAATGTGGTTTCCGAACAGGTCCGACACAAACCGGCCTGTACAAGCACAGAAAAGAGCTAAAAGCTTGAAATTTCGGATTTAAGAAGAAGAAGGACTGTACTATCCGTGTAGCGAAAACAAAGGCGCTGATCAGCTTCGCGGATAGTGCAATTCCTCTACTTTCTAAATCCAAAATGTACAGTCTCTAGTCATCTTCTGTGCTTGTACAGCCCGGTTTGTGTCAGACCTGTTCGGAAATCACATTGTTGGTTTTTCCACGAGGTGGCTCATATGTATAGTGCTAATACTTTGACCGCGCCGGTTGACGTCACGTAATGAAGTTTTGTAAACACTAGAAAAGGGGCACCTATTTGAGCCACCTCGTGGCAAAACCAACAATGTGGTTTCCGAACATGTCCGACACAAACCGGTCTGTGCAGTAACAGAAGCAGGCTAGAAGCTTGAAATTTCGGATTTAAGAAGAAGAGGGATTGTACTATCCGTGTAGCGAAAACAAAGGCGCTGATCAGCTTCGCGGTTACCGCGAAGCTGATCTGCGCCTTTGTTTTCGCCTATGCAGATTGTTGGTTCTCCCATGGGGCAGCTCAAGTTTTGTAAACACTAGAAAAGGGGCAACTATTTGTTTTACACATTCTCCCAGTGCAATGTGAAGCTAGTGGTCATATATTGTTTACCATCAAAGTGTGGCAATATCGAAATACAGTCATTAAAGCAGTCCGATCAACAAATGCACATCTATGTCAGAGGTTAACCGGCAGGGTCAAAGTAGGTGTTATAACATGTATTTTATTGCCATCTGAAAGACAAAGGGGTTGGGCTACAAGTTCTGACAACATTAGTTACAGTCTGCCCCTTGAATGTAGACAACTAGATCGTGTATACTTATGAAATAACAGACCTATTCCTATAAATGTTCTTTGTTTTGAGCTAGACAAAACTGGTTTTCCTTTACCGTCCATGAGTGTTAACAGACAGAATATTTCCATCGGTATTCGAAGAGCAGCGGGGTGACAGTTAGCCAGCTGATCTAGAGTTTTCAATTCAAGGATCTCGGAAGATTTCTTTAGTGAGATTGCCCAAGAAATCTTCAAAATCTCAAGTTCCAGGCACTTAAATGAAGTTTATTACAGTCGAAAAGTAAGTTTCTGGTGTATTTAGACATGTAATGTTGTGTGTAAGTCAAGAAGTGACTACTTTAAAAATTGGACAAAATCTTTGAATTTCATATAGGAGCATATAGGAAATAGGAAACTTTTTATAAGTCCACGTTCCCCCCCTTGCCCAATCAAAATATTTTGAACACAACTGTGTTTTTGTAAAGGACATATTATATCTAAATGTCATCTTTGGGCAAGGGGGGGGGGGAAGGCTGTCAAAAAGCCCAAAAACAGATAAACGGGCTCAGCTCTATTATTTGTAATGTACCAAGGCTATGGAAATATACTGTATATGTATGTTCTACCCGAATGAACAGACTATCTGTCCTATTTTAATAGGTAAACACATTAAGTGTACACCTTGCAATGCATATAAATATACTGTGCAAAATATGTTTCTCAATTTTTGACGGTTTATGTTGTATTTGAGATGTGCGTCCGTGGACTTAAATCCTAACGTTACATTAGCAACACACAACTATTGGTGTTTTAACTTAAGGTAAAGAACCATAAAAATGCTGATCCATAGAATTTTTTTATTTTTTGATATTTTCGAGAAAACATTTATATCTATCGATTCGTGTAATAAAAAAACATGGTTACCAGATTGGTTTTCGTGCTAATCGCTCCCCTAAAATGGCTAAAAATGCCGTTATTTGTACGTGACGTAATGGGAAAGTAATAAAAACGCGTCTCTTTTTGCACATGAGCGCCGTTTACAAAAGAACTAATCCATAGAATTTTTTAAAAACTGAATATTGTCTCGTTTTTATATTGTGAGTCAAAAAGTAAAATAAAAGTCATTGACTACCAGGTTGGTTTGGACGCTATTTGTCAACGAATGAAGACAGGTAAGCTAAAAATCTTAATTTTCCGTAAGTGACGTTGACGTCATAAGGATGGCGCATTTTGACATTTCGGACGTGTTTCATAAACGTTCGGCATTTGGTTTATTAGAATAAGATCATTAACGTGTGCTGGTATATCAATGAGTAATTTTCAACTCGAATGACCTTTCAACAGTCATATCACGTACGGTGAATGGTTCAAATCCGGCCTAAGTTCAACAGTATGTATAGAGGTACTGTTAAAAATCCTTGACCCTAAATTTCAATCAAACGCGTTTGTTTGTTTGAATTGATGCTTAACATCCCAATCAACAGCTATGATAATGCCGGGACGTTGCCTCCATTTTATGGGACTTAGGATGTCAAAATTAGGGCTTGAAATATAACCACCCAACTAAGCCAATATGGATGGTTTGACTTGAAATCACTTTTCCTGGGCAGGCTCACACCTGATCGGTTAACCAGTAATCAGATGGCATTCAATCAAACTTATTCAATTATTCAATATAAATATCATTTCATCAAACGCGCAATGCATGCGATGTAATGTCTGTCTTTCTGTCAAACCATTGCTTGTAAAGAATATAATGTGTCTGTTATAGTTTTATTATTTTCCTTGCGTGACTAATTACAAACGAATGTGTAGCAAAAAAAAAAAAAAAAAATCCATCCGGCACACCCGCAAGCAGAATTTGGCTAGTATCACATGCCTGATGTGGGACTCGAACCAACACCAGACACAGCGGTGAGAAGATAAAATTATCTCAAGTAATTCTACACTCGATGTGATTCAAGTTTGTATAAGTAATGGGGAAAAAGAGTGAAAACAAGAATCACTCCAAGTGCAAACTACTTTTTTTTTTTTTTTTTTTTTTTTTTACCTACCCGAGCCGAAGTCTTACGTGCCAGCCAACAGTCATGGTCATGTCGGGAAGTTGCCTCTATTTTATGGGACTTTTACCCAAATTAGGATGGCACGACACACAACCATCCAAACAAGCCACCGAGGTTGGATGGTTTCACTTGAACCATTTCCTGGGCAGACTCAAACCCGAGCGGCCAACCAGTAATCAGATGGTCAGTCGTTAGCGTGTAAGATTTGTACCGAGACGCAAACAGCGCATCTATTTCTTTTGGTCGAAATGTACGGGGGCCCATATTCCCACCCGAGGAACATAAAGTGACTGAACACTACTTTCTATTGTGATCTGTTGGTTGCGACTAGACTGAATGGACAAACCACGTCACATCTCGCGAGATTCACTTGAGATATAAAATTATCTCAAGTAATTCTACACTCGATGTGATTCAAGTTTGTATAAGTAATGGGGAAAAAGAGTGAAAAATACTTCCCCACCAATTACAAAGAATTTCCATAAATATTAGAAAACCCCCTCCAAAAATACCCAATACTCCAACTACTCAGATTTATTAATTTAGAAACACCTGATTTGAAGTTTTCTGTCACTGTATATCCCATTACTGATAAAATGAAGTCAAAACCAAATCTGCATACGAAATGAATTACATAAAACATATTTCCAAAACCTGGATCCAGCTTCCACGTATGAACATAATAATGGTTTTGACTTCTTTTGAACAGTATACCAAACCAAGATACATGCGCATTTTGTTTGTCTGCCAGAGTAAAATACTGTTTACTGAATTTTAACCGTGTCTAGACAATCTCTTCAATAGAAATGAACACTTCGTACAATTGACAAACAAAATGCAACAACTACATGCGTATACTTAAGATAAAACAAACCACATCTTTGTTTTGTAGTTTTTTTTTTCCAACAGCAAATAATATGTCATTAAATGAAAATCTTTTCATACATTTTACATTTCAGTCAATATATTAACGTTTCATTTGATACAAGTCAATAAATTTTCAGTCATTTCGGTCGAAGGTGATCCAAAACTAAGATTCAGCAACACCGCATGAATTGAGCCCGGGACCGCTGTTTAGTGTGAAGCTCTAACACTATGCCACAACACTGCCTTGAGTCAAAATACAGGATACAAAAATATGTTAAGCAAAGTTACTATTCTCCTAACCCCCTATTGGCGGTTTGGCTTTATAATTACGCCAGGATGAACATTTGTCACCAACATGACAGGCATATGTACTAGCCGGGTTTCGAACCCACAACCTCTTGATTGCTAAGCAAATACGCTAAACATTACACTAGCGCGGCTGTACCAACTCATGACATACATAAAAATGCCAAAAACACTGATATTTATCAGCCCTAAAAAGCATTAGGTAGATGACTAGAATCCGCTTATTCATCCAACACATGCTTTGTCGAATGTGGGTCTTCCTTTTTCCATAGACATAATTGGCCAGACTTCATGATTGCACAAAATTTCTCAAAAAGAGGCTTATCTTGTTTCTGGGAAAAGGTGAACCTAAGATTTTTCTACTTTTACAGCCTTCATCTACTTCTTAAATTCCAAACTTCAAACTTGGTTACCGCCCCTGAGTCTCTTCAAACCACTTATCACCCCTACTAACACTTTTGAAAAATGGATTTCAGTTATCCCACTATGGCATGTACTGTACCAGCAGACAACAAAACACAAAACTATTCGCCAAAAGTGCTTCCAATGTCGTGAATTTGAGTTTTCACTTTTATCTTACATCATAAGAATTATACTACAAAATGCTTTCACCTCTGCAATCAAGTAAAAACTTTTAAAATTCCTTTTGCAATGGCGTTTTCTTTTTCTTCTTAGCATATCATGAATTATCTATAAGCATGATAAGGATAGCGTCTCTCTATAAAGTTATTATCCTCGTCTATTTTTGTTGATTGTATGTTCCACAGGTCTAAGAGACCTGAAAACCAGCATCAAAGGCATACATGTACAAGCAATGAAAAACGCAAGTGAACCTCTCGCCGGTACAAAATTCTATCGAAAGAACAAATAACATTCATAATTTGGTGAAATATTTTTGCCCAAACCAGTTCAATTCTAAGCTTTTTAAATCAGGTTTGTAACCCTGTGTAGACGGATAGAGAAGAATACCCTTTTCTCCTAGAACTTTCCACTTGTAACAAATGAAAGAGACGCTACCACAACGGGACTGGTTTTACAGCAGGGACAACAATGGAAAGGTGAAAGTAATCGATGATCAGTAAATGCACAATCAGAAATGATTTCCCACTCCAAAAACAAGGTTGACAATCAGGTTCTTATACAAAAAATGGGCCGAATGAGCAGCCCATCTTCATCTTCATCTTCCAAGAAAGTGCTGGACCCAAGCATGAGCATAGTCGCACTGTGAAAAACTATGTACATGTGTGAAGGAAGGCTCTTTGTACAGGTCCACAGCTATTTCCCGATAGGCGGCCACTCTAACTAGGCGGCTACCCGAACTTTTACAACCTTTGAATTTGATCCAATAGAATCTAATCAGAGGAAAGATAAGGCAAAACGGTGGGAAAATATAGGTATTGATCTCCTTGGAAATATCTTATGAAAATATATTCACACCCGCTACAGATTTCGTAGGGGAAAAATTGAGGAACGCCATTTATCGCTTGTTCCCATTTTATCCATCATAGCATTTAATTATATTGCCATTAAATCTGCTGAATGTGGACCAGACCAATTCCCAACCACTAACCATTTATTTCTAGCCAAGGTTGCGTCCTTACATGACAGGTGTCTAGCTAGACACTTCATCTGCAGGGTTATCTCCAGTATGAATATACCGGATAGTCAAGTTAATGTTCCTCACAAAAGGTCAACATAAACAGCCCTTTTAAAGCATAATTCAATGTGGGATCCCACACTTTAACAACAAATAATTATTCACAGCATGCCAACCCTATGGCCCGTAACTAACTCATGAATGACCGATAATGTATTAATCTCAGCTTGTACCTCTTTCATGATAGGAAATGATTCAGAACTCGTCATCTAAATAATCCCCAAGTTCTAAGCTACTGTCTGCGTTAGATATGCTCCCTAGCGAAGGGTGGAAATCTGTTCCTAGAACTCTCCACAAATACTTCTTATCTCTGCAAGTTGCAAGACCCTTCCAATTCTCAATAAATTTGCCAAACAGCAGTTCATTTTAAGTTCTTCATACTACCGTTTTAGAAGCAATACTTATGGCTCTGTTCACCTCCCTAGAAAATAGTCAGCGTTGCAAGAAACAAAAAGCAGTGTTTTCCAGAATACCGTTGCAATGTCTTCAAAAATACAGTCTTGCTAGTCAGAATACTTACTGTCTCTAAGTTGTTTTATAAAATGAAAAGTGCGTTTCTTTCCCTCCAGTAACACAAACTTTTTTTTTAGAAGTACAGAACATGTTCAACATTTTCAGACACTGGGTATGTTGAAAGATGATCTTATACAGATTCAAAGATAACCTAGTCGGAATAGCACATGACATACAATACATGCCCATAAATTTTGAAAGAAGCCAAAATTCCTGACCAGGCCTGAGATATTTTAGAAATTTCCGCCATTCATTAAGTACATCAGACAAAGAACACAAATCTCTCTACAATAACTCATTGGTACTACTGTAGCCCTGTAGAAAGATAGATGAAAGCATTAGCTTTAAAATTCAAAACTGATTATGTTTAACGCCATACTGAATACCAGAATATTTCCTAGAAGCTTTACCAAGAATGTGGTTCTAATCCGATTTATCTTCGAGAGAAACCTTAATAACGTACATACATGTATCTACAGTACGAGGTACTTTCTGCGAAGTGTCTGGGGTGAAAGGAGGATCCCTAAACCATAAATTGAGGTACCACTTGACTAGGATTTGAATTGTCCCGTCAAAGGTAAACTAAGTAGGAGGGGTTACTCTTACACTTCCAATTCCCTTGAAAATGTTTGATATAGGTACAATATCAACAACAAATCATTATCAGGGTGATGTAACATTCTCCATTCTTTGAAACATATATGAATTTCCTACCATAACTTTTGCAAGTCTCTAAATGTTAAATTATCAAATTCAACATTGTTCATTGAGAAACTTCAAAACTTCATCACGGTCTGTAGAGATCATGTGAGTGGGAGGCTGGGTTGTCTCTCCGTGTGAATTGACCCAATGTTCTTCTGTAACTTGCACTATCACACTTGGGTCAAAATCCAAACCTCTTTCCAAAGAGGAGATATCTGGATAAAAATTCTTTTTTTTTTTTTTTTTTTACAATTATATTCGATGTGTCCTGAAAAGGACATAGAAGGAAAATACCACAGAGAGACACCCAGTCCCCACCCACGTGAATAAATCCACTGGGAGATTAGATCTCCTGGGTAAGGACAAAGGTATCAAGCTGCAAACAAATACATATGAAAAGCAAAATGTGCTCTAGCTTTCAATTATATTACTTATTTTATAAAGCAAATCCTACGTAAAGTTAGATCAAGCAACGTAAAGACCAGAAAAATACCCACATCTAAACTGATACCCCATGTAAGATATACCCTTAAAATGACGATACATGTACCACCAAATATCGGTTTACAACCCTTACACATCAAAACATGTGCTTCATATTGTACAGCATGAAGCCAAAGTGAGAATTATCAACATGAAAAATATTCACTAAGACAACAAAAACTTTGTTTAAGGCAATCCATTAACTATCAGTTGGAACTGAGGGACTTGATATGACTGACCATGGCTGCATCTATTGGAGGAAAACCCATATTCAGCATAGCATAACCTGATTGAACTTGATCCTAATTTATAAACATTCACTTTATCCTTACTTTCGGTTTTATACTTCTAGACTTAGCCCAGTCAGCTATAACGGATTTTTTTTTTATCCTTCTGAGAACAATATAATTTGATAATCCTCACACTTTACATATACTTAGACTTTCAAATCAGTGTCCAATTTTATAGTTTTGTTCCATTGGAGATTTCCACTCAATATCCAAGGCCCTTACAGTAGTTACTATACACCTTCCACCTAGAATCTTCAAATGGTCTATTACTGTGTCGCTGTATCAGAAGTAGCCCCACCAGCCTCAACAGAAGGTGACTCTGTATCTAAACAGAAGATTCATGAAATCAAGTCTATATTCAGACCATTGACAGAAAACAACAGCATTAAATTAACGTAATACTTGCTACCAAGATTGTTTTCCTCCCTAAATTACTGAGTAAGATATTTTCCAAAAGGTCTCAACCCATGAGAAAATATTAACGTTTTCATTAAAATCTGACATTACAAGTCTTCCAAACGTACAAAATAACTTTTAAAAGTGACGCTCTGTTGCCCCACCAACACCTATGTTTCCTCCGCTTGATGGGACTTAACGTTAGAAAATCATGGCATCGCAACACTATTCTAAAATATAACCAATTATGGAAACAGTTTTACCTGAAGTAGACCGGGAGAATTAGGCGCCACCATAAATTGCAGAGGTTGGTCTTTTGGAGCACCCACATGCACTATAACATGATCCATCTATTGTCATCAGAATGCGCACACCTTCAATATTATTTTCCCTCCCTGTGCATGGGATGACATCATTGACTGGTTCCCCTATTTAGACAATAGATAGTTATCAACCATGTCAATACAACATATCGAAGTAATTACAAATTGTGATAATATAAGAAACGAGTCAGACTCTATGGATCTACGTGTACCTTACTGGAGACGTCAAACTAGACATCTGTGCACCCCAGTACCACTTTTTTTTTAATTTACGTCATAATGGGACGGAGTCACCGCATCCTGAGTATTAACCATTACTCTGGAGGGTTAATGTATCTTTACAAAGACATGTAACGCTGTATAAGGATTGAACCAAGAACCTCTCAATTCGAGGCCTGTTGCTCTACCATTACGCCGTCCCGTGCTCCCTTCAGCCGCTCATTAAGCTCTCAAATTAAAATACGTTGGTTTATTAAACATTGCCTGTTCACAACATAGTCAAATACTATTTACCTGATAGTCTCTCAAATTCCATCCTCAACTCGGATGTTCAAGCGGATATTCAATTTGTCAGCCTCTCGAGCTCTAATCCATCCTCGACAGCCGCCTTTGTTTTGGTGATCAGATTCTTCCCCATTAGAGAGCATCTTGGTTTCAACACCTTAGCCACACCCAACACAGTTTCACTAGAAAGGATTAGAAAGGTTTTTTAAACAACCAGCACAACTTTTATTGAAACCGTCATAACACAGATCTACTTTCACTTTGTATTCCTCGAAAATGCTCTCTACAGCGTCCGCGCTTCAAACCATGTACAATAGCTCAATGATTTACATGTGTCACGAGAAACATGAATCAACACGGTGTGAACAAAGCTAGCACCTGTGTCACGTGCGCTGTGTAACAAAACTGAACACTCCCAATACTCAATACAACTGACCCGTTACACATCAACCCGAGAGGTCATTTTATGTACACAATATGCATTGAATATACATGTGCGGCATATCCAGCCAGACATAACAGCAAAATGGCTTCGGCATGCAACTTAAAAATGCCAACGCCACAAAACGCTACACAAAGAAAAACTAAAATATCAAAACAAAAGTACCAAACTGAGAGCATACGTTACATAAAAAGGCTCCCGATTTTTGTTCGACCTAGCCAACGCAATTTAGCCACTACGAACACCAATTTTGTTTTAATTTTAAATGAAACCACAGTTCTCAGTCGTACCTCCTGACTGTACCGAAATCTTTGACCATCTTTGTTTGGCCCATCCAACATGTCCAACACAATTTTAATCACAACGAACACATACAACACCAAGTTCGTTTTTAAAGTGAAATGAAAATACAGTCTCCGGCCGTCCTGACTGCACACAAAAATGAAACTCTTCAAACTCGTGTTCGACCTATCGAACACAGTTTCAACCACAACAAACACAAACTGACAAAGTTCGTTTTTATGAATTTAAATAAAATACAGTCTACGGCCGTACCTCCTGACTGCACACAAAAAATGAAACTCTTCAAACTCGTGTTCCACCTATCGAACACAGTTTCAACCACAACGAACACAAACTGACAAAGTTCGTTTTTATAAATTTAAATAAAATACAGTCTCCGGCCGAACCTCCTGACTGCACACAAAAATGAAACTCTTCAAACTCGTGTTCGATCTATCGAACTCAGTTTGAACCACAACGAACACAAACTGACAAAATTCGTTTTTACGAACACAAACTGACAAAATTCGTTTTTTTTTTTTTTTTTTTTTTTTTAATTTAAATACAGTCTCCGGCCGAACCTCCTGACTGCACACAAAAATAAAACTCTACAAACTCGTGTTCGACCTATCGAACACAGTTTCAACCATAACGAACACAAACTGACAAAGTTCGTTTTTATAAATTTTAATAAAAATACAGTCTCCGGCCGTACCTCCTGACTGTACACCAAAATGAAACGCTTAAAATCCAAATAAGCGTAACACAAATGAACAAAATTCAAAATTCATAAACTTACATTTGCCCGGCCACGTGGCCACACAGGTATTTTATTAAAGTTGACAAGCTACGATCTGTACTGGTCAGTGGTTGCGACTAGACTGAATGGACAAACCACGTCACATCTCGCGAGATTCACTTGAGATATCGAATGGTTAAGCGTGTAAATGAAAATCAGCGCACTCGACCATCGATCATGGGTCGCTGGATACAGTTTTGTCAGATGATTATGTTTAATATGTTTTATGTTTAATATAATACGAGCCACGACGCAAGAAAACCGGTCTTCGGGGTTTCCGACCAGGTTCGACACAAACCGGCCTGTACAATCTCAGAAGCAGGCTAGATGCTTGAAATTTTGGCTATAAGTAGAAGAGGAATTGTACTATCCGAGTGGCGAAAACAAAGGCGCTGATCAGCTTCGCAGTTACTGCGAAGCTGATCTGCGCCTTTGTTTTCGCATAGGCAAAAATCCGGTTTTCTCACGATGCGGCTCATACATTAGGTCTGTTTTTCCTACTCGCATTTCGTTTAAATTATAGAAGCCGTTAATTTCATTTCAAAAGTGTCTCTCGTTTCTGTACCTTTCAACTAATATGCGAGCCCCGAAACCAAAGGCGCAGATTAGCTATGCAGTAACTGCACAGCTGATCAGCACCGTTGATTTTGTTACTCGTATAAGCTCGGCAAATAGGTCACTGTATGGGCGTTACCTTATGAATTTGTTATTGGGTATGGTCTACTTTTGACCTAGGTAAAAGCTTAAGGTATACAGTTGAAAGACTCAACTCACATGTTGTCCGTTAGAATGAAAATCCGAGTTTGTCTAGTTTACTGGATTGGACAAAATAGGTAGCTGATCTTTAACGGTAAAATACGTGATAGCGCTCTAAGCTGAAAGAATTCGACTTTTCTATTATCTCCCTACTTGAACAGATGGACTAGCCGACCACGCCCAGATATGAATATTAAAGTTGCCGCCCATACAGTGACCCATTTGCCGAACTATATATTACAATTTCTCTCCTACTTTAATCCAAAATTTAAAGATAACCCTGCTTCTGTGGCTGTACAATCTGGATTATGTCAGACCTGGTCAGAAACCCCGATTAACCCTTTAACCAATGATATGTTATTTGTGAATCTGAATAAAATATGTTTAAACTAAAACTAAACCCCGATTGTTGGTTTTCTCATGCAGAGGCTCATTCCAAAGCTTAAGTTCCTTCCACGAAACTGTAAAAGCTCGATCGGATAAGTCAACAAAACACCACGAATAAATAAATAAATAAATAAATAAAATTTGATAAATAAAATTCGATAAATAAAATTTGATAAATAAAATTTGATAAATAAAATTTGATAAATAAAATAATTATCAGGCGAATGAATAGAATAAATAAATAAATGATAATAATGAGGCTTTGGCGGGTTCGATCCTTGAGTCCCGCACATCACTGTCCACACGATAAAGCCGTCGGAAATGGATGGGTGTACGTAATATAAACTTACATCAGATTTCTGGAAATTCTATAGCAGTAAATGCATTTGTGTCTTTGTGTCACCAGTTTTATAAGCCTACTATAATCCGAAAGCACATGCTTGTAATCTTAAATTAAGAAATATGCATAAATTGGAAACGGCATTCGACTATCGCCGTAACTTTTTTCTTGACCTTTTTCTCTCTCTCTCTCTCTCATTATAATGTGTATGTG
This sequence comes from Rugalucina vietnamica, assembly GCA_964017185.1. NCBI lineage: Eukaryota > Metazoa > Mollusca > Bivalvia > Lucinida > Lucinidae > Rugalucina > Rugalucina vietnamica. Next base: position 11,973,562 of record OZ024871.1, on the reverse strand, counting down.
TAAATTCACAATAAAAGCGATCTGTTTCTTTGCTTCTGTCGATATTTACCTTCTGTCAGAAGTTGAAAAACAATAAAGCCAGTTCGTATGATTTGATTAGAAACGAGATGCTCAAAACAGCAATGCAATACATATGTAAACCTGTAACACAGGCTTTTAATGCTATTTTTAACTCTTGTAAGTTTCCAAAATCGTGGAAGGATGGAATTATTATTCCAGTGCATAAACAAGGAAATAAGTTAGATGTTAATAATTATCGAGGGATCACAATAAGTAGCTGTTTAGGCAAATTGTTCTGCCACATTATTAATGATAGAATCTGTAAAGAGCTTGAGAACAGGGATTTTATAAAAGATGAACAAGCAGGCTTTAGAAAAAATCACCGTACATCTGACCACATCTTTGTTCTGAAAACTATTGTAGACAAATATGTCTTAAATGCTAATAAGGGGGATAAATTATTTGCCTGTTTTATTGACTTTAAAAAGGCATTTGACACAGTATGGCATAAAGGTTTATTTCTTAAACTGCAGAAAGCTGGAATCCGTGGAAAAATATATCAAGTTATAAAATCAATGTATGATGGCTCACAGGCTAAAGTAAAATGTCGTCACTTGATGTCTGATCCCATTAATATTACAAAAGGTGTACATCAAGGTAATGTTCTAAGTCCCCTTTTATTTAATATTTTCATTAATGATTTAAATGATGATATAATAGATTTAAAAGCGCCAATTTTATGTGACACTAGAATAAGTCATCTGCTATATGCAGACGATTTACTTCTGTTATCAACATCAGAATCTGAGCTACAGCAAAATATTAATCAAGTTAATGAGTTCTGTAGTAGGTGGGGTTTATCAATTAATCCTGATAAATCAAAGATCATGATTTTCACTAAGAATGGTCAAGTCAAGAAAAATGGTTTCAAGTTTCTTGTCGGTGATAAACATTTAGAATGTGTAAATCAGTATAAATATCTAGGGGTAACTGTTTCATCAAGTGGCAAATTCGTTACTGCAGAAAAAACATTAAGTTTAAAAGCAAGTAGGGCCCTCTTTTCAATCAAACAAAGTGTATTTAACAATGATATAAGACCCTCTGCAGTTTTGAGCATCTTTGACTCTCTTGTCAAACCGATTGCCCTATACAATTCTGAAGTATGGATAGGATTTAAATCTTGTTACCAGAAAAAATCAATTGAAGAAATGTTTGAATTGACTTTCAAAGGGCAAAATGACTTTGATAAATTATATACAAGATTTCTGAAATTTGTTCTAGGTGTACACTCAAAAGCGTCAAATTTTGCAGTGTTCAGTGAATTGGGTCAGTATCCTTTGGTTATTTCAGCCATAGTGAGTAGCATAAATTTTTGGTTGCATGCTGTGCAATCTAAAGATAATTCTCTTGTCAATAAAGCATATAGAGAACATTATGATAATCATTTAAAGAGTCAGTGGTTGAATTTTGTAAAAAACATTCTTTGTGATTTAGGATTTTACCATGTTTGGGAAAACCAATGTACCTTTAATTCCTATTCATTATTGTTATGTATAAAAAATAAATTAAAAGAAAAATACCAAAACTTTTGGGCGTTGCGAATGAAATCAGATGATAAAATGTCTAAATTAAGAACATATAAACTTTTAAAGAAAACATTTGGAATAGAGAAGTACTTAGAATTAAATGAAAGAAAGCATAGAAAAGCCTTATGCGCTTTAAGAATTAGTTCACATAAACTAAATATTGAACGGGGTAGATATTTGAAAATTAAACCTAATGTGGAAGATAGACTGTGCAATACTTGTGATTTAATTGAGGATGAAATACATGCTCTTTGTAAATGTAAAAAGTTTGATACTTTAAGACAACAAATGTATCTTATAGTTAAAAGAAAATTAAATATATGCAAAACTGAGAATGAGATTTTTATAGATATGTTAACAAGCACAGATATTGATATTTTAAAAGCTGTTGGTTCATTTATTTATAACGCAGGAATTACATAGCATGGCTCTTAGAACTTCTTGATCATTGTCACTGTGTGTGTGTGTGTGTGTGTGTGTGTGTGTGTGTGTGTGTGTGTGTGTGTTTATTGTTTGCATTATGTATTTGCCTTTAACCCTTTATGGGTACAACTGAGCAATAAAATATATTCTATTCTATTCTATTCTATTCTATTCTATTCTACCTTGTGTTCGGACCGCACAACTACAGCCGACGCCATCTTGAAAACGACGTCATTGGCGCGACGTTATGGCATTTCGTCCTTCGCGACGCACGGACCTTTGAGCGCCACGGTTTTTATGGTTCTTTACCTTAATTCGATACATGCAAGGCTCTGTCAGAAGAACTTCCCTAATGTCTACAAACCATATGGAGTCACTGTTCAAAGTAAAAGTTGCTTAATATTTTTGCATAGTATATTTAAGGTACAGGTTTTTGCAAAAGTGATGGGCAGTGTTATTTAGAATTATAAATCTGAAAAACATGATGTACCAGTTATTAGTCCATAAATAGTTTCTACCCACTATTTTAGGTTGCAATAAGCATATTGTAGTATTTTCTTGATATTCTATGGCAAACAAGTTGTTTTCTGACAGAATAATTTTTCGAAAAAATCTGACCCCCTCCCCCTTTGGCACAGATTTATGCTGCAGGTATGTTACATCAAAAGGTTTCCGCCATGTTGTTGCATTAAACAAACCTTTTATTTTATGGAGAATGCAACATTTTTTCTATAAGATTAATAAAGAAGCTGCCAGAAACACTCAAACTTTGGGCGGAAAACGTATATTTTCTTCCGAGATCCTTTACGTCACTAAGCATTTTTACCAGTAAAAGGAACATATGATCTAGCCTGTAGTGTACTATCGTCACCGGCGTCATAATATCTATTCTGAGCATTTTCATCATAATGCATTCTGCATTTTGAATTGTAGACTGCCTTGGGATCAAACGGTAAAAGTAAGCACTGAGCAGGAAATGGTGCAATCAGATTTAAACATCTCACTCCAAAACCAGAGGCGAGAAAATGTAATTTGACAGTCCGGTACTAACACAAAGAGAACGTGTCGTAAACCGAGCACGCAGTTAATTACCTATAGTTGGCCACTTGGTTACCCGGGCTTAACTAAATACATGTATTTGAAAACGTATATGAGGTGCGAACAGCACAAAAAAACCAGCACCAGAACATAATCAATTAGAAACACGACAGACGTATCGCCTTTGAACGGTTTGTAGTATAAAATTATATTACTGGAGGGGCGTTAAACCAGTTAAATACACTCGCCATGGCATAAAAATCTTCGTCTAAACGAATGAGCTCTACTTCCAAAGTTTCTTCTTTTTCCCATCCATAAAATAATTGATCCTTAGTTCTACAAAAGTCTACATGGTTTTAGTCATGCCTTTTCTACAATTCTTGAGTTTCAAGCGCGATTTACTAAGAACGTGAAAATTCCCTGCAATCGGATACTTGAGGTCTGGCGGTAACGTCCCGGAAAGCAAAGCGGTGCATTTCTGAAATTAGCGTATCAATATATTACAGTGGCAAATTAAATACGTGTAAAACGTTGGGACCAGGCCCTTCCCCACATTGTATGTTTTATTGACAAATGAATGTGCTAATATAAGGAAACACGCCTTTCTCGGTTGTGTAATAATGTGATAATATATCTGTTGGTACATATATGGAATCAAGACTGTTGTTCTAACAGGTGACTTATTCCAACCTACTCATCGACATCAGTCAAAGATGGAGAGAGGCATTTGAAAATAAATAAAATAATAAAAATAAAAACGTTTTAAAATAACACAATGGATAATATTACAGCATTTACAGGAGAATTTCATACAAGTTCACTTTTAGAGTTTGGGAACATGGACAGTAAAACTGTCGTGGGGAAAGACGAGCCATACGCCTTGCCTACCTGGGTAACTGGAGTTCTTCTGGCTCTTCATAGTGTGTTCCTGTTGATTTCCATTGGTGGAAACACGCTCATCTGTATCTTGTTTGGACTAAAGAAACAACTGAGAACAGTTGCCAACTATTTTGTGATCAGTCTCGCATTCAGTGACATTATCATGGTCATACTCTGTGTTCCTTTCACAGTAATGACGAATTTGATATATTTTCACTGGATTTTCGGCGCATTTTGGTGTCCCGTAGTCGGATATCTTCAGCTCTCATCGGTCATCCAGCGATCCTTCGTACTAGTAGCAGCGGCCGCTGACCGCCACCACTCCATAGCGAGGCCGATGAAAAGACATCTGTCGAAGAAAGAGGCTCTAGCAATAATCAGTGCTATCTGGCTGATGTCCCTGGCTATTCCCTTGCCGGTTGCTTTATTCTCGAAACTGCAGACCATAGGATCGGAGGAGCTTTGTGTGGAACAATGGTCTACCACCTACGGCAGGGCAACATACGACATTGCGATGATGGTTATCACATATGTGGTGCCACTAGGTGTGATCTTTTTAACTTACGCCCACATTGTGTCAATTCTGGGCAAAAAGGCTCCAGGTGAAAACCTGGCGAAGAGAGATCAGCGCAGGCTCTGCACCAAGACCAAGGTATGTGTTTATCGAACATTATTATTGTTGTTGTTCTTGTTAAGTTCGGGTTTAAAGTCTCACCACCACCTTAAACCCTGCGGAAACGGTAACGGTATATTTTTCAATAAAAAAAAATGAATCTCCCAAAATTTCACCTTGGTCAAACTTTGTCTTTTCGCTAAAAATAAATATTCATATAATTCTTCACGTTTTCCTACTGCACGTTTCTCCTCTCTGGCAACACTGCTAATTGCTGTCATTATAATGTTTACAACTCTGTTGTGGCGTCGACTCGATTTCTAGTTAGGCATGTGAAAAGTTTGGTCTGAAAAAAAAAAAAAAAAAAAAAAAAAAAAAAAAAAAAAAAAACGGTCAGTAGATTAAATGGTAAGGGACACTGGCCAATTTGTTTTGGCGTTGGTGAACAACTGATCACACATTATATCCTACATGTGTTTTCTTAATTAATTTCAGACGATTAGGACGATGATCTACATGGTAATGGCCTACCTAGTCTGCTGGCTCCCTATCCACGTGATCACACTCATCGGCGACCTGGACCCAGCCATCTTCAACAACAAGACGGTCCACGTACTCTGGCTCTTCTTCCATTTCCTCGCCATGAGCAACTCCTCTAGTTGCCCTCTGCTATACTTCACAACCGACACGGTGTACCGACAGAATTTACTCGGCCTATTCAAAAAGGACACCAGGAGAGATGACAGTGACGAGCTCTCCGAGGGATTCCTTGGCAGTATGATAAGAAGATTCAGCGTGGCTAGCTTCGCCGACGCGCGTTTCACCTACAAGAGGCGCTTAACAGAAATTATAGACATTAATTTGCTCAATAGACTTAGCCCAGTGGAACAGCGGAGAGTGGGTACTCCAAGTCCAGTAGAACAGCGAAAGGCGTGTAGAATAAGCCCGGTAGGACAGCGGAGGAGGGCGAGTGTTGCGTATGTGTAGTCAGATGTAGTCAGCCAATTTGGGTTCCGACCAGGTCCGACACAAACCGGTCTGTACAGTCACAGGAGAAGACTAGAAGCTTGAAATTTCGAATTTAATAAGAAGAGGAATTGTACTACCCATGTAGCGAAAACAAAGGCGCTGATCAGCTTCGCGGTTACCGCGAAGCTGGTCTGCGCCTTTGTTTTCGCATATGCAGATTGTGAGTTTTCTTGAGCAGTGGCTCAGGTGTGAGACGCTCGCTTGTCAGGTAAACTGTGACGGCTAGTCTACGGTCATTTTGGCCTACTCAGCCGTTAATGAACAGCCCAACAGACGACAGAATGGAACAACTATTATTCAAGAAATAAAGATTGTCTGTCTCTTTACTTATGGACGAACGAACACAGCACCAACTGGAATCGAATTATACGGAAACAGATGAGCCGCGACGCGAGAAAACCGGTCTTCTGGGTTTCCGACCAAGTCCGACACAAACCGGCCTGTACAGTCTCAGAAGATGGTTAGAAGCTTGAAATTTCGGATTTAGGAAGAAGAGAAATTGTACTATCCGAGTAGCGAAAACAAAGGCGTGATCAGCTTCGCAGTTACTGCGAAGCTGATCTGCGCCTTTGTTTTCGCATTGGCAAAAAATCCGGTTTTCTCACGATGCGGCTCATTATTATTTCGCATGAAAGGTTCGTGAGTTGAATGACAGATGCTCGCCTGTTATAAAGGTCTAAAGGCAGGATGGTCGTTCGTCTCTCACTAATGAAACATACCGTCATTATTTCTTGAATTACGTTCATATATGTGTTGGTGAGTTCTTTGATGGCTGACTAGGCCAATTCTAGCTCTAAACTGCCGGTTGCAAGTAGAGCAAGTCAATGTCATGGAAACAGCTGGTGGCCCATTGGTCTTGGCTTTGTGTTCTAAATGAGGATATGGCTATTATAGACAATGACAGTACATGAATATTTAAGACTGTTTCGGGCTTTGACATTGGCAGGTCTTAGTCACTTTACGTAGTTTCAGGAAAGGTGTCCCAAAGACAATGTATGGAAAATGCTATTATTATCATAGTAGCAGGATAGTGCTACTAAACACCTTGGAAGATTGGACGGGCCCGGATATTTGAATGCTTATATATGTCATATAGGAGTACAGTCGCATGAAGAGAGTAGAACTTGTTTGAGAAAACATCATGTTTGCGTCTAGGGCGTAGGATATTTAAGATTTAAGGACTGATTATGGAAAATATATGATTATACAGAAGAATTACTAAATAATTATAATGTATGTAATGCGGTCTAGGCATTGCTATTGTAGACAATTCATACCCGAGACAAATGACATGGTATGCCTGTTGAGAATGCGTGAAAGGTGCACAGATTTTCAATGTAGTATGTAGAGTGATAGATAAATTAGAATGTTTTCATCTGTTTATAGAGCTAAAGACGTTGTTATAACTTGTTCCATTGGTGTAAATTGTAAAAACTCTATAGTATGAAAGTGAATACAAAAATGTTTTGATGATGTCCATTGTCGTTTATAAACGAAAAGTTTCGAAAATGCCATTTTCCTGCAGTCTGACGTTTCTGATATCAGTTTAATTTTATTGAAGTTTACAAATTTTCGTTTTTGAGCAACTAAAAGTATACGAATAATCTCACTTTTTTGAATTCTTGATATGCACTTTTCAATGTCTTTTGTCTCTTCGTATATAAATCCGGAAAAACAAAAGGATAAAAAAAAGTTAAATAGGAACCAGCACCATGAAATGAAGGAATTGGTCATGTTAATAAATAAATGCCTTGGTTATGAGTCACCAAAAAAATGTCTGCTCGTAACCCATCAGGAAAACATGGACATGATATAAATACCCCCACAAACCCCACTTTTATATATACTGGGCAAATAAAGTTAGGGATCAAACTTTTAACGCACAATTTCTAAAAGATGTCGAACTGCTGGTAAAATGAAACATTTCTATCATCAAGGTAATTTATTTTCTAAGCTTTGTACTCTTTAGGATCGAAGCAATAGTCTTTGCATTCAACAAAACCAGGTTTTAAGTCAGACTACCCTTAAAATGAAAGTGGTATGAAATTCCCATAGAGAATTGATTGTTTGTAAGTTTGTTCGTGCACAACTTTTAAAATGGCTCGACATTTCGAATCTTTTTAGCTGGTTGACAATCTTGTTGACTATCGTGCAAATTCGAAAAATTTCCATGAATTGGCAAAGTTGAATTTTTTGTGGAATCAGTTTTTATGGACTTTTTATCACTTTGGTTTTTTAATTAGGGTAGTGTGATTTAAATATCAGCTATGCTTAAGTCAGATGATGCACAATTTCGAAATTGGTGGCGTATAAAAGTGCGATAAAACCGCTATTCCACCATATAAATGAAAAAGTGACTAATTATCTATTGGCCCAAAAATGCATCCTTCAAAGTTTGATCCCTAACTTATTTTGACCAGTATAGTAAAGGGTATACCTATTTTTCTTATTTTTGCTCCAAAACATAGATTGTGGGTACTCGTTAAAACTGCCTCGCCGAGGCGGTTCTAACGTGTACCCACAATCTATGTTTTGAGCAAAAATAAGAAAAATATCAAAATTTTTCAGCTGAAAATTTTCAATTTTTTAAGGTCGAAAAATCTCTGTTTATTGCACGGGCATGTTTTCGTAATGGATTGTGGATACGCGTAATGCTATGTTGGATAAGTGTTTAAATTTACTTATCTATTGTTGTTTGATAGTGCCAAATTGTGACGTGAAAAAAGTAATAAATACTAGAACACAATTGTCGTTGCAGTTCTATTCCAAATTATCCATGCGAAATACCAGAAATGTCCCGAAACTGGCAACTGGATCGAGAAAATGGAGGAAACCCTTAGATTACTAGTAGAACATATACAAGCACAGGGCGTACGTTCCCGAAAGCGACACCTGGTACCGATGTTATAAAACCTTTTTCATGCTCAACTCAGCTGAGCATGAAATTTAAACTGTATATCAATACTGAAATACCTAAAATAAATTAAATTTCAGGTTAGACAACCAAAGCCTGTAATTCATATGTTAAAATGCCAACATTTATGAGCAGGATAGTTTTTTGCCTCAGATGAGCTGAGCATGAAAAAAGTTTTATAACCTCTGGTCCTGGTCATTTAGGTATTGTTGAGTTATCGGTCGTGGAGCATGGTGACACGTTTTTTCGCTCTGAAACATATTGAGGCGTTTTATCGAAATTTGGACTTTTTTACGTTGGAATTGTGTTCCTGAAACTGTCTCAATCTGTTCCAAACGGAATAAGTGACGGTAAATTCTACTGGCTTTTGTGTTTTGTGACTTATGAGTATGAGAATGCTTTCGAACCAGCAACGTGGAGGCTTTATGGGCGCCACGGGTGGACATTTGGGTGGCGGATATAGTGGGCGGTACCAAGTTTTGGCCGAGGAAACTGTCGACGGAGAAAAATGGGAGGTACAGCATGGCAAACGGCGTAGGCGATCCACTGGAGGTACTCGTTCTTTCCATTCTAACATGGCTGGTTTGGGTGAAGATTCAGTCCCAAGACTAACGGAGCGTGAATTCAAGGAATTGCCCATGGATGACAAGCTAGTTACGCTATTCAATATCATGACTAATACTGTCGGTACACGTTTGAATACGGTCGAGAACACTGTCAATGACATGTGTAGTGTTGTTGATACGCATGAGTCGAGAATTAGGCTTCTCGGATGCTGAGGCGCGCAGTCGCCGCAATAATCTAATCTTCCGTGGGATAGCTGAAACCCCTGGCGATGATGATTTGTGTGCGGGCCTAGTAAAGGAACTAATAAGAAAGGAGTTACACCTTGACATTAACCCATACATTCAAAGAGCCCATAGGTTAGGGAACCCCATCGCTCGGGGTCGAATAGGTAGGAGGTGGGCAGCCAATAGACCCACCCCTAGGCCAATTATTGTGTGTTTTCGGGATTATGAGGACGTTGAGTCAATTATTGGTAATGCATACAAACTGGCAAATTCAAACCTGGGCATAAGTCGTGACTATCCAAAGGAAATTGTTGATGCCCGTGCGGAGCTCTGGCCACTGTATAAATCGGAAAAGCAGAAATATGCCAAGGGTAAAGTTTTCATACGATTCCCGGCCCAACTTGTGGTGAATGGTCGAATCGCGGTTGATAAATTTCCTGACTGGCGAAGTGTCTTAAATGGTTCTCGAAATAAGTCATGTACGGAGGGTGCCCTGCCAAGTACTGATCGCGGGGCTATGAAACCAGGAACTTCGTCTTCACGGCTAAGAAGCAGTCGCGATGCGTCGCGAGATACTGCGAGATCCGAAACCGACGACGAGTCTCGTGACGTAGCGATGCAAATGGACAATGACCAACGTTCTCAGGCTTCAGGGCAGGGCTCTGAGCAGGCGGTTAGCGAGATGAATCAGCGCGGAACAATCGACATGCAAAATCAAACACCGTACGAGGCGGCGATGGATCGTTTGCTGGCTCAGTTCGAGAGCATTCAGGGAAGCCAGCACTCATCGACATCGAGGGAGAGATCGAGCAGTGTACCCCCTTCGCGTGACAAACTTAATGAACGTGTGCAGAAACCCGCGAACGCTAATGTACCATCAGACCCGGATGTAGCCAAGTGAGATGCCCGGGGAGGAGACTCTACTAGTAATTCATATTATTCAACCGTTCATGTGACTGACTGTGTAACAACGAATAGTTCTCGCTCTCGGAGCAATCAACCTACATGTGCTAGTAATAATGTCATTAATGATACTTCTTTGCCTAGGTTACAGCAACCGAATTATCAACATCTTAATTCAAACTATGATGCAACCATATCGAATGATCATACACAAAACTTACCACAGTCTCACTGTTTGTCCATCGGTTTTCTGAACGTATGTGGCCTTAGAAGAAGGCTTGAGTATCCAGAATTTACTGATTTTTTGTTAAAATACGATATCATTTGTTTTGCTGAAACCAAGCTTGACTATACAGACGTTATTTCTTGTGAAGGTTATACTTTTTTCAATAAACCCAGAAAAGAAAGATATTTACGAAAATCAGGTGGGATAGGGTTCCTGGTTCGTAATGACTTATGTAGGCACGTGTCTTTTATTGACCCAGATAATGAATACGTAGCATGGCTAAAGATTCGTAAAACTTTTCAACACCAAAACGTTGGTTCAGTCTATATCCCTCCTCAACGATCTCAGTTTTTCACTACCGATGAATACGAGGGTTTCGAACGAGAAGTAACGTCTGTATGTGGTTCTTATGATTCTGTATACCTAATGGGTGATTTCAACGCGCAAACTGGAACTTTAGAAGACTTTACCTCACCCGATGATTTTTTGTCGAATATTCTTAATTTTGATGAATCTACGACTGAATTTTATGACCAAAAGTGTGCGTTGGAAAGGCTTGGTGTTCAACTTAGGCGTATCTCAAAAGACTCAAAGAAAAATAATAGCGGATTCTGTTTGGTAGATTTGTGCAAAAATCATAACCTCACGATTTTGAACGGTCGATTTGGTCAGGACAGATACATTGGTAATTTGACGTTTCGAAATTCTTCGGTCATTGATTACGCCCTTGTGTCCTTAAGATGTTTTGATACACTGTCTGAATTTAAAATAATTGAGCTGGACAGACTGTTCTCGGACGGCCACTGCTTTTTACATCTTGAACTTAAACTCGATTTACCCAATGACCCATCAAAATCCGAAAGCAAAAGAAAAGTAAACAAACCCTATCTGAACCCATCAGAATATGAAAATTTCGTAAGCAGTATTGATCCCAGCAAAATTGAATCGATTTTATCTTCCATTCATACCTGCTCCAAACAATGATAGCATAAATGATATCGTATCTCAAATTTCCTCACTTTTCAAGTTAACCGCATCTACTGTAGAAAATTCCAGGAATAAACTTGTACCCAAATCAAAAAGTAATAAACCATGGTATGGATTTCATTGCAAAAACGCGAGAAAACATTATCATTTAGCTAAAAAGATGTATAGGCGGTATCCCTCTGATTATTCTCGAGAAAACCTGCTATCAGCGAGCAAATCTTACAAGAAAGTTATGAACAAATATATCAATAAGCATATCAAACAGCAACACAATAAACTCAGGCGAATGCAAAATTCTGATCCCAAGGCCTATTGGAAATATTTGAATAGTCTTAAAGGCAGGAGAGTGACTGATTCACCCCCCTTAGATGACTTTTACCGTCATTTTTCTAATATATATACTTCTGACCAATCACAGGATGATTTTGATATTGGAAATATAAATTTCAATAACGAAAATGATATCCTCAATCGCCCATTTACAGCTGAAGAAATAGGAAAATGCATTGCTAAACTAAAGAACGCCAAATCTTGCGGGTTTGACGAAATCATAAATGAGTATATAAAAGTATCAAAGGCACAAATGCTTCCAATATACGTAGGCCTTTTTAATTTGATTTTGAATACTGGAATCATACCCGAAATCTGGTCACAAGGTAAAATTATGCCTATCTACAAAAATAATGGTGATTCGACTAACCCTGACAACTATCGGCCAATTTCCATTCTTAGTTGCCTAGGAAAATTATTTACAGCGCTACTCAGTGAGAGATTAAGTACATTTATCGAAGAGAATGCAATTTTGAAAGAAAATCAAGCAGGTTTTCGTAAACACTACTCCACCACTGATCATATTTTTGCCTTATATTCCTTGATAGAAATTCTTAAGCACGAAAAAAAGAAATTATTTTGTTCTTTCATTGATCTGTCAAAGGCATTCGACTCGGTATGGCGAATCGGCCTGTGGCGTAAACTGCTTAATAATTCAATTGATGGAAAATTCCTCAAGGTTATTTATAATATGTATTTAAATATAAAGGCATGCGTTTCTGTTGATGGGGCTAATTCTGCTTTTTTCTTATGTAATACTGGCGTACGACAGGGTGATAACCTCTCGCCAGTTCTTTTTGCATTATTCATGAATGACCTTGAAGACAAATTATTAATAGACAATGTTGATGGCATTAGAGTTGATTTATCCGCTGACGATCAAAGTATGTATTTTTTTTTTAAAATATTTGTTCTGCTATACGCGGATGATACGGTTATCTTAGCTGATAACGCGGAGGCATTTCAAAAAAGTCTTGATTCATTTGACAGCTATTGTACGGAATGGAAGTTAAAAATCAATCAAAACAAATCAAAGGTAATTGTCTTCGGTGCTCAAAATACTGATGAATTTAGATTCAAGATAGGCGATACTACATTAGAAATTGTGGACTCCTATAAGTATTTGGGAACATATTTCTCGAAATCGCGAAGTTTTTTAAATGCGCGCAAACACGTTGTAGCACAAGCCAAAAAAGCAATGCATCTTTTGAACATGAGAATACACAACTTAAACCTTCCTATCGATCTTCAACTCAAGTTGTTTGATAATACTATTCTGCCTATTTTAACATACTCCTGTGAAATTTGGGGGTTCGAAAATTGTGAAATGCTTGAAGTAGTTCATAACCAATTTCTTAGGTCTACATTAAAATTGCGTAAGAGTACGCCACTATACATGTTATATGGAGAACTAGGCCGTCTACCGATATTACATACGATTAAATATAGAATGATAAATTACTGGTACAGGATTTTAACAGGCAAGCAATCAAAACTCTCATATATGTTTTATCATAAATTGAACTCTACTCCAGGACTTAATTCGAAATGGATTCAGAAAATTAAGCAAATATTAGAAGAATGTGGCAGACCCGACATTTGGGACCGCCAATCCCCTAATAGCGCTACCTGTGTCATCGTTAAAAGGTCTTTGAGAGACCAATTTATACAGGAATGGTCTGCAAAGTTACAAGAGTCCTCGAAGGGCATGAACTATAGTTTATACAAAGAAAACATCGACATCGAAAATTATTTAATGGTGCTTCCTAAATCGATATATACTACTTTTGCTAAGTTTCGAACAGGCAACCATAGATTCCCATGTGAGGTGGGACGGTATAATGATACAGAAATAGCGGAAAGAAAATGCACAATATGCGACAGCGGAGACGTTGGCGATGAGATGCATTATCTTCTTTTCAAATGATAGATCATTGTATCTTTCAAGGTATTACTATGCGCGACCGAATATCCTCAAGTTCAAAGAAATCATGTCTACACGCAATATGCGAAGATTAAAACGACTTTGTATTTTCATAGCAATTATTTTAAAAACAGTTAGGTAATTTGTCTACACTTACCTGATATAATTTTTCTTAACGGCACTGGAATTAATACCTGTGACTGACAAAGAATCTGTATTTATTCCGGTTTTTCACAGAATAAGAACACGAGTTGCTCATATTAACAAATGCACGTGCTCATTCGACTGACATAGTTTACTGACACGACCTAATTGCTTGGACGAATTAGAAATTTACTCAACCTACTTACATGTATTAATAGCCTTTCCAATACACACGATAATATGTGTGTGTCCATGACATGAAAAAACCTGTCTCGGAGAATGACGCGGCGTGATGCAAGGCACAAACCTACTGATTTGTATGCTTTTGTTTACATAGAAATGTATCACTTTATTTATGTAATATGTACCGAGTCCGCAGATGCTATGACTTAGCATTTCTTTATTGGGATACCCAATAGACAGGTTTTTCCATGACACGGCCCACAACTTCGCATTTATTTTATTCATGTACGCATTCTCTTTAAATCTAACTTTCATACTTAAAAAGAATTTAATGACGTGCTTCAAGACATCCTCCCCAACTCAGTCCGTCTCTCTCTCTCTCTCTCTCTCTCTCTCTCTCTCTCTCTCTCTCTCTCTCTCTCTCTCTCTCTCTCTCTGTAATGGTATGATTCATGCTCCACTACCAGTATACGATTCTATATGTTGTTTTGCGCTTGTATGTCATGTAATTTGACCAAAGCTTCAAAATAAAAGTTATTGTCTGTCTGTCTGTCTGTCATAATGGCTCAATGTCCTTAATTACTGATACGGCTAGCAATTAAAACATTCTATTATCAACCGGTTTCCATGTCTGACGCAGGCATACCCAGAGATTCCATCATTTCTCATTCTTTCTAGTCAAATCGTGTTACATGAGGTAAATCACATGGTCATCATTTGAACATGTTATGATAGACTAGCCCACAATATGCATACCAGAAGACCAATGGCCCTGCTATCGCTCACCTGAGATTTGGTCTTTGATAAATGACCTTTGGCAAAGTTTTACAATCGATATGTAAATGACCTTTGGCCGAGGTCAAGAAATGACATTGACCTTGAATACTCACATAACTTCATTAGCTCAATATTTTGTCTAAATAGGTCAGGTCAGTTTAACTGCTACTGTAACATGTAATCAGTACTACCTGTTGTCATGCGGTGCAGATGGGGCTCGTTAGCCTTGGAAGGCAACTCATCTAGGAGTTAAGCTAGTTCTCTACACAAAAATCTAGCTGGGCAGGGGGAACTCATTAGTCTTGGTTGACAGCCCTCCTAGGAGTTTACAGGTCTCTAAACAAAACCTAAGAAAGGGTAGATGGAGCTCTTCAGCTGTGGCCAGCAATTCATCTAGGAGAAGGAAACTCCAAAATCAAACCTGTGTGTCTGGATATGCCTAGTCCAGATATGCAAAGACTGTTTCGGTAGATGGAGCGGAAGAAATCATCTGATTCAACGGTTCAGAAAGCGATACAGCAACATGTTGTGGAACATGCAGAGCGTGACAAGGCACTAAAGATGTTACGGTCATCCACTGCATCCAAACCCAACTCCAGACGTCTTGACCTGTGTCTTGCCTCTGGGCGCAGCTGGGCGAGGACTAGAGAGTGAGGTTGACGTTGCGCACCTCTTCCTCACTATAATCCAATTGCATAGCGCATGTCATCTTATTTCTCAACACACAAGCACTTGCATACACAACAATTTCATCACACTTGCACCCACATACCTACAAAGTCCTGTGGCGATGGGCGAGTGGCGAAGCAGCAGGTGTAGGACACACTGGGAGCTGTAGTTGCAGACCTGCACACAGGCGGCTCAGTTCTAATGGTCGCTTTCTGTGAGGAGAAGCAGTAAGCAGAATTCGGCAGTCGGCTGAGTGACTGAGCAGACCTATTTAGGACCGCACTGCTCACCCCCGTAGCATGGGGAAGGGGCTAGAAAAGGTGCCCTAAACAATTGCCTGCTTCAAACCCCCTGGCTGGTTAACCGCGATCAGCGGGGATCCCCTTAAGCGGTCGAAATACAAAGAAAAAAGCTAGAGTAATCCCCTTACGGATTGGTGCATGGAATGTGCGCACTTTAATGGATAGTGCTGGGTCAGATAGACCACAGCGTAGAACGGCCCTTGTGGGCAGAGAACTTGGGAGGTATGATATACAGATAGCTGCATTGAGTGAGACTCGGTTCGCAGATGTTGGGGAGATCAAAGAAGTTGGTGCTGGATACACCTTCTTCTGGAGTGGACGCAAAAGTGAAGAGAGGCGTGAAGCAGGAGTTGGCTTTGCCATCAAAACAGAACTTGTTGGTAAGCTGTCAGGATTGCCAAAAGGCATTAATGACCGTCTAATGACATTGAGACTTCCTCTGTCAGGCAATAAACATGCAGCTATTGTCAGTGCTTATGCACCCACAATGACCAATCCAGATGAGGTCAAGGACAAGTTCTATGATGACCTAGACAATGTTATTTCTGCAACACCCCGCACAGACAAGCTTATCCTTCTTGGCGACTTTAATGCCAGAGTGGGTACAGACCACCAGACCTGGGAAGGAGTTATAGGTCCAGAAGGGGTTGGAAAGTGCAACAGCAATGGTCTCTTGCTTCTCAGGAAGTGTGCTGAACATGATCTTGTAATCACCAACACAGTCTTCCGTCTACCTAATAGGAACAAAACATCCTGGATGCATCCCCGTTCCAAACACTGGCATCTCATAGACTATGTCATAGTGCGGAGAACAGACAGGCAGGATGTTAAAGTGACAAAGACTATGTGTGGTGCAGACTGCTGGACAGATCATAGACTGGTTGTCAGCAAACTCAACCTAAGAATACAGCCTGCGAGGCGACCTCAAGGCAAGAAAGCTCCTAAGAGACTGGATGTCTCAAAGCTGAATAAAGACAGCATGAGACAAGATTTCTTAACAGACATTTGCAACCAACTGGATGCAATGAATCTCAGTTCAGAGGACCCCGAAGAAAACTGGACAGTTTTCCATAAAACAGTTCTTTCTTCAGCTGCAAGCACCTTAGGCCATCCATCTCGCAAACATCAAGACTGGTTTGATGAGAATGATGATGAAATTCAGAGGCTTCTTGAAGAAAAGCACCGTTTGCTCAAGGCACATCAAGATGATACTAGCTCAGTATCAAAGAAAGCAGCCTACAGCAACATTTGTAAGACAGTCCAGACCAAGCTTAGGGACATGCAAGATTCCTGGCTGAGGAAGAAAACAGAAGAAATTCAGTCTTTTGCGGATAGAAAGGACATGAAGAAATTTCATGATGCACTGAAAACCATTTATGGTCCAAAGAGTTCTGGAGCCACCACATTGCTCAGTGCAGATGGAAACACTCTTCTCACAGATAAAGAAGCTATCTTGGAAAGGTGGGCAGAACACTTCAATAGTGTGCTTAATCGACCATCAAGCATCAATCAGGATGCAATCGACAGACTTCCACAGATAGAGTGCAATGTTCTGTTAGATGAATTTCCTACCGTTACGGAAACAAGAAAAGCAGTTCAACAACTATCATCTGGCAAAGCCCCAGGTGCAGATGCAATTCCTGCCGAAGTTTACAAGGCTGGGGGGCTACCCATGGCAGAGAAACTGACAGAGTTGTTTCACTGTATGTGGAGGAAGGAGGCTATCCCACAAGAATTTAAGGATGCATCCATAATCCACCTATACAAGCGGAAAGGAAATCCTCAAGTCTGTGACAATCACAGAGGCATCTCCCTCCTATCAATTGCTGGGAAGATACTTGCAAAAATTCTGTTAAATCGTCTGAATGCTCATCTTGATCAGACGGGACTTATCCCAGAAAGTCAATGTGGATTCAGAAAAGACAGAGGGACAATAGACATGATCTTCACAGCAAGACAGCTTCAGGAGAAATGCCAAGAACAGAATGTAGATCTATACATGACGTTTGTTGACCTCACCAAAGCTTTTGACACTGTTAGTCGTGATGGACTCTGGAAAATCATGGCCAAGTTTGGCTGTCCACCCAGATTCATAGCTATGGTGCGGCAGTTTCATGATGGCATGCAGGCACGTGTGCAAAATGATGGAGAGTTCTCTGAACCATTTGAAGTAACAAATGGGGTCAAACAAGGCTGTGTTCTGGCACCAACACTGTTCAGCATGATGTTTTCTGCCATGCTTATGGATGCTTTTCAGGACAGTGACACTGGTTTTCCAATCAGGTACCGTTTTGATGGCAACATATTCAACCTCAGAAGGTTGCAAGCCAAAACTAAGGTCCAGACTGATGTGCTAGATGAGCTCCTCTATGCAGATGATATGGATAAGAATGCCAACACAGAGGCAAAAATGCAAAGAGCCATGGATCAAGTCTCACAGTCATGTGATAACTATGATCTCACAATCAGCACAAAAAAGACAGAGGTTGTACACCAACCAGCCCCCGGAAAACCATATAATGAACCAACCATCACTGTGAATGGGCAAAAACTGAAAGTTGTTGACAAGTTCACCTACCTGGGAAGCACTCTCTCCAGAGCAGTGCATATTGATGATGAGATCACTGCCAGAATTGCAAAAGCTAGTGTGGCTTTCGGAAGACTCCGTGCAAATGTCTGGGAGCGAAATGGAATCAAGCTTGACACCAAGCTGAAAGTCTACAAGGCTGTGGTACTGCCAACCCTCTTGTATGCATGTGAGACCTGGACAGTATACCAACGCCATGCAAAGAGACTTAACCATTTCCACTTAAGCTGTTTGAGAAAGTTGTTAAAAATCAAGTGGCAGGACAAGATTCCAGACACAGAGGTCCTGAGGAAAGCAGGGATGCAAAGCATGCATACAGTCTTAAAGCTAGCACAGCTAAGATGGACTGGCCATGTTATAAGAATGCCTGATGCGCGACTTCCAAAGAAAGTTTTCTATGGAGAACTACAGGAGGGAAAGCGCTCTCAAGGTGGCCAGAAGAAACGCTACAAAGACACCCTCAAAGCCTCTCTGAAGGATTTCGAAATACCAATGGGGTCCTGGGAACAGACTGCACAGGAGCGATCAAAGTGGCGAGGTCTCATCAACAAAGGAGCAGCTCTCTATGAAAAGAAGAGAATCTGTGAAGCTGAAAGAAAGCGAAGAGAGCGCAAAGGCAAAACAAATGTGCCACCAGCAGACTCTATGACATTGACTTGCTCTACTTGCAACCGACAGTTTAGAGCCAGAATTGGCCTAGTCAGCCATCAAAGAACTCACCAACACACATCAGCACTATTCAAGAAATAATGATGGTCTTTCTCATTAGTGAGAGACGAACTATCATTTTGTCTAAATATTCTGACTTTCAAGTCAGAGGCTACAAAACTTCCTGAAAAATCCACTGTTTTCACTTTTTTTTTTCATTGAAAAGCCTATGTGACCAGAATTGACCTTGCAGTAAAATAGGTCAGGGTCATCCCAAGGTCGTGATTTATACAAACTATGATGGGCCAGAGTCACTAATGCTACATACCGAGTTTCGTTGAAATCTGTCCACCGATTCCAGAGAAGAAGATATTTAAAGGTTTTACCATATCTGGGCATGGCGGCTATCATGGTCATGTGGCCTGGAATATTTCTATAAATTTTTGTTCCCTCTTTCTAAGGATACTTCATATAAAATTTGGCTTTTTTACTGAGAAAATTATGTTTTACATTTAATATGTATATGACCTTTGGCAAAGGACAAGAAATTACCTTGACCTTGAGTAGTCGCATAACTTCATTAGCTCAATATTTTGTCTAAATCTACCAACTTTCAGGTCACAGGCTACAAAACATTTTCTTTTCCACTGAAAAACCTATGTGACCAGAATTGGACTTGCAGTAAAATAAGTCAAGGTCATCCCAAGGTAATGATTTACACAAACCCTAATGGGCCACCAGAGTCCCTCATGCTACATACCAAGTTTCGTTGAAATCGGCCCACCGATTCTGGGGAAGAAAAAATATGTTTTTTACGTTAAGGTTTTTACCATATATGGGCATGGCGGCCATCTTGGTCATGTGACCTGGACCATTTATATAAATGTTAGTTTCCCCTTCCTCGGGACGCTCCATGTGAAGTTTGGCTTCTGACTTGGTCATTGACGACAACGACTACGACGACGGAGCATGGGTACCTAGTGAGTCTAACGGCTCACGTGAGCTTAAAAGTATAGGCAACCCCACAATTATCTAGGATGGGGTCGCTATCATTTGCATATAGTGATTTGCAGCCACACTGATACAGGAAGTCGCCTGCTTCGTCCAATGACCATCTTTGCCAAAATTTATATATTTTACTATTTTTTTTTATTCTATTTTCATTTTTCTTTATATAAAAGCTCAAACATGAACATTGCCGTTGCAAGATGAATCTGGTACACTACAGTTTGCATTTGCTATGTGCCGTGTGAATTCTTTCAACTTGTGATCTTTCCGGAAAAAAATGCTACATTTTCTGAAAAAAAAAAAAAAAAAAAAAAAAAAAAAAAAAAAAAAAAATTCTTGTATGAATATTTTTCAAGTGCGTAACTACAAGGCACTATAATAAGCATCCCCACCTTTAATTAAAATTGTAATTGTGTTCTGCCGCAAGAAATAGTCTGAACAAATAAAATTAATTTTAAAAAAGCGCCAAAGGCCTCAGAACTTTAATATGTAGATATAAATTTAAAACAGCGTTTCGTCATTACATGCCACAGCAGTGCGGAATTTCAAGAGCCAAGAAGTTCAAAAGGATAGTATCGTCTGCAAGTATGTACCATATATTTTTCTCCGTTACAATAAGATTCGTGAACCCGTTGAACGGTCTCAAATACTCGACGATGGACCGATTTGCATTTACGTACACATCCTCATCTAATCACGGGAAAAACGTCAAAAAGTGAATACTTAATTGTGTCTTCCCTTCTCTAAGTCTTTATGCACATGGAAAGTCTTTATGTACATGGAACTGTAAGCATTTAAACACATGTAAACCTTTATGCAGATGGAACTTTACACAAATCTTATGCACATGGCAAACTGATATTCTGTATATAATTCTGTATACAATTTTATCTTCACAAGACCTTATAGCATCTATGTATGCATATTCGGAAAGCTTCAGAATAGGAAGCCTTCTTCATTCTTAAGGAAAGAAAATTTCATAAGAATATACAAAACAATAAAGGTTAAAAATATCAATAGACATAAAATAATTCTACGTACATGGCGCTGTAAGTCGTTATGCACATGGAACAGTAAAACTTTATGCACATGGAACGGTTAGTCTCTATGTATGTGTAACTGTGAGCCTTTGTGTACATGGGCCTGTTAAGTCTTTAAGCATATGGAACTGTTTCTCCTTAGGCACATAGAACGGTACGTCTTTATGCACATGGAACCGTAGGTCTTTATGCACACGGTACTATACGTCTTTGTGCAGAATGAACTGTCTTTATGCAAATGGACCTGTAAGTATTTATGCACGTATAACTGTAAGTCTGTATGCACGTATAGCTGTAAGTCTTTATGATCATGGAACGATAAGTCTTTATTCACACTGAACCGAACGTTATTAAGCACCTGAAATTTGTCTTTGTGTCCATGGAACTGTAAGTCTTTATGCTCATGGAATTGATGCCTTTATGCACATGGAACTGTAACGGATAATAGAAATAAAACTAATATCCTTTAAGAGCAGTGAACATATTAATGAGAAAGGGGATGGGACATACCGCGGTTTCGGCTACTTAAACCTCTTCAGTGACCCTTTAGATTTAGCAACATGAAGCCAAAGTGAATTACTGTAATTTTTGCATCTGCAATGGAACTGCACATAGAACTGTAAGTACACGAAACAACAAGTCTTTATGCACAATGAAATGTAAGTATTCAAGCACATAAAACTGATAATGAAATGTAATTCTTCATGCACATAGAACTGGTAAGTCTTTCTGCACATGGGACTGTAAGTCTTTATGCACATGGAAAATTAGTCTTTATGCACATGAAGTTTTTTAGTCAATGTACACGGTACTATTAAGTCTTTATGCACATAGAACTGTACATTTTATGCACACGGAACAGTTAGTCTTTGTGGATATGGAACTCTAAGTACTTAAGCACATGGAACTGCAAGTCTTAATGCAAATGGAACTGTTATTCTTAAAGCACATGGAAATGCAAGTCTTTATGCAGATACAAGGAACTGTTAAGTCTTTATTCGCCGTTATGCATATGAATGTTTAAATCTTTATGCACATGGAACTTTTAAGTCTTTAAGCACATGTAACTGTAATTTTTCATACACATGGAACTGTAGGACTTCATGCACATAGAATCGTTCAGTCTTTAAGCACATAAAACTGTCAGTCTTTAACCACATGGAACTGTCTTTCTGCATATGGAACGGTAAGACTTTATGTTTACTGCTCTTAAAGAATCTCAGTTTTATTTTTATTCGCTATTACTGCAGCTGCTGTTGTGCCGTGTGGCGGCCCTATAAGGTCCTCCCCGTACATCATCCGTAGTGCAGATTATATTTTCATTTTGGTCCTTTGAGATCAGCGAGGGTATTCTAATAAATCAGAAAATCTTTATCGGTTTAGATTCGTTTTCTAACCAACGTTTAATACATTTGTCTCCATTTGGATTATACTTCGTCTTTCTATCGACTACACTGAAGAAAGTTGCAAAATTACTGTAATTCTGTTTGGCTGCATGTTGCCAGTTCTATAGGGTCACTGAAGAGGATTAAGTAGCCGAAACCGCGGTAATGGCCCATCCCATTCCTCATTAATATGTTCACTGTCAGATTTTTTTATTTTTATGCACATGGAACTGTAAGTCTTTATGGACATGGAACTGTAAGTCGTTATGTATATGAAACTGTATTAGTCTTTATGGACATGGAACTGTAACTCTTTATGAACACTTCTATGACGGTATCATGGTATGGTACCCGACATTCTATAGTCGTTTCAAATAATGTCCAAGGTTGTATTTCAATAAGCCGATTATACATGCTATACTTTTCCGAT
Source organism: Rugalucina vietnamica (assembly GCA_964017185.1). Classification (NCBI taxonomy): domain Eukaryota; kingdom Metazoa; phylum Mollusca; class Bivalvia; order Lucinida; family Lucinidae; genus Rugalucina; species Rugalucina vietnamica. Next base: position 11,950,746 of record OZ024871.1, on the reverse strand, counting down.
ACTATACATTACATATTGTATAGCTTTTCTGTCAATACTGTTTGTACACGTAATTGAACGTTGTGTCAAGCCGGTTTAGTTTGTTTGAAATTGAAATTTTGAGGGATAATATGGAGGTATTATATTTGTAATTATCTTCTTTTTTCTTACACAAAATTACTAAAAAAATCGACGTCAAAACCAACTTTGTACTTATTATTTATTGGTTAAATTATTATAATATTTCATACATGAGGTCATATTGTACATTCATATACAAGAACTTTTTGTAAGATATTTCAGGGCTGCAAACTAATGTGGAAATGTTTTGATGACCAAAACAGCACCACACCAAAACCTGAATGAAAGAAAATACTACCGTATTATGGGTTAACAAACAAACAAACAAACAAATGAATAAATAAATAAATAAATAAATAAATAAATAAATAAATAAATAAATAAATAAATAAATAAACAAACAAACAAATAAATAAATAAAAAATAAATAAATAAATAGATTGGGAGAGAAAAAAAAAAGAAAGAAAACTTAAAGAATGGTGACCAAATCGAATGTAAAAAAAATCTTCATTTATTTTTCTTGCTCATTTGAAATTCACTCTATAAACCAAACATTTTTAGAGCTCCCCATTTGCTATATTATGTTCTGACTTCTAGGGTTCACGAAAACATCGCACGATGGAGGATGCATACCGAGGTGATTATCTTGAGGCCATGTCAAAAGGTGTAGAGGGAATGTGGCTGAAACAACGTTACACTGACGTCGTTCTGAAAGTTGGCGGGAAAGCTTATAACTGTCACAGAGTTCTGCTCGGTTCCTTGTCTAACTACTTCAAAGAACTGTTTATGCAAGAGACTGATAAAATAGTTGAAGTGAAAGATATTGATAATGAAACATTTGAAGCAGTGTTGCAGTATATCTATGCCGGTAGGAATGAACAAGTGAAGTCCAACTGTCGCGCTGTGCTGAAAGCGGCTGTAAGGTTTGATATCCCGTGTCTTCAATATCAGTGTGAAAGCATTTTGAAGACCCGGCTATCACCCGACACGTGCATCAGCATATGGCGGCTTGCTGCCCGTCATGGTTGTAGCAGTCTGGCAAAGAAGAGTTTAAATTACGTCTTGGAACTGTTTCCAGTGGTAATGAAGTCATCTGCATTTGGCAAAATGAATGTGGATGAATTGATAACAATCATAAATAATGATGATCTGAACACCGAGTCGGAAGAGGCGGTTTGTAATGCCGTAATGGGCTGGATTGAAGTGGAACCGGACAACAGGCTCAAGTTCCTTGAGCGGTTATTCGCCTATATCCGTTTCCCATTGATCGACGCCTCCTTCATCGAAACTCTGACGAAAAATCCACTGGTGTCCAAGTCTGAGAAGGTCATGCAACTGTTGAAAGAGGTGAAAACGTTTCAGAGCACTGGGGTTACAGCTGGCATGGTTAATCCACGACAGTTTCATCATCGCACAGAGGAGATGCTGTGTGCAATCGGTAAGCGCAGTCGTCATCCCAATCCAGAGGCGACGGAGATCAAGTGTTTCAGCTTCAACAGACCAGGTGAGCATGTCCTTGCGTCACTTCCGGTAGAGCCAGGTGCGTGTTTCGCTGTTTGCTCTTACAACAATGATGTCTATATCTCGGGTGGTTATCTGGGTCTGACAAGCATCCACAGGTTTGTGACGTCAGAGAATCGATGGCAGACGATCGGTGAATTGAAGAAAGGACGATGGGGTCACTCGATGGAGTCAGCGAAAGGCGCCCTGTATGTGTTTGGTGGAAGTAAGAAAGTACCCAAAACGCTGAAAAGCGTTGAAAAGATCCATCCCGTAACCGGGTCGTCCGAAAAAGTCTGCAAACTTGCAGTTCCGGTGTCGTTCATGGCAACTGCTGTAATAGGAGAGAAAGTCTACATCTTTGGCGGGAAACAAGAAGATCGTAGCCTGTGCCAGAAAATACAATGTTTCGATCCTGCAACCAATTCCTGCACCATCGTCGGTGACATGCCGATGGTGACGTCATCTGCAAGCAGAGTGGCTGTCTTAGACAACACCGCCTATGTGTTCTATGGCCAAGGCCAGGTAATGGAATACAAAGAAGGTGCTGATCCCATAATAGTCGCAAGTATTCCACAGTTCGATCAGTTTGGCGTCGTAGCTCACAATGGCCAAGTTATCATCGATGGAATCGCTAGCAACCAGACAACAACTTTGGTGTTCGATCCCAAAACGCATGATGTGACACCGTTTAACAGAACCATCAAGGTTGCTTTGTGTAACTTTACTTGCATGAATGTTGTGATGAGCAAGAAAATTGTGCAAATGGCCTTGCAGTAAATGATTAGAGGGTAATATACATTAAGGGTTGTTTTAAAGTGTACTTTTTATATATTTATATAAGTATTTCAAGAGCATTATTTACACAACGGATCAGTTGCTGTACAAAAAGTATCGAGTCCGAGTTTCTTCATTTGGAGGAGAAGAAGTTAGTTCATTTTTGTTTTAGATATACATGGGCAGTTGTGTTTAATAAGTCTTTTGAAATATGACTACATGCAAAATATGGGAAGGTATAGTGGAATTGTGAGATGCAAATAGCTTATTATGTTTTTCCTTTCCTATTTAACAATGTTCAAACAAGAGGGTCGAAATAAAATGAGAATGGTTCATACATAGTTTTACCTTCATTTCCACAAATGCATAATCACTGAAAAGGTAATAAGGTCGATAGTACGGCCGCCATCTTGAATGCTATCTTGAATTCTCAAAAGTTAGGTAGATACGCAACGCTGCAGTCTAGGATGTGCTGATTACGAAGCAGTGCGTTTATGTATAAACTCATACCATTGACTTGAGAGTTAAATGCTACATTTTATAGTTTTGACGATATCTCATTGATTCGCTGCTCAGTTGGTAGTTATCAGTGGAATCTCTGTCACAGCTTGGGGACAAAGATTGACATTGCGATATTCAAAAACCAATGTAAGAAAACAAAATTTTTACCCGGGCGATTCGATGATAACCAGCCTGCGAACTCTGATTAAAATAAGACCTAAATCTACACGTTAACATCGGGTTTCATAAGATTGGCAATCTGTGCAGCTAGAAGCTGGAAGTCTTTGACATTTAGGCCTGCAAATATCGTAGTAATCGCATTACATGTATTTGAATGGTGAATGCAACAGAAGCGCGGATCGACATTGCCGTTATATATACACAAAGCAGATTTAAAAAACGATAGAGTTCCAGATGAAACAAGAGATTTGTGATCAGTTCATTATCCAGTGAAACAGCTTTAAGAAATTTTATCTTAAGCGAACATGCCTATATCATACCGATCTTTTTGAGTGAATCATCAAAAGTAAAAGATGGCAGAACTCCAAGCACGTAAGCAGCATTCAAACACAGGCAGAGAGTAAGTTGAACTTCAACTTACTCACTGCTTGTGTTTGAGTGCTGCTTACGTCCACATAAACAGTTGATGTCTCAACAATGTTTGCAAGGTGAACAAAGCCTTGAACACTTGAACTGACCAAAAGATGTCGTTTACATTGATAAGAACCTGTATCCAAAATATGGGACATTCAAATAATGTGATTTCACACTATTTTTTTAGTAATAAGATATGAGCCTGTGCGTGAGAAAACCAACAGCTTGGTTTTCCGATCAGGTCCAACACAAACCTGGCTGTAAAGTCACAGAAGATGGTTAGAGGCTGGAAATTTTGGATTTAGAAAGTAGAGGAATTGTACTATCTGTGTAGCGAAAACAAAAGCTCTGATCTGCGCCTTTGCTTTCGCCTATGCAGATTGTTGTTTTTCCCATGCGGCAGCTCATATTTTTAATGGCACAGGTGGTTATAACCAAAACAAAATGCAAAATGTCATGGTCTGAACATGGTCTTGTAGATAGTCACAATCACTGAATCTTGATCAGATTACTAAATAACAGAAAGTCATACCAAGAAACATCTAGTCCCCACTTTGTTGAGGACACCTCAAAGATAAGAATTGTGTTTAGAAAACACTTAGACCCCAACATATGCTTTTCCATGCAGCATCTCAGAAAATAATCAAAAATTACAATTTTGTAAGGGTAAAGATTTTGGAAAAATAACCACCATGCTCTATCAGATGACTAAAAAATAGGTTTCACACTCCTAACTACTGAGTATACCACATCTGAGCCCTGTTGGTTTTATTACATAGAGGCAATCTCTCACATCTCTATTTATTCTGAATATTTTTATTTCTGTATAGGAGTCTTATAATCTTGCTTTGGACATCACTGAAAGGTTGCCTCAGTTATAACATGGTTTTATAGCCAGAAATGTTGGGAAGCCATGATTAAGAAGATTTCTTTTGAATCCTTGACTTATTGTTTGTTTTTTAAATGGTTGATTCAAGGAAACAAGAGATAAAACTATATGTTGGAATGTTTATTTTTGTCCATTTTTATATAAACATTTAAATATAATAGCTCACAAACAGAAAGATCTGTGTGAAAATATTTACCGCATAACAATTGAATATTTACAACAATATACATAAATAGATCTTTGCTTTCACAAGAAAACAATTAACATGAGGAATGGCAATATCTTAACAATCATTTATAGCACACAGCTCATAAAAACAAGTCTTCAAAATTATATTGTTTGCTTGTTTTGCAGTTTCACAACCCAGTAAACATTTTTAGTCATGTAAAGACGGAGCCACAGCTTTAAAGCCTGGCCTTGAGGTTATAAAACTTTTTTCAAGCTCAGCTCAGCTGAGTCTAAAATTTATCCTGGTCATAAATGTTAAAATGCCAACAATTGTTGGCATTTTAACATTTATGAGCAGGATAAATTACTAGTTTTTGTATTTTGAACCTGAATTTTCCACAATTTTTGAAATTTTCAACATTTATGAGCAGTTGAATTTTCATGCTCAGCTGAGCTGAGCTTGAAAAAAGTTTTATAACCTCGGGGCCTGGATTGTGCGGAACCTCTGGAAAATGTCACCAGGAAAACATGTCTGTGCAATGTATACCCCTATAAACCCCACTTTTATATAGCAAAACTGGGGTATGCAGGGGTATACCTATTTTTCTTATTTTTGCTCCAAAACATAGATTGTGGATACCGCCGAGGCCGTTCTAACAATCTTGTTTTGAAAATGAAATTTTCAATTTTTTTTTACAGCAAAAAAAAAAATCTCTGTATGGGCAAGTTTTCGTAATTACTCCTTGCAGCATCTTGAGATATTTAATGTATGAATTTGGATAAAATACAGAATATTCTCTCAGTTCAACATTAAATAAGGCATTATCAGAGCCCTGTTGAAGCATGTCAAATCACTATGCACAATATTTCTGAAAAAAGAAAAAAATCATACAGTTTAGAAATGCTTATTAAAACTTAATTTGTGCAAAATATTCACCATGTTTTATCTTGCAATTTCAAGGTATTGTCTATCATTGCCCTACAAAAAGCTTTTAAAATTTTATGACAATTTCGAGAAATTCAAAACCGATAAAGATTTCATGAAATTCAAGAACAATCAGACAAAAAGGGAAACAAAGGTCAGATAAATATTTCAGAACTAACAATACGTACAAACAAAAGTTAAAGTATAAGCACTTATCTGTCATCTATTCTTTAATTTAAAGTAACCTAAAGGAGCATTTGCTGCAATAAAAATGGTATTCAATGAGTCCATTTAAAAGAAGAAAAAAAAACAAAAACAAACAAAAAAAAAAAAAAAAAAAAAAACAAAAAAACATTGGCTATCTAGAGACAACCAAACCAACGCAAATGGAAAAATACAGATATGGATGAAATCAATATCAGACTGTAGAATTCAAATACCTGTCGAGCCACAACTTTCCACGGAACATTTTGTAGAAAAATGTTGCCACACAAGTACTTTTCGCCTATTGTCGTATTTTGATTTCTTCTCAGATATGTTGTCTCTGGATGACCAGCATGTATCTTAGCACTTCCGGTAATTGCCATTTAGTGATTGCATTCAGATTCTCCAAACAATTCTAACAAAATAACTAGCAACATGACAACTAGCCACATGACAAAATATAATTAATATATTCATAATAAAACAATTTGTGCATTATAAACTTCAAAACAAAATATTAACAGTCATATTGTTTAAAAGAAGAACACATTTTCTTGCATGCATAAATCATTTATACAGAATGCATATGTTGGACTGTTATCATAAGAGAATCAGACAAACAAGTGTTAAAAATTTTACATTAAACAACTTGTCATCTTGCAAAATAAGGGGACCCTTTTTAAGACTGATTGTTCAAGAAAAGATTTCAATCTCAAATAGCACTATTATTCACAATATAATATACTGAACAAAAAAAAAAGAAAGAACTGCAACAATTGGTCACCAAGGATTTTTGAGTTTAAGGATGTTCGCTGCCAATGAAAAAGTATTCAAACTTTTTTTCTAACCCCTCTTTTTTGATTCCAAAATACAACACAAGACATTTGATAACAAAATATATATAGGGTAGTGTGCATTTTTTCAAGCTACAGGCCTCTGAATGAGACCTCTGAGCACCATGTTTTAAAATAAGTAAAATTAATTTATTTTTTAATTCTTTGAAACATACCTGTCTTGAACAAAGATATTCTTAGAATGCTTTCAAAAGTCATAGTATTTACGTATCGCAGACTATTTTGGACCAAAAGCAAAGAAAAGTTTGCAACTTGAAGTGGATGACAAAATTTTACGATTCCTTTTCCAACCCTACCCCCATACTTGAAAAGTCGGAAAAAAGCAATATTTTGAAATGTGCCCAACCTATATTTGTTGATTCAAACTTTTTCTTGTATTTTCACACAACATAGAACTTAGTAATATTGTTCGAATAAAAGAAAGAAATATATAGGGTAGTGTGCATATAAGAGAGAACCAACAACTTGAAAATCGCCATTTTCAGCCTTTTTTCGGCTGTTTTATTTCTTAAAGCCCATTTCATAAAACCACCTAAAATTTTATAACAAGCACACCAAAGACCCAAAGACTGACTTAGAAGACCATATACACATATACTGCAGCTAAAATAAACATCAAACTAGTGCAATTAATTTGAAGATCTGTAATATTCAAGTTTAATCTACCCTACCCCCTAAATTTTACTGACAACTAAAGTTTTCTTAAATGTTGCAGAAAATGGGGTGAAAAAATGAAGTTTCTTAGATTGACAATTTTCATGGCTCATTCAATGCATATCGTCAATATGTATCCAAATATAAAATATTAGGAAAATGTCTGCAACCGTTTACGAGATATTCAACAAAAGAAAAACCGGAAGTTCCGAAATGTCAAATGTTGGCAGCGAACATCCTTAAGGGTAAAACGTAAAAGGTAAAACAATTACTGCACAGCTGATCTGTGCCTTTCTTTTCACATTATGCAAAAATCTGGCTTTCATACGATGCAGCTCAAAATTCGAAATCAACAAAGCTCCTTGCATCATCATATATGCCACACCTTTTGAAATGGTTTCTCTCAGGTAAGAAAAAACAATATTCCAGAATGTTTGTTAAGCAGTGAAGAGATAATAGAATAAACACTTATTTGCGTCAATCATATTCTAGAAAGCTCAAGTGTTAAAACATTAAAACAGAAACAAGCTTTTTCTTCTGCTTGATGTTGCTGAGTTTGTTTTTTATCGATTTCGGGATTGGAATTTTGTATGAAAAAAGTCAAATGGCAAGAATGCTTATTTCGAAATTAAGTAAATGCTAAACTTTGAAAATAAAAAAAGTAATGATAAGATGAGTTTCAAATTACAGAGATAATCATTTATCATAGAGATATTTGAGCCGCACCATGGGAAAACCAACAATCTGCATAGGCGAAAACAAAGACGCAGATCAGCTTCACGGTAACCGCGAAGCTGATCAGCGCCTTTGTTTTCGCTACTTGGATAGTACAGTTCCTCTTCTTTCTAAATCCGAAATTTCAAGCTTCTAGCCTGCTTCTGTGCTTGTGCAGCTCGGTTTGTGTCAGACCTGGTCGGAAACCACATTGTTGGTTTTCCCACGAGGCGGCTCATTTTTCTCAAACATGCTGATTGCAGTAACTCTCTGGTGTCACAATATGATGATTTCAAGTGATCATATGAAACTAGAGGACCATTGGTTCAGTAAACGCTCACCTGAGATCTGGGATATATACAAATAAATTTGTTTGACTATTATGGTCATGGAAGACCTATAAAATAGGTCAAGGTCATCACAGGGTCATAATTTATGTATACATACATTGTAGTATTCTAGTCCACAATGCTACATGCCAAGTTTTGTTGAAATTGGTCTACCGGTTCCGGAGGAGAAGATTTTTGAAGGGTTTTTACAATTTTGGACATGGCGGCCATCTTGGTCATGTGAGTTGGATTATTTACGTATACATTGGTTCCCCCTTCCTATAGACAGTTCATATCAAATTTGGCTTTGATTGGCCAAGCGGTTTCAGAGAAGATCTTTGAATATTATGGTGATATAAATGTATATTGCCCCGGGGTGGGGTCAGGCAAGCCCCTGAGGTCCAGTTTTTTTCAGAATCATAAATCTTCAGTCCGTTTGCCCATTTACTTCAAGTTTTTCTCTTCAAATGACATTTTGACAATTTTCCCCATTCAAACGCATGGGCGACCTATGTTGACCTTGCCGTAAAATAGGTCAAGGTCATCACAGGGTCATGATTTATATCAACTTTGTAGAGCTCCTCTCCCTGATGCTTCATGCCAAGTTTCAAAATCATAGGCCTTCTGATTCTGGAGAAGATTTTTAAAGGTTTTTGCTACTTATAGCCATGGCGGCCATCTTGGTCATGTGATGTGGACCATTTATACAAACTTTCGTTCCCCTTTCCCAAGGATGCTCCACATGAAGTTTGGCTGTGACTAGCTAAGCATTTTCAGAGAAAAAGACATGTGAATATTATGGTAATATACATGTATACATGTATATTGCCCCGGGGTGGGGGCAGACCAGAGCCTAGGGTCCAATTTTTTTCAGAATCATAAATCTTCAGTCCATTTGCCCATTTCCCTTCAAATTACATTTTGACAATTTTCCATATTCAAATGCATGTCAAAGTCATCCAAAGATCATGAGAGCTCCTCTTGCTGATGCTACATGCCAAGTTTCATAGGCCTTCTGGTTCTGGAGAAGATTTTTAAAGGTTTTTGCTATTTATAGCCATGGTGGCCATCTTGGTCATGTGACCTGGACCATTTATATAAACTTTCATTCCCCCTTCCTTAGGATGCTCATGAAGTTTGGCTTTGATTAGCCAAGCGGTTTCAGAGGAGAAGATCTTTGAAATTGTGGACAACGGATGGACGCCAGGGCATGGCCACCCTGTAAGCTCACCTTGTGAGCCTTCGGCTCAAGTGAGCTAAAAATAAAGGATGAAAGGTATTTCTACTTAACCAGTTATCCAGAGACAACCAATACAAATGAGAACAACACATGCAGATATAATCAATAAGTGACAAGATGAAGTAAATATATGTCTGGGAACAACATGTCTGTGGTAAGTTGTTCCCACACAGTTACACCTCAACTTCTTTATTTCCGTGTTCGCTATCCAATCTGTGTTATTTATGCATCGCTGTAGTAAAAGCTAGCTCATACAGCAAAGTTGTATATGTGTCTGATATACCTGTGGCACCCCAGCCACTACACTATATAGTGGCTGGGGTCCATGAAGGGTCCATGTTATATCCAAAACCGTGCTGTAACGAACCATGTTATAAAGAGGTCCGGGTGTATTTTCATCATATAACCTAATATTGATTTCACCAGCATTGGCTGTTCTGTTATGCAGGTTGTATCTAGATAACCAATACTTGTATGATCATGGTTTGAGACAGTATGTTAGAACACATAGAATCTAGCGCCAAGATGCATATCATAATTATCCTAAATTTTCAGATAACAGGTCTGTACAAAACAGTCAATTTATGCAGGACCTGGTCTCCCAAATTTCTAAACCTCAAATTTATTTGAATTTGGTTACTTCAGTATCTTTGAGCAGTTTATATATCATGTCCGTTGAGTTGAGCATGATATAAGTTTTATAACCTCAAGGCCAGACCAGTATACTGATGTACAGTAAAATTCCTTTATTCTTTCCAAAGCTCTGATAATTAAAATGAAAATAAATAACAACTTAGTACCAAAATAATGACAAACCAATTTCAGGGTATCCAAAATAAGGGCAATTTATGATATGTTTAAGAGTTGATGAGGATGGCGCATCTCCAGGTCCCAAGGTTATAAAACTTTTTTCATGCTCAGCTCTGAGACCAAAATTTATCCTGCTGATAAATTTTAAAATGCCAACAATTGTTGGCATTTTAACATTTATCAGCAGGATAAATAACTGACTTTGAAGGTCTATACCAAAATCTCTATTAATTTGGGCTACGGCAGTGTTAATTTATGAGGAACTTAAATCTCATGCTCAGCTGAGTTGAGCACGAAAGAAGTTTCATAACCTCGGGACCTGAGCAAGAAAGAGAAATAGAAATCATGTCAAAACATGATGTACAGATAACAAAAGTGCAGAAATCATACCATTATAGAGTGATCAATGATTTCCTAATGTGCAAAAGATGGTTAATGTTTCACAGAAGTGTACATAACTTGAGTGCATGCTTACAGATTTTATATAAGACAGTTTTGAAGTAGGTGTAAATAAAATAGACAAACTGGCAAAGCTTGATTAAAAAATACTGTGTTACCTTCTTACATAAGCAGATTATTTAACTACTATACAGGGGCACATCAAATAATCTCAATTGCTATAAAATCTGTGCAGTGCTTCAAGTTTTGACCAAATTCTTGAATTCTCTGACATTATTTGATTTGTTTGCAGTTTCAGAAAGTCACGTGCTACTAAGACTTGTTATAGTTTGTGTTTATTTTCAAGACATTTAATCCAACCCTCACAACCATTTGAGCCTGTGCATGAGAAAACCAACAATTTGGGTTCTGACCAGGTCCGACACAAACCGGCCTGTACAGTCACAGGAGAAAGCTAGAAGCCTTACATTTCTGATATAAGTAGAGGGGGAAATGTACTATCCATGTAGCGAAAACAGGTGCTGTATAATCAGCTGCAAAGTTACTGCACAGCTGATCTGCAACTTTGTTTTCGCATAAGCAAATTGTTGGTTTTCTTGTGTGATGGCTCATTTCTCCATGTCTGCTATGTAAACGCACATGCAACTCAAGTTTTTAATGCATATCCAGTAAAGCAATGTGACATCCATCTACAAAAGAGCCTGACAGTGAGGAACCATGTCTGACATATGCCAAAAAGGCTTAAATCAACCTTAACCCATATTTGACGAATGGATTCTCCCATCATTATCAATTGGATGAGTCCACTTTTGATTTTTAGGAGTGATTTTTATCTTTTTTTTATCTGATTTTTCCATGAAATTTCTCTATGCAAACAGAATAGCCCCAGATGGGATGCCGCGTTCTGCGGCTTCACATCTGGGGCTATGCTGACTGCCTATGTCCCACAAAATGACCACCAGGCTTATATGAGTTAATGTAATAAGGGCAATCTGGAGTTCACTATTATCTCTATCATCCTGAACCAGTGTTAATATCTTTGGACTGATATGTTTGTGTGTTGTACCGGGCCTTACACCCCCTTTCACTCGAGTTTGTGTTTCAGCATTTAGGTCAATCAAGTTTTTTCACTCGAGTTTACCGTTTCAGCATTTAGATCAATCAAGTTTTTGTATAAATCAGGTAACTTCTTATTCTATTTTAGAACTGAAACAGTGTCCCAGTTGCCAGGTGTTCTTAAAATCTATTCAGCATTTATCTTGTAATTGTTTGGTTAAAGCACATTTTTATTTCAAAATTCTTTGCACAACATATACAATGCATATTAAGAACACACATTTGAAACAGGATAGGGACAGAAGCAGAATTTTATCAATTTTAGCAGTTACCTATCAGTATCTACATGGCCATAATTCCACAAGGTAAGTTAAAGATTTCACTTGAGTTTGCCATTTTAAAGGTCATTTAGTTTGAAACTGTCACGCAGATCAGCAGATCAATCAATCCAGATGTCTTTGTGGACAACATGAAAAGAAACCCAGATCTTCAGAACACTTTGTCTTCTTGTGTAATGCAAATGCTGAAACGGCAGACTCAAGTGAAAGGGGGTGTAAGCTTGAAAACCTTTCTCAGTCACACATTATTTGTATCCCCACAGTGTGTAACCATTTACCAATGATAAACAAGACTAGTGTATTGGTAGTCTGACAAGATTTTCTCTATACTTGTAAAGGATCTGACACAATGGAGCAGATAAGCTTCACATTTGATGATACAACTGGGAACTAATGTTAACTATTTTTCTATGGGTGTTAAGAGATGTTTTGCATGGCTTTGAGACAATTCAACTAAATACGAACATACTTTTTTTTTTGAGAACACAAGACAAACTATACACATAGCTTATCCTCAAATATGCACCTTATCTGTCATTTTTGGACCAGACTTACACAGTATTCTCAATTTGTAATTTAAACCATATAACATTATCATATAAGTTCATCCCTCCATAAAAAAAACATGTTGTAGATATTCACTATAAGCATACAGATTATGCTTGTACTAAATATCAACAACATTTTCTTAAATAAAATATATATTGTATTATTACTGTCACCCAATACCAATGTTGCAGCCATTTTCCTGACCATAATCCAAAATGATCATTTTTCCCTAATTAAGAAAATCTCATGATAAAGCAAACTCATGCTCATCTTTCCCTCATACAGAAAAAACCATGATCACTTTTCCCTTGTTAAGAAAACACTCATGACCACTTTCCCTAATCAAGGAAACTCATGATCACATTTTCCTTACAAAGAAACTGATCACTTTGACCTTTTATAAAATGGATAATTTTGCACCTTATCAAAATAAGGTGCAAAATCGGGTTAAATACAAACATGTATCACTCAGCACTTTATAAAAATGATCACTTTGCTCATACAAAGAATCTGATCACTTTGCCCTTCACACAGAAATGATCACTTTGCCCTGATACAGAATCTGATCACATTGTCCCTATAGGCACTATACAGTTATACCATTGTTGAGGGGAGAGTTTATAGGTGACTTCGTAGTAGGTGATGAAGGTGAGACTTGGTCTGTCCCTTTGAGACCATCAACTATTGGTCGTATCAGGTCCCACACTCTGCTTAACTGAAACACACAAAAAAAAGTGAAAATTAATAAGAGGAGTTGGCATAGCCATAGAGTCCCTGATTCCATAGCTCATGCTCCTGGGTTTGAAATATTTCCTATTTCCCATTTCTTTGCTTACATACCAAGGAAGAGTTGGTTGATTAAATAGGACTGAAAATATTTACTGGGATGTTAAACCATAACACAAGTAACCATCCAAAAACAGAATACTAGGCTTACGAATTAACATGAGAACATTGTTTTCACCATTTTTTTAAAGTCAGCATACTGGTAAAAATTGAATGTTTGAAACACTTATTAAAGTTAAAATGGATGCATCCAAATGGTATAGACAGGAGCAAACTAGAATTTGTTTTCTATGTGAAAACTGATGTCTCCCCCCTTTCTACATGTATGTCCAATATACGCAAGCAAGAGTTATAGTTCTTGTGCATCACATATCCTGTCATTCTATTTTATAAGTGTACCAAGTTTCATTGAAATATCTCTAACGGTTTTCAAGTTATACAGCGGGCACAAAATTATGTGGAAAATAATCAAAGGGAAATAACTCCATATACAATAATAATGATTCTTGTGCAAGACACATCGTCCACATCTTCTTATCATGCTTTATAATTGTACCATGTTTCATTGAAAAATCTCTAATGGTTTTTTGAGTTAAACAGAAGACACAAAATTGTATGAAAACAAGTAGCCCAAGGGCAACGATCGCTCACCTGAGAGTCAACAAGTATAGTCACTGGACAAAGTGTTTTTCTTTCTCCATATATGGGTATGACAGTCATCTTGGTCAAGTTTCAGGCCTATGGCTGCAATGGTTTCCATAGGATCATTGGTCCTGTAAATGCTTACCCGAGACCTAGTTGTCACTTTTTCCCATGTTTCCATGTTTGCCTATGTTTCCAAAATCGACCTTTACCTACATTAATCACATACCTTCATCTACTCTATCAGTTATTTGCATCTATCACTTTTCAGTTCTCAGGCTGCAATAGTTTTCAAAAAATAACATTTTAAAAGCAGATGGGCTCCTGGGGTCCATTTTTTTCAGAATCATTAAATTTCAGTCTTACTGCCCATTTCCTGCAAGACATTCACTTAAAATGACATTTTAAAAGTTTTTCCCATTTAAATGCATTGACGACCTATGTTGACCTTGCCATAAAATAGGTCAAGGTCACCACAGGGTCATGTTTTTTATATATACATTGTAGTACTTGAGTCATCCATACTTCATGCAAAGTTTCGTTGAAATATTCACTGGTTCTGGAGAAGAAGATATTTTAATGGTCTTTACCATATATGGGCATGGCGGCCATCTTGGTCATGTGACCTGGATTATTTATATATACATTGGTTCCCAGTTCCTATAGATGCTTCATATAAAATTTGGCTTTGATTGGTCAAGTAGTTTCAGAGAAAAAAATCTTTGAAAAGTGTGTATGGACGACAAACCGGCCAAGGTCAAGAGATGACCTTGACCTAAAAAATATGCAATCTAGAGTTACGGTTCTTGTGTTCTGCACGTCGTCTAATGTTGGTTAGTAATCCTATGAAGTTTCATCATGATATCTTAAACGGCTTTCGAGTTATAGAGCGGACATGACTTGAATGTAAATTCTGCTATTTTCCATCAAAGGGCAATAACTCAAAAAATATACAATCCAGAGTTACGGTTCTTGTGTTGTGCATGTCGTCTCATGTTGGTTAACAATCCTATGAGGTTTCATCAAGATATATTAAACAGATTTTGAGTTACAGAGCGGACACGACTAGAACGCAAATTCTGCTATTTTCCATCAAAGGCCAATAACTCAAAAAATATACAATCCAGAGTTACGGTTCTTGTGTTCTGCACATCGTCTGATGTTGGTTAATAATCCTATGAAGTTTCATCATGATATCTTAAACAATTTTCGAGTTACAGAGCGGACACGACTAGAGTGCAAATTCTGCTTTTTTCCATTTCAAAGGGCCATAACTCGAAAAATATGCAATCCAGAGTTACGGTTCTTGTGTTCTGCACGTCGTCTCATGTTGGTTAATATTCCTGTGAAGTTTCATCGTGATATCTTAAACGGTTTTCGAGTTGCAGAGCGGACATGATTTGTGACAGACAGACGGACAGACGACCAGGGCAAAAACAATATGTCTCCGACCCCTTCGGGGGTAGACATAAAAATAAACAAACATGTAATTAAAACTTACCTCAGAGTGTGATTTTGATTGCACTTCAGCCATTGAAGACATAATATCACATAAAATCTCTAGATTAGCATGTACAAGCTGTGTTTCCATTTGTAAACAATGAAGACTGTAGTAATTTCTGTTCTCCATGTTCGCGATCTGACTCTCTTGCTGGAATATCAAACAAAGTAGGAGCTAGGATACAAGAACACCAGTCTTCCGGGTTTCTGACCAGGTCTGACATAAACTGGCCTGTACAGTCTTAAGCCAAGGCTAGAAGCTTAAAAATTCAGATTTAAGAAGAGGCATTGTACTATCTGTGAATCAAAAACAAGGTGCTGATCAGCTGCGCACTGCAAGTCTGAAATTTCAAGCTTCTGGGCTTCTTTTGTGATTGTTAAGCCTAGATTTTGTAGGAAACCTGGTCAGAAACCTCTGGACAGATTTTCTTATCGCACAACTCAGTTAAAAGAATGTGGGATGAAATGCTTTCAGACTTTACCATGAACTAGAAAATGTGTTTATGAAACACTATGCCCCCAACTGGTAAGTCACTTTCAAGATGTAAAAATGTCCAAAAAATGACTAAGTTCAAATTGTTAAAAAAAGTGACAAAAATTAATCTGAGGAGTATATCCCAACCACATGCATATCTTCAAAGCATGGTCACAATGTCTGCAAAGTTTCAAAAGTATCGGTATTAAATTGTAGGAGTTGCGCACACAAGGTACCCTCTATCCATTCACTAAAACGCCCGAATAAATGACTAAGTTCAAATTGTGAAAAAAATGACAAAAAATAATCCAAGGATTACATCGAAACCGCATGCATATCTTCAGACCATGCCCATAACACATGTAAAGTTTTAAATGAATTGGCATGAAACTGCAGGAGGAGTTGCACACACAAGGTAACCACTGCCCATTCATTTTTATTGTGAAAATGCCCGAAAAATGGCTAAGTTCAAATTGCGAAAAAGTGACAAAAATTAATCTGAGGATTATATCCAAACCACATGCATATCTTCAAAGCATGGTCACAACATCTGTAAAGTTTCAAGAGAATCGGAATAAAACTGTAGGAGGAGTTGCGCACACAAGGTACCCACTATCTATTCACTTTATCAAGAATTAAAAAGGGAAATAACTCTCACAGAATGGACCCCTAGCCCCTTGAATTTACCTGAAAGAAAAAATATGGGTCCTCTTAATTTTCATATACAAACTACATACCAAATTTCAAGATCCTAGCTCTAACGGTTCCTGACCGAGTGCTCACGCATCACAGACAGACAGACAGACTGACTGACCGACTGACTGACTGCATGGACAGACCCAAACCAATATGCCCCCTCAACTTCTTCCGAAGTTGGGGGCATAAAGACTGAAAGCTCTTTGAGGAACAAGAAGCTTCAATTTTGTTACCAATTAAAAAACATCTGAATGCTTGTCAGCTTCTTCAAAAATGTTTTAAGATGAACTAAAAATGTTTTGAGATTTGATATCTTATCTATAGATTGATATCTATGTTGAAATGGGCAACATTTCATCTCACAAGTGCAAATTATGGCAAAAACTGGACTTGAAGGATGAAATTCTTTTTTTGTGTGAAACTTTAGGTACTGTGTTTTCTCTGAAAAAAAAAAAGTATGGAAAAGGACTTTGTTGTAATGTCATGAACTAGTCTTGTCCATTTTTTCATGAAGGAATGTTAATTTGTTGCCTATTACCAAGGAGTGTGTTTATGTCAACTCTTCTGAAAAGACACTCCTACAAAAGTATGGTCCTGTAAATGCTCACCTGAGAATACTTGCCTATGCAATATTACAGCGATTTTTTTTTCAGCTGTAAAAACTGAAAATTTCTTTGGAAGAAATCTGTTATATACCTAATACTTTTGAACAAAACTTTGTTCTTACCCATTAGAACCGTTCTAACGAGTACTCACAATAAAAAAAAAAAAAAAGAAAAAAAGTTTGAGGGTGAGGGCTATATGAAACATATGACCCAGATTTAACAAACAAGGTTTTTTTTTCTCCCTATCCACGGAGGCTCCACATAAAATCTAGCTTTTTCAAATAAGACTTTTAAAAATGGAGGAAATACAATGGGTGGATAGATGATGGAGCATGGGTATACTATCACCTAGTGAGCCTTATGGCTCAGTTGAGCTCGGAAAAGCAAGATGTTTTGATCTCTTAAGATCTGCGTCACTTTCACCCAAACACTTTAGCAGTTTGTGAAGAGTTGATAGGGAAATAATGGAGATAATGAGTAGGCTTGATCGTCTTAGAGAATAAAGACGTCAGGGACCAGAAACTTTATAATAAACAGGCTTGATAGTCTTTGAGGACGCACACTCAGATGTCAGGGTATTGCAATTAATAAGTAGGCTTGATAGTCTGAGCCTACATGTGAGAAAACCTGCCTTCAGAGTTTCTGCCCCGGTCTGACACAAACTGGCCCTACAGTAACAGAAGATGGCTAGGGGCTGGGAATTTTGGATTTAAAAGGAAGAGGAATTGTACTATCCATGTAGCAAAAACAACGATGCTGATCAGCTGTGCAGTTACTGCACAGCTGATCTGCAGCTTTGTTTTCGCATAGGCAAAATCCGGTTTTCTCATGATGCAGATAAAGTAGGATTGATAGTCTTTGAGGAGAGATTTACTGATGTCAAGGACCTGTAATACCCTTGCAACTTTTGTAGGATTGAAGCATATTACATAAGTTATGAAATTTTATAGAAGATAACTGATGATATTTTCAAGGTCTTGGATATTGATGTCCCACCAACAGTTAAGGTCATATGGAGACAGAACCTCAGTTTATCGTCTCATAGGACATGACTGGAGAAGCCCGGGATCAAACCTGAGACCCCTGGGTTATGAGGCCAGTAACATAACCACTGCGCCACGGAGGCTTGTAGTGGATGTCTTGGATAGAATCTTATTGCTGTTGTGCTTTCAACAATGAGTTCTATAAAATATTTATGAAGCAGAACCCGCCACACACTTTTATATAAGATATACTTAATTGTATACAGAAGTACATAACAAACTACATGTATTATAAAAATTAGGCATAAAAATAGGGTATGATCATTGATGTGGATTTCGTCTTTGCTTGATTCAATCATATTAGCTGTGTCATACAAAACCAACAATCTGCATATGTGAAAACAAATATAATATAATATCCTATGATCTTTTCTCAAGTAAGAGTTATCACCAAAAAACCTCCATTCATACAACACAGATGATGTTTAAAGGATCTTATAAGGACATGTAAACTCAGACACACTGCGCTCCACTTGAACATCAAGCAAACTTGATCTGACATCTATACTGAGCTACAAGAACAACAACAAAATGACACCCGTATTATGCTTTTAGGTAAGTTTTACTTACTTGTAAAATTTTCTGTTCAAGCTGCTCAACTGTTCCTGCCTGGAATGACAATAAGCCATATAATGAGAAAATCAGCATTATCATATGACGTCGCTGTTTTCCAGTGGATAACGTCATGTCATAAAAATCGTATGACCACACGTGTATTAACACTTTTGCGGGAATATGTAACGTCATTGACGACGTCTGTAACAACAATGTAAATTTTCATTGAAAGTATGTCCACTTTGAAGGCAATAAAATCTCTATTTAAAAAGTCATATGATAAAACGAATCTTACACTCGTGGTCATTTCATATGAAATTTATCAAACTCGCCAAAGGCTCGTTTAATAAATTTCATATGAAATGACCACGAGTGTAAGATCCTCTATTTATCACACTAACAGCAAAGATGTAAATATGCACAAAAGATTAGATTTAAAACGTTTATTTGGTCTGTACACAGCACTGAGACATTATTTTCAGATTAAGCACATAGATTCACATCAAATCTTCCACAGGGGTCCTCTAAAAAGAAGGGAAGGTGTACCTCTGAGCCTACAGTAGCGGACATCTGTTTCTTCTTATATTGTCCCATTTTCTGTATTGCTCGTTGATGATCTTGTAACACACCTTTCTCATGTCTATCACAGAGATCCTGAAACGAAATAGGCCATGCCATGATGATTCTATTTTTCAAAGGGCTTGATTAGCTGTATAGTGCCAGGCCCCAATCAGTGTTTGATATAACCAATTACATTTTAATGTCAAAGGCTTTTACATGTTGATTTGGGCATTCACTTAAACAGGGCATATTTTTGGTCTGATATTGATCGATATTGGAGACATTAAGGAATTCAATAGATCCACTTCTGAGCACTAGCCTTAAGCGTTTCTCAAGAGAAATTGAAAATTTTCGAAGATTTTTTTTTTTCGATATATTTTTCTTGGATTTTTATCTGAGCTTTGTACCACCATTGCATGCCTTTGCAGATTTTCGTATGACTGTAGCTTGCTTTTTCTCAATGCACATTTACTCTTCTGCAGGGTGTAATACTGAACATTTTTAACCTATTATGAATGACCAAGAATTTACTTACTTACTTACTTTACCCAAAGATTTGAGAAACAACTGTTGTGCTAAGCCATGTTCTTGAGCAAGACTTATTCACTATGTTACTGGTACTTAACAAGAATCATGAGCACCATCTCCACAAGGAAGAAAAATTGCTGACAAGGATACAAACAAATGGCAGGCAAACAATGTACTCTTCTTGATTTGAGTGAAGTGCAAATGAAACAGAAAAACAAAATTGAATACTTACTCTATATGCGACCAGTAAATCTAAAAACAATGTGATTTTTTCTACAACTAACTCTTCCTCATCCACTGCCTGTAAACAGAAATAATCAGAATTCTTTTAGCTGAAAAATAACAAGAAAATATTACTTTAATGCCAACTCCAATAGGTAATATGCTCATTTTATACAATATACCAAGTTGATATATGAAATTAGTAATGCTCCCACAATCATGCTTTCATTACAAATGACAAACTTTGTTTAAAGAATGTTTGCTTTACAGCTGCCATGTCAACATTATAATTGAGTCGAGTTCATGAGAAAATCAACAATGTGGTTTCCGAACAGGTTCAACACAAATCGTGCTGTACAAGCACAGAAGATGGCTATGGGCTGGAAATTATGGATTTAGAAAGTATAGGAAGTATACTATCCTTGTAGCGAAAACAAAGGCACTGCAGTGGCGGATTTAGAGG
The DNA here is from genome assembly GCA_964017185.1 of Rugalucina vietnamica. Classification (NCBI taxonomy): domain Eukaryota; kingdom Metazoa; phylum Mollusca; class Bivalvia; order Lucinida; family Lucinidae; genus Rugalucina; species Rugalucina vietnamica. The sequence continues at coordinate 11,930,109 of OZ024871.1, read as the reverse complement.
GGGTTAAAGGGGTTCGCTTGAACCCCCCTCTGGGGCCAAAATATTTCATTTTCATGGGGTATTTCCATAAATATTGTGCAAAATTAGGCAATCGAACCCCCCTTTTCCACATCTGAACCCCCTCTTCAGAAATCCTGGATCCGCTCACAGTAACTGCGAAGCTGACAGTGACTGCGAAGCTGATCAGTGCATCAGCTTCGCAGTTACTGCGAAGCTGATCTGCGTCTTTGTTTTCGCATATGCAGAATGTTGGTTTTCTCAGAAGAAAAACTGGCCTACCTCTTGTGAAGCCTTATCAGCTAAGTTTGCATATTCGATGGACAAATGTTTAAATCCTTTCTTCAGCACCAACCAAGTGTCGTTGGAACCTGTCGCCCAAGTAGAAACTTGAGTTGAGTCATTACTCATTGCACTGAAAACAGCAACAGAAATTTCTGTCAATATCCCTACAAACAAGTTTTAAAGTCATACTGGGATGGAAACACTACTGTAAACCAGTCGTATGATATGCATTTTCCTGGTATACTGTGTGTTATGTCCCATTGCATCTTCATGCATTCAAGATTATCTGCCTTGGCTGGAAGGTTGGGTTGGCAGATCAATTTCAAGCATAATTATCACTGACCTCTTAATTACGGACCAATGTCATGGACCAATTCACTTTTCACAGACTGCTAGCCTTGGATCACAATCACCAATACTAGATACATTCACACAATCCTCCTGTATTGAGATTCATCATAGTCACTTTCGGTTCATTTGCAGACCACTTTTAAGTTAACTATTTAGTCACGAACTATTTTAAATACTAATTTTTCATTGGTCTGTAAGTTTGTGACTAGTCCGTGTTTTGTCAACAGGCTTTCACAGCAGATCACTTACCTTAATTCCCTGCCAAATTGTAACATATCACTGGCATAGCCTGTGGCTCTCATCACCATCCTCTCACAAATGTCTTTAAATTTCTTGATGCTGTTATATAACACTCTGATATGTTCTTTGCTATTGCTGATTTGTGTTTGGGTATCCATAGGCACTAAATCCTGAAAATGAATATGTATGTATAATGTTTAATCTCTCTGGCCAACTGGTGCTTAGTATCCTAAATTAATAAACATTACCAAAGTAATATATGCAACATTTCTGTGACCTTGAATGAAAGCGATAGATTTATTCAAGGGAAAGTTTCATTTACTGGTTGTTGGTTGAACCATATTTATTGCAAATGCAAGTTACAAACTATTTCAAACATGGAAACAAAGTGTCAGGATAGATAAGTCTTGTATATGGCTTTTATATATCCTCTCTTACTGGTTATTGTTGTGGTGTTTTTGTATGTAATGTCCCACCAACAGCTAAGGTTGTATGGAGATGAAACCACAGTTTAAAATCTTATCTGAATGACTCAAGAAGCCAGGGATTGAATCCACAACCCCAGGAACACAAGCTGAGTAGCATAACCACCACACCATGAAGGCTTCTCATTTACTGCTTTGTAGAGTGGTTTGACATCCAAGTCAACAATTTTTCTGTCATGTTGAGATGGAGATGATGCTGTTTGTGTATTAAACAGTACCATAGGGAGTTAATATGCCTTACTCAAGGACCAATTAATTAGACCAAGGACTAAATTATCAGGTACAACAAGTCACTTACTTTAGCTCTACTGGCTAGGTTACTGGTCATGAACTCATCAGGTATACCACGGAATGTTTCTCGAATTTTATGCTGCATATCCTGAAATATACATGAAATATTCAATGACACAAATCAACTGATTAATATAAAACATCAAGGACCAGTTGTTAAAAGTATTGTCAGCCTAAAAATACAACATGGTTAAGACTTCAATTTGGTATATGCTGACTATCAATAAGATGCTCAAGGGCAGCTATCTCTGTAGTCATTTTTGCCTGATCTACCTGAATTTCAAACTCATCAGGATCGATGACATTTTCATTGTTCGTGACTACAGGTGTAGAAAACAAGAAAACACCATTATATTATTCAAGGTGGGTCCTGTTTTTAACCAACTGGGCATGACTTAAGACAGAGTAACAAAGATTATTATGGCATAATAGTGACAAAACAAAGAGAATAACAATCTTAGAAAAGAATTGTTTTCTAACAAACTGGTAAAGTCCAAGAGTCACATTGAGGAACAGGTGACTACAGAGGAAGGAATTAGAAAATCAATATTATGGTATCAAAGGTGGGCCCTGTTATAAACAAACTGGGGCCAGTTGTTCAAAATTAATTATGTTGTTATTTAACGATTTGTTATAATTTCAAATGGCAATATAGCAAATACGCTGTTATTTTTTTGTTGATAAAATGTGAGAATCCTTTGCATTAATGAAAAGGATTCTCACATTTTATCAACAAAAAATAACAGTGTATTTGCTCAAGTAGTCTACATTTACTTAGCGAGTTGAGGTCTTAACGATGATGTTAAGCTAACAAAGTTTTGAACAACTGGGCCCTGGACATAGCTAGGTAGATGAGTAACAAAGACATGGCATGATTACATGTAATCATGACCAATCTCACAGTCCCAAGAAATAGGAGTATTGATTTTTGCCCAATGAATTCCAACTTTACAGCCCACCCTACAGTACATGAGCAAGCAGCTGGCCAAACTTTCTCTGCAGACTGTTATCCCCACTGACAAACACTACTATTTTAAGTGAAAGCATGACATATGAGGTGCCTAATTTGAAAAATTTGTCTATGGGGTTTCCAACATGGTCTGACACAAGCCAGACTTTACAATCACAGCTTAATAATTCCGACTTTGAAAGTTGAGGTATTGATTTACCTATGATAGAAAAATAAAGGTGCTGATAAGCTGCTTTGTTTTCATATAATGTAAAAAGCTGGTTTTGTCTTGATGCAGCTCACACATACTTGGCCATGTGGCAGAGCTGGGTGCACTGTTGTTACAAATGACTTGGTGTCTTTTTGTTATAGGTGACAACAGACATAGGTGCCAGAATATGAGCCGCCCCATGGGAAAACCAACAATCTGCATAGGCAAAAACAAAGGCGCAGATCAGCTTCGCGGTAACCGCGAAGCTGATCAGCGCCTTTATTTTCGCTACTCCGATAGTACAATTCCTCCTCTACTTAAGTCCAAAATTTCAAACTTCTAGCCTGCTTATGTAGCTGTACAGGTCGGTTTGTGTCGGACCCATTCGGAAACCATATTGTTGGTTTTTCCACGAGGTGGCTCATATGATAAGCCACATCAATAGAAAACGTGTCTTCAGGTGTTTCTAACTAGATCCGACACAAACCATGGTGTACAGCTAGATTTGAAATTCAAAATTGAAGAAGAAAAATTGTACATTCTATATTGCAAATTCAAAGACACTATTAAAGCAACATAGCAAATTTGCACTTAAGGAGCTTGGTGGAATAGTGGTAGAATGTTAGATTCCAATCCTATTAGAAAGAGTCCTAGGTTTGAACCACACTCACTTGAGCCTTGACACGAGATAACCAACAATGTGGTTTCCGAACAGATCGGACACAAACCAAGCTGTACAAGCACTGAAGATGGCTAGAGACTGGAAATTTTGGATTTGAAAAGTGGAGGAATTGTACTATCCATGTAGCAAAAACAAAGGTTAGTACATCTTCTACTTAAATTCAAAACTTCAAGCCTCTAGCCTGCTTCTCTGACTGTACAGGCCGGTTTATGCTGAACCTGGTTGTAAAACCTGAAAACCGGTTTTCTCTCGTTGCAGCTCATTTAACAGGAAGTATCTACAGTACAGGCTGTCACATTTCTATACACCTGACTTTTCATGTCATAATATCTATTCCCAGAAACAATCTGTAATCTGATTGGGCAAACTATGAACAGAAAAGTTCTTTTCTGAGGAATGCTGCCATGACCTTCTATTTGATTGGGCAGACTAAGATTAGTGATGAGTTAAAAATCTCAAGAAAACATTCAAATTTAAAAGTACTATCTTATGTGAGCACAAAAACATCATACCAGAATGGACATTTTAACTGCAAACTATGAACAACAAATGTCTTTCCTGACATATGAGCCTCCTCGTGGGAAAACCAACAATGTGGTGTCTGCACAGCTGATCAGCACCTTTGTTTTTGCCTAAGCAAAAATTTGGTTTTCTCATTGAAGTATACTTACTGAGCCTGAGAAAGACAGAAAGAACTGAACCAGTTTATCATCATGCATCTGAGGGTGTCGGGCTATCAGGTTGAGGTACCTCCGCAGGGCTTTCCGCCGAGCTTCAATAAACTCTCTGTCAGCTATAAAGTGAAATAGAAGAAAAAATTAATTTAATATAAAGTAGTCAATTACCAGTAGAGTAAGCCATTTCATATGCAGGTACACTGGAAGCCTGATTAAATTGTGAGTGGGTATTTGGCAAAATATACACTTCTATGTAAAATCATAGTCATGATAGGTATAAGATTTGAACTCAAATTGATGAACCTTATATAACACATATTATCTTGTATTGTAGTCTGTCAAAAATTAATTCGTGCAAAATGTCAATGATGATAAAATCATAAAACAGATAGCCCCAAAATGTTGATTAACAACAAATATTTGGAACTGTTTTGCATTTAAATGGTTTTATTTCTCTGCAATTTTACTTCAGTTCAAAAGTTTGTATCCTCTCACCTCCCATCATTTTCTTAGGTGGGAGCCGTGGAATGCTTCTGTATGGAAACCTCATAATGAGCAACTCATGGAATGCTAGGAAATCATTGTAGCGCCTCAATGTTGTGGCATTGTATTTCTGGAATAAAGAAAAAACAAGATCTCATTTGAGCCACTGCATAAGAAAACCAACAAAATTCTCTGGCAAAAACAAAGATGCAGATCAGCTTTGCGGTAACCGTGAAGCTGATCAGCGCCTTTGTTTTCGCTACATAGATAGTACAATCCTTCTTCTTCTTAAATTTCAAGTTTCTAGCTTGCTTCTGTGACTTGTACAGCCCCGTTTGTGTCGGACCTGGTCCGATCCCAAATTGTTGGTTTTCTCATGCACAGCCTCATTTATGTTCTTTGTCATCAGAAATAGAGAGGAAAAAGAAATCACATGCTTGATGGGGATTTTGGACTAACCGAAACAGACCAAGTAATCGTAATATGTGACCAACCTCACACCAATGTGAATTAACAATCAATGTAACTGTCTGGCATTGACTTCACACCATCGTTTGCATGGCCTGGTAAATGTGTTTATTGGGAAATGAAAAAAAAAATAAACATCACCGAGAATGACACTTTCATCATATAAGTTGAATGCCAGTAAATGTAATATCAGCAGTTTCAACACGACATCTGCAGAAAAATTTCTGAATATATTGATATAGTGATTGTATAAAATTCAGTTTAGTAAATTTGCTATGATGTTTATCCAAATATTGTAAAAAGAAATACATGTATCACTAAAGAGGGCAAACACTGCATTCAAAGCAATCAAAACCCTTAAAATTTGATGAAGGCGCATAAACAGTTTTTTTTCTGCTGCACAAAAATGCTGGGAACATATTGGGAACTAACCCTAGATGGTCCTTGGGCCTTACCAATGTGAAAAAAGCTCAAACTCCTAACAGCAACATCCATGTTAGAACAGACAAGACTTAAGCATGGCAGATCCTAATCTAAAGCACACCACAAAATCTTACCAGATTGGGCAGAGCTTCCCTACATAATGGCAACATTTGTTTTTATTATTTTTTTTTAGTTTTGTGGCGTAACACTTCAGTTGCTTACAGCAACTGTTTCTTCACTCAAGACATAAGACAAAACTTCAACAACTAATTGAAAATGTGAATTAATAACTTGTACATCTTTATAAAACTGGCAGTCAGTAAGACCAGCAGCCTGTAAGGCCATAAAAAAATTGTTGTGTTTCTGAATTTTCTATAGGATTGGTTAATCGGAAGATTTTTTCTTCTTATTTTCTTTTTATCATAGTTTTCACCCGTCATGTGAGATTTTTTTATCTTGCTGCTAGTTTAACACAATACAGCATATTTGCAGACCATACTGCCACAAAAATGCAAGACTGATGTACATGTATCATTTATTTAATAATTTGCACCGTCTCGCATCGAAATTATGTTGAAATATGCCTTTCCTTTCTTTCAGATAATCTTGCTTGAATTGCATAACATCACTGACAATGTCCACGTGTTGTCGACGCCACGCACTTATGACAGGAATTAATTTTTATTAGCTCTCTAACATGCTTCAATTCTCCGTTTTAAACACTGATTTTAGCCAATCTCTCCCAGTTTAATATCCTGCTACACGCGAAAGAAACTATATCCAAATTAAAGCATGATCGTAATCCCGAGAAATGCACGATCTTAATCTAAATTTATGAATAGACAACCTCGCCTGACCGGACACAAACCATGCTAACCTACATGTACAAAAACCTGGTCAGACGGGTTATACAACTTTTTACACTTGGTAACCTTGACAGCTGCTATTAACATAAACATCAGGTTTAATTACAATGTGCGCACCTCTGATTGATTTTTCTGCAGACTGTTGACTCACACATTTTTCCTCTGTTTCAGGTACTACCAATCCATCAGGTACACAGAACTTGTACATTATGTTAATAAAGTGTATATATTAAAAAAAAAAATAAATAAAATAAAAAAAAAATAAAAAAATGTTGAAATATGCAGCGGAAATTATTTCATTCTTTTGCTCGTGTGGAGGTGGGAGCAGGGTGCCACATGGAGCTTTCGAGTCTGAACTGTTATTCAACCACAACAAAATTCATCTCATATCATAAAGTACAACTGAAAAGGAAATAAAATCCCTGCCTAAAGGAGGGGGTCTACATTATGTAAAAGGTGATAATAGTAAATAGGTATTCCAGAATAAAAGTAAATAGGTACTCTAAAATTTATTTTCTAATTTTCATCAACAACCTGTACTTATAGTAAATGGGCTCTGTTAAAAGAAAATCTGATTGAAGGAACACCAGTCATGCCAAACTCAAAACTGACTTATTACTGTAAATTCAGAAATGTTCGCGAGAACTTAATTTTTGCTCATATTCGTGAATTTGTTGTATCACGAAATTTTTAAATAAAAGTTCTCACTAATAAAGAATTACTATAAGCTTTACACCAGAACTCACTCACGAATTTTAAAACTCGCTAATAATTCTGAAATCGAAAATTTGCAAAAAAAAAGTCACATGAAAATTTCCGAACTTACAGTATCACTGTTAGAAAGTGGGGTAATGCACAATCTATACAGTGAAAACAAAGAACCCAATCAATTGCACATTTGCCATGCAGCTAATCTGCACTTTTTGTTTGTCACATATGCAAAAATTAGGTTTTCTACTGATGGGGCTCAAGTAAACCTATTTCCTCTTACTCATTGTTATGTAAGCCACTTTGACCAATCATTGATCAGCAAAAAAAAATGTTCATTATCGTGTATAAAGTAAGTGATGTACTCTACAACCCAATTTTAACTTATTATCGCATAGCAAACTTAGCCAAGCCCATGAATTCAGTCTTTTGTTAGGGGTCCAATTCCACAATCAATGTTTTGAGAAAAGATGAGAAAATTGTTTTTCTATATTTTCTAAGCATATCTAAATATACAGTTACATGTATATACATATGCGAAAAACAAAAGAGCAGTAACTGCACAGCTGATCAGTGCCTTTGTTTCCGCTGCATGGATAGTACAATCCCTCTTCTTATACATGAGCCTGTGCGTGAGAAAACCAACAATCTGCCTATGCGAAAACAAAGATGCAGATCAGCTTCGCGGTAACCGCGAAGCTGATCAGCGCCTTTGTTTTCGCTACACAGATAGTACAGTCCCTCTTCTTCTTAAATCCAAAATTTCAAGCCTCTAGCAATCTTCTGTGTTTGTACAGCCCGGTTTGTGTCGGACCTGGTCAGAAACCCAAATTGTTGGTTTTCTCACGCAAAGGCTCACATGTATCACTAATTTCAAGTTTCTAGCTTTGTACATTGACTGAACAGGACGGTTTCTGTCAGACATGGCCGGAAATCCCAGAGACAAGTTTTCTCATACAGAGATCACAGCAATTTCCTCAAGATCTCACCTGACTAGTGACTTCGTATTCTACATGTTTCAGAATGAGACCTTTTTTCTCTGGCAGTAACTCGACTTTCACCACATCCAGCTCACATAGCTCCTTAAAACTGAACCCTAAAATATTGGGGCTCTTCTCTCGTCTCTTCTTGGCACTTAGAGCTCGCAGCTCAGACAGATCTCCTAGTGATGGTTTCGGTAGTTCTGTAACAATGAGACATGCAAGAGGTACATGGTGAATATTTTCAAAATATTTTGGTAAAGATATAATGTAATCTATTCAAAACTAAATCAAAAAGACTCTTTAAGTTTCGTCCTCAAGAAAACATAATCAAAAGTTGGTAAAAAAACTGCAAACAGTGTATTTAATGATCAAAAATTTGTGCGAGTCTGAATATTATTAATATACTGTATTTGTTCTAATTAGCGCACATGCTCCAATATGCGCACACCCTGGCTGTTTCCGAAACACATTTGCATCAGTGCACACTGCCCGAGAAGCATATTGGGATTTTACACCAATTTTACACATTATTAAGGTATAAGCCACACTATAACTTATCCTTAAAAGATCAAACATGTAAATGACATCATCATTGATATTTTTGGCAGGTTTTTACTGCATTTTATGTGTTGTTTTCCTTCATAATGTGCACTAATTAGAACAATATTTTGTTACCATTTTGAAAAGTTAAGCACACTGTGCGCTAATTAGAATAAATACGGTATGTTCTATGTTCCACAACAAGCACATGTACAAAGGTTAAACTAAACTATTCTGTCATAAAAAGCTGAAAGCCCATGCCTCTATTCTGCAAAGCCACAGACTCAGTAGCTATGTCATGACAATTATAGCCCTTAATCTTACCTTGACCAGAGAATGTTTCCAGCAATTTATCATTGATGTTTTTTCCCTGCTGGGCCAGGGCAGTTAGTGCCAGGGCCTTGTAGAGGCCATTCCTGTTAAGATAGCCCTGTCTGTTGTCCACAGCATCCCAAATCTGTAAAAACAAAATTATACCAATCAGGGTTTTCCGTGGTGCACAAAAATGTGCATTTTGACCCCTGTTGGCCACCAATGGCCCCCAAGCCCGTCCAGAGGGGGGGGGGGGGGAGGAGGAGAGACAATGATGTTCTCCAAATTCTCAAATCTTTATGTTTCCTGAAGTAAATGTCCCCCAAAATCTGTACAGTATCGTCAAAATATCCCTCAGAAGCTGTCAGTAGAGAGACATTGGTCCCCTAAATTAAAGTCTAAGGGAAAACACTGAAACCAATTATTTGAGCCGCATCGTGAGAAAACCGGACTTTTGCCTATGCGAAAACAAAGGCGCAGATCAGCTTACCAATAACTGCAAAGCTGATCAGCGTCCATGTTTTCTCTACACGGATGGTACAATTTCTCTTCTTCTTAAATCCGTAATTTTAAGCTCATAGTCAGCTTCTGTGACTGTACAGGCCGGTTTGTGTCAGACCTGGTCGGAAACCCAGAAGACCAGTTTTCTCGCGTCGCAGCTCATTTATGATAAATTAACTTGTCCATCATTATCTATAGGTGAACCGACTTTCATTTTAGGGGGCATGATCGGTGATTTTCTATATTTGAGTCGGGACCCAAGAAAACCGGTCTTCGGGAGATCCGACCAGCTCTGACATAGAAGCAGGCTAGAAACTTGAAATTTCGGATTTAAGAAGAAGAGAAATTGTACTATCTGTGTAGGGAAAACAAAAGCGCTGATCAGCTTCGCAGTTACTGCGAAGCTGATCTGCGGCTTTGTTTTCGCATAGGCAAATATCCGGTTTTCTCATGGCGCGGCTCATTTTATTTCATTTTCCAATGAAGCAAACAGGATGCTGTATTCTGCAACATAACATTTGGGGCTATACAGTTTGCCCAACAAATAGCATGTCAAGCTTACATGTGTTCAAGTGATGTTAGTGAATCTGACTGTCTAATAAAAAAAATGTTTGACCACCAGTAATCTCCAGACCCTTTTACTTTTGTCACAAATCAGTCTAAGCAATAGGGTACAAGTTACAACACAGCCAGAAGGCAACATTCCTGGGAAAATGCTAGATATCGGACTCGTAATTTCCATAGTTATATTTAAAGTGATGTCCTACATTTTCCTTGCCTTTCTCTGCTGGTGTTAGGTTTGGTAATAACTGGGCTTTCTAATCTTATACCTCAGACCTCTTTTTTTTCATCAATTTTAAATCATTCTTACTATTTATGGTCATTTATAAATTACTGTGTTAAAATCTATAACATGCTCCAGAATCTATAACATTTATTTTTCAGGCACTAGTATGCATTTGAAAAACATATCTTAACTATTTTACATGTAAATGCTGACAAACCAAATTTTCCCCCAAAGAATGTCTAGCAACATGTATATTTAATGATACACATTTTTTACAGTGCTAAAAGTGTAACAATTATCTAAATAGAGTACACTTGTTTTAATTTCTGATATCTGTTTTGTAAACACTGTATCATAAAAAATGTGTCATAAGAAAGCATGATTTTCTTTTCATTTTGCACTGGTTAAAACATTATGTACAGACTAGCATTCTCTATACAGATAGCACAATCCTGCATAATCCTGCTATATCCTGAAGCCTCTTACTCTATGGCTATTCAGCCTAGTACCTAATGGCCAGAAAGCCCACATAAAGGTTTTCCTGGGGAGCCTCAAATACCAACAACCATAAGTACATAGAAATAATTAGATTATGTAAATAAATCAAAGTCTCAATTAAAGGACACATATCAGGAAATGGTACTCAAACCCAATTAACTGTTCCTGTGTCACATATTCCTGCAACAGATTCTCAAACATAACTGATTTTTTTTTAGCTTCAAGTTCAGTTTTCCATTAGGATATATACAACAAAATTGAACAATATGAGCCGCCGCATCAGAAGCCAACAATCTGCATGTGAGAAAACAAAGGCGCAGACCAGCTTTGCGGTAGCCGCTAAGCCGATCAGCACCTTTGTTTTTGCTACACAGATAGTACAATCCCTCTTCTTCTTAAATCCAAAATCTCAAGCTTGTAGCCTGCTTGTGTGACTGAACAGACTGGTTTGTGTCTGACCTGGTCGGAAACACAAATTGTTGGTATTCACATGCAAAGGCTCATATGTAATTTTGTCATTTCTATTTGATTTGTAGAATTCTGATTTATAGAATTCTTTTAAGCTTTATTTCTAGTATAACTAAAATGTAGTTAATTCTTTTATTTCATTATTTATGCCATGCACACAAATACAGTGTCACGATTGTAGATACATTTCTGATAGATCATAAAAAGCTGTCCTCATTGACATTTTTGATTCTGCAATTATATACAATACACTACCGGTATCACAATACATGGAAAGATACCCAATGAAAAGTCTACCTTTGATTATAACTGCTGGGCCAGTTTGGTAGAATACTAGAATCATTCCCATTAAGGCCAAAACAAAATATATACGAGGGTTGGGATTTAAGTTCGTAGACTTTGGCTACTGATTGAATATTACAGCATTTATCCAATATTTGATGCATTATTATAAAGAAACAATGTCTCCTTGTTTCGTGTTTACAATAATTTTCAAGACACTTTGCGCAGTGCTCATAAAATGGTCTCCATAGCAACCTAAGTTTAGCTACCCGGGGCACGTCGAATTTCTAACGTTTCTGAAGTTATGTGGCGTTGAAGAACACACCAATAATTATCATATTATACACCAAAACTTGAGCTAAATCAGTTTAAGGCATTGCAATATCATGTTGTTATCTCAGTTTAAATTTTTAAGCATTATGTCGACAACTTGGTTTGTTATTGGAGAAAATGTATTGCCAGTCGCGCTGCTTGGAAAAGAAAATTGCATTAACAGGCAACTTCGAAACAACAGCGTTGATCAAATCTTATGTTTGATTGGCCAAAATACCCACAGAAACATTCAAAGTGATATGGATGTGTTGTACAGTTGTGGAACAGATCGTGCAGTGGTATTTTAAAATGGTATGTGAGATTTCAGATGGAGGTACTTGAATTTTAACGATGAGAAATGCACTCGTCTACAATTAGTCTTCAAATACTACGGCCAACATTCTTGATTTAAAACACTGATATGCATGATACGCATAGAAAGTTATGTATGAGAGCTATATCTGATGATCGAAGTATTTCCACAATAATAATTCCGAAATCCCTGAAGGAAATCTTGCAAATAAGTAAAAGCATGGCTTGTTGTTTTGTTACAAACAAGGCGTTTTAATGCCGACACTTATTGAAATTTGACGTAGTTTTGACGTCAAAATTTCCACGACGTGCCCCGGGTGATGAAAGGTCATTGTGTTTAATTCATTGTTGTGCGAATACCATTTTGAGTAGAACAATGCTTTATACCTTATATGATAGGTAAAAGAATGTATTTTCACATAATAGCATTTTAATTTCTGTGTGACAGACATCTGATCTTTTACAAAGAAAGTCTACGAACTTAAATCCCAACCCACGTATGTGGTTCCTATTACATGGTTTTGAAAAATAGGGTAGGTAGGTAGGTAGGAAAATTATTTTATTTTATTGAAACATTTTACCAAGAAAATATACCAAAACCTTATAAAATAGACACTTTTCAGCATTTTTCCTCAGAAAGCCAATAAAATGTTTAGGGTCGGGGACAAAAAATTAGGGTAGGTAGGGAAACCGGAACCACATATATATTTTATTTTGGCCGAATGCATTTCAAGTTTGTTTTTTTAATCATTAGTTCATTACTTTCTAAAATCTTCATTATTTTTTTTTCATTTTTTGTTACATTCTTTCTTTTTCAAAAGTACAGACTGGATATTGAAAATACAAGCCCCAATCGCTTAAATGGTGGAGAGACTGGGAGGTTGTAGGTGGAAGTATCGGGCATGCCATACCAAAGGCATTAAAAATGGTACCAAAGTCTGCATTGCCTGGCACTCAGCATTATATGGCAGATGACAGACCCTGGCTCTTCTTCTCCCTGTGTGTAGTACTCAGTTAGGAGGGTGAAACAGTATCTGCTAAGTAACGAAACTAAATACTAAAATAAACCTAAATTGATCATCCAGACTAAATACATCACAACAAGAATCCAGACTGATGCATTTAATCATCCAAATTTGTATGTTTCGGAAAGCAAACAAAAACTTGAGTTGACTATTCAAAGCCTGATTCTGTCTATTTTATAGAGGTAAAAATGGTTGAGATAATATGAAAAAATAAGCATTAGGCAGTAATTTAGGGCTGAGGCTATCCGCACGACGGTCGTGCCGATAAGCGGCCTTATCCGCACGACGGTCGTGCCGATAAGCGGCGTTATCGGCCCGACCGTCGTGCGGATAGCCAGTGCTACAGGTATTGGCTATCGGCACGACGGGAGTATAAGATTTTCTTACAAGCTTACGAATGCATTAAACTATTAATTTTGTCAGTAAATAAATAAAATATGGTTTTAGCTATATAGAAATACATTCGAAATTAACATTTTTGTTAATTATGACTAAGAAAACTAGTTTGATTTGATTTATCCAGCTGATGCAAACTGAATCACAGCAGACGGAGAAAAAATATAATCATTGTAATTATTTAATTGCGTAACTGAAATGTTTCCACACTTCATTGTTAAAATCAAAGGCTGTTATTCTTTTGGATTACCACATTTTTTTAATATTTAGGTTACGATAATTGACATAATTTCTTTCTCATTTACGCATACGCATGACTGATTTTTACAGGTAAATTCACAGGTAAGCCAATTTCAGCAAAATTACAATTTTGTAAATTAAAAAGTAAAAAAATCCTGCATGTGTAATATTCTGTTTCAGTTTTGAAGCCAGTGTAATATATTTATCAACTTAAAATGTATCCATTTCTAGACATTTTTATCATTTGGATATCGATTTCTCTGTCGTGCGGATAACGCCGCTTATCCGCACGACGGTCGTGCCGATAAGAGGTGTTATCGGCACGACCGTCGTGCGGATAGCCAGTGTCGTAATTTAGGCTAGGGTTATTTGTTTTAAGGGAGAGATTTGCCAAAATTCAACTGACAGATGAGGAGCTGAACATCTGAACATAGAGGCCTCTGGACAGTGTTCGGAATCAACATATGTACATGGGTTCTTGTTTCATGTGCAATGTGTTTCATGGTCTTGAAATGTTACTTTACTAAAATCACAATGGATGACACTCCTCGGCCAAAAGTACAAAACTTTACCTGTTTACCACTGACGCAGGCACAGTGCTAGTCAACTCACACTGAACAATTCCCCGAAAATGTTTGTTTATGAGTTCAGTTAATCAAAACATGGATGCATACCTGGATCACAGTAGGCTTAGGAAGGCTAGTCCTCACCAAAATGTTGATAAACATATCTTGATCAACATGTTCTTGATTTGGACAAACAATTTCATAAATTTCCCGATACAATGGAGGAACCGACCCTGAAACAAAAATGAACCGCCTTAAAAATATCAGCGAAGCTTGAATGATTAAAAACGAAACACAAAATAGTTGATAAACAGTTGAAAATGCTCGAAAAAATCTGTTGACAACTCCACCTACCAAATGTCAAGTCGGCCGCCATTTTGTTCTGATCATGTGACTTGCTAGTCTCAAATCGATTAAAAGTGCAAGAATATCAAATTCACTTAAATTATCAACAAAATTTTCATAGCAATAATATGATAAAATTTTAAGATATATTTGATTGTCATAATTTAACGTTTTGGGCACGTATTTTACACAAACCACAACCAATATTTTTCTTGGAGATTATCAAAGTATCATGGTTGCTTTGTTTACATACAAAATACTGTCAAAATAATTTTCAAAGTTTCCATGACTAAATCGCGATGAATCTGACTTGATTTTGTATCTAGGCGTAGCTCTGAACCTGCACTAAGATTTTTTCACATGATTGAACCATTTTATTTATTTTTCTATCTGTAATTGCTTTCTAAATGCCGGTGGATTTTTGTCAAGTTCAGACTTGAGATTGCCATATTCAATCAATGTGAGCAGCAAAAAATACAGATTCAGCACAAAATCACATGCTTGAAAGTGTGAAATGAAATCTTGATTAATCCAGAGACGGTGTTTAGTGATGCCTGGCAGATACAAGGTACAGAATACTAATGTCAGTTCTTAATTCTTGACCGTCAGTGACATTCCCCACCCTGCTATAGGCTATACTATAGCCAAGGGAAATCACTGATAATACAATCCTGTCAGTCTTAGAAATCCCAATTTTTCATAGTTGATGCGGGATTGATAATGGACCTAGATCAATCTGGTCGGAGTAACATAATCGGTCATTCGTGCTAGGTGAATGACTTAAATTGGTGCTTATCGCTATTGTATGACCTTACTGAATTCAAAGAAGAAAATATTGAAACAAAATCATTTTTTTCATACAAGCTTTGCTTTTAACTTTAGAGCATTATCATATGATATAATTTCTTCAGCTCTATGTATGAAATACATAATATTTCTAGGAAATTATGATTTTATAAGCATCTAATAATCATAAAACCATATATCGACCGAGTTATACCTTAGACCAAATGAGCAAGAAGGTGAGAATGGAGCAGTTCTAAACTTTGGTGACCAATTTTGATATCTTCTCACTGAGAAGTAGTTTTATTAAATGTGAGTAATAGACATTGAGCCGGCTCAATGTCTGTTACTGACATTTCAAATTTTTGGAGAATCTCAGAAAACTATCCTTGCATTCATGATTCAAACGGTGCACGACACTTTGCCGAAAACCACTTCGCCGAAAAGACATTTCGCCGAAACGACACAAAGCCGAAAACTCTTCTCCGGTGCGACACTTCGCCGAAAGTTTCAAATGATTAGCAATGAGTCATGCTTGAGGGAAACTAACGTTATTAGACGAGCCTTAATTGTCTTAATGGGGACTTAATATCAGTTCATTATAATTACGTTTTATGTTTGTTTTACCTTGTTTGTTTATTTATGAAGTAAAATGTGTTCATGCCACTATTAATTAATACGATTAATTAATTAGGTTAATCACCACGTTTTATATTGGTCATACATGTATATTAATTAGTTTGGTCGCCATAATTAATCATTGATGTACCTAATCATTTATTTCCTAGAGAATTTAGAATGCCTCTCTTTATAGATTTATACAAATTTAATCGTTAAAATCGTTACAATGCTGTGGATTTAAGTAAAAGTTATGAAAAATCACATTGTATAGAATACTCTTAAAAAACATCTTTTTCGGCATTTTTACCGAATTTCGGCAATATTTCGGCGAAGTGTCACATTCGGCAAAGTGTCGTTTCGGCGAAATGTCTTTTCGGCAAAGTGGTTTTCGGCGAAGTGTCATGGACCCGATTCAAATGCATTACGTCATTAACAAAAAACAACGATAGTTTCAAACCAGCTGATGGAATTAAAGGTGATTTTATAAATCATGCTATTATTATGCATGTTATTGCCAAAATGCATTAGATTTTGTACTCAACCATATTTAGTTTTCTAAACAGATTACATCTGATCAGATCTACCAAAATTTCATTTTACCAAATTTAAACAATAAACTTTTACATAATTATTGTGGTAAAACTTTTCACAACTGCTTGTACTTTCAGGCCCATCCTGGTGATGACTATGAATCAGATGACCTAGAAACTACAGACACTTTGGTAAGAAACAAGTGTTAGATGGATGAATATACTTTTTTTTATTTCAGGGTGTTTTTATTAGTAACCCTTCTTTTAAAAAGTGATGGAAGTAGGTTCATTACCGTTCAATGGTGTAAAATTGTTTTACAAAGTACTAAGCAGGTAAAAGACCGTAAAAATTGCATTCAACTTTTGAGAAATAGTTCTTTTGTTTTTTGACTCAAAAATTATTAATGCTGTTTAATGTATTTGTTAGATGTGCATATGAATTATGCATGCTCTTGGATTACATGCTCTTCATACACTAAACCCTAATCTTGCAAATCAGAAAGATGTTTTACAAACATGCTACATTACAGGTATGTTGTTTTTTTTTCATCACCAGATTGGCAGGAACAGGACTATAGCACCAAAGAAGAAGCCTCGACCTGGTCAGTACCAATGATTTATGCAGTAAAAAGTAACAGATTTTGATTTTTTTATTTAGCTTATGCACTTAAACCACATCATTATGCGCCTCACTATAATTCAGTTTTCATATAACACAGCCATGACATGGCTCCCAAGGTGTTTATTTTGCTATATCACGTATATATACGGTTACCCCACTCATTGAACATGATTTCACTTATAAAACAGTCTGCTTCTATGGACTTCAAAGATTGCGTTATAATGAGTTTTGATCTGTAGTAAAATTTAACTGTAAAAATAATGGAATTTTTTCAAATGATAAAGAGATTTCATATAAAATTAATTACAAACACTGTAATCTCTGATAGACAGCCTGATCAGGGTCTGTATCATTTACGATTGATTTATGATGTATCCCAAGATTTAAAGATTAACACCTTTATAATAGGTTTTCTTACCTTTGGGGTTTCTGACCAGCAGGTCTGATATAAACCCGGCTGTACATATATCAAAGATGGCAAGAGGTTCAAGATTGTGGGTATAGAAAGAAATGTAGCAAAACCAAAGGCATTGGAGATGAACAGTCACTGCACAGCTGATCTGTGTCTGTTTTCATGCATGCACGTTTTCTCATAAAGTACCTGTAGTTCAGATCATAGCCTTTTCACTTTCAGCCTCTGCTGGCAAAAAGAAAACAGCAAAAAGACCTGGTGAGTTTCTTCTACAAATATTATCATTGTGTGAAATCATTTACAAGGAAATCTACAGAGAAACAATACATTACTTTTAAAAGATACTGAATTTGTTCTAATTAGCACACATGCTCCAATAAATGCACTCTGCTCGTTTCCGAAAGACGTGAATAAGCGCACACTGCTCGACAAGCATATTGGTATGCCTGTAAAAGTTTACAATGTTCAGATGGCAAAATGATACAAGGCATTTCTCTTATTTTGTACTCAAAACAGTAGGAAATTCACCAAAGGAGTTTTATTTTTCCACCAGTTATTCTACATTTGAGCCGCCGCATGGGAAAACCAATAATCTACATAGGTGAAAACAAAGGCGCAGATCAGCTTCGCAGTAACTGCGAAGCTAATCATCACCTTTGTTTTCGCTACACGGATAGTGCAATTCCTCTACTTTCTAAATCCAAAATTTCCAGCCTCTAACCATCTTCTGTGACTGTACAGCCCAGTTTGTGTCGGACCTGATCGGAACCCAAATTGTTGGTTTTCTCACGCACAGGCTCATTTATGTTTATACAAGTGGAATGCATCATGCAAGAGAATCTAGTACCTTAGATCATAATGTTTTTAGACAATATAATGAGTGTGGAACCAGGTCCTATTCATTTGGACTGGTCAAAAGTAGGCAGGTATAAACTTATTGATTAACTTGTCAAGATTAAAATACTTAGCTTCGAACAAATGACACATGCAACAAACTGAGATTGATTTTCACAGACATGTTAATTTGGTGCCCTAGATTTATATCTAGGAAAAAAGGATGATAACATGATAAATCGGTCAGCAAAAAAAAAAATCGGTCATCAAACATATGTACCGGGTGTTAGTTATAATGTACTTCCATTGCAAATAATCGTATACCTGTCATACGTTCATCCATTATAATAGGACAAAGTATTTACAGGGAATATTCATTCCGAACCAGGACCAAAACTTGGTGAAACGGTACTGGTCCTAGGTGATGTAATGGTCAAATTTGTTCTGGTCCAAACGTTTTGAGTGAAACAAAGTGTTTGTCTAAACCCTTGGACTGAACCAGTATCAGTCCTGGTTCCGACCAGATTCGTCATGTAAATTGCATTTACATATCACAGACAAGCATAAGTCATCAGAAAAACAAGTCAGTGAAATGTATACCCCCTTAAACCCCTCTTTTATATAGAAAAACTGGGGTTTGCAGGGGTACACCTATTTTTCTTATTTTGTATCCAAAACATAGATTATGGGAACTTGTTAGAACTGCCTCGTCAATGTTTTGAGCAAAAGTATTAGAAATATAAAAAAAAATTCGGTGAAATTTTCAATTTTTGTCGCTAAAAAAAATCTCTGTATATTGCATAGGCAAGTTTTAATAATGGAAAAGTGAGACAAAACTTTGTCAGCAATCCTTTTTTGTGTGTCTTTTTCCCCCCAGTACCTTTAGCTAGGGCTTGGTTTGTTTTTCAGTCACCCCAGGGAGTGGTAGACGTCCTCGCCCACACAGTGCCGGTGTTACCAGATCTGGGAGGGAGCTGTGGATGACAGCTGTGAAAAACAGACAAACAGGTATATAACAACTCATCTCAGGGATAGTTGCTTGAGGAGAGAGGCATTGTTTCATCAACCATAAATGTTTTGTTTGTTTGTTTTTATTGCTTTGAGGTGCAGTATGTTTTGGTTTTATAACTCATAAGGCTTGTACATGTACTTATGTAACTAATATTTATGTAATGCCCCTATGTAATTTAATTTCTGAAAAATTGTAAGCACTTTAAAGTTCACCTGAACTAGCTTTGATATATCCCTGCTAATGGTCTGTCCATCAGCCATTTAAAAAAGTCACTTCACTTAGCCATTCAAAACCAAATTTTGTGCATAGACAGGGAAATACAGTAGATAATTGAGCCACTGCTTAAGAAAACCAACAAAATGCTTGGGCGAAAACAAAGGCACAGATCAGCTTTGCGGTAACCAGGAAACTGATCACGCCTTTGTTTTTTCTACTCGGAAAGTACAATCCCTCTTCTTTTTAAATCCGAAATTTCAAGCTTCTAGCCTGCTTCTGTGACTGTACAGCCTAGTTTGTGTCAGACCTGGTCAGAAACCCAAATTGTTGGTTTTCTCATGGCTCATATATGATAAGGAATAAAGTGTGAACACTGGGGGTTGATTGCCCCGGATCCATGACATTTCGTCTAAAACCATTTTGTCTAAAAACCATTTCGTCTAAAGGACATTTCGTCTAAAGGACATTTCGTCTAAAAGACGTTTCGTCTAAAGGACATTTCGTCTAAAAGACATTTCGTCTAAATGCCATTTCGTCTAATGGACATTTCGTCTAATATGACATTTCGTCTAAAAGTCGTCTAAAAGTGTCTGAAAATTTGGTCTAAAATCCTTAATTATTCATTAGTTCTTAACTTTTATTTAGACCAAATGTCGCACCTGCTTGATTTTTTAGACGAATTGTCCATTAGACGAAATGACCTTTAGGCGAAAAGTCATTTAGACAAAATGTCCTTTAGACTAAATGTCCTTTAGACGAAATGGCTTTTAGACGAAATGGAATTTAGACGAAATGGTTTTAGACGAAATGTCCTGCACCCGATTGCCCCTTTCCCAGGGTTATATACTGTACATGTGGGTGCAGGACATTTCGTCTAAAACCATTTCGTCTAAATGCCATTTTGTCTAAATGCCATTTCGTCTAAATGCCATTTCGTTTAAAGGACATTTCGTCTAATGGACAATTTGTCTAAATGACATTTCGTCTAAATGACATTTCGTCTAATGGACAGTTCGTCTAAAGAATCAAGCAAGTGCGACATTTGGTCTAAAAAAAAGTTAAGAAAAATTAAGATTTTTTAGACCAAATGTCGCACCCCACTTTAAATCAATATTAAACAATGTGGTAGGTCTATATTTGTTTAAATCATTTCTTTTTACAAAGATATTAGTGCAAATCATATTTTTCCTTCAGTCCTGTTAGATCATTCCGAATATTTAAACATACATGTATTTTAAACAATGTTTTTTTTTTATTATTTGACCTTGCACAGTATGCATGGAATTGCACAATATGGCCCATACTATCTGCCTTTGACTGTTAAATTTTTTTATACAATTTTAAATATTTAAATATGAAATACATGGATTGTCTATGGGATTGGCTACATCTTGAGCCATTAAATGTCATGAAATCGATATCCAATAAAATGTTCAAAAATATTTTCCTTATCATTTATGTTTTAGACGAGTTTTAGACGAATTTTAGACGATTTTAGACATTTTTAGACGAATTTTAGACGAAATGTCGTATTAGACGAAATGTCCATTGGACAAAATGTCCATTAGACGAAATGTCATTTAGACGAAATGTCTTTTAGACGAAATGTCCTTTAGACGAAATGTCCTTTAGACGAAATGGCTTTTAGACGAAATGGTTTTAGACGAAATGTCATGGATCCGTATATGTATATCTTCCAAAATTTTATGGATGTTGACCCTGACTTGACTTAGCCTATTTTATGATTGGTCCCTGCACATTTATACACTTATTGTAGCCATAGTGAATCTGTAGATGGTCTGAATCAAAATAAATTTCAAATGAAATTTACAAAAATATAAAACAATGATTTTTTTAAAATGAACTTGGCCTCTTGACTCTTGATTCAAACGTTTCATTCCATAACTCAATGATTATGGATAATGACGTCAACATCTTGTACATGTCACTGGTTGCTGGCTCATATACAGAAACATGATGGAAATAGCTTTCTTTTATACAAACATTGGTTGCTAATATTCTTTTTTCAATAATTTTCTGTCATTTCTGATGAAGTTCCTCAAATCGAATATTACGACTGACTTAATCTGAAACTTTGAGGAGGTGTAATTGTAACAGAATCATGTGTAACTGTACATTGACATTTTATGCTCTCAAAAGACTTGGATGGTTTGATGTTTCGAAATTCGGTGATTTTAACAAGCATCATATAATATTCCCATGTTATTTAGATTTTTAGCTCACCTGAGCCGAAGGCTCACAAGGTGAGCTTATAGGATGGCCATGATCCGGCGTCCGTCCGTCCGTCGTCCGTCCGTCGTCCGTCGTCCGTCGTCCACAATTTCAAAGATCTTCTTCTCTGAAACCGCTTGGCCGATCTAGTTGAAATTTTATGTGGAGCCTCCTTGGATAGTGGCATTTCAAGTTCGATCGCAAAATCCAGGTCACATGACCAAGATGGCCGCCACGCCCATATATGGTAAAAATCCTTCAAAAATCTTCTTCTCCAGAACCGGTGGGCGGATTTCCACGAAACTTGGTATGTAGCATCGGGGACTTCAGCCCATCATAGTTTGATAAAATGATGACCCTTGGATGACCTTGACCTATTTTACGGCAAGGTCAAATTTGGAAACATAGGCTTTTACATGGGAAAAAGTGAAATCTATGGATTTTTTGAAAACTATTGCAGCCTGAGGCCTGAAAAGTGGTAGATGCAAACAACTAATGGAGTAGATGAAGGTATGTGATTAATATAGGTCAAGGTCATCTCTTGACCTTGGCCAGTCTGTTGTCCATACACACTTTTCAAAGATCTTCTTCTCTGAAACTGCATGGCCAATCAAAGTGAAATTTTATGTGGAGCATCCATGGGTAGGGGAGACGAAAGTTTGATCGCGAAATCCAGGTCACATGACCAAGATGGCCGCCACGCCCATATATGGTAAAAACCTTTCAAAAATCTTCTTCTCCAGAACCGGTGGGCCGATTTCCACGAAACTTGGTATGTAGCATCAAGGACCTCAGCCCATCATAGTTTGATAAAATGATGACCCTATGATGACCTTGACCTATTTTACGGCAAGGTCAAATTTGGAAACATAGGCTTTTACATAGGAAGTAGTGAAAACTATGGATTTTTTGAAAACTATTGCAGCCTGAGGCCTGAAAAGTGGTAGATGCAAACAACTAATGGAGTAGATGAAGGTATGTGATTAATATAGGTCAAGGTCATCTCTTGACCTTGGCCAGTCTGTTGTCCATACACACTTTTCAAAGATCTTCTTCTCTGAAACTGCTTGGCCAATCAAAGTGAAATTTTATGTGGAGCATCCATGGGTAGGGGAGACGAAAGTTTGATCGCGAAATCCAGGTCACATGACCAAGATGGCCGCCACGTCCATATATGGTAAAAACCTTTCAAAAATCTTCTTCTCCAGAACCGGTGGGCCGATTTCCACGAAACTTGGTATGTAGCATCAAGGACCTCAGCCCATCATAGTTTGATAAAATGATGACCCTATGATGACCTTGACCTATTTTACGGCAAGGTCAAATTTGGAAACATAGGCTTTTACATAGGAAGTAGTGAAAACTATGGATTTTTTGAAAACTATTGCAGCCTGAGGCCTGAAAAGTGGTAGATGCAAACAACTAATGGAGTAGATGAAGGTATGTGATTAATATAGGTCAAGGTCATCTCTTGACCTTGGCCAGTCTGTTGTCCATACACACTTTTCAAAGATCTTCTTCTCTGAAACTGCACGGCCAATCAAAGTGAAATTTTTTGTGGAGCATCCATGGGTAGGGGAGACGAAAGTTTGATCGCAAAATCGAGGTCACATGACCAAGATGGCCGCCACGCCCATATATGGTGAAAACCACTAAAAAATCTTCTTCTCCAGAATCGGTGGGCAGATTTCCACGAAACTTTGTATGTAGCATCAGGGACCTCAGCCCATCATAGTTTGATAAAATGATGACCCTTGGATGACCTTGAATTATTTTACGGCAAGGTCAAATTTGGAAACATAGGCTTTTACATAGGAAGAAGTGAAAACTATGGATTTTTTGAAAATTATTGCAGCCTGAGGCCTGAAAAGTGGTAGATGCAAACAACTAATGGAGTAGATGAAGGTATGTGATTAATATAGGTCAAGGTCATCTCTTGACCTTGGCCAGTCTGTTGTCCATACACACTTTTCAAAGATCTTCTTCTCTGAAACTGCTTAGCAAATCAAATTGAAATTTTATGTGGAGCATCCATGGGTAGGGGAGACGAAAGTTTGATCGCGAAATCCATGTCACATGACCAAGATGGCCGCCACGCCCATATATGGTAAAAACCTTTCAAAAATCTTCTCCAGAACCAGCAGGCCAATTTTCATGAAACTTGGTATGTAGCATTTGGGACTCCAGCCCATCATAGTTTGTTGAAATGATGACCCTATGATGACCTTGACCTATTTTACTGCAAGGTCAATTTTGGAAACATAGGCTTTCATATGGGAAAAGGCGAAAACAAACTGTTGCAGCCTGAGACCTGAAAGTTGCTAGATGCAGACAACTAATGGAGTCAATGAAGGTAAGTAATTAATGAAGGCCAAGGTCATGTCTTGACCTTGGCCCAAGGTCATTTAAATATCAAAATTAAAATTATGGTTTTCTCAGAAATCACTGGGTTTGGAAACTATTGCAGCCTGAGACCTGAAACTTTGCAGATGCAGACAACTTATGAAGTCAATAAAGGTGTGTGAGTATTCAAGGTCAAGGTCATTTCATTATGACTTAATACTCCAAGATCAGGCTTCAGGTGAGCGTTCTCAGGACCAATGGTCCTCTGGTCTTAGGAACATCATGGTTAGATAGGATGGGGTTGAAGAAACATGGCTACGGGAAATTTCCGCCAAAAATGCAATTGTTTAAAGCTCCAGGAATATTTGAAAAGGTGCACTGTATGTCTTCATGCACAACATTATAAGGATAGACACATGGGAGGTGATATATACATGTAGTCCATGATTTAGATTACCTCCTATTGATTTGCTTTTACATGTACATTGTACTTCAGTTATGTATAGACTTTCACGCTCCAGTGGTTACAGTCACATGCTTAATCAAAAATGAAAAGCAATACAGTTGATGAGGAACTAAATTGGCTTCTAGTCAGTACCAAGTTTATAATGCGCAAATCATTTATATGTGCATGTGCACTGCGCAGTAGTTTTCACAAACATGATTTGGTATGGCTACAATATGTGTATTGGTTAAGGCATTTAATGGTTAACACATGTATCTCACTGCAAATACTCAAAAAGGGTCGGAGCTTCATACTATACTTGTATAGGTGGGATACTCTGCCCACTTCTTATGTCTTTAGGGTGGAGTGCATGTATCTACACATGCACTCTACAATTGAATTAAGGACAACTGTTCTAGACTAATGACAGTTAAAAGAGGAATGACTAAGTTCAGATTTCCTGATTGTATAACAAAATATTGGCACACAGGTCACCGACATGTAGTAAGGTATGACTTTAAGTTCAAATTTTAGGTTGTATAATAAACTTGTATTCTCAATAATTAGAGTCTGAGTGTCATAGACAGTTTTTGAGTCTTTTGGCTCACAATGTTTGTTGTATAACATGAGTGCTACAGTTGTATAACGCACAAGGTTAGTACTAGGTAAGTTTTCTACAAAAGGTTTTGCCATAGATGCATATTATATGTACATTGTTCCTTTCTATGATTTAAGGATGCGTGAAAAGAGGTACTCTTGGTTGTTTGAGTCTTGATGTCAAGCAAAATGTCTTTAACAGCACATATTGATTTCTTTATATGTCTTACCCATAATTTATAAGTGATCTTTCAGCAGAACCTTTACTCGCCTGACAGCTCGTAAGGTCCTGATGAAAGGTCATTCAAACTATGGATTAAGTTCCAAAACACTGCACTTGCAGCAAAAAAAAAACAGTTGATAATCTATAATTTAATAAAAGGCAAAAATTACCAGAATCATTTTTATTTGAGCCACCGCACAAGAAAACAAACAATCTGCATATGCAAAAACAAAGACACAGATCAGCTGTGTTTTCACTACAGGGATACTACAATTTCTCTACTTCTTAAATCCGAAATCTCAAGCTTCTAGCCTGTTACTAAAACTGCACAGGCCCATTTGTGTCTGACCTGGTCAATAACCCAAATTGTTGGTTTTCTCATGTAAAGACTCATTTTTGAATGATAAAAGTGAGACTATATTTTGGGTGTCAGTTTCTCTGATAAGCTGGTTTGATGAGACTGTGTTAAAGATGTTTTGCTTGTCTCATATCATAGATCATGTGTTTACATTAAGATTTGACACTATTTATTTGACATCATTCACATTAACAGTTTATGTTGACTTTTGTCAGAATTTTCGCCCCCTTTAGACACTGCTGTTTTCTGATTTGTGCATGTGAGATGTTTGACCATTGATTCACATTACCCATTAAATCATACATGACAATGTACATCAGCACCGCATGAAGGCTGTTACTCTCCTAACTCTCTTAACACCTAATAAATGCAGGACTTTCAGTGTTTCTAATGATGCTTCTTGACAGTTTGGATGGTAGAATGATTTTACTGGTAAAACCCGATAATAAGAGATGTTTGACTTAATTGCTGACTTTTCTCTGAATTCAGTTTTATGTTTTTGGAAACTTATTAGATTCATCGCACATAAAAACTGCATACAATTGAATGATTTTGTGAAAAAAAAAAGAAAGAAAGAAAGAAAACGAAAGAATGAAAGGAAACAAAATTGAAATGTATATGGAAATGTGCATTAAATACTAGACCAAAATTTTTCACCTTAGTTTAGATGTACGAAAGGCGTTCAAAAAGTTCGCGGAAAAGTGCCACCATATTCTTATTTTGTAAATAAACTGAACTAAGCTATTAGAGTTATATAGACAAACATTATTTGTACTTATACAGCATATTTTGCTGCTCTTAACAGTGGTTGCTATGGAAACCGTACATCACCATTACCGGCCCACTTTTGTTCATTTTTGCAAAAAGTCTATGTTTAATGATGACGTTGCATTTGATAGTTTACCATGCTTTTTTATCAAACTTTGTATGAGCAAAGTTCAATATGTTTGCGGTGAGCACATGAAGTCATATAAGTATGTGACGTCATTTGGGCGTACAGCAGCCATATTGTTTAGTGGGTATGCCTAAAATGCGAAGGGAACAACGGTATTCGATAAATTGTGTGTTTGGAATGGACTATAAAAGAAAGAAACTCTGCTAAGAGCAGAAAGCGCATATGGCAACAAGGAAATTAAGAAAACGGCAATCAACAAGCAGTATGCATGATTTCTACACGGCCAGAAAAGCACCCATGTCGACTCGCGCAGCGTTAAGTCAAATAACGTCATACTGTCGAAAATGATCGGTGTGATGGAAAAGAGTAGAATTCGTGAAATACACAACATATCGAATTGTAGTTTCGGCACAATTCATCGCATTATACACACAGAACTGACAATTAGACGCCCGTATGCCAGGTAGATTGCAAAAATGCTTAAGAGCTAGCTAACAGCGGCATGAATGCGTATAGCACGACGTTATGACGTTGGGCCGGTTTTACTGTTGTTACCTTAGAAACGCACATGATTTAACACCTAATTTTATTTTAACGCCGATTTTATTCAAATTCTGTGCATATGTTAACTATATATTAATTTACAACATGCACAGAGAACGTACATTTGCCATTACAATTACAAATTTGGCAGCACTTTTTCTCGAACCTTTTGAATCCCCCTCGTATTAAATGTTTCAAGGCATTAGTAATTTCTTCTACTTTAAAAATGTCATAAGTTTGTCATAAATACAAAACATTAACTTACATATTTAGTTTATTTTTGGCTGAAAAATAATATTTATTTTTTTCTGCTAAAATTATACAGTGCCAGGGTACACCAAAACTGTCTCATTGAGGGTTTCTAACAGGTACTTTATTGCACTCACTTTTGGTGTTTTAATAGCAAAAAGACAAATTTATTTTCCTGTAACCTGTTTTTTCTTTGTGCAGATGTGGGGTGTAGGGTTTACCATGAAGTGAAATTTCCATTCCTGTTACATGTATTTTCAGTTGGATTAAGCAGCAACAGGCGACCACACAGTCCCCGACATAAGACAGCCAGTGAATACTGGATAGATACCCTCAGGAAAACTGGACAAGGTGGGTAACTCTGATAGATACTCTCAGGAAAACTGGACAAGGTGTGTAACTCTGATAGATACTCTCAGGAAAACTGGACAAGGTGGGTAACTCTGATAGATACTCTCAGGAAAACTGAACAAGGTGGGTAACTCTTATAGATATTCTAAGGAAAACTGGACAAGGTGGGTAACTCTGATAGATACTCTTAGGAAAACTGGACAAGGTGGGTAACTCTGATAGATACTCTCAGGAAAACTGAACAAGGTGGGTAACTCTGATAGATATTCAAAGGAAAACTGAACAAGGTGGGTAACTCTGATAGATACTCTCAGGAAAACTGGACAAGGTGGGTAACTCTGATAGATACTCTCAGGAAAACTGAACAAGGTGGGTAACTCTGATAGATATTCTAAGGAAAACTGGACAAGGTGGGTAACTCTGATAGATATTCTCAGGAAAACTGGACAAGGTGGGTAACTCTGATAGATATTCTAAGGAAAACTGGACAAGGTGGGTAACTCTGATAGATACTCTCAGGAAAACTGGACAAGGTGGGTAACTCTGATAGATACTCTCAGGAAAACTGGACAAGGTGGGTAACTCTGATAGATATTCTAAGGAAAACTGGACAAGGTGGGTAACTCTGATAGATACTCTCAGGAAAACTGGACAAGGTGGGTAACTCTGATAGATATTCTAAGAAAAACTGGACAAGGTGGGTAACTCTGGTAGATACTCTCAGGAAAACTGGACAAGGTGGGTAAATCTGGTAGATACTCTCAGGAAAACTGGACAAGGTGGGTAACTCTGGTAGATACTCTCAGGAAAACTGGACAAGGTGGGTAACTCTGGTAGATACTCTCAGGAAAACTGGACAAGGTGGGTAACTCTGGTAGATACTCTCAGGAAAACTGGACAAGGTGGGTAACTCTGGTAGATACTCTCAGGAAAACTGGACAAGGTGGGTAACTCTGATAGATATTCTAAGGAAAACTGGACAAGGTGGGTAACTCTGATAGATACTCTCAGGAAAACTGGACAAAGTGGGTAACTCTGGTAGATACTCTCAGGAAAACTGGACAAGGTGGGTAACTCTGATAGATACTCTCAGGAAAACTGGACAAGGTGGGTAACTCTGCACCTTATCTGCTTTTACATATGCCAAAATCGAAAAATTGTTTGTGGTAAGTAATTCCCAGACAGGTATTTACCGTGATTGTGATTTATTGATTGCATCTGTGTTGTTTGTTCTCAGTTGCATCAGTTGTCTCTGAATAACTGTCACTGATGTGTAGTCTCCTTTGTTTTTACCACATATAAAAGGTGCGGCCATAATATTAATGCACTGTGTGAACAACTAAAGGTGCATATCAGTTAGCGCACCTGCAAGCTGTTTGATATAAGGTATGATCTAAGTGAATTGTGATTTTAAATCATTATAAAAGCATTTTAGCTCACCTGAGCCGAAGGCTCACAGGTGAGCTTATAGTATACCCATGCTCCGGCGTCCGTCATCCGTCGTCCACCATTTTCAAAGATCTTCTCCTCTAAAACCGCTTAGCCAATCAAAGCCAAATTTTGTATGAAGCATCTATAGGAAGGGGGAACCAATGTGTATATAAGAAATCCAGGTCACATGACCAAGATGGCCGCCATGCCCATATATGGTAAAAACCCTTCAAAAATCTTCTTCTCCAGAACGGGTGGACCGATTTCAACGAAACTTGGCATGAAGCATTGATGGCTCAAGCACTACAATGTATATATAAATCATGACCCTGTATTGACCTTGACCTATTTTACGGCAAGGTCAACATAGGTCGCCAATGCATTTGAATGGGGAAAACTTTTAAAATGTCATTTAAAGTGAAAGTCTTGCAGGAAATGGGCAGTAGGACTGAATATCAATGATTCTGAAAAAATTGGACCCTAGGGACTCATATGCCCCCACCCCGGGGCAGTATACATGTACATTACCATAATATTCAAACATCATCTCCTCTGAAACCGCTTGGCCAATCAAAGCCAAATTTTATGTGAAGCATCAATAGGAAGGGGTAACCAATGTATATATAAATAATCCAGGTCACATGACCAAGATGGCCGCCATGCCCATATATGGTAAAAACCCTTAAAAAAATCTTCTTGTCCAGAACCTGTGGACCGATTTCACGGAAACTTGCCATGAAGCATTGATGGCTCAAGCACTACAATGTATATATAAATCATGACCCTGTGGTGACCTTGACCTATTTTACAACAGGGTCACCATAGGTTGCCAATGCATTTGAATGGGGGAAAACTTAAAAAATGTTATTTTAAGTGAAAGTCTTGCAGGAAATGGGCAGTAGGACTGAATATTAATGATTAACAATTGGACCCCTAGGCAGACCTGTCAACCTCCTGAAAATTCTAAGAGGGAGATTGCGTGAAACGGCGATGTTTCGACCAAATTAGCATGCAACTTACGCGCTCGCTTTAAGACCTATAAAATTTCAAGGAGGGAGATTTTTTCTTCAGGAGGGAGATTTTTTTGCAGCTTTTCAAAAAGACAATACTTGTTATTGGCAAAAAAAAGGAGTATACCGCTAGCATTTACCGATACTAAACCCATAAAACAAGGAAAAATTGAGACGGTGTCATACCTTAGGTATTGAAAATTCGCTTGTGCAATTTTCTATATACATGTAGCCTATGATGCAAAAACCGCGAAGAAACGATGAAATTCGATCGAAAAATCAGTTTCGACATTTCTACCAAGGGCGCGGCCATATTGGTAGTTTTCCCAACGATCATTTGTTACATGCAATCTGATTGGTTCCGAAATCAGCCCTAAAAAGTTAATGGCCAATCACAAAGATTGTTTTATCTTTCACCGATTTCATGCTTAAAATAGATCGGAGAACCTCGAATACACCCGAGACTTACCGAATAGGCTAAAAATAGAAGTCGGAACGATCGAAAATTCCCGAACTCAACCGGAAATTTGCAATGACCTTGACTTTGTTTGTGTAAACACGGAAAAACCGGGATATGTTTTCTTTTTTGTTTCGGATGTTAAAATTAACCGGTAGACAGCCCGAAATCCGTTAGTTTAGCGTTTTAAATTGAAATCGGACGGGAGGTCGTAAGTCCATGGCAAAACCGTTAGAATAACGGGATACGCGGGAGAGTTGACAGGTCTGCCCCTAGGGCTCATCCCTTGGGCATTATACATGTATATTACCATGATATTCAAACATCTTCTCCTTTGAAAGTCCTTAGCCAATCAAAGCCAAATTTTATGTGAAGCATCTATAGACTGGGGGAATCAATGTATATATAAATAATCTAGTTCACATGACCAAGACGGCCGCCATACCCATATATAGTGAAAAACCTTCAAAAATCTTCTTCTCCAAAACAGGTGGACCGATTTCAAAGAACCTTGGCATGAATCATCAATGGCTAAAGTACTACAATGTGTATATAAATCATGGCCATATGGTGACCTTGACCTATTTTACGACAGGGTCACCATAGGTCGCCTAAGCATTTGAATGGGGGAAAACTTAAAAAATGTTATTTTTTATTTTAAGTGAAAGTCTTGCA
This sequence comes from Rugalucina vietnamica, assembly GCA_964017185.1. NCBI lineage: Eukaryota > Metazoa > Mollusca > Bivalvia > Lucinida > Lucinidae > Rugalucina > Rugalucina vietnamica. Next base: position 11,898,587 of record OZ024871.1, on the reverse strand, counting down.
GGAAATGGGCAGTAGGACTGAATATTAATGATTAACAATTGGACCCCTAGGGCTCATCCCTTGGGCATTATACATGTATATTACCATAATATTCAAACATCTTCTCCTTTGAAAGTCCTTGGCCAATCAAAGCCAAATTTTATGTGAAGCATCTATAGAATGGGGGAATCAATGTATATATAAATAATCTAGTTCACATGACCAAGATGGCCGCCATACCCATATATAGTGAAAAACCTTCAAAAATATTCTTCTCCAAAACAGGTGGACCGATTTCAAAGAACCTTGGCATGAATCATCAATGGCTAAAGTACTACAATGTGTATATAAATCATGGGCATATGGTGACCTTAACCTATTTTACAACAGGGTCACCATAGGTCGCTAATGCGTTTGAATGGGGAAAACTTTTAAAAAGTCATTTGAGGTGAAAATCTTGCAGGAAATGGGCAGTAGGACTGAATATTAATGATTCTGAAAAAAAAGGACCCAAGGGCTCATATGCCCCCACTCTGGGGCAATATACATGTATATTACCATAATATTCAAACATCTTCTCCTCTGAAACCACTTGGCCAATTAAAGCCAAATTTTATGTGAAGCATCTATAGGATGGGGGAACCAATGTGTATATTAATAATCTAGGTCACATGACCAAGATGGCCGCCATGTCCATATACGGTAAAAACCTTTCAAAAATCTTCTTCTCAGATTTCCATGAAACTTGGTGTGAAGCATTGATGGAAGAAAATGGCACAGGGCTTCATCTGCCCCTGCACTGGGGTTAAATACCTTAATATTTAAACATGTTTATTGGTATATGCAGCAGATCTCAGGTGAGCGTTTACAGGACCTTTGGTCCTCTTGTTAGTTTAAATAATGAAAATGAAGATACCTATCCCTTTCCTCCTTATACCATGTAGATAAACACTGTTAGCTTTTGAACTTGAGTTTTGATGTGAATCATATTTTACATAATTTAAAGTGCATTCTCTCAGATTATACAAGCATTTAATGGTATTTATTTGCACTACATTTTCCTATCCCCTAATTTTTCATATCACTGTGCATCATTGTTGAAACTACATGATCTGAATGCAGAATGATAAAATTTACACTAAAATCACATTTCTTGTTTTATATATTACCAGTTTGTTGTGGTTTATAAATTTATGTGGAAAAGGGCTGTGTATTTTTATGTGAATTATGTATTACATGAGCTGTGTGTGTGGTGATTATACAAGCATTTGAGGTCAAGGTATTAACACATAAGTTACGAAGACCTCACCATCTTATTGTCACTTATAAGTTTGTGTTAATTAACCTACATGAAAAAAAGATCTGGCTTGTTCGATGTTGCTCATACATGACACGAACTTGGTGCATTGTGATTATGAAAGTATTACCTTTATATACCATGTATAAATTAGCATTTTTTACATTTTGTAATCTGCATTGGAAAGTTCTAGGCATTTTAATGTGAGTCATACCCTGCACCCTTATAAAGTGCATTCTGCTTATGTAAACATTTCAAGATAAAGAAGAGTTAGCTCTTCCAATACCTCAGATATTTCTCAACAAACTTAATTTTACTTAGATTTATGCAAAACTTAAACAGTAAGATGATACATGTACTTAAAATATTTAGTGTAAGATTTTTGAAATATAAATGTATGAACTGTTCTTACAACTTGAGATTTTGCTATAGTTTAATGTAATTTATAATCCATGTTTGCTTCCACATTTTTATCACTTGATAGATTAGGAACCAGAGACATGTATATTTTACTTTTGTTATTAGTACAGAAAGTTCAGGTATGAACTCATTCAGTGGTAAGAGGCCCTGGGCACAGAGACATGCGGACAGAGACATGTCTGACCTCTGTACCTCAGCTTGTATTTTGATGAAATGGCTTGTTAGAACCTTGTCAGAGACATGGGGACAGAGACATGTCTGACCTCTGTACCTCAGCTTGTATTTTGATGAAACGGCTCGGTAGAACCTTGTCATTTCATCAGTTTACTTACCCTTGATGTAATAAAGCCATTAATTTATAGTCATTGTATCGTAACTTTCTATTTCTTTCCCAGGTATCAGTACAGAGAGTACAGGTATGAACACATTCAGTGGTAAGAGGCCCCGGGACAGAGACATGCCATACCTGAGCACATCACATCACCTCAGACAAATGGTGGGAGCAGAAAAAGCTGGGAGAAATAATGATGCCATGGGTTAGTAGTACAGACTTGTTTGAAGTTAACAATTTACCTAATACAGAGGGGTCAATTTATGCGATATTAGAAACAGAATGTCTTGTTGTATTTTTGATGCTGTTTGAAAAAAAAAAATATAAAGAATAAAACTAAGGAAAAGCAAGAGACAGATCTACTGCATGAACTCTTGATGCTTTGTCTTATGATATTGAAGGTTCTGAAGCTTTCATGTGATCTATATAGCATGATTTTTCTTTTTTAGAATTATAATATACAAGTTTGTGAGCAAATTTTCATGTAGTCATTATACCTTCATATAGTATCACTTTGTAACCATGTACTTTGAATTGGCAAGGCAATGAATTCACTAATATAAAAAATCTGAAATAAAAGTTTTATTTGTCTCTGAGATAACAGACATGTTCTTGCAAATGTATTTTGGAAATATTTCCAGCCAAGGCCATCCCAGGCACGCCTGCTTACAAGTCACAGGAAGAATACTATGACCAAATCTTGGAGTACAAAAAAGTAAGTCATCAACAATTAAAAACACAAATGATCTATTCTTATTAATGGTCTATGTGATAAGCAAATGGAACATATATTAATGCACATACAAATGTAGTACAATATCTGCATGGTTCTGTGTGGAATACCTGACTCTCAAAGTATAAAAATTGGAAGTACACCAGAATGAAAATGACTATATTCAAAATTTTCATTTGGGGAGACTTATCAGATATGCTGCACTAGTTTATAATTAAAATGAAATAACTAGATCTATGTTAATTTGTATTTTGCATTCAAGGATGAAAACATTCTTACCTTCCACATTTCAGCAAGCAGCTGCCATGAATCAAGAAGCTTCCAATTTGAAGGCAAAAATCAGAAGGTTGGAGGAGGATAATTTAAAGAAGGAAAAAGAAATTGATGGTCTTCTGAATCCTCAGAAAGTAAGTTTTAGCTCACAGGTGAGCATATAGGATAGGCAGGCATACGTCGTCCTTCCATCGTCCATCCACCATTTTCAAAGATCTTCTTCTTCTCTGAAACTGCTAGGCTAATCAAGGCCAAATTTTACATGAAGTATCTATGGGAAGAGGGGACAGACGTGTAAATAAATAATCAAGGTCACATGACCAAGAAGGCCACCATGTCCATATATGGTACAATCCCTTCAAAAATCTACTCTAGAACTGCTGGACTGATTTCAATGAAACTTGGCATTAGTCCTGCAGATATCTAGCTTGACCCGGAAATGCGGTTCAAACTTTTTTTCTTGGCTGATTCTTGTTGCTTAGTTGTTACCATTTAAGAATCTGACTGATGCCACCTTGGCATCATTGAGCATTTTGAGAAAAAAAAGATGGCGTCCAATATGGCGGCTCAATACATGGGTGGGCCATAATAAAGCTTTTATTTGCACTCAGGGCATATTTAATTTACAAATATTTGATATAATTTTATAAATTGAATGTCAAAGACCATTTCCTGCTAGCATGGTAATGTATATCAAGACGACTTCCAAGATGGCTGCCAGAATGCAATACTAAATGACAATTTTCAGCGTTTTCTCAATTTGGTTCACTTTAAATACTGAAAATATTACATTTATCTGTATATTAGGTGATTTTTATTTGAAATTATGTTTCCTATTATATTGTTGGAATACAAGATGGTGTCAAAGATGGCTTCAAAGGTGGCTGTCAACTTTAAGTTGTCGTAAAGACGTTCCTGAAGTTGATTTCTGCTAAGCCTTTAGTCCAGTTGCCATAAGCATAACATGGAAGACGGCTCCACATGAAACTTTATTGTGGTTTCCAGTTCTCTAGACCATGCTTGTTCAGAAACTGCATGATGCCACATTGGCATTGCTGAGCGTTTTGGAAAAACCATGATGGCATCCAAGATGGTCGCCATAAGCAAGAATATAAAACCCCAGAGTTGTGTAACGTGCAGCCGAGCCAAGCCACAGAAAACCCCGTCGGTGGAAAAGCATGCTCATCTACCAAGGGTGGTTTACTGGGCTATATACCTAACACTTACTCTAATTACAAAGTTTCGAGTTTCTAATTTGCATATTACTACCCACTAATATGCCGCTAATACGTTGCACCAACGTATTCTACAAGGGAGACTATCCCGTTACATTACTTCCCCCTCCGAGAAGACTCGTCCCGAGTCTTGGCCTGGGGACTACATGGGTAAGGCAACTCCGTTCTGGCAGTTGTCATCATCCCACCGCTGCCACCAAATGTAACGTGCGGCCGAGACAAGCCACAGAAACCCCGTCGGTTGAAAAGCATGCTCACCCACCAAGGGTGGTTTACTGCGCTATATACCTAACACTTACTCTAATCACAAAGTTTCGAGTTTCTAATTTGCATATTACTACCCGCTAATATGCCGCTAATACGTTGCACCAACGTATTCTACAAGGGAGACTATCCCGTTACAGTTGAATATACCCGATGTTTTATGTTTTAATGCTCATTTTATGTTGTAAACATCATAATAAAAATTGTTCTAAGTTCTGACACCAACATAATAATAATAATGCAAGATGGTGGCCAAGATGGCTGCCATAACCATACTTACCCAGCAGGCACCTGACGTCTGTTTGACGTCAGATATTGGTTATATTTTGGTCGCGACGTCTATCAGACGTCATTTCCTGACGTCTTTTGGACGTCTGGATTGGACGTTGTTTTGACGTCAAACTAGTTCGTCAGTTAGACGTCGTAATCAAGACGTGATTTAGACCTTGTGTTTTTCATACTTCTGACCATGTGTGGTGTGCAAATTAATGAAACTTCACTTTGGGTAAAAATCAGATCATTCGTTTCGTGTGTTTCTTTTGCTTTCTTTCTTTCTTTTTTTCTATGCTACTTCCAGCAGACATTTGACGTCCTTTGGAGTTAGGTTGATTTTGAAAGTTTGTTTGTTGTCAAAACTAGACGTCAATCTGACGTGCTAAAGCCAACGTCGGTTTAACGTCTGAAAGCTGACGTCAGTCTGACGTCCCAAAAACAACGTTTGAATTCATGTCATATAAATAGTTTAAGGTGTATATTTTTTCGCATTTTTGAATAACAGTGGATTCAAAAGAGCAGTGATGCACTTTTGATAGTCCCTTTCACTCCTTTGATAGAGTTTTTCGGAACATACAAAATTTTCAAGATATTAATTCAGCCTGATGTTGGTACATCTTATTTAAGCAAAATTTTATTGCTTTATGGTGCTAAAACCAATAAGACATTAGTGTGAGAAATAAGATTATTCTGAACAATGGTGAAATAAATATTAAAATATACAAATTTTATTTTCATCTTAATTGAAAGTTTGATAATTTAGTGAAAGACTTTATTTTGATTAATAGATAATCATTTTTTTCTACATTAATTAAGTATGAGGGCGAAATATGGGATTTCCCATACGAGACTCAGATATGACATTTAAGTGGCAAGGTTGAAATTATTATTTGAATTTGATATTATATAGAGGATCTTACACGAGTGGTCATTTCATATGAAATTTATTAAACGAGCCTTCAGCGAGTTTAATAAATTTCATATGAAATGACCACGAGTGTAAGATTCGTTTTATCATATGACTTCTAAAATAGGATTTTATCGCCTTCGAAGTGGACATATTTTCAATGAAAATTTACATTGTTGTTACGGACGTCGTCAATGACGTTACGTATTCCCGCAAAAGTGTTAATACACGTGTGGTCATACGATTTTTATGACATGACGTTATCCACTGGAAAACAGAGAAGTCATATGATAATACATAATATATGTAAGAAATTATGTCAGTTTAAGGGCAGCTAACTCTGTCGACATATATGAAAAACACGTCCCCAGCAGGCATCTGACGTCAACTTGACGTCGGATATTGGTTGTATTTTGGTCACGACGTCATACAACCAATAACCAACGTCCACCTGACGTCCAGTCCTGACGTCAGTGGACGTATTGATATGACGTCGAAATGACGCCGGATTCAAACGTAAGTCTAACGTCATATGTCGACAGAGTTAGCTGCCCTTGAACTGACATAATTTCTTGCGCAAAAGTAACAACATCAAATTCAAATAATAATTTCAACATAGCCACTTTTAAAAAAGCCATATCTAGGTCTCGTATCGGAAATCACCATGCTTAATTAATTTAGAAAAAAATAATTATTTGTTAATCAAAATAAAGTCTTTCACTAAATTATTAAACCTTCTATTAAGACGAAAATGAAATTTGTATATTTTGATACTTATTTCACCATTTTCAATTATTGATTGTTCACAATAGTCTTATTATTTACACTAATGTCTTATTTGTTTTAGCACCATATAGCAATAAAATTTGACATGAATAAGATATACCAACATCAGAGTGATTTAACATCTTAAACATTTTGTATATCCCGAATACATTATGTATATCCAAGTACTGGTTAAGGTAGACCCAGGAACGGTGTCAAACGAAAAACAAAAACAAAAAAATCAACCTAGTACTGGTTTTTACCCAGGAACGGTATTACAAAAAGCAAACCCCAGTTTGAGCCTTCGGGTGCTCGCCCGGAAAAGCAACCTCCAAGTACTGGTTCTACCCAGGAAAGGTAACTAAAAGCAAACCCTAGTACTGGTTGGTTCCCAGGAAGAAAAAAAACGAATACATTATGTATATCCAGGTACTGGTTAAGGTGGACCCAAGAACGGTGTCAAACGAAAAACAAAAACAAAAAAATCAACCTAGTACTGGTTTTTACCCAAGAACGGTATTACAAAAAGCAAACCCCGGTTTGAGCCTTCGGGTGCTCGCCGGGAAAAGCAACCTCTCAAGTACTGGTTCTACCCAGGAAAGGTAACTAAAAGCAAACCCTAGTACTGGTTGGTTCCCAGGAAGAAAAAAACCGAATAACTCTATCAAAGGAGTGAGAGGGAATAACAATAGTGCATCACCGCACTACTGAATCCACTTCAGGATTTCAGAATGTTAATTTAACTGCGAACAAACATTCACGATATCGGTTTTAGCACGTCAGATTGACGTCTGTTTTTGACGTCAAACAAACTTTCAAAATCAACCTAACCCCAACGTCATTATGACGTCACATTTGAGACATCAAACCAACGTTGTTTTTCTGACGTCAGAATGACGTCTGTTTTTGACGTCAAAATGACGTCTGTTTTTGACGTCAAACAAACTTTCAAAATCAACCTAAATCCAACGTCATTATGACGTCGGAGTCTGACGTCAATCTGACGTCCAACTGACGTCAAATGTCTGCTGGGTTAAGAGGTATCCTCTTAATAAAACGGTATTCAGGTGTTTCATATAGTCAGTATCTTGTGTTTGTAATGCTCGTTTCGTGTTGTTCACATAATAATATTTACATTTTTCTAAAACCTCCTTAGATGAACCATTAGACGTTCATCTGTATTCATACTTCCATGAACAACATTGTGTCACGCGACGTGACGTAATCCAAACTTGACGTCAAAAAACACGAATCTCGCCAATCTGATTGGACGTTGTAAACGTCGACGCCGTTCCGCTGTTAGAACACACACTGTGTGCAGATTCTCTGTTTGCTGGTAAATCTGACCGCCTTGGTGATTTTTTAACAAGCGATAGAGAGAAATGAATGTAAATATAAGCAATGAGTTTAATTTTTCTGTTGTTCATGGAGCTATGAACCGCAGTGGGTCGCTAGCAAAGCTTACATGAACCCCTTCGGGGTTCATTCACTTTGCACGCGACCCACTGCGGTTCATAGCTCCATGAACACCAGAAAAATGAAATTCATTTCTTAAGTGAAGTCCTTTGGTTTCAGCTAGGACCCCACATCATATAAACGAAGAAAGATGATGACCAAGATTGCTACCATAATTATAATTTAAAAGAACATGTTCTCTGCTTAAAACATCATTCATTTGCTCCATATAGAAAATGTCATGTATTTGACATGCTCTTTTAACGTTGTGAACAGCATGATTTAGTGTTTATTCTCACATGATAATAATGAGCCGAGATGATGGCCAAGATGGCCACCATAATCATACTATATCAGGACACAAGTATTAGCTTTTTTACAAAAGCTAGCGTTCATTTAGCCCTAGTTATGGGATAAAAGCTGTAACCTTACAGGATATCTGGTCGCAACACAACATAGAACACCCTTCTTTGAACTTGACCCAGATCTATAGATACGCCTTGAACACAGCAGCATAGGTGTAAAAGAAAACGTCCCAACACTTCATGTTCAAAGATAGATAGACATACCTTAACCCGAAAAATCTAGTTGTCTCATTACGTCCACCCTGTCCTCGGCAGGTCTGCATATAGTGGTTGTTTTAATCGCATTAGGCATGCCTTTGCATTTTATATCAAACGGTAATAAGCTCTTAATGATCTTCTCACAGTTAATGCAGTAATGTTTCCTGGGGACGTGGGCCCGGGAGATTCACAATTTCAACAATCGTTCATGATCTTACTTTTTTCTTAGCATGAAGAAGCAGTCGGTACATGCGGTCAACAGTCTAACATGCGGTTCTTTATTAAGATTGCTTCGCTCGTTACCCGCCAGCTAATGACTACTGATGATGCAGGGGCATCGACCGGTTCAGACTTAATCCGAATTAATTTGTGTTAAGAACAACTCCTATATATGAGTTCGTTCGTGAGCTACAGCAGGTACCACATAGGAGACTACTTTACAAACTACACTCCTACGGGATTAGATGATCTACTCACAAGTGGATCGCTTCATGGCCCTCTGAGCACTATCAAAACGGATGGTCAAGCCTCCGATCCAGTCCCGGTCTTATCTTGTGTCCCTCAAGGATCGGTCTTAGGACTGGTCCTGTTCTTGATTTTCATTAATGATCTTCCGGACACTATGAGGTCATCTGTTCGCTGATGATTGTGTTTTGTGTAGGAATATTGAGTCACTATTCTACAAGATAACCTGAATAGCCTTGCACAATGTAAGACTGGTTGGCAAATGAAATTGAACATTGTCAAATGTCATTCAAGGAGAGAAGAGAAGAAGACCGCATCCGTTTTTCATTGAAATATAATTTACTCTAACATTCAATAGAGCTATAAATTCTGGGTCTTGGTCTATATGCCTGTGACAACTTTCAAGAAAGGATGCTTACATGTAGTAGACGAAGTCAAAACTGATGAAAAGCACACTCACTGATCAGGTTCATAACTACATGTTGTGTAACAGTAGCAAGAACTAATATGATTAAAGTCAATGCAAGCAGAAAGGAAAATGTGTAAGCATCATACACAGACGTCTGTGTATTTCTTTAGATCAAGTTCTAAAATAAATGTAAACTGAAATGCAGCCGCTTTATAAAAGGAACATTAGAAAAGAGAAGGACCGTAAATATATTGGGGGGTTAAATGGTAAAACATCCGACCGTAGTCTCCTTCCTTCTTGCAGTTCATGCTATTTTCTGCCAGGATGTGATACGCTAACCTATTGTTGTTGTTGCTGCATAGGAAATTGGTCAGTCTGACAAAATCTTTCAAAGGGTTCATACCTGACAAGCTTGGTGAACTGAGTTAGCCTTTACCAGATAATATCAAGGAAACGACCATATTTTGGAGGATGTTATGGTAGCAACATAGAGGCATCTAGTATGTCAGATACATGTATATGGTTTGATGTGAAACAAAGGTTAAATCTCACAGGCTTAAGGCATATTCTCACCAAAAATAGCATTATCTGTATGAATGAGCAGACAGTATCGAGAAATGGCTAACATTTACAATGAAACATGGAACTCTGGAAGATTTTCCATAAAGCGGATAACAAATGCTTGTATACATTTGCAATATGCTAGGCTAAACTTTGATCATTTTGTGAAAGTTGAACATACTGGCTATTAATGTTATAACTTTATTTTAGCCTCACTATGTTGAATATAGCTTGAATATGTATGCATATTCAAGAAGTATGAATACCACTGCCAAAGGGAAATAGTCATCTTTCTGTATTTGGTGGTTGATTTTTGTTTTATACCAAAATCAACAGCTGAGGTCATATGGAGCCAAAACCTCAGTTTAAAGTCTCATTCAAAAGACTGGAAAAGCGAAGGCTTGAGCCCAAGAATCGTGACATCGTATTACTTAACCACTACACCAGAGAAGCTTATAGCTGTGGATCCTGCTTTTGATACGGTCTAGAAATACCTTTAATATATAGCAAATGCGTATGCCAGCCAAGCTCATAAGGCTGTTGTCATATAGAAACAGCCATGTTGGATGCCATCTTAGGTTCAGAGTGTTCTAATAATGGTCTTGAATCATATATGCACATGACAATACAATATAAGATTAGCTTAAAAAAAGATAAAATGAAGATAAAAATACACAAGTACTGCACATTATATTCTTTTCTGTGCAAAATTCTATTTGGCGGCCATCTTGGATGCCATGTTTATTTTTTATTAGAAATCATTTTAGGGGCAATTTCAAATGTATGTTTTACAGCCAAATATGGCAAATAGAAACAAGTATTTAAGTCCTAGACATAGCAAAACAAGTGATAACATAGATTTGGCGACCATTGTGGATGCCATCTTGAATATCTAAAAATGCTCAATGATGCCAAGGTGGCATCATTCAGATTCTTAAATTGCAAGGTCTTGGCTACAAGAATCAGTCAAGAAAAAAAGTTTGAACCCTATTTCCGGGTCCCGATAAAATACCCCATAAATCTGCAGGACTACATGTAGCATCAGGGTCTATAGTATTACAATATGTATATAAATTTTGACCCTGTAAGACCCTGACCTATTTAATGGCAAAGTCAACAAAGGTCGCCTTTGCATTTGAATGGGCAAAGTTGTTAAAATGTCATTTGAAGGGAAAAACTTACAGGAAAAACTGGCGAATGGACTGAAGATTTATGATGCTCTAAATTTGGACCACATGGGTTGGTCTGCCCCCACCCCAGGGCGATGTACATATAAATTAATGATTCTGGAAAAAAATGAAACCAAGGGGTTCAGCTGCCCCCGCCTTGGGGCAATATACATGTACATGTATATGACCACAAAAGCCAAACAAGTTATTTGTATATATCCCAGATCTCAGGTGAGTGTTTACAGGTCCATTGGTCCTCTGGTTTGTCTAGACACTGTGTTTCTTGCAGTAAAACTTTGAAATTGCTAATCTAATTATGTAGTAGACAAGGCTCCTTTAATACAAATTTAATGGTTGAAGTTGTATCAAAATTTCAAACCTTCATATTATAAACATGCAAAATCTCTTACACACATTTCTGTTTTCATTGTAATCAGGCATGATGACTTTTTCCAATACCTAAGTTCTTGTAGTCAGATTTAATAGTAACTCTTATACTAATTCATGAAGCCACTTTTCTAACAAAATGTTAATTTCCTAACTACAGAGTGAAGAATTGAGGCGTACATTGGCCGACAAGCGCCCTGATTCCGGAGCAGTGATACACAGTCTTAAACAGAAAATACTCAAACTAGAGACACAGATGAGGGATAAAGAGTCAGCTTATATGTAGGTTAAATTCTTTAATAAACTTGCAATTGTGTCAACTTACTATGTAATATATGAGCCACCTCGTGGGAAAACCAACAATGTGGTTTCCAAACAGGTCCGACACAAACCGGGCTGTACAAGCACAGAAAAGAGCTAGAAGCTTGAAAATTCGGATTTAAGTAGAAGAGGAATTGTACTATCCGAGTAGTGAAAACAAAGGCGCTGATCAGCTTCGCGGTTAGCGCGAAACTGATCTGCGTCTTTGTTTTCGCCTATGCAGATTGTTGGATTTCCCATGAGGCGGCTCATATGTAATATACTTTATTTTTAAAGTTTTAAGAACAATATAAAAATGTTTCTATAGAGAAGTCAAATCATTTGATAGAAAGAGTATGGGCCAAAAAAAAAGTTTTAAGATAAAAAGTGAAAAAAAAAAAATATAAAAAAACAAAGTGTGATTTTTAACTTTAATCAAAGCATCCAAAGTTCAATGTGTTTCATCTAACATCATTGAGATGATAATGATTTTGTTTCAGTAAGTTACAAAGTGATCTAAAAACCACAAAAGTAGAAGAGATGCGTCAACAAATGGAAGTATTCTATCAGGAAATAGTACGGCTACAGACCGCCAAGGAAACAGGCATGGATAAATCAGCAAGGTAAGTTGTGGTTTAGTGATAAATATTCATATAGTATTTATGGTAATGTAGGGTGCTGGAGTTGATACCCGCCATTTAAGTGTGTGAAATCTAAAACCAGTTACAGACCAGAAACCGTTGTGACCATACAATATAACTATGAGATAGTGAAAAATATTAGACAGTGGTATTGTTACTTTTATGGTTTATGTAAAAAAGTCTAAAATACGATATAATAACTCTATGTGTTGTGGGTTTGGTAATAAAGTAAGATACAAGTCTTAAACCTAACAAGAACAATTAAAATTTTGACACAATTTTATACTTTAGGCATGTCGGAAGAGATGGCACCATAAAAGTAAAGGCTTTGAATGAAACAATTATTCGGCTAACAAAGAGTAATGAACAGTTACAAGCAGAGAATAGAGGACTAAAGGAAGACTTAAAGAATGCATTGGAAGATGGAAAGGACAGATCACCCAGAAGTAAGTCAGCAGTTAAAATTCCAGCCCCAATATGTCAAATAAACTTTTCAACACTTTTTAAGTGTCAGGGATGTTTGGGTTATTTTTCGTTTTCATAGCTCACTTGAGCCGTTAGACTTACAAGGTGAGCTTACAGGATACCCATGCTCTGTTGTTGTCGTCGTTCACAATGTTCAAACATCTTCTCCTCTGAGTCTGCTTGGTCAATCGAAGCCAAACTTCATGTGGAGCTTTGGAAGGGGGAATGAATGTTTATATAAATGGTCCAGGTCACATGACCAAGATGGCAGCCAGGGGTATAAGTAGCAAAATCCTTCAAAAATCTTCTTTCCAGAACCAAAAGGTCTAGGATCTTGAAACTTGGCATGTAGCATAAGGGCCTCAAGCTCTACCAAATTTACATACATCATGACCCTGGGATGACCTTGGCCTATTTTATAGCAAGGTTAACTTAGGTCTTCCATGCATTTGAATGGGAAAAATTTGATAAAATGGCATTAAATGGGGGTAAACTTGCTGGAAATAGGAAAATTGACAGAATATTTTTGTTTGTGAAAACAATTTCGTCCCAAGGGGTTGTCTGCCCTTGCCTAGGGGCCAAGTCCATGTTTATAGTCATGTACTTTATACATCTTTTCCTGTGAAACCGATTGGCCAATCAAAACCAAATTTCATATGTAGCCTTCTTGCATAGATAGACTGAATGTTTATAAAAATGATCCAAGTCACATGACCAAGATGGCCACCAGGGCTGTAAATAGTGAAAAGCTTTAAAAACCTTCTCCATCACCAGAAGGCCTATGAATTTGAAGCTTGGCATGAAGCATCAATGAATGGAGTTCTATAAGTTTATATATATTATGACCTTTGGATGACCTTGACTTATTTAATGGCAAGGTCAACTTAGGTCACCCATGCTTTTGAATGGGGGAGAATGATAAACTGCCATTTAGTGGGGAAACATTGCAGAAATGGATAGTAGATTGTTTATATGTTCTCTTCCCAAGCTTGACTCAGGGTTATGCACAAGGGCATGGATCCAAGTATATAATAGATCTCAGGTAGGCGTTTACAGGTCCATTGGTTCTCTGGTATTTTTCATTTGAAAACAAAGAAGCTGATAGTGATGACTGGCATAATAGACTCTAAGCATACACCATAACTTTTGTATTGAAAATGACCATGACTTGCTAGTTTTGTAAATTTTTATGAAAGAGGTCAATAAACAGTAAAAGACAGAGCAGTCAAGTTTTAGTTTGATTTCTTTTCATGGAATAACAGGGAGTGAATAATTAGTAATTTATGTAAATTTAGTATGTTATTGTATATTTATTAATTTACATGTTTCCCTTCACAGAGGAATTATGTCTCCCCCCGACAGGGTCGGGAGACATATTGTTTTTCCCTGTGCGTCTGTCTGTCCGTCCGTCCGTCTGTCCGTCACAAATCGTGTCCGCTCTATAACTTGAAAACCGTTAAAGATTTTTCAATGAAACTTGGTAGACTTGTAAACCACGACGAGACGATGTGTCATGCTCAAGAACCATAACTCTAGCTTGAGTATTTTTGGAGTTATTTCCCTTTGATTATTTTCGATACAATTTCGTGTCCGCTGTATAACTTGAAAACCGTTAAAGATTTTTCAATGAAACTTGGTACACTTGTATACCACGACGAGACGATGTGTCATGCACAAGAACCATAACTCTGGCTTGAGTATTTTTGGAGTTATTTCCCTTTGATTATTTTCGATACAATTTCGTGTCCGCTGTATAACTTGAAAACCATTTAAGATTTTTCAATAAAACTTGGTACACTTATTGAGCATGATCAGACGATGTGTCATGCACAAGAACCATAACTCTGGCTTGAGTATTTTATGAGTTATTTCCCTTTGATTATTTTCCATACAATTTCGTGTCCGCTTTATATCTCGAAAATCGTAAGAGTTATTTCAATGAAACTTGGTACACTTATAAAGCACGATGAGATAACGTGTCGTGTTAAAGAACCATAACTCTTGCTTGCATATCTTTGGAGTAATTTCCCTTTGATTATTTTCCATACAATTTCGTGTCCACCCTATAACTTGAAAACCGTAAGAGAAATTTCAGTGAAACTTGGTACACTTATAAAGCACGATGAGACAATGTGTCATGCACAAGAATTATAACTTTTGCTTTCATATTTGGAGTTATTTCCCTTTGATTATTTTTCCATGCAATTTCATGTCCACTCTATAACTTGAAAACCATAAGAAATATTTCAATGAAACTTGGTGCACTTATAAAGCACGATGAGATGATGTGCCATGCTAAAGAACCATAACTCTTGCTTGCATATCTTTGGAGTTATTTCCCTTTGGTTATTTTTCATACAATTTTGTGTCTGCTCTATAACTCAAAAACCATTAGAGATTTTTCTATGAAACATGGTACACTTATAAAGCATGATGCACAAGAATCATTACTCTTGCTTTCATATCTTTGGAGTTATTTCCCTTTGATTATTTTTCATACAATTTCGTGC
Source organism: Rugalucina vietnamica (assembly GCA_964017185.1). Lineage (NCBI taxonomy): Eukaryota > Metazoa > Mollusca > Bivalvia > Lucinida > Lucinidae > Rugalucina > Rugalucina vietnamica. The sequence continues at coordinate 11,883,185 of OZ024871.1, read as the reverse complement.
CCCCTCTATAACTTGAAAACCGTAAGAGATATTTCAATGAAACTTGGTACACTTATAAAACAGAATGACAGGATATGTGATGCACAAGAACTCTTGCTTGCATATTTTGGACATGCACGTAGAAAGGGGGGAGACATCAGTTTTCACATAGAAAACAAATTCTAGTTTTAGTTTTAGGTCATCAGAACCAAGACATGACTTTCAATGAGAAAGACATAATTCCTGTTATCTTAACCCATAAGCATTTTGATTTCAATCATTACAGAGCCACCTATTAGTCCCAGGAAAGCAGATCCTCATTTATATACTATACCAGGCAGTAAACGTGGGTTATTGCATCAGTTGAAGATTGAGCTTAAGCATTGTTAACATTATCTCAATTTGAGTTGCCACTTACCACATAGACTTCCCTTTCTATATCCAAATAACAGATTTATTTAAAGATGGAGAAATTTCTTTGCTTCCCACATGTTTGGTGATAGATTTGACACAGTTTCTGCCTATAATTATATCATATCTGCTGATGGTAATGTGTTTTCAAAATTTGGAGTACCGGTAATGGATTTTCAGCTTTGTGCTCTGATGTACAAGATTCATATTCAGTGACCATTTCATTACAAGGGTAGATCCAGGATTTCTATGAGGGAGGGGTTCAAACCCATTAAGTGGGGTTTGTTTTGTACATTTTAATGGCCTTTTCATAAATTCCCCCATGAAATTGAAATAATTTAGCCACAGAGGAGGGTTCGAGCGAACCCCCTGAACCCCCTCTAAATCCACCACTGCATTAGAAGACGAATATTTCATTTTACATTTAGCAAAGACAAAGTCTGTTCCTCCAAAGCAACTCCAAACTGAGATACAGCTAGAATGAGCAAATATACAGTTTGCATGAATTTCTTAACAGCATGAGTGAAGGGGCATAACAGTACGAGTTTAAAGTGTTTGAATGGCAGGGTAGCAATGTCATAGTGCACTGAAATGAATTACAAAATAACTGCATGCTATGTATGACAATTGCAAAGACAACTGAGCCTGTGCATGAGAAAACCAACAATTTGGGTTTCCGACCAGGTCCGACACAAACCAGACTGTACAGTCACAGAATAAAGCTAGAAGCTTGAAACTTTTAAAATAAATAGAACAGGAATTGTACTATCAGTGTGGCGAAAACAAAGGCACTTATCAGCTGTGCAGTTACTGCACAGTTGATCTGTGTCTTTGTTTTCGCATTTGCAAATTGTTGGTTTCCTCATGCAGTGGATCAACTGGTTGCACTATGGATCAGCCAGTGTGTATCTACAGAATTGTTGTTGGCTGTTTTTGCTTCACGGTGGTGGGTCTAGATACATGTACTCAGGTTTAACAAATGTACATGATGCAAATGTTTTGCATGATTGACAGTTAAAAGGCATGTGACTGATGATAATCGCTTGATTAATGCTTGCTATGATAATGTAGCAATGTATGAATTGTAATATAAATGCTTATCATAGTTGTGATGTATAACACCAGTCCAACAAAGTAAAGGTGTTTTTGTAGCCAACTAAGAATGTATTTCATGTACTATTTCATGTAAAATGATATTAAACACCCAGGATTACCTGTTACAGGGAACTCTGAGGTTCGGGGAACTCGGAGGTTAACAATGGAAGGCAAATCCGACCAGGGGCAGTATTTATCCTATTTTATTTTCAATTTACGTCAACTTTAGAAATGTTAACATATCGCACATATAAAGTTTGGAAGACGAAGCCCCTGCATGCACCATCACTTTAAGCTGACACGTCAATTTTCAATAAAAAATTAATAATATAAACTGGAAATTGCATGATTGTAAAGCACTTTTAACCTGGACCACTTAATTTTGAGTATTAACGATATTTTCGCATTAAACAGTGGCTAGTTTCTAAAAATACAGTGTCTTAATGATCATCATGCAAAATTTTAGCCTCATATCTGCAAAATATCCAGTGTTTTTACCCAGGTAAATGTAGGAGGTATCACAATTTTGGGTACGGTAATTATCAGAGGTATGATCTGGATAACTCGGAGTAACGTCAAATTTAGGATATGGAGAAAGTCGGAGGGTCAGTTCATTGAAAATGACTCGTGATTTTGCTTCTGGAGCAAACTAGACTTTGATTTTATGACATACAGTCCAGTTAATATATAAAGTACCAAATATACATTAATATGTCACTCTAACCTACATGTATGTTATTCTAACCTAAATGTATGACATGGACTTATCATTAACATATTGAAAGAGTATAATTATTTTGCATGATTATGTTGTTGATTTCATTAAGCACTCTTAATCATTCAATCACTAGCCGCATGTGTTCAATCCACTCACAGGGTAACAAGTGGAGCAAGCCAAGTTCTGCTTGCGGGTGTGTCAGGAATTTATTCTGGGGTTCTCCCGTGTTCGCCCAACCTATTGATGGAGTCGTCTCGATATGTCTGAAACAACCTTGTAAAGTTGAAAGGGACATCAGACAATAATACTAAATATTGAGCGACCGCATCAGAAAACCGTCCCACAATTAGCTTAACTCATCTGAAACATTTGCCAAAATCTGTAATAATCTCATAATTCAAAGTGTCAAAAAGGTAGATCTAGATGAAAAAAGGTAAAAGTTGGCAATGATCAGGAAAAGGCGCAATTAGAAAGAAATTCCGACCGCAACGAAACTGAGGCGGGAAAAAAACTAAATTGACAATTAGGTACTTGTACTGAGAGAACATATTGTAAGCCGAATGAGCAGCTATTGCCCAATAGGCGGCCACTCAGTTACCATAACTTAAACTAAAACTGTGAAAACGTACATAAATTATCATCAGCACTTGAAAGAAAACCCGTTTTCTGTATGTTCAAGTAAAAACGTGTGCACAAGGTTTTTCAGGTCGATTGAGTTCAAACGGAGACTAGGGCACTGACAAAAGTATCCTCCCCTCTCCCTATTTCTGGCCAAGAAAGTTTAGCATCAGCAGTTAATTATAAGCTGTAAAATGACATTTTTTTTCATGTGCATCATTGAAAGAATCTAACGAGTACCCAGAGTCGATAACGTGGATAAAAATAAATAATGCACACAAAATGGGATGTAAGGGGTTTAGATTGCATAGACGGTAGCTTGCTTGTTGATCATCTCCTTTCCTAGTACACATCAAATACCCCTCCCCAATACGCATGTGCACATACTTACCGTGTCACAACAATCGGAATAAACGTTTTGTGCTTACCTTTCCTTAATTCGTAGGCAAATGGAAGTGATCCAAGCAAATATACTCTCAGATAGGCATTATCAAGAAAAAAAAGAGAGGAAAAACAGCTCTTTAAATATTAAAATACCTCCGAATCTGCAAAACTGTCCCTCCGAGTTCCCAATATTACATTTCAAAATTACTCCGAGAATTCCCGTATCAAAAGATGTGACACCATCTTAATGTTTTTAAGCCTGTGGAGTTTATCTTTTTGTAATCATGCGCAATGATGCTTAATATCTCGAGGAGAAAGCCCAAATTTTGAAATGTAGCTGCCAGTCTGTTGACAAATGTTATTGGTCGTCCACTTTTTACCTGATTATAAAAAGTTTTTTGTTGCGTGAGCATAATTCTGAGTTCGAAATACTTTAGTATGTTAATGTGAGGACAAAGACGGCCATACTGTTCATAAATTGTTTGTTTATTATAATACCTTTTAGCCAAAAACACCAGTAAGTTCTGATTTTACCGTTATGTGGTATTAATATTGATATTATACTGACCCTAGTCTAAGGTGCCTGCCATTGTTTACCTCCGATTTCCCCGAACCTCCGAGTTCGCTGTAACAGGTAATCCTGGGTGTTAAAGCAGTAAGGAAAAGGTCTGAGACATTTGCCTTCAGTGAGAGTTTTAATACATGAGCCTTTCCGGATATACCGGTCCCGATAGCGTAATGGTTAGAGCGTCCGCTTCGGGAGCGGGAGGTCGCGGGTTCGAACCCGGGCCGCGTCATACCAAAGACGTTAAAAATGGTACTGGTTGCTCCCTTGCTGACGCTCGCAATAAAAGGGTAGTGCCAGGAAGATACAAGAAGACAGGTAAGTATCTGTTAAGGATATTTGTTATATGTCGCATAATAGCTCATGAGCTAATGTTGTCTGTTGAAAACGCGACGTTAAATAAGGCTTCTTTATCTTTATCTTTATTTTTAGAAATCGACCTTATGACATACGACGTTGAACGTGAGAAAATGACGTCGAGAACGCGACGTTACGTCAGAGCAATTTTGCGCGCTAATTGTTCGTCGTCTGCCACAAATACGTCCCGACGTTTCTGGCTTTATTTAAGCTATGCATTCGCCGATTTGCGTAATGTTGCATTTATTTGGAAGTTTAGAAACTCTGTTACAATATTGTCAATGGATTTAGCGTTTCCATCGCCGTATTTGACTTCTCCCACGGTTAAATGAACACCTAATTGCGTTAATTGCTTTTGTCTTTATTAATTGAAATAAACATTGTCTCGGTTTTTTTAGGGGGGAGGCCCTGCAGATATTAATGCATAGAAACCCATGTTTGATACCTATATTGAAGAGAGAGAGAGGAGAGAGAGAAAATACAAAATAATTTTAATTAGGGGTGACAATCGGGATACTTAACGAAAAAAATGTGAGTAGATCTATATACCTGTCTTTGATAAAAATTAAAATAATTATGCTTGTGAATTTACATTTCTCTCTTAAACATTATTTCTTTAAAAGTTATAAAAAGTGTACCTTTAGTGCGTGTAATTTCTATACCATAATACTGAATTTATTTTCAAAAAACATATAAACGAGTGGAATTAAGTAAGTCTATCCCGATTTTGTCAAAATGAAGAATTAATGACTATACTTGATGAATTATTTCCCTTGAAAAAAAAAAAAACCTAACTTGTAGGGGAGATTGGGGATGAATAGGCCAGAGATCAATATTTCAATGTTTGGTGTTTTTACGATCGATTTAACAGTTTTCGTCGTCTTCGATTTAATGTTTCGTCCAAAAGGCTAGCCAGGATCATGATCGAAGCCACAACTTGGTTTCCAAGGCAAGTGGCTCATCTCAGTTTTATTCAGTCTATTATCGTTACGAATTTACCTGCCTTTCTGGAACACGCCACGATCAGCCGGTGAAGGCTGATCCGTGGTGGCAGTTTAGTTAGTGTCAACTTTATTCTGATGGTTACGCAAATTCATGATCTCGAGATACCCAAATCTCACCATATTAAGGTTACTGGTGACAGCCTATTGGGTCGCATTTTTTGCGAAAATCGAACCTCGCAAAAGTACAAGCATTGGCAGAAACGTTTTTACCATTATGTTACGCTCATAGAGAACAGTTGATATCATGTCGGAAATCAATGTCCGTTTTCATAAGCATGTTTCAGACATATCACCAGAACTTTGCCAGTTGAGAAGGAAGACTATGTTGACTGTACTATGACTTAAGAAATATTTTAGAATGTATGTGACAAAATCATGTTTTAAATCGGCTGCTTAACTTCCGAAGCACTACCCGGTGGTAACTCAGAAGAAAGTACATGTAGATGGTTCAGGGGACATCCGATGATTCTTTTGGGGATTCAAAATCTCCTGAAACTGCAAATAATTCTTATTGCGTGCGTCTTAATCTGCCGAACGGACTGTCATGCAACAACGCCAACAACACGCTAAAATGCAACCCAGCTCGAAAACTTGTTCTCAGTTTCATCAAATATCATTATTAAAATCATCATTAAAAGTTAATTAGAAATTCCTAATCCTCGTGATGAAACGAACTTGGAACATTTTTGCTATTTTTCGGAGAGAAAATAAAATTTGACGCATGCAAACTTAAAAAATACTGGGTACCAAATTTATCGCATGATTGCATAGGCGGCACAATTAATTCACGTGCTGCACGTCGTTGCACGACATTTCCAAGTTTCAGATAATTTTAATACATCTAGCTGCAAAAGAGGAATACACACTGGGTAAGCGGTTGTATAAGTCCAAGTTGTTTTGGATTTGTATGGAGAGTTCCGTTTTTCGAGTAACTATGGGTCCATATGGCATCTCGAATCATGAAAGACATGTACACACAATAGACGGACACACCAAGTGTTTATATGCCGCGAAGTTTAATAAGCGATACAGAAAAAGGACCATCAATAACGTGGTCCAACTTTCCAGGTTGTTGACATATCGGCAAGGTGCAATAAGAGTGAGCGGTACAAAACTCTAGGTAAATGGCTTGTGTGGGTCAATGGGACGCATTCTTTTGTCTCTATTTTTCACCATGCGTGGCATTGGGAAGTTTCGCCACTTTTGATTCACGGCATGTGAAGAACGCTGAGTTATGTGTATGCTGTTGTCGGTTTGAACATGTTGAATGATGCTGGATGACGCATCCCAGTCCTTCGTTGAAAGACGGCATGGCCACGGTCGACGTCTTCGAGGGCACCCGGATGTCATCCTTTCCGCTGGTCTCTCAGTAGATCGAATAGCTTATCCGCTCTCCGTTTCACTTCTTGTCCTCGGTCCACTAATTCTGTGTTGAGAGGATTCACGGAACACCGACGGGAACATCAGCTGATCGTAAGAAGTTATCTGGACTCGGAAATGAGACTTTTTATCCAGGGGACTTAAGGGAGGTTATGTATAATTTAGGGACTTTTCTTGAGGGACCAAGGGACCAGGGACCTGGTCCCTCAAGGACCAAGGGCTATAATTTAGGGACCAGGTAACAGAGGGACCAAATACAAAACGTGCATATAATTGCATATCTGTATGCATCTAATCTGCAATAGGCTATTGTGTGGACCAAAATCAGCATGTGCCGGTCCCTGAGGGATGTTTGTGTCAAGGTTTATTTATCGGTACTTGTATTTACCAAAAAGACCCGAATTACCGGAAAGACTACGAAATACCGGAAAGACCATGAAATACAGGTTTTTGGTTTAGTGTATTATGTATGGTATATAGTTATATACTTGAATGTGGATAAATAAAAAAGAGAAAAATGACTAAATTTAAAAAATATATAGTTTAATGGTGATTTTGTTTTCCATACATTACGAAAGCATGCCCATGTAATATATTGATTTTTCATAAGTTGTAAAAATTTAAAAAAAAAATCAGTAGAAAATTTTTGACATTTTTCTTATTTTGGCTCAAACCATAGATTGTGGGTACACGTTAGAACCAACTCACCGAGGCGGTTCTAACGAGTATCCACAATCTATAATTTGGAGCAGAAATAAGAAAAAATAGGTATACCCCTGCAAACCCCAGGTTTTCTATATAAAAGTGGGGTTTATACATTTCACGGACATGTTTTCCAGATGGGAACTTGAAAGTGATTTTTGTCTGCGAAGTCAATAATCATGATAATAGATTTTAATTATTATTATCTTAAAAGGTTTTAAAATGATATGTTCAGGATTACGCCTCTAAATTAGCTTAATATATGATAATTTTGTAAAATGATTAAAGACGAACGCCGCATTTCAAATTGATGAACAATGGATTACGGCCGGGAGTGCATACAATTGGAGAAGGTAAGTCAGTTGGTGAAAGTGGGTCAGTTGGTGAAAGTGAGTCAGTTGGGGAAAATGAGACAAATTGCGAAAATGATTCAGGTAGTGACAAAAAGCAATGTTTCACATAGTTCTAGCAGTAAATGCATCATCGACAAGCTCTGTTCAAACGTTTGATAGCAAAACATGCGGTCACTTGGGCTCTTTCTGGGAATAAATGATATCATTCGCATATTTAATAGCTGAAAATAAAAAGGCATTAGAATACATTCCAGATAGCGTGAAAGAAAATGTTTAGTTTGTGATAGAAAATGGTAAAAACGTTGTCAGTAGGTCGAAAAACAATAGAAGCGCTTACGACCTGGTAAGACACAAACCAATGATCCTGACACTAGTTTGCATACATGTAAGTTTCTTTCAATAAACTATATTATATTCCGTATTTCTGTCGCAACTTAAAGTTACAAGCTGATAACCCGAAACAACCTCTGAAAAAAAATATCAAAGTTTAGAATGTTAGAAGTACAAGTTAAATGACAAATGTGTACGAGGGGCGTTCGAAAAGTTCGAATAATTGTCTGATCATTCACATAATATTTATAGTAAAACAAAAAGAAACAAACCTATTTTAACTTCAACATGTCCTCTATAAAGGCCGTGAAAACCAAGGTGATGCACTGAGACATAATAAAAATATGTTCATTACAAAAAGGTGAGGTATGGGTACCCGGAGCACGCAAACGTCAAAATGACGTTGAAAAAACGTCAAACGTTATTTTTATCCAGTTGGCGATGATCACACTTTCTCAGCATAAACACCAACAATATCTACGCATTTCATGTGTCTGACCATTCTTTTGCAATGAGTTTTCGTAACCAGTATCAGTATGTGGTTATACATCTCCCTGAGTCTACTTTGCTAATATTTTCCGCTGAATCATCCAATTTTTCGCAATACTTAATGGAACAGAATTCCAAGTGCCGTTTGCTTACTTCTAAAGTCGCCATCATTTACTTTTGTTCCACTCTGAAAACATGAGAATCATTTGTACATAAATGCTGGACTACGTAACTCATAGTTTTCCAGTTTATTTTACCATCTCAAGTGTTTCTGTGGGTGTTTTATGAAGAAAATACATAAGTTTATAATCTTTTTCAACATAACGACACAGTTTGACGTCATTGTTTTCCCATATAACCCTCGAAATAAAGGACCATAACTTCTTTGTGGAACAATTGATTGATTTTAAATTTTCAGGAAACAATGTCATGATGTTGAAATATAACAAGACGATTCCATGCTTTTCTGACGATGAGCAAACAGCCAGAAGTTATGTTTATTTCTTTAAAACTTCGTTTAAAAAGGTGATAGTTTTCGGACTGCTCCGGGTACCAATGATGACGTTGCCACGGCAACCTGTATTTTTGGTTTCTATGTCCACTTTTCTTTTTTCTATCAAGAATTCAGAATAAGTTGAAGTTCACGCACACCAACTTTCAAGTACAATGGATGAGAATTATGAGAGATATAACACAATTACACGAACTTTCCGAACAACCTACGTATATATACGTTAGTAGCGTTTTGCCAATGCAAGTACAGGCGGGTCTCCCCATATCAATATAACTCAAACCAAACATCGATTTTGAGAAATTTCTACTTCTATCTACTCTTTATACATTTAATTGTCTCTCAAAATACTCTGAAATATAAAAACCAAACATAGAAAATTTCCCTCTGTCTCACATTACTTTAATACTGAATGCTTGATAAAAAGATTTGTTTTTGAAAAGTAAATTATTGATAGTTATAACTAATTAATTGGCACACTTTTATTACCAGGTAGGACATTCACTTTTCACACCCTTTCTGATTAACAGCTCATTTGGTGTCAAATTGGGTAATTGTCATTGAGTTTGCCACTCAACATTGCCACTGCAATAAAGTGACAATAAACAAGGGATTAAAGCAATCAACAACTGTAGAAGTCATGATCATAAATTATGCCAAATTTGTTTCTGCAGACTTCCAAGCAAAAAATCTTGTAACTTCCTTATTTTTGGTCCGATTTTGACAAAGTTTTTACCAAAATGTAGGGCACAGAATGTAGATTCAGAAAAAGGGCATGGCGCTGAGAAAAAGGGCATGGCGCTGGAGAAAAAGGGCATGGCGCGGCGCCATAGTAAAAGTGGCTAGGGGAAACACTATCTGTATACATTGATAAAATTTACCCATCTTCAATCCCAAACCACTACTTCCTGATTTGAACTTTTATACAAAGTTTGAAGAAAATTGGTTGATAAATGCACAAAACAAAGGCAGAAAACAAAATTTTAATGTAAATCATGCGCCATAACTCTGTACTTATTTAACAAAATTTATTCATCAATCCCAAACCACTCCTTCCTGATATGAACTCCTATACAAAGTTTGAAGAAAATCGGTCAATAAATGCTCAAGATAGAGTCCGGAAACAAAATTTTAACGTAAATCAAGGGCCATAACTCTGTACTTATTTGACGAAATTTACCCACCTTCAATCCCAAATCACTCCTTCCTGGTATGAATTCCTATACAAAGTTTGAAGAAAATTGGTCAATAAATGCTCAAGATAGAGCCCAGAAACAAAATTTTAAAGTAAATCAAGGGCCATAACTCTGTACTTATTTGACGAAATTTACCCATCTTCAATCCCAGACCACTCCTTCTTTGTATGAACTCCTATACAAAGTTTGAAGAAAATCGGTCAATAAATGCTCAAGATAGAGCCTGGAAACAAAATTTTAACGTAAATCAAGGGCCATAACTCTGTACTTATTTGACGAAATTTACCCATCTTCAATCCCAGACCACTCCTTCTTGGTATGAATTCCTATACAAAGTTTGAAGAAAATCGGTCAATAAATGCTCAAGATAGAGCCCGGAAACAAAATTTTAACGTAAATCAAGGGCCATAACTCTGTACTTATTTGACGAAATTTACCCATCTTCAATCCCAAACCACTCCTTCCTGATATGAACTCCTATACAAAGTTTGAAGAAAATCGGTCAATGAATGCTCAAGATAGAGCCCGGAAACGAAATGCTGACGGACGGACAGACAGACAGACAGACAGACAGACAGACGGACAGACAGACGGACAGACACTCGAACGCAAATTTTTTTGGAGGGTATAACATAATACCCCGCACTTTTTTTAAGTGGCGGGGTATAAAAAGGAGAGAGAGAGGGAAAAATAAAATGAAAAATATAAGATGTGTATTTTAAAAGAAGGAATACCAAGGAAAGAGAGAAAGAAAGGAAAGAAAGAAAAGAAAAAAATGAAATTAAAGAAAAAAAATAGAATGCTACTTTCTATTACCTTACACAGTATTAGTTTCTGCAATAATATTTTTGTACCTTATGAAAACTCACATGTCATATTCTTGTATATTGTAAAATGAAAATCACCAACTATATGTTTATTGCCTCCAATAGACACTAATTAATGCTAATGTATGATTTATGATAATCTCTTACATTCAACATACGTAAAAAGGGAAAAAAAAACAAAGACAGAAAAAAGTAGGAGGAAAGAAAAATGAGCTTAGAAGAGGGATGTAAAATTGAAGAAAAATACCTAAAAAAGTACAAACAGGCAAAGATCAGGAATAGGCACAATCAGAAAAAGACTCCCACTCCAAAAACCAAGGTGGGAAAAAACCAAACTAACAATCAGGTACTTATACCATGAAAACATTTCGTAAGCCGAATGAGCAGCTATTTTCCCAATAGGTGGCCACTCAGTTTCCTTAACTTAACTAAAAATATGCAAACACACATAAGGCGCCAACAGCACAAAAATATTCTAAACACCATGACATAAAACAAAAAGAACCACCACAGAAGTATCGACTTGGAACGATCAGTAACACAAAGTTACTGGCGGGTTTAAATCGATTTTACACGGCCGTAACCTCACCCTCAGCTTCTGCAGTGGTTCATAACATTTAGTTAGTTCTTCGGTCCTCGTGGTGAATCTCTAACTAGTAAATGAATCATCAAGAACAAACAAATAAATCATGATAAACATCCTGATGAATCAAAACCTTAATCTAAAGCTTTATTAAATCTTTTGAAAACCAGGCACCTTTAATTTACTGATTAAAATGAAATAATCCTGAACATATCCATTAAACACCAAAATTGTCATTTTCCCAATTTAAAAATTAAATATATCTAGATCTAATAAATAAATAGTTATACAGATAAAGTAGATTCAAAATCAATGAGAAAATGTTTAAAAAATAATTGATTTCCCAAAATAAAAATAAAAATCAGCCCTGAGTATAGGGAATAGAGACAATCCTTCTTCAGGGACTGGCGCAGGCTGATTTTGGTCCATACTATAGCTCACTGCAAATAAGATATGCCATAAATGCACATATTTTTATTTGGTCCCTCTATTACCTGGTCCCTAAATTATAACCTTTGGTCCCTGAGGGACCAGGTCCCTGGTCCCTTGGTCCCTCAAGAAAAGTCCCTAAATTATACATTACCCTTAAGGGACTCGTTTAACTCGACGTTTTCAGAGGAGTAATATTTTAGTGATTTCCATTGACAAGTAAATAAAAAGCAGACATTTTGCTGAAATTAAACTCCGCGGTTCGATGAATTTGAATATTTTTTTAAAAAAAATGTTTTGCAATGTTTTCTGTGTGTTCAAACGTTAAAAATTAACGCGACGTTACAACGCAACGTCATTAAAGAGTGTCTTAACGTTGACACCTCCTTGTTTCAAACCCCCGTAAAATCTTTAATAATTACGCTAGAAAGGTAAGATAAATTGCAAAATGCTCATTAAGTATTCTACTTTCTTGATATATCAAAAACTGAAAATCGATTTTTTATGGCATAAGGTCGATTTCTATCCGGAAAGGCTCACATGTACTGCTCTATGCACATTAGATAAATACATCTATGAACTTATGAAAATGACAGATGCCTTCGAGTACAGTATCAAATTAATTTTTAGGCAAGCAAGGGCTCCAGATCAGCTTTGGCAGCTGTCAACTCATATTGATCTTTACTTCAGAAAATCACTAACCACTGGCATTGTCACTCAGTTCCTATTCATTCCTGAATGTAGATCAACAATTATGTAATTCCAGGAGAGTATGCTGATATGAACAGAAAAGAACTTTTAAGAGAGATTTCGTCACTTGAAAAAGTAAGTATGTTGTTCATATATACCGGTATATAATACTCGACTTTATGAAGTACAGGTTTATTGCGATCTCGCCACGGCAGCGCGTATATAATTGAACAGGACTGGAATCTTGTTGTTAATCGACCACCAACTTCCGCTTGCACTTGATTGGACAAGGCAGCTCTGATTGAGTCACACTAAATGCCACATGTCGGCCTGGGTATGAAAGCTCACGTTGAATGAGCTGCCAGAGTCTTTTCAGTCCCCCGTGGGTTTATACGTGGTCATACCATGAAAATAGTGCTGAGAGATTGCAAGCGTTTTGAAAACTCTTATACTTGTATAAAACTTGATTGGATAAAACACATTCATTATGGTTCCAGGACAGTTTAAGCATATCTGAAAAGTATATTTGTCAAATTATTGATTTATTGACTTGAAAATTAAAACCTTGAATGTTTTTCTTACAAAATTGTGAATTTCGTTAGTTACATGATATGACCCGCGACGCCAGAAAACTGGTCTTTGGGGTTTCCGACCAGGTCCAACACAAACCGGCCTGTACAGTCACCGAAAATGGCTAGAAGCTTGAAATTTCGGATTTAGGAAGAAGAGGAATTACACTATCCATGTAGCGGAAACAAAAGCACTGTAATAAATTGTAAATATGTTTCAATAGTGTATTGTCTATTTCTACCTTGCAGAAAGTTGACAGACTAGAAAGAAGAGGTGATGTGTCGTCAGTAGTCTCGTATGAGAGTAAAACTACATATGCACCAGGTATGTAGATTATGGGGAGGTCATGTCTTTATTGGCAACAAGCAGGGAGGCAAATGCGGGGCTCGAACACACGTACATTGTGAAGTTGTGCTAGATCATGTCAGTACAGGTTGAAAAACAGACTTTTTCGAACAAAAATGTGCCATAAGTATAAGGGAAACTACAGTCTGAGACATCCTGCACGGTTATTCACCAGTTGAAGGAACAAAACCGTAAATAAATCATAATCTGATGTTCAGAAATGAAACTAATGTAAAGACAAAGATAATACAGTATATAATATGTTTCTGTTTTCAGGTAAAATAGCCCTGGAGGGTAGTTTGGAAGACAGACTCGACCAGTTGGACAAGAGAGAGTCAGAACTACTGGAGCAGATAGAGAAAAATAAGAGCACAATAAAACAATTACGGGGAGAGAATTCCAGATATAAGAGAAGATGTGATGAATTAGAGTAAGTGTTTATCAGACAAATCACTATTCATTTAGGATGTAAATGTTCTTGGGGAAAAAAATGTAAAATTCCTATGCTTTATTTACAGAAAATCATCATGCTTGTCTGGAATCTGATCAGCGCCTTTATTTTGGCTACATGGATAGTACAATTCCTCTACTTTCTAAATCTAAAATTTCCAGCCTCAAACCATCTTCTGTGACTGTACAGTCGATTTGTGTCGGACCTGGTTGGAACCCAAAATGTTGGTTTTCTCATGCACAGGCTCATGTGTTTTTGTTTGGGATGAATGTCATTTTAAACTATCTTACTGTCATGTCACCTGGTGACACAGTTTTAAAAGTAGTGCATCCTTATTTGTACTTAATAGATTTTCTGTCATGTATGTGTATTCATGTGATATCAATGAATTACATAAGGAAATATTTTTCATTGTAGGCAAATTTTAAAAGACAACAGGATAGATTACAGACCAGAGAGACCTGAACGGGGAGGAAGACGGTCTCCTGAACCAAGGTAATTTTGGATTTCAACTGAAAGGGAGACATTTTAGGAATAGTCATTATGGGAGTAAATGTCTAGTGTGTAGACATTCTACTACTACCCCATTTAAGCAACATAGCAACACAATACATAGTCTGTCAACATGTTTCTCTTGCTAACTGGCTCGGCATAAATGAACCAAAATAATACAGAGCAAAGTCATCAAATGCATTTAGTTCTCTGTTTGGCATAGATTGTGGTACATAGTTGAGAGCAATCTGGGGAGGACTTAAGCAATTTTGAGAAAACTCTGAGTGCTCTGCTCATGAGCAAGGTGTAAATGAAGTGATGCGTAGTACTAGTGTACGTAAATTAAGTGGAATATATATGAAAATTAGTATTGATTTTGGGCACAACCCCATACAGCCGAGTACTCCAGTGCATTCTGGAACAGTTACACCATTACTCTTGATTTCAAATTTGCATGCTCAGAGTAAAGAGTGCTTGGATCTGCTAAATCAAGTCTGCCCCTGGTCAAATGGTCACAAATAATTATTATGCTGACAGGTCTTTTCAGTATATGAATAAAAGTTTTGTTCAGGTCAACTTTTTCCAGCACTTCAGCCATTTAATTGAGCCTGTGCGTGAGAAAACCAACACTGTACAGTAACAGAAACAGGCTAGAAGCTTGACATTTCGTATTTAAGAAGAGGAAGGATTCTACTATCTGTTCAACGAAAACAAAGGCGCTGATCAGCTTACTGCACAGCTGATCTGCGGCTTTGTTTTCACCTATACAAATTGCTTGTTTTCTCACATGATGGCTCAATTATAATGGATATGCATCCATGGTATATGTGGTATCAAAAAGCCACTTGTATCAAGATTGATTTTACTGAAATTCTTTACATGTGCACCATCTGTTTACAGGAGACCATTAAGTGGTAGAACCACAGACAGACCACGTAGTGCTAGATCTGAATCCGAGAGGCCATATAGTGCAAGACTTAACGAGAGACCTCCTAGTAGTGAGAGGGCACGCAGCTCAGAGAGGCCCCGCAGTGGAAAGGAGAGACCAGGCAGTGCACGGGGCAGGAGGCGGGATTCTATAGACAGTCAAGCTTCTGTTAGTAGGAAGAGAAAGATTGCAGCATTTACAGAAAATAGATCAGCCAAGACGATACAGAGACAGTGGCGAACACATCAGCAAGATAAGGTAAGGGAGATAATCAGACTGTATGTCAGTTATTCCATGTATCATTGTCACCCTAAGCTTACAGCTTATTAGGCTAGTCCATATGGTTTAGTTTTTGAGCATCACTGTTACAACTGTATTATAATTTTTATTATGAATTACCCTTTGCTGTAAAAATAAACACACAAAGCTCTGAAAAGATCTTGTGAAAAAATCCAACCATTAGTATTACTATCAAAGATGCTGATAGTCTTGCAAAGTTATGAAGATCCTGAACAGAGCGGCTGCATATTAATTTTGTTAGCAATGTAGAGTCAGTAAGGTATATTTTATTTATCTTATATTGAAATATGGATCATTAATTTATGCTTTTTATCATTTTAGTGTTATACCACTTATTTTCTGATGCACATTTTCATTTTTGCACACATCATTTTGTTTACATAACCCAATGTAACCCAATGCAATGTAGCATTGGTTGTTTCTAGAAATCTTTTTGTATTATAGTGCAAATATCTTAAATTTTTGTACCTCTGTGATGATTTGGGTTGTGACGCAAGTTAACTGGCTTTTTGCATATGCAAAAACAAAGATGCAGATCAGCTGTGCAGTAACTGTACAGTCATACATGTGATATATCTGAGAAGCCAAATAGGGAGATTTACTTTTCAAAATAGAAAGAATGATTAAACAAAGAAGGAAATTCTTGATTTCAAGTAGGGAGATCTAAAATTTGAAATAGGGAGATGTATAAGTTATTGTCTACGCGCCAGCGTGTAGACTACTCTAAAGTTTGAGACTGACCTACTTACATAATTAAATTACAAGACAACTCATACACCTCTCTACAACTTTGAG
Organism: Rugalucina vietnamica; assembly: GCA_964017185.1. Taxonomy (NCBI): domain Eukaryota; kingdom Metazoa; phylum Mollusca; class Bivalvia; order Lucinida; family Lucinidae; genus Rugalucina; species Rugalucina vietnamica. Next base: position 11,866,683 of record OZ024871.1, on the reverse strand, counting down.
TCTAGTGGCTTGACCATTGTGTTAGTAGGATTCCGGGTCGTTTCGCCAAGGACCGTGTAAACACCCAAAAACACCCATGCAAACCTCCCTTTGGTTGGTAACATTTATACCAATGGTGCAGTAGGTACCAAAAATGGGGCAAATTGTTAAATTCGTGGAACTGGTGCATGATTGCATTCTATCTAAGCAACAACGGAATGAAATGAACCGACAGTATTTTGACGCTATATGGTCAAGTATGAAAGCTTTGACCGCGCCCCACCTGCCGTGTAGCCAATTACATTCTATCCAAGCCACAACGGAATGAAATGAACCGACGGTATTGTGACGGTCGATTGTCAGGTATGAGTGCTTTGACCCCGCAGCGTTTTATTTCTGTTAAGTCAAATGGACCACGATTAAATGGGAGTGTGGTCAGATTCTTTGACATTCTAGTTTATATATGCGAAGCGTAGACCAAGCTTTTTGTTAAAGCTTATACTTGTATAGGGAAATTTTGAAATTCCAAATAGGGAGATTTGCTCAAAAATAGGGGGATCCCTCCGAAATAGGGAGATATCACATACACGTGTACAGCTGATCAGCATCTTTGTTTCTGCTACATGGATATAACAATCTTTCTTCTTCTTAAATCCAAAATTTCAAGCGTCTGGTTTTCGTGCAATGCGGCTCAAATCATTATCAATGTATACCAACAACTCTTAATGAGGCATAGCTGGACAAAATGAGAAGTGCCTTTGGACAAGAAAAGCTTGTGCCACCATCACTTGAACGATCTTCAGGCTGATCTGTGTCATTGTTTGGGTATGTAAGGTAGTTACTACTTTTATTTCATTCATCCCATTTATGTTCATTTAAGCCATGTCATGAGAAAGCCAGGAATTTCGATACTATGAATCTGAATAGATTACTGATAATAATATTTCAGCAGTGGATTTTGGGGGTATGGGGTAGAATATTAGTCCCTAGCTTGCACAAGAGATGAAAACACTTAACTCATTTAAGCCTGACATCCCTTTTATAGGACGCAAACAGAATAGCCCCAGATGAGACGCCGCATTCTGAGGCATCCCATCTGGGCCTATTCTGTTTGCTTAGAGAAAATTTGTCGAAAAAGTGAATAAAAATTCAAAACCACTCTTGATTCCCATAAAAATGAGTGGACCTACCCAAATGAAAACAATGGGTGAATCTAATTTTCATGTATGGATTAATATAAGATAGCATAGGTGATAGACTGGGTTTTGTCTTTACTGTTTGCAATTGACAGCAAGTTTTCTCATGACATGTTTCATGTAGACTAGAATTTTCATTTTCCCATCCCTTGCATGACATATTGTATACAATGTATTGTTCTTTTGCACCTTTCTATAGCGGCAACAAAACAATCAGAAAATTGAGAAATTCCGACAGGAGAGGGCGGCCAAAAAAATTCAGCGAGGCTGGACAAGCCATCAGGCCAAGAAAATAGAATATGAGCAAGAGGAAGTAAGTTTTCTAATGAACACATGCCTATATGTTTATACAAAAAATTTTACAGTTGAAAGATAAGAAAATGATAAATATTTTTACTTTTGCTCGAAACATAGACTAAGGCGTAAAGTTAGAACCGCCTTCGTAGAACCACCTCATGAAGGCGGTTCTAACGGGTACCCACAATTTATGCTTTGGAGCAAAACTATATACTCCTGTACACCCCAGTTTCATTAATGTGTGTAAGGGGGTATACATTTCAGTACAAACCAAGAACCCAATCAAAAGAGAGAGAGAGAAGAAATAAGTTTTCAGGAATTGGAGCCTTTATTTATTGCAGGATACCCATGCATTCTACTATTTGAATAGGTTTGATCAGAAACAGCAAAGAACCAAAATCTTTTAAAATTGTACTAGCTGCTCCTTACTTTTTACATTCTCAGATTTCTCAGACATAAAAAGGTAGGAGTGGTTGGTCCGTTTTCAGTCTAGGCATATTGCTCTATGGATAGCATGTCAGATTTGAGCCGCCTCGTGGGAAAACCAACAATGTGGTTTCCGAACAGGTCCGACACAAATCGAGCTGTGCAGTCACAGAAGACAGCTAGAAGCTTGAAATTTCGGATTTAAGAAGAAGAGGAATTGTACTATCCGTGTAGCGAAAACAAAGGCGCTGATCAGCTTCGCGGTTACCGCGAAGCTGATCTGCGTCTTTGTTTTCGCATAGGCAGATTGTTGGTTTTCCCATGAGGCGGCTCATTTGTGTGAAGGCCTACCCGAGATAAAAAAACCACCCCAGCTATTTTGTATTACTCTGTTAACACCAACAGTGTGGTTTCCGGACAGGTCTGACATAAACCAGCCTGTATAGTCACAGAAGTTGGCTAGACTAGCCGCTAGAGGCTGAAAATTTTGGATTTAGAAAGTAGAGGAATTGTACTATCCTTGTAGCAAAATCAAAGGCGCTGATCAGCTTTGCAGTTACTGCGAAGCTGATCTGCGCCTTTGTTTGCTTATGCATATTGTTGGTTTTCTTAAGTGGTGGCTCATTTTGTCACTGCTCATCCTCTTCTGTTGATTCAAGATGAGCCAATCGTTTACCAGTAATCTGTGTTCATGAGGCTTGCCCAGGAACTGAGCTCGGAATAGGATTATGCCATGACCTCAGAACTATGGTTAAATGCTAATTGATGTCCTTGTTTTATAGGCATCTGAGTTAATCAGGTCAGCACTTCAAGGTCACAGTATCAGACAGAGGCAGATGAGGAAATATGATGATTACGATGACTATGCCTCAGGTTCTGATTATGTCACAGATGACGAGAATTATAACTCCTGTGCTGACTTGATACGCTCATCTCTACAAGGTCATGCTACCAGGAAGAATAGAATGAGAGACTTTAAGTAAGTAATATTTGAGCTTCATCAAGTGGGTTTTCAACCAGGTCTAACACAAACTTGCCTGCACAGTCACAGAAGCCAGCTAGAAGCTTGGAATGCTAGATGTAGAAAGAAGAGGGATCATGCTGTTTAGTTAAAACAAAAGGTGCTGTGAAGTTTGTGGAGAATTTATATGTCCTTGGTTTTCAACACTCCCCTCAGGACTTAGCAAATGTTAATGAATGGAAAATCATGTTTTATCCCAATTTTCATGAAGACATGTTTGCTAAACTTATTTAGTTTTCACATTTTTCAGCATAACGACTTATTGAAGACATTTTGACTACAACAAAGTTCTGTTTGTATGAAGCGAACCATTCTCTCTGTTATAGATTTGAGCAAAAGGATTTTAGTAAAAATGGGGCACTATTTACATGCACCTATACATGCAGATTCAAATTTTCATTTATTTCAGTTTTTCGTCAACCGGTGATGAAGACGATGATGATATATTGCAAAGTCCGTCCAGATCATCTGTGTCATCACAGAGACCAATCCGTCCACATTCACCTTCCTTATATAGGTCAAGGCCACAGTCAGGTAAGTCTGTTCAGATCATCTGTGTCATCACAGAGACCAGTCCGTCCACACTCACCTTCCTTATATAGGTCAAGGCCACAGTCAGGTAAGTCTGTCCAGATCATCAGTGTCCTCACAGAGACCAGTCCGTCCACACTCACCTTCAGTATATAGGTCAAGGCCACAGTCAGGTATGTCTGTCCACATTGTCAGTGTCCTCACAGAGACCAGTCCGTCCACATTCACCTTCCTTATATAGGTCAAGGCCACAGTCAGGTAAGTCTGTTCAAATCATCTGTGTCATCACAGAGACCAGTCCGTCCACACACACCTTCCTTATATAGGTCAAGGCCACAGTCAGGTAAGTCTGTTCAGATCATCTGTGTCATCACAGAGACCAGTCCGTCCACACTCACCTTCAGTATATAGGTCAAGGCCACAGTCAGGTATGTCTGTCCACATTGTCAGTGTCCTCACAGAGACCAGTCCGTCCACACTCACCTTCCTTATATAGGTCAAGGCCACAGTCAGGTATGTCTGTCCAGATTGTCAGTGTCATCTCAGAGACCAGTCCGTCCACATTCAACTTCAGTATATAGGTCAAGGCCATAGTCAGGTAAGTCTGTCCAGATTGTCAGTGTCATCACAGAGACCAGTCCATTCTTATTCACCTTCCTTATAAAGGTCAAGGCCACAGTCAGGAAAGTCTGTCCAGATTGTCAGTGTCATCACAGAGACCAGTCCGTCCACACCCACCTTCCTTATATAGGTCAAGGCCGTAGTCAGGAAAGTCTGTCCAGATCGTCAGTGTCATCACAGAGACCAGTCGATCCACATTCACCTTCCTTATATAGGTCAAGGCCACAGTCAGGTAAGTCTGTCCAGATCATCAGTGGCATCACAGAGACCAGACCGTCCACACTCACCCTCCTTATAAAGGTCAAGGAGACAGTCAGGAAAGTCTGTCCAGATTGTCAGTGTCATCACAGAGACAAGTCGATCCACATTCACCTTCCTTATATAGGTCAAGGCCACAGTCAGGAAAGTCTGTCCAGATCATCAGTGGCATCACAGAGACCAGACCGTCCACACTCACCCTCCATTTATAGGTCAAGGCCACAGTCAGGTAAGTCTGTCCAGATCATCAGTGTCATCACAGATACTAGTCCGTCCACACTCACATTCCTTATATAGGCCAAGGCTACAGTCAGGTAAGTCTGTCCAGATTGTCAGTGTCATCTCAGAGACCAGTCCGTCCACACTCACATTCCTTATATAGGTCAAGGCCACAGTCAGGTTAGATATTAAGAGATTATTGAGGCTGTTGCAACCACTTCATAGATTCCACAACTTTCATATTGTTATCAAATGAAATCTATTCATTAGATAAAATAGGAAATTTGTAATTGATAGGCTTTGTTTCCGTAATGCACTAGTGGTTTCCTCCCACACCACCTCGTGGCAGCATCTCAGTCTGTTTGTTAGAAGAAATTTTGAGGAGAAATGAAATAAAAATTTAATTTACTCCTGATGAACCTAAAGCGTATGTGGACTCACCCAAATAAAAATGATGGACAAATCAATTTGTGATATCAACATGCCATGTAAAAATAATTTTTCAGGTAAATCCCGAATGTCCATAACTTCATCCAAGACAACAGCATCAGCCATGCCTAGAACCACAACATACGCCCAGCCACACACCAGTAAATACAATGTATATGACGACGATGACTTCTGATTGGGTCAATCTTAATGTTGTGGTGCATAGTAGGATTGCGAGTTTCAAGGTCTTGATTTTCTGTGTTCTGTTGCAAGAAATGCCACAAACGAAATAGGATTAGGTTCTTTAAAAATTTCTGAAGTGTATTTAATATCAACAGCTTGATGTGTCTTTTCAAAATAGAAAAGAGCATGACTTATTTGTTTGTGAACAGAGTGTCTTGAACTTGAAGCTCAAATTCTGCATAGCATTTTTTCTTTCATTCTCTGCAATCTTTTTAATGACACTGTTTCTGACAGAGACATGTTAAAGGGTAAAATATTTTTATTTATTAGTTATAGATGCCCTAGGTCTAAGATCTTTTGTGTTAATTTTGTGCACCCATGTCCAGTTAAACATAATTTGAGCTGCGTTAAGAGAAAACCGGATTTTTGCCAATGCAAAAACAAAGGCGCAGATCAGCTGTGCAGTAACTGCACAGCTGATCAGTGCCTTTTTTTTTCGCTACACAGATAGTTCAATCACTCCTCTTCTTAAATCCGAAATTTCAAGCTTCTAGCCATCTTCTGTAGCTGCACAGGGGGGGTTGTGTTGGACCTGGTCGGAACGCCCAAGACCGGTTTTCACGCATCGTGGCTCATTTGATAGTGCTGCTCACTATTGTTATGTCGTAGATTTACAATAGCAAAGTCATCATTGTTTTAGGTGAAACCTGGTTTCTGTCTTTTTTTATGCTATGTTTAATTTCTCATTCGTATGGAAGCTATTCAACAGTGTTAGTAAACCCGTTTCCAGGGATTCTGATCAAGTCAAACACAAACCAGGCCCCGAGGTTATAAAACTTTTTTCAAGCTCAGCTCAGCTGAGCATGAAATTTCAGCTGCTCATAAATGCCGAAATAGTCAAAATTGGTGGAAAATTCAGGTTCAAACCTCAAAAACGTAATTTATCCTGCTCATAAATGTTAAAATGCCAACAATTGTTGGCATTTTAACATTTATGAGCAGGATAAATTTTAGTCTCAGCTGAGTTGAGCATGAAAAAAGTTTTATAACCTTGAGGCCAGGCTGTATAGTCTTTGAAGATGGTATAGGGGCTTGTGATTTGAAGTTAGAATAAAAAAAAGATTGTTTTAGCTTGCAAAAGTTTTCTGATGACAAAATGTATTTAATATTTAAGTCTTGACATGAGAATACCGGGCTTCAGGATTTCCGACCAGGTCCAACACAAACCACCCTGTAGAGTCTCAGAAATAGGCTAGAAGCTTGAAACTTCAGATTTAAATAGATGAAGGCTTGTACTATCCGAGAAGCGAAAACAAAGGTACTGATCAGCTGTGCAGTTACTGCACAGCTGATCTGCGCCTTTGTTTTCGCATAAGCAAAAATCTGGTTTCCTCATGCCGTAACTCATTAAATATTTAAGGACAATGTGTCTCATTAGTCATTGAACAAGGATTGACCAGAACTGAATTGATAGTGTTTAGCAAATTGTAATAATCAGGATGCCATATGTTACTGCATTTAATTTCATACACATTAAATCACAAATAGCCTGCAAAATATGCATGTAATGTTAAGCAAGTGGGACTTAATTTGTTTGGTTGAGGATGTAAACTATTGAACATTTTAATGTCTTCACAATTTATGTTTGTCCAAATATTGTATTTGAACTTGGAGTTAGAATGATTTTGTGCATTTTATTGATTATATTTAATCAAAAATGAAGCATCCACCGCTACAAAGAGTGTATCATGCATATTATTTAAAATGCTGTTCAAAGTATATACAATCCAGGATAGCATAATGCATTGAAACATGCATGATATCTGTCACTGTAAAAAATATTGTTTATGCTATTAAGGTATAAATGGTATTAAGATCTGAAATAGAATTAGTATACAAAGATACACATTAGCATATTGCAAGATGGCTCAAAACCATATTTTTTCCACTTGTTAATTTCAAAAAGTTAATTTCTACTATTGTTCAATTTTTATAACAAAATGATGCAAAATGATAGGGATTTATCATTTTTGCTTCAGCGTATTATTGTTTTGCCTTCGTTATAATTGTACTCATGAAAATTGTCTGTGATATTTTAAGTCAGGTCTGTCATTATTTCATTCACTTCTCAATTTTTAACTTCATGTTGAAGTTGCTGTAATTGTTTATCATGTGGAGTAAATTCTTAACAAATCATGTGGCACAAAAAATGTATTTCACTGCCAAAAGATGATATTTGAGCCTGGTTAGAATAAATGAGCCGCCTCATGAGAAAAACAACAATCTGCATATGCGAAAACAAAGACGCAGATCAGCTTCGCGGTAACCGCGAAGCTGATCAGCGCCTTTGTTTTCGCTACTCAGATAGTACACTTCCTCCTCTACTTAACTCCAAAATTTCAAGCTTCTAGCCTGCTTCTGTGACTGTACAGTCCGGTTTGTGTCGGACCTGGTCGGAAACACATTGTTGGTTTTCCCACGAGGCGGCTCAAATGTCTTTTAATAGGCCACAGCTTAAGGTACATGGCCTGTTAAAGACTCACAAAAGCAGGTTACCAGTACTTTGTGCACATTCTGTTTACCATCAACTGACAAATGCTCTTCTTGAATCAGCAGAAGAGGGAGAATAGTTTTAAGTTTTCATTACATGTACCAAATCTTCATGAACAAAATGTGCCACACATGAGGATCGATCAGGGTTCTCCTTTAATCACTTGTAAATCAAATGTGCTGTTAAGTGTGCATGTAAATCAAATGTGCTGTTAGCGTGCACATGTACCTTTTTTCGTATAATTCAAAACTATGTTAGCGTGCACATGTACCTTTTTTCATATAATTCAAAACCCTGTTTTCCCATGTGGCTCATATGGATTTCAGTACAAATTTTTATTAGTGCAGATGACTATCTGGCTCAAATGTGTACTTGAGAAGTGCTTTTCATGTGGAGATACATTTTATGCATTCATGTCTGTTGTTATTGATGAAATGTGGTGTTGTGTATTTGCTCAATGTAAAACATAGGTTGTAAATAGAATTGACTTTTTCAAGTTTTAAAAGATCTAAGAGGCAATATTTCAGTTGTGTTGTGAATGAACTTGCAAGATTTGATTTTAGAAAGAAACATAAATACAACCAACCAGCTCATAATGTATATTCAGTCAGGGAAACTTGTCGAATACCGTGATATTTAAAATTTTTAAATGGCCACAGGTATCAGATATAGCTGACAATGGCTGACATTTCAAAACAACGCAGAAGGCATCTACCTCTTCAAATGACTGCAATTAAAAAGATTTTCAAACTGGGTGGTGGAATTATTAAAGATAATTTATAAATCTACAAAATTTTATACAGACTTTTTGTACAGGGACAATTGCCTTTATACAGAGTCACAAAAGTGCTTGAATAATCAGTGTCTCATTAGATGACACCAAATTTTGTGACAAAATCTTTTAAGCTTGAGAAGAAATTTGTTAGGTTGTGACACATTTTCTCATATTCATTGTGCAACTATTTGTAATGGATTTCTTGCAGTCGTTTGTTGACAGATGACATGTGCCATTCTACTTCAAAAAGTTAAAATTGGTTTATGTATTAATGGTATGATCCAGCTATTGTCACAAATTTTCTGACGAGAAATCTTACAGTAACCCCATAATGTACATGTAGTTGCCTTGATCTAATGAGGCTCATTTTGTTTCTCTCTTTTATAGTTTATTAGTTACAATAAATTTAAAACTAACAGAAATGATTCTCTTGTTGTACTTTTAACTCCTCGTCTGTGCCATATTTTCACGTCTTATTGACAGGTGATATGTTGTCCATCAGACCGCCAAGTCACAGACCATCAGAAAAACATGTCCGTGTAATGAATACCCCCTTAAACCCCACTTTTATGTAATAAAACTGGGGTTTGCAGGGGTATTAGCTAGGCAGATTAGTGAAAAATCGTGCATTTGGTAATACAAGCATGAAATTTGGCATGGAGGCTCAGAATACCCAACTGTTTTGAAAAATATCGTTGTCCAGCGAAAATTCAAAATGGCGGACAAAATGGCGGCCATTTTCAAAATGGCCGCCCTGAAAGACTACATATCATAGTTTGCCATCCCAAACTTTACTGCATTGACTGAATTTTTTAGGTTTTTGGTGTCAATGTCCATGTTTAAGAACTCATGGAATCTAATTTTTCACTTTTGTTTCATAATTGCAACCAAAATGGCGGTCATTTTCAAAATGGCCGCCTTCGAAGGTTTAAATTAACAGTTTTTCACATTATACTTCACTGCATTGACCGATTTTTCTGCTTTTGGTGTCTAAATATATGTTATTGAACCTATAGAATCTAAATATGCACATCGTTTTCGTTTGTTTGTAATGTTTCATGACATATTTGCCAAATGTAAGGCTAAAACATCTACTTTTAATGAGCAAAAGCTGTTTTATGCAACCCTTTTGATATATATTTTTCTATATATTATAATTGCTTGATCATTTTGTGGTAAATAATGTTAGAGAACCTTTATTTGCAAATTCATTTGCAACTTTACAATTCAGTGCATTTAATTTTGAATTAGTAACATTTGCATCGTCCTTGGCATTCGCCTGCAGACAACCATGCTTTGTTAGTTGCCGCTTACAGTTGCCATTGTAGGTGTTAGTTTTGTCCATTGTATCTGCGAAGTGAAATAAATGCTATTAAAACCCCATTCACTTTTAAATTTGAATTTACATTTGGTGTATTGTTGACCCCCAAATGCATCTCTTTCGTATGCTGAACAGGAGTTAAGTACGTCATCATATGACCTTAACATTTCGAGCCCGACAGCATGAAAGTATACTGTCTCACTGGATCTGATGGCAAGGTCATGCCTTCGAAAGACATGATTGCTGAGTTCTTCCATTAGAACATAGTCAGTCATCACAAATGATACACAAAAGCCTTGAGGAACATTATCTACACTAGCCTTAGCCTATTATTTCGTCTGGTACTGGACCTGCAGCCTCATCACACACAAAAACTTTGCAAGGTTGACCACATGCTCATTGTACTTTGGATTAACTTTCTTCTGAAGTATCCTCAACACTAGCAGCACATTTTATGACCTGTTAAAGTTTTATATCAGTTTAAATCCCCTAATTCATATGAGACTAGCCAGTCAGTAGGTAGGGCATTAACGAGGGTACCTTCGAGTAAAACCACCTGACGCACCCGCAAGCAGAACTTGGCTTGTCTCACAAGTACCTAATCAATCTCCTACCCAAACTGGTCACAGTGGTGAGATGATTGAAAATTAAATCAGCGACAAATTGGCATGGAAGTCCCCTAGCTCGATTTCAGAATTACTGAACATCTTTCAGCAGATCACCATAAACGGCTTAGATCTATGATTGCATGACGCTACAGAAAATGCATCGTTTGTTTGTATGTTTGTTTTGTTGCCATACATCCCTGTCAACAGCTATGTTAACAGTCTTGTCGGGAGAAAATGCAACCTTTGTAAGCAACTTCATCATATATGTATGCTGTGACTAAACCACTTTCCCTGGGAAGTCTCAGACCTTTTAAGTGGCTAACAAGTAATCAGGTGGTTTAACAGTCGCTTGTCGGCGCGTTTTGCCTGGATGTACAAGCATGTGAGAAATTTTTTCACATCCCCAATGGGTGGTTAATAGTTTCTTTTCTTCATGGAGATCTTAAATCTTCATAGATTTTGTCTGACTTTGTGAACGCTTCCGGTATAAGTAGAAATCAGCTGATTAAAGGCTAAGGGTTTATACTTTTACCATCTGTGATAGCAGAATGTGTACATTCAAGTACGCTATTCAACTACATTCAAACAAACAATAATTCTATACCTAGCCTGACCATTTTAGTTTCATACATACTGGATAACTAAAGACCCGGTACCTTTGGATTGGCTCTCCCGCAATCACACAACCTGTCAATTCAAGTGCGGGTCGGAAAACAAAAGTCTTATTTCATCATTATAACATCATCATTATTATCCAGGTTAAAGTCCATTTTCCTCTACCGAGGGTTGGACTTTCTGACAAGTCTTCCTCGCGAACACCCTCTCCGTTCAAACCGGTTTTGAGAGTGGCTAAATCCATTTTCCAAAATCCAAAAATCCAAAGTTTCTTTCTGCCGTCTTGCAATACTTCGTCCCAAGTTTGTTTTTTTTTGTCCTGCATTGTCTCTTCTGTGCAGTTTGCAATCTTGAACAATCCTTCCATCGCTATGCTCCACATGCCCAAACCATCTCATCCTGCTGGTATGGTGCGAAGTACAGCATCCAAATTTTGAATGTCAAGTTTTGAGAGAAGGGAGTCTAAAGCTTTACATTACACATCAAACAGATCATTGCCCTGTCATGACACCGAAGATGGTTCAGAGTAGCCATAGTCATGGCCCAAGTCTCTGCAGCATGAAACATGACACTTCTCGCACAGGTCGAATACACCCGGGTCAAAAGTGACAGGTTGTGGTTGGCGAGAAGGGGAAGCAGTTGGTGGGCCTTTTCCCAAATTGACTTCTCAGTGTGTAACAGCAGCCAGTTCACAGCCACCACCAGAGACCATATCTCTAAATAGCAAACCTATACGACCTGTTCCACAATTCCATCACCAACCTCCACATCCACTTTGCCTGTGGGCTAGCTATGCCTAAGCATGAAGCACAGTTGAAACCAGGACCATGACATAGGGTGTCATTGATGCCACTACATTTATTGTGTATCCAATGCACGCAACTAGCACAAACATGGCACTGGTACCTACACCTGTCTTACAGACAACATATGGACACCTGTCTTACAGACAACATATGGACAATTTCACTCCATATATTCAATACAATCATTGTCAGTTACACTAGACAGCATGGACATTTGTGGTGCATTTACTTTGAAAGAACAATTTCACTCTCTTTACACGAGAAAAGGCGCAAAAAATCGTTTATATAAAGCTCCCATTTTACAGTCAAAACGGTGGATTGCCTGTTTCAAAGAAAAGTACATGTAGAGACAAAACATAGCCACCATTATGATTTTTAATTGTGTGAACTGCTAAAACAATAAATGCAAATAGATAATTATTCAAATCACCTGACATATTCATATCAACTTTATACAAGTACAAATGCAACTAAAACCATTATTTTCATCACACGGCTATATATGAAATGCATTTTGCACATTAAAAGCAGATGATCTCGTCTCACTGTTTGCAAATATGTCATTACAAATGATAGATACAAGAAAACTATGTAAATATTTAGATTCTATAGGTTCATTTACATATACTTAGACACCAAAAACATAAAAATCGGTCAATGCAGTGAAGTATAATGTGAAAATCTGTAATTTAAACCTTCGATGGCGGCCATTTTGAAAATGACTGCCATTTTGTTCGCCATTATGAAACAAAAGTAAAAATTTAGATTCAGTGGGTTCTTAAACATGGACATTGACACCAAAAACCTAAAAAACAGTCAATGCAGTGAAATTTGGGATGGCAAACTATGATGTGTAGTCTTTCAAGCCGGCCATTTTGAAAATGGTCGCCATTTTGTCCGCCATTTTGAATTTCCGCTGGACAACGATATTTTTCAAAACAGTTGGGTATTCTAAGCCTCCATGCCAAAGTTCATGCTTGTATCACCAAATGCACGATTCTTATGGAAAATTGACTTAATCTGCCTAGCTATATACCTATTTTTCTTATTTTTACTCCAAAACATAGATTGTGGCAAGGCGGTTCTAACATGTACCCATAATCTATGTTTTGAGCAACAAAAAAAAAGAAGAAAAGTATCAAAAATTTTCAGCTGAAAATTATCAATTTTTAAAGCTCAAAATATTCTTTGTATATTGCATGGGCAAGTTTTCGTAATGCTGAAGCTGTTACATATAACATGGTCAAAATTAACTGATCTTAAAATTATGTATGAAAAGGTTCTTTACAGCATAAATGTTTATACCAATAATTATACACAGAGAGTATATGAAAAACAGCAGTTTCAACTAATCTAACCATTAGTTGTTGGAAACTTGTCTTCATAAGCTTCTTTGTCTGACAGTATCATCACCAGGAAGTACCACCACAAAGGAATGCTATTAGGCCTTTAGTTTAATACAGGAAGAATCTGGATAAAATGAACAATTCAAAGACACTGATCAGTTGCAGTTTTACTGTGTTCATGATCTCCATCTGATTTGGCATATGCAAAAAGGATTTTTTCATGAGACACCTCACCTTTTGGTTGTAATGTAAACCAGATAAAACTAAACTGATTGAGAATACATGTTTTTGTTTGAGTTTTGGCTTAGCATCCCAATCAACAGCTAGAATGCATGTTTACTTGCAGCAGACACATGTTGACAATATTGCAGTCATAGCAAGCAAAGTCAAGGACGTTTAATTTCCAGGTTTAATGCAATAAACTGCACATGTAAAAACAGTAACGGTACAGAATATGTACAGAATATAAAGGTTCAAACCTAGAAAACATTTTTCAAGCTCAACCCCACACCCTATATACCCATGATTCTTACAGCGCAGATTGATGCAACATCACAAACGGAGTACTGTGATTGACAGCAGTATTGATTGTGCAACAACTTACAGCAACAGCCATTGCCTCACTGTAGGTTGCTACCAAATCAATCTGGCCTACAATCACCACACTCAATTTTGTCACATGTTGTGAAATGTTGCATCAATCTGTGCTGTGAAAAATTTGGTTACATCATGGGTATTCAGGGTGCTCCACTAAGCATGTTATTTATCATGCTTATACATGTATACTCTGACAACAACTGGTAATGTATTTCAAATGACCAGATAAATGAATATAACTCTAATGATTCAAGTTTTTCAAAATCAATGGGCAGTTTGAATTTTATTCTAAATGGAGTTCAGCATGAAAATGTTTTGCAACTCATTACTCTATTCATAAATATAGATTGACACCGTTTGCTCTGTAGCACACTGGATTAAGATGCCACAACTAGCTTCTAAAATGTTTCATTAAATACTTTTTGAAAGTAAATATAAATGCAAATAAACTGCTTCAAGTCCACATTAATGGCAATGATTTATACCCTAATTTGCCTCTCGTTTGTTAACAGCCAATGTCTCTTGGCCAACTAACTTTTGGCAACATTTTAAATTATTTTCATTTTTCAAAAATCTGTAGTGGTTAAAGTCATATAGAGAAAACTGACCAGTAGCCAAACTAGAAATGGGTAAATGACCTTGGTCAGGTGGGCTTTTAAGCATGCCAAATTCTTAGAACTTGGCTCTGACAATTGATACCAACTAATCTGCCACTCTTGGCCTTAAGCCACAGGCATTGGTGGACAGCTATCGTCAAGTCCCTCTGTATTGTCACCTTCTCCAATCAGTCCAAAACTTTTGAAAACTTTATGCTGTCTTGTAGTGCGCAACTTTTTCAAGTCATCAGAATATTGTTGTTCACGAGTTAACTGGCGTCTCTGTTCCTCTAACTCACGTTTATGGTCTTGTAATGCACGTGTTTTACGAATCAGTTCAAGAAGTTCATGTCGTAACTGTCTGTTTTCTAATTTGATTTTATTGGTGTGGTCTGTTAAACAAGAGATCGCTTCCTGAAAAGTTAAAATAATAATTTATTTATTGTCTTTCTTTGCAAGTACCAATGAAAATTACTGTAAGTTCAGAAATTGATTTTTGTGAATATTCGCGAATTTGACGTATCGCGAATTCAAGGTTCTCGCTATTTATAGAAACAAATAATCTGTATAAGCCATTAAGACTATAAGAACACCCGTTAGCAAATTCAAAACCTTGTGAATAACTCAGAAATTAGAAAATTTGCGAAATGAGTCACATAAAAATCTCTGAATTTATGGTACCCAGCAAAATGCAGGTCTTACCGCATATCAATGTGACTTTAATAATTTTATTTCCCTTTAACATTTTCAGGTCCAGCCCTGACTACAGAAAACCTGTATTTTGTATGTATAAAATCAAAGGCATCAATCAACTGTGTAGTAACTGAGCTTTTTAAAAGCTCAATTTGGTTACACTCCATGGATAGTGCAATCCCTCAATTTTCTAGACATCTATGACTGTACAGCCATGTTTTTGTAGGACAAGGTTGGAAACCTAGAAGACAGATTTTATGTGATGCAGCTCACTGACAAGAAATGAACAGTTTCAATGACAATATGAAGTAAAAGTTTTAATGCATATAAGCTTGGCGTCCTTTTTATGGGACATAGACAAACAGTATAGCTCAAGATGCCACGCAGAATGCAGTGTCAGCTATTCTGTTTGCTCAGAGGAATTTCATCCAAAAACGGAATAAACTTTAAAATCACACCTGAAGCCCCTAAAAATGACAATGGACTTATCGAAATGATAACAATGGAAAAGTCCATTCATTATTAGAGGGTTAATCCAAAACCTACCGTATTGGCTTTCCTCTCCAGTGAACTGATTTTGTTTTCCGAGTCTTGTTGATATTCTCTCTTGTCTCTGAGAAACTGGGCCTTTAACTGCTGGATGGTTTCCGAGTGTTTAGATCTCAGCTTCATGACTTCCTTCTCCAGAGACTTGATGGAAGCCAGCTGCTCTGTTTGGAGTTTCTATGGGGGAAAAATTGGTGTTTACTCACCTGGGGCCAGTTGTTCAAAACTAACTCCGTCGTTAGTTAACGTTTCGTTAAAATTTCAAACATTAATATTACAAATACACTGTTATTTTTGTTGAAAAAATGTGTCAGAGAATCCTTTGCACTGCAAAGGAGTCTCACATTTTTTCAACAAAAAATAACAGTGTATTTGTTACTTTAGCTGATATTTGCTTTAATAACAAATTTATGTCTTAACGATATCGTTAAGCTAACGATGCTTTGAACAACTGGCCCCTGGTGTCCGGGGTGGGATTTTAAATTTGATTGTACAATCTCTGTGCTTTCTGTTCTTACTTACAAAACCAAAGAGTTCATCAAAAGTGTTACAGCATGGGACCAATATTGACTAATTTGAGCTGTCTCGTGAGAAAACCAACACTCTGCATATGCGAAAACAAAGACGCAGATCAGCTTCGCAGTAACTGCGAAGCTGATCAGCGCCTTTGTTTTCGCTACCCGGATAGTACACTTCCTCTTCTTCCTAAATCCGAAATTTTAAGCTTCTAGCCTGCTTCTGTGATTGTACAGGTCGGTTTGTGTCGGACCTGTTCGGAAACCACATTGTTGGTTTTTCCACGAGGCGGCTCATTTGTCAATGTGCTGGGCGACCATTTTTTTTTCCTCAGCAAAATCACATTTGTGGATTTTTCATTTCTCAGATTATGCCTTCTATGACAATAATTCTATTTTCACCGAAATAATGTCCATTTTCAACAAATAATTTTCTATTAAATAAAGACGCAGATCAGCTTCGTGGTAAAAGTGAAGCTGATCAGCGCCTTTGTTTTCGCGATATGGATAGTACAATTCCTCTAATCCAAATTTTCAAGCTTCTAGCCACCTTCTGTGATGGTACAGACAAGTTTGTGTCGGACCTGTTCGGTAACCACATTGTTGGTTATCTCATGACACGGCTCATCTGTCAAAGGTCTATATAATAAAGCTTGAAGCAATACCTGTTACAAAATCAAGCAAAAGCACAAACATGTAAATACAAAAAAAAAAAAAGTTTCATTTCACTTCCATAATTTCAGAACCAGGTTCTCAAAATATCTAAAATGTCTTTTTCTTAAATCATTGCATGTTATTCTGTTTGATTGCACTCTTTAAGCTAAATCACATAAAAACAATAAAAGCATTACTCTTTTAAAAATAATGATAGAAAAATCCACTTTTCCCTTTGCAATTCCTCCCGCTTTACATCATAAAGCTGCATTCATTACTTCTAAAGCTTCATTTATTATTTCTAAAGCCTAGAAAAGCAAATTCTGTCACCAAACAATAATATGTGATACATACTGGTAACTGTGAGAATAGAGACACAATATGTTTATCAATAATTGTCATTTCAAGATTTTCTTCTCTATCATGGCACTAACTTGGGCTTCTTTGTTTTAGCTGCATATTGGAAAACACAAACACATTATACATCATTTTGTTTAGACTTTCAGTCTTTAAAACTATCATGAGGAAGTGCAGTATTTTAGGAAAGAGGTTTATAATGTACCAATTCACTGACATGAAAAAAATGTACCTTAAGCTTAGATTATACAGTCCTCATTCATTCATCCCTTTTTTGTCCCCCAAAAAATCGTCAATTCATTAATTCAGGGGATTTTATTTTAATTTCTAACAAATATATAACAAGTAAACAATACTGGAATGTATACCAAATCTACAGTTAGAAGGTATGGTTTCGGCTGAAATAAGCACAGTATGAGTTTTACTGAAAGAATGATTTGTTATCATTTTAAGTACCAGTGTATTTAGTATGATAAATATTTGGAAAATCTTAAAAAGATTTTATATTGTTTTTTACACCCATTGCATATAGTTTTTCTCTTTCTTATGCTGGCCATCAAAAAGTCATAGGTTTAGCACAGAATTCTAGAAATATATATATATATAAATGATTTTGGTTCTTGCTGATTGAAATAGTCATTTCATTAACACATCACGAGGTGCAAATAAGTTTGCCTTCTATACAGAAGCATTCAAGGTAAGTAAAAGACCTAATGTTGTTTAAAGCATGCTGGAAAGCTTTTCAAATTTTTAACAGAAACCCAACAAAAGTATCTTTAAAATTAATTTGCCTTATTCAACTTTTATACTAATGTGTTTTCATGAATACACACCTTGTATGATCCAAGTTCACTCAATTCTTGAGTCGTCTTTGTTAAAAGATTCTGTTTCTCTAACAGTAGCTCTTTCAGAGCTGAAAAAAATATCAAAGTAACAAAGTATTCTGACATTGTAGTGGAGGCAAACAGAGAGCAGAGATCAGACAGCTCATTTTGAGAAAATCATCTTGGAAGATACACTGTATTATTATAGTGAAGTATTTAGCTCAAACTTTAGGATGACTTGTACAACTATATTGGTCTAATCTTTTCGAGACTCATTTAAACTAATCTGCAGTGAAAGAAGTCATCAAATAGTTAAGGAAATTAGAATTAGTATACCAACTTTTTGATATTTTCATTTCTATTTTTTTTTTTTTTTTTTTTTTTGATTATATGAAACCTACCCTTTTCTTTCTCATCAAATTCTTCTTCCATAATTTCTTTCTGTAGTTCAATATTCCTGATCTCCTGTTTGTTATGGTCACTCAGGGTTATAATGGTAGTCTGACGCTTAGTTGTCTTCTTCTCCATGTAACTCATGTATTCATGCTGTAATACAACACACACACCATGAGAAATCTAGCCATGATTAAGTAACAGAACTATATATCTATGATAAATATTAAACAAGTCTTAAAGTTTTGCCCTGATAAAACATAAACATCAAATAATGTTAATTCATATATCAAATCATAATCTAAATATAGACAAAGTTGTTGATGGAGGTATAAGCACATTTTAAACTGTCAATACTGTGCTCTGGTAAAATAAATAAATAATTGGTTAGGAAACTATATCAATCAATTGGTAAAAGCCAGTGAATCTTACACTTTCGACTCTAACTTTCTGTGCCTCCTGCTGAAGCCATTCATTTTCCTTACGCCTGTGGGGACAGTCAAGGATTATCTTACACGATACTAGCCTTATCCGAAGAATACTTTACTTACTAGGTCTCAGTTTCTCAGGCAATGTCTGATTTGATCAAGGCTGTGTAGCTAAAGCATAAAAATCTTTCATTCACTGCAAGGGTTGTACAGTCTACTATCAAGGCAATCATTGCAAAGAAAAGCAAAGGTCTCACCGTCTGTCTCAGCATGCACATGTAGTTTATTAATCAGACACAATATTAAATCATTTATTCTGAGTGTGTTCTCTCTAACTGAAACTGACACATAATGATTTCATGGTTTGTGCAATCCATCTTCTAAATAACTTTAAGCTTCTACTACTAGTATTCTTCTGTGATTAGATTGTACATGTTGATTGGCGTTACGACCTGGTCAGAAATCCCAAATAAAGGTTTCCACATAATGAGACTGATTTAATGTTTGTGTTCTATTTATAGCAAAGGATACAAATCTTCGACATGCGAAAACAAAGGCGCAGATCAGCTGTGAAGTAACTGCACAGCTGATCAGCGCCTTTGTTTTCACCACACATCTACTTACAATCTCTCTTCTTAAATCTGAAATTTCAAGGTTCTAGCCTGCTTCTCTGATTGTATGGGCCAGTTTGTGTCTGACCTGGTCAAAAACCAAAATTGTTGGCTTTCTTGTGCAAAGGATCATTCATAGCAAAGGATACAAATCTTCAACATTTTTCTTAGCATTCTCAAGCTCCTCTGTTACTTTTACTAACCTGAAAAAATCAATAATACAGTTATTGACAAGAGTTGTGGAGCAGTTTATAATACCTATTTTTGTAGTATAAAAACTTTAAAACTTGCTGTGGCAATGCTAAAAACTAAATTTACATTCAGTCTACTTTCCTTGGAACCTTCGCAATAGAAAATTTCCCTAGGGTATTGGGTAAGATCCCCATGTCAATATCCTGTCATTTCCGCTGCACTGCAGGGACAATCAAAAAGTAATTGCCCCACACTCTAGCTCGGCTATTCCCCCACCCTTCTATGTAGGTGTGTGTGGGGGGGTGGGGGGTGGGGTGGGGTGTGGAGGTCATGGTTACAAATGACTGGTGCATTTAATACTGGAAGGAAATGAACT
Organism: Rugalucina vietnamica; assembly: GCA_964017185.1. Taxonomy (NCBI): domain Eukaryota; kingdom Metazoa; phylum Mollusca; class Bivalvia; order Lucinida; family Lucinidae; genus Rugalucina; species Rugalucina vietnamica. Next base: position 11,846,719 of record OZ024871.1, on the reverse strand, counting down.
GCAATATTTATACAAAATGTTGCGACTTTTTTTTTCTTCCTAGTGACAGATCATTTCCTCCATGAGTTTTTTGTTTTAGACATACATGAAATTATATGTCATTAAAATGATTTTGGCTGGAGGTTGTTTTGGCCTGATTCGTTTCTTCCCTTGGTTGTTTTGGCTAATTTTAGTAGCTGGTTGATTTGGGATTAACTAAAATTTCATACCGACAGCTAAGGTCATATGGAGACAGGACCTCTGTGTTAAGACTCATCCCATGGACTAGAGCCCGTGATCAGATTCAGATCGAACCTGCAATGCCTGGTTTACAAGGCGAGTGACTTATCCACTGCGCCATGGAGGCTTCTTTTAGTGGATTGTTTCAGTTTTCAGATCCTTAAGTAAGTGCAAGAGGCCGTAAAAACTGGGTATGACTATATAGCGAAAGGAACGTTCCTTTCGCGAAAGGAAGCTCTTCACACGAAAGGAAGATATCATTTCACACTTTTGAACTCATTGGCTATAATTGTGCATGTTTTAAGTTTTAAACGGTGAAAGGAAATAGGTAATAGCTGTTGTATGACGTTCACTTCACTTTAAATTGACATTATAAAACCGTAAGACATGGATAAACATTCCTTTCATAGCCAAAAATCTTCCTTTCGACAGTGCGGGTTGTGTCATTTCATTTGCTGTCCTCCGTTTTGACCAAATTTTCTTAATAGTAAAATTGTGTTTTGCTTTATTTTCTTATTATTTTATTGTAGAATGTATAAAAAGACAAAAAAGCTGATAGGCAGCGATGATCATCATAATGCTTTTTAGCATTCCTTTCGTGGGCAAACCTTCCTTTTGTCGCCTAAATTTAGTAAACTTTCTTTAATCCTCTTTTGCACCAAATAACTTTTCTTGACATTTTACACATTTTACAGTTTACTTGAGATTATTTTATTACAAAATGTATAACAATACAATTAAAAGCTGTTAAATATCTTGAGGTGATGATCAGAAATTGATCGACTCAGTATCAGAAGATAGATAGATAAATATCAATGGCGATAATGATAAAATGTTCCTTTTGTACAAAAATCTTCCTTTCGCGACAGGAACCTTCCTTTCGTTATTTAGCTATACCCGTAAAAACCTGTTGACTAAGTTTTCAAGACATAAAACAATACCAATAAACAGTGTTTACTTATGCTTAGCACAGACCATGCTTTTTTGAAAGCTTATACTTGGTATTTTAAACAATAACAAAATGCATTACTCCTCCTGCAAAAGGATCTCTTTTTGAGTAGGTTCGACTGTGCCGCCCCCTTCTTGCCCTTCTGCTGTCGGGTCACCACTATCTCCCTTTCCTCCTTTCTTCCCCTTTTTGCCTTTCTTTCCCTTTTTGCCCTTTCCCTTCTTTTTCGGGGGCATATTGGCAGAATGGCGTCCAAAGTTTCCAGGACAACGCACCTGTCACAGTTTCGTATTTCAATTTTCCAAAGAAAATGATTTAAAAAAGTACTCCGTGAATCAAAATCTTAAAAATTTCATATTAGAATATTTTCATGCTTCATTTAATATATTTTGACGTTAGTGATGAAATTTTATTGCCTAAAATACTTACGAAAATAATTTTCAAGTAGCGGTAATTCAAAATGGCAGCCTCCATCAGCACGTCAAGTTCAAGTTCTGAGAGCGATGAAAACACCGAAAAACTTGATCCTCTGTCTCCAATATTTGACCCCAGACGCGCTCTTTATGCAAAAAGTGTTAAAGTTCCCATTCCAGATGCAAGACAATTTAATAATCTTGCTGAATTCGAAAATTTCCTGAAAGGCAAAGACTCAGAGACCCTGAAAAAGTCAAAGAAAGAAAAACAGCCACTCCCTGGTATCATTGCTGAAAGAGCAGCAGCGCAGGCTAGAGAAGCAGTCAGAAAAGCAGCTATACTCGCAAAATCTGAAGGCCCTCATGAAAGATCTCAGACCCAGATGAGGAAAATGAGATCAACCAATGTGTTCACTCGGATTGAAGGTATATCTTCAGGATCGGCAGGACAGTTGTTTTCAGCCCTACATCTTTTAGGCTTCTTTTGGTATCACTAAACTCTCATGACATAAGACAATCCACTGCTCAAATAAGTTGTAAAACTTGTTGTCAGTCACATTGTTTTATTACCCAAGAATACTGAGACATTCCAATTAATTTTGCGGCACTGTGTATGATATGGATTGGAGTTGTGGAATAGAGTGGAGTCACCTTTTGGAGTGGCTATTTGCCCGTGGCTTCCTCATTAACACCCAATGTTTAACATTATCAAGTTGCAACATTACTGAACTGGTAATATGTCAGTTTGGTGTGTCACCTGTAAACCATTCAAATTCAGAGCATGAATTTAGAAAAACAACATTCTGGACAAACATTGCAACCCTAAATTAGTCATAAGAGTTCTTATTTTTTAGGGCCATAATTTGTCTGAAAAAAAAAAAAGAAAAAAAAAAGGACAGGGTAATTTCTATTGTATGCATTGTATTATTCACAATTTTTGCATTATCGGCTGGTTTCCGGCTTAGAAGCAATCAATATTGGAAAAACAGGTAACCAAAACCACCCTGACTTGAGGTCAGGGTGGTTTCGGTTACCTGTATTTTCAATATTGATTTTTGGTGAGCTGGGAACCAGCAGATAGTGCAAAAATGGTGAATATACAATTGAAAAGGCGGGATCACCCCATGAGTGAATGAAAAAAAATATCCAGGCCAGAAAATATCTTCGAGGCCCCCACCCATAAAAATCAAATGGTCACTCCCTTATAAAACACATTTTCCTACTATTATGTCTTAGTGTCCAAAGAATGCTTTTACTATATGGCATCTTGGATGACAGAAAAATAGGAATATGATGATGATTGTTTGAATAATTTAATGTCTATAATTTTGTTTGTAATTGTGGCACTATCAAGCAAGTGTAAAGCCTAATCCTTTTGATGATAACCACATGTGATTGCCTCAGTAATAAAAACCTTCTACATTGACTTGCCTTATTTGCAGCCGACAGTTTAGAGCTAAAATTGGCATAGTCAGCCATCAAAGAACTCACCGACATGAACAATACTAAGTACACACGAACAATACTATGTGCAACCGACAGTCAGCCATCAAAGAACTCACTGACACATGAACAATACTACGTACACACGAACAATACTATGTGCAACCGACAGTCAGCCATCAAAGAACTCACTGACACATGAACAATCTAATAATCAAGAAATAGAGGGTCCTTTTCATTAGTGAGAGACGAACAACCAATAAAAATCTGTAGATTAATTTATGATTTTATTCTTACTCCTGCTGTTTTTATCTTTTTTTTTTTTCTGTAAAGAAAATGCTTCCGATAGAGAATGTTTTGCAATTTGATTTTGGTCTAGATTTGTCTCAAGTTCAGCCACTTAGTTGACGAAAAACCTTCAAGTTCACTCCATTTGCTAAATCATCTCTAAATCACACAATAAAGGTTCACCCAAATTATGGATGTCTAAAATTTAAATGATAAATTTTTAATATTCACAATTGGATCATTTTAGAGTAAGATTTAATACACAGCTGAATAAGCAAGTGTAAATTACCCCTCTTCAGATGTGCAGTGTTTGTTCATACAGTTCAGTTAAACAAATGTGTTAAAAAAAACAAATTTTAATTTAAGTGTGTTTTTAACAGAATCACAAAATCTTGATATTTCAGGCTACCAAGGGCCACTTGCTATTCTTCGCAAATGTATGCAAGAAAAGCTGAAGGTGGTTGTTGTGATACGAGCAGCTGTGTCGGTACGAAGTCGTTGCAAAGGATTTGTCATTGCTTTTGACAAACATTTCAACATGGTATGATGAATTTAATGCTTTAAAAATCCAGTGATCTTAGAGACATATATTGTTCAGGTTATCTGTCCTTTTCCTGGTCTTCGCAGTTCACGACCAGGTCCGATACTAACCAGCCTGTACAGCCACAGCAATAAACCAGATGCTTGAAATTTCATATTTTAGAAGAAGAGGGAATGTACAATCTATGTAGCAAAAACAAAGGGGCTGAACCTGATCAGCTGTGCAGTTACTGCACAGTTGATCAGCACCTTTTGTTTTCACATATGTAAAAAGCTAGTTTTCTCATATAAGGCAGTCCCCGTGGTCGAGCGGTTAAGAGCGCTGTTTCTTAATCACTCGATCATCTCGCTGCTGTGTCTGGTGTGGGTTCGAGCCCCGCTCTGGCCACATGTGAGACAAGCCAAGTTCTGCTTGCGGGTGAGCCAGGTGGTCTTTCTCAGGGTTCTCCCATTTTCGCCTACTGATTGGCCCATCTCATATGAGCTGAAATAATCTTGAAAGGGACTGAAACTGAATTAAGAGTAAGAAGTTTTCTCATGATGCAGCGCATAATTTTTGGAGCCAGCACTTCAATAAACTCAGTTTTACTTAACACCCCCATTTTTAAGAATTATTATACCCCCCGCAAAACGAAGTTTTAGGGGGGTTTACTGTTTTCAGCCTGTCTGTGATTCCGTGATTCCGTCATTCCGTCAACATTTTGACATCTTTGCTGAATAACTTAAGTAGTTCTTGCCCGATGTTCTTCAAATTTTCAACACACCTGCACCATAAGACAACACATATGTGATATGAATTTAGGGGCCAAAGGGTCAGTTTTGCAAGAGTTATGGGACTTTTTAAACCTATACATAGAATGTTTGCCATAGTGCTAATAGTGCATACTTTGTGAAATCAACTCCTCCTACAGCTTTCAATATTCTCTTTTGATACTTTGCAGATATGTGCCAGAGATATTGAAGATATGCATGAAGAAGTATTATGCTGAAAAAATGAATTTTGACAAATTTACAGCATTTTGAACTTAGCCAATTTTTCGATAATTGCCATATTCAACAATGGTTGGTAGTGCATAGTTTGTGAAATCAACTCCTCCTAGGGCTTTCAGTATTTCTTTTCAATACTTTGCAGACATGTTCCACACATATTCAAGATGTGCATGAAGAATTATAATGCTGAAAAAATAATTTTTGACAAATTTACAGCATTTTTTAACATAGCCATTTTTTACCATTGCTTATATACAATAATGGTTGGTAGTTCATAGTTTGTGAAATCAACTCCTCCTAGGGCTTTCAGTATTTCTTTTCAATACATTGCAGACATGCTCCACACATATTGAAGATGTGCATGAAGAATTATAATGCTGAAAAAATAATTTTTGACAAATTTACAGCAATTTTTAACATAGCCATTTTTTGACCATTGCTTTTATAATAATGGTTGGTAGTGCATATTTTGTGAAATCAACTCCTCCAAGGGCTTTCAGTATTTCTTTTCAATACTTTGCAGACATGTTCCACATACATTGAAGATGTGCATGAAGAATTATATTGATGAAAAAATAATTTTTGACAAATTTACAGCATTTTTCAACATAGCCATTTTTTGACCATTGCTTATATACAATAATGGTTGGTAGTGCATAGTTTGTGAAATCAACTTCTCTTAGGGCTTTCAGTATTTCTTTTCAATACTTTGCAGACATATTCAACACATATTGAAGATGTGCATGAAGAATTATAATGCTGAAAAAATAATTTTTGACAAATTTACAGCAATTTTTAACATAGCCATGTTTGTCCATTGCTTATACAATAATGGTTTGTGAAATCAACTCCTGCTAGGGCTTTCAGTATTTCTTTTCAATACTTGGCAGACATGTTCTACACATATTGAAGATGTGCATGAAGAATTATAATGATGAAAAAATTATTTTTGACAAACTTAAAGCTTTTATTTAACTTAGACAATTTTTTACCATTTCTCATGATAAACAACATAGTGCATACAGTGAAATCAACCTCAAGCTTTCAATATATTCTTTTAATATCTTATAAGATGTGACTGGCATACTGAGGATGTACATGAAGAATTATAATGCTGAAAATATATCTTTGACAAATTTTCTGCATGTTTGACTTAGGAAGTTATATACTGAAAGCCTTGCTTGCAGCCAATTTCTAGTTATTATTATTTTTTTTTTTTTTTGACACTGTTGTCAAGTGACACATATCATACATTTATGACTGTTGTTATTTGCTTGACAGGCATTGATGGATGTAGATGAAACTTACATCAGAATGTCCAAGAAAGGAAAAGAAAAATCTGTGAGTATATATAATGCATAATGTACTCAGAGAACAAAATTTCTGATACTTTGAAAACGACTAATAAGTTGAATATTAGTTACATGTAAATATTTCAAACACAAATTTTATACATTGAAAAGTTTCATTCATCATTTGAGAACTGTAAAAAAATCCCCCGCCCATTCGGGCCTTAAGATATAGATTGTCTGCTCGTGCCTCCAGGCAAAGCTTATTTGCTTCTGACTGGCAATCTGATTACTGGTTAACCGCTCGGGCCTCAGCCTGCCCAGGAAAAGTGGTTCAAGTCAAACCATCCATACATGTAAGCCTTATTGGACTAGTTGGAAGGTTATATTTTAAGCACCTTTTGGATGTCATGACAGCCTAATTTTTGCTAAAAGTCCCATAAAATGGAGACAACATCCCAACATGACCATAGATGTTGACTGAGACATAAAGCATCAATTCAAACAAACAACAAACAAAAACCCTTTCAAATGCACTCAACATTTATGCGTCAGAATCTTTAAATAGTCTTTAAATAGTCCATCACACTTTCATTGTGAAAAAAGTCACTCATAGCATGTGTGGTTACCAGCAGGGTTTACAAGAGCTCTGTACATGTACTTTGCAGACATCAAAAAACAATTTTAGCATGTGTCAGGGAGAGGCTGTCTAAGAAAGAGGCCTGAGTTCGACCGTCAGGAGAGTATAATGGACTATAATATGAATATGATGATGATGATGATGATAATGAACATATTTGTACAATAAAGAATTACTCAAGCAAAATTGATAAAGCATACATTCTTAAAGCTGCCACAGTTGGCATGGATTCACAAGAAAATTCTAGTACATGTATATAGGAGCTTTTACATGGGCGGATCCAGAGGGGGGGACAGGGGGTCCGGAGCCCCCTGGAATTGTCAGATTATTAATTTTTGCCATGTTGAAATTTTCCGTCAGACCCCTTCTGGGAATTTGGACCCCCCTGAGAAAATTTTCTGGATCCGCGCATGTTTTATTAACATTTTTAGCATATATTCTTACAGACAATAAGATTAGCTTTCTTTTCAGTGTCATAAAACAATAAATGTTCTTCTGTTAAATTTGTCACATTGTTTTCAGAAAGCTAATACTGAGAGTCCGGGTGACGCTTCGTCTCAATCAATATCCAAACCTGATAAACTGCAAGTTTCACAGGCAAAAGAAGGTGCTATTTCCCAAACCACTCAACCAGTTGTTCAAAGGGAATTTTCAGAAGTATCTCAATGTGATTCTCCACAACGAACAAAACTCTCTGAAACATACAAGGAGAAGTGCAATATCTCAAGTCCTAAGGTTTCCTCTGGTGCTAGAGCAAAGTCTCAACAAGGACAATCAACAGAAGAAAGTGTTCCAAATACAAGTAAAAAGAAAAGTTCATCTAACGAACAAACTGATCCTCAAGTGGATCAACAAAGTGGAAAAAATTATTCTAAAGGGAACACGGAGAAAAAGGCACAAACACCAAAAGAATCTAGCTTAGACAATAAAACTGGTATACCAGCTGAACAGATGGACACACAAGATTCTCAGGAAAAGACTGAAGGAGTAGATGGACCAGCAAAAGTGGCAGATTTTTGGGAGTCTTACATAGCCTGGGCTGAGAAACGGTGCTTGTCAAAGTTTGAACTGTTAGAGAGACATGTTAATCAGCTGTTTATAAGGGGAGATAATGTGGTGTCTGTTTCATTGGCACAATGACTGACATATGCTTTATCATTCCTAGTCTGACATAAACATAAACATCTCAGGTATTATTTTTTTTTTATTCAGTTTTACGTCCCTTTCAAGATTATTTCAGCTCATATGAGATAGATGGGACGAAAACGTGAGAAGTCCGAGAAAAAACACCTGGCACACCCGCAAGCAGAACTTGGCATGTCTCACATGTGCCCTGCATGGGGCTCGAACCCACATTAGACACAGTGGTGAGATGATCGAATGGTTAAGCGTGGTAATACAATTATCAGCGCTCTTAACCACTCGGTCTTATCAGGTATTTCCAATCAAGGTAAGACACGAGTCAGCCAGCAATACAGTGCAGTTACCAACAAGCTGACATGGGGCAGCAAAACCTCACTGTACCTTTATTTTTTTTCTTCTTCATGATTTGTAGGGAGCATGGTTGTCTAGTGGTAGGCCATGAGACTATAGATAGAAAGGCCAGGAAACTGAATTGTCCTTGAGAGAGACACATTATCTCCCCAGTACTAATTAATAGCCACAAAGCAATGGCTCTGTCCTGACTGAAAAGTTGTTGACTGCCAAAGCCAAAATCTTTATGATTTGTAATAAAGTGCCACTATGTGTTCATAATTTATGCAATACACTATCTGGAAATATTGTCTTTTAGCTTGACTGCACGAAGTGCAAAGAGCTGTTGTAGTCACCTCGGTCTTCCACGTTCCCATGCATGTCACAGTTGTATTAAAGCCTTTTAGAAGTCAATAACTTGACGACCACAGAGCAGGAAGCATTCATACTTGGACCATAGGTACCCTGTAGGAGTGTTGGCTGTCATTCCATGGCATTGAGCCCCAGGGTCCATGCCCAGGGGTGGGGTGAGGTTAAAATTAGAACACTATCAAAAGTTGCTTTTTCTGCGTAAAAGTTTTCTAGAAGTTAGTATTTTGATAATTGCTTATCAGACAGCTTTGACACTTGGACCTTAGTTGCCCTGAAGATGTATCTGGTAATAAGACAGCTCTAGGGTTGGGTTCCCTTTCATGGTATCAGATTCCTGGGTCCATGCCAAGGGGGTGGGGCTAGAATTTAAAATCTACAACACTGTCAAAAATGGATGTACTGCCATTTAATTTTCCAGGGATCTATATTTTGACAACTTATCATAAAGCATTCATACTTCATATTTTTTAGGTTCTGTGACATCAGACCACTTGGTCCGAGCCAGGTGGTGTGAGGTTAGAGGTCAAAATCTAGAACTCTTGAAAAATATTGTTTTCTTTGCGTGTGTCATGAAGTTAAGGTTGGGTTGACCTAATTTCCATCGTCCAGTGATTTTGCCTTATATCTTGCCACTCAATTGGTATTTCAGATAACAAATGAGTTTGACCAGACAGGTGGCCTCAATGTAGTTATAGGTCACTGACCAAATTTCATGGTTCTGTGATGTTGCCTTATATCTCAACACTCAATTATTGCTTAAATATCCATGTCACACCATATTAACAGCCGTTTATTAATGAAGAGAAAGCCATGTATTAATATTGCAATTCACGCGCGCACATGCTGTTAATACATGGCTTTTACTTATGCTCGTTACCGGGCACGACGCAAAGCACGTGCCCTTGCTAATAATGAGAAACTGAAGTCCGCCCGAAACAAGCATTAAAACGAAAGCTTTTACGAGTATGAAAATGTGATGAGGCTGTAAAATATAGTGCACAATTATTCCTTTCGTTTCTGCAGAATTTATGCAATAATACTGATAAAAAATGATTTTGTCATTCATTAACATTCGCTAGCTCCCTCAGGCTACGCCCTCGGTTTTCAACACTTCCCTCGGGACCTAGCGAATGTAAATGAATGGAAAGTCATGTTTGATTCATATAATTATTGTTATATGAAAATACTTCTTTCCTGAGTAAGCATGACCAAAACCTTTGATAGTTATTCGTCACTGTGACCTAATTTCATGGTTCAGCAATTTTGCTTTATAGCTGGACACTCAATGTGTATATGAACATATTTATTTCACAATATGCATATGGCTAGACCTTTGACCCCAATTTTCGTATAGGTCACTGTAACCCAATTTTAGGGTTCAGCAATTTTGCCTAAAATCTCAATACCTTCTACATCTCAATGCTTAGACTACAAGACAATGTGGTCCTTTTTGCCAGCCTCATTTCTGACAGCAAACTTTAACATACACTCTATTGCCCAAATTTATTGTTTTGTTATATTTGATACTACCATACTGAAAAGAAAATATTTGAAGTGATTTGGAGTAATGGACTTTGATTGATAGAAAATTATTCTTGTTTACACATTTATTTTATATACGTTGGTTGTTATATATACTTATTTTGGTGCAGAATCAAGCTAATAAATATGTGTTAGAACTTAGAATAATATTGTTTTTCCACTACATGGTTTATGAAAGTCATTATTAAAGCTATTGTTACTTTTGTAATAGTGCCTTTGATTGATAAAGAGATCCACTTTTGACTGCATAATGATGTTTTATTTGTATGTTTACCAAACCATGCTCCCACTGATATAGGCAGTTTGCCTTAATTATAAACTCACCTGGACCAAAGGCTCATAAGTGAGCATATAAGATATGCAGGCACTGGCAATCATTGTCTGAAAACATTTTCAAATGCTAAAAAGGTACGTTTAAAACAAAAGAACCAAATTGTTCATTTTCTCCCTTTTAATTTAAACATGAACAGAAAAATACACATCTTTTCATCAAGAGGACAAAGTGTGAATGCTTCAGACATTGTCAAACAGTTAAGTGCCAGATGAGATGTTACCAAATGGAGAAATTGAATCTGGTCTGGGGCTACTTTGTTCATACAAAAGTTATGATTAATAAAAATATTAATGATTTTCCTAATTTTCCATTAAGTGCACTTGGCTTTATCATCTCAGTTGCAGGTTGTTCAATGGAGGTGTTTCTTGTGTGGTGTTTAGGGCAGCGTATAGATTTGACAATAACAATTTTAGATAATCTGAAATACATGTTCTGGTTTGTAGCACTTTTATAAGTAAGACAATAGTTTTCCACTTTTTGACAAAAACAACAAATATTCAAAACATTTTCTCACAGAGAACAAACTAAACAATTTCAAGTCAGAAGATCTTTTCATTTTGGATAAAAAGGTAAAAATCTCAGAAAAGGTAATTTTTTCGACAATTTCCTTGAGAATGGCACAGTATAGATAGTTCTGAGCAGTTCTTTATTTCTTGTCTGGTCTTTATCTGTCTCTTCCTGAGTCTCTTTATCTTCTTCTTCTGTCACTCCAAGTTCTGCCTGCCATGCCAGCATTCCTCTTTCTTCTAAAGTACCTGGGAAGTGAAGGGCAAAATGGTAACACATTGTCACAAAGTTTGAAAATTTATCTCGGTCGCTCTATCATTAAAAACATCTGCCTCCCATGTGAAAGTACCTGGGAAGTGAAGGGCAAAATGGTAACTCATTGTCACAAAGTTTGAAAATTTATCTTGGTCGCTCTATCATTAAAAACATCTGCCTCCCATGTGACTGTGATGCTATGTAAAACATTTGAAAATGTAAATGCATAATAAGTTAATTTCAAAACACATTTATACTGACTAGATTTGCATCTTTTCAGATGATTTTGTACACATCAAGACTTGTAACATTTCACAAGTCAAGATCATGTTAAATTTATTATGCCCCCAACTTTGAAAAAGTTGGAAGGGCATATTGGTTTGGGCTTGTCTGTCTGTGTGTGCGTGTGTAACGCCTTTTTTTTGAATGGTGAATGTTAGGGATTTGAAATTTCATGTGTGTATTCCTCATGAAAAAATAGTTGACCCGTATTTTTTTTCTTGTCCGAGTTATGCCCCTTTTCTGAGTTATTTCCCTTTGAAAACAAAATTTTAAAATCTTGTGTGCAAGATATCTCCAAAAGTATTTAAGCTAGAGCCTTCATATTTGGTATACTGGTTGGGGATGATGAGTAGATTACCTGATCAACTTTTGAGAACTTTCCGTCAAATTTTGACAAAAATACGGAATTTTGAAATTTTGATTGATTTTTCCACTTTTCGGTGAAATTTGAAACTTTTGAAAGGTGAATGCTAGGGTTTTGAAATTTCATATACACATTCCTCATGATAAAAAAGTTGACCCGTATTTTTTTGTATGGCCAAGTTATGCCCCTTTTCTGAGTTATGTCCCTTTGAAAACAAAATTTGAAAATATTGTGTGCAAGATATCTCAAAAAGTAATTTGAGCTAGAGCCTTCATATTTGGTACACTTGTTGGGGCTGAGAAGTAGATGACCTGATCAACTTTTGAGAACTTTCTGTCAAATTTTGACAAAAATACGGAATTTTGAAATTTTGATTGATTTTTCCACTTTTCGGTGAAATTTGAAACTTTTGAAAGGTGAATGCTAGGGTTTTGAAATTTCATATACACATTCCTCATGATAAAATAGTTGACCCGTATTTTTTTGTATGGCCAAGTTATGCCCCTTTTCTGAGTAATGTCCCTTTGAAAACAAAATTTGAAAATATTGTGTGCAAGATATCTCAAAAAGTATTTGAGCTAGAGCCTTCATATTTGGCACACTTGTTGGGGCTGAGAAGTAGATGACCTGATTATTTTTTGAGAACTTTCTGTCAAATTTTGACAAAAATACGGAATTTTGAAATTTTGATTGATTTTTCCACTTTTTGGTGAAATTTGAAACGTTTGAACGGTGAATGCTAGGGTTTTGAAATTTCATATACACATTCCTCATGATAAAATAGTTGACCTGTATTTTTTGTATGGCAAAGTTATGCCCCTTTTTTGCGTTATGTCCCTTTGAAAACAAAATTTGAAAATCTTGTGTGCAAGATATCTCAAAAAGTATTTAAGCTAGAGCCTTCATATTTGGTACAGTTGTTGGGGCTGAGGAATAGATGACCTGATTAACTTTTGAGAATTTTCCGTCAAATTTTTACAAAAATACAGAATTTTGAAATTTTGATTGATTTTTCCACTTATCGGTGAAATTTGAAACTTTTGAACAGTGAATGTTAGGGTTTTGAAATTTCATATACAAATTCCTCATGAAAAAATAGTTGACAGGCATTTTTTTTTTCATGTTCAAGGTATGCATTTTTTTTGGAGTTATGGCCCTTTTAAAATAAAATTTGAAAATCTTGTGTGCAAGATATCTGAAAAAGTATTTAAGTTAGAGCCTTCATATTTGGTATACTGGTTGGGGCTGAGAAGAAGATCACCTGATTACTTTTTGAGGACTTTCCATCAAATTTTGACAAAATAACTCCATTTTGAAATTTTTACTCCATTTCTAACTTGTATGCAAAGGCTTACATTCTGTTTCTGGATGGAGGCAAAAAAGGCAACCCAACAGCTTTTTTAGGAAATTAAATTTCACTTAATTCGAATGAAATAATGAATCATACAAGCTGCCAGTTTAGGGACAAGCATACAGTTGGGGGCATAGTGTTTTACAAACACGCATTTCTAGTTATACCTGGTATAGTATTATCCATAAAACAAGCTGAGAATCCTGCTATAAAGGCTGGGTTGGCCAGAAACATTGGAATAATGTTGTCAAGCTGATGTATACCTGCAAACATACACATATAGAAGATAAAACAAGATACACATTTATATCATACTGAAGATCCCATATATACTGGGATAATGTCCTTCTATTCTGCAATTGACTGATAATTTTGCTGAAAATATAGATTGTAGAAACTAAGAACCTTACTTGCAAGTACCCCTTACAGCTGCCTTATACTGGCTACCTTGCTGGGAAAGAGCTAGCAATCAGTTCTGTTCAGTTTTCATAGAGTTCCCCCATTACTTTGTCGAGGCACCACCATCTGTTTATGTCTTGTGATGTCCTATCTTTCCTGACTGGTTTCTATTTTGAGGTTTTAAACTTTTTGTTAAATGTTTACAGACCTACCAGTATTTATAGCATCTGGTGTAGTTTCTATCCAATATGGGAACATAACAGACAGCAGCATTGACATCCCTATAATACCCAGGTTCCTAGTCGATGACAGGTCTATAAACTGGAGGTTAGACAGCATCACGCCAATCAGGACACCAAAGTTGATCATCATCATACCCCCAACAACAGGGTAGGGGACAGTGACAAAGATGGCTCCAATTTTACCCACAATGCCAAATATGATGAAGATGAGACCGACAGCTTGGAAAACTCTGAGACTGGCAACCTGCAATATATCCAATGTGTAACACAAAACTATGAGCTATTATGAAAAACTTCAGGTTCAGAAGCTCCAGTTTCATATGCAAAATTCATTGTCAAAAATTTATGTCAATTTGCTGTACAATTTACAATCAAAGGGGCCGACTTGAATTATCATAATTCAAGTGTGCCGGCTGTACAAAGAGCTTTGGAGCAATAACTACCTGTATAAAAGATAGACTGGTTTGTGTAACAAACAGAAATCTAAAGACTTACAACTTAAATAATAACAGATATGCCTAGATTCATTACCTTTTGCAGTAACATGAAACAGACTGCCAATAGCAATCAAATAAATACCCTTGTGATTCCTATGGCACCAATATTCCCACCAAAAGTTGAAGTAGCATGTGATGTTCCAGCTGATGCACCAATCAAACTCATCAGACCTTCCACAGCAACACCTCTATTTATAGCATGTTTGGGAGGGGGAGGGGCCAGACAGACCTTGGCACAAGCGTAGTAGTCTCCAACTGAGTCAATGATTGAACTGATTGTGCTGAGGAGGAATGTTACTAGGGCACCTGTGTGGAAGCCTGGTGGTCCAAACTGACCTGTAAATATAGAACAACTATTGTAAAACCTCAAGCCTTCAGATTAGTCAACAGCAGATGTATAATGATATTTTAACTGGTTATAAAAGTTTAAATATATGTACATGTATATTCATTATTTGTTGTTAAGGTTAGGTCTAAATTTTACCAACAGCTAAATACGGGTTTGAAATTGAATCAGAAAGGTTGTAGAAGCCAAGGACTGAATCAAAGACCTGTGTTTTCCCAGGCGAATGGTTTAATCATTACACTACAGGCTGCCTGAATGTAATTTGTCTAAAATTATCTGTTTTGAAAATTGAGCAGCTTTAACCACGAACCTGGATATGGGATTATAAACCAGCTAGTTTGTCCCACAACATACAGTCTGGAGTCTGTGCGGGCGTAGAATTGTGGGCTACTAGGATCATTGGACAGTACACCAGCAGTTGTCAATATACCACTTACTGCCCAGCCTGTCACACAGGCTAACAATATCTGTGGAGTGAAAATGACTGCATTTTACACACTGTATTAATAAATGTTTTTTTTTTTTAAAATATACTTGAAGCCAGTAAAAACGCAACTTTCAGCATATAACCTATCCAACGATTCTTGGATATTTTCACAATGTTATTATATAAAATCATGAAATTGTCGTCCCGATATAAAGGCCATATTCGTCTTGTGCTAAATTAGCAAGTGAAGTAAAGCGATCTGCGTTTGTCAATTAAGGGACACAACTCAAACATGGACAAAACAAAAGCAAATGCACCTTATCAATCCAGCTATACGTTAACCTTTATGACTAGCTCTTTTGTGTTCAAACTTTCGGCCAACGCCAGTATTGCTCTAAAGTCTATGTAAACCATTCCGTAGGTTGTTTTTTTTTTCAAGTTTTGATCTTATAAAAGGCCATCAAAGTCAGTACATGAAAACCGGAAGTGAATTCAAGAATGCCATTTTTGAAAATTAAAACTGTCATAAAATGGACCCATATGCTAGAACGTAACATCTCCTGTGTCCAAACTATGGAATTATTCTGTTTTATTGAAGTTTCGGTAGATTCTCAAAATCTGTGGTATTTTTTCGAAAATTTGAACATTTGGAAATTAATCTTGGTCCTTCCATCAGGTGGAATTGTCGTATTACACCGTTTTTTTTGTTGCTGGTATTCGGCCGCATACCTCCGCATTGAAATTGGGTTGCTATGCAAGGTTGGATGGGTTTAAAATCAAATTTTAACGATTTTGTCATTTTTCACCCAAAAATCAACCAGAAGTGCTAAATTGAGTTCAGTTTTCGCTGAACGATTCTCAGGCGAGGGGCTAGCTGACTTCGCTATAAACAAAGCGCACAAGGTGTCCCTGGAAGGTAGAAATAACCTGTATATCAGTTGCGTTTTTCATGGTTTTAAGTATAATACAAGGATTTAAAAATGATTTTTACAGATATTGTAACATAAGATAAGGCTCCAAACAAACGATTTAATGCCAGGCTATAACATTTTCATGTTATTATTAGCACTGTTGATTATTATCTCATCAATTTAACAATTTTACTCCTCACTACCCTGTGACCTGCTGAGAGAATATTTACGCTGCATTAAAATATGTGGCATAAAGATAGGAAACCTTTCTAAGAATAACACAGATAAAATTTAACCGACTTACTGAGAAGACCCTATGAAATGGGAACCACTTTATATGGAAGCCCTTGTCTTTACTCCAAGCAGGTATGGGTGACTGATGTTTTCGAAGGTAGAAAGATAGAACAATTGCTGTTGAAACTGTGCTGAAAATGAAATGAATTTTTTATACAAGTTGAAGACTAAACAATATAAAAATATTTTTTTCAATACATTTACTTACAAATCACAGTTTAGCTGAAAATTACATCAGCTGGGTATTTTCAGGTCCTATTTCAGATATATGCTTTGAACATCATGCACATGGCAACTACTCAGAGAAGAACTGAGGTCTTGTTCAGGGATTTTTCTTTTTTTATTCTGAAATTTAGATAAAGTGATTTTTCTCTGAAACATGAGAAAATTTCAATTCATAGTTTATGACTAGGAAATTTCCAGTATAAGGACTAGAAATTGTACTAAGCACTAATCCACTGACTTTGCAACTTGTTTGTGCATTTGATTTCACCCAAGCAAGTAACCTGATTTCTCATAACATGACTAATAACCTTACAGCATACTGACACCCCAGTGTGCCTTGGAGAATCTTGTGGTAGCCTTGTAGACCTGCAGTCCTATGATGGTGAGTGGGGGAACAATGGTGATCGGACCCACAAACCTCAGTAACATACCAATCAGGCCTGTCAGACCTACCAACATCTGGAAGGCTCCAGCAATCATCAAACTTCCTTCTAACTGTAAATAAGTAGTTTTACGTAAACATCAATTTTGTGATGACCCGAGGCTGTACCATCTAAATCATTTGGATAATTCCACTTTTAGGGGCATATAAAATATTTTTTTTATCTGAATTCATTATGTGTAGAAATTCTTATAAGCAAACAATATGTACCCCAGCAGGCACCTGACGTCTGTTTGACGTCAGATGTTGGTTATATTTTGGTCGCGACGTCATATAACCAATTTCCAACGTCTATCAGACGTCATTTCCTGACGTCTTTTGGACGTCTGGATTGGACGTTGTTTTGACGTCAAACTAGTTCGTCAGTTAGACGTCGTAATCAAGACGTGATTTAGACCTTGTGTTTTTCATACTTCTGACCATGTGTGGTGTGCAAATTAATGAAACTTCACTTTGGGTAAAAATCAGATCATTCGTTTCGTGTGTTTCTTTTGCTTTCTTTCTTTCTTTTTTTTAGCTCACCTGAGCCGAAGGCTCATAGGTGAGCTTATAGTATACCCATGCTCCGGCGTCCGTCCGTCCGTCCGGCGTCCGTCGTCGTTCACAATTTCAAAGATCTTCTTCTCTGAAACCGCTGGGCCGATTGTTCTCATATTACACATACACCATCTACAGGTAGGGGGAAAGAATAATTGTGTTTTTTGTTTTGATCGGATAAGGACTCTGGTTGCTATGGCAACTTATGCTTCCCATAGACTTATAATGGAAAAAAGTGAAAATTGCCAGTTTTTGCTGTCTTGTTGGAGATATTTGAAATTTGTTTTTGCAGAAATGTTTATTGAGAAGTCCTCTATGATTCATGTGACTTTTGTCCTAATCCTTCATTTTGATTGGTTGCAGGGGCCCCATATAGGGTAAAATTTCGAAAAACATTCAAAAATCTTCTTCTCAGAAACTGTCAAGGGGATGAAGCCTATACTTTGTATACATGTTCCTGACAGTGGCCTCTACATAATTTGTGTTTTTTATTCCAGGCGGATAAGAACTCTGGTTGCTATGGCAACTTAAAGTTTCCATAGACTTATAATTGGAAAAGTGGAAATCGGCTATTTTTCCGCTAAAATTGCAGACATTTGAATTTTGTTTTTGCAGAAATGTTTATTGAGTAGTGTTTGACGTTTCTTGCGAGTTTTGTCCTAATCCTTTATTTTGATTGGTTGCTGGGGCCCCATAAAGGGCAAAATTTTGAAAAAAACATTCAAAAATCTTCTTCTCAGAAACTGTCAAGTGGATGAATCCTGTACTTTGTATACATGTTCCTGACAGTAGCCTCTACATAATTTGTGTTTTTTATTCCAGTCGAATAAGAACTCTGGTTGCTATGGTAACTTTAAGTTTCTATAGACTTATAATGGGAAAAGTGGAAATTAGCTATTTTTTGAAAACTATTGCAGCCTGAGATCTGAAAAGTGGTAGATAGATGCAAACAACTAATGGATTAGATGAAGGTATATGATTAATTTAGGTCAAGGTCATCTCTTGACCTTGGCCGGTCTGTCGTCCATACACACTTTTCAAAGATTTCTTTCTCTGAAACCACTTGGCCAATCAAAGCCAAATTTTATATGAAGCATCTATAGGAAGGGGAAACCAATGTGTATATAAATAATCCAGGTCACATGACCAAGATGGCCGCCATGCCCATATATGGTAGAAACTCTTAAAATATCTTCTTCTCCAGAACCGGTGAACCGATTTTAATGAAACTTTGCATGAAGTATGGATGACTCAAGTACGACAATGTATATATAAAACATGACCCTGTGGTGACCTTGACCTATTTTATGGCAAGGTCAACATAGGTCGTCAATGCATTTGAATGGGGAAAACTTTTAAAATGTCATTTTAAGTGAAAGTCTTGCAGGAAATGGGCAGTAGGACTGAAATTTATTGATTCTGAAAAACAAATGGACCTCAGGGGCTCATCTGCTTTTAAAATGTTATTTGAAGAGGAAAATCAGCAGGAAATTGCCAAATGGACAGAATATTGATTATTCTGAAAAAAGAAAATGGCCCAAGGGCTTCATCTGCCCCTGCACTGGGGTTAAATACCATAATATTATATGTTTATTGGTATATGAAGCAGATCTCAGGTGAGCGTTTACAGGACCATTGGTCCTCTGGTTTAGCTCACCTGAGCCGAAGGCTCACAGGTGAGCTTATAGGATAGGCAGGCATCCGTCCGTCCGTCGTCCGTCCACAATTTCAAAGAAGAATATTTCTGAAGCTAGTAGGCCGATCTTGATCAAATTTAATGTGAACCATAATTGGGTTGGGGGATTGATGGCATTAGGTTTTGGAGCAGATTGTATCAAAATTGTGGTTTCCATGGCAACAGATAGGTCCCATAGACTTACAATGGGAAAAACTAAAAAAATCTTCTTCTCTGAAACCACTAGGCCCACAGCTTTGATATTTGGTATGTAGCAATGGCTAATGGTCCTCTACATAAATTGTGCCATTCATGCCCCTGGGGTCAAATTTGGCCATGCACCGGGGGTCGATAGTCTCCATAGACTTACTATGGGAAAAAAACTTAAAAAATCTTCTTCTCTGAAACCACAGGGCCCACAGCTTTGATATTTTGTATGTGGCAATGGCTAATGGTCCTCTACATAAATTGTGCCAGCCATGCCCCTGGGGTCAAATTTGGCCACGCCCCGGGGGTGGATAGTTTCCATAGACTTACAATTGGAAAAACTAAAAAAATCTTCTTCTCTGAAACCACAAGGCCCAGAGCTACAATATTTTGTATGTAGCAATGTTTGGTAGTCCCCATTATAAATTGTGCCAATCATGGCCCTGGGGTCTAATTTGGCCATGCCCTGGGGGTTAATAGTCTCCATAGACTTACTATGGGAAAAAAATAAAACAATCTTCTTCTCTGAAACCACAGGGCCCACAGCTTTGATATTTTGTATGTGGCAATGGCTAATGGTCCTCTACATAAATTGTGCCAATCATGCCCCTGGGGTCAAATTTGGCCACGCCCCGGGGGTCGATAGTCTCCATAGACCTACAATAGGAAAAAAACTTAAAAAATCTTCTTCTCTGAAACCACGAGGCCAACAGCTTTGATATTTGGTATGTAGCAATGGCTAATGGTCCTCTACATAAATTGTGCCATTCATGCCCCTGGGGTCAAATTTGTCCACGCCCCGGGGGTTGATAGTCTCCATAGACTTACTATGGGAAAAAAATTCAAAAATCTTCTTCTCTGAAACCACAGGGCCCACAGGTTTGATATTTTGTATGTGGCAATGGCTAATGGTCCTCTACATAAATTGTGCCAATCATATCCCCGGGGTCAAATTTGGCCACGCCCGGGAGTCGATAGTCTCCATAGACCTACAATAGGAAAAACTAAAAAAAATCTTCTTCTCTGAAACCACTAGGCCAACAGCTTTGATATTTGGTATGTAGCAATGTCTAATGGTCCTCTACATAAGTTGCGCCATTCATGCCCCTGGGGTCAAATTTGGCCAGGCCCCGGAGGTTGATAGTCTCAATAGACTTGCTATGGGAAAAAAATTCAAAAATCTTCTTCTCTGAAACCACAGGGCACACAGCTTTGATATTTTGTATGTGGCAATGGCTAATGGTCCTCTACATAAATTGTGCCAGCCACGCCCCTGGGGTCAAATTTGGCCACGCCCCGGGGGTAGATAGTTTCCATAGACTTACAATGGGAAACACTAAAAAAATCTTCTTCTCTGAAACCAAAAGGCCCAGAGCTTCTATATTTTGTATGTAGCAATGTTTGGTAGTCCCCATTATAAATTGTGCCAGTCATGCCCCTGGGTCAAATTTGGCCATGCGCCGGGGGTCAATAGTGTCCATGCATAGACTTTCATTGGTCGATTCTCAAAATTAATTTAAATCTCATGAGCTTACAATGTGATAATCTCTCAGGTGAGCTACAGGACCAATGGTCCTCTAGTTTCTATGTTACTTCCAGCAGACATTTGACGTCCGTTGGACGTCAGATTGACGTCAGACTCCAACGTCATAATAACGTTGGAGTTAGGTTGATTTTGAAAGTTTGTTTGTTGTCAAAACTAGACGTCAATCTGACGTGCTAAAGCCAACGTCGGTTTAACGTCTGAAAGCTGACGTCAATCTGACATCCTAAAAACGACGTTTGAATTCATATAAATAGTTTAAGGTGTATATTTTTTCGCATTTTTGAATAACAGTGGATTCAGAAGAGCAGTGATGCACTTTTGATAGTCCCTTTCACTCCTTTGATAGAGTTTTTCGGAACATACAAAATGTTCAAGATATTAATTCAGCCTGATGTTGGTACATCTTATTTAAGCAAAATTTTATTGCTTTATGGTGCTAAAACCAATTGGACATTAGTGTGAGAGAAATAAGATTATTCTGAACAATGGTGAAATAAATATTAAAATATACAAATTTTATTTTCATCTTAATTGAAAGTTTGATAATTTAGTGAAAGACTTTATTTTGATTAATAGATAATCATTTTTTTCTACATTAATTAAGCATGAGGGCGAAATATGGGATTTCCCATACGAGACTCAGATATGACTTTTAAGTGGCAAGGTTGAAATTATTATTTGAATTTGATATTATATAGAGGATCTTACACGAGTGGTCATTTCATATGAAATTTATTAAACGAGCCTTCAGCGAGTTTAAAAAATTTCATATGAAATGACCACGAGTGTAAGATTCGTTTTATCATATGACTTCTAAAATAGGATTTTATCGCCTTCGAAGTGGACATATTTTCAATGAAAATTTACATTGTTGTTACGGACGTTGTCAATGACGTTACGTATTCCCGCAAAAGTGTTATTACACGTGTGGTCATACGATTTTTATGACATGACGTTATCCACTGGAAAACAGCGACGTCATATGATAATACATAATATATGTAAGAAATTATGTCAGTTTAAGGGCAGCTAACTCTGTCGACATATATGAAAAACACGTCCCCAGTAGGTATCTGACGTCAACTTGACGTCGGATATTGGTTGTATTTTGGTCACGACGTCATACAACCAATAACCAACGCCCACCTGACGTCCAGTCCTGACGTCAGTGGACGTATTGATATGACGTCGAAATGACGCCGGATTCAAACGTAAGTCTAACGTCATATGTCGACAGAGTTAGCTGCCCTTGAATGACATAATTTCTTGCGCAAAAGTAACAACATCAAATTCAAATAATAATTTCAACATAGCCACTTTTAAAAAAGCCATATCTAGGTCTCGTATCGGAAATCACCATGCTTAATTAATTTAGAAAAAAATAATTATTTGTTAATCAAAATAAAAAAGTACAAGTAGGCAAAGATCAGGAAAAGGCGCAATCAGAAAAAGATTCCCACTCCAAAAACCGAGGTGGGAAAAAACCAAACTAACAGTCAGGTACTTATACCATGAAACATATCGTAAGCCGAATGAGCAGCTATTTTCCCAATAGGTGGCCACTCAGTTACCTTAACTTAACTAAAAATATGAAAACATACATAAGGCGCCAACAGCACAAAAAATTTTAAACACCAAGACATAAAACAAAAAGAACCACTACAGAAGTATCGACTTGGAACGATCAGTAACACAAAGTTACTGGCGGGCTTAAACCGGTTTTACAGGTACCTAACCTCACCCTCAGCTTCTGCAGTGGTTCACAACATTTAGTTAGTTCTTCGGTCCTCGTGGTGAATCTCTAACTAGTCAATGAATCATCGAGAACAAACAAATAAATCATGATAAACATCCTGATGAATCAAAAACCAGGACTCACAGATTGAGTAAGCTGCCCGACGATGGAGATCCCTGGGCGCCGAATAACCTACTAACTCCGGAGCAAAAGAAAAACACCAGTTGGACCCCGGTGGGCCAAGCAACAGACAAGAAGCTCCGGCCCCAACCAACTAAAATGAATAGCTTTAAGTCGGGGCCATCATAGAGTCTGACGCCCGACCCACCGGCGTGCAATTAAAGAAGGCAGCATAGTTATCAACCATGATTGGGTTAAAAACTAAGCATGCAGACTGTCGCATAACATTCAAGTTATAACCTATACGTCTGTAACGTGTTATGATTTTTCCGAACTGAAAAGAAAAATCATTTATTCCTTTAAGTTTCTTTAATTTGTAAACCAAGTCACCATAAAATTCAGGTTCCGAAAGGCCCTCACTTAAAAGTGTCTTTAACCCAACATTATATTTGGAAATCAATTCATAGTGTCTACGATAAAATTTAGAAAAGGTTTTTCGAAGTTTATGATACCGATAGCCCTGTTGGAGAAGTTTTGCCGTTAAACATTTATTTCGAGTCTGTAACATGATTGCAGACTCTAGCAAACCTAATAAGTTGCGAAATGTATACACCATAAGAAGCACGACGAGGAACGTCACCATCCAAAAAAGGAAAATTTACTATATCAAAATCAAAGTCATCGCGCTTATCATAAATTTTAGAAGAAACAAATCCATTTGCAACAGAAAGATGTAGATCTAAAAAGGGGGCTTCGGTATCTGAGATATTAGCTTTGTTCAACTGAAGTTCAGGTGGATAAATTTGATTGACCATGCCTTCAAAATAAGGGTTGTCAATGTTCAAAAGGTCATCGAGGTACCTAGATGTGGAATTAAAAGCTTCGATAACATCAGCTTGATTATCATGGTTAAGAGAATCCATGAAATCTCTTTCGTAGCAGTATAAAAATAAATCAGCTACGAGAGGTGCGCAATTTGTACCCATCGGAATTCCAACAATTTGTCTGTATAACTTGGTCCCAAATCTAATATAAATATTATCAAGGAGATAGGATAAGGCGTCGCACACATTCTGACATGACCAAAGTGTATACCGACTTTGGTCAGAGGAAGTGAAAAAAGCCTTTCACTAAATTATTAAACCTTCTATTAAGACGAAAATGAAATTTGTATATTTTAATACTTATTTCACCATTTTAAATTATTGATTGTTCACAATAGTCTTATTATTTACACTAATGTCTTATTTGTTTTAGCACCATCACGGTAGGTAACCAAAACGGATCCTTTCAGAGGAAATATGCGTTTCCCGTTCCTTTCGGAGGAAGGGACGGTTCCTTTCAGAGGAAATTGGTAGACGAAGACGTTTAGACGCTAGAAACATAAGCAACCCTTAGGTGATATCCTCAGATAAATAGTCCACGTAATGCACAACAGATTGAATTTGGTAGCTGAAGCGAAAATTCGCAATGTGCTTCTTTGTTTTCGCCGTTTTAAATGAAATAAGTACCATTGTTTAAGAATGCGACAGTACAGGCTGCACTCAAAACCGCTTGTTTAATCGCAAATGAAGATATTTGCAACGAAATGTCTTCGAAATACAATATAAAATATATTTCTTGTACTAGTACACAGTAAAACTCACAAAATACACTAATTCGCTTACAAAAAGTAAAATATTAACCATCACCAGAAAGTCATGTAGAAACGGATCCTTTCGGAGCACGCCTGAAGTTGTGATTTTTTGGCACCGGCTGTGATCAGAGTATCTGGCACCGGATCCCTTCGGAGAAAGTTTACTACTAAGGCATATCTGAATGGCATATTCACTAGCTCTACTTTTTTATAGCCACTGATACTGTCATTTCATTCAAGTCGCCGCAGTCCTAAATGCGCTTATCAAGGAGAAAAAAAATCATTCGTCTGTAGACACCTACAATCCAGCAAAACCGTCCAGTGGTTCCCTAATATAAGACATGCTCCAGGAAAGGCTTGATCAAAAGCATGTGTACCGAAAAATAAACATTTAAGGGGCTGTACGTGTCAAAGTCTTATTGCCATATTTTCTATTTGCACTGTCTAGCAAACCTGCACTTCGTGACCTCGCTCCATTTCCGTGACAGCATAAGTTGCATTTAAACAAAGGGCTCAGTGATTGTGGATTTTTTAATTTACCTATGTAGCTGCATTATTTGGTGTTAATCGTGTGATTCTTTTTTATTTTAGCGAGCAGCAAAAAAACTTCCAGTAAAAACATAAAATAGTCTACAAAACTAGTAAAATCAAACGATTTTCAGCTTTGAGTCGCTAATTCTACAGTGTACTATTGTTTCCCCTGATCTATTTATAGACATCTGCAATTCCTGGACCTTCTTTACTTACTTCCTGTCCTTAAAGTGTATAAATAAAAACTCGTTTGTTACAGTGCGGAATGTCTACGTATTAAAACGAATTTTGGAGTAATGAAAATATCACAAAGATTTCTCTTTTCCGACCTTATTTTTGACAAAGTATCCGAAACACTCTTAATTTTACACGTCTAAGTTATTTACAGTGCGTACGTGTAGTACCAAACATTTTGTTACCCGTCATCATTTTCAGTGATTGAAAGAATAAATCGGAAGTGATATCATCATGTAAAGGTAATGCATGTAAGCACATTTCCTCCTGAAGGATCCATAGCCTCAGCTCCGAAAGGATCCTGTGCCCGTCTCCTTGAGGAACCGTTACCGCCAACAAAGGTTGTTTTTCATGTTTATTTATCAAGTACAAGTATACTTCCACTTTATTTATTTAATTTCAGATTGGCAAATACAATATCTTGTGACAAGAAGTGCTAAAACGTTTTGATCAATGACATTTTCCCAGTTTTCAAGGGTTTTCACCTGGCTGTCGTCACAAAATGCAGTTCTCGGCCAACATATTTATCTCGTAAACAACAACGAAATGTTTGTGCACATAAAGAAAGCGGTGAGATTGTACCTTGATTACCACGTCATTACGTGCGCATACGTTTTGTACTTACTTTTCACGGTAAAACCTCAAAAAATCGTTTCTCTTTACACAACCACGACGATACTGGCGTTTTCCTCCGAAAAGAACCGTCCCTTCATCCGAAAGGAACGGGCAACGCACATTTCCTCTGAAAGGATCCGTTTTGGTTACCTACCGTGACCATATAGCAATAAAATTTGACATGAATAAGATATACCAACATCAGAGTGATTTAACATCTTAAACATTTTGTATATCCCGAATAACTCTATCAAAGGAGTGAAAGGGAATAACAATAGTGTATCACCGCACTACTGAATCCACTTCAGGATTTCAGAATGTTAATTTAACTGCGAACAAACATTCACGATATCGGTTTTAGCACGTCAGATTGACGTCTGTTTTTGACGTCAAACAAACTTTCAAAATCAACCTAACCCCAACGTCATTATGACGTCACATTTGAGACATCAAACCAACATTGTTTTTCTGACGTCATAATGACGTCTGTTTTTGACGTCAGAATGACGTCTGTTTTTGACGTCAAACAAACTTTCAAAATCAACCTAAATCCAACGTCATTATGACGTCGGAGTCTGACGTCAATCTGACGTCCAACTGTCTGCTGAGACATAGCCTCAGATGATTTGCAGTATTTTTTATCAATGATAGAGAGCCATAAGAAATGCTCTTGGTACCAGTAACTAAAAAAGTGTTGATATTGTTGCTAAAGCCCCTATCTCACTGGAATGCGGCAACTGGAGACTAGTTCGCGAATATTCGCGACAAAGATAAACGATATAAACACAACTTTCACGTTGCAGTCTCATTGAATATACATTTTTGCGACAAATTTGCGAATTTCGGTCTAATTTTGAAAATATATCGCGCGATAGTCGCGCGACTGTCGCACGACAGTGGTGCAACATTCGTGAGTGTCTCACGACTTTCCCGCGAATGTAACTTATTTTCATTTAAATTCGTACGACAGTCGCGCGACATTCGTGTGAGTGTCGCCTTAGTTTTATTTTCTTGCCAGATAGTCGCGAGGTTTTCGCAAGACTGTCGCGCAACCGTCGTGCGACACTCGTAATTCATAAATTCGCAAAAATTTCGCGGCGACAAGTTCGCGACACTCGCATGAACGTCGCGCGACCGTTGCACGACAGTCGCGCGACAGTCTTGCAAAATATTTTGGAGAAAAAATTCGCATAAAATTTTTCAACATGTTGAAAAACTTCGCGACCAGTTCGCGACTAGTTCGCGACACAAGAAATTCTCACGACACTCGCACGACATACCCTCGCACGAATGTTGTGCGAAAGTCCCGCAACAAAATTCGCAAAACAGTCGCGAGAAATTCGCATGCCAGTGAGATGCTAGCTTAACAACAATTTGAAATCATAAACGATTCAATTGAGAATTCATAAAAAAAATTCTCATTTTGTTTACTCTCTAATATGCTGTTTTCCAACCCAAAGAGAATACAATCACTGATCAAGCCCTTTCAAAACAGGAAAACCTGCAGTTTTAATCTAATAAGAAGCAACTTGACTACAATTCAGTCGGTATTTTTTCAAGCGCACCGCAGTACAACTCCTATATGGTTGCAGCATGATTACCTGTTGTGTTTTGTGAAGTATTTCATCCCTCACTGAAATGACTGTTGTGTTTTCTTGAAGACCATCTCTGGCTGAAGCAAAAAAGATATTTTATTTCCTTAATAAATTTTAAGGTAAGTGTCTTTATGTATAGAATGTAAAGTGTATCACTAAATAAACTGGAACACTACCTAACTATTCAAGCTTTAGTGTGTGAAGTCACCATCTGAACTGTAAAATAATTGTGCCTGGCTAGTATATATCAAATTATTGGCAAGCACTTGTGCAAACTGGGAAAACTGGGAAAACTAAATATTTATCATTCTTTTATATTATCAAATTTCAACTATTGTCCTCTTACATGGCATTTTTGTGGAGAGACTAATACTAAGAAAATAGAAAAAATTCAAGAAAGGGCACTGCGATTTATTTATAGTGACTATAGCACTAGCTATGAATCACTGTTGATAAAATCGCAACTCCCATCACTAAAAGTCAGACGTTTGAGGACAATAGCCTTGGAATCTTTTAAGATTTTAAATAATTTAGCTCCAGCATATTTAAATGACCTATTAACGTTTAAAAATCATTCTTATTCTTTTAGGTACCATAGAACAGTTGAAGTCCCACAGGTGAGAACATTTAAACACGGTTCCAGGTCCTTTCGCTCCACTGCAGCCAAAATCTGGAACTCTCTACCTCAAGAATTCAGAGATATTAGTAGTTTTAATGTTTTTAAAAATCAAATAAATGCATGGAGCGGGGGGAACTGCACATGTTCTTTCTGTTCTGTTTGAAATGTTTTAATTTTGTTATGATGTTTATTTGTTTTCTTAAAATTTTTACATAAAAAAACTACAAATGAGTCTGATCTGGTGAGATTCAATTTAAGTTTTATCTTAAATCCTTTCAATTATTTAATAATGATATTTATATTAGCTATTTTAGTCCAACAATTGTGTTAAAACTACAACATCTCTTAAAAGAATGTATTTTTATGTATAAAATGTGATAAATGTTTTATTTAATATCTAAATGATGCTAATACATGTTTTAGGTCTATGTAAATAATCACTGTGATAATTTCTTGTATGTGCTAATGTCATTGTTCTTATTGTGTCTATGTTTTTGTATTGCATGCTATGCTTTTCTTCATATTCTTTTATAGTCGGTAAATAGCTATACATAGCTAATGTTATACTGTTATATACACTCCGACTTTAAATAAAATTTGTCTTATGTCTTATGTTTTATAGTTATCAAGAGTTGGTCCTGTTCGAGAAATGGTACCAGGAGGCTATGTCCTTGGTCTTCAACACTTCAAAAGATCCCTCTATAAAACCTGCACTGTAAACATGAATATATACACATGGAAATAAGTTAGGGAACACCTGTAATAATGTGACTACCACCTTTGGACTGTATATATCCTACTTTGTAAAAAATATGAAGAATGTTTTGACAACTTGTCAGAATCTGTAATATCCAAAGTTGCTTCTATGTGAAAATGGTTAGCATCAAACATTTCCTGTGGCGGACAGCGGCCATCTTTGATTCAGAACTTTTTGCTAAAATTAAGAAACGCACTGCTAGTCGTTGCAATAACTTCGTTATTTGAACTCGCATCGTCATAATTTTTTGCAAGCATAAAGCTGAGACATTACTTGTTGAACTCTGATCACAAGTTCTTTATTTTCTTACCAACTGTCGGCGGTAGGTCCATACTTTCCCGGGGGTAGGTTTCTTGATCACGTTTTGTTCTTTGGGTATACATGTTGCAGGTTGTAAATGTTGGGTCAGATATTCGATATGACCCTTTAGGAATCTAAACATGCACGATCTGGTTATAGTGTCCCAGCGGAATTATTCTTTTACGGCTTTATTTGCAAAATATTCAAGAATTTTGCTTTCCATAGAAATCAATGCAAACAGTAGATTTTGTATGATTAGCTGGTTTAGAGATGACGCATGAAGTTTTAGGTCCGAAGTCGTTTATTCATTCAGAACGATCAGATTCAACATATTATTACTGTTTTGCTGTCAAAAATTGAGTTTTGCGGAGTGCAGAAGCAAAAAGGCAAACTTGTATTCCGTAAAAGTGAAGTTTTTAACATATGGCATATTGTATGCTCCGTAGTACAAAGACAAAATGTTGTGAATTTCCATAAATTTACCTGTAGCTAGGCCAAGGTATGAAATATATGTGATAAAAATTTCAGTATCGCCAGAAAAAAGGAAAACAGATTTTTTCAAACTTTCCCCAAGAGCTAAAAGTGTTCCCTAACTTATTTCCACATGTAATTATGTATGTGCTAAATGATGTTACCCTCTATAAATAAAGTCTTTACTTAAAAATATTGATGTCACTAAAGCTACTGGATTGGACAACATTGGACCAAGGCTATTAAAATTGGCAGCACCATATATATCTGAAAGTCTAACTTTTATTTGTAACCAAAGTATAAGAAATTCTGTCTTTCCTGAAAAATGGAAAGAAGGCAAAGTGACCCCACTTCACAAAAATGGTCCAAAAGATGATACTAATAATTACAGGCCAATCTCTGTATTACCAGTAGTGTCAAAATTACTGGAAAAGCATGTGCATGATTCTCTAATGATGTATTTATCTTCAAACAGTCTATTACATTCAACTCAGTCTGGCTTTAGGCCTAATCATTCCTGCGAGACTTCTTTGTTACAGATGATTAATAGGTGGTTAAATGCAATCAATAGCAGTCAGATGATTGGGATGGTAATGATTGACTTCAGAAAAGCCTTTGATCTTGTTGACCATACACTACTGCTTAAAAAACTCAAATACTACAAAATTTCAGAAGCGACTATCAGCTGGTTTTCTTCTTATTTGTTAGGAAGGAAGCAAAAAGTTTTTGTAAATAATTCATCATCAGAATCTGAAAATATAATATGTGGTGTCCCTCAAGGATCTATTTTGGGTCCATTATTATTTTTAATATTTATAAATGACTTGCCTTTGTACATAGATAATGTTTTAACAGACCTGTATGCTGATGACACAACTTTTTATTTTATTGACACATCCCAAGCATGTATTGAACAGCAATTACAAACTGCATTGTTTAAACTTTCAGAATGGTGTAAAGAAAATGGAATGTTGATAAATACTACAAAAACTAAAGTTATGCTTATTACCACACCACAGAAAAGAGTGTATCTAAATAATTATGTCTTTCAATTGAAATACAATAATGAAGCATTATCAGTGGTGGCATGTGAAAAGATTTTAGGAGTATTAATAGACAATAATTTAACATGGACAAACCATATAGATGCTGTTGCAAAGAAAATTGTTTCTAACCTTTGGCTACTGTCAAGAATTAAATCATATTTAACTACTAACCAAAGAGTTCAATTTTATAAATCTTATGTTCAACCCCATATTGATTATTGCAATGCCATCTGGGGAGGTACATCTCAAAGAAATCTTGACAGGATATATAGGCTGCAAAAAAGGGCTTGTAAAATAATTTTAGACTATCAGTATGATAATATAACTGACAGCATGGAAGAATTCAAAATCCTTAATATTTATGAAAGAATATATCTTAAAAAAGCTAAATTCATGTTCAAAATTTCTAACTCTCTGACACCAGATTATATAAATGAAATGTTTCACTTGAGGCCTTTGAATAATACTCTTCAGTCCCTCAGATCATCAGCAGCCATAAATTATGTGTTACCAAGACCCAATAAAGAACTCTTCAAACAAAGTTTAATTTACTCTGGTCCATTGATTTGGAATAATTTACCTGATACTCTTAAACA
Organism: Rugalucina vietnamica; assembly: GCA_964017185.1. NCBI lineage: Eukaryota > Metazoa > Mollusca > Bivalvia > Lucinida > Lucinidae > Rugalucina > Rugalucina vietnamica. Next base: position 11,815,465 of record OZ024871.1, on the reverse strand, counting down.
ATTAGGCACCATAAATAGTTTTCATAGAAATTGCATAAAATGGATTAAAGGAATTAATGATATTCAGACTTAAAACATTATTGTATAGTTGTACAGGCTACTATTTTGGTGTGTGTGTGTGTGTGTGTGTGTGTGTGTGTGTGTGTGTGTGTTTTGTGAGTTACTTTTTCCACTTTCTGTATATAATGTAAATAATGGAGGGCCTCATGGAAGATTAGCTTGTATTTTGTTGCTAAATGTGTAACCCTCTGAAAATAAAGTCTATTATTATTATTATTATTATTATTATTATTACTTACTTACTTACTTACTTACTTACTTACTTACTTACTTACTTACTTACTTACTGTATATAAAGCTTTAAAACTATCAGAGACTGAGAGGAAATAACTACAGATTGTAATTGTAAGCCGCTACATGAGAAAACCAACAATGTGGTTTTTGAACAGGTCCACCACAAACCAGCCTGTACAGTCACAGAAGATGGCTAAAGGCTGGGAATTTTGGATTTAGAAAGTAGAGGAATTGTACTATCCGTGTAGCAATAACAAAGGTGCTGATCAGCTTCGCAATTACTGCGAAGCTGATCTGCACCTTTGTTTTTGCATTTGCAGATTGTTGGTTTTCTTATGATGCGGCTCATGTATTAACATGCTCAAAATAAAATAGTTACCTGTACACTGCATATCTGGTAGAGCTGCCAAAGCCAGGAGAGGAATCACAAACGTGGCAGCTGGGCCTTGATATACTGGCAGTCTAGGTGGAAAAATGAAAATATTACAATTTAAAATTTGGTCTTTGGGGTTTCCAACCGGGTCCTACACCGGCTAGATGTTTCAAATTTCGCATTTAACAAGCTACTGTTACTGTTAACACTTAACTGCACAGCTGATCTGCGCCTTTGTTTTCGCATAGGTACAATTCCATTTTTTATGGTGCGGCACATATAAACTCTACATTTCACCCTTCAGATTGACTTCCAACACAAGTACCTTTGGACTTTGCAAATGTTAATGAATGGAAAATCATGCTATATCCCTCTTTTGAAATAATTCTAAAAAACACTTTACTGAAAAAGAACTGCACCTTCTATGTATACTCATTAATTAAAAGTTGAAAATAAGAACTTTCTGTCTGAATATTGTCAAATTTCAATCATTAGATATGAAAATGACAGTGAAAGAGGCATTGCAGAGCTGCATTAGGCTTGTCAAAATGTATCATAAAGTGAGCCATGTCATGAGAAAACCAACAATCTGCATTATGCGATAAAAAAGGCGCAGATCAGCTTCACGGCAGTAATTGCGAAGCTGATCAGCACCTTGGTTTTCGCTACAGGGATAGTACAATTCCTATACATTCTAAATTCAAAATTTCTAGTCTAGCCATCTTGTGTGCTTGTACAGCTCAGTTTGTGTTGAATCTGTTGGGAAACCACAATGTTGGTTTTCTCATGACGCAGCTCAAGTATTACCTGACACCTATGGTAGATTGTAGGAAGGTCGTAATACCAGACATAAACATTGTAGTACTGAGAAGCCTGGCTTTGAAGCTCTCATCAGCCTTGGCACAAACTACATCGGCGACCAACAGACTTGTTGATAAACTACGGGACAGGGACATCAACACTTGCTGCAATAGAAATTCATACCCCAGCACTAATTTCCCTCTATTTGAATGTGTAAGGATCAAACTTTTATGTTTTATTCAATGGCTACCTAGATTAAATTTTGTGTGAAAAGTTTTTTTTATGTACGTCATGTCATAATACTATCTTCGGTGCCTGCATAAAAATAACAACTGAACTTTGATTTACTCTAGATTTTTTTTTCAGCTTTTGAGCTTTTAGACTTTATGATTGTAGTTTTCGAAAAGATCGTTTTGAACCAAATTTGCGCTCAGCAAATTGTAATTATTGTAATCTGATAGCTCGGCAAAATGAAAACATGGAGTAAGAAAAAAAGGTAACATACCTGCATTGCAAAGAAAATAGTCATCAAAATTGGCGGGTTTTCATGAACATCATATATAAATGGCTTATCGTCACTTTCTATAATGACGCCTGTTGCCTCGGCACTTTTCTCGACATCAGGCTGCTGCAGTTTTACAGAATCATCAACACAATATTTTCGGTTATTTTCAGATTTTACATTCTGCCTCTCCTTAAGGAAAGGTTCATTTGATTCTTCTGACATGGTTAAATTGTTTATTTTATTTTTTTTTTATTATTTTTTATGAATTTTTATTTGGAGCTTCTGCTGAACGTAATTTCTGAACATAAAAAATCTAAACACAAAAATCCAAATAAATCCATGATATTAGTGATTTTTTTTTTTCAAGACACCATCTCCTGACAGGCAAAAGCTCCACCTAATTCATTATGTGGACCTGCAACATTTTGGATTTTGAAAGTCATATGTAACCTAAATGTTTAACAGGCCAATTTAGACATTAATTCAAAGCATGCTTACCCAAATCATTTTAATATACTTACGGAATTAAAATATGCAACACATTAAAATTCAACTGAAGCGTATGTGCCACTGTTTGATGTTGAAATAAAATCTCTTTTAGACATGGCTTCAATTTGCTTGCAGACTAAAACATCATTTTGTTGACAAAATTCACGTCAAAACTTCAAAAACCATGAAAAAACTAATTGTGACGTAATCGTTGGGGAAAAAGTGAATTTGCTAAAAATTGTACATGTTTGGTAATCTGACGTCGACTTGATAATCTGCAATAAAAATTGGCATCATTGCATACTTGAAAGCCATCACATGTTGCTTTAAAATTGGTACACAGAATGCAAAAGTGCACAATAATGAATAATGATTAATTAATATGGCAAAATATGATCAAAATTGATAGTAAACCAAGAGAAGAAAACATTAAAACTTAAATTTACAGATTTATATTAACAGTGTTTTATTAATCTTGATTAATGCTTCATGACATCACAAAGCCTCATGAATATCCAAGACGGCCGCCTCCTTAAAAAGAAATCAGGGAATATTCAAACCAACATAACTTTCTTAATTTTCATCCAATTTTGATAAAACTTGTACCAAATTGTTAAGGGAGGTGAGTACACTGTACTTTTATATAAGATCCATAGTACTTCAGCATTGCGTTTCCCTTTAATTGTCTTTATGATCTAGCATTTATAATAAACAACAAACTGAGGGGTTATAATATAAGCCATGAACTTTTCTATAGGGGTCATTAACCTGGTCTAGTTTATGCCCCAATTTAAATTTCCCAAAATAAGGCATCATTTTGGCATCCCTTTTTGAGGCATTGAACCTCTAGCACATAAGGTGTTTTCTACTAAGTTAACATGTTTTTAAGGCTGTACAAAATTGAAATTGAGGGTTCTAAAGCAGACTAAGGAGGCCTCACATCAATGTACATGTATTATTGAATGAATTAAACAAGGAAACTATTATGATGTAAGGCTTTGTCAAACAGTTCTAAATGATCAGTTTTCTTCTATATCAAACGTTGAATCAATTCTATAATACATGACTCTTATCATACCTAACTGACCAAATGCCATCTGTCATATATACAGTGGCCAGTAAATTTGCGACAAAAATTTAGGACAAACAAATGAACATGGCTCGTAATTGTGAATACAGGTTAGTCGCATGTAGAATGAATGCAGCTTTATCTATGTCCTGGATTTTAATGAAAGGCAGAGTGATAGTTCGAGTTGCATTCGGTCAATTATGGCTTTAAAATATTTTTTTAATAACTTCTCTTTTTAAAATTCTTTTTCTCTGCAATACCCAAACAATTGTCAGGGCCATCACTGCATAACAATACAGGCTGAATATGAATTATCTGCATATTTCACCACTTATGGATTAGTCTATTCATTACAAGGCAATACAGCACTCGCTGTCAAGTCCTTTAATCAAACCAGATCCTAAATTCTGTAGTGATAGACCTGACATTGCATAAAAACTTTTCTGATTGATATACTGGTGAATATTCAAAAACATAACTGTTACAATCTTTCATTGAGCCACATCCTGAGAAATCAGGTGTTTGAAGATGTGAAAATCAAAGATGCAGATGTGTAGCGTAAAGTAGCTTTCATTGAATGTTCTAAAGCTAGTAAGCCACATGTAAATAAGTAGCAATGGCACTTTTAGAAAGCATATGAATAGTAAGGAGCTGATTAGCTGTTTGGCAGTAGTTTTTACACACAATCTGGCAAAATGCAGTTTTTTACCATTGTTCTAACATAGTGCTTGCAGTTGATGTTTTCAGTGATGCTTCATTAATGAGATAGGAAGCTTCCGTTAGAACAATTCTTGTAATACTCCATTTATTTCTTTTCTGGCTGTACCAAGGTGGTCCTGTTGTGATTTATCTTTATGTGAGCCACATTATGAGAAAACAAACATTTTGCATATGCGAAAACAAAGGCGCAGATCATCTTCGCAGTAACTGCTAAACTGATCAGCATCTTTGTTTTCATTACAGGGATAGTACCATTTCTCTTCTTCTCAAATCGGAGATTTCAAGCTTCTAGTGGCTGCACAGGTCAGTTTGTGTCTGACCTGGTCAGATACCTTGATCATCCTTTTTCTCGAGTTGCGGCACATTTATCTTTGTTGTCAGTTTAGTCTGTCTACTCTGTTGTGCTTACCATCTGTGTTTTTTTTTTGTTGAGACTAGCCTGCTGGCCACCTTGCTAGGAAAGAGCTAGTCATCTTAACCCATATTTGACGAATGGATTTTCCCATCATTATCAATTGGGTGTGTCCAATTTCATTTTTAGGGGTGTTAGGAGTGATTTTTAATTTTTATCTCATTTTTCAATGAAATTCCTCCAAGCAAACAGAATAGCCCCAGATGGGACGCCGTGTTCTGCAGCATCACATCTGGGGCTATGCCGTTTGCCTATGTCCCATAAAAGGGACGCCAGGCTTAAATGAGTTAATCACCAGGCTGATTTCTTTTTTTTAAGTGACATCTACTAGTGTATTATTTGTCCTTTATCTTTCCCACCTGGTGTCTGGGACCAAGTGTCTGAAATGGGATATTTTTTTTTCTGAGCCGCCACATGATAAAACTGGATTTTAGCCTATGCGAAAACCCCTGATCAGCTTTGTGGTAAACATGAAGCTGATCAGCGCCTTTTGTTTTCGCTATATGGCACTGAATAACCTACAGGGCGACTAGGAAGAAATAGTCTCCCTAAATTAACAAATTTCTCCCTATTTCAAGCTGAGGAAGAAGTGAAAATGTATAGATTATATAGGAAAACCTGAAATTTTGGTCCAAACTTCTCCCAAATTTTCTTTGAAAGAGAAGAAATTCTCCCTAAAATTTTTGACTTGGTTAAACCCTGCTGACATATAGTACAATTCCTTTACTTTCTAAATCCCAAATTTTAAATCCCAAATTTCCAGCCTCTAGCCATCTTTTGTACTTGTACAGGCCTGTTTTTGTCGGACCTGGTCAGAACCCAAATTGTTGATTTTCTCACGCACAGACTCATTTAATTGTATCAGATCTGGACTTACTTTACTTGCATTCTCAATACTGATAAAGTTTATATTGCTTATTTGAACCCTGTCGTGAGAAAACCGGTCTTCCGGGTTTCCAACCAGGCCCGACACATACCTGCCCGTGCAGCTACAGAAAATGGTTAGAAGCTTGAAATTTTGGATTAAGAAAGGAGAGGAATCGTACTATCCGTGTAGCGAAAACAAAGGCGCTGATCAGCTGTGCAGTTCCGCACAGCTGATCTGCGTCTTTGTTTTCGCATTAGCAGAAATTTGGTTTCCCATGACGTGGCTCATTTGAAAGGTGAATAGGGAGCAAAATTACTCTACCATGTTAAAATACTCTTTAATAAGGTGCTGCTATAATAACATACATGAACAGAAAATATTCTTAACTGTATATGAAAAAAAAACATACCCCACTGCACAAACATTAGATCTACGAGTAAGTCATATATAAAGTATGGAAAGAAATATAGTGTAAACAAGCCAAAACATCTCAGATCTGTATCATAGAGGCATTAATCAATCAACCATGATCAAAATTATGACAAATACATGTACACTAGAATAGAAAATAGTGACATCATCACTTACATGCCTTTCGATTATATTATGATTGTCAAACTATCAGATTCTGTTTTAACATGTGTAAGTTTTAAAACTTATGTAGAAAAATAATGTCAATTGTATTGTTGTATGAAAATACTTCTCATATGAAAAAAACCTTTCTCTGCTCATACCCTTTTTCCAATTCAACATGACATCTGATTGCACATGTCACTGACTAACTATGCAAAATAATGTCTGAAACTAGGTATCCTTAGGAATATCACGAGCCGCGATGCTAGAAAACAGGTGATCTTTGGGGTTTCTGACCAGGTCTGACACAAACCAGCCTGTGCAGCTACAGATTAATGGCTAGGAGCTTGGAATTTCGGATTTAAGAAAAGAGCAATTGTACTATCCGAGTAGTGAAAACAAAGGCACTGATCAGCTGTGCAGTTACTGCACAGCTGATCTGCGCCATTGCTTTCGCATAGACAAAAAAAATGTTTTTCTCATGACGCGGCTCACGTGATTGATCTCAGCAGTAAGTGTACAATTTCTATGTTGCTGACAACGTTCTAATCATAACAAATTTACTGTTCATTTTGTAAAAAGTACAACAAACACTTGGTAAACTTTCAGTATTCCTGGCCAAGCTTGAGCCACACTGACTGCCCCCCCCCCCCCTAAGGCTACTTACTGGTACATGGTGCATATTTCTTTTATAGCCATTAGCCACCTGGTGGCAATAGCGCCTCATGGTATAGGTGGAAGAGGAGGAATGCCCCTAGAACTATTTCTATGACCAAGTCTTCAAGAAAGAATGTTCAAGATGCGAGGGAGGCTCTTGTCAGAACAAGCATCCAATACTCGGTCTCTGTACATTTGCTAAGTCTTGGTGCATTTGCATTTTTACATGTATCTGTATTATCTGAGGCCTGTACAGCATTTGCATATATCAAATTCAGACAAGAAGAACCCCAGACCTATGATTTATTTCACAAATTTTCAAAAATCAAGCTTTAACAAACATTTACAAACTTACAGTACATAGATTTTATCTTTACCTCCAGTGTACATGTAGATGGATTGTATAATATTGTAATGCTTATAATGAAATGAAGAAAAATACTATGAACTTCACAAACCATCAAAAAGGTGTAATGTATCTATAGCTGCCTACTCTAATGAACAACCATTGTGTTGAATAAAAAGATTTTAGCCAGAAAACAGTGTTTAGCAAACAGTGGTGATGCAGACTAGACTGCTTCTAGAAATGGTTAACCTGTTAGTTCTGTTCAGTTTGTTCAGTATTGATATGTTGCCTACTCATCACAACCGGGAGACAGTAAAAATTACAGACATTGGCCTTCACAGCTCTGACGTAAGGAGACATTTCCTTTGTTGCTGGGTTGTAAAGCACTGTAGAGTATTGGTTGCTCTGGGAGCCAACTATCAGAATCTGTCCTTGATGAGTCAATACACCAAAATGATCAAAATGAGGCATGTTGCCGACAACAGTAGCGTTAGCACCTTCTTGGTATTCCATGATATCACCATGGCGATAGAAAATGTAAACAGTATTGTCTAGCACAGCAACTCGGCTTGAGGTTGAGCTTACAAGTGGCATATCACCTAAAATGTGACAAGATCGTTGTTTTATATCAAAACACTGAATCTTTGTTGAAAGCGTCCTGTCTTGAAGTTTCCCACCAAAAATATAGATTTTATGACCGATGGTGGCAGTCGGCATGAATGATACAGGAAGATGAAGTGCACCAAACAATTCACAAGTGTTTTTGTTGGGATCGTAGCATTCTATGCTAGACAGAGTTTCTGAAATTCTAGTGCTTCCTCCAAGTATGAAGAGTTTATCGTCCACAGCAACCATAGAATGACCCCAGCGACCTTCAAGCATGGGGCTACAGTACTGCCATTTATTCTGACTGGAAACAAACTGTAGAAGCATAGTCTGACCATGATATCCTCCAGACACATAGACATCATCATTTAACTTACAAACAGCGAAACAAGCACCAGGTTCAGATGGTAAGGGAGCTAAATTATATTCAGCATCTCGACGGAAACTGAAGCACTTTATTTCAGTCATTTGAGGATTTGGGTGTCTGCTGCGCGTTCCTACCACACACATCATCTCCTCTTGTCGGTGATGAAACTGCCGAGACATCCCTTCCACACTTAATTCATCTGCATTGTTAGAAGTGAGGTAGACCAACATTTTCTCCAAAATTTTGGTACATTCAGCACAGTTCACAACTAGTTTGTGTTTACTCAGATTTTCTATATATTCTCCGCTGATCATAGGAAATCTGACATATTGAAACAATTTGGCCAGATCTTTATGTCTGTTATCTGGGTCTGCTTCAACCCACTTCATTACAGCATCGCAGACCGCTTCTTCTGACACTGTGTTGAGATCATTATCATTGATAACAGCAATTAAATCATCAATAGTAATGTGGCCAAATTCTTCCATTTCCGAGACAGTTGAGAAATATTCTAAGATGTATGTCCAACTTTTCTTTGCCAGTCCCTCACAGTTCAGGCCAGAAGCCAGCCTCCAGATTCCAAGACAGTTTTCCGCTCCAATATTCTTCTTGAGGAATACTTCACATTGCTCCTGTAAACACTTTATTTGCAACATAACTGCCGCTTCAAGGAGTGATTCAACATTGTCCTTATTAACTGTCGCACAACCAGTGTACATGAATCGTAAAATTGTCTCAAACGTCTCACAGTCTATATTCTGCAAGTGTACCTTGCCACCTATACTTTCTCGCATCCCAGATCTGAACATGGCCGAGAAGTACTGACTCAGTGATGATAGAATTATCTTATGGCAGTTGTATGTCTTGCCGTCAATTTTGATGATGACGTCGGTAAAACTTTGGTCCAGCCATACTTCCTCGATACCTTGAGAGAGTATCTGGAGATATTTGGAGCTCAGATTGTTATCCATGCCCAGTCCCTCCTCCACACCACAAACTGAAAATAAACAAAGTTTTGAGCCGCGACGCAAGAAAACCAGTCTTTCGGGTTTCCGACCAGGTCTGACACAAACCAACATGTGCAGCTACAGAAGCTAGAAGCTTGAAATTTCGGATTTAGGAAGAAGAAGAATTGTACTATCCGAGTGGCGAAAACAAAGGCGCTGATCAACTGTGCAGTTACTGCACAGCTGATCTGCGCCTTTGTTTTCGCATAGGCAAAAATCCTGTTTTCTCATGACGCGGCTCTTTTGTTGCATCGGGATAACATGATTGTGTAATGTAAAGTTGATGTTACATCCCATTTTTCTATAGTAAATCTGTGGAGTACAGGGGTATACATTTTTCCTGTTTTCTTCAAAACATAGATTGTAGGTACATGTACTATGTAGGGGTACCAACTATCGATGTGTTGAGCAAAAATAAAATTGATATATTATAAAAATTTCTCAATTTTTACAAATTTTTCAGTTTTGGCTTAGACACCAACCTGTCAACATCCCTCTGAGCTCTCCAATATACAACACTAGCAGTTATCAAGTCTGATGATTGGATATTGCTTCAGGAAGGAAAGTTTATATAGCCTGTCACACATGCACGTATCAGCGGCGTATCGATCGCATATCTATGAGAATTTCGATATGCCGAGGTCTGAGCCGTATTTTGTTCGAGTGACGAATATGTACCATGTATGTGTGACGTTCCTGCTATGTTCCCGTGGCATATAAGTGACATACCTGTATTCATATGGAATTTCATTTTCGTATGTATGGCGTATCAAGGCATATGTGCTACGTACATGTGACGTATGTATGGCGTATGAAGTGTATGTGTTACATATCTACGGCATATGTACTACGTTCCATCCTTATCTGCGGCATATTCTGTTCTGTACTAATTGCTTTTTAATAACTATGAGAACAAACGGTTGTGTTCACTTTGTTCATGCAATTCGCACATTACAGTTATCAATTATCAGAGGTCGAAGATGCCACCGGAGAAATCTAGATCAACACCGAAGAAAAAAAAACTTTACATCTCCAAGCTCCCCATCCTGGTCGTAAGACATTAAAGACAAGATGAACAAAGACAGAGGCTACACCAAGCGTAGCCCCGAAAGAACCCTGCATGGCACCCTGCACCATGAGAAACATCTGATCCATGACTTCAGAAAAAAGAAAACATTTATATAAAAGCATTAAGATTCCCTGGGAATGCCAAAAAGTATTCCTAATACTCCTAATATGTCACACATACTCCACAGCAGCGAAACGTACGTAGCACATACGTCATTGGTACGCGAGATACGCCATGTGTACGTCGCTGATACACCGTTGATACGAAAAGAGAGTCGAGGATACACCACACATACATAGCAGACAAACTATGTTATATAACTTGCATTCTTAATATAACATTCACGCTCACTCTTGCCACAAAATGTTTGACTTCATTCAAAGCCAAAAGGTTTACAAGAACCACTAATACAACATGAATGTAATAGAAAGTACAAAATTAATGAAGTACATAGCTTTTAAAACCGTTATCCTTAGATTGGATCCGTCTTTTGGATAAACTTCATATGTTTTCTGATTTAACGCCAAATAACTTAGATATAAATGCTAGAAACAACTCGCAACATTTTTTTACTTCTTCTTGCTCCACACAACACAACCTTGAGCCAAATGACTATTATTGTTAAAAAAAACTGAATAAGTCTGTGTTTTGTATGATTGTCTTTAATACCCTGCATAAATTTTCTTCGACTTAGTCCACAATTCTCTATGAATTTGTCGTAAAGGCAATTGACCGACAGTTGTAAATTCACATCTCCCATATATATGATGGCACCTTCGAAATTCGGTGTAGACAGTAGTTAATGTATAGTTGTAATGTACAGCTCTCTCTAAAATCTCAGGTTCAAAACAGTTCTTGCTCACATGCAGTGACACAAGCTGTAACAAAACAGAATTGAGAAAATGTTCACTTTCATGTGTCAACATAAGTATCCTTGATAAGACTCACTAAGGTATGATTTTCAGCCACATGAAAAGTCCTTTCTAAATTTGGTGTAGTAGTAAACAAAGCTAAAAATAAAATTATCCAGTGGTGCCCGAACAGTCTGATTTTCAGCAATTTGTAGAGCAGGAAATCCCCAAAGTAGCCATGGTAGTTTAAATCATCTTTCATGTCTGATTTGTATTTCTCGGGGACTACATTTTATTAAGGATTTGCTTTTGTTCCTTGATGAAAAAATGAGTGCTTAACTGTGGACTTGCACACCATTGTTTTTCAACCATCGTTGTTGTTGTTCATGCACCCAGTAAAAGGGGAGATTTTTTTATTTAAAGTTTTGCACTATACAAAGTCACTATCTTGGTGAAGTCTACAAAACGTTGTGAGTAAAATAACTGTGTTCCAGTGAATAAAAGTCTGTGATCAGTCAGGGACAAAACCCAAACAGGTTATAAAAATAATAACTGAATCAAGTTATTAAAGCATTTAAAATTATCTCCCTTTCTTGGTTGTGAGAGTTAACTTTTCTTCGTTTAACTCATTTAAGTTATTTTTATTTTGTAAAAGTTGCAAGTATTACAAAATAGCTTGTATAGGTTATAAAATAATTTTTTTCATGAACTTTAGACCCCTTGCATAGTACTTTCTAGACGATGCGTAGTAAATTTCATTAGCTGGTCATAAAGTTATGTAACATATCTTTCATAGAAAATTGTCCACTTGCCCATGAAAATTGTGCTAAGGCTACAATTGGAAGGAGAAAAATGGTGACAAATGGGTGAATAACTTAAACAGGTTATTTCAGCAAAACTTATACATGTACTGTTAAAAGCACCAATTAGTCAATTAATCTGATATTTAAGACAAGGAATTTTCATGCATCCCTGTCATATGTAGTTTAGTTTTAGAAAACAAATCACTGTAACACTTATCATGATATTTTTACCATTTTTATTGGTCTTAAGATAAAGGTCACTGATTTTCCCAATCGACGGTAAATTTAGGCTGTTTTTCCCAATTGAACCGGTACTGGTACCGTTCCCAAAATGCTGAAAAAAATCACTGGACTGTGAGACTCTGAAACTAAGGGTGTATGATCCAAGCACCCAGATTCCTTTGAATGTCTGACCACTGTTGACTGCGGACTGGCAATCCTCCTCGATTCTGGGGAGTTACGATCCACGGGCACTTGGAATTCTCCGAGTGACGGACCGCAGGAGATTGTGGACTGGCAACCGTCCTTGTTTCTTGTAGCCTGGCATAGTGGGCAGCAAGGTTCTCGCCTCTAAGCTGTCTGGCAACTTTCATTTGTTTCCAGAACTCCCTGCGTTGTCTCCGATCCCTGGTCACACGAGATTGGGTTTTCTTCTTCTTTGGCTTTGGATGGTCAGCTAGTCGAACATCGGAAGAAGCTTTTTTCTTGTCCTTATGTTGACACACTAACACTCCAGAAGCTTGTTTCTTCCATGGCGGCTGATTCCCTTGACCCTGTCCTTTAGCTTTGCCTGTTTTGGCGGGAAAGTTAATTATCAAAGTAAAACTGGCTGCATTCCTGACCAGCTTCCATTGTGCCGTGTTTCATCGCTCTCGATGACGTTGAGAATCTTTTGGAGGTGTTCTGGAATAAAACTGGCTGAAGAATTTTCCTCTGAGTCCATATTTTATTAAATCCAAATCCCTCCTAAGAATGTGCGTCCGTCAACTTCAGCAAGCACTCATCAGTTTTGATTTTAAAAAACAAACATCAAGAATCAGAATAGTTTACTGGTGAAGCGTAAAACTGACAATACCACACCAGGGTTTCAACTGGGGCTGAAAAATTCTCAGACCAGGAGAAACATAAATTATCCCGGCGATATGGGTCTTCACGCACATACGCTTTAATGTTTCTGTTTGCAGAACAACAAACAAAGTTATGCACTTACCTTTTGTCTGTTCAATGCTGTGCGATTACTTGTTTATTTACAAAGATCGCCACAAATTATCAATGATCTCCTACCGCGGAAGCCATGTTTTCTTTGGGCTACCCAAATTCCATAACTTGTGAAAAACGTCATAAGAAATCACGCACATTCTAAAAATAGCGTTTTTATCAATGTCACTGTGCTGCAAGTAGTCGGATGACAAGGAAATTATTGAGTAGATGACAAAGTTTCATAAAGAGGTGAAATTTAATGAACAAAAAGCAATTGGCTCATTTATTTTTTATCTTGAACAAATTGACTTGTTTCCCTCTGGATTAACATGGCCTGTCAATCTGTTTCTCTAAGAAGCTGCTGGAACTCCATAATTCCTGGTTATCTTTCTTATAGAGCATTTCATCTCCTTCACTTTCTGATGGGCAAATGCCAATTGCTGTAGGTGATTATGGGCATTAATGGTCTCACATAGCCAGTTGCATAAAAAAATACACTAAAGAAGCACCCATGGGGGCGAGATGACCAGGTACCGCTCATAAAATAAAAATTAGCGTGTAGCATGTCCTATACAGTGAAAATATTATAATGAGGCTATCAGGGTCATGTAACCCGGATGAGACCTTGAAGATGACATATGGCGGGAGCAGACACTGAAGTCAGAGAACAATTTTACTGCTTTTTAAGGAAATGCGAGGGATTTTAAGAAAGGGACAAAAGGGAGTTAGTAAAAATAGCATTTTCTACCCTCGCTGAAATTGTGAGTATGAAATTTACCGTTCCAAGCTAAATTTTTCACATATTTTATCGCAGTTGCTTAAAGTCATCGTCAGTGTAAATAAACAGAAAGCGATGACGTAATACAGTGTCACGTTCTCAAAATATTCAGCCGTAATTTACTGCGCGTGAAATCGTATGTGCGTGAAAACGTAAGTTCCGACGATACCACAAATTTCGAATCGCCCCGAATTTTGAAGGTTCCGCCTGGTGTGGTGAATGTTTTTTGAATAACTGGTAATGGATTTCAAAGATATTTGAAATGAATGAGATATATTTATTTTTGCCTTTTTTAACTTGTCAAAAGTTTTCATTCTCAGCTTTTCTACAAAGTTATAATGCTTGTTATTATTTTACCCCACCCATTCAATGATTCATGGAGCTTGCGATTTTACATTTGTCTAACACAGTTTAAATAATTTACACTGATAGTATCCTTGAAAAAGTATTCATGCAGAAGATTTACCCAGAAGTTGTTGACTGATTTGCCTATTTAAGCCCTTCTGGATTTCTGAAACAGAAACTTTTGTGTTTACTTGTCACTTTTTACGTGTCTAGTTATACGATAATCGTGCTAAATGATTGATAAAGTCATTTCGGCCCACAACTCTCTTGAAATCCGGGAACCGTCCAAAACAGCGGGAACCGTGGATAAGCCCGTCAGAATCAGAATCAGAATAGTTTACTGGTGAAACGTCAAACTGACAATACCAAACCAGGGGGATGGGGCTTGACCGGAGGGGATTAGTCCCGAGCTCTCACAAGAGAAGTAAATTTAGACACACAATCATCTGACAATTCAGCAGAGGAGATCAGAGAATCAGGGAGTTCATTCCAATCTCTAATGGTCTGGGGGAAGAAACTGTGTAAATAGGCATTTGTACTTGCTGAAGGTATATTGTTCATGCAATTTTATTACGTTTGTTTTATCCGTTGGATTTAAACAAAGTTGACTGTGTGCAAGCTGGGAACTACTGTCAGGACCAAAATGAAAATATAGTAAGTAAGTAAGTAAGTAAGTAAGTAAGTAAGTAAGTAAGTAAGTAAGTAAGTAAGTAAATTCTTTATTTTAAGAGGGTAACCCAATTGGTAATACCAATCTTCCTTGGGGCCCTCTGAAACAAGTTAACATAAATACAACAATTGTACAAGATCATTTTATGCAATAAATGGTATAAATATGATGCCATATAGAATACGGGGCTTGGACGAAGGCGATTAGTACCTATGGTCAGTGGACCGGTGGGTCGGGCGTCAGACTCTATGATGGTCCCAACATAAAGCTATTCATTTTAGTTGGTTGGGACAGGAGCTTCTTGTCTGTTCCTTGGCCCACCGCGGTTCAACTGGCGTTTTTTTTTTTTTTTTTTTTTTTTTTTTTTTTTTTTTTCAGTAAGTTATTTCAGTAAGTTATTCGGCGCCCAGGGATCTTCATCGTCGGGCAGCTTACTGAATCTGTTGAGTCCTCGTTTTTGTTTCATCAGGGTGGTTATCATAATTTATTTTATTTGCTTGTTCTTGATGATTCATTGGCCAGTAAGAGATTCACCACGATGACCGAACAACTAACTAAATGTTGTGAACCACTGCGGAAGATGACTCATATACTCATATTTCCAATGTTTGTACAAAGGCTAACAGAACTCTCGGATTCTTGAGGAGAAATGTGTATTCTTGTCCCCCAGATGTGAAAGAAGCAGCTTATCAAGGACTGGTGCGGCCGGTCTTGGAATATGGAAGCTCAGTTTGGGACCCTCACACTCATGGCCTCCAGGAAGAACTGGAAAAGGTCCAAAATCGTGCGGCAAGGTTTGTGACGGGAAATTATGTTTTTGAAACTGGGAGCATGACTGGCATTTTAGGTCAACTGAAATGGGAATCTCTTAAGAAAAGGAGGAAGGATAGTAGACTTATATTGCTATACAAAGGTCTAAAGGGTAAAGCCAGAATACCCACAGATGACCTAGCTTATCCCAAAGAATAGGCGTTGTAGAAATCAACACTCTTTGGCTTTTCAGATACCTTCAGCTAGCAAAGAAGCGTACAAAAGTAGTTTCTTTCCACAGACTATCAGGGACTGGAATGACCTCCCTGATTCACTTGTCTCCTCTGCTGAAATGTCTGATGACTGTGTGTCCAAGTTCGCTTCACTCGTGCGTTCAAGGGACTAATTTCTCCCCCATCCGAACCCCCTGGTGAAATAATGTCATTTGGCGTGTCACCAGTAAACTATTCAGATTCAGATTCAGACGAGGGTGAGGTTAGGCGACTGTAAAACCGGTTTAAGCCCCCCCCCCCCAGTAATTTTATATTATTGATCTGTTGTGGTTCCATTTGTTTTATGTTTTGGAGTCGATTTTTTCGTTTTCATATTTCGGGTAACTGAGTGACCGCCTATTGGGAAATAGCTGCTCACTCGGCTTACGATATGTTTTCTAAGTATAAGTACCTAACTTGCAATTTAGTTTTTTCCACCTCGGTTTTTGGAGTGGGCATTTCTTTCTGATTGCGCCTTTTCCTGATCGTTGCCTGCTGACTTCAATGCATTTTCATATTTACAAGAAACAGCACATTGCCTCTCCTGGTCAACATAATATTGTCATATTTTGGTGTCATTTGAAAGGTAAACAAATAAAACGATAAACAGCGTATTTTCTTTCACTTCCATGCATGTGTTTAAAAAACTACATTTTTTAAATGTGTTTTTCGCTTTTGCAAACTTTGGAAAAAAAAATGATCTATTGGTTATACAAAATGCAATGACAAAACTTAAAAAAATAACCATGCTTATTACTTTCAAATGACACTAAAATCGTGAAAATATGTTGACCAGAAGTCGTAGGATAATTTTTCTTATCAACACGAAAATACATAAAAGACTATGGGGTTTTCGGCGTTTGGAAATACTATTGGTCTTTCACTGTATCTTTCACAAAAGAAATGAAGCAAGGCACACACTTTGGCATTTCAGTGGAGGGAATAAGAGAATCAGGGAGGCAATTCAAGTCCCCGGTAGTCTGGAGAGAGAAGTTATGTAAATAATCCACATTGCGAGAATAGTCATACTCAAGTACTGAGGGAGGCAATTGATGATGATGATGATGATGATGATGATGATGATGATGATGATGATGACGACGATGATGATGATGATGATAATAATGATGATGATGATGATGATGATGATGATGATGATGATGATGATGATGATGAAAGTAGCCAATGAAGCCTTAGTTCTAGCCGGTTTATCTGAAATCTCATTGAGTGTTGATACCTGCAAAGCCTATTCTTTGGGATAGTCATATCCACACTGGTCAATCTATACGTTGCATTGCCGGGGTCTACGCGGACTTGCCGGGGATTAATACCCTGATTTGTGGAATAAAATGGCGACCAACAATAAACAAACTGCGGAACTGGTACGTATTATCCTGCGTTTCTTCAGTTATAGTTTATTCCAAAACAAGGGACTATAGAATTGTATCGGAAAGACGTGCGTGGCATGCACTTGGTGATTTATCTAAGCATTTAGGAATACATTCGAGTACCGATACGGTGGGTAGGACGATTTTGAAGATTTCTGGTAAATTCACGACTTTCAAATGATATAGTTTTCATCTGTTCTACTTTTCTTTCTGTTTATCCATGCACGAGTCATCATTTGGTCCCATAGCTTCGGAAACTAGCAACAGTTGGGAAGAGATGTTTGTATTCTGAGAAATATCTCGAAAAATATCGTTGTACACCGGAGCTGGCGGAACCATGTGCTACGCGGTTTGCCGGGTACCTTTTTAAAGCACCTGGTAGACTGAAATACGTCCAAAAAGCACCAGAATTATCAATCCTTCTTTTTACAGCATGCCAGCCAACCATTTTCCTAAAAATGACGGTACAGCCAGTCATGATGAAGATCGTAGCGACGGCACAACTAGTCATGACAAAGATCGTAGCGACGGTACAACCAGCCATGTCGAAGATCGTAGCGACGGTACAGCCTACAGAAAACAGAGCCATGACGATCGTAGCGACGGTACAACCTACACAAAACAGAGCCATGACGAAGATCGTAGCGACGGTACTATACATTCCTAAGAAAGACAAAACATATTAGGAGATTTGTCAACAATTGTCGAAGAAACAGAGGGGGTGACATCAAGTCCGACCAGTTACCAAGATGCTGTTGACATTATTGTGTACGAATCGTGTAGTGACAATGAAAACCCGTCGAGTGTAGAGAAAGTAGATCTATCCGCCGAATGGACACTGTTGGGGGAAGTTCAAGATACATGTAATGACGACAGCAACATCTCATACGAAGAAGAAGAAGAAGAAGTTACATTTCAACCAGGTCCACTTGGTAATAAGTACATGGACATCCATGAAGCTGCCAAAATTCTCGAGGGCCCATATACCATTTTGAAAGAAATACCAATGGGTAGAAAAGACGGGATGTTCTATATCATTGGCAACGAAGACAATCTAGAAAGACGACGTAATGGTGATCATTCGAGATTCTGGGACGATTGTGGCGCTTGGAAGAATGCGAAAACACCCGTAACCTACTTTGTACTCAGAGACAATCGTGACACAGAAAATTGAGGACAAAAAAGTGTTTTGCTGGGAAAACCAAGTTAACAAGAAAAGAGTGTTTACACCGCTGAATCCACAACCAACTGAACAGGAACTTCTAGAAGTCCACAGACTATATCAAACATTGTGCGAGTAAGCAATTCAAGAGAAGAGTCGCGTGGATGGAAAATGTTCCAACAACCATGGACGCTATATCTACAACAGTCGGGATAGTGGAATATATTGGTACATTCCCTCCCAGACTTCAACATGGAAATGTGAAGAAAACACAGGAAAACAACATGTTTATTAGAACGAAAGATTCGGTCATCAAAGAGTTGAAGAACCAACTACAGCATGAAACAGTGAAAACAGTTGAAAGAAATATGAACGAAGCCACCAGCGATGATTTCCAGAAGCAGAGAAATGAATAACAGCTGGACAATTTAAAGAACAATATTAATCGGAACAGAAAAACTGCTTCGGATACAAATAATGCCGCTGACCATGTGATAAGTGTAGAAGAAATGACTAAAACCCACCCATTTGTAAAGACTGTGAAACATATCTCTGGAATTAACTATCCCGTAGTGACACTATATACTGACCAACAAATTACAGACATAAAGAGATTCTGCTGTATCAACGGAGGGAGTGTTTTATGTTTAGACAAGACATTCAACCTCGGCGAGTTCCATGTCACGCCAACAGTATTTAAGGATTTATCAGTGATTCGTGCCAAAACAAAAGACCACCCACTGTGCTTTGGACCTACTTTTGTTCATACAAACTCTTCAACTAAAGCATACTCGTCATTCATGCGCGACAACCTGACAGACACAGAACTTGAATGCTTGGTTCTAGGCAGCGACGAGGAAGCGGCGTTCAAGACATCCATATCTAGATGTTTCGTTGGAGCAACTCACGTGCTTTGCACGCGACACTTGAAGCAAAACGCCAACAGACATTTAGAAGATCAAGTTGGGTTACCACTCAAAGACAGACAAGAAATTTTGTCCAAAATATTCGATAAAGAGACGAAGACACGTACAACGCTCGCCTAGCAGCTCTACGCCAACTAATAGACGACAAAGACTCTAATGTCAGTGACAGAAAATTCCGTCCCTACTTCGATGGAAAGCTACTACCATTATTAACGAAAAACGTCATTCAACCTGCGAGGATGAACAAGATCCCCATCAACTGGACAAACAATAATTCTGAGAGCGCCTACCACGTTCTGAAACAAGCGACTCAATAGCGGCTTCATGACATGCCAAAGTTCATCAACCTTCTATACAAGATAGTGGAGAGTGAGCAGACAGAGCATTCTCGCGAGATCAGACGATACCTCATCTTGATCTCTCGCATTTGACGCTTTGAACTGTGGGATATAGCCGATTTTGGCTACAGACGACACACGAAGAAAGCTGGGGCATCCCGCATGAATTTCCCAGATCCCATTGGCCAACTGCGACAGGTCAGTGCGTGAAGCGCTACCTGTCAGCGACAATGGCAGACAGAGAGAACAAGAGTCATTCGGGCCACCGGAAACTTCTTGCTGGCCCACACACACCAACATCACCTGATTGATATCGACCACTGGGCCAGTATCACCGAAGCACAAAGACAAAAACGGACAGTACGTTTTCTAAAGGACAAAGGGAAGTCAAATCCAAATGTTACGACATCTACAGACGGCTCAAGAACGGTACAGATTCCAGCATCGGCTGGTAAGAAAGTGGGCCAGAGAAAACGACCAAGGGCCGACAGAACAGTGACACCAAATCCAAAAAGAAGACTTTTGGAGTGAAGTTGAGAAACTTTGTGAATTCAAATGAAATTCAGGGACGATAAAGAAAACTGCGAATGAAATTCTATGAAATTCTGTGACGATGCTTATCCCCCGTCGGGAATAGCATCAATGTGAACAGGAATATTAAATTCTGTGACGATGCTTATCCCCCGTCGGGGATAGCATCATTGTGAACTGGAATATTAAATTCTGTGACGATGCTTATCCCCCGCGTTTATTTGTCAACTGCATCACGTTGACAGGGTAATCTCATATCCCATTGCATAATAGATCACAGATGCACTCGCCAGAGAAGCTGTTTTAGAGGCAAAAATGATTCGACTTCAGGCGTTTTACGAGTCCGGAGATAAAGGAGGCCATGACGATTGGGATGGGTCCATACAAACTATGACAAAGCATACCAGATGCTAATGCCATAGGTCTAGGTTCCGGATATCCCCAACAGAAAAAAATCCTTCCAATCAAACTGGGCACTCAAAGGTAGAGCCTATAAATCTTTAAAACGACTACAGACAAAAACATGCCTTTGTGACAGTATTAAATGGGTGCACATGTGGAAAGCCTGAGATTACGGAACACTTCTTCAGCTACTGTCTGAACGACCAGCGTTGGAGAGAAATTGTGCAGCTGAAGTTATCCAGCCAGCTCTGATTGAATTTCCATGATGCTCATGCCATAACCGACAACCTTATCCGTAGCTTCTAGGCTGGAGAGAAACCATAAGAAGAGAGGTTCCAGCCTTCGTGGTGGCCATGTGTCGCTTCAGAGAGAGAAAAACAGAAATACCAACACTCAGGAAAGAGTCGAAATCCAGATTCAATGTCTACGATCATTTCATGTACACGTATGCAAAGAGTGTAACAAGGGGACAACGGAGCTCTGGGGTCACAGCATCCATGTGGAGTCCAATTTGTCTGAACCAAAGAAAAATATCTATGTATTTAATTGGTTTCCAACAAATTGTTTTTCAAGGAGTTCATTTGAAGGTAAACCTGTGATTGCGTGTGTTCGGGGTTCTCCAATGGTACCATTGGTTGGTAACATTTGTACCATTGGTACCAATTTAATTACCAATGGTACCATTGGTAAAGAAATTGGTGCAAATGGTAAAAATGGTAATGCCATTGTTACCAATGGTACGAATGCTACAGACAAAAACATGCCTTTGTGACAGTATTAAATGGGTGCACATGTGGAAAGCCTGAGATTACGGAACACTTCTTCAGCTACTGTCTGAACGACCAGCGTTGGAGAGAAATTGTGCAGCTGAAGTTATCCAGCCAGCTCTGATTGAATTTCCATGATGCTCATGCCATAACCGACAACCTTATCCGTAGCTTCTAGGCTGGAGAGAAACCATAAGAAGAGAGGTTTCAGCCTTCGTGGTGGCCATGTGTCGCTTCAGAGAGAGAAAAACAGAAATACCAACACTCAGGAAAGAGTCGAAATCCAGATTCAATGTCTACGATCATTTCATGTACACGTATGCAAAGAGTGTAACAAGGGGACAACGGAGCTCTGGGGTCACAGCATCCATGTGGAGTCCAATTTGTCTGAACCAAAGAAAAATATCTATGTATTTAATTGGTTTCCAACAAATTGTTTTTCAAGGAGTTCATTTGAAGGTAAACCTGTGATTGCGTGTGTTCGGGGTTCTCCAATGGTACCATTGGTTGGTAACATTTGTACCATTGGTACCAATTTAATTACCAATGGTACCATTGGTAAAGAAATTGGTGCAAATGGTAAAAATGGTAATGCCATTGTTACCAATGGTACGAATGTTACCAACCAATGGTACCATTGGGAGAACCCCGAACACACGCATTGGCTACGTTCGGGGTTCTCCCAATGGTAAAATCTGCAAATCTACCATTGGTACTGTTGGTACCATTTTTACCAATGGTAACCAGAAAACCCTGAACGTTTTTCTGCTGTTAATGGTACCATTGGTACCAATGGTACCATTCGTAGATCACATGGTGGAATTTTTATCATATTGATCAATACACCTCACTTTCTTATTTACTTCATGTTTATTGTGTTATTTATAACATTTGCACTTGCATGTATGACAAAAATATTGCTTATTTACGAAATTCATGATATAGTTTTAGGCTCGCCATATTTAATCACGTGACTTTTTCCGCGTTGGTAGAATTACCCACGCTGTATTCTGTCTGCAACATTTGCTGCCGTATGTTGGTAACACTGGTACCATTGGTACCAATGGCATTACCAATGGTACTATTGGTAAAACCTTGAACGGAATTTGTCTACCAATGGTACCATTTTTACCATTGGAAAAAACTACGAACGCGCGCATAGTCAACTTGGGTTTATGGTCGATACGCGACCTTCCTGTTCGCACCCTATACCTGTTCGCTACCTGACCTGTTCGCTACCAACGCGTTCGCTACCTGTACATGTTCGCTACCTGACATTTTCGCTACCTTACATTTTCGCTACCTGATTTTCTAAAATGTATATAATAGGTTGTAGAAGTGATGGTGAAGTCGTATAGATCTATATCATATTTAATTTTGTTTCATGAAAATATGTACAACAGAAATTTTATAAACTATATTCATAAAATAATGATCGGTGAAGCCTAAAAGGGTAATTACAGGTGACAATTATTTACATACAAACACTTTTACACACACAATGTAGACAATTATAATTATTTATTTTAATATTTTCATAGACAATTAAAAGATGAGATCTGCTGATTGAGGTTATAATTTTAGCATAAAATATATTAAATATGTTAAAAAGAAATGTACATTATGATTCTCCTAATAAAAAAAAAAACTTAAAACATGAGCAATGATTAAAACATCTCAAAAAGGAAGAAATGTAATTTAGCATATATTTACTAATATACAGAGAATCAAATAAATGAATAAATAAATAAAAACACGTAAATATTTACATGACATTAAAAATGAAATCACGACATTAAAAATAAAATCCATTTTGCAAAGATTCACTTACTATAAAAAAAACAAAAACAAAAAAAAAAAAAAAACGTAATTTAGCATAAGTTATATTAACTATAAAATGAGCCGCTTCGTGAGAAAATGGATTATTGCCTATGCGAAAACAAAGGCGTAGTTCAGCTTCGCAGTAACTGCGAAGCTGATCAGCACCTTTGTTTTCGCTACATGGATAGTACAATTCCTGTTCTTCTTAAATCCGACTTTACAAGCTTCTTAGCTGCTTCTGTGACTGTGCAGACCGGTTTGTGTCAGACCTGGTCGGAAACTCTGAATACCGGTTTTCTCGCGTCGCGGCAAAATAAAGGGAATGAATAAATGAATGAATAGAAACACTAAGATATATACATGACATTAAAAATAAAATAAATGACATTAAAATAAAATCCAGTGTGCAGGCTACTAATCAACTGTGAAGTTTGGAAGTGAGTGAATAATTAACGGTCATAATTGGCGGGAAGCTGTGAGGTTCAGTGATAGTTCGTCTCTCACTAATGAGAAAGACCATCATTATTTCTTGAATAGTGCTGATGTGTGTTGGTGAGTTCTTTGATGGCTGACTAGGCCAATTCTGGCTCTAAACTGTCGGTTGCAAGTAGAGCAAGTCAATGTCATAGAGTCTGCTGGTGGCACATTTGTTTTGGCTTTGCGCTCTCTTCGCTTTCTTTCAGTTTCACAGATTCTCTTCTTTTCATAGAGAGCTGCTCCTTTGTTGATGAGACCTCGCCACTTTGATCGCTCCTGTGCAGTCTGTTCCCAGGACCCCATTGGTATTTCGAAATCCTTCAGAGAGGCTTTGAGGGTGTCTTTGTAGCGTTTCTTCTGGCCACCTTGAGAGCGCTTTCCCTCCTGTAGTTCTCCATAGAAAACTTTCTTTGGAAGTCGCGCATCAGGCATTCTTATAACATGGCCAGTCCATCTTAGCTGTGCTAGCTTTAAGACTGTATGCATGCTTTGCATCCCTGCTTTCCTCAGGACCTCTGTGTCTGGAATCTTGTCCTGCCACTTGATTTTTAACAACTTTCTCAAACAGCTTAAGTGGAAATGGTTAAGTCTCTTTGCATGGCGTTGGTATACTGTCCAGGTTTCAGATGCATACAAGAGGGTTGGCAGTACCACAGCCTTGTAGACTTTCAGCTTGGTGTCAAGCTTGATTCCATTTCGCTCCCAGACATTTGCACGGAGTCTTCCGAATGCCACACTAGCTTTTGCAATTCTGGCAGTGATCTCATCATCAATATGCACTGCTCTGGAGAGAGTGCTTCCCAGGTAGGTGAACTTGTCAACAACTTTCAGTTTTTGCCCATTCACAGTGATGGTTGGTTCATTATATGGTTTTCCGGGGGCTGGTTGGTGTACAACCTCTGTCTTTTTTGTGCTGATTGTGAGATCATAGTTATCACATGACTGTGAGACTTGATCCATGGCTCTTTGCATTTTTGCCTCTGTGTTGGCATTCTTATCCATATCATCTGCATAGAGGAGCTCATCTACACATCAGTCTGGACCTTAGTTTTGGCTTGCAACCTTCTGAGGTTGAATATGTTGCCATCAAAACGGTACCTGATTGGAAAACCAGTGTCACTGTCCTGAAAAGCATCCATAAGCATGGCAGAAAACATCATGCTGAACAGTGTTGGTGCCAGAACACAGCCTTGTTTGACCCCATTTGTTACTTCAAATGGTTCAGAGAACTCTCCATCATTCTGCACACGTGCCTGCATGCCATCATGAAACTGCCGCACCATAGCTATGAATCTGGGTGGACAGCCAAACTTGGCCATGATTTTCCAGAGTCCATCACGACTAACAGTGTCAAAAGCTTTGGTGAGGTCAACAAACGTCATGTATAGATCTACATTCTGTTCTTGGCATTTCTCCTGAAGCTGTCTTGCTGTGAAGATCATGTCTATTGTCCCTCTGTCTTTTCTGAATCCACATTGACTTTCAGGGATAAGTCCCGTCTGATCAAGATGAGCATTCAGACGATTCAACAGAATTTTTGCAAGTATCTTCCCAGCAATTGATAGGAGGGAGATGCCTCTGTGATTGTCACAGACTTGAGGATTTCCTTTCCGCTTGTATAGGTGGATTATGGATGCATCCTTAAATTCTTGTGGGATAGCCTCCTTCCTCCACATACAGTGAAACAACTCTGTCAGTTTCTCTGCCATGGGTAGCCCCCCAGCCTTGTAAACTTCGGCAGGAATTGCATCTGCACCTGGGGCTTTGCCAGATGATAGTTGTTGAACTGCTTTTCTTGTTTCCGTAACGGTAGGAAATTCATCTAACAGAACATTGCACTCTATCTGTGGAAGTCTGTCGATTGCATCCTGATTGATGCTTGATGGTCGATTAAGCACACTATTGAAGTGTTCTGCCCACCTTTCCAAGATAGCTTCTTTATCTGTGAGAAGGGTGTTTCCATCTGCACTGAGCAATGTGGTGGCTCCAGAACTCTTTGGACCATAAATGGTTTTCAGTGCATCATGAAATTTCTTCATGTCCTTTCTATCTGCAAAAGACTGAATTTCTTCTGTTTTCTTCCTCAGCCAGGAATCTTGCATGTCCCTAAGCTTGGTCTGGACTGTCTTACAAATGTTGCTGTAGGCTGCTTTCTTTGATACTGAGCTAGTATCATCTTGATGTGCCTTGAGCAAACGGTGCTTTTCTTCAAGAAGCCTCTGAATTTCATCATCATTCTCATCAAACCAGTCTTGATGTTTGCGAGATGGATGGCCTAAGGTGCTTGCAGCTGAAGAAAGAACTGTTTTATGGAAAACTGTCCAGTTTTCTTCGGGGTCCTCTGAACTGAGATTCATTGCATCCAGTTGGTTGCAAATGTCTAAGAAATCTTGTCTCGTGCTGTCTTTATTCAGCTTTGAGACATCCAGTCTCTTAGGAGCTTTCTTGCCTTGAGGTCGCCTCGCAGGCTGTATTCTTAGGTTGAGTTTGCTGACAACCAGTCTATGATCTGTCCAGCAGTCTGCACCACACATAGTCTTTGTCACTTTAACATCCTGCCTGTCTGTTCTCCGCACTATGACATAGTCTATGAGATGCCAGTGTTTGGAACGGGGATGCATCCAGGATGTTTAGTTCCTATTAGGTAGACGGAAGACTGTGTTGGTGATTAGAAGATCATGTTCAGCACACTTCCTGAGAAGCAAGAGACCATTGCTGTTGCACTTTCCAACCCCTTCTGGACCTATAACTCCTTCCCAGGTCTGGTGGTCTGTACCCACTCTGGCATTAAAGTCGCCAAGAAGGATAAGCTTGTCTGTGCGGGGTGTTGCAGAAATAACATTGTCTAGGTCATCATAGAACTTGTCCTTGACCTCATCTGGATTGGTCATTGTGGGTGCATAAGCACTGACAATAGTTGCATGTTTATTGCCTGACAGAGGAAGTCTCAATGTCATTAGACGGTCATTAATGCCTTTTGGCAATCCTGACAGCTTGCCAACAAGTTCTGTTTTGATGGCAAAGCCAACTCCTGCTTCACGCCTCTCTTCACTTTTGCGTCCACTCCAGAAGAAGGTGTATCCAGCACCAACTTCTTTGATCTCCCCAACATCTGCGAACCGAGTCTCACTCAATGCAGCTATCTGTATATCATACCTCCCAAGTTCTCTGCCCACAAGGGCCGTTCTACGCTGTAGTCTATCTGACCCAGCACTATCCATTAAAGTGCGCACATTCCATGCGCCAATCCGTAAGGGGATTACTCTAGCTTTTTTCTTTGTATTTCGACCGCTTAAGGGGATCCCCGCTGATCGCGGTTAACCAGCCAGGGGGTTTAAGCAGGCAATTGTTTAGGGCACCTTTTCTAGCCCCTTCCCCATGCTACGGGGGTGAGCAGTGCGGTCCTAAATAGGTCTGCTCAGTCACTCAGCCGACTGCCGAATTCTGCTTACTGCTTCTCCTCACAGAAAACGACCATTAGAACTGAGCCGCCTGTGTGCAGGTCTGCAACTACAGCTCCCAGTGTGTCCTACACCTGCTGCTTCGCCACTCGCCCATCGCCACAGGACTTTGTAGGTATGTGGGTGCAAGTGTGATGAAATTGTTGTGTATGCAAGTGCTTGTGTGTTGAGAAATAAGATGACATGCGCTATGAAATTGGATTATAGTGAGGAAGAGGTGCGCAACGTCAACCTCACTCTCTAGTCCTCGCCCAGCTGCGCCCAGAGGCAAGACACAGGTCAAGACGTCTGGAGTTGGGTTTGGATGCAGTGGATGACCGTAACATCTTTAGTGCCTTGTCACGCTCTGCATGTTCCACAACATGTTGCTGTATCGCTTTCTGAACCGTTGAATCAGATGATTTCTTCCGCTCCATCTACCGAAACAGTCTTTGCATATCTGGACTAGGCATATCCAGACACACAGGTTTGATTTTGGAGTTTCCTTCTCCTAGATGAATTGCTGGCCACAGCTGAAGAGCTCCATCTACCCTTTCTTAGGTTTTGTTTAGAGACCTGTAAACTCCAAGGAGGGCTGTCAACCAAGACTAATGAGTTCCCCCTGCCCAGCTAGATTTTGTGTAGAGAACTAGCTTAACTCCTAGATGAGTTGTCTTCCAAGGCTAACGAGCCCCATCTGCACCGCATGACAACAGGTAGTACTGATTACATGTTACAGTAGCAGTTAAACTGACCTGACTCATAGGTTCAGTAGTGAGTGAATAATTAACGGTCATAATTGGGCGGAAAGCCGCGAAAAACATCGTGGTAGCGAACCGACTAGGGTCGATAAGGTGCGAAAAGGTGCGAAAAATACCGAGTAGCGAACGGACCAATGGGAGGTAGCGAACGGACTAAGTGCAAACGAACCAGGTCGCGAAAGATCCTGTTACCGTCAACTTGGACCGAAAGGACTTTGGACATGCAGCGTGAACGGTGTTTAAGCCAATAGCACACAATGTTCTACTTTCGGTTTAGAGAAAAAAAAAAGAATCTCATGTGACACTTCATTTTCAAATTTTGTCACTATATACTGATTTTTGAACGCGCTTCTCTATATACAGGTGAAATAAACAAATTAAGGCTGAGGTTTTCAAAATGACATGGACCAAGATCTGACAAAAGGGACTAGGTATGGCCACACAAGAAAGTCAGTTTCTCACTTTCTGTTTGTTTTCTTGTTACTCCCAGACTCCCATCAATCAATTTCTGATTATTCTTGGGAGGTGTACATTATACACTCCGGTGTTTTTGCAGGATGAGCCTACATGCATGAGAATAGGACCTGTGTAGGGATCTTTAACCTGCACAGGGGATGACTGTCCCTGCACAGGGGGCCTCCAGTTAATGTCCCGATCCGAAGGATGGCGCACTGTATCATGTCATTCCTGCAAACGACACAAAGGGAAGCGTGTTCGGACCAACAAATTTTCCTCGCCGCCGGCTGGGATCGAACCTGGGACCTCTAGCACAAGAAGCCAGTGCGCTAACCAGTCTGCTACCTTCTGTTTGTGACAGGTGTAGTGTCTTATGTGGGTAAGACAATAATAAGAGTTTTTGAACGGTTACATTTTTTATTGTTTACTACTACAAATCTAAAATATGAATGATGCCAATAATCATAGCATGCAGAGCGCGTGAGAGATAAAGTAGTTCCAAATATCTATAAGGTCATAAAGGCGGAGCTATTCAAATGATGTAGATTAATACATTACATTCCCCCTAAACTTAGATGAAAACTTTGTGTGGTATTTAAGTGTCAAAACATATTTCCTGTTGATATTTTAACTGTAAACATATCACTGATATCTGTCAGTTTTAGTTTGCACGCTGAGTGGAAACTAAGCACTCTGTCTCTGTTTTACAAATAAATAATCCAGATTGTAGACAGTTCCCATGATATGGAATTTATCCAATTACCAGTCTGACACTAGGGTGTGTATTTTCTCAATGAAATTTCTGCACTGGTTCATGAGTTCAGATCATAGTTCCAATGTAGATTAAACATGTTTGCCTCTAAAATAGTTTCATATGTTTTGCATGCAGGTTAAATGAAAAGTAAGCTAACTACACATTTAAAACAACATTACTTGAAAGCAAATAAATTGAAATAGCTTTATGAAGTTCTCTGTTTATGTGAGACTTAAACTGCTTCTGTTTCTGAAGTTTACGGCCTAATTTACCGCATCTCAGTCATATCGAGCCAAACGAATATTAATCCAATTGAATTCTGAAATTAAGAATTGCACTTGATTTTAGATCCGAAGAATATTGAATGAATGGAATGGTGGTTAATCCAAATGAAACAATATTGATAATTGATTAAGCACATGTATTTCACTATAACGGATAATAGCTATTTCACATTTAAGAAAATTATACTCCACATAACTATTTACACATTACTTATTTAACACACATAATCCTTGAGATACGCGGGAGGGGTTTTGTTTCGCGATGATCTGCGCGGCGTATCCATTTCTCCACTGCTCTTGACGTTGGTATTGTCAGTATCTGCGCTGCTCTGATTGTTGGTGTTCTGTGTGTTTGCGCTGTCTTGGATGTTGGTAGTTTGTGTCCCTGCGCCGACCGATTTGAAGTTTGATGTATCGCGCGTGATTTGTTTGTCTTCCCTTTGCGCAGTCACCATGCTCCCTTTTTTCTCGATAATTTCATATGGCTTGGGGTCAAACGGTGTTGTGAATTTGTTTTGCTTGTCCTGTTGTACTAACACGGTATCTCCCGTACGTAATTTTGACCGTTTAGCGTTTCTCCTTTTGTCCGCATACACTTTCATTTTCAGTTTAGCGTTTTTGTCTGCATATTTTGCCTTGACGTGGCTCTCACTGGTTTTCGTGTTCGTGCTAGGTGATCTTGGTAATTTAATATTTATTTCCCGTCCGTAAAACAGAACAGCTGGTGTTTGTTTTGTTGACGGGTGTTTTGTAGCACGATAATTTCTCAGGAATGCGTACATGTCCTGTCTCCAGCATGTGTTTTGTATATGAGAAGCTCGTATTGATTTGCCAAGTGTTCTCATAAATCGTTCGCACTGAGCGTTGCTTTCAGGATGTCTTGGCGTAATTTTCCTGTGTTTGAAACCAAGATAATCCGCAAACTGTTTGAATTCGGATGAGTTCATGGGCGCACCATTATCTGATTTGAGGGTCAGGGGCACACCTACTTCACTGAATATTTTGTCCAGTACTGGGATTACTGTCTTTGCGTTTATGGAGCTCAGAATTTCGACAATTGGAAATCTCGAATATTCTTCCATAAGTACCATAATGTATTTTCCATCTGGCCACGGCCCAGAAAAATCCAAACTTACTTCATCCATTACCTTGTCCGGCATTTTGCTCATTTTCAACGGCTCTGGTGTGTGTTTTGGTGTTGAAGCCAAGCAAGGTATGCAGCTTTTACAAGTCTCTTCGACAAGTTTGTCCATGTATGGAAAGTACACCTTTTCGCGTAGTAGCTGTTTTGTTCGCACAATGCCTTGATGCCCCTCATGTGCTATTGAAATAACTTTCCTTTGAAGTGACTTGGGGATGACAAGCTTGCTTTCATGTAACAATACATCTCCGTTTTCATGCGTATATACAGTCAGTTCATTTTTGCACCGAGTAAATGTATCCAATGTGCCATTTTCACCGTAACGATTAGTCCAAGTTCCGGATTTCACGTTCTGAATTACCGTTTGCAAGTCATTGTCATTTGCAGTTTCACATGCAATTTCCTGTAATGTCATTGCCTTGGGTACGTCGTGTCTCGCGATAAATGCTACGTATTCCTCTGCTATTTTCGATGATTCACAATCCTTTGGATTTGTCATGCCAGGATGTCGACTGATATAGTCACTCATGTTTAAATGTCCTGGTTTATATTGAACATCGAAGTCATATGCTTGTAAGCGTAAACGCCAACGTTCTAGTCTCATGGGAGGTTTCGACTTCGGGTTGCCATAAATGTTTTCCAATGCTTTGGCGTCACTGATCAGCGTAAATTTATGGCCAAATAGGTATATATGCCAGTGTTCAATGGCCCATACTATTGCTAAATTCTCCTTTTCAGTTTGTGAGTACCGTTTTTCAGTTTCAGTGAGCGATTTGCTAGCATAGCAAACAACTTTCCCATCTTGCAGCATTATTCCTGCTAAGCCAACTGGGCTTGCATCCACAATTATTTCTGTTTCGCGGTTCGGATCGAAGTATGTCATGACAGTGTCACTGCTTAGAGCTGTCTTTAACTGATCGAACGCGGTTTGATGCTCTGGATTCCATTGCCACGTAACTTCCTTTTTGAGTAAAGCACGAAGCGGTTCAGTGATTGTTGAGTAATGCACTATAAATCTAGATACATAGTTTGTCATGGCCAGAAAACTGCGTAATTCCGATACGTTTGTGGGTGGAGGTGCATTCTTGATTACGTCACACTTTTTCGGATCTGCGGATAATCCATTTTCTCCGAAAACATAACCAAAGAATTCCAATTTGTGCTTGTTGAACTCACATTTGGCTTTGTTTAGGGTCAGGTTTCTGTCCTGCAACCGTTTTAATACAGCTTCTAGCCGTTCATCATGTTCATGTTGATTTCTGCCGTACACAATTATGTCGTCACTAATGTTCCGTACACCTTCTAATCCTTCAAGGGACGAACTAATAGTGTTTTGAAATATTTCCGCTGCACTGTTTATTCCGAAGTTCAAGCGTTTATACCTGCGTAATCCAACATGTGTCGTGAACGTCGTTACGTTGCGTGATTTTTCGGCTAACAATAGCTGGTGATAACCGTTACGTAAATCCAATTTACTGAATACACGTGCACCGTTTAAGTCCACAATTACGTCATCTATCGTAGGGATGATGTGACGTGTGCGTTTGATTGCTTGGTTTGGCAGTCTCATGTCAACACAAATCCGTATTTCATTTGTTTTACTTTTGGGTTTGGGCGCGACAACAATCGGCGATACCCAGTCTGTTGGACCGTCAACACGTTCAATTATGTCTAAATCCTCCAGGCGTTTCAGTTCAGCTTCCACCTGCTTTCTGAGATGGAACGGAATTCTCCTATGCGGCTGTGTAACCGGTTGAACATTCTGATCAATGTACAGTTCTATCTGGGTGTCTTTGAGTTGCCCTATTCCTTTGAATACATTAGAGTATTTCTGACAAAGATAGTCCACTTTGCTATTTTCTACCGCGTGTATTTCTGGAATTACTTGTAAGTCCACAGAAGTCATGTATGACAGTAAATTCCCACTTTTGCCCTGTGCCACGTAAAAAGGTGCTGTGGTCAGTTTACTTTCAGTTTCAACAGTTGCTTGAAACATGCCCAACAATGAAACTTTTGCATCTGTGCCGTATGCGTACGCCTTAGTGTCTGATTTTGACAGTTTTGGTTTTGATTTCATTGATTGATACGTCGATTCATCAATTACATTTATGCTACTTCCCGTGTCCACCAAAATACATACAGGATTGTCATTTAATTTTACTTTGATCTTAGGGCGTGATGTTACTTTGTTTACATTTGACAAACCAAATAAATAGTCATCGCTTTCGCTTTCACTGCTACCGTTGACACCATTGTCACTGTTCTCTACATTATGTAATGGTCTTAATTTTCCTTGTCTCTTCTTTGCTCTACACACAGATTCATAGTGATTTTTTTTATGACAGAAATTGCAAATTTTCCCTTCGGCGGGACATTTATAATTCATGTGTGGGTATTCCTTTCCACAATTCATACACGTTTTATTTTTTCTCCTTTCCGGTCCTTCAAATTGTTGTTGTCGTCGTGGTCTCTGTTGTTGTTGTTGTTGTTGTTGGGGATTTGGGTGTTGTCTCCTTGGTCTCCTTCTGTTGATGGCATTTGTCTCATTTGATTTATTTTCGATTTGCGACGCTTGAGTTTCTGAAATTTCTAATGCCCTTGCCGCTTTGATTAAATTTTCTAGCGATAGTTCTTCTCGTAGTGCTTTACGGCGTAATCATGTTGATGCACAACATTGAATTATTTGTGACTTGATTTCCTTGTTTTTGTCACCAAAGTCACAGTTCTCAGCAAGATTTTTAAGTCTGGTATAGTATGCATCCATAGTTTCATTGGGTTCTTGTTTTGTTTGTCTAAATTTGTAGATCTCGAATTCTGCTGATTTCTTAGGTGCAAAATAATTATTCAATGCTGTCACCGCTGCATCGTAATCATCTCCAGTGCTGTCCAATGTGTCAAAAATCTCATTGACTTCCTCGCCCGCATAGTGAAGTAATAATGCACGTTTTCGTTTCTTGTCCTTTATGTCGAGACCGACCAAAAGGTTTTCGAGGCGAGCACTCCATTTCTTCCAGCGTGTGTCGACTGCTGGGTCTCGAACACTGAAGCTAGGAAACACTGGTAGTCCTTGTGCCATTGTTAGTTAATGATCATCAGTCTTATTAATGAAGCATTATAATGTCACAGTAGGTTTCTAATCCAGCGAAGTTTATTCAACTTAATCCATAACTTGTTTGTGTTCTTGAAATGAAGAGTTATTGACACATTAGTCCTTCATTTTTGTCTTTCCAGCATCACTCGTCGCCAATGTAGTGTCTTATGTGGGTAAGACAATAATAAGAGTTTTTGAACGGTTACATTTTTATTGTTTACTACTACAAATCTAAAATATGAATGATGCCAATAATCATAGCATGCAGAGCACGTGAGAGATAAAGTAGTTCCAAATATCTATAAGGTCATAAAGGCGGAGCTATTCAAATGATGTAGATTAATACATTACAACAGGATAGCCTCCCTTAGAAAAATATGTTGGTGCAGCATATTAGCGGCATATTGAGTGCTTGTAATATGCAATTTTCAAACTCGAAACTTTGTGAATCAAGTAAGTGTTGAGTATATAGCGCAGTAAACCACCCTTGGTGGATGAGCATGCTTTTCCACCGACATGGTTTGCTGTGGCTCGGCTCGGCTGTTCGTTACATGTTTACAAATCAGAATATGAATCTGAATATTTTACTGGTGACATGCCAAATGACAATATTGCACAAGCCAAGCGAACTTGGATACATGTGATACATCTGGGAAGCCAAAAAGGGAGATTTGTCTTTTCAAATAGGGAGAATGATTAAACAAAGAAGGAAATTCTTGATTTTTGGTAGGGAGATCTGAAATTCCAAATAGGGAGATGTATATAATATATAGGGAAATTCTCAAATTCCAAATAGGGAGGTTTGCTCAAAAATAGGGAGATCCCTCCGAAATAGGGAGATATCACATGTATGAGTCTTGGTCACACAATCGTCTGACATTTCAGTGGTGGAAAGCAGAGAGTCAGGGAGGTCATTCCAGTCCCTGATAGTCTGGGGAAAGAAACTACATTTATAGGCCTCTATAGCAACAGATGGTAGCTAAAATGCATGCAGTGATTATTTCTACAATGCCTAGTCTTGGGGATAAGGTCATCTGTAGGTATTCTGTCTTTACCCTTCAGACCTTTGTATAGCAATATAGGTCGATAATCCATCCTCCTTTTCTTGAGAGATTCCCACTTGAGTTGTTCCTCGAAAGTTTAATTCCTATTTAAAATCCAGCGGCATGATTATGTACCTTCTCCAGTTCCTTCTGTAACGAACAGCCGAGCTGAGCCACAGAAACCCCGTCGGTGGAAAAGCATGCTCATCCACCAAGGGTGGTTTACTGCGCTATATACCCTACACTTACTCAATTCACAAAGTCTCAAGTTTGAAATTTGCATATTTCCAAGGGAGGCTATCCCGTCACATTACTTCCCCCTCCGAGAAGACTCGTCCCGAGTCTTGGCCTGGGGACTACATGGGTAAGGCAACTCCGTTCTGGCAGTTGTCATCATCCCACCGCTGCCACCAAATGTAACGAACAGCCGAGCTGAGCCACAGAAACCCCGTCGGTGGAAAAGCATGCTCATCCACCAAGGGTGGTTTACTGCGCTATATACCCTACACTTACTCGATTCACAAAGTCTCGAGTTTGAAATTTGCATATTTCCAAGGGAGGCTATCCCGTCACACTTCTGAAGGCCTTTAGTATGAGGATCCCAAACAGAACTTCCATATTCCAGGACTGGCCGCACCAGTCCTTTATAGGCTGCTTCTTTAACATCTTGGGCAAGGGACCTGTCACCTTTCTTGAAAAGTGGACAAATATTAGCGATTGACCATTCCTTGGGGATTTCACCCATATTGCTTGATTGCTTGAGATGTGCAAATACTACCTAATTCTTTTGCCAGTTCTTTTAGGACTCTAGGATGTAGCTCATCAGGTCTTAAGGCTTTAGAAAGGTTCAGACCTTTAAGGAGTTTTGTTACTCCTTCTTATAAGATAAAAACTACAAATCTACATATATGACATAAGAAAGACCAAATTTCCTGAAAATTTTAAGAGATTATGTTCACAAATAGCAAAGAAATGAGTGTTGAAAGTTGTTTAGTTAACACAATCCTAACATGACGTCACAGAAATTGTTGACAGCCTTATTGATGAAGCATAACTTGACAAAATTCCACTCCCACGTCACTGATTGGATTGGAACCCAGGACCCCCTGGACAGAAATCCAATGCTCTAACCACTGAACCAAAGACTCCCTTGCACAGTACAGTATGTCTACGATTGTACTGTTGATTGAATAATTATGCTATTTATAAGGGGGGTGCTATTTATGGGGGAGGGGGGTGGGGCCGTCCCTGGTCAGTGGTGTACCGATGTGTGAACATAGGATTGTTAAACATACCCTAAACAGTGTGATCTTCTTTCATCTGCATTTTGAATGAACCCCCTCTTTTGGCTGTGTTCTTTTTGAAATATTCTTCCACTGTAGTGAATTAGTCAGAAGCACAGTGGCTTAAAGGTATATAGCCTCAGACTCTCAGTCTGTAGCCAGAGGCTCAGGGTTTGAACCCCACAACTGCAGTGTTGTGGCCTTAAGCAAGACATCTTAAACTTTTAAAATATTGATGGACAGACAGAGGATGGTTGCAGGGTACCTGCCTATCCTTTAAGTTCACCTATAAGCCTTCGGTGAAAAAATATGTTTCAAAATATATGGAGCAAAGCTAAATTATAAAAACATACCCTTTTTCCACACAAAAACAGCATTTTTTTCTACCCTAAATGATGGCAGTGAAGCACACTACCCTGCTTGAAAAAAAGTACCCTTTCTCATTGTTTTTTAGTTCAGATAACCTGGAATGAATGAAGATGCAATGGGACATAACAATGACGTTAACGTCTTTACACCACTATAATGAAAAGAAGATAGGACTAAAATTATTGTAATTCTATCTGTTTCTTGAAGTTCAACATGTGTTACAATATTACCGGTATTTAAAGCAATTTGACATAAATTTTGGAGCATGCCAAATATTTCAAATTTAGATGGTTTCAATAGCATAAAACATCCAAAGCCCATATGGTATATACTATCTATCAGACAAACTGAATCAGACTTAGTCCATCTGCCTATGGCATCCAAGAGAAGTGGTCAGTTGCCTTGAATCAGAACCTATGGCAAACAAGTTGTCTCTACTTGTACACTGCTGCATTGAAAAAGCCTGGTACACTGCTGCATTGAAAAAGCCTGGTACACTGCTGCATTGAAAAAGCCTGGATTGTTCTCCAAACTCTGAAGTCAGCACCATTAACAAGAAGCTCTCACTGAGCTGCCATCTTGGATTCTCGTCTCGCCATCATCCATTTATGCTAATGGTTTAATATTCTATAGCTTTATGACAAACAGTTGTGTTATACAGGATGACCCAGAATTTCATTTTTCAATCTTAAGATTCACCATACCTTTGATTGTGACTAGTCTGTTAGTAAAGTGCAAATACTTTGACTGTGCCGCTTGACCTCACATGATAAAATTTTGTAAACACTAAAAAGGGGCACCTATTTATTTTACACATGCTTCCAGGGCCATGTGAAGCATGTGGTCATGTATTGTTTACTATCATAGCGTCGTATTATTGAAACATAGTTGAACGTCAACGCGACAAAATGTACCTTCGGACATTCTGACATTACTAGTAGAAAGCAGCAAAATGCGGAAAAATGATGTAATATACTTTTTACAAGTAACACTGTATTTGTGATCTTAGAACACTGGGCTACCAAATAAATGCGTTTTAAAAAATATTATTTTTCAATAGTTGAGTTATCTGCCCTTGTTTTGGCCCATAATACACATAATTTTCTATTATCTATCGTTTAACGGTAACCATAGCAACCGCATCATCATAAAAATAGACACAATAATTACGACAGATTGCCTGTAAGGATGGTATGCTTCTATCTTAACAATAGGTTCTGGCCAGTGCGTAAACAGTTTTAAGCCAATGCATCGAGTTTTGTAAGCTCTACTAACATGCAGAAATGTACGGGGGTCATTCAAGAATAAATGACAATGGAT
Organism: Rugalucina vietnamica; assembly: GCA_964017185.1. NCBI lineage: Eukaryota > Metazoa > Mollusca > Bivalvia > Lucinida > Lucinidae > Rugalucina > Rugalucina vietnamica. The sequence goes on along the minus strand of OZ024871.1, from coordinate 11,777,886 downwards.
CCATATCTCGGAAAGTATAATTAAGCTCGGCTTTATTTGATATGTTACATGTGGACACATATTATATGCATTCGTGCTGAAAATTTTGTGCTTTTATCATGTCTAAATTTGACGCTATGCTAATTTAAATATGGCTCCTGAAGTGTCCATGGACGCGAAAAAGTCAATTTTTACTTATTTTTGTATGGGGGTAGGGTAAGTAAAACGTGTATGATTGTTGCTTGGACAGTCTTATCAGTGATTTTAGATGATTAATGAAAGCACTAGAGGTCAACAAGGGCAACCATAACATTTATGTCAATTACCTGATTTGCAACACGCGTGGTTGCTAAGCAACAGCAGAACAGGACAAAATAAACCCATTCTGAGCCTAACAGTGTGTTTTAAACCAAATTATGAAACAATCAAATAAATTCCAACTGCTAGTGATGTGTTTAATCTTAAAGGTATTCCTATGGCTCTTTAACAAAAACAAAAATTAAAAAATCTGAGACTGTTATGGAACAAGTATTAGATTTTGAAAAGACTAGCTAGATTTGATACAGTTAAATTTGAACTGGAGACGGTGCTGATTCATTTTGAAACTCTGTGTACAGTGTCACTGTGATAAATACCATTGACAGTCATGCTTACAATAACCACATATTTAATCCTCATGAAATGTTGTTAACATATCCAAGATACTGGGCTTCCATCCAGGCAAGTACTAGCTTTTATAAACAACAGTATGTCGCGTCCAAGCTCATTTACCTTGTATTGTTTGGTTGCCTAGCAACCACAGAGCTGGCATCTTAGCGAACTTTTGGAGGAACCATTTAATAGCATACATCTTCAAATTTGGTTATTAGTATATGAGAAGCACACAAGTGTTAAGAATAAAGTTTAATGGAATCATTGTCATTAATTCCTGAATGACCCCCGTATTACGCAATTTTGACGTCATTTTTCAGGACAATGACGTATATAGGGTTCATATAGTAAATTGGTTATAACTCACAAAATAACTTAAATAATCTGGTCAAATAAAGACTAATAGACTCTAGAAACATTAAACATTCAAAGTAACTTTGTTTTTCTTATACTCAAAAAATTGTCCGAAGGTACATTTTCTCACGTTGTGGCCCAGTTATTTAAGTGGTCCCATCAGCAAATGTTCATCTGTGTCAGCAGTTAAGCGGCATGGTCAAAGTATATGCACTATACTTGAACATTTAATAACATTATAATCTTGGAGCCTGGCATACTGTATAAAAGTGAACTGACCTGTGTTTGCCATATCTCCATTTTCCATAGTATCCATATCACTAAATCTCATCATCGTCTGTAAAATATAAGCTTTACTGTGAGAAAAATCGGTTTCAACTGAGCATCTCCTTTGGGTTTTTGTTGCTTAAATCGCTCACAATATCAGGTTTCAAGTTTGTTCATAACTTCAAGGTTTGCATTTGATGTGGTAAGAACTTTTTTTTTTTAATTATTATCGCTCAACATACTGTCCCTTTTAGAGAAAAAGCAAACTTGAACTGACAAACGGTAGCTAAATAAATAAGTGACTAAGTGTCTGTGTCTGAGTCTGTGACATATATTTCATATGATTCAGGTATTTATAACATGTATTTCATTATCCTGATGCAGTGATTCTGTGCATGATCATGACTGAAAGTTGTAGCCAGGTACAGACGACTATGCTGTCATATATAAAATGTACACAGAAATGGCCTGTTTGAAGTGCATATCATGATGTTCATAATATATCTACCATTATCTAGTAATTATTTTAGATATAATCCTACCTTTTTAAAAAGCCATTTTTCCTGTTCTGTTATAATAATCTTTTGCACAAATTCTTATATGTCTTTAAGGCAACCTCATGGTTATGAGTGTCAGTCAAAGAGGAATAAAATATTCCTTCAAGGTTGCTTAAAGCTATTATCATGTTTATGTAATGTATAAAATTTGGGTGAAGTACATTAAGAATACTTTATTAGCTCGCCTCGCCTGTACGAAAGTACAGGAAGAGCTATTGCAGTCACCCCGGCGTCGGCGTCGGCGTTAGCGTCGGCGTTAGTGTCGGCGTTAGCGTTAGCGTCGGCGTTGCTCAAAATGTTAAAGTTTTTGGTTAAAGTTTTTATGAGTCTATATCTCTTGAAGTTGTTGATGGATCAAGTTGATACTTTGCATGTTGGTAGATATTGGTCTGAAGTTTTGGGCTGTACCATCATGACCCACCTGGGTGACCTTGAGGTCAAGGTTACGGACTTAGAAATTTTGTGTTAAAGTTTTTGGTTAAAGTTTTTATAAGTCTATATCTCTTGGATATGTAAATGGATCAAGTTGATACTTTGCATGTTGGTAGATATAGGTCTGAATTTTTATGCTGTACCATCATGACCCACCTGGGTGACCTTGAGTTCAAGGTCACAGACTTTGAAATTTTATGTTAAAGCTTTTGCTTAAAGTGTTTTGAACTGTATATTGCTGGAACAGATGGATGGATCTAGTTGATACTTTGCTGTTAGATATTATTCTTAAGTTTTATGTTGTAGCATCTTGACTCACCTGTGGTCAAGGTCGCAGGCTTAGAAATTTTATTTATATCAAGTGTATGTAGATGGATCAAATTGAACTTAGCATGTTGGTAGTTTTATGCTGTACCATCACAGCCCAGTCCTGAGTGACATTGAGGTCAATGTCTTTGGTCATAGATTTTTAATAGATTTAGTGGCAAAGCATAAGTCAGGCGAGCTACGCTGTCCTGCGACAGCTCTTATTATACTTAATATTTCTATAGAAAGAGAAGTTAACTTTCTATTAGTGTTACGTGTAGCTCACTTAAAAAAAATGTATGCATTATGAAATTTCTTGTACAAAATATATAATATTGAGTAGTCCCTACTAGTATTAATGATATCCATAATTTTTCTTTTTTATTTTAAGCACTGAATACATAAATGAGCCTGTGCATGGGAAAACCAACAATGTGGTTTCCGAGCAGGTCCGACACAAATCAGGCTGTACAGTCACAGAATCAGGATAGAAGCTTGAAATTTCGTATTTAAGAAGCAGAGGAAGTGTAGTATCCGTGTAGCAAAAACAAAGGCACTGATCAGCTTCGCGGTTACTGCGAAGCTGATCTGCGTCTTTGTTTTTGCTTATGCAGATTGTTGGTTTTCTCATGAGGCGGCTCAAATAATAATATTGACATAAAGGATGATTGAATTATACTGGCAAACATAATGTGTTTAATAGATACCCATGCTTGCACTGGTCAGCCTACAGTATAGATCTATTATACCATACATGATAAAGCACTCATGTTTGGAAACATATAATTTAGCTGTACAAGAAATTGTCAAAATTCAACCTCAGCTCCTTCATGCTGTCATACTACTCCCATAACTTGAGAGATTTGGTATTTCGGATATTTTCTAGGAGGGAAAGCGCTCTCAAGGTGGCCAGAAGAAATGCTACAAAGACACCCTCAAAGCATTTCAACATACCAATGGGGTCTTGGGAACAGACTGCACAGGAGCGATCAAAGTGGCGGGGCCTTATCAACAAAATAGCAGCTCTCTATGAAAAAAGAGAATCTATGAAGCTGAAAGAAAGTGCAGATAACGCAAAGCCAATGCCAATGGCCTACCATCTGGTTCCATGACATTGACTTGCTCTACTTGCAACCGACAGTTTAGAGCTAGAATTGGCCTTCGGTCAGCCATCAAAGAACTCACCAACACATCCGAACCTATTTGAGAAATAGTGATGGTCTTTCTCATTATGAGAGGCAAACGACCAGTATGATGTTACTGTTGAAATAAATGTACCTAATCGGTTATTTCAACAGGAACATCATAGAAAATATCAGAAATACCCAATCTCTCATGTTATGGGAGTACAGATCTAGGTGTCATACACATGGCCCAAATAGAAGAATTATAAAGTTACTGAAGCAGTCATTTGCCGGCACAGGGCTGGATAATTTCTTGTGGCTGTTTATTATGGTTGTAATGAAAACTATCACTTTCATTTGAATCGCCCCATGGGAAAACCGCGAAGCTGATCAGCGCCTTTGTTTTCGCTACTTGGATAGTACAGTTCCTCTTCTCCTTAAATCCGAAATTTCAAGGTTCTAGCTCTTTTCTGTAACTGTACAGGTCGGTTTGTGTTGGATTGGTTGGAAACCATATTGTTGGCGGCTCATTTGTCATATAATATGTATCCTCAATATTTCTGTCATTATATCAATTTCACCAAACATAAAGACATTGATATTGCAGGTCGAGGAAGCAGAAAGATTTAATTACATGTAGCAATTGAGCCACAGAATGAGTAAACCTGCATTTGCGAGTTGTTTAGTAACTACTAGTCTGATAAGTAAGTAAGTAAGTAAGTAAGTAAAGACTTTATTTATAGAGGGTAACTTCATTTAGCACATACATAAATACATGTAATAAGCTAATCTTCCATGAGGCCCTCAGTATATACATATCATATAATAATACACAAACACAGACAATTACAAAAACAGAAAATGTTGTATTCCATTGATGATGTTAAGGTGAAAACACAATGGTTTATACTGTTATGAATATACATGATAAATGAAACAAAATGCAGAAAAGGCAAAATGTACAGATCATTTCCTTAGTATGGAATAGGCAGTACAATATTTGCAATTATTTATACTTAAAGTATTGACAAGTTAGGATGTACAAAGCATATGCTTAGGGTAGAATAAATGTGTATTTGCAACTCAACTATTTATACTAGAATAAAATATGTGTATCTGCATGCAAATTATATTTGTAAGATAATAGATAGGTACACATCACTCAATCAGCCATTGTAAACATCTGTTATGAAAGGTGGCAATAGTCTGAGCACTTTTTACCTCATCTGGAAGACTGTTCCAAATTAGACATCCGGAGTACCTCATGCTATGCTTAAAAAATTCTGTCCTAGGCTTAGGTGGTATAAAACACCCACTGGAAGTTGATCTCAAATTAATACTTGTGTTTATATTGTCTCTTAAAGTGAAGTTTTCAGAAATATACCTAGGAGCCTCATTATTGTAAACTTTAAACATAAATTTTGCTTTGCGTAGATAGAGTCGATCATATATTGACATAATCTTTAAAGACTTCATAGCTTCATCACAATCATCTACATTATAATCTAAGATAACCCTACAAACTCTTTTCTGTTGTTTGAGTATTCTTGATTTATTGGACTCAGAAGAGCTTCCCCAAACAATATTGCAGAAGTCTACATGCGGTTGGATATAGGATTTATAGAACTGAACTCTGTGTTCTCTAGATAAGAATCTTTTAATTTTAGATAAAAGCCATGTGCTTGAAGCAATTTTTTTTGTTAAATGTTTTATGTGTTCTGACCATGTCAGATTGTGGTCAACAAATACACCTAAAATTTTGTCGTTAGATATCGCATTAAGATCATCATTGTTAAATTTAAGATCTAAGCTATCATGATCCAGTCTTTTTCGCCTTTGATTTGTAGTCACTAACATAACCTTGGTTTTTGCGGAATTAAGAACCATACCATTACTTTTACACCAAACATGTAGATTGTTCAATGCAGTCTGAAGGTTATCTTCAATCTGTTCCATAGAATCCCCAATAATATATAAAGTTGTGTCATCAGCATAGAGATCAGTAAAAACATTGTTTGTGTATAAAGGCAGATCATTTATAAAAAGTAAAAATAATAGTGGACCCAAAATAGACCCCTGAGGAACACCGTATGATATATTTTTAAATTCTGACTGGTTATTATTTATTGTTACCTGCTGCTTCCTGTTTGTAAGATAGGTGTCAAACCAAAGCAGAGCTTCATCTTTTATACCATATATTTCCAATTTATTTAATAAAATTTCATGATCTACAAGATCAAAAGCTTTATTGAAATCAACTAGTACAACACCAACCATTTGACCATGATCCATAGCATCAAGCCATAGATCTACCATATTGACAAGTGCAGTTTCACAGGAATGTTTTGCTCTGAAGCCAGATTGGGTTTTGTGTAACAATGAATGTTCATGTAAAAACTCTGATAGACTTTTATGTACATGCTTTTCAAGTACTTTAGATAGGACGGGCAAAATTGAGATAGGGCGATAATTGTTTAGTTCCTCATGAGTACCACTTTTATGAAGAGGGGCTACTTTTGCTTCTTTCCATTTACTGGGAAAGACTGACATAGTTATACTGTGATTGCATATGTATGTAATTTCATTTGTGATATATGGTGCCGCTAGCTTAAGAAGGCGTGGCCCAATTCTGTCAGTACCAGTAGCTTTATTAATGTCTATATTAGAAAGAAACTTAGAAACAAACTCATTCCTGATTGGAGGAATTATAAACTTTGTATCAGCAGGAAGCTTTGATTGACAAATCTGACATTGCCTTTCTTTCACCATTTGTCAACAGTAGAATCCCATAATTTCTTTCTTAGTTGGAACTTTCAAGTCTCTGTCAGACAAGTGCAGATTTTCTCATTTAGTAGCTCAGTAATTGAATTAATAAAGGTCTGTTTTTTCAGGACAAGGAAAAGGAAGATAAATAAATTAAAATTGTGTGATTGTTAGAGGAAATATTGTTCTTACTGGATTCAGCTGGAGTCTCACTTTAATCCAAGGTAATTTTATTTATGTCTTTATTCTTTTAAAGTTTGTAAAACAAAGTTAGCGAGTTGATACACACATACACGTAAGGTAAATGACATTGCCACATTCTGTACATCAACTCTTAGTCTTAATTGAAATGAATGACATCATTTAATATGAAATAGCTAATGGCCTTGATGGAATAGTTTGATAAGGTTTAAAATGAATCTTAATTGAATTAAATGGCCTTTGGACAAAGAAGAAAGAGTTTGACTTTCAATATTACTGTATATCTGTAATTTCAGATTATTTCCTGATCCTTGCAAGTATCTGAGTATCTCTCCACTATTTTATGCATATCAAGGGCTTGCATATACTTTAGTGGGAATTGTCAAAAAACATTTCTGATGTATAATACACCGATCAGTTTTCCCTCAGAGGGGGAGCGCTAGGGATAGAGGGGATACAAAAACATCTCATGGGAATTAGAGAACTTGGAAATGGCATATGAGAAATGGGGAAAGGAAATTTGATTTTTATTGTGGAGCTCTGAAGTTAAGCTAGTAAAGCCCAGTATAGCAAAATTGATGGCCTCAACAATAGAATTTGGACATCAGAATTATCAAAGCTGTCTATTCAGTATTCCCCCTGAGACTGAAAGTCCCGCCATTACCTCTGCAGGGAAAAACATTGATAGACGGCATTAGACGCGTTAGCAGTTTTAGCACTTTACTTTAACAATCAAAAATATCACAACACTCCTTAAAATAAAAGAATAAAATTACATGATGTAATAATGTCATGAGTAAGTGCATACATGTACATACTAAAATATCCAGATTCATATCATTTTAACTTTCAGATCAGAATAAAGTTAATACATGTGTATTTCAACAACGGCTGAAATAATGGTAGCCCTTTCGCAAGGATTTAACAGAGTGATTGGAATAACCTATGAGACCTGATTTTAACTTAGAAAAAACTCACCCTGTGTCATCTTTGCAGGAGCTGGATAAAATGTGGCTGTTAGGTGTTATGTGTTGCTGGATGTCTCTGGGAGTTATGGTCCCTACAGCAGCTGTCAATGAGAGACCTATCATTGGTAAGCTTTCTTTTTGTGTATTAGCAGCTAGGAAAAAATACTCTTGTTTTTCTAGGAACAATTTAAGCCCGTGCATGAGAAAACCAACAATTTGCATATGCAAAAACAAAGATGCAGATCAGCTTCGCGGTAACCTTGAAGCTGCTCAGTGCCTTTTGTTTTCGCTACACCTTCTATTTAAATCCAAAATTTCAAGCTTCTAGCTTGCTCCTGTGACTGTAGAAACCGGTTTGTGTCTGACCTGGTCGGAAACCCAAATTGTTGGTTTTCTCATGCAAAGGCTCATTTGGTAGCTGCTCATACAATGTTACAAGAAATAAATTGCTTTCAATAAATGGGGACTGCTTTTATTCATTACTTTAGATCTTTTTTCTCATGTATCCTTATTCTTTATATTGGTTCCTTATCTTTGCATTCCAGGAGTATTAGCTCAGTCGAGTAACCCTGATCAGAAACACCTTGGGGACTCTTATATCCCAGCTAACTACATCAAGTATATAGAGAGTGCCGGTGCCAGAGTGGTCCCAGTCAGGTGAGAAATGAGCCACATTATTAGAAAACCAGTTGTGGCATATGTGAAAACAAAGGTGCAGATCAGCAGTGCAGTAAATAAAATAAATACATTTCCCTTTAATTCATGGATAGTACATCTTCTTTTGAAATCCAAAATTGCAAGCCATTACGAAAACTTGCCCATGCAATAAACAGAGATTTTTTATGTCCCCCCAACCGAAGGTGGGGGACATATTGTTTTTGGTGCGGTTCCCGTCGGCGTCGGCGTCGGCGTCGGCGTCGGCGTCGGCGTCCGCGTCGGCGTCCGCGTCCGCGTAGCTTCTTTCTTACGCGATATCTTTTGAACCAGTGGATGGATTTTGACCAAACTTGCATAGATACATGGTTGGGAGGGGGGAAAGAGTTGATTAGATTTTGGTGACCTTGACCTCATTTTCAAGGTCACCAGCCCATGAAAACTGATCAAATTAGGTTTTCTGACGCGATATCTTCTGAACAAATGAATGGATTTTGAGCAAACTTGCACAAGAGCATTGTTGGGAGGAGGCTCAGAGTTGATTAGATTTTGGTGACCTTGACCTAATTTTCAAGGTCACGAGTCCATAAAAACTGTTGAAATTAGTCTTTCCAATGCAATATCTTGTTAACCTATTGATGGATTTTGACCAAACTTGCACAGAAGCATTGTTGCAAGAAGGCTCAGAGTTGATTATATTTTGGTGACCTTGACCTAATTTTCAAGGTCACAAGTCCATAAAAAATGTTGAAATTAGTCTTTCCAATGCAGTATCTTGTAAACCAATCGATGGATTTTGACCAAACTTGCACAGAAGCATTGTTGGGAGGAGGCTCAGAGTTGATTATATTTTGGTGACCTTGACCTAATAATCAAGGTCACGAGTCCATAAAAAATGTTGAAATTAGTCTTTCCAACGCGATAACTTGTAAACTAATGGATGGATTTTGACCAAACTTGTACAGAAGCATTGTTGCGAGAAGGCGCAGAGTCGGCTAGATTTTGGTGACCTTGACCTAATTTTCAAGGTCACAAGTCCATAAAAACTGTTGAAATTAGTCTTTCCAATGCAATATCTTGTAAACCTATTAATGGATTTTGACCAAAATTGCACAGAAGCATTGTTTGGAGGAGGCTCAGAGGTGATTAGATTTTGGTGACCTTGACCTAATTTTCAAGGTCACGAGTCCATAAAAAATGTTGAAATTAGTCTTTCCAACGCGATAACTTGTAAACCAATAGATGGATTTTGACCAAACTTGCACAGAAGCATTGTTGCAAGAAGGCTCAGAGTTGATTAGATTTTGGTGACCTTGATCTAATTTTCAAGGTCACGAGTCCATAAAAAATGTTGAAATTAGTCTTTCCAATGCAGTATCTTGTAAACCAATCGATGGATTTTGACCAAACTTGCACAGAAGCATTGTTGGGAAGAGGCTCAGAGTTGATTATATTTTGGTGACCTTGACCTAATAATCAAGGTCACGAGTCCATAAAAAATGTTGAAATTAGTCTTTCCAACGCGATAACTTGTAAACGAATGGATGGATTTTGACCAAACTTGTACAGAAGCATTGTTGCGAGAAGGCGCAGAGTCGGCTAGATTTTGGTGACCTTGACCTAATTTTCAAGGTCACAAGTCCATAAAAACTGTTGAAATTAGTCTTTCCAATGCAATATCTTGTAAACCTATTGATGGATTTTGACCAAAATTGCACAGAAGCATTGTTTGGAGGAGGCTCAGAGGTGATTAGATTTTGGTGACCTTGACCTAATTTTCAAGGTCACGAGTCCATAAAAAATGTTGAAATTAGTCTTTCCAACGCGATAACTTGTAAACCAATAGATGGATTTTGACCAAACTTGCACAGAAGCATTGTTGCAAGAAGGCTCAGAGTTGATTAGATTTTGGTGACCTTGATCTAATTTTCAAGGTCACGAGTCCATAAAAAATGTTGAAATTAGTCTTTCCAATGCAGTATCTTGTAAACCAATCGATGGATTTTGACCAAACTTGCACAGAAGCATTGTTGGGAAGAGGCTCAGAGTTGATTATATTTTGGTGACCTTGACCTAATAATCAAGGTCACGAGTCCATAAAAAATGTTGAAATTAGTCTTTCCAACGCGATAACTTGTAAACGAATGGATGGATTTTGACCAAACTTGTACAGAAGCATTGTTGCGAGAAGGCGCAGAGTCGGCTAGATTTTGGTGACCTTGACCTAATTTTCAAGGTCACAAGTCCATAAAAACTGTTGAAATTAGTCTTTCCAATGCAATATCTTGTAAACCTATTGATGGATTTTGACCAAACTTGCACAGAAGCATTGTTGGGAGGAGGCTCAGAGTTGATTAGATTTTGGTGACCTTGACCTAATTTTCAAGGTCACGAGTCCATAAAAAATGTTGAAATTAGTCTTTCCAACGCGATAACTTGTAAACCAATAGATGGATTTTGACCAAACTTGCACAGAAGCATTGTTGCAAGAAGGCTCAGAGTTGATTAGATTTTGGTGACCTTGATCTAATTTTCAAGGTCACGAGTCCATAAAAAATGTTGAAATTAGTCTTTCCAATGCAGTATCTTGTAAACCAATCGATGGATTTTGACCAAACTTGCACAGAAGCATTGTTGGGAGGAGGCTCAGAGTTGATTATATTTTGGTGACCTTGACCTAATAATCAAGGTCACGAGTCCATAAAAAATGTTGAAATTAGTCTTTCCAACGCGATAACTTGTAAACGAATGGATGGATTTTGACCAAACTTGTACAGAAGCATTGTTGCGAGAAGGCGCAGAGTCGGCTAGATTTTGGTGACCTTGACCTTATTTCAAGGTCACAAGTCAATAAAAAATGTTGAAATTAGTCTTTCCAACGCAGTATCTTGTAAATCAATTGACGGATTTTGACCAAACTTGCACAGAAGCATTGTTGGGAGGAGGCTCAGAGTTGATTAGATTTTGGTGATCTTGACCTAATTTTCAAGGTCACGAGTCCATAAAAAATGTTGAAATTAATCTTTCCAACGCGATAACTTGTAAACCAATTGATGGATTTTGACCAAACTTGCACAGAAGCATTGTTGCGAGAAGGCTCAGAGTTGGTTAGATTTTGGTGACCTTGACCTAATTTTCAAGGTCACGAGTCCATAAAAAAATGTTGAAATTAGTCTTTTCACTGCAATATCTTGTAAACCAATTGATGGATTTTGACCAAACTTGCACAGAAGCATTGTTTGGAGGAGGCTCAAAGTTGATTAGATTTTGATGACCTTGACCTAATTTCCAAGGTCACGGGTCCATAAAAACTGTTGAAATTAGTTTTTCCGATACGATATCTTGTAAACTAATAATTGATGGATTTTGACCAAACTTGCTCAGAAGCATTGTTGTGAGGAGGTTCAGAGTTAATAAGAATTTGGTGATTGTGACCCAATTTTAGACAGGGTCCAAAACAAGTTTAAACTATCAGACCTTACATGGTGTCTTCCCTAGAAAAACTTCATATCACAAGGTAGCTACACTTCAATTACTAAACGGTTGGGGGGACATAGTTTTCCTCAGAAAACACTGTTTTAATTTTACCTTTAAAAATTGCTAATTTTCAGCTGAAAAAATTAGATATTTTTTTCTTATTTTTGCTCAAGATATAGATTGTGGGTACACGTTAGAACCGCCTCGCCGAGGAGGGGGTTCTAACGAGTACCCACAATCTATGTTTTGGAGCAAAAATAAGGAAATTAGGCATACCCCTGCATTGCTATATAAAAGTGGGGTTCAAGGGGGTATACATTACACGGACATGTTTTCCTGATGTTCCAGCCTTCTTCAGTAACTGTACAGAATGGCTTGTGTTGGACCTGGTCAGAAACCCGGAAGACTGGTTTTCTTGCATCATGGCTGAAATAGATTTTTTCTGATTTAACCCATTTATGCTGAATGGACTTGCACTAAGCACTGGTAATCTGCTCTGAGAGGCTTACTCGTCATTATCCTGGGGATAAGCCACCTTCATTTTGGGGGGCATCAGTCATTTTTATTTTTATGTCATTTTTTAATATAATGCCTCTAAGCAAGCAGTATAGCCCTAAATGTTACAGCACATTCTGCATCGTCACATCTGGAGCTATTATGTTTGCCTTGGCTTATCCAGTTCGTGTCATGATGTGATGATCAGTTATCTTAAAAACTGCTCCTGGGCAAGCCTTCCAGAATAGATAATCAGTACTCAATGCAGATTTCATTCACTGCTACATGACAATCTATGGAATAGGATTTGTGGCCATAGAAATGTCCATTCTAGTACAAATCAGAAACATTGCTGATCTAGCTACCATGCCTGGCATGAGAAATAGAGAAAGTTTTCTGACAATACCTGGTTTTTGGATTTAGATCTTATGTAGACTTGCTTTTATTATACAAACCTGACAATGTTAAACTGTAGAAAACACATTCTCCATAATTTTGAGGTTATATGAACATAGTTTAATTTTGTTTCTTGGTTTTACATGCAATTATATGGCTCTGTATACATATGGATGGCTCTTGATGAAAACTATTTTTCTGCATTCTACAGAATACGTGAAAGCGAAGACTACAACAAGAAAATGTTTAAGTCATTAAATGGGTATGTATATACATGTAGTGACATAAGCCAATTTCATGAGACAAGCTCTTTTGTTTCCAACTCGGGCTAACACAAACCAGTATATGGGTAGAAGCTTGTAATTTGCTATAATTGAGGCAGTTGAAGAATGTTCTGTGGTATGTAGCCAAAACAAAAGCACCTATCAGATTCATGGTCAACAAATATGCACAAGTGCACCAAGGAGCTGCTTTGCTTGCACCAGAGGATCATATGAGCTTCCAGCATATTCATCAAAACATGATGGTTTGTATATTTTGCAGGCGGCCGAGCAGTTAAGAGCGCTGTTTCTTAATCACTCGATCATCTCACCGCTGTGACTGACATGCGCGGATCCAGAGGGGGGGACCGGGGGTCCGGACCCCCCCTGGAATTTGAAAAAATTAAACATAAGAAAAGGTAATTTCGGGATTTTTGGGGGGTTGGACCCCCCCTCGTCTGTGACCAAAAATTACCATTTTCGTTGGACCCCCTCTCATGAAAATTTCTGGATCCGCGCATGACTGATGTGGGTTCGAGCCCCGCTCTGGCCACATGTGAGACAAGCCAAGTTCTGCTTGCGGGTGTGTCAGGTGGTTTTTCTCGGGGTTCTCCCGTTTTTGCCCCACCTACTGATTGGCCCATCTCATATGAGCTGAAATAATCTTGAAAGGGACATAAAACTGAATTGAAAAAAAAAAAAAAAATGAATATTTTGCCATTAACAACTATAATTTTGACGTGATCACAGTCAAACCAAAACTTATTAGTCAATGGAAGTACGGTTGCCTAGTGGTTTGAGTACAGACTCTGGATCTAGAGGATGGAGTTCAAACCCAACTGTCACTGGGTTGTGTTCTTTAATAAGACAAATCAATAGTGCTGATTCATGCCCAGGAAATGGTGGCTCAGTCCTGACATGACTGAAAAATTGTTGGCTAGGTCACTAAATCACAAATGTAACAAAAAATGTATTAGTCTAAATTTAAATTTTTTAAAAACTAAGAATCATCATGTCACAAACAGTGTTTAGGCTTTTCTATTGTGGTGGACTTTTCAGCACTATACACTATTTGAGCCGCCGCATAAGAAAGCCAACAATCTGCATCTGCGAAAACAAAGACGCAGATAACTGCACAGCTGATCAGCGCCTTTGTTTTCGCTACACAGATAGTACAATCTTTCTTATACTAAGTAGTCTTATATCCAAAATTTCAAGCTTGTAGCCTGTTTCTGTGACTTTACAGGCCAGTTTGTGTCGGAACTTGTTTGAAACCCAAATTGTTGTTTTTCTCATGCGGCTGCTCATTTACGTATTTTCAGGATACTGTTTCCCGGTGGAGGAGTTAGCCTGCTGAATTCCAGCTTTGCCATAGAAGGAAAACTATTCTATGATATGGCCGTACAGGTATCAGAATCATAAGCTGCTAGCAATTTCGTCACAAAAACATGTCTGTGTAATGAATAACCCCTTGAACCCCACTTTTATATAACAAAACTGGGGTATGCAGGGGTATAACTATTTTTTAGCTCACCCAAGCCGAAGGCTCACAAGGTGAGCTTATAGGATGGCCATGATCCGGTGTCCGTCCGTCCGTCGTCCACAATTTCAAAGATCTTCTTCTCTGAAACCGCTTGGCCGATCTAGTTGAAATTTTATGTGGAGCCTCCTTGGGTAGTGGCATTTCAAGTTTGATCGCAAAATCCAGGTCACATGACCAAGATGGCTGCCACGCCCATATATGGTAAAAACCCTTCAAAAATATTCTTCTCCAGAACCGGTGGGCCGATTTCCATGAAACTTGGTATGTAACATTGGGGACTTCAGCCCATCATAGTTTGATAAAATGATTACCCTGGGATGACCTTGACATATTTTACGGCAAGGTCAAATTTGGAAACATAGGCTTTTACATGGGAAAAAGTGAAAACTATGGATTTTTTGAAAACTATTGCAGCCTTAGGCCTGAAAAGTGGTAGATGCAAACAACTAATGGAGTAGATGAAGGTATATGTTTAATTTAGGTCAAGGTCATCTCTTGACCTTGGCCAGTCTGTCGTCCATACACACTTTTCAAAGATCTTCTTCTCTGAAACTGCTTGGCCAATCAAAGTGAAATTTTATGTGGAACATCCATGGGTAGGGGAGACGAAAGTTTGATCGCGAAATCCAGGTCACATGACCAAGATGGCCGCCACGCCCATATATGGTAAAAAAACACTCAAAAATCTTCTTCTCCAGAACCGGCTGGCCGAATTTCATGAAACTTGGTATGTAGCATTTGGGACTCCAGCCCATCATTGTTTGATCAAATGATGACCATAGGATGACCTTGACCTATTTTACGGCAATGCCAATTTTGGAAACATAGGCTTTTACATGGGAAAAAGTGAAAACTATGGATTTTTTGAAAACTATTGCAGCCTGAGGCCTGAAAAGTGGTAGATGCAAACAACCAATGGAGTAGATGAAGGTATGTGATTAATTTAGGTCAAGGTCATCTCTTGACCTTTGCCTGTCTGTCGTACATACACACTTTTCAAAGATCTTCTTCTCTGAAACTGCTTGGCCAATCAAAGTGAAATTTTATGCGGAGCATCTATGGGTAGGGGAGACGAAAGTTTGATCGCGAAATCTAGGTCACGTGACCAAGTTGGCCGCCACGCCAATATACAGTACAGTCCAGGGGGATTTTCACCAGCCCGCTTAACCCCGCGGACGATTTTTCTGAGCCCCCCGCAATCCCGCTCACCTGTCCGCTTAAATTATTGCCGCAAAATATTTTAATCCCGCCACAATCCCGCCGCGGATTGCGGCGGATCCGCGGAGGATCCTCCCGTTACCTGTATAATCCCACCGCGGGTTTGCGGAGGATTGCCACATAAAAAAATGACGTCAAAATGATTGACAGCTGACCAATTGCCTATGTTAACGTTGTGCCTGTTATTGTTATATGAAAATACGATTTATGAGCATTTTCTTATTTTGCGTGGATCTCAATGTTACAAGCGATATAAGCGACATTTTTCATTGTATCTGTGCAGACTGATCTGCGATAGTCGTTGTCCCTAGCCCTGCCTTGTGTCTTTATTTTGGTATGATTTTTTTCGACTATGGTCTTGCGCTGCGTCTTACTTGGCCAGTTTTCCATAACATAAGATTCATGTAGAGACAAATTTATGTTTTGCGAATACAAACCTAAGGGCATATGACATAGTGTGAACATCTCCATACCCCAAAACTTATTTTCAAAGCTGTCAGTATCGATTAATATTGTCTTGGCGAGATTAGCTAACTGGGTAATCGACCAGCTTTGTGCCAAATAGTGAAAATTTTCAGCTTCTACGAATTAAATGCAAATCATGACTTAGGGTTCTGTATTGTTAATGCATGTAAAGAGAATCCCCGTTATGCAATGCACAGTGAAAGGACATTATGTGAGCGCGACGTACCGTATTTTTCATGGCATGCTTGTTATACGACATCATTTACTCAATGTGATCGTATAACAATTACTTTTAACATGTTTAAGAAATAAAAAAAATATATACTGGAAATAAACCCCGCCTTCTTTCCTTATTCTATCTCATCCCAGCGACAAAAATACAGTTAAGCAGGGACGATACAACTTATACCTGTATACCCCGCCGCGGAAAGTCCGCGAACCTGCCGCAGAAACGCTGCAAACCCACCGACTAGGGCGTTTCCGCGATGGAAATTAAAATTTTAATCCTTTTTGTTGCAGCCCCCTCTCCGCGGGGTTGGGCGGGCTGGTGAAAATCCCCCTGGACTGTACTGTATGGTAAAAACCACTCAAAAATCTTCTTCTCCAGAACCGGCAAGCCGATTTTCATGAAACTTGGTATGTAGCATTTGGGACTCCAGCCCATCATAGTTTGATAAAACGATGACCCTAGGATGACCTTGACCTACTTTACGGCAAGGTCAATTTTGGAAACATAGGCTTTTACATGGGAAAAAGTGAAAACTATGGATTTTTTGAAAACTATTGCAGCCTGAGGCCTGAAAAGTGGTAGATGCAAACAACTAATTGAGTAGATGAAGGTATGTGATTAATTTAGGTCAAGGTCATCTCTTGACCTTGGCCAGTCTGTCGTCCATACACACTTTTCAAAGATCTTCTCTGAAACTGCTTGGCCAATCAAAGTGAAATTTTATGTGGAGCACCCATTGGTAGGGGGAACGAAAGTTTGATCGCGAAATCCAGGTCACATGACCAAGATGGCCGCCACGTCCATATATGGTAAAAACCACTCAAAAATATTCTTCTCCAGAACCGGCAGACAGATTTTCATGAAACTTGGTATGTAGCATTTGGGACTCAGCCCATCATAGTTTGCTAAAATGATGACCCTAGGATGACCTTGACCTATTTTACGGCAAGGTCAATTTTGGAAACATAGGCTTTTACATGGGAAAAGGCAAAAACAATGGATATTTTGGAAACTGTTGCAGTCTGAGACCTGAAAGTTGCTCGATGCAGACAACCAATGGAGTCAATGAAGGTAAGTAATTAATGAAGGCCAAGGTCACTTCTTGACCTTGACCCAAGGTCATTTAAATATCAATTTTCTCAGAAATCACTGGGTTTGGAAACTATTCCAGCCCGAGACCTGAAACTTTGCAGATGCAGACAACTTATAAATTCATTAAAGGTGTGTGAGTGTTCAAGGTCAAGGTCATTTCATGATGACTTAATACTCCAGGATCAGGCTTCAGGTGAGCGTTCTCAGGACCAATGGTCCTCTGGTCTTATTTTTGCTCCAAAAGATAGATTGTGTGTACTCGTTAGAACCGCCTACCCACAATCTCTGTTTTGAGCAAAAATAAGAAAAATGTCAAAAATTTTAAATTTTTTAAAGCTCAAAAAATCTCTGTATATTGCCTGGGCAAGTTTTCGTAATGTGGATTAAGAATAATTCATGCTGCTTTATATCTGCTTCTACTTTACTTGCCCAGATGCTTTATTGGAAAAACTGAAAGCTGACATTGGAAAGAGCATTTACTCAGAGCATGAATCAAGCATGAATCAAGCTTGGTCTTTGCTGTTTCTAGCCTTGTTATGTGAATCTCCTAGCAATTAGGCATCTTAATAGTAGGGTGACTTTCAAGACCTATTTGGGGATGGGGTCACCACAAAAGTACCACATTAAATGGTATATGCCAAAATGTTTGTCATATCCTGAAGTACTTGAAATAACCAGGCTAAAGTGTTCGATTTTGGTGCGGGCTGAGAAATCCAAGATGGCGTCCAAGATGGCGGTCTTTAAAAATTATTAGGGGTCACTTTTTTAAACAATAAAAACTTTAGTATATGGAAACTTCAGATTAAACAATATGTTTAAATATGTTCCAAATGAATAAGGCTTTAAAATCAAACATGTATTGCTGAGCAACAATATCAAGGTCAAGGTCAAACTGACGGTCAAGGTCAATTTTCCCTAAAAATCTACTGTTTTACCTAAGTTTTTTGTCTTTAAATTTATGAAAATACCTCATTTGCACTACAGAGTCTAATGATATTATGTGCCAACTACTTTGCCGATGTGATAAGAAAAAAAATTCTAAAATAAATTGATTCACCTTTGTGAAAATGAGAAAAATACCAGCTTCGGTGGTTTAGAAAAATCGGCAATTTTTTGAAAGCATAAACTTGTATAAGTCACTTGTGATATTTTGGTTAATAAAACGATGCATATTTATGTAAATACTTTGCCTGTGAATAACTTCATATATTTCAAAATGCATTTAAATGCCATAAAGCGCATTAAATTCTTTATAATGTAGGTTTTTTCCATGCCAAGTTACCCCACCCACTTTCAAGCAACAGGTGTTAACCAAATTGATCGATGGCATGGCACTTTTAGATACTTTTATCTTGCTGGCGTGAAACATTACAATTGCTCCAGGTTACACTTTGTCTTTGTGTGTATCTTAGTGTTTGTAGGTACAGCTAACCATTTTGGTCTGCTCATCCGTATGTCTGTAGCATGTAATTTGCCGAAATCAGTTCTCTTAAATATAAAACAATTAATAGTTTCATCTAGTTAGTAACTGAGATAAAGATGAATCTGTATATGTCTCTGTTATAAATGAAACATTTGGTAGGCAAAACCAGAGTACTAAATGTGCCACATTTTAAACACCAGAAAGATGCCCATCCATGTTCAAAGCATTATATTTTGGTGCAGCTGAGAACTCCAAGATGGCATCCAAGATGGTGGTTTTTAAAAATTATGAGGGGTATAAACTTTTGTATCTGGAAACTTCTGATTTACCAAATGTTGAGTATGTTCCAAACAAATAAGGCTTCAGGGTAAATTGCTTTGCTGATGTAATATGAAAACTTAAATACTGAAATGAATTGATTCACCTTTGTGAAAATGAGAATATTACCGACTGAGGTTGTTTAGAAAAATTGGAATTTTTTTGAAAGCAGAAACTTGTAGAAGTCACTTATTCTTTTTTGGTTGATAAAACAATACATATCTATGGAAGCACTTTGCCCGTGAATAAATTAATATATTTCCAAATGCATTTGAAGGTCATAAAGTGCAACTATCCTATAAAATGTAGTTTTTTTCCATGCCAAGTTACCCCACCCACTTTCAAGCAACATGTGTCAACGAAATTGATCGATGGCATGACACTTTTAGATACTTCTATCTTGCTGGCGTGAAACATTATAAATGATCCAGGTTACACGTTTTTGTGCGTATCCGAGTGTTTGTTTGTACAACTGACCATTTTGGTCTATTCATCTGTATGTCTGTAGCATGTAATTTGCCAAAATCAGTTCTTTTAAATTGTTTCATCTAGCTATAAATGAAACATTTGGAAGGCAAAACCAGAAGTACGGAATATGCCACATTTTGTACACCAGAAAGGTATTAATCCATGTTAAAAGTACTATATGTATGTCAATACGGGTGTATTTTAGTGTGGTTAATTGTAAACTAGTAGGGGAGAAAAATTTTGAATGCTGTTAAAAACTTTGTTTTAGTCAAGTTTGAAGTTAGTTCAGTTGGCCTGTATTCAGATACATAACATATTTCACTTTAAATGTCAAGAACCATGATAAAAATAATAATAGAGACGTAAAATGCAGAAAACATAGGGGTAAACCTACAACAATTATTTGTGCTTTAGCACATTCATGTTCTAACCAACGTTGAATATAATGGCCCCATTTGGATTATACTAGTCTTTGTATTGACTACCCTGTTAAAAGATGAAAAAATACAGTAATTCTCTTCCAAATCTTATAGGGTCACTGAAGAGGCTTCCGTAGCCGAAACCGTGGCATGGCCCATACCCTTTCTCAATGATATGTGCACTGGTATTAAAGGATCTCAGTTTTATTTTTATTCGGCATCTGATTGCCTCAAAGATTGGAAAATGAAATCAAATTACTGCTTGTATAATGTTATGTTTATCAATATTCAGATATATATATATCTCTAGAGCCCCATCCCCGACTACGACTCAGTGGCCCGATGACAAGGAACCTAAAATGTATGAAGTATGAATGCTTTATGAAGAGTTGTTGTCACGATGTGGATTCTTGTTTGTCCTTGAGGATTCATGGACTAGTTAGAGGTTCACTACAAGGGCCGAACAACTAACTAAATGTTGTGAACCACTGCAGAAGCTAAGGGTGAGGTAATGGCCATGTAAAACTAGTTTAAGCCCGCCAGTTATCTGATCATTCCAAGGCGATACTTCTGTTGTGGTTCTTATTGTTTTATGTCTTGGTGTTGATTTTTGTGCTGTTTGCACCTTATGTGCGCTTTCATAGTTTGAGTTAGGTTTGGGTAACTGAGTGGTCACCAATTGGAGAATAGCTGCTCATTAGGCTTACAATACGTTTTCTTTGCTTTAAAAAGGTGCAAGTAGGCAATGTTCAGGATATGGCGCGATCAGAAAAAAATCCCCTCCACAAACTGAGGGGTGGAAAAAAACTGAAATGACACTTAGGTTCTTATACCAAGAAAGCACATCATAAGCCGAGAGCAGCTATTCAATAGGCGGCCACTCAGTTACCCGAACTTAACTAAAAATATAAAAACGTACATAAGGCTTAAACAGCACAAAAATTCGACTCCAAAACACAAAACAATTTGAAAAATAACAGAAGTATTGCCTTGGAACGATCAGAAATATAAAATTACTGGAAGGGGGCTAAAACTGGTTTTACTGGCGCTTAACCTCACCCTCATCTTCTGCAGTTGTTCAAAATATTTATTTAGTTGTTCTGTCCTCGTGGTAAATCTCTAACTAGTCAATGAATCATCAAGGACAAACAAATAAATCATGATAACCCCCTGATGAATAAAAAACGAGGACTCAACAGATTCAGTAAGCTGCTCGACGATGGAGATCCCTGGGCGCCGAACATCTTTGTAAAAGCTACACAACAGTATATCAATTTTTACCAAGTTCTAGATTTTAACCTCTAGCCCCACCCCTCAGGCATGGACCTAGCTATCCGATGCCATGAAATGAAACTCAACCCTTCATGGTACCAACATTCCAACTATGAATATTATCTTCTAACGTTATGTCTATATATAGACTTATAGAAACCGTTAACACAAAAACATCTGGTATCTTTGCCTCTGAAGGCACTCAATAGCTGAACATGGTGTCAAATGATTGTTTTCACTTTGTTCTATAAGGTTATGTATGAGTACAAACTTATTGAACAAAGTCAAAGCCATCATTTGACACCATTTTCAGCTATTAAAGGCCTTCAGAGGCCAAGATACAATATTTTTTGTGCGTATACCCTATTATCTTTTTCCGCATTTTAGCTTGACTGTACTAATGCATAGAACTATTGTATAGTCACCTCAGTCTTCCATGTTCCCGTGCGTGTTCCTGTTCCCGTCATACTTACGTTAAAGTTTTATCGAAATCTATAGCTTGACAGCCCCTGGCCAGAAAGCATAAATCATATGACTCAAAGTGGTAATACTTGATGAAAGCATAGAAGATAGAGGGAAAATGAATGGGATATACATACAAAAGTTCTTGTTTCTAGTCGTCCTGTGATTATAAGGACCTGATGATGGCATCAAATGACTTCGATACTTCTGTGGTGGTTCTTTCTGTTTTATGTCTTGGTGTTTAAAATTTTTTTGTGCTGTTGGCGCCTTATGTGTGTTTTCATATTTTTAGTTAAGTTAAGGTAACTGAGTGGCCACCTATTGGGAAAATAGCTGCTCATTCGGCTTACGATATGTTTCATGGTATAAGTACCTGATTGTTAGTTTGGTTTTTTCCCACCTCGGTTTTTGGAGTGGGAATCTTTTTCTGATTGCGCCTTTTCCTGATCTTTGCCTACTTGTACCTTTTTAGACAATTATCTGTTGGCATGCAATCAGATAAGTTCATCATATGATCAAAACTTATTATCAAAAACATTAATACTTAATGAAAAATGGACAAAAACTAAAGGGGCATACTTACAAAAGTATTTCAACCTGAACCTCTGGTGGTCCTTAATAGCTGAAAATGGTGTCAAATGATTGCTTTGACTATTAAGACATATTTGCCAGTATTCAGATATATAAATCATATTATTAAATGCATTAACAATTTTTATGAAAACAATATAGGGAAAAATGCGAAAAGATAAAGGGGTATACATACAAATGTCCTTGTGTCATGACCTCAGATGAATATCAAGAGCTGAAAATTATGCAAAATGATATCTAAGACAATTTTCTATTGTTATATGTTATATGAAAAAATGTGAAACGATACAGGGGTATACATACAAATGTCCTTGTGTCATGACCTCAGATGATCATAAAGAGCTGAAAATTATGCAAAATGATATCTAAGACAATTTTCTATTGTTATATGTTCAAATAAATTAATCACGTGATTTCAAGTTTCAAAAATGTTTATGAAAACTTGAAAAAGTAAAGAAAAAATGAGGAAAAAATTAAAGGGATATACTGATGAAAGTTTTTATGGCCGTATAGAGATGTAAACGATATCATTAGATTACAAGTAAATTGTATCATAAGATCGCTCAGACACTGCTCTTTTGGCCCAGTTTCAGATATAGGCTGTATATAAGTCATGTGAATTTAGCTTTCAATAAATTTAAGAAATAAGAGCAAAATGCGGAAAAATAAGAAATTGACTCACAAAATAACCTGTATATTGGCTGCTAATTTACCTAAAGTCTCCAAATCGCTTCCAGTTATTGCTAAGACGGTGCACTGTTGCTTGTGATATATAATAACATGATATGATTTATAGTTTTATTTAAAAAAAGAGAAATAATGTAAAATTTTATACAGTGTATTTTCAAAGGCTCCAGTTTATGGAAGTTCAATTAACATTAATGTTATATCGATGTATGTTGTAATGAGGTTGCAGACTACTACTGTGAATGGTAATGATTTGTCAAAATATTTATAATACATTTCAAAGAATATATCATAATATTCTGATAAATACTAAATGTCATGTTACAATCCCCTGTATGTAGAGTGGTGGGTGGGGTAATTCTGCATGAGATAATGCCTTACATGAAAAAAGATGTTGATGTTTTAGTGTCAAATGTGACTGCACTTTATAAATTTGCTTACAAACAATACACTATACATTAGTAATTAACTGTTTAATAAAAATGAAACAATTGATTTAGTAAATTGCACAAGACTTTTTCATAAGATATCTAGCTTTTTTGCCATAGCAGTGCCTCAATATATCTATGAGTTTGACCATCTTGCCAAGAAAAAATCCAGAGCAGCCCACTTGATCCTTCATAGGGAAGGTAAATTGGATGAATCATAATAATACATATCACAACTTATTCATTGCCCTTTGATAACATTAACGTTCAAAAAAACTGTTGCACTCTGTTAAAAGATTTCAGGTACATCTCGTTCAACCTTTGATCCATCTAAGGTCAAAACCTGAATGTTCCCATTATAATGATAAGATTGGTTGTTAAACATCAATTATTCACCTTGAATCCAAGCATATGTGTTACTTTGATGTGAAAAATAATCGATTAATTCCAATTATTTGGTTTTTAAAGCCTCATGCCTGAGTCAAGATTTTTTGCCCATTTTCAATGCCATCTTGGATTTTCCAGCAGCTATTTATAGAATCTAAAAGTGATGTATTGATTTATAATTCAGCATGTGATACTTTGAAGACCACTTTAATGACCATACTTTGAATAAAAATGGAATAGAAACTGTTGAAAAAAGGAAAACATGATGGGAAAAACACCTTTTTCAAATATTACCACATGGTGTTTAAGACGCCATCTTGAAAATCTCCATGGCAACACAACATAATTCTATCTTCATGTAAATCCATAAACCCTATACATTGTAGTTTATTTTGATATATAATACTTCTTTCTTTTCATGCATACTTTGGTGTTATAACAAAAGAAATGAGAGTGATCGGTTGATTTTTCACAATATTTTGTGTTTGACCTTGAATTTGACCTTGACCGTGGGACTCAAACCATCGTTAAATTTATCATTGAATAGTTTGAACATATATTGTTAAAATAAAAGTCATTTGTTTGGTGTAATGAAATGCTTTAAAACGGTATAGGAGGTAATGTACATCAACCTCTCGCATTTATTTCTGGCAGCCATCTTGGACGCCATCTTGGATTTCTCGACTCGCACCAACATTGGGTACTTTATCCTGCCCATTTCATAAACTTTATGGTATGGTGAACATTTTGATATATATTAATAAATGTGGTACTTTTGTGGTCACCTACTCCATGAAATAGGCCACTTTTTAGCCAAAGCCACTCCACTATAAGTGGGCTTCATTGTCCAAATCTGTGCATGGGAAAATATAGAATTGTTTTTATAACCTTTTCTATAGAACTTAAGGCTTTCTGTAAAACTTTTAAAGTTATTATTTCACAGGCATATGATGCTGGTGACTATTTCCCAGTATGGGGTACATGTCAAGGTTTCCAGCTGCTAGCAACCATTACGGCTAAACAAGATGTGATGAGTAACTATGATGCTGAGGACCTTCCACTGCCGCTGAATTTTACCAAAGGTAGAGCGTACATTTGAACTGCATCATTTAGAGTTATATAGGAAAAAAATACTGGTCATATTTGAATAAACTGTGCAAACTTATAAAATGGACAAATGGTAGGAATTGCCATTTAATGTCTAACAGATACATTTATTTAAAAAACTACAACAAAAAAAAACAACAACAAACAATGTTTCCATAATCAGTGTGATTAAGATAACTGACAGACCGTACAGTCCCTGAGTTATTTACCACAGACATACAGGTTAACCTCATTATAACACTATCTTTGGGGTCCATTGTAGCAGACCCTGTTATAAGTGAAACTGTGTTATAATGAGGTTACTGCATACATAAAGCAAAATAAAAAATTTAGGAGCCATGACATGGCTGTGTTATAATGAAAACTGTGTTATAGTGAGGTGCATAATAATGAAGTTGAAGTGTAGATAATCGAACAAAGTTAACATTTCTTCTAGGTTTTTCCGACAGTCGACTATTTGGTAACCTTCCAAAGGATGTTTATGATGATCTCCTGAGTAAAAATGTTACAGAAAACTTTCATCATCATGGATTGAGTCCAGAAGTAAGTAAGACCTGAGACTTTTTCATCAAAACCTGGGGTTTACAGGGTTGGACATCTTAATTTTTAGTCCAAAACATAAATTAGAACCGTATACCCACAATCAATGTTTTGCGCCAAATCAGAAAAATATCAAAATTTTCAACTGATTTTTTTTTCTCAATTTTTACAGCTAATCAGAAAATTCTGTATATATCGCATTAGAATGTTTTCGTAACGTGGAGCAGCTTTTCTTGTACAATCAGTCTGAATGTAATAGATTTTCAGATGAAGATTTTAGTGGTAAAGCATTATATTCAGAGAGTTTGTTTATTGGAAGGGGCTGTATTGTATTCATGGTCAAGACACAGTTACTCCCCATAGTTCTAGTCAAGTATGCAGGAAGCAACAACTTAAAAATAATTTGAGCCGCGACGCGAGAAAACCGGTCTTCGGGGTTTCCGACCAGGTCCGACACAAACCGGCCTGTAAAAGCTCAGAAAAGAGCTAGAAGCTTGAAATTTCGGATTTAAGTAGAAGAGGAATTGTACTATCCGAGTAGCGAAAACAAAGGCGCTGATCAGCTTCGCGGTTACCTTCGCCTTTGTTTTCGCCTAGGCAAAAATCCGGTTTTCTCACGATGCGGCTCAAATAATTTACTGGAGTGCTAAGCAGCAAAACATCCTCCTACCTACAAATAAATAATTTGCATAAATAAAGAATAAGGGAAAAGTTTAAAAAAAATCCATTTTCCTTACTTTTGGCGATACTGAAATTTTTATCACATGTATTTCATACCTTGGCCTAACTACAGGCCAATTTATAGAAATTTGCCACATTTTGTCATTGTGCTACGGTGGACACAATATGCCATATATGAAAAACTCCACTTTTACTGAATATGAGTTTGCCTTTTTGCTTCTGCACTCTGCAAAACTCAAATTTTGAATGCGAAACAGGAATAAAATGTTGAATCTAATCGTTCTCAATAAATAAACGGCTGCGGATCTAAAAATTCATGTTTCATCTCTAAACCAACTAATCATACAAAATCTGCAAATTGCATTGATTTCTATGGAAAGCAGTATTCTTGGATGTTTTGCAGATAAAGCCGTAAAAGAATAATTCGGCTATGACGCTATGACCAGAACGTGCATGTCTAAATTCCTAAAGGGTCATATTGAATATCTGGTCCAATGTTTACAACCTGCAAATTGTATAGACAAAGAACAAAACGTGACCGTGAAACCTACCCTCCGGAAAAGTATGGATCTACCGCCGACATTTGGTCAGAAAATAAAGAATAAATGATAAAACTTCCACAAAAAATGTGTCAGCTTGATGCTTACGAAAAATCACGTCAATGCGAGTTCACAGAATGAAGTTATCGCGAAGAATATCAACGCGTTCCTTAAATTTAGCAAAACATTTCTGAATCAAAGATGGCCGCTGTCTGACGCAGTTTATGTTTGATGCTTACCATTTTCACATAGAAACAACTTTTGAAGCTACAGATTCTGTCAGGTTGTCAAACCATCCTTCATAATTCTTACAAAGAAGGATATATACAGCCCAAAGTTGGTAGTCACATTATTACAGGTGTTCCCTAACTTATTTCCATGTGTACGTATATTTACACATTGAGCTGTGGAAATGTGACTTGCTCAATGCCACAACAGATCGAACCAGGGACCCCGCGACCCAAAGTCTGATGTGTTACTAACTGCGCAGGTCTACTCCACAAATGACAATTGATTTTTGTTTTCAGATATACCAGAATAATTCCAATTTGAAAAGCTTCTACAAAGTTTTATCAACAAACACTGATAGGAACGGCAAAGAGTTTGTGTCAACATTTGAAGGTATTTTGACAACCGTCTTAATAATCGGACACCCAATCATTTACCGCTTTAAACATTGGAATGAGCAGCTACATCTGTGCAGCTACATATAGTTTGCTCAATGCATCCAAACCATCTTATCCTGCTGGTGAAAAATACATCCAAATCTCGGATGCCAAGCTTTATGAGAAGGCTAACTTTATCCTTTGTTTTGATCCAACAGATCATTGCTCCTATGTAAATGTAAATTATTGCCTTATTTTGGCTACATAACTTCAGGCGCCAAATTATTTTTATTTAAATGAATCATCTGAAAACCTACATTATATTTGTAGGCGCAATTAGCAAAAGTTTCCACTATCATTGCCATATTCATATCATATCTGTTACATAAATTTTGTATGATTTTCAGCGTACAAATATCCTATATATGGTACCCAGTGGCACCCTGAGAAGACTATGTTTACCTGGGATCTGAGGCTACATGTGAAACATGATGCCGCTGCAGTCAGAGTCTCACAGCACTTTGCCAACTATTTAGTTGCTGAAGGTATGTCATTATGAAATCATGCCCATGCAATATACAGAGATTTTTAAAGTTGTTAAAAAATGAAAATTTTCAGTGGATTTTTTTATATTTTTCTTATTTTTGCTCAAAACATAGATTGTGGATACACATTCTAACAGCGAGGCAGTTCTAACGAGTATCCACAATCTATGTTTCGAAGCAATAATAGAATCATTCATATTTCCTGCAAGACTTTTCACTTTAAATGACTTTTTAACAGCTTTAATTGGCCAAGCTGTTTCAGAGGAGATCTTTGAAATTGTGGACAGACGACAGTGGACAAACGGACGCCGTAGCATGGCCATTCTATAAGCTCACCTTGTGAGCCTAACGGCTCAGGTGAGCTAAAAATAGGTATACCCCTGCCAACCCCATTTTTTCTATATAAAAGTGGGATTTAAGACGGTATACTTTTCATGGACATGTTTTCCTGATGTTTAACTAGAAAAAGTGCCTTGAGAGGCACGTATACCCCCGGCTGGTGGTCACCCAGTCCTCCTTCTCCCTCCCACAACCACCCAGCACATGTACACCCCTGACATTGAATCACAAATCCCGAACAAAAGACAGTACCCTTATCAAATACTTTATAGAAGTGTGCATTCTAAAGCACTTTGACCACAGACATGAGGGAGTGTAATTTTTAGAGTGACATATCTTCTTTAGAGCAGTACACAGAGCTGACTTGTGTACTCCATCTAGGACTTAATCACGGACATTGAGGGTAAGGTCCTCAGTCCTAGATGGAAAATGAAAAAAGAATGTCAGTCTAAATTAAAAAAAAAATAATAGTAATAATAAAATTATTGATGTCCTAGATCTTGAACTCAAGCGCCCCCTCCCCCCCCCCCCCCAACCGCAACATGGACCCAACCCTATACCCTATAGTCCAAATATGAATGGCTTCTGATGATTGGCTCATGAGATATACCCCACTAGAGAAACTTTAACCAAAACTTTGACGCAAATTAAAGGTGACCTAGATTTTGAACTCTAGCCCCACCCCCGGGCATGGACCCTGGGGTCCAAAACCATAGAAGCAAAGCTAACCCTATAGGGTACCTATAGTCCAAATATGAATGGTTTCTGATATATACTTCATGAGATATACACCAATAGAGAAACTTTAACCAAAACTTTGACGCAAATTAAAGGTGACCTAGATTTTGAACTCTAGCCCCACCCCCGGGCATGGACCCTGGGGTCCAAACTCATACAAACAAAGCCAACCTTATAGGGTACCAAAAGTCCAAATATGAATGGTTTCTGATATTTAGTTCATGAGATATACACCAATAGAGAAACTTTAACCAAAACTTTGACGCAAATTAAAGGTGACCTAGATTTTGAACTCTAGCCCCACCCCCGGGCATGGACCCTGGGGTCCAAACTCATAGAAACAAAGCCAACCCTATAGGGTACCTATAGTCCAAATATGAATGGTTTCTGATATTTAGTAAGTTCATGAGCTATACACCAATAGAGAAACTTTAACCAATACTTTGACGCAAATTAAAGGTGACCTAGATTTTGAACTCTAGCCCCACCCCCGGGCATGGACCCTGGGGTCCAAAATCATAGAAACAAAGCTAACCCTATAGGGTACCTCTAGTCCAAATATGAATAGTTTCTGATATATAGTTAATGAGATATACACCAATAGAGAAACTTTAACCAAAACTTTGACACAAATTAAAGGTGACCTAGATTTTGAACTCTAGCCCCACCCCCGGGCATGGACCCTGGGGTCCAAACTCATAGAAACAAAACCAACCCTATAGGGTACCTACAGTCCAAATATGAATGGTTTCTGATATTTAGTTCATGAGATATACACCAGCAGAGAAACTTTAACCAAAACTTTGACATTTTAACTGAACTAACGAACCAACGAACTAACGAACATACGAACGGAAAAGCGAAAACTATATACCCGTCGGCATAAATGCCGGGGGTATAACAAAGCAGGCTAGATAAAGGGAGTATTGATGATAGTTGAAAGAGAATGTTTTATGTTAATGATAACCTTTGTTGTGGACAAAATTTTGAGCTTTAATGGTCTTAATGCCTGATCTGTTGTGCATATCTACACGTTCAGAGTCTACTGTCCATACACCGACTTCCAGAAACTGCTATTTTCAAAATCTCTCTTTTCTGAAACACTTCAAGAAAAATTTGACCATATCATCCTTTTGCAACCTATTCGTCATAAAAAAGAGCCACATCAGCTCACTAATAAAAACAATGATGCTCAAAAATGATTTTGAATATGTCCTTTGCATGTGCAAGGGAGGTAATCCAAACACTTTGAAATGGAAAATCTAGCAAATCAGTGGAATAATTTTAAGAGTTTGGTGCTCAGCTACACGTACATATCCTTTACAATTTTGTTTTGGTTTGGTGCATTTTAAATGGAAAAAAAATCAATTAAAATTTTTTCTGAAAAAAAGTTACTTCCCTTGCTGATATTTCACAATAGAAAAAGCCATATTTAAAATTATTTTCTGGCATGAAATTTTTATCTGTTAGCCAATGTTCAAAATTTTTGCGACACTTTTTAAGTTTTGGAAAGCAAAATGGTGTTAAGGTCATGTTTCAGAAAAGAGAGACTTTGAAAAAGGCAGTTTCTGGAACAAGACATATTCAATCTGCAGTCAATAAATTAAGTTTATAAAAATCAGTTTTAAGTATTTATTGCTACCCTTCAGCAAGTTTTGTGTCTTCATAAAATTGTCAGATTAACATATGCATGTTATTTTTTCCAGCGCGGAAGAGTGACCACCATTTTGACAGCCTACAAGAAGAGACAGATGCTCTGATCTACAACTATAACCCAGTGTTCTTTAAAGATGGTTCTTTTATACAGAATTATTACTTCAATTTTACCAAGACATAAGAATTCCATGTAAAATATGTAAATGTGATAGTTTTATACAAATTGTTAAAACCATTTATCTGACAACACACCCCTTTGATCGTTTGTTTGTATTGATGCTTAACATCCCAGTCAACAATTTTTCAGTCATGTTGGGATGGACAAACCCCTGGGGCTCAAAGGCAGTGGTAATGAACATGGTCTTCTCAGAGAAGTGTTTTTTTATGTTTTAGTGTTCATTATATGCATTTATTTTTTTTACTTCTAGGAAAATTCTTATAATTATAGTCTTAGATCATAAATCACATCACAAGACAATAGAATCAGCCTGAACACAGTCTATACTAAAATCTTGTGCTTTTTATCGGCTTTTTAATGTCATTTCTTTGTAATAAGTCATGTTAATAATCCATATGAAAATTTAGACTTTCATATTCAATAATTCCACCACTGACACCTGCTTTTCTTGACAACTTTTTGTCTATTAACCATTATATACCATTGACTTTTACTAGATTTTACCAGTCAGCATGGCATTTTTTTCTTGCTTTCATACACAATCATCAGGTCAACAAATAGCTATGCATTTTTATAACCCTATTTATAAAATTCTTTGTAATTAATTATACAGAGTAATATGCTTGTTATTGTTAACTTTTTATAATGAGTCTATTTTAATTGTTACGGTTTTCATTTATTAAAACGCCTTCATCCATATTTGGAGTTATTTGTTTTGACAATCAATCCATATTTGTAAGAGACAAAAAATTGAGGTCTGATTTTCAGGCAAAGCCTGATAACTGACTGTCTGATTACTGGTGACTATCTGATTACTGGTGACTGTCTGATTACTGGTGACTATCTGATTACTGGTGACTGTCTGATTACTGGTGACTATCTGATTACTGGTGACTATCTGATTACTGGTGACTATCTGATTACTGGTGACCACAGCTATCTCTCTGAACATAAAAACTATTTGCTGTTTTACTTCTGGGGTGCATATTTATACCCCTGGCAGTAATTATGTTGACGGGTATACAGTTTCGCTTTTCCATTTGTATGTTGGTAAGTTTGTTCATAATTGCGAAATGTTAGTAGAATTTATGTCAAAAGTTTCTCTGGTGGTGTATATCTCATGAACAAATGATCAGAAACCATTCTTTTGGACCATAAGTACCCATTAGGGTTTGATTTGCTTCCATGAAGTAGGACCCCATGGCCGAATCCCGAGGGTGGGTCTGGAGGTCAAAGCCTACCTTTAAAATGTGCTGTTAACAATGATGATGACTATCTGATTACTGGTGACCATCTGATTACTGGTTAACCGCAACTCTCTCCAAACATAATAACACTTTGCTGTTTTACTTCTGGGGTGCATATTTATTCCACCGGCATTTATGCCGATGGAGTTTCACCTTTCTGTTCGTATGGTGGTAAGTTTGTTCATAATTGCGATCTGTTAGTAGAATTTATGTCAAAAGTTTCTCTGGTAGTGTATATCAGTTCAACTTCGCCCTCATGAACTAATGATCAGAAACCTTTCATTTGGACCATAGGTACCCAATAGGGTTTGCTTTGCTTGCATGAAGTGGGACCCCATGGCCGATGCCCGAGTTTGGGTCTGGAGGTCAAAACCTACCATTAAAACGTGCTGTTTACAATGTTATGTTTCTTATCCATATCTCTTTTAAAACAGTCATAGGAATGCATTCCTATTAGATCATGGATACTGTAGGGTTTGCATTTATTTCTTGGTACCGTCGCCAGGGGTGGGGCTACAGGGCAAAATCTAGAACACCTTAAAGTTTATAATATGATGGATATCATGCTAAATTATGTCTCCCCCCGACAGGGTCGGGAGACATATTGTTTTTCCCCGTGCGTCTGTCCGTCCGTCCGTCCGTCTGTCCGTCACAAATCGTGTCCGCTCTATAACTTGAAAACCGTTAAAGATTTTTCAATGAAACTTGGTACACTTTTAAACCACGACGAGACGATGTGTCATGCACAAGAACCATAACTCTAGCTTGAGTATTTTTGGAGTTATTTCCCTTTGATTATTTTCGATACAATTTCGTGTCCGCTGTATAACTTGAAAACCGTTAAAGATTTTTCAATGAAACTTGATACACTTGTAGACCTCGACGAGACGATGTGTCATGCACAAGAACCATAACTCTAGCTTGAGTATTTTTGGAGTTATTTCCCTTTGATTATTTTGGATACAATTTCGTGTCCGCTGTATAACTTGAAAACCGTTAAAGATTTTTCAATGAAACTTGGTACACTTGTAGACCACGACGAGAAGATGTGTCATGCACAAGAACCATAACTCTGGCTTGAGTATTTTTGGAGTTATTTCCCTTTGATTATTTTGGATACAATTTCGTGTCCGCTGTATAACTTGAAAACCGTTTAAGATTTTTCAATAAAATTTGGTACACTTATTCAGCATGATCAGACGATGTGTCATGCACAAGAACCATAACTCTGGCTTGAGTATTTTATGAGTTATTTCCCTTTGATTATTTTCCATACAATTTCGTGTCCGCTTTATAACTCGAAAATCATAAGAGTTATTTCAATGAAACTTGGTACACTTATAAAGCACGATGAGATTACGTGTCGTGCTAAAGAACCATAACTCTTGCTTGCATATCTTTGGAGTAATTTCCCTTTGATTATTTTCCATACAATTTCGTGTCCACCCTATAACTTGAAAACCGTAAGAGAAATTTCAGTGAAACTTGGTACACATATAAAGCATGATGAGACGATGTGTCATGCACAAGAATTATAACTCTTGCTTTCATATCTTTGAAGTTATTTCCCTTTGATTATTTGTCCATACAATTTCATGTCCACTCTATAACTTGAAAACGATAAGAAATATTTCAATGAAACTTGGTACACTTCTAAAGCACGATGAGATGATGTGTCATGCTAAAGAACCATAACTCTTGCTTGCATATCTTTGGAGTTATTTCCCTTTGATTATTTTTCATTCAATTTCGTGTCTGCTCTATAACTCAAAAACCATTAGAGATTTTTCAATGAAACCTGGTACACTTATAAAGCATGATGCACAAGAATCATTACTCTTGCTTTCATATCTTTGGAGTTATTTCCCTTTGATTATTTTCCAAACACTTTCATGCCCCCTCTGTAACTTGAAAACCGTAAGAGATATTTCAATGAAACTTGGTACACTTATAAAACAGAATGACAGGATATGTGATGCACAAGAACTATAACTCTTGCTTGCATATTTTGGACATGCACGTAGAAAGGGGGGAGACATCAGTTTTCACATAGAAAACAAATTCTAGTTTTCTGTTGGTCTATATCTTGACATACATAGTCTTATCAGAAAGCATTCATACTTAGACCATAGGTACCCTGTAAGATTCAGACTCTTTGGTCCATGTGTGGGGGTGGGGCTAGAGGTATCTTTATAACATACTTGGACTATAGGAACTCCATAAGGTTTCGTTTGTTTCTATGACATCAGCCTCTTGGGTCCATGCCCAAAGTGGAGCTGGAGGTCAAGATCTAGGACATATTATTTTTTTAGTATAATTATTAAAGAATGACTTCTATTTTCCTTTTTCATCTAAAACCAAAGACCTGACCCTCGATGTCCACAAGCAAGTCCTAGATTAAGTCAGCTCAGTTAACTGCTTTAAACTAGATATATCATTCTAAATACACTCCCCCTCCCCACCTCCCCATGGTCATATGGTTGTAAGCAAAGTGCTTTCTGTGTTCTCTTTTATTCAGAAATTGAGGTTCAGTGGGTCTGAATCTGAATGGTTTACTGGTGATTCGCCAAATTCACAATACTTCATCAGTGGGTGCGCCAGGAGGGAAATCAGTCCCTGGTTCTCACAAGAGATGCGAACTTGGACACACAGTCATCAGACATTTCAGCAGAGGCGATTAGAGAATCAGGGAGGTCATTCCAGTCCCTGATAGTTTGTGAAAAGAAACAACTTTTGCTAGCTGCCACAAAGTGTTGATTTCTACAACACCTATTCTTTGGGATAAGGTCATCTATGGGTATTCTGGCTTCAGGGGTGAGCATGCCCAGGGGAAAGTCAGAGGTGGTGGGCTCACATTTTGGTTGTCTTGGCTAAAAGTCTCATAAAAAGAGTCAATGTCCTGACATGACCAGAGCTGTTGAATGATATGTTAAGACAAAAAACAAACAACCATCAAGTAAAACAAGAAAAAGTACATGGTAGTAAACAAACGAAAACACATTATCATTTGGCATTTTATTACAGTTAACATTTTCAAACATCAGTTGATTCAATAAACATTATAATCAATACGAAAACTTGACAATGCAATATATAAAGAATTTTTTCAGAAACAAAAATTGAAATTTCAACGGAAAAATGTTGATATTTCGAATATTTTTGTTCAAAACAATGATTGTGGGTATTTGAGGTCATTCTAACAATTACCCACAATCTTATGTTTTGGATCAAAATAAGTATATAGGTATACCCCTGCAAACCCCAGTTTTTCTATATAGAAGTGGGGTTTAAGGAGGTATACATTTCATGGATATGTTTTTCTGATGTTCAATAAAACAGTAGAAACAATATCACAAAGCAAACATTACTATTTTTTCGAATGCAGATAATCTCTATGTGTGACTTAGCTGTTGTTGAATGAAAATCCCAAGCATATAAATGTAAAATAAAATGATTGTAGTAGACTCGCATCACATACTTACCCTTTTAAATAGGAATGGCACACCTGTAACTATTGGTCAAATACATCAATTCATTCATATAAAGATAAATCTGTGACGTGAGTCTACAACAATGGTTTTAGACATGTAGCTAAATTATCAGTAATATTTACATGCCTCCATATGACCTGCATTGTCTTGTTTAAAGTGCTGCATTGTTTATTGTTGCCTCCCCGTGATCAGTATTGACCCGTTTTAATTGTTTAGTTAAGCGGAACCAAAGATGTTTGCCACGACATGTTTATAAAATAGCATTATAACAGAACATGGCACCAAGTCACCTTTGACATGACAATAAGCATTGCAAGATGCATAGCAACAATCAGTTCTATACTCTTTCAATTTTAAGCGCCCCCCGTGGCCGAGCGGTTAAGAGCACTGTTTCTTAATCACTCGATCATCTCACTGCTGTGTCTGGTGTGGGTTCGAGCCCCGCACTGACCACATGTGAGACAAGCCAAGTTCTGCTTGCGGGTGTGTCAGGTGGTTTTTCTCGGGGTTCTCCTGTTTTCACCCACCTACTGATTGGCCCGTCTCATATGAGCTGAAATAACCTTGAAAGAGACGTAAAACTGAATTAAAAAAAAAAAAACAAAAAAAAAAAAAAAAAAAAAAAACTCAATTTTAAATATTTTAAATCTCTCGTCAAAGGTGAGTTTTGGTTCCAAGTTTGGTCACCTCAACAAATAAATGGAACAAGGCAGATCATGTGCAGACATCATGTTGACATTATAGATATCATCGAAAATAGAAATACAATGAATGTTATCATCCAAGACAAAAATACATGAACTGTAATCATCCAAGACAAAAAAAACATGGCCCCCTGCCCATTGGGGTCTGAAAAAATAGATCAGCTGCTTGCGCCTCCAGGCAAAGCTTCTACGCTACTGACTGCCCTGACTGACCATCTGATTACAGGTAAACCCCTTTGGTCTGAGTCTGCCCAGGCAATGTGGTTCAAGTCAAACCATCAATACGTATAAGCCATTTGTTGCTAAGTTGGATGGTTATATTTGAAGCACTGACATCCTCATTTTGGGTAAAAGTCACCAAAAGATGGGGGCAATGTCCAGACATGCCCAAATCTGTTGACTTTGACTTTAAGCATCAATTCAAACAAACAAAAATACATGAAATGTTATCATCCAAGACAAATACATGAAATGTTATCATCCAACACAAAAATAAATATTTAATATCATCATAAACAAAAATGGACTGAATATTTTCATCTAAGACAAAAAAATATATATTTAATGTTATCGTACAAGACAAAACAATAAAAAACAAAACAAAAATAAAACAACATGAAATGTTATCATCCAAACATCAATATACTAAATGTTTACATACAAGACAAAAATACATGAAATGTTATCATCCACGGCAAAATACATACTATTATCAAAAAAAAACAAATATAGAATGAAAATACATTGAATGCTCCATCCAAACAATAATATATGGGCCACAACGTGAGAAAATGTACCTTCGGACAATATTTTGAGTATTACAAAAACAAAGTTATTTTGAATGTATGATGGTTGTAGAGTCTGTTAGTCTTTATTCGACCAGATTATTTCAGTTATTTTGTGAGTAATGACCAATTTACTACATGAACCCTAGAGACGTCATTGTCCTGGAAAATGACGTCAAAATTGCGAAATGTATTTCTGCATGTTAGTAGAGCTATCAAAACTCGATACATTAGCTCAAAACTGTTTAAGCACTGGTCAGAACCTGTTGTTAAGATAGAGGCATACCATCCTTATAGGCAATATGTTGTAATTATTTTGTCTATTTTCATGATGATGCGGTTGCTATGGTTACCATTTGAAAGATATTGGAAAATTATGTGTATTATGGGCTAAAACAAGGGCAGATAACTCCAAATATTGAAAATATATATGTTTTAAAAGTCATTCATTTGGTAGCCCTATGTACAAAGATAACAAATACAGTGTTATTTCTAAAGCGTATATGACATCATTTTTCCTCTTTTTGCTGCTTTCTACTATTAATGTCAGAATGTCCGAAGGTACATTTTGTCGCGTTGAGGTTCATATTATGTTAACACTCAAGACAAAAATACATGATATATCATCCATGACAAATATACATTGAATGTTATATCCATGACAAATATACATTGAATGTTATCATCCAAAACAACAAATAGAGCTGAAATGTTATCATCCTTAAAAACACAACAACAACAAACAAACAAACAAAATAAATATTCCTCCAAAGCTTCCTTCTCAATGCTATCACAACATCTCCAGACGTACAAAACTTATACCTATAGTTATTCTATTGCAATTAATTTCATCCCCATCAGCATAACATTTCCGTGTAACATATACCCCCTTATACCCCACTTTATATAGTAAAACTGGGGTATGGAGGAGTGTGCCTATTTTCATTACTTTTGATCCAAAACATAAATTGTGGGTACTCATTGGAACCCCCTCACCGATTCAATCAATGCTTTGAGCAAAAATGTTCAAAATATCAATGTTTTTCCAATTTTACATCAGAAAAAATTCACCACACATATTAATTGCATGTGCAAGTTTTTGTAATTCTCACATCATGGGTTTTCCTGGGGAAGATTTGTTATTCTGATATGAATCAGTTATCATAATTTTTGACAAAGCTATGGGTAAAGATGGAAATGCAGCTAATGCACCAAAACTGACATTATAAGGGATGAAACGATGCATTGCGATGCATTGAAAACTATGTTCTTAGCAGTCATTTCGATTCTGAATACATGCACAAGTTGTTCTGCAGGGTAAAGGTCTTTTAGCCGCCATTCATTGTATTTTCCTTTGACCTTCAAAAGGTAATATCAGTGGAACACGAAATTTGATTGCATTAATTTTTAATAACAGCCAATCAAAGCAACTGCATTTTCGGCTTTCGTTTATCTGGCCATGATGAGGTATCTTGGTGACAACGAGAAATTGTGTGATCCCCAAAGCATTATCAATCACATGCTTGGAAGCATTTTGAGATTGAGGGTGAATATAAAGACCCAGTGACCTGCTGCATTTGCCACATTGAATTAACCTGCAAAACTGGTTATAACAGTATCAACCACCTAAAATAGAGACATGGGGTGGATATGAATGTCCCAATGAACAATACAGCGAATGAGCCGGAAACAAAACTGTCATCCACAGCATCTGGACAGCTGAGGCAGACAGGTCTTTGAAAGGTCCAAAGCAATCACTAAAGCAAATTGGTTGCTACTTAGCTCCTGATCAAAACTCTGGTTATCTGCCAGGCCACTCATCAAGGGCAAGAGAAGATAGCGTTAAATATCAAACTTCTGGAGAGCTCAGGTATCCTGGTGGATTTTTTCAAGGACAGCAATCAAACTGTCCAACACAACGATCCTCAGATAAAAGACCATGAAAATCCCAATGTTTGGGAAGCATCGGCAACAAATCAAGCAAGAAAGCTCAATTCCTCAATGTCAATATGCTCTAACTCATGAAGTTGTACCAGGCCACACTTCAAGAACCAGAGAAGATAGCTTCAGCTATCAAGCCCCTAGAGAGTACAAGCATCTTGGTGGACTTCTTCATGGACACCAACTGAACAGTCTGACACAAAGATTCCCGGCTATCAGACCTGCAGAAGTCTCTTCAGTTCTTCAAGGACTGGGAAACATCCACGACCAATCCTGCAAGTGCCCTCCTGACATTAAGAAACTCACCAAAGAACATATCGTCCTTACACCAGCTAACAAGATGAGGAACAACTTGGCCACTCAAGTCTTGGATGCCAATATGCTCTACCTGATGAAGTCGCACCGGGCCACACTTCAAGAGCCAGAGAAGATAGCTTCAGCTATCAAGCTCCTGGAGAATACAATCATCCTGGTGGGTTTTTCATGGACACAAATCCACCGGTCATACACAAAGAATCCTGGGATGACATACCTTGAAATGACTGGAAGGTGTTGGTAACAAATCCTGCAAGAACCCTGAGGACAAAAGAATGTTGAGAACAGTTACCATATCTATCAATGTTCAAAGTAATTAAACTTTTATAACATGTTTCATGTTATTTATAGGTATACAAAAATACCACCAGCGAAGTTTTTGGTTTCCCTGTTGACTATCTGGTGGAGGAGGCTTATGAATGATGGAGAATCAAGAGCTGATAACAGGAAAGAGGGAAATTGTTCCACTCATCCCTAGATGACACCACAAAAAAAATGTTTAAAAAAAATCCAAAGCAGAGATAAACTCAAATGCCTTCTTTCAACAATTGCTTTTGGGATGGGGATAAATATTCCCGACGTAAAGTATGTTTTAAACTGAGGTTTGTAAAACAGAGGTGCCTGGTCCTGCTTGCTCCAATATTGGCAGCAAGTTGGATGGTGCAGTAGAGGTGGAAAACCAGTGGGTATCATGCACTAACATGCAAAGTACCAACTTGATCCATCAACATGTTCAAGATTTATAAAAACTTTAATAAAAAACTTTCACATTTTAGCAACGCAAACGCAGACGTGATTGCAATTGTAGCTCTTCCTGTACTTTCGTACAGGCGAGCTAAAAGGCATAACCAGAGCTCTAAAACTGGTTTATTGTTAGACACAAGAAGGAATGGCACTCATGACAGTATGTTAATGCACATGTCACTGCTTACCTGGAAAACCTGAAAGTTACTGACACAATCCATTATTCTTCGTATGACACAGCAAAAGGGCTGTTAGAAGCATTGTCAAATGTCACTGATAAGGATACAACCATTAAAATGAAAGAATCACCTGTCATAACTGTTCTTACAGACCAGAGTACAGACATTGTAGTTCACAATAAACGAGTTGAAGACCAAGTCAGCCTCAATCCATCCACCTTGTTCTTAACTTATGTTTGCCTGGAGAAAGACACTGGGAAAGGCATATTCAATGAGATAGAGTCCCAGTTAAAGCAACGGAATATTGATATCAAAAAAGTTATGGGTCTTGGCACTGATGGTGCAAGTGCTATGACGGGCACCAAAGAAAGACTTACAGGACATTTTCTCAGAGCTAATCCCCACCTCATGAACACACACTGTGTAGCCCATAGACTTGCATTGTGCATAGAACAAGCCGCTAAAGGTGTGCAATAAATAAACGAGTACCAGAGTATATTAGAAATGATTTTTTATCATTTTAAAAAATCACCAGTAAAATCAGATGATAGAAGCAGGTCATGAAATTAGGTCATAGTGACCTATAAGTATGTTTGGGTTAAAGGTCTGGTCATACTCATTCATAATCAGAAAGAAGTATGAAAAAATACCAACTGAGTGTAGAGATATAAGGCAAAATCACTGAACCATGAAATTAGG
Organism: Rugalucina vietnamica; assembly: GCA_964017185.1. Taxonomy (NCBI): domain Eukaryota; kingdom Metazoa; phylum Mollusca; class Bivalvia; order Lucinida; family Lucinidae; genus Rugalucina; species Rugalucina vietnamica. The sequence goes on along the minus strand of OZ024871.1, from coordinate 11,736,967 downwards.
TCACAGTGACCCAGGAATACTTTACAGTCAAAGGTCTTGTCATACTCATACATATCGTGAAAGAAGTATGCCCATATGCCAATTGAGAGCCAAGATATAAAGGAAAATCACTGAACCATGAAATTTGACCTAGGACTACGTTAGGATCAAAGGTCTTGTCATACGCAAACATGTGTGAAAGAAGTTTGTTCCTAAACCACTTGAGTGCTGAGATATAAGGCAAAGTCACTGAACCGTGAAATTAGGTCACAGTGACCTATAAGTATATTGGGTTCAAAGTTCTGGTCATACTCACTCATAATCTGAAAAAAGTATGAAAATATACTAATTGAGTGTCAAGATATAAGGCAAAATCACTGAACCGTGAAATTAGGTCACAGTGACCTAGGACTACTTCAGGGTCAAAGGTCTTGTCATACGCAAATATACTTTGAAAGAAGTTTGTTCATAAACCATTTGAGTACCGAGATATAAGGCAACATCACTGAACAATGGAAAGTAGGTCAACCGACTCTTACCGTCATGACACACAAGTCAGTGTCACAAAGTCAAAAGATGAATGACAAACCATCTTCCTAAGTTGTTTCTATTAAGAAATAAAAAGAAAAAAAAATCGGGGAGTTCTAGATTTTGACCTCTAGCCTCGCCCCTCTGACTCCGACCCAGAGGTCCGATGTCATGGAACCTAAAGTGTATGAAGTATGAATGCTTTATAAGTTGCTGTCAAGATATGGACTCCTTGTAAAAGTTACACCGCAGTACATCTATTTTTACAGTGTTCTAGTTTTTAACCTCCAGCCCCATCCCCACGGCATGGACCCAGAAATCCGATGCCATGAAATGAAACTCAACCCTACAGGGTACCTATGGTCCGAGTATGAAAGCCCTCTGATAAAAAAAGTTTTCAAGTAATAGACTTCTAGAATACTATATCACAAAAAAGCCATTATATTATTATTAATGGTGTTCTAGATTTTAACTTCTAGCCCCACCCCCTGGCATGGACCGAGGGATCTGATGCCATGGAATGAAAGCCAACCCTACAGGGTGTCAATGGCTCAAGTATCAATGCTTTCTGATGAGTGGTTGTCAAGATATGGACTTCTAGAAAACTTTAACACAAGAATTGCTATTTTTGAAGGTGTTCTAGATTTTAACCTCCAGCCCCATCCCCTGGCCTGGACCCAGGGGCCCGATGCCATGGAATGAAGGCTAACCCTACAGGGTATCTATGGTCCAAGTATGAATGCTTTCTAATGCTTGGTTGTCAAGATATGGACTTCTAGGAAACTTTAACGCAAGTGTGACGTGCACGGGAATGCGTACCGGAACGGGAACGTGGACGACCGGGGTGACTGCAATAGCTCTATGCACTTCGTGCAGTCCAGCTAAAAAAGGTCCGCACTCAGAAAGTCCATGGCAATTTGCATCAAAAAAGTTTGGCCAAGACTCCCAAGCCAAAAAAGGCCAAGCAAAATTGTTGGATCTGGACAATTTGTCACAAAGTGAAGTCATGAAATTGAGACAAATTATTGGTATTGAAACTTTGCAAGTCCCTATATATTCAGGAACCTGGCCATGTCATGGCTGGACCTAGCCATGAAATGGCTGACGAAGAAGATATTCAATATGTTTTTGGGGACACGCTGAACAATTTGCCAAATGTTCATGTTGAGTTTGAAAATGATGGGCCGTCAAGTTATGTCAAGGTAATTCCAGTTGCTCCTAGAAATCCCCCAAAACGTCCATTAAGATCCATTGAAAATGAAATCAATAATGCCCTGTTTGATAATCAGGACAATGGTCAGGACAATAATCAAAATGTGCAAAATATTGGAATTGGCCACAACAAAGTTGTGGTGGATGATCTAAGATGGAATTTACCAAAGTTGAAAGTTCCAAAGAAGGGCGAGCCCATTTCACAGTCCTTGGCTGAACTTATAAACATGGCCTGCACATCCCAGTGCGATACGAATGACATTGTTAATAAATATAATCTCCCGGCCAATTGCCACAAGTTAGCCCCTCTTTTTCAAAAGAATTTTCTGGGTTTGAGCCCCCCTCTGGCAACATGTGAGACAAGCCAAGTTCTGCTTGCGGATGTGTCAGGTGGTTTTTCTCGGGGTTCTCCCGTTTTCGCCCCACCTACTGATTGGCTCGTCTCATATGAGCTGAAATAATCTTGAAAAGGGACGTTAAACTGAATCAAAAAAAAAAAAAAAAAAAAAAAAAAAAAAAATCTTGTCAGCTATCTGATCTTGGTAAAATATCATGAAAACAAAAGATTGATGCTCAATCTTAAATTAAAACCAGAGGACCAATGGTCCTGTAAACGCTCACCTGAGATCTGCTTCATAAGTTCATATACCAATAAACATATTTGAATATTATGGTATTTAACCCCAGTGCAGGGGCATGAAGCCCTTGGGCCATTTTCTTTTTTCAGAATAATCAATATTCTGTCCATTTGCCAATTTCCTGCTGATTTTCCCCTTCAAATAACATTTTAAAAGCAGATGAGCCCCTGGGGTCCATTTTTTTTCAGAATCATTAAATTTCAGTCCTACTGCCCATTTCCTGCAAGACTTTCACTTAAAATGACATTTTAAAAGTTTTCCCCATGCACATGCATTGACGAACTATGTTGACCTTGCATAAAATAGGTCAGGGTCACCACAGGGTCATGTTTTATATACACATTGTAGTACTTGAGTCATCCATACTTCATGCAAAGTTTCGTTGAAATCGGTTCACCGGTTCTGGAGAAGAAGATATTTTAAGGGTTTTTACCATATATGGGCATGGCGGTCATCCTGGTCATGTGACCTGGATTATTTATATATACATTGGTTCCCACTTCCTATAGATGCTTCATATAATAATAAAATTTGGCTTTGATTGGCCAAGTGGTTTCAGAGAAAAAAATCTTTGAAAAGTGTGTATGGACGACAGACCGGCCAAGGTCAAGAGATGACCTTGACCTAAATTAATCATATACCTTCATGAAATCCATTAGTTGTTTGCATCTACCACTTTTCAGATCTCAGGCTGCAATAGTTTTCAAAAAATAGCTAATTTCCACTTTTCCCATTATAAGTCTATGGAAACTTAAAGTTACCATAGCAACCAGAGTTCTTATCCGACTGGAATAAAAAACACAAATTATGTAGAGGCTACAGTCAGGAACATGTATACAAAGTACAGGATTCATCCACTTGACAGTTTCTGAGGAGAAGATTTTTGAATGTTTTTCTCAAAATTTTGCCCTTTATGGGGCCCCAGCAACCAATCAAAATAAAGGATTAGGACAAAACTCGCAAGAAACGTCAAACACTACTCAATAAACATTTCTGCTAAAAAAAAATTCAAATGTCTGCAAGTTTAGCGGAAAAATAGCCAATTTCCACTTTTCCCATTATAAGTCTATGGAAACTTTAAGTTGCCATAGCAACCAGAGTTCTTATCCGCCTGGAATAAAAAACACAAATTATGTAGAGGCCACTGTCAGGAACATGTATACAAAGTATAGGCTTCATCCCCTTGACAGTTTCTGAGAAGAAGATTTTTGAATGTTTTTCGAAATTTTGCCCTACATGGGGCCCCTGCAACCAATCAAAATGAAGGATTAGGACGAAAGTCACATGAAACGTAGAGGACTACTCAATAAACATTTCTGCAAAAACAAAATTCAAATATCTCCAACAAGACAGCAAAAACTGACAATTTTCACTTTTTTCCATTATAAGTCTATGGGAAGCATAAGTTGCCATAGCAACCAGAGTCCTTATCGGATCAAAACAAAAAACACAATTATTCTTTCCCCCTACCTGTAGATGGTGTTTGTGTAATATGAGAACAATCGGCCCAGCGGTTTCAGAGAAGAAGATCTTTGAAATTGTGGACGACGGACGGACGCCGGAGCATGGGTATACTATAAGCTCACCTATGAGCCTTCGGCTCAGGTGAGCTAAAAAATTGAACACTTTGTGTCTGAAATTTCAAGCCTCATCTGGAAGGGACTTGTTAGTGTCGGACCCAATTTTCTATTTAAACCCGGGGAGGGTGCTCTCTGGTTGGCTGTGTACCGATGTGCGAACAAAAAAAAAAGATGAAAGGGTACTTTTTTCAGGCAGCTCAGTGTGCAGCACTGTCATCAGTTAAGTGTATTTGGAAGAAAAAGGGTACATTTTTTTTACAAGTTCGTTAAAATGATGCACATGATAAGAGGGTTGGCTGAGCACCAAATGTTGCATTTTGTGCTTGGCAGAAATGACTTGGCACTGCAACTGCACCAAATACTGCAGGGTATGTAAACTTGTGAATATGAGTGATCCCCAATCTTAAAATATGTACACTTTCTAAATCCAAAAGTTCAAGCCTCTAGCCAGGTTTTCCAATAAGCAGCTTATTTTTTCAGACGTCATCCAGATTACAAGCTAAAAGTAAGGTTGAGATCGTCTGATCGAAATCCAGAAAGCAGGAACCAGGATCAAACTCAGCAGTCTGCAGACCCGTGCAATGCTACAGTTACTCTATGATGGGATACGTATCGCAATACTTGCCCCACGATGCGATACGTATCATAAGGAAATAAGGGGGACTTTCACAAGGAAACCTCTAAACAATTATGCATCAGTCATTTCCAGCTCCTACGGGGCCGGGGAGTAGGAGCCAGGAATAGCCAAGCTTTCAACTTTTCATTTTGCAAAGCCGGGCTAAAACTGAGCCTGGCACTAGCTGCTGGGCCAACTTTTAGGTCAAAGCCCTGCCCTGTAAAACCCGGCTAAAATCCTGGCTATTGTTCTGGCTATTTTGATTAAAATCCTAATGACTGGTGCATTAGTTGCCAACAAGATTAGAGACGAAAATAATATGGTAAATTTATACATTTAGTAAAGCAATTAATTTCAGCATAAAATTGTCAATTATACGGAAAGCAATTCAACATGTCTTCAGATAAATATTCAGGCAACATATAGTTTTACATTTCATGAGGTTCTGGAAACAAGTAACGTCATTCACAAAGAGCGGCTGCGCTTCTTCAACAACAACAAAACAGCATTCTTTATCAGCATTAAAAATGTGGAGTTTTCTGAGGAAAATGGTTTGTTCTTCCTCACCACTGTGGGGAAGAAAGCTGTTGACCCCTTACCCAAACCAGAGGACCAATGGTCCTGTAAACGCTCACCTGAAACCCGAGATATATACACCAATAAATTTGTTTGACTAGAATGGTAAGATACACGTATATAACTCCAGGGCAGGGTCAGAGTAACCCCTGGAGTCAATTTCTTTTTGAAAACATAAAACTTCAGTCCATTTGCCAATTTACTGCAAGTTTTGCCCTTCAAATGACATTTTAACCATTTTCCCCATTCAAATGCATCGGCGACCTAAGTTGACCTTGCCGTAAAATAGGTCAAGGTCATCCAAGGGTCACAATTTATATAAACTTTGTAGAGCTCCAGTCACTGATGCTTCATGCCAAGTTTCAAAATCATTGGTCTTCTGGTTCTGGAAAAGAAGATTTTTAAAGTTTTTTTTTTATATTTATAGCCATGGTGGCCATCTTGGTCATGTGACCTTGACCATTTATATAAACTTTCTTTCCCCCTTCCCAAAGTTGCTCCATATGAAGTTTGGCTTTGATTGGCCACACGGTTTCAGGGGAGAAGATGTTTCATTATTATGGAAATATACATGTATATAGCCCTGGGGCAGGGGCAGACAACCCCCAAGGGGCTAAAATTTTCCATTAACATTGATCTTCTGTCCATTTGCCTATTCCCAGTAAGTTTTACCCATTTAATAGCATTTTACCATTTTTTTCCCATTCAAATGCATTGGTGGCCTTAGTTGACCTTGCCGTGAAATAGGTCAAGGTCATCCTAGGGTCATGATTTATATAAACTATGATGGGCCCTCATCCCTGATGCTACATACCAAGTTTCGTGGAAATCCGCCCACTGGTTCTGGATAAGAAGATTTTTAAAGGTTTTTGCTATTTATAGCCATGGCGGCCATCTTGGTCACGTGACCTGAACCATTTATATAAACTTTCGTTCCCCCTTCCTAAGGATGCTCCACATGAAGTTTGGCCTTGATTGGCCAAGCGGTTTCAGAGGAGAAGATCTTTGAAATTGTGAGTGACGGACGGACGGATGGACGGACGGACGACGGACGGACGCCAGAGCATGGGTATACTATAAGCTCACCTGTGAGCCTTCGGCTCAAGTGAGCTAAAAAGAGTTTAACGAAGTAGTGGATGTCAGCAGAGGAAGGACCAAAGATGAAATTCTAGTAAGTTCCAGGGTGGGGGTGTCTTAGCTACCCACTCCTTCAATAACAATTTGTCATCATAACCCTATTCGTAAGTTTTACCACTGGGTGATACGCAAAATGTATCGTCAGAAAAAGCCCAATGCGATTTTAATTTCAAGGGGAGGCCCCCGTGGGCGAGTGGTTAAAAGCCTAGATATATGTATATTATTACTGTCCTTAATAATTCTATCGTCTCACAGCGCTCTGCTTGCGGATATGCCAGTTTTATTTTCTCTGTCGTCCTCCCGTTTTTGCCAAACTAACTGATTGGCCCGTCTCATATGAAATGAAATAATCTTGAAAGGGATGTAAAGTAAAAACAGAAGGCTCTGGAATGGACACAATTAAAAATCCTAACCCATACACCCATCTGGAAAGAAAGGAACAAAAAGAAGACAGACAAAAAATGAAGTATTAGAATATGTATGAAGAGCAAGATGACTAGCATTTTCCCAAAAGGTAGCCATCAGGCCAGCTTCAACCAAATACAAGTCATGTTACAACTAGAAAATGTGTTTATGAAACACTTTGCCACCAACACAAACACACAAGTTAGTGCACACAACTTGACAAAACTTTAGTGCTTTGGACACTTTACTTTGGCAGGGACAAGCATATATGGTATTCTTTTTTTTTTTATTACAGTTTCTCTCATTTATTTAAAATTCTCATAATTGGAAATATACAATTATAGTTTTGCATCCATAATGTGGCATATTGCATCCAAAATGTGGTATATCAATAATAACTTATTTTTAATTGAAGTTTTCCGGTGAAGTTATTTGATAAGTAAGAGTTTACATAGTGCCATTGGCAGAATTCAAATGAGTAACGAAAAAGGCAAGACGCTCCTAAGACAACGCCCATGTCATTACAGTGTCAAAATCAAATCCACTGTTCTTTACCCGGGAACAAATTGCTTCATCAGGGGGCCAAGGCATAAAGCCAAGCCGTCAGACAAAACAAAGACCCACTGAACACAAGAAAACTGATAGCACTCAAGGATCTTTTATTTCAGTACATCAAACATGAACAATGACGTTCATTGCTCGAATCCTCAAAAATCCACAAAATGGGCTTGATTTGCCTCTATCAAACAGATCTAAACAGGCTTTAAATATAACATACCTATTGTCTCAGAGTCATTAAATAAGTAAATGAGTTTAATTAGAAAATAAAATAAAAATAGAAAAATAATGAAGAAAATAGAAATAATGCAAAGATCCTGTACATAGTTCTTAAGTTTTTGTCATTCACATGCTTCGCATACAATTTTAAGAATGCTTCGTGCTCAAAATACTATCTCCATACATTGTCTTTAAAATTGCATACAATAATATTATTTCATCTGCATGTATATATATTTTCCTTATATTTGCATGCATTGTAACTGTCCATCTGGAGAGAAAGTGTTGGATAGAAAGACAAGAGTGTATGTAAATGTACATGTATATAGTAAAATTTTAATGGTTATATTTGAACATTTATGACAAATTTATCGAAGTTTGCATCTAGCAAACTTATTGGGAGCCAAGGCATGTGTCACAGAGTCATTAAATAAGTAAATGAGTTTAATTAGAAAATAAAATAAAAATAGAAAAATAATGAAGAAAATAGAAATAATGCAAAGATCCTGTACATAGTTCTTAAGTTTTTGTGGTCATGTAAATATGGCCTTGTCATTAGGATGAAGCCACATATTGCAATGGTTAGACCATCATCAAAATGCTATTACACAAATCAGGTGGAACTATTTTCAGCCTGTTGTCTGGAACCTGAAGTCAAAAAGACATTTGCAAGTACATGCTAATTTCCTTTGATGTCTAATGATCTGTGAGAAAACAATCTGTTGGAGACTGGACACTTATGATATGAAACTGACCACTCAGAGCCAAGATAAGAAAGTTGTTAATTAGTTAATTAGGGATTCTGAAAGAGAGAGAAGCTTTGATTGGTATGATTGCAGGAGGCGGAGAGAAATGTATCAGGTGACCAGGTCAGCAGACACAAACTAGAATTTGGAAATCTTAGTCAGTTCACGTTTAGAAAGTTTAGTGAAAGTATCAAAAGTTGAAGTTTAGGTTTTGAAAGTTTAAAATATGTGAAATTGTACTTAGAAAATAACTTGTAAATTTGGCTAAAGAAATTCAGAAATTGTTTAGAAACTTTGAATATTGTGTTTTGAATATTTGTGAGAAAGGACCAAAGATGGACATAGAAATATAAGTCATCAAAAACAATTAAAATTTAAAAATCAAAAACAATCTAGTCTCCATTATCTATTATAGTAATTCCCCGGTGATACTATGTACAAATCTTCATTTATTGGTAATTCATTGACCGTGGTAAAAATGCGGATTAAAGAGTCCTTTGACGAATTAGACTCATTAGTCAAAAATAAATCAAATTCATGTCCATGTAAAGCTACATATGCTTGATAAGAAATTTCAGGCAGTTGAATCAAAGCAAGAGCAAATGAATGAAACCTTCACAAAAGTGTTTGACATGTTATCAACTCTCAATGACAAAGTCAGCAATATTGAAACTCACACAAATGAGGAGCTGTCAGATACTCTTATGGCTAGTTAAATCACAAATGTAGAGCACGAGCAGCCCTTTACCTCATTTACAGTTGATGAGAAACTAACACAGCATCTGAGCATTGTACAAAGGTGTTCTAGATATTGACCTCTAGCCCCGCCCCCAGGCATGACCCCACGGGTCCCTTCACACTAAATCACAGAGGACCCTCATATGCAGCAATGTTCCAAATATGAATGATTTCTGGTCGGTGACTATCAAGATATAACAATTTTAAAAACTTTAACCGAAAGTGTGACGCGGATGTAAACGTAAACGCGGACGACATGGTTCCTATAAAACTGACATCGTTTCATGATGTCTGTCTTGTTTTAGACATGTCAGCTGAAAAAAAAACAACAACAAGGACATTTTTTTTCTACAAAACTTATTTAAGTTTAATACTCCATTACTGTCTTATTGTTTTTTCCAGACCTTATCTTTGTGGGTGAGGCAAGATTTGGTGTACAAATGAAAGCCACTGATCTGGAGCGGTGTAACATCAGTGCCAAGACTATCTTCAAACTGGCACTGAATTTGGTTGAATTCATAGTTCCAGAAAGCCTGATAAAGTCTGGAGTCAGTGTCTATGAAAACAGCCAACACAAGTTAAGGGAGATGCCTGACAACATTGTGCAGGCCCTGAAGGGTGAGTGTGCTGAAACCTATGGCATACCACATGTGTCGTGAATCCATAATTTGTTTCGATAAGGTCATAAGCCATCATATATACAAAGAAATTAGGCTTCTCATCTAGCCAGAGAATATAACAAATTTTAAAAAAGACCCCTAAAGCCCAACTGTATGTTAAATTGTGTCTGTTCTACAATTTGAAAACCGTTCAAATAAATAAATTTCAATGAAGCTTCCATACACTTGTAAAGCACACTGCTCAAGAACCATTACTCTGGCTCGCATATTTTGAGTTGCTTTCCATACAGTTTTGTGTCCGCTGTATAACTTGAAAACAAAGTTTAAAGACATTTTGTTTTTCCCCTTGCGTCTGTTTGTCACAAATCCTGTCCGCTATATAATTCATTTAGAAATTTGCCTTATGAATAGTTTGATTTGCCACAAAAAGGGGGGAGACCTCTGTTTTTTTGTTTTTTTTTTTCTAAATAATCAAATTCTAGTCTGCTTTATGCCAACATGGGAAAGATCAATCCCTGCTAGCCTCAACATGCAAATCGTTAATTTGTTAATAATGCTAATAAGTGCTAGTTGTTCTGCTCTTTGCACTCCAACTTGCAGGACATTGGATTGATACCGGGTTGCATCATAGCAAAGAGGTTACAAAATGATAACATTAATTGGCTATGTACATGTATACTTGCTTGGCACTCAGCTTTATAAGGCAAGCACTGGCTCGTCTCTCACAACAATAAAAGACAAACAACACATCAGACATGACAAGTTTGGGAATTGTGTTGTGTCCATGGTTCAGTTTGAATGATCCAGTTTTCATCCGGCAGTTTGGCCTGATTTGGGGTTTAATATGACTCCTGACCAGGTGTAGTAACATCCAGCATGATTCTGCAGCATTATAAGAGCTTTTTATTTTAGTTACAACAGATATATCATTTTTGTTTGCTGTCATGAATAATTTATGCATGTATATCTTTTTTACAGGTCATTTATTCAGCCGCTTCCCAGTGGGGTCGAAGGAGGAAGAAGAGAAAGTATGGGCTGACGTAGTGACCCTTATAAACAATAAACTGAAACACTTGAGAAACGGAAAATATGTAAACTATGAGATGTAATCTTGAATTCCTTGTGTCTTAACAGGATGTGGATAAATCTCTTCTTCGTGCATCAGTTGTTTTTAATTCCCTATCCAAAAGAGCAATTCATATTTTCTTCATTGTACTTTCATTGGAATTTCAGTGAAATTTCACTGGAATTTCAGTGAAATTTATATACATTTCGTTGATATTTCACTGATATTTCAGTGGAATTTGAGAAAATTCCATTGAAATTTCAGTAGAATTTCAATGAAATTCCACTGAAATTTCATTAGAATATCAGCGATATTCCACTGAAATTTCAGTGGAATTTCAGTGGAATTTTTCGCCAAAATTCCACTGATATTTCACTGGAATTTTGTCAAAATTTCATTGTAATTCTTCTGAAATTTCAGTGAATATTTCAGTGGAATTTCAGTGAAATGCTAGAGAAAAATTCCACTGGAATTTCTGTGAAATTCCATTGAAATTTCAGTGCAGATTTTCAGTACGGTATACATTTAAAAGGTATATGTATAACAATATGCTTTATTGTTGAGTATTTGAAAATAAATTTTATTTTACTACATTGTCAAGATCAAGTGGACCTCTCAAAGGCTGGGATCTACAGTGCAGATATGGCTGCTAAATTGAAAGTAAGTAGTAATACCATAGAGACTTACGCCAGGAGTTTGAAAAAGTGGGAGTGTATTTTCCCTATATTTCATAAGGATCATTGAAAAACATCAAATAATTGGATGTGATACGAGCTGAATTTTAGGTAGTGTCAGGAAACCCTTAACTCAGATGATGGCATGTTTTTACATTGAATATGTACATGTTTTTACATTGAAAATATGTTTGAACTTAAAATTCAAATCAAAGGTCTGGTGTTCAAAGCAAATTGTAAGCCCAATGGCATTGTTAATATTCCACTTAAGTAGCCAATATGCAAAATGTCAGCATATGACTACTTAAGTGGAATATTAACAATACCATTAGGCTAACAATTTGCTTTGAACTAGGATATACGATTTTGGTACCTTGACCCCTTTACTTTATACACCTCAGAAATACCAGTGTAAAAACTTGTGTAGAATACTGATATTTCAGCCTCGCAATGTGTTATAAGTGCACAGGTCTTTTGAGGGGGTGTGCTTATTTGAATGTGTGCTAATTAGAATGAATATGGTCACTTGACATTTTCTTGGTAGAGTTTAGATCAACAAATACGCAAAAACAAGGCAGATAATATGGACTTTTTGAGAAAGATTGGACTACCACCAAAAGAGGAAACCTGAGGACCAATGGTCTTGTAAACGCTCACCTGAGATTTGTTGCATATACCAATAAACATGTTTGAATATTTTTGTATTTAACCCCAGTGCAAGGGTACATGAAGCCCTTGGGTCATTTTCTTTTTTCAAAACAATCAATATTCTGTCCATTTGCCAATTTCCTGCTGGCTTTTAACAGTTTTCCAACTTCAAATGCATAGGCAACCTAAGTTGACCTTGTCGTTAAATAGGTCAAGGTCACCACAGGGTCTATTTACAAATTGTAGTACTTCCATTGATGCTTCATGCCAAGTTTCTTTGAAATCGGTCCACCAGTTCCAGAGAATAATATTTTTGAAGGGTTTTTACTGTATATGGGCATGGTGGCCATCTTGGTTATGTGACCTAAATTATTTATACATACATTGATTCCCCCATTCTATGGATGCTTCACATAAAATTTGGCTTTGATTGGCCAAGCGGTTTCAGAGGAGAAGATGTTTGAATATTATGGAAAATATTCATGTATATTGCCCTGGGGTGGGGGCAGATGAGCCCCTTGGGGTCCAATTTTTTTCAGAATCATTAATATTCAGTCCTACTGCCCATTTCCTGCAAGACAATCACTTTAAATGAAATTTTGAAAGTTTTCACCATTCAAATGCATAGGCGACCTATGTTGACCTAGTCGTAAAAAAGGTCAAGGTCACCACAGGGTCATGATTTATATACACATTGAAGTGCTTGAGCCATCAATGCTTCATGCCAAGTTTCATTGAAATCAGTCCATTGGTTCTAGAGAAGAAGATTTTTTAAGGGTTTTTACCATATATGGGCATTGCAGCCATCTTGGTCATGTGACCTGGATTATTTATATATACATTGGTTACCCCTTCCTATAGATGCTTCACATAAAATTTGGCTTTGATTGGCCAAGGGGTTTCAGAGGAGAAGAAGTTTGAATATTATGGAAATATACATGTATATTTCCCCGGGGTGGGGGCAGGTGAGCCCCTGGGGTCCAATTTTTTGTTCAGAAACATTAATATTCAGTCCTACTGCCCATTTCCTGCAAGAAAATCACTTTAAATGACATTTTAAAACTTTTCACTATTCAAATGCACTGGAGCACTTACACAATTTTGACCATACCTGGGAGTGCTTGTTCATACTTTATTCTTGCTACTTCCGGGTCTACTCGACTATTTACCGCTGTCTGGTCATTAGTAGCGCACCACAAGTTCGGGTCACCTCAGTATAACAGCGTGTATCAATTTAGGAACACCACACAGTTTTGTCGTGAAAACCACATTTCTCGTGTTTTAGATATTTATGGGACAAATCAAAATCTCTTAATGAAAGTAAAAATTTTCATGTATTGTATGTATTTGTGACTTCTTGTCATGGGGTAAGAAGTGTAGCAAAACATTGCAACTGGAACCAGGCCCCTGGATGTCAAAGGGAAACACCACAGATTGAAGGAAAATCTCCACAAATTGAGGAGAAATCCTCGTTCCGTTTCAATTGCTTGGCGCTGTCACGCCAAGCAAAAACCATTGATTGAAAAAAAAAACTTTAAAAACTTTGTGTATTCAACTCACAGGAGTCAAACAACACCAAGAATCATGTATTAGGCCAAAAAAAATAATACCATTGTTTCTCAGGCCACTTTTTGAAGAAACAGATGCGGGCGGCAGGTTTTTTGTTTTAATTTTTATTTGAACAAAAACGAATGCGGGCGGCGGCATTTTTTTTTTTTTTTTTAACTTTTTTTTTCCGGGGGGGGGGGGGGGGGGGGGCTAGGGTCGGTATGGAGATATGGCGAAAAAGACCACCATATCAAAGTTTGAAAAAATCAGTGAGTTTCACTACTTTTACCGAAGAAACAACAGAAAAGAACAGAATGGCAAACGTAGTTGAATCTGGCGAAGGGGAACCTGCAGCCAAAAAGGCCAAACTTCAACCTGAAGATCCGATATTCAAATCATTTGATAATGATTTGAAGCAAAAACTGAATAGATGTCGTACTCTGATTTCTAATTCTAACTTGGTATTTTTGAAAATTATTTGTGCAAATGCTAAATCTCGCGTTCCCTTTTCGAAGGCTACCTGTGACACTGAAAACATAAAATGGCCTGGCAGTAATGAAGAAGTGAATTGCATGGTTGAAGATCTCTTTCTTGAAGGTCTTGACATTTTGGACGTGTACTTTAACAAGCACCAAATTCCTGAAGATCCTCGCTATCAGAGTGCTCTAGCAAAATTCCTGAAGTTTTTCTCTGAAGATCATAGGCCTTTATTTGAAGACATTCCAGAGTCAAAAGAAGGTGAATGGGCCATTAGACTTGCACAGCATCTACTTTCGAAGCTTTCTGTGCACGGATCCTATGTTATCGGCCGTTATCCAGGCTGTAAATTTAGATGTATATGTCCATGTCGAAAACATGATGCTCTAGTTGGTTATTGTGGTGACACTAGCTTTGGCTACAAGTTTGGTTGGCATGGAGAGACAGACATAATAATTCAAGAGATACCAGTTAGTGTGCATGAAAGTGCAGCAGAGATGAAACCGAAACCAGATGCAAAGGTTTCTGTTAATTCGATAGAAGTAAAGAATACACCATGGTTTTCACTTGATAATGAAGCACAGATGAAAGCACAAACAATTACATTTTCTCCTTTACAGGTAAAATACAATAAAACTGAACTTCGTAATTGCCTTATACCAGGTATAGGTATTGGTAGAAGGGATGTAGTTGCATTTTTTTATGACTCTGAATATGACATTCTTTTGAGGTCTGATGACATGGCTCTTTTTTTGGATCAAGAATTGACATATTCTGTTGTTATATTTTTGTGGCTCACTCTAAACTATAGGCTTTTTTGTTCCGGACTTACAGACGAAATGAATAGATTCAAGGCAGGCTTTTTTGATGTGGTTGACTTTGAATAATTTATAAACAATGTAGAAAGACCTATGCACATCAAACCGTCAGAAGAGTCAGTATTCCAAAAACGCAAACCAAGTGCAAATCCTGCCTGTAGCAGGTTCAAACGACCCCCCAGACCAGACATAAAATATAAAGATCCTCACAAAGTGTATCAGGTGAATATGAAGAAAAATCAAGTTTTGGTGACCAAATTAAAAAATTCTTGAATTTGATTGGATTTGAACATATATGGGAAAATAAAAGAACTTTTTCAAAGACGAAGCTTATAAAAGCTGTTAAATGCAAATTGTTAGAAAGATATAATTTCTTCTTCAAAAAGGCTATATCTGGTGAGATCACTGTTAAAGGCAGAACACTTGATAAACTTAGAACATTTAAGACATTTAAAAACAATTTTCAGTTAGAAAACTATATATGTATAAAGTTAGATAAACATTTAATTTTCAATCTATCAAAATTAAGGATTTCCAACCATCAACTTGAGATAGAGACTGGTCGTTACAGTAAAAAAGCTGTTGACCAAAGATTATGTAAACTTTGTAATGAAAGTGGTTGCGTTGAAGACGAATTTCACTTTTTGATGATCTGTAAAACCTATCAGCAACAAAGGGATGAGTTTTTTACAAAAATAAATACATTCACAGTGCCTTTTGAGACCCTAACAAGGGAAGAACAATTTATATTTTTGTTAAGTACAAATGACACAGAGATATTAACCTTATTAATGTTGTTTATAGAAAGGTGCCTGCAGATACGCCAGTCCTCAGGTAGATAATGCAGCTGTAACAAATCTTTTTCAGAGACATTTACAACATTTTATTTTAGTAATTATATGTGTAGTTTGTCCTGTACGTTGGTATATGTCTTATATGTCTTTGAAGTGTCTTTTATGTTTTTCGGTCATGATTCTCTGTTAAGGATCAATACTGAATAAATTTTGACTTGACTTGACTTGACTATGGCGAGTGAGTGACAAACGGACAATATGCTTCCAGCAATCTATGCTCGAGTCATCGTAACTCTCGTTTAATTTATGATCGATATTTCACACCTAATTTGTGATTGCCAAAATTGGTTGAGCATTAGTAATTCGGAAACAAATGAATATCATACCTATTGGTCTAACACTTAATCCGATAACAATAGATTTGAGAACATCAGTCAGCACGAGTTCCCCCCAATTATCATGAATATCACGCTCTCTGAGTACATCTCAACACGAGTCATAATCTCTGCCCATTGGCCCATGAGATAGCGAATGACGACGTCAAATAGTAATTATAATAATAATAATAATAATAATGACTTTATTTAAAGAGGAGGCCCAGTTGGCTTAAAATCCAATCTTCCCTGGGGTCCTCATTTGAAACAAACAATTATATACAATATTCACATACATAAGACAACAACAATATACATAGTAGAAAAAACACTTGGAAATGGTACTCCTTAGGTTTGGTAAGTCCATCTTAGATACTCTGTTTTGAATTTAGCAACTGTGGTGCTTCCTTTAATAAAATCTGGGATGGCATTCCATATTTTTGATCCAGAATATGACAGGGATTTACGAAATAATTCAATGTTGGGTTTAGGGATGTACAGTGAGTTTTCTGTAGTTGATCGCAGTGATCTTTGATTAACCTCTGAAGTCAAAGTGAAATTGTCAAGTAGGTATGATGGAGAGAGATTATTTAAAATCTTGTACATAATGATTGATTTTTGAAATTTAACTCTGTCTGGAAATGTCATCCAACTTAATTCGGTAAACATATCTGCTGAGGGTGTGTCTATGCTTCTATCTAGAATAACTCTAGCTGTCATGACATTTATTGTCATGACATTTTATAACTTGTCGGAAAAGAATCGAAATCCACTGTATGTTGTGTAAGCAAGTAACACATTCTATTCTTGTCCTTATTTTCTAATTTCACTCGAATGAAAGTTTGAACATTGTACCGATCACACATCAGTGATCATATGATAGCGAAATGATTAGAGCATTCGCTTCGGGCACGGGAGGTATAGGGTTGGATCCCGGGCTGCATGATACCAAAAACGTTACAAATGGTACCAAAAAATATCTTGCTAGCTTGGCGCTCATCATTCATAAAGCAAGCATTGGCACCTCTTCTCCCAAAAAGATAACTTCAGTGATGGGAATACAATTATTGAGGTGGTGGTTGGTGACGGGCAGTTTAGTTCTATCATTAGATGATTAGAGTCTGGTGATTGCAATTCCCTTACTCGGGGTTAAAACGAGGTGTGCTGGTAAGTCAGCGGCAGAACACTATACGAACATACAACATACATGGCATGACTAATTATATTATTCCACAAAGGATTCTTGCGAATGCTCAAAACACTCATTTTCCCAGCGGGAAATTAAAGAAATCACATTTGTTTTTCAGCGTGAACTTTTACATACCTTCCCGGACATTACCGTTCTCAATCGCGATTATTATATGTAGGTGTCCTAATGTTTTGGACCACAATAATTGTTGACGAAATCATTGACCAACATGTCATCAATAGCCTATAATAACCCAATGTTTACGGTAACGTTACGGTCTATCAATAATCCCCTAGTCACGAGTGTGATAACTTATTTTCAAAACTATTATGGATTAATATAATTTGAGTGTCATTCACGCTTCGCGAGCAATGGATTGTGTCACCTAAACATTAGTGAGATGACAATTATCACTCACGAGTATACACAAATTTTCAGCAGACATGGTTCATACACATTAGGCTATCAAAAACACAATTTTCCGTTTCAAATGTGTTTATTCATTTTTAAAGTACTTAAAAGAGAAACTGTAAGAAAACTGCGCCTTGGCGAATGCCCGGGAAACGATATTTCATTTTTCCTCTCCGCGAGTTTTGATTTTTTACTTGCACATAAATTAGTATAAAGGAACACAAGGGTAAAACGGCGCCTTGGTGCCGCCGTCGCGATATTTGGTTGGATGAAATTTTGGTTTACCAGGCTATATAGCAGTACAGGAGTCTACATGTTTAATACAATTATTCAGTGGCTATCCTAAACCTTATGATATAAACAGCTGAAACAAGCATCAGAATATTGACCGCATGAATTTAGCCTATCTATCTTCTGATACTGAGTCGATCAATTTCTGATCATCACCTCAGGTGTGGGGTGGGTGGCTAAATTTAGAATTTAGTCCAAAATAGGTTCCTGAAAACAGGAAGCGACACGAACGTGCGCATGCGCACCCACCACTCCTAAACTAAAGTTCGTACATAAACTGTACATGGACAATAGAACGCGGGATTGCTACCTAGACCCTATGTGTTTTTGACTAAAACTTGAATACCTTTAACAGACATTATCATATACTGTACCTGCACATCATGACGAAGCAGTTCGGTCCTTTGGTGAAGGCTCGAAATGTCCCGGAACCGTGTCACAACGAATACCGTGTTACTAGCCGTCATGCACAGACTGCATGCGCAGTCGTTTTTCTGAAAACTGCGAATGGAAAAAAGTGACAAGAGTGAAGGTTTCAAGACAAACGCAGTGGTTTCTGTATTTTTTTTTATTTTGAGCAATAAAAAAGGGTAATGCGGTGGGTCTGAAAGAGATGCGGCGGGCCTGAGAAACTTTTATAATTTTTTTTGGCCTTATCAAAATAAATGTTGCAGAGTGTCCAACACAAACATCATTCCTAAATTCCTGTCTAAGTTTTAAAATGGTTCACGCTTCCACCACTCTATTTACAACTTAGCAAAGTCTCTATTTACAGCTTAAAAGGTCTCTAAAAGAACTCTATTTACAACCGCTTATGTGGGGAACGGATTGCCTCTGGGAACTTCTAGGATTTACAGTTACTTTCTTTTCTTAGCACCTTTCCTCTGACGTTTCGGCACTATAGACAACAGTTTATAACGTTCTGTGTGTAGGGCATGACACAGCCTTCTGCAGTGAAATTCTATACTATGTAATTGTCCGTGAGAACCATCAGATATGTAGCAGTTCAAAGCACTATGATCTAGTATTAGCTGCAGGAAACTAACTGGACTGTTAGTCGGTGAATATATACCAGCACCCACAGAGAGTATATTGTCTATTATAGGATTTCTAACACTAGCCAAAGCAGGACAGCGAAGCAAGAAGTGTTCTACAGTTTCGTCTTCTTGATGACATAAGAGGCAACTAGGATCCACTTGATTCTGGTTAAACGCCACCCGGTTTGTTTGCAGTATATATGTACCCGTCACCAGCTTAAGCTTTGTACTAATACGAGGAACTTCTCGTATATTGCCCAATGACTTCAGAAGAGAGTGTCTCTTGCCACATGAGAATTCATCGACCTTCAGGAATCTCAAGCTTGTAAAAAGGACAGCAGCCGACTTGATACTATCTTCCCAATAGCTATTCACATGCTTGTTTACTATCCCTTTCCAATATAACTTTCCAGGGGGGCTTCCCAGTAGCTCGTACGGATCAGGAAGACTGTACTTTTGGAAGATTTCCCTCATGGCAATGAACCAACTATGACTCTTATCTGTCTTAATACTGAGTTGTCTCCTGGCCAACTGGTGCTCAATAGAGGCCTCTGGCAACCGGCAAATACTCCCAAAGAATGTCAATGCACGTTTATGTATAGTAGCCTCTACCGGTAATGTACCACTTAGCACATACACTGCAGGATCAGCAGTAGTGACTGGTAGTGACATGATTAACTTGAGAAATTTCTTGTTGAATTTTTCTAGCAGATCAATGTACTTTGGTCTGGGTAGGACCACTTCCATGCCATATACTAGCACCGGTAGGACGTATGTTTGCATGAGATGGATAGCCGACTCTGGATCGAGGCCATTTTCCCCGTGCAGACCGGAAGACATCAGGCTATATAGTGTTCTCCTTGCTTTCTGAATGTTCTCCTGTGTGGCGGACTGTTCAGTGTTGGCAGAACGCATAATACCCATATGCATGGTCTGTGTGACATTCGGCATAGGTTCTCCTTTCAGTGTCCATTGATACTCTTCTTCTTCCCTGCTTTTCTTCCTTGGAGGGGGTACACTCAGCACAACGCTTTTCAGCAACTGTAGAAGGTAATGCTCCATATTACTATAGTCATCGGATATACTCAGTAGTGTCTGTAATGGGCTGCGCTCATTTGTCACAACTGTAGTGTCGTCAGCACATGTGGGGGCAACACAGTTGATACCACCAATCCTGATCCCAAGCATAACCGCTGCCAAGCGATCAAGGAGTTTATTGTTGTAGATCTTGTACATGTCAGTGCTGAGTATCCCACCCTGTTTTATTCCTTGGTGGACTTCGAACTTGTCTGAGTAAATACCTCCCCACTTAACCATGGTTTCAGATTGAGTATGTAGACTATCAATGAGGTTCCACAGTTGTCCCTCTATCCCCCAGTGAAACAGTTTTCGCTTGAGACTTGATTGATTCACAACATCAAATGCGGACTTCGAATCCAAGAATGCCACATAGGTCGGCAGGTTGTTGTCCTTGTTCTCGCGGATACTTTCCTCCAATATCAGAGAACAATTCATGGGAGATGAGCCCTCTGTAAACCCTCTCTGTAGCTTATTCTGATGTTCGGCAATGATTGGTTTGACCCTTTCTCGTAGGACTGTTTCCAATACTTTGGACAATATAGGCGTCACTGTTATACCACGGTAGTTCTTCGCGTCTAGATTCGAGCCTTTTCGTTTAAACACCGGTGTTAGTATGCCTAGCTTTAGCGATTCTGGCACCACTCCCAGATCCCACATCTTGTTGAGTAGTACTGTGAGTGTAGGAACAATTACCTCAGCACCATTCGCCAGATGTTCAGCACAGATATTATACACGTCGGGTGACTTTCCTTTGTTCAGAGACTTGATAGCCTTTGACACCTCGTCCTCTGTGATACTATTTGACATATCAGAATCGTTAACTTTCCGACAGATACTTCTTATTTCCCGAAGTTCCATTTCAAATAGCTTCCTGTAATCCGCATCAAAGCATGCCTCTTGAGTAGGTGTAGCCAACTGACCAAAATGCTGATGCCAACCTGCTAGAATATCTTGTTCTCCTCTGAATATATCCTTTCCAACATGAAGCTCATTTATACACGAGGAAAGCTTACCCCGCTGCTTATTTATCAATTTGTGAAACAAGGCCATATCACTGCTTTTTGACTCCATGATTATCTGACGCTCTACTATAGATTTTTGACTCATTTCACGCCTACACAATTGTCTCAGCATACTTGTGGTTTTCTTTTTATTAATCACTGTTTGGTTTTCTTTATGTTCCGGTCTCCCAGCCATTTTCCATTTATAAAATGCTTCCTTTTTAGCAGCTATGGCAGATTGAATTTCTGGTGTCCACACTCTGAGTTTGGCTTTGCGTGGGCGTTTTTCCTTAGTAGGAGCAGCAGCTCTGGCACATTTATCAAGTATATCATTTAACTCCATGACTGAGCTGTCCAGGGCACCTATTGTGTCAATATCGATATCTATGTCCTGTATCTGAGATGATAGTTTGGAGTTGTACAGAACCTTGTCCAATTTGTTCCACCTAATATTCACAGAAGGTCTGATATTATTATTATCTTTATCAGCGGCGGCCACCTTATCCAGGTCATACTTAATTTGACAGGGAATAGGGATGTGATCAGACACGCTTGTTTGTAAGTCCACGAGGCTCTTATGTTCAGTTACATTTTGTGCTATGTCTTCAGAATAAAATATATAGTCCAATGTTGTAATTAAAACACCATCAGGATTGCAGTAGGTATGAGAGGTATGTGAGGTTTTGAGTGAAAAATCTTCCACACAATTTTTCAGGAGTTGACCTCTAACTGACTGATCACGCAATTCCATATCTTCGTTCATATCTCCACCCAATATTATTGAGTGTGAACAGCTATACTTGGTGATTATCTCTCTCAGTTGATCCAAGCAGTCACTGTAGTCCTCTACATTATTGGTGAGGCCCCTGCATGGCATGTAGGCAGATAGTACAGAACACAATTTAACTGCACTTTAACCATATGATTCTCGAACTAATCACTATCAGTTTATATTCTAGATCAATCTGTCCTCAAAAACAAAATGAAAAATACTCAAGGACACATATAAATGTCCATTCCGGTAGTCCATTCCGGTAATCAGGCCCATTCCGGTCCATTCCGGTAAAGGAACGCACCGGGAAAAAAGCCATTGCAGTGCTTTGATGCTGTTTATCTGATATACAT
This sequence comes from Rugalucina vietnamica, assembly GCA_964017185.1. Taxonomy (NCBI): domain Eukaryota; kingdom Metazoa; phylum Mollusca; class Bivalvia; order Lucinida; family Lucinidae; genus Rugalucina; species Rugalucina vietnamica. Next base: position 11,714,882 of record OZ024871.1, on the reverse strand, counting down.
GTACATTTATAATACTTTATCCTGTTATGGGGACATTTATAATAATGATGAAAATAATTTCCATACATGAGAAAAAAATGTTGGAGATGTAAAGAACCTTGCAACTTATGTTTTTATAGAAGGGGAGAAGACTCCAAAGTGCTGAAAAATGGCACCAAGAGGCCAATAAATGGATCTGGAAAACTGTAAAAAGCCAGGGAAAAGTCATGGAAAAGTCAGGGAATTTTGAAATACAAATTGAGTGGCAACCCTGAATTGATGTATATTGTGAGGTTTGGCTATACTGAAAATTAAAAAAAAGTTTGTAAAGCATTTTTTTTTTCACATTCAGTTTGATATTGGTATATGAATTATACTATATGTACTTAGATTCTTCAATTGAAAGAATTTTTCAATTAAAGGAATTTCAATTCCATCCTATTTCAAACATTGAGTCAACTTTTTTAAACATGCATGTAATTGCATGATTTATCTGCTATCTAACTACATGTCTGTTCATACCGGCCAAACATATTCTTCTCCACTGTAATATCATTATTAAAAGTAATAACATACAAGTATTAGCTTTTCTAAAAAGCTGGTGGGCGTTTAGCTAAATTTCAGTGTAAACAGACTTGCAGTGTTGTGAGTAGATACTTAGTTGAGTTTAACGTTGTTGTCAACATTATCTGAAATATCATGATGCATTTCTGCACTTTTTGCCAATTTCCCTGACTCAAACCCAAATTCCCTGACTTTTCCCTGACCTGGAAAAAAAATCATTTTCCAGACTTTTTCCCTGACTGTGGCAACCCTGATCATAGTTATTCAAGTGACAGTGCCGAGTTTGCCATCAGTGACAGTGACACAGCCAGTGTGGAGGTAAGATATAGCCTATTTAGAAAGATTATTTCATTTTCATTGGAGCAATTTGTTTACCTTTCCTTAACCTCGGATGGGGGAAGTCTCACTGAATCTCATTAGATTCTGCTTTACCCCACAGTCTTTTGGCCAAAGGTTTTTTTTTTGCACTTAACACTTACTAGAGGAAAGGGGACACATGATTTTGCACGCGAACCCTACCAGAATTGGGAAACGCCCCGTGTTGGATGGCTTTCTGTCCAATCACATTTGAGGAATTCTTAGATGAGTGGCGCTTTTTTATCGTGACTTCACTTTTCAGTTAGAATTTGTTGAATGCAGACGTATGTTAAAATTGTTTAAGAATAGGAATAATAATACAAAAAGATTCTTGAATTGATAAGAATTCTCTGGGAAATAGAACTTTGATAATTAATCAAAGGAACAAGGAACTTTATTTAAATGATTGTGGGTTGAGTTCACCAGTATTGAACATCGTTGCGTGTTATTCCGGGACATTCAGTTTCTCTGTGAAATAAACAAAAATTAATATGGTGGGCAGACAAGTTTTGCTACAGCAATGGCTGGACAATAACAAAATGTGGCTAGTTAAATTGTGGTTCGGTATTCCTTCATGGTACGTGTCGTCAGAAAACGAAGAGATTCAACTGTTTAAAAACACTGTTGAATTTGCTGACAATAGTGAGAACTCGTACCTCACCAGATCTTTGGACTGTTCCACCATTTGTGATGAACGATTTTGCTATTTCTACAGTGAAGTGGAACCTTTGTGTAGAAAATACACAAACACTAGGAAAGACTAAGCTGAAGCTCGAGTTAGTGACCTTCTCAGTTTGAGGGCCGCAAAGGAGATTAGCTTTGTACTAATTGTGTTACCTTCGTGAAATAAAAGTCTATTATTATTATTATTATTATTATTATTATTATTATTCATATAAGCTCATATATAAACCAGTTAATCTACCAAATTCATCATGACAAACGAAACAGTGACAGGCATCAGACCAACCCAGGCGAAATAGAGACCATGGTCGACCATGGTCACCATGGTTTTTGATGGTTGACCATGTTATTTCATGGTCAACCATCAAATACCATGAAAATACCTATGTCTGTACCATGGTCGACCATGGTTGACTATGGTCGGTTCTCATAAAATTCAACTAACCATGGTCGACCATGGTCTACCATGGTTAACTATGGTAGAAAAAGAGGACCAAAATTACTACCATGGTGGACCATGGTTGACCATGGTGGACCATGGTCAAAAATTTTCCTGAGCATGCTCATAGCAACTCTATGACATCACTTCCTGTCTAAAATGGAGGGAAAGAAAACATACACAATATGAGTTTTTTTCAAGTTTAAGGAGCAGGTGCTCAGTAATAAGAAGTTAATTTCATTCCAGATTGATGCAGTAAGTGATATTTACAATGTTTAAATGTATTTTATTTTATTTTTATAGCATTTCTTTTTTTTTGTAAATTTTCCATAAAAATGGCAGAAAATGAGTAAAGTCAATACTCCTATCAATTTTGGATTAATATGAGATGCTTAATGACACCAGAAGCGATACTGCATAAGCATGATCAGAGTGGTAACCTACGGAAACGTATATGCATCACCACTTGCTAAATAAAATCTGCCAGAAATTTATTTTTTTCTAGCAAAAATGCCAGATATAACTGGATTTAGCGAGATAATATTTGGAATGTTGAAAAAAGATAGTTTTTGCGTCATTTTCTTGTAGACATGGCTGTTTAAGAATGAGCGCGCGAGTTTCATGTTCTTGTCCGACAAATGAATTTCCCATTTAGATAGATGATTATATCTTTTAATTGATAATTATCCCATTCGACATTTTAGTATGTTGTTCTGCTAGAAAAATATGAAGCTTAAAAGAGATCTAGCAATGTTTTTAATTGTCCGTAATGAAAAATACTTTTGGCTACGTGGAAACATTTCGTTCAGCAATAGTTATATTTCTTTCAGCAAAATTAAATTAGTAGCAAGCTTTAATAAATATTTAGCAAATCTCATTGAGCATATCACATTGGTAAATTTATATTTGTCATATCGAGATAATTTTCTATTTTGTTAAAAAAATCTGCGCTTTAAAAAAATATCTACATTATTATGATGCAATCCTTAAATGTTTTTCATTTGATGACATAATTATTTCCAGTTGTTTTTAAACTATGTTTAATGCTTTAAAACAAGTAGCGATTGTAATAATTTTCAAGACGTATCTAAAAATTATCTCATTATGAACAATATATATATGCAATTGTCGCGTACATAGCGCACTTAACTAAATATTTTACATTAATTATGTGATTTTTCACATTAATTGTGTTTAAAAAAAGATAATAAGTCACATGTCGTGTAAATTTTGTCATCATTGAGACTTTTGGCGGGATACATCACGTGATCAGTGCTTCCGACCAGGTGCTTCATCATGGCCGATGTGGGGCTGAGAGTTTGGAGCGCCGATCGCTCAAAAAACTAGAGGACCATTGGTCCTGTAGCTCACCTGAGAGATTATCACATTGTAAGCTCATGAGATTTAAATTAAATGAGAATCGACCAATGAAAGTCTATGCATGGACACTATTGACCCCCGGGGCATGGCCAAATTTGACTCAGGGGCATGACTGGCACAATTTATAATGGGGACTACCAAACATTGCTACATACAAAATATAGAAGCTCTGGGCCTTTTGGTTTCAGAGAAGAAGATTTTTGTTAGTTTTTCCCATTGTAAGTCTATGGAGACTATCTACCCCCGGGGCGTGGCCAAATTTGACCCCAGGGGCATGGCTGGCACAATTTATGTAGAGGACCCATTAGCCACTGCCACATACAAAATATCAAAGCTGTGTGCCCTGTGGTTTCAGAGAAGAAGATTTTTGAATTTTTTTCCCATAGCAAGTCTATTGAGACTATCAACCTCCGGGGCCTGGCCAAATTTGACCCCAGGGGCATGAATGGCACAATTTATGTAGAGGACCATTAGCCATTGCTACATACCAAATATCAAAGCTGTGGGCCTAGTGGTTTCAGAGAAGAAGATTTTTTAATTTTTTCCCATAGTAAGTCTATGGAGACTATCAACCCCCGGGGCGTGGCCAAATTTGACCCCAGGGGCATGAATGGCACAATTTATGTAGAGGACCATTAGCCATTGCTACATACCAAATATCAAAGCTGTGGGCCCTGTGGTTTCAGAGAAGAAGATTTTTTAATTTTTTTCCCCATAGTAAGTCTATGGAGACTATCGACCCCCCGGGGCGTGGCCAAATTTGACCCCAGGGACATGATTGGCACAATTTATGTAGAGGACCATTAGCCATTGCTACATACCAAATATCAAAGCTGTGGGCCCTGTAGTTTCAGAGAAGAAGATTTTTGAATTTTTTTCCCATAGTAAGTCTATGGAGACTATCAACCCCCGGGGCGTGGCCAAATTTGACCCCAGGGGCATGAATGGCACAATTTATGTAGAGGACCATTAGCCATTGCTACATACCAAATATCAAAGCTGTTGGCCTTGTGGTTTCAGAGAAGAAGATTTTTTTAGTTTTTTTCCTATTGTAGGTCTAAGGAGACTATCGACCCCCGGGGCGTGGCCAAATTTGACCCCAAGGGCATGATTGGCACAATTTATGTAGAGGACCATTAGCCATTGCCACCTACAAAATATCAAAGCTGTGGGCCCTGTGGTTTAAGAGAAGAAAATTTTTGAATTTTTTTCCCATAGTAAGTCTATGGAGACTATCGACCCCCGGGGCATGGCCAAATTTGACCCCAGGGGCATGAATGGCACAATTTATGTAACCATTGCTACATACCAAATATCAAAGCTGTGGGCCTAGTGGTTTCAGAGAAGAAGATTTTTTTAGTTTTTCCAATTGTAAGTCTATGGAAACTATCCACCCCCGGGGCGTGGCCAAATTTGACCCCAGGGGCATGGCTGGCACAATTTATGTAGAGGACCATTAGCCATTGCCACATACCAAATATCAAAGCTGTGGGCCCTGTGGTTTCAGAGAAGAAGATTTTTTAATTTTTTTCCCATAGTAAGTATGGAGACTATCGACCCCCCGGGGCGTGGCCAAATTTGACCCCAGGGGCATGAATGGCATAATTTATGTAGAGGACCATTAGCCATTGCTACATACCAAATATCAAAGCTGTGGGCCTAGTGGTTTCAGAGAAGAAGATTTTTTTAGTTTTTCCCATTGTAAGTCTATGGGACCTATTTGTTGCCATGGAAACCACAATTTTGATACAATCTGCTCCAAAACCTAATGCCATCAATCCCCCAACCCAATTATGGTTCACATTAAATTTGATCAAGATCGGCCTACTAGCTTCAGAAATATTCTTCTTTGAAATTGTGGACGGACGACGACGGACGACAGACGACGACGACGGACGACGGATGCCTGCCTATCCTATAAGCTCACCTGTGAGCCTTCGGCTCAGGTGAGCTAACTAGAGGACCATTGGTCCTGTAGCTCACCTGAGAGATTATCACATTGTAAGCTCATGAGATTTAAATTAATTGAGAATCGACCAATGAAAGTCTATGCATGGACACTATTGACCCCCGGGGCATGGCCAAATTTGACCCAGGGGCATGACTGGCACAATTTATAATGGGGACTACCAAACATTGCTACATACAAAATATAGAAGCTCTGGGCCTTTTGGTTTCAGAGAAGAAGATTTTTTTAGTTTTTCCCATTGTAAGTCTATGGAGACTATCTACCCCTGGGGCGTGGCCAAATTTGACCCCAGGGGCATGAATGGCACAATTTATGTAGAGGACCATTAGCCATTGCCACATACAAAATATCATAGCTGTGTGTCTTGTGGTTTCAGAGAAGAAGATTTTTGAATTTTTTTCCCATAGCAAGTCTATTGAGACTATCAACTTCCGGGGCCTGGCCAAATTTGACCCCAGGGGCATGAATGGCACAATTTATGTAGAGAACCATTAGCCATTGCTACATACCAAATATCAAAGCTGTGGGCCTGGTGGTTTCAGAGAAGAAGATTTTTTTAGTTTTTCCTATTGTAGGTCTATGGAGACTATCGACCCCCAGGGCGTGGCCAAATTTGACCCTGGGGACATGATTGGCACAATTTATGTAGAGGACCATTAGCCATTGCTACATACCAAATATCAAAGCTGTGGGCCCTGTGGTTTCAGAGAAGATTTTTTTAGTTTTTCCTATTGTAGGTCTATGGAGACTATCGACCCCCGGGGCGTGGCCAAATTTGACCCTGGGGACATGATTGGCACAATTTATGTAGAGGACCATTAGCCATTGCCACATACAAAATATCATAGCTGTGGGCCCTGTGGTTTCAGAGAAGAAGATTTTTTTATTTTTTTCCCATAGTAAGTCTATGGAGACTATCAACCCCTGGGGCGTGGCCAAATTTGACCCCAGGGGCATGAATGGCACAATTTATGTAGAGGACCATTAGCCATTCCTACATACCAAATATCAAAGCTGTTGGCCTAGTGGTTTCAGAGAAGAAGATTTTTTTAGTTTTTTTCCTATTGTAGGTCTATGGAGACAATCAACCCCCGGGGCTTGGCCAAATTTGACCCCAGGGGCATGATTGGCACAATTTATGTAGAGGACCATTAGCCATTGCCACATACAAAATATCAAAGCTGTTGGCCCTGTGGTTTCAGAGAAGAAGATTTTTTAATTTTTTTCCCATAGTAAGTCTATGGAGACTATAAACCCCTGGGGCGTGGCCAAATTTGACCCCAGGGGCATGATTGGCACAATTTATGTAGAGGACCATTAGCCATTGCCACATACAAAATATCAAAGCTGTTGGCCCTGTGGTTTCAGAGAAGAAGATTTTTTAATTTTTTTCCCATAGTAAGTCTATGGAGACTATCAACCCCTGGGGCGTGGCCAAATTTGACCCCAGGGGCATGAATGGCACAATTTATGTAGAGGACCATTAGCCATTGCTACATACCAAATATCAAAGCTGTGGGCCTAGTGGTTTCAGAGAAGAAGATTTTTTTAGTTTTTCCAATTGTAAGTCTATGGAGACTATCGACCCCCAGGGAGTGGCCAAATTTGACCCCAAGGGCATGGCTGACACAATTTATGTAGAGGACCATTAGCCATTGCCACATACCAAATATAAAGCTGTGGGCCCTGTGGTTTCAGAGAAGAAGATTTTTGAATTTTTTTCCCATAGTAAGTCTATGGAGACTATCGACCCCCGGGGCGTAGCCAAATTTGACCCCAGGGGCATGAATGGCACAATTTATGTAGAGGACCATTAGCCATTGCTACATACCAAATATCAAAGCTGTGGGCCTAGTGGTTTCAGAGAAGAAGATTTTTTTAGTTTTTCCCATTGTAAGTCTATGGGACCTATCTGTTGCCATGGAAACCACAATTTTGATACAATCTGCTCCAAAACCTAATTCCATCAATCCCCCAACCCAATTATGGTTAACATTAAATTTGATCAAGATCGGCCTACTAGCTTCAGAAATATTTTTCTTTGAAATTGTGGACGGACGACGGACGGACGACGGACGGACGGACGGACGACGACGGATGCCTGCCTATCCTATAAGCTCACCTGTGAGCCTTTGGCTCAGGTGAGCTAAAAAAAGGCATAGTTGGAGCCAAAGAGTGTTATACGATTGCCAGCGAAACTGAAATTGATGTGTGGCAGTCTTGTTCTCCAAACAAATAGACAGAAATTCAACAATTCGCAAGTCGATCCTACGTGTCTACTGTGTCAGAGAGATCATGAGACTCTTGAACATTACATCCTCGGGTGCTCGGCTCTGGACAGTATTAGATTACCTATACTAAAACATATTAGCATCTCATATGAAAACCTAACTGGAAACATATTTCAAGAACTGAATAACGCATCAAAGCTTCAGATAATCATTGATTGCTCGGTTCTCATCAACCATGAAATATCTAGCAAGAGAAATATCAGAATTCAGGACCTGTCTGAACTGGAATTTCACGCGAGACGACTTACGCATGCTCTCCAGATCAACAGATATAAACTACTGGATAGGGATACATCATAAAACCTCGGCTGTGTAGATCCTGATTTTATAAACTATGTAAATACATGTATATTCTGGTGAAGGATTCTAACTACAACAGATGGTGGATATAAAATATACTGCCCTCTACCCTGTAAATTTTAATAAAGTTTTAATGAACTGTCACTAAGAAGATTGTTATTCGCAATTCGCACAAGCGTGCTGTTCTCCATGAATGGAGGTCAAGATACAGAAAACAGGAAAACAGGTATGACTAAAATACGGTACCTGCGGATCCGCATATATGCGGGTGCAGCCATACAGCCTGGCACTACGATTCCGCATACATGCGGGTCCCGCAGGACGAGGGTTAATATACAGCTTGAAGAGCTCACAACTGTATGCCGAAGTGTATTGATAAACCAGCTAGAACTATCCAAAAAAAATGGAAACTTTCTTCGAAATGGTTCGCTGCAGGGACTGCATTAAGATGATGTACAAGGTATGTATAAAAGCATGTGGTGGTACAGTTTTATATCTAATAATCAGGTCAGAAAACTAGATCCCTTGGACTTGACACATAACCACTGTCACAACATAGTTTCCCGCCTCGCCACAGTATGTCCTTGTCAGCAGTCTATCCTGGATTATTCATGGGACCTGTTTTTATAGTCTATTCCAAACAACAGAAGCCTGGGATCAAACCCATGGTCCCTGGTGTACATGAAGAATAGCTTGACCACTTAGTACTGCGCCATGGAGGCTTCTTATAAAGCAGGTTTCTTATAGGAAGGGGGAACGAAAGTATATAAATAATCCCGTGTTCACATGACCTCCCATTTTTAAATAGCTAAATTCAATGAGATTTTTGCTTTAAAAAATGGGACTCAATCTCGCCATAAAATTATCCCTGGATTTTGCTTTGCAGCTTGTAGAAAAAAAACTCCCCAGATAACTTGTCGGGGACAACCTGAAATAAATTTGAAAGGGGCCCCCCAAGATTTGAACTTGCCCCCTAAAAACGTCATATAAATTTAACCTTATTTATTCATAACTGCAAGGATATAATCCATTTTTCATGTTTTGAATTTGTAGTTTAGCTCATGTGAGAATTACTATGAGACAAAACATTTAAAGTTTAAAGAGTTTAAAGAATTTCAGTTGTCCGGAAGGGGGGGGGGGGGGGGGCTGGCAACCTTCCAGTAAGATCAAGTTGCCCCCAGCAAATTTAACCCATGACGGGCAAGTGGGCAACTGCTTATTTCTAACCCTGCTTCCTGTTAAAGTGCAATTGAGTGGGTACCGTACCCCAAAAAATAAGTGTACATGTGATATAGTTTCATTTAAAACTCTGATTTCAGACAAAAAAAGGTCGTTTCGGAGAGAAACCCTAAGCTAGTTAAGGAGGAGCCTGTTTCACCATGTACAAACATGTCGTTAATCATGGGTGATCATGGTGATGAAAGTTCCAACAAAGAGGAAAGTGTTGATGTTACATTGTTGCAGGAGAGTGCTTCAGGTAAATGTTTTCATTTTTATGTCTATCAACTAAAGAAATAAATTATGGTGTTACAAGTGCAGAGTGTGAAATATATATTCCACACATTCAGTTTATATAAATCATGACCCTGGGATGACCTCGACCTATTTTATGGCAAGGTCAACTTAGGTCGCCAATGCATTTGAATAGGGAAAATGGAAAAATGTCATTTTCTTGCATTAAACTTCATGGAATGAGCAAATGGGCAGATTATTAATGTTAAGGAAAAAAATTGGGTCCCAGGGGATTGTCTGCCCCTGCCCTGGGGCTAAATGCATGTATATCATTGTAATATTCAAACATGTTCTTCTCTGAAACAGCTTTGCCAATCAAAGCCAAAAACTTCATTTTGAGCATCCTTAGGAAGTGGGAACAAAATTTTACATAAATGGTCTTGGTCACATGACCAAGATGGCCGCCATAGCTATAAATAGCAAAAGTAGGGGTGTAACGATATACCGATATATCGGTATACTGCGGTACGGTGCTCGCGGTACGGTATACCGGTACGCCCATACAAGGATTCCGGTATATCGTAACACAGTCCGGGTTTTATACTAACACAAACGAGTACAACCACAGACTGTGTATTTACAATCGGTCCTGCTATCGAATTTTTACAGGTAATTAGCGTGAAACCAGTCCAATACATGTGCGTATTTGCCTCCCCTTTTGATCTGTCAATCATGTGGTTATTTTTGGAACATACATCTATTTCGGCACTTTAAAACAACCTGACGTCGCATAAAAATTTTGCATGTTGTTAACAATAATATCAGTCATAGATGTACTACAAATGTTGTAAAATTGATTCCCATTCTAGTGCAACAAATTTTGGCTTCGATAAGAAATTGAAAATTGACTTTCCTGTTTGTACGATATATTCAATACGCATTGCGATATGCATTTCCCGTACCGCGATATATCGCGATGCTGTTTTAGTGGGCGATACTCAGCCCTAAGCAAAAGCCTTTAAAAATCTTCGCAAGAACCAAAAGGCCTATGATTTTGAAACTTGGCATGAAGCATCAGGGTAAGGAGCTGTACAAAATTTATATAAACTATGACCCGTGGATGACCTTGACCTATTTTATGCCACGGTCAACTTAGGTGGCATTTGCATGGGAAGAACTGATACTATCGTATGTTGGGACAGATCTCGGGTGATCGCTCTAAGGACTATTGGTCATCTGGTTTTCAAGGTCAGCAATCTCGTGAAAAGTGTTAAAATGAGCGTTTCTGACATGACATCACATCTTCTGAACCAATGGATGGATTTTGACTAAACGTGCACAGAAATATTGTTGGAGGAATTCTCAGAGTTGATTAGATTTTGGTGACTTTGACCTAAATTTCAAGGTCACCATACCATAAAAACTCGAAATTAGTCTTTCCGACACAATATCTTCTGAACCAATGGATGGATTTTATCATGCAACTGCATACAATTCAGCCTTATAATGGAGGCCTGATAAACCGATGCTATATCAGGTCAGTGACCACAATAGCTTTCTCGCCGTTCGTTTGGCTGCGAAATGACGTTCGACGTGATATCAACGTTCCATTGGCTGGTTGACGTCACCGCAGCGCGCAAATGATCACGGTGCAACGTCATAAAGTTCAAACAAAACGTTATTAAAGCAATGTTTTAAAGCATGTTTTTTTGGTTTCAAAACATTGCATGATAAATAGAATACCATGTGAATGTCTTTCGATATGAAAGTTATCAGGCTTGACAAAAAAAACGCGTTTTCTGTTCGCGCCTGATTAACTTCATATCGAAAGACATGAGGCCAAGCTTAAAAAATATTTGGTTTGCCGCTTCCTACTGGGTAGGTAGGTAGCATTATTTATTTTTTTTTTGCATGTACAAATGCTAATGTCTAATGAACAAATGCAAGTTGTCTAAAATAGCCAGATTACAAGCTTTTTCTGATAGTTCCTTTGTCAAATAGTGTCAAAAAAGATACAGAAGATATTATTTATGCATGAACAAAAGGAAAACTATGGCATTTTGTTGTCAGCATAAATGAAAAGCAAAAAAAAAAAAAAGAAAAAAAAAAAAAAAAAAAAAAATCCTTATTCTGAGGCCATAAAATTTTTTGGGTAGGGGGGTAAATAGCTGGGTAGGCGGAAGCGGCAAACCAACATTTTTTTAATTTTGGCCTGGACATGTATGGTATTCTCTATTTATGGTTGGGGGACATAGTTTTCCTCAGAAAACACTGCTTTAGTTTTCAGTCAGTAATTGAGAATAAAGATGCTTTTTGGCATTGCAAATGCTTTTTGGTATTGGGTATTATGTCCTATTTCAGCTGAAAATAAAAAGTAAAACGAACACTGTCTATCTTGTATTAATATTATAATAATTCAATTATATCTGCAGGGAGTACTACTGATGATGGAGAATCGGCAGTGTGCAAAGAACAGGATACTGTAATTTAGGGGACATTTTGAAGTAAAATGGGGACAAATCTCACCTTTTTTGCGAGCCAGGGAAAACCCTGTTCCTTGTTTTGGGTGTTCAGATGAGCTTGTCACATATATATTCAGATGAGCTTTGCAGGACCAGTGGTCCTCTGCCTTATGTCCTACCCTCATGAACTTAATTTTCTGATTCTGTACTGAAGGTGTCAGACTTTGACTGAATCAGTTCTGAATTTGGTCTTAACACTAAATTGTTGTCTGAATCTATATGAACACAAAGTCAAATATCTGAATTTGTCTTAATTTCTGTCTGAAACACTACTGAACACAACTGAATATTTCAAGACTGATATTCAGAAAGATTCAGAATCTGAAAGTGTCTGAATCTTTCTAAATCCTTCTGATTATGAAATATTATTCATAAATGCAGGACAATAAATCTGAACCTGTCTGAAATGTTCTGAAACATTCAGAATACATTCTAACACTAAATACAAAGTCCAAATCTGTATGAAACTATGCTGAATGTTTAAGACTCTTGTAATTTCACACGTTTGAAATCTGAAGCTTTCTGAAACCATACTGAATAATTCAGATTAAATTCATAGCAACAAGGTAAAGTCTGTTATAGTCTGACTCTGAACATAACTCTCCACCGGACACAGTACTGGTTGAATAAAGGATTAAAATTCAGATGTTAGCTTTCACCAGATGATGAACTACATTGGGCTTCCCGGAGACAATTAAACAACTTTTTCATCATCCAGTAAAAGCTAAAATCTTAATTTTAATACTTATATTTACGACTGATATTATCAATCAAGTATGGGTCTCTCACCCATGATTTTTTTAATCCCTTTCAATGAAATTAGGAAACCGTGTTACAACACAGGCAGCCAATTCAGCCAACTTCATAATTATAACCTTCTGATTAACCTTGTTCAACGGCACTAAAGTGGGCTCACTACAGTCTGTTATAAGAGTTATATGCTTCCCCAACTTTCCAGTCAAGTTATCTTTGCAAAGGCTGGTATCAATTTCTGTGAAAGGGCGCAAAAAGGCATATGGCGATTGGTCCAGAATTACATAAAGTAGCACTTCGCCATATTTGTTCTCATCATACTGGACTGTGTAACTGTTCCTCTGTTTAACTTTTGTATAGAGTTCGCTATGCATCATGTGCCCTCTGACAAGTGCCCTTTTAAATATTTTTATGTTGCCATCAAAATGGGCACCATGTAGTTTGTAAGCTTCATTCTTTAGGGATTCTGATGGTACTGTGTTTTCTTCTTTTCCCACAAGAGCTAGCCCCACACCACATTCTGTTAAGCATTTCCTGTAACAATAAAAGGGGAATAATTGGCTGTGTGGTTCTAAAAACAGTTAATTTTAAATACCTAACTAGAGGTTAATGAATACAATGTTATGTCATATTGTGAAGGATGCACACGCTTGCAATTAATAAGTGCCAAATATTTTACATTAATTTGCATTCAATAACTTTTCATTATGTACCCTAATCTAAGGTTGAAGATAAGATTTCCATCCTCTAATACCTGTGTACAAAAAATGGGTGGGTTAGAAATGGGTTGTGTTCCATGGATCCCGTCACATTTGAATTCGGACTAAGGAAAGATTCTTTCCTAACTTTACAAGAAAGCTAAAAAAATAAAATGTTTCTTGTGGCCATAAATGGAATCAGAATAGATGTTGGATCTGCAAATAGAAATTTTGAAAAGTTAGGTATCCCCTATATATCAGAAATTAAAAAAAAAAAAACATCAGGCATAACACTGCAAGCTCATTTTCCAAAAGAAATATATATATTATACTATTAATTATAGACCCAATCCTACATAATTACTTTCAGCTTGCAGCATGAAAATCAAAAAAGATTGGGAAGCCACCACCGAGAGGAAGGTTATGAAGGCCTTCCACAACACGGTGCAGTATAGAAAAAGGTTGGTGTTTTGTTACACTTTGTCAGACACTGACAAGTCTAAATATAAAAATATTTATATATATATAGTTTGGCACTAAAATTAGTTTAGTTATGTGGTGGCATTGATGAACTCAACTGCAGGAAGTTAAACAAGCTATTGTAGTTGCCTATAAGGTTGTACCTACTTAGTAACTTACAGAACTGAAGTCAACTTACCAAAATTTTTATGTAAAGTCAACCCATCCATACATATAAACCTTAAATGTTTTCTTGGGTGTTGCTTTGTATATTACACACTTAGGTAGGTTGTCATGTCATCCAAGATTTGGATAGAAATCCCATTTTTGCAAAATAACTTTGGTAAAAAAAAAAATGACAATCTTTTTGAAGTAGAGAAAATTTTCATCAAAAGATAATGAGACCCTAATTTTAACAGCTGTAATCTATTCTGCATATTTTACAGGGACAAGGAGGCCATGAAAATAAATAGGAAATACTAAAAAAAGAAATGGAGTTGGAAACAGACAGTAGTGACTAGTTGTTTGTGGACAGAAAATTTCTGGACATTATCCTATATTTACATTTTTATTGCAATCGCCCTAGATGAAAGTATCTTTCTTGATGTTCTTCATTTCCCAATGAAAAACATTAAGTCAGAGGCCATGCCTATAGGCGGGGCGACGTCAAAGCCCATCCAGTGACGTTGTTTGTTTACTCTTGTTGTTGTGACGTTGGTCGCGTATCGCCATGACGTTAGGCGCGAAAATTTGACGTTTTGGCTGTTCCAAAATTATGTTAAGTCTAATTTAATGTCAAATAACATGAAAATGTGCGGTAGGTAAACCCCTACAAACAGATTGCAAGATCCAGATCAACAATGTTTCACTTGTACGCTACTGTGTGACTGCTGTTTAAGCGTTAAAAAAGAATAAATTTTACATGGAGTTGAAGTGCTGATTTTATCTTCTCAACCTTATTGAGAATATTATATTGCGGTTGGCTAAATTACATTAGATTAGTACATTGTTGTGTAGTCATGTACTTTTGACTTTATACTAGTTCAGGCCTCTTGCTCAAAATCAGCTTAGAACACAATATATGCCTCAACCTCTTCAGTCTTGTCAATATTTGTCTAAAGCTCACATACTGAGTCATACATGAACTGCAAGTTTTGTATCTAAAAAAAGAAAACGTCTGAATTGTCAGTCTAAATATTTGCTGGGTTTGATAAAAATTTGGCAAAGTTCAGATTGACATTTCAGATATATATTCAATTCAGAATGATTAAGCAGACTGAACATTTCTGAATTCTGAACTGATTTTTTTCTGAAAACTTCTGATAGTGTCTGTATTAGTTCTGAAAATGTGTCTGTATTAGTTCTGAAAATGATTGAATGGTGTTGGTTCAGTTATCTGAACCAGTTCTTCAAATGTCTGAATCTTTCCTTAATAGTCCCAAATTCAGCAGATATTAAGAAAAGCAGTATTCAGAAATATTCAGATTAATTCAGAATGATTAAGCTGGCTGAATTTTTCTGAATAATGCACTGAATTTATTCTGAAAACATCTTATTGTTTCTGCATTGGTTCTGAATAAAAACTTACCACACATCTGAACCGGTTCTTCAAATGTCTGAATTGTTTCTGGATAGTCCCAATTTCAGCAAATATTAAGAAAAACAATTATTATTAGTTTCAGACGGATTCAGAATGTTTTTCAGAAAAATTCAGAACATAGTTCAGACAAGATTCAGACATCAAATTTTCATGAGGGTATTCTTATGAAAGCCTGGCATACAACAACAATCTTAAATTTGCTCTACATTTTGTCAACTCATAGATTTTAAGTATATATATCATATGCAGCATCAGGCATCTCTAAGAATAATCACTAATAAAATATTGACACGGCATATGCAATTATTATTAAGAAAAAGGTTGTGTCTGGTAAAAAAATAACCATTTAATTTGCCAGATTAAATTTATACCTCTAAGCCTACCTCAGCATGAATAAAAATTTATTAAATTAATTAAATTGTACCATATCGGAAACAGAACAGTAAAATCAACAAACGAATACAGATCGAGGTATGTTGGTTAAAAGTTGCCCTTTCATAGAAGTATTTTGAATTTTTCCAAATTGTGCAAATTGTACACAAAAAAAACAAACTACGAAAAATTAACGATCGTTTCAAGCGGGAATGAAAAAATCACTGATGCATTATCAAAATTGTTGTCCTGTGCTGAACAGGGCATCTTATGACTCCTAATCGAAATAAACATCAAGAAAATAGTACAATTTATTACCTTTCTTCCATGTATCCTCCTAAACGTGTAACTTCTAATAATATTGATTTTTCGATTATTTCTGAATGATTTGTAAAGCAGCTAACGATTTTTGTGCGTACAGTGGGTTAAGCTTCTGATTTCATTGACTGTTCAATGGTCCAGTGTGATTACCTATATTTACCTGCCATTTACTGAGTCATGACATACTGTACATGTATTTGAATTTATAGATTTAATCTTACTTGGTGAGGCCAGATTTGGAGTCACTATAAAAAAAGAAGACATTCGTTTCATTGAAGAGACCAGTTCAACCCCTGAAAAATTTGTTTTAAACCTGATTGAATTCCTGGTGACTCCAGAGGAGTGCAAGGACATGACAGTATATGGCATTGGCAACAAAAAAAAGGCAATGGGCACCAACATGAGGAGAGCAATAAGAAGTAAGTGTAAAATATATTGTTTTATTTTAGAAATACCTTTTATTTAATTTGAAGGTGTACTGTATTTTGAAGTTATTAACACTGTGCCACTTGCAAGTGAAGTTGTTAGTGAACCCACATTTTAATAACTTTGCTTGTGACAAAATATTGTTCATATCATTTATTCTAACACACCGCGCCTATATATAGCCAATGCTTTAAAAATGTGTTGTGTTGAACAACATTTTCACACTTTGTAAGCGCGGGAGCTGTGACGTCAATTTCGGATGTGCAAATGTGACGTCAGTTGCGACAACAGACGGGTTTAACGTCATTTTTTGCTCAAAAGACGTAACAAATACATGTAGATGTTAGTGAAAGTAATTTTTGGAGGGATTTCTTTAGTGCAATGGCGTCGAGATGGTAGCAACTGAAGGCTTCAAGTGTATAAATTTTCGTACTTGGTTGTGTGTTAGAATGGAAATAGATCAGCTGTTGAGTAATAATTGAGCCACTGCGTGGGAAAACTAACAATTCACATATGCGAAACCAAAGATGCAGATCAGCTTCGCGGTAACCGCTAAGCGATCAGTGCCTTTGTTTTCGCTATAGGATAGTACAATTCCTCTACTTGCCAAATACAAAATTTCAAGCTTCTAGATATTCTGTTGCTGCGCAGCCCAGTTTGTGTCGAACCTGGTCGGAAACCCAAATTGTTGGTTTTGTCACGCCACAGATGGGACATGGGACAGATAGAGAAACAATATGGCGGAACAGGGAAATCCCTAGGAAATCCCCTAAAACTGCTAAAAAAAAATTAGGGTCGGGGGTAAAAAATTAGGCACAGTCTGGTAACCTGAAACACACAATTTTTTTTTAGGCCTTGTCAAGGGCAACAATGTGTTTATAAATCTTGACCTTTGGATGACCTTAACCTATTTTACAGCATGGTCAACTTGTCTAAAACAAATGCCTGAATTTCTCGGGTTATCATGAACAACTTATCTTGCCATTTCACTCAAAAATTTCTAGTAGTATTCTTAATCATTTGAACAATGATAAACCTTTATTCCCAAAGCTAGTAAAATTGGACACCATGCAGGTTGGGTGTACAAAACATTCCTGGACACTAAATTCATAGCCATTTGCCAAATCCGAGGTGATCGTTTATAGGGCCATTGGTCCTCTTCTGATTAAAAGTGGAGTTGAGTGTTGGCGAATTTCGTTAGACCTGGCACAGAAAGCCACTTGCTGTTACTGTTAGAGCATTGATATTATTCAATTTCAGGCCATGTATTCAATCTGTACAGGGACAAATTTATAGAAAAGTCGGAGGAGGAGAAGAACAAGTATTGGATGGAGGTGCTGGTATACAAAATGAATGACAAGATAAGGGGAATCAGGAATGGAAAATATGCAAATAAACGTTAGATTTTAGTTTGCAAAAAAATTGTTACTTTTGCATATTATAGGGTCATGTTTTCAATCTCTACAGCATGGGGGGTTAATCAAATGGTACTGCCTGTGCTGTCAACCGAGACGATACTGAATATATGGATGTCGACCGAGAATTACGGCTTTAGACTGACATAGTGGTAAATGATACTAGTGATTTGGTTGTCGACCGAGACTATTAATACGGCTGTCGATAGTCTCGGTCCACAGCAGGTTTTTGCATGTATGGTATACGACTGTCTCGGTCGACAGCACAGGTAGTACCATTTGATCAACACCCCTGTTCAGAGATCAGTTCCTTAGTTGGGGACAAAATTAGAGAGGTTTGGAATGGAAAATATTTTGTCAAAATAAAATAGTTATAAGATATTATAGGGGCTACATTTTTGACGACACCCTGTGCAGTGTACATGTATAAAATGAGTTTAATTACATACAATGTATGATGACATGATTTGCATGAGCCCTCACACCAGAAAACCAACATTGTGGTTTCTTACACGGTCCATCACAAACTAGACTGTACAGCGACAAAAGATGAATAGAGGCTTGAAATCTTAGATAAATTTACAAAGAATTGTAATGTCTCTGTAGCGAAAAGAAAGGCGCTTAATTATCAGCAATGCTGTACTTGGGAAGCTGATCTGTGTCTGTTTTCAATAAGCAAAATTTTGTCGAAACAGTTTTTCTCACGATGTCAGTTAATTATAGTTTTTCTCACGTTGTCAGTTAATTATGTTTATGTTTTAGAAATTAGAATACAGCTGTACTAGATGTTTCTCTGATGTTTGTGATCTGTTTACTTCCTTTATCCTAAAACAGCTTCAACCTGAGCTCACAGTCACTTTAAAATGAATCGCAAAAGGTACAGCTTTGTGGAAATGATCAGTACCTTGTAATACTACAGAGAACACAATGTGCAAGTATTTTGGTATAGTTAGCACATGATTTCATAAATGTACTTTTGGAGCGCAACTGGCTCAGGGATAGAGTGTCATACTCCTGATATTGGGTAGGTGAATTCGAGGCCTAATGTGTTTAATGTTGTCATTGAGCAATAGGGGTGGTGCATTCAAGGCCTATACAAGGTGTTTAATGTTGTCATTGAGCAAAGACACATAATCGCCAAAAGCACTGTTTAAATACCCAGGAAATAGTGGCACAGTTACCATGACTGAAATAGTTGTTCATGGGGACGTTAAGCCTAAATTCAAACAAAATGTACTTGTATGTTGTGCGGAGATTTTAGCACCAAGTAGAAACTGATTGGATGTACATGCTGAAAATCAGATGCCACTTTGTGCACATGTAAATTAGAGGAAATGTTGGTTGGTTGGGTTAATGCTTTACGTCCCGGTCAACAATTTTTCAGTCATGTTGGGACGGAGCCGCCGCTTCCTGGGTATTACCAGTACTTTTGGGGAGTAAATGTGTCTTTGCTCAATGACACAAACACGGCAGCTGGTAGGTCTCGAACCCACGACCCCTAGATCAGCAGTCCGACACTCTACCCCTGAGCCACCGCGCTCCCCTAGAGGAAATGTAATGCCACGTATTCAATGACACAAACACGGCAGCTGGTAGGTCTCGAACCCACGACCCCTAGATCAGGAGTCCGACACTCTACCCCTGAGCCACCGCGCTCCCCTAGAGGAAATGTAATGCCACGTACAGCTCTTACATGTATCAAGGAGAGCCTGTGTTCAAATGTTCATAACACCAAGTTACATCTTTTTATTTTGAAATGCAATGCAGTTAATTGACCTCTTAAATGGAATGAGCTTCAACATTCTTTTTTAGTCTGGTTTCTGAAAACTTGCATTCATGCTAGCTAGCTCAATAACCTGAACAGGCTCATTGGTGAGCATTATGTTTGACTATAACAGGTCGGTATTATTCATCTTATTTGTATTGAACATCTTCAAAGTATTTCTTAAGCTCACCTGAGCCGTTAGGCTCATAAGGTGGGCTTATAGGATGGCTATGTTTTGGGGTCCGTCCATCGTCATTTTCAAAGATCTTCTCTGAAACTGCTTCACCAATCAAAGCCAAATAGGAAGCAGGAAGCAAATTAAGTGTATATAAATAATTTAGGTCACATTACTAAGATGGCCGCCACACCCATATATGGAAAAAACCTTTAAAAATCTTTTACAGAACCCAAAGGCAGCTAGGATCTTGATATGTAGCATAAGGGAATTGAGGTCTACAATATGTATATAAATCATGACCCTTGGATGACCTTGACCTATTTTACAGCAAGGTCAACTTAGGTCGCCAATGCATTTGAATGGGGGAAAATTTGTAAAATGTAATTAAATGAAAACTTGCTGGGAATAGGCAAATGGACAGAAAATTTATGTTTGGGATTTTAGCTGGATCCCAGAGTATCTGACCGGGAATCCCTATTTCTTCCACTGGGATCCCTATAAAATCCCGTTGGGATCCCACAGTTACTTTCCTATAAAAAATCGGAATTGAATGGGATCCCGGTGGGATCGACCGGGAATCCCATATATTTCTTCCGCTGGGATCCCGGTGGGATCCCAGATATTTTCCTATCGAGAAATAATGGAATTTGAACGGGATCCCAGTGGAATCCCGTCGGGATCTCACTGGGAATCCCATATATTTCTCCCACTGGGATCCCGGCGGAATCCCACCTGGGATTCCACCGGGATCCCAGCAGGATTCCCACCAAGATTTTCTCTTGGGAGATAATGGAGTCCAATTTACAGAACTCATTAACTTTCTTCCCACAGAGGACATAAATGACTTATTTCAACAGTTTAAGGACAGAATGGCAGTTAGGATGTACATAAGAAACCAGGGGTTGGTAACTCAAAGCCATCTTAAGCTTAAGGTGATCTTAAGAAAAATTCTGGAATGCTATAAATCTTATAGACTATCAAAGATAAAAAAGTGTCTAACTTTGTCATCTTGGTGTGGGCATCTCAACCATATTAAAGGGTTACATTCGTGAGATCTGTGTTGCTGCTTTGATACAGAAGTAAAATGACTTACGATGATCTTAAGTTAAGATGGCTTTGAGTTACTGGGCCCAGAAAGGCACCATCTCGTCAGAATCTGACAACAGTACCACAGAGCTTGACAAAACAGCGCCTTCCATTATTTCCTCCAACGATAACCAAGGAAGTTCAAAGTTAGATAGTGTGCTACCATATAGAGCTGCCCAACTGCTTGAAAAACGCGGAGGCAGAGACAAATTCTACACCTGCACAAGCTTTTTTCAACAATCTGATAAAAGATGCAGCCTTAGGTTCCAAATTATGGAAACATCTTGAAGGAAAAAGGAAACACCAATGATCCTAGTTATATATATATATATATATATATATATATATATATATATATATATATATATATATATATATATATATATATATATATATATATATATATATATATATATATATATATCGAAAAAATAATGACATCAGAATTTTTACATTATTTAATTACCGCGACCGGTTTCGTTATACTCATCAGGCGGATTTAACATAGTAACATAGCAACGTTAGTAACGTTTACACATAATAACGCGACGTAAAACGTCGCAACGTTCATGACATCATAAGGTTCTGTTAAGTTTAGGGTTGAATATATTTAAGAAATATTTTTCTTTCGACAACCTAGCTGAAACATCATTGACGTGAAATTTATAGAAAGGAAAAATATATTTAATTTAGCTCCAAAAAGACTTTAGAGGAGAGAGTCAGAAATCTAGAAAGGCATATAATAAAGAAATGTGGAAAAAAGTAAGAATGTGTAACCAACAATCAGATTCTGATTTGGCTCCAGGGTCCTCCCAAGACGGCAGAGAAATTGAAGAGATCCTCAACAGCGTAAAACATCTTGCCCCAAAGTCAGACAGGGAAATAAATGAGTGCATCAAACGCATATGCTTTCAAATATTCACAAAAATGAGCTATATTACAGAACGAAAAGTTTGTACAGTATGTATACATTTAATAGGTATATAACAATACGCTTTATTGTTGAGTATTCTGATTACTTGAAAATTAATTTTATTTTTGATAGATCAAGTGGACCTCCCAAAGACTGGGATCTACAGTGCAGATATGGCTGCTAAATTGAAAGTAAGTAGTAATACCATAGAGACGCCAGGAGTTTGAAAAAGTGGGTGTGTATTTTCCCTATATTTCATGCTGTGGTTTTACAAAATTCTAGTAACTGATATAGCTGTAAGTCCTATAGTTAGTAAAGCACATGTTGGTGCCATATAAATAAACACATTTTAGTCTGGTACTCTGCAAATTGCAAAGGCAAACTGAGCAGACCCAGATCAGAAGCATCTGATCAATCTACAGTTTGGTTGCAGGATTTTTCATTGAAATGTGAGAGTAAATAAGATACTGACCAGACACCCATTATTTTTGTGACAAATGTATGCACCAAGCTTTGTATATGGCACAATGTCATTTTTAGCTCACCTGAGCCCACAATTCGATGCCTGGCCTCATTATACAGGGTAAATAAACTGTTATATTTATAGATGATAGAGATATGTCCTGGCACCGGAGTGTCTATTCCTGTACAGACCAAAGTGGTTTTCAGCACAGCTAATAATAGAAAGTCTCTAGTCATCAAGCTCCTAAGAGCATTTTTTAGCTTTGAAGACATGATGGGTGTTGGAAGTCTGGAGGAGTTGCCAAACTCCAACAAAATTATAGGAGCCATACTTGGTAAGCCTAAATTAATCACAATGTTGTTAAGTTTGTGAACAGGGTTAGTGTAGTTTTTTTTTTTTTTGTTAGTTTGGTTTTTTCCCACCTCGGTTTTTGGAGTGGGAATCTTTTTCTGATTGCGCCTTTTCCTGATCTTTGCCTACTTGTACCTTTCTACACAATGCAATGAAATGAACAAATGTAAGAGTTACCAGACATTTAGGTTTTCAGAACAAATGTTAGCCAAGATCAGGGTACACAATTTTGGCCTTTCCAGCTACATCTTGCGTTTATTCAAATTCTAGGATTGTTACAATATGCTCTCTTTAACCCATATTTGACGAATGAATTTTCCCATCGTTATCATTTGGGTGAGTCCACCTTCATTTTTATATGGCATCAGGAGTGATTTTTTAATTTTATTCAACTTTTCGATGAAAATTCTCTAAGCAAACAGAATAGCCCCAGATGGGATGCCGCGTTCTGCGGCGTCACATCTGGGGCTATTCTGTTTGCCTATGTCCCATAAAAGAGACGCCAGGATTAAATGAGTTAAAGCATATTTATTCAAATTTAAGGATAATTACAACACACTCTCTTAAAAAGCATATTTAAGATGCAGTTCAATTCCTAAAACTGTTAGTTATAAAATGTCCAGGATAAAACAAGTTGCAGTATTTAAGATTAATTCGAAACAGCAGGTTAGATGCAGAAATCATAGTTATTTGGCAAAGGCTCGCAGGTGAGCTTATACAGTATACCCATACTTTTCGTGTGTCATTCACGCTTTGCTAGCATTAAACTGTGATGTCTAAAAATGACAATTATCACTTGTGAATACGCGGTTCATACACACATTATGCTTTCTATTAGAAAAGATGATTTTTAAGTTTTTACTGCCGGATGATGAGTAATATTACTTCATACCATAAAGAAAAAACTGTTAGAAAACAGAACCTTGGCGAATGCCTGGCAAACATTTTTTCTTCTTCTTTTCTCATAGAAGCATAAAGAGAAACTGTAAGAAAACTGCACCTTGGCGAATGCCTAGCAAACGATCTTTTTTTATTTTTTTTCTTTCTTTCTTTTTTTCTTTTCTTTTTAATTTTCTTTTTCAATTCAATTCATCATTCATGAGATGCCAGTGTCGTATACTACGATGGGTGATTGAAATCGGAGAGGAAGGGTAATATGAACTTAAAATGCTCAGTTTAGTACAGCCACGATCTGTGGTCCAAATCTGCCGCGTGTTATGTATAGGAACATGACTTTTTCGCCAGATTTGACCCCCAAAAATTGAGTGCGTGTTATGCATGAGTGCGCACAATACATCACGAAGTATGGTACTGTTTTAAAAATTTGCCAATTCCCGACAGCCCTTTGGCGAATGGGGCATTTTGTGCACACAACACTTTCTAGAGGAAAGGGGATGCGTGATTTTGCATGCGAACCCTACCAGAATTGGGAAACGCCCCCTGTTGGATGGCTTTCTTACCAATCAGATTCAAGGAATTCTTAGAAGTGGCGCTTTTTTGAGCGTGACTTCACTTTTCAGTTAGAATTTGTTGAATGCAGACGTATGTTAAAATTGTTTAAGAATAGGAATAATTACGCAAAAAGATCGTTGAATTGATAAGTAGAACTCCAAGTAATAATCAAAGGAACTTTAATTAAACGATTGTGGGTCAAGTTCACCAGTATTGGACAACGTTGCGTGTTATTCCGCGACATTCAGTTCCTGTGAAATAAACAAATATGGCGGACAGACAAGTTTTGCTACAGCATTAGCTGGACAATAACAAAACGTGGCTAGTTAAATTGTGGTTCGGTATTCCTTCATGGTATGTGTTGTCAGAAAACGAAGAGAATAAACTGTTTAAATACATTGTTAAATTTGCTGACAATCGTGAGAACTCGTACCTTGCCAGATCTTTGGACTGTACCACTTTTTGTGATGAACGATTCTGCTATTTCTGCAGTGAATTGGAACCTTTGAGTCAGACTAAGGATGGATTTTTGCTGCATTTTTAATAATGCCACTCTTTTCTTGTTTTGTTTTCTATTCTAATTTTACCTGGGTTCTTAGTCAAATCAACACCACTACTCAAATTGTTAAGCATGACTCACAGTCATACAATGAGTGTAAATACCATGCAACATTATTACAAAACCCTGTTCCATTTAACCTGCGCGACCCACTTTTTAAAGATATTTCTTGTTTATTCCTTTCCACGCTTGCTTTAGACGCGTTACACGAGTCAGCCTTATTTCAAGGTCCAGAGGGCAACAAACTGTTTAACCATAACATAGACCTATTGGAAAAGAATCATTATCATTTGGCAGGGCCACTTGTGGCCCTCTCAATAGCACAAGATGGCCCGGGACCATGTTTTTTCAACGAGCATCTTTTCGATCTGATGGTTGGTGTGGAATGCGATTTATCAACATTTCAAATAGACGTATTGCATACTGATTCTCAAGATATTTTACAACATGTACGGTTTTTGAGCCGGCTTCAGAGGAAGCTGTTTGAAAATGAGGCAATTATGCCGAGCGTTCAAATATCTTCCATTATTAAGGGACCTGGCACATGTTAAAGCACTAAAATAACCATAAGCGATTGCTGCACTTGCATAATTTACGGTTCCAAAGAAAATGTATATGGGCATCCTTCTCAACTTCAAAATGCAATCTCTATCATAAAGCTGTAAACAATGGCGTAATTCAGCGAACATCGTAATGGCATGTTCTGAGGAGGACAACTGTATGCCACTAAGTATGATGTCAATAAACCGAGGTTCGTTTGTCCATATTTAAAGCAAAACGCCAAGTTCAAACAGTACATGATTTTAATGTGGATTGTCACGGTTGTTTGAACACGGCCTGTTCATTTGACAATTGCTTTAAACAGTTATGTGTAAATGTTTTAAGGACATATCACATAATTATGACACATATGCACGATCACTGTATATGAGATCTACCTGTAAAAATGCCAATGTTTACTTTAAAATTTGTCAATAATATTACTTTTTTCAGCATGTTTTTCATGTGATTGTTGAATATGTTGTATATTGATGGGATTTCACGTAAAGGATTTTGAAATGAGTAGTTCTCAGCCTCATCAACGCCGATTTCCTGTCTTTTAGTTATCACAAGCCAAGAAAGAATAACTCTCTACTCCATCTTGTGTCAACGAAAGTGAAAGAAGAATATTGCATGCGTTAACCGTCTCAGCCAATAAAATTGAAGTCTCGGTCAAATCTCGGACCACAGGATCGACGGAAAATAGTGGAAAAAAAAAAAAACAGAAATTAACTACCAAAATGGTACTGAAAAGAACCACAATACGCACAATACTAACAAAAATGCGCCACTTCTCGGTACTTTGCAGGATCGTCGGCGCACCAAGATCACAATTGTGCGCCAAAATTACAAAATAAGCGGGATTTTCACACTCCCGCGCTCTAGAATCCACTCTGGTTCAATCGGAATAAAACTGTAGGAGGAGTTGCGCACACAAGGTACCCACTTATAATCTAGTCACTTTATCAAGAATTAAAAAGGTAAATAACTCTCACAGAATGGGCCCCTAGCCCCTTGAAAAATATGGGTCCTCTTAATTTTCATATACAAAATACATACCAAATTTCAAGATCCTAGCTCTAACGATTCCTGACCGAGTGCTAAGCGTTACTCACACATCACAGACTGACTGACTGCATAGAATGCAGCACGGACAGACCCAAACCAATATGCCCCAACTTCTTCGAAGTTGGGGGCATAAAAAATCTTAAATGCAAGTTGTCATAAGCTTACAAATCAACCACAGAGGCCAAGAAACAGAAGGAGTGTTAAATTGAATGTTTGTACCATTTTCAATTTTACTAAGTTATAACATCACTGTAGAAAGTGATGCAGCTCAAAATTATATCAAAGGATAGATTTAACTATTAAAGGGGAGAGTTACATTAATGAAATCATGATTTTTTTTCTGTGTGACTTCTGATCAGCATCAAATGGAATAGAAACAAAAAATAGGCAGGCCACCCCCAATAAATAACAAATGGACTCATCCAGCTTATCAGTGGAAGATTCCACCAGTTGAAAATGGGTTTACTGTTAAATTATGAAACATGGTGTGGATGCAGTTCTTTTTATGGAAATCAGATTGTCTCTTTCAGAACCCCACAGCTACATGTGTGCAGACAGACTGTATAATGACATTCTGGTGTGCATCAAAGGTATGGGAGTTGGCTTTACCATAGCACAGGTGGACACAGTGGGGCCAAAATAGTAAACACATTCTGTGAGGTTCTATGGGGTATAGACCCATTCCACATTTGGCTGGAAGAGAGAAAGGATCCCAAAACCTTTCTCCCACCTCCACAGCTACAAAGAGTGGAGGAAGCAACACAAAAAAGAACCATGGGTAGGTTCCGATTATCTACATGTAATTATGTTTTTCTTCAATACTATTTCCATAACATATTAAACCCCTGGAAAATAGTATCGAGACGGTATACTCATTCTTAAAACTATATTACATCATGGTTTTAATACTGTTCCGACACAGAAAAAAATCGGGTACAAAATTATGATGACAGAAATAGCTAGAACCTTCTGATTAGGACCCACTGTTTGCCAATAGCTGCTTCTAAAAACTTAGGTTTCTGATAGTAGAAGGACTGGAATGATAGGTTCTAAATTGGTTTTGGCAAGTGAGTGAGTGCGTTCATTTCAGGACAACTTGAGTTTTAGAATAGTTGAAGAGTCAGCATCTGGATCTGATAAATATTCAATGCTTGCGACAGCTTGTCAAAGTATGTCCTTCTATGTGCCTATAGATTTAGTTGACTTTCAACCTTCTGATGCCATAGAAAGAAGGAAATGGATTCAGAATCTACAGTTACCGTTCCCATATAGAATATTCAATTAAAACAATGTTTTCTGAGGAAAACTATGTCCCCCCAACCGTTTAGTAATTGAAGTGTAGTTACCTTGTGATATGAAGTTTTTCTAGGGAAGACACCATGTAAGGTGTGATAGTTTAAACTTGTTTTGGACCCTGTCTAAAATTGGGTCACAATCACCAAATTCTTATAAACTCTGAACCTCCTCACAACAATGCTTCTGAGCAAGTTTGGTCAAAATCCATCAATTAGTTTACAAGATATCGTATCGGAAAAACTAATTTCAACAGTTTTTATGGACCCGTGACCTTGGAAATTAGGTCAAGGTCATCAAAATCTAATCAACTTTGAGCCTCCTCCAAACAATGCTTCTGTGCAAGTTTGGTCAAAATCCATCAACTGGTTTACAAGATATTGCAGTGAAAAGACTAATTTCAACATTTTTTTATGGACTCGTGACCTTGAAAATTAGGTCAAGGTCACCGAAATCTAATCAACTCTGAGCCTTCTCGCAACAATGCTTCTGTGCAAGTTTGGTCAAAATCCATCAATTGGTTTACAAGTTATCGAGTTGGAAAGATTAATTTCAACATTTTTTATGGACTCGTGACCTTGAAAATTAGGTCAAGATCACCAAAATCTAATCAACTCTGAGCCTCCTCCCAACAATGCTTCTGTGCAAGTTTGGTCAAAATCCGTCAATTGATTTACAAGATACTGCGTTGGAAAGACTAATTTCAACATTTTTTATGGACTTGTGACCTTGAAAATTAGGTCAAGGTCACCAAAATCTAGCCGACTCTGCGCCTTCTCGCAACAATGCTTCTGTACAAGTTTGGTCAAAATCCATCCATTCGTTTACAAGTTATCACGTTGGAAAGACTAATTTTAACATTTTTTATGGACTTGTGACCTTGATTATTAGGTCAAGGTCACCAAAATATAATCAACTCTGAGCCTCCTCTCAACAATGCTTCTGTGCAAGTTTGGTCAAAATCCATTGATTGGTTTACAAGATACTGCATTGGAAAGACTAATTTCAACATTTTTTATGGACTCGTGACCTTGAAAATTAGATCAAGGTCACCAAAATCTAATCAACTCTGAGCCTTCTTGCAACAATGCTTCTGTGCAAGTTTGGTCAAAATCCATCTATTGGTTTACAAGTTATCGCGTTGGAAAGACTAATTTCAACATTTTTTATGGACTCGTGACCTTGAAAATTCGGTCAAGGTCACCAAAATCTAATCAACTCTGAGCCTCCTCCCAACAATGCTTCTGTGCAAGTTTGGTCAAAATCCATCAATAGGTTTACATGATATTGCATTGGAAAGACTAATTTCAACAGTTTTTATGGACTCGTGACCTTGAAAATTAGGTCAAGGTCACCAAAATCTAATCAACTCTGAGCCTCCTCCCAACAATGCCCTTGTGCAAGTTTAGTCAAAATCCATTCATTTGTTCAGAAGATATCGCGTCGGAAAACCTAATTTGATCAGTTTTCATAGGCTGGTGACCTTGAAAATTAGGTCAAGGTCACCAAAATCTAATCAACTCTGAGCCTCCTCCCAACAATGCTCTTGTGCAAGTTTGCTCAAAATCCATTCATTTGTTCAGAAGATATCGCGTCAGAAAACCTAATTTGATCAGTTTTCATGGGCTGGTGACCTTGAAAATGAGGTCAAGGTCACCAAAATCTAATCAACTCTTTCCCCCCTCCCAACCATGTATCTATGCAAGTTTGGTCAAAATCCATCCACTGGTTCAAAAGATATCGCGTAAGAAAGAAGCTACGCGGACGCGGACGCCGACGCGGACGCCGACGGGAACCGCACCAAAAACAATATGTCCCCCACCTTCGGTTGGGGGGACATAATTATCAACATGGAAACTATCTTGGAAAACTGTGATAGAAACAACCTCCACCAAAAGAAAGGGACAGTTTATCTGACATATCTGTCATGAACACAATCATGATCTAAAACAAGACTTAGACTCTCTGTTTCCTATTCAGGGTAATCTCAACATCAACATTATAGACAATAAATTAACCTAAGATAAAGCTGGCCTTACAGTTGTGTTTCCATGCTTACTGTACAGATTAACCACATGTCAGCTGCATTCTGGCATTTCGGGTATGAATCAGCTCACCGAAAAATAGGATTTGCTGTACCCAGACTTTTGCTTAACTGTCTCAGTCTTCCATCACATCAAAATGAACCAAAATCGACAGAAGTTGAAGATTTAACCCCCAGCCACCCAGATGAAACTACAATTATGGAGAAACCAGCTCCTATGGAGAGGTCAGTACTTAACTTTGTTATTTATGTAGCCGAACATGTTGAACATCTTTACCTGCATCGTCTAATGTTAGGCATACCTACTAGCTGGCATGATTTAACCCTTAACCCGTGGTTCACGGCAATTATGCTTGAAAGATAACTGGCCGTGGCTGCGGTATGTGGTATTTGTCGTTTCCATGGGGTGTCCCAAGTCGAACGCCCAAGAGACACGTGAACAATGACGCAGAGAAGATAGATGATTTTATTGGTTGAGAGTGATTTCCTGATCTAACAAGAACTCCGCGGAGGTCGATATCGCACCTGCATCGGGCAAAGTCAATAGACCGTGAAATATAGTTCAAGGGCACCGGGTCAAGGTGCGTGCTTGAAGGGCATGTCAAGGACAATTACTATGCAAGGTTTCAGACTCGCAGCTATCTCTGATGTCGAGAAAACCAAACTTCGACGTAAAAATTTTCAAAGTCAGTGGACCATGAAATATAGGTCAAGGGCACCGGGTTAAGGTGCGTGCTTGAAGGGTATGTCAAGGACAATTACTATGCAAGGTTTCAGACTTGCAGCTATCTCTGATGGCGAGAAAACCAAACTTCGACGTAAAAATTTTCAAAGTCAGTGGACCGTGAAATATAGGTCAAGGGCACCGGGTCAAGGTGCGTGCTTGAAGGGTATGTCAAGGACAATTACTATGCAAGGTTTCAGACTCGCAGCTATCTCTGATGGCGAGAAAACCAAACTTCGACGTAAAAATTTTCAAAGTCAGTGGACCGTGAAATATAGGTCAAGGGCACTGGGTTAAGGTGCGTGCTTGAAGGGTATGTCGAGGACAATTACTATGCAAGGTTTCAGACTCGCAGCTATCTCTGATGGCGAGAAAACCGAACTTCGACGTAAATGTTGACAAAACTTCGACGTAAAAATTTTCAAAGTCAGTGGACCGTGAAATATAGGTCAAGGGCACCGGGTTAAGGTGCGTGCTTGAAGGGTATGTCAGGGACAATTACTATGCAAGGTTTCAGACTCGCAGCTATCTCTGATGTCGAGAAAACTAAACTTCGACGTAAATGTTGACGGACGAACGGACGAACGAACGAACGTACGGACGGACGGAAATTTGAACTCCTATATCGCACCCTGCTATAAGCAGGTGCGATAAAAATAATATTTATGACATTTTTTTACTAAAAATAAGGATAAATTGGTAATTGTTTCACCGATCGGTCAATGTCGAAAATTTTCTCATTCTAAAATGGCTGACATGTCAAATGATGAAAACAGCGATGCCGAATCAATCGCTTATTTGAGCGATGATAGACAAACCAGTGATTTTTCTGGCTTTGAGTCCGACGAAGCCATGTTTAATGAAAGTGTTTTGGGTCATCTAACGATGGAGCAGTCTGAAAATGACCGACAATCAGTGATCGATGACGCAAATGCCGCTTGGAGATACAGGATTCCCCACCCATGAATTCATCGCATACAGGCATTCCGGGCCTAAAAGTTGAGCTCCTGGACGACCCTAGTCCTTTAGACTTCTTTTACTTAATATTTGACAGTTCCATGTGCGATACATTAATAACCTTTTCTTAGTAAACTAGAAATGCGTGTTTGTAAAACACTATGCCCCCAACTGTATGCTTGTCTCTAAACTGGCAGTTTGTATGATTCATTTATTTCATTCGAATGCAGTCAAATTTAATTTCCTGAAGAAGCTATTCGGTTGTGATTGTTTTGACCTCGATCCAGAAACAGAATGTAAGCTTTTTTGCAGGCAAGTTAGAAATGAAGTAAAAATTTAAAAATGGAGTAATTTTGTCAAAATTTGACAGAGAGTCCCCAAAAGTTAATCAGGTGATCTTCTTCTCAGCCCCAACCAGCATACCAAATATGAAGGCTCTAGCTCAAATACGTTTTGAGATATCTTGCACACAAGATTTTCCAAATTTGTTTTCAAAGGGACATTATTCCAACAAGGGGCATAACACGTACATGAAAAAACTACAGGCCAACTATTTTTTTCATGAAGAATCTGTATATGAAATTTCAAAACCCTATCATCCACCATTCAAAGGTCTCAAATTTCACCAAAAAGTGGAAAAATCAATAAAAATTTCAAAATTCTGTATTTTTGTCAAAATTTGACGGAAAGTTCTCAAAAGTTAATCAGGTCATCTACTTCTCAGCCCCAACAAGTGTACCAAATATGAAGGCTCTAGCTTTAACACTTTTGGAGATATCTTGCACACAAGATTTTCAAATTTTGTTTTCAAAGGGACATAACTCAAAAAAGGGGTATAACTTGGCCATACAAAAAAATACGGGTCAACTATTTTTTCATGAGGAATGTGTATATGAAATTTCAAAACCCTAGCATTCATCATTTAAAAGTTTCAAATTTCACCGAAAAGTGGAAAAATCAATCAAAATTTCAAAATTCCGTATTTTTGTAAAAAATTGACGGAAAGTTCTCAAAAGTTAATCAGGTCATCTACTCCTCAGCCCAAACAAGTGTACCAAATATGAAGGCTCTAGCTTAAATACTTTTTGAGATATCTTGCACACAAGATTTTCAAATTTTGTCTTCAAAGGGACATAACTCAGAAAAGGGGCGTAATTCAGACATTAAAAAAAATATGGGTCAACTATTTTTTCATGAGGAATGTGCATATGAAATTTCAAAACCGTAGCATTCACCATTTAAAAGTTTCAAATTTCACCGAAAAGTGGAAAAATCAATCAAAATTTCAAAATTCCGTATTTTTGTAAAAAATTGATGGAAAGTTCTCAAAAGTTAATCAGGTCATCTACTCCTCAGCCCAAACAAGTGTACCAAATATGAAGGCTCTAGCTTAAATACTTTTTGAGATATCTTGCACACAAGATTTTCAAATTTTGTTTTCAAAGGGACATAACTCAGAAAAGGGGCGTAACTCGGACATGAAAAAAAATACAGGTCAACTATTTTTTCATGAGGAATGTGCATATGAAATTTCAAAACCGTAGCATTCACGGTTCAAAAGTTAACAGACGCACAGACAGACAGACAGACAGACAGACAGACAAGCTGAAAGCAATATGCCCTTCCAACTTTTTCAAAGTTGGGGGCATAAAAAAGACACTGAAAGATCATGTGGGAAAGCGGTCCACTATACAAAACATGAGGTGGAGGAGATTACAAAAGACAACAAGGTAAGCTAAACCTGATTATTCAATCACTTGTTTTTGTCTCTCTTCATGAAAAATAACTACACTTAAACATACAAGTTTGTCATTATCCTTAAAGCAAGATGTACTAAATTGGAGGTGCTCAAAAGAATGTGCGTATCTAAGGGTTGAAACATCATTTTACACCGCATAATGTAGCATCAGTTTTTGCTCGAAACGTCATTTTTAGTTTACGTTCGGATTACGAAACTTTGTCCATGCAATTATACGCAAAGCGGGCCCCATGGCCGAGTGGTTAAGAGCGCTGTTTCTTAATCACTCGCTCATCTCACCGCTGTGTCTGGGTTTGAGCCCCTCACTGGCAACATGTGAGACAAGCCAAGTTCTGCTTGTGGGTGTGCCAAGTGTTTTTTTTTTTTTTTTTTTTTTTTTTTTTTTCGGGGTTAACCCGTTTTCGCCCACTTACTGATTGGCCCATCTCATATCAGCTGAAATAATCTTGAAAGGGACGTAAAACTGAGTTTTAAAAAAAATATACGTAGAAGCCTAAGACATGTAAAAAAAAATTTTTTTTTACTTAAAATATAGATTGTGAACATGTTATACTGAGGAAATAAACATTTGCATGACAATTATCAACGAATACAAAATAAAGTCAAGAGTTTTTGGTACAAAATCGATGTTGCCTGTAAAATGTACTGAATTTGGCAACTACTACCTCTGTTCATCTCTTATGGCAGGAAAACTAATCCTGTAACTTAAAGGACTTTCTCATTTACCTGTTGCTCAGGAATTTCTCTTATAAATAAATATCAGTTTCTTTTTTTTAATTCTACCGTGGATTTTTATGCCCCCAACTTCGAAGAAGTTGAGGGGCAACTTCGAAGAAGTTGAGGGGGCATATTGGTTTGGGTCTGTCCGTCCAGTCCAGTCCAGTCCAGTCTGTCTGTGATGCGTGAGTAACACTTAGCACTCGGTCAGGAACCGTTAGAGCTAGGATCTTGAAAGTTGGTATTTAGTTTGTATATGAAATTTAAGAGGACCCATATTTTTTCTTTAATGTAAATTCAAGGGGCTAGGGGCCCATTCTGTGAGAGTTATTTCCCTTTTTAATTCTTGATAAAGTGAATAGATAGTGGGTACCTTGTGTGCGCAACTCCTCCTACAGTTTTATTCTGATTCTCTTGAAACTTTACAGATGTTGTGACCATGCTTTGAAGATATATATGTGGTTTGGATATAATCCTCAGATTAATTTTTGTCACTTTTTTCACAATTTGAACTTAGCCATTTTACAATTATACATTGTAGGGATAAACTGGCTACCATCATTAATTTAGATACTATAACCTATCCAGAGAAGAAAATATCAGAATCTTACAAGGGGGAGTTTGCGACAGTCATATACGGGAAGGGAAAGTCAGCTAAAAATACCAGGCGTATCGGATGATAGAAATGAGCTACTTAAACCTAAAGATTGATGGCAGGCTTCCACTGAATTTTGTGAACATGAGCCAATTCCTATTGCTGGAAAAGCACCAAAGAGACCATTAGATGAGACTGATGACCATTAGATGAGACTGATGACCATTAGATGAGACTGATGACCATTAGATGAGACTGATAAGACAATGACTCACAGAAAAAAAATGAAAAAGAAGCCAACAAGTCAAAAAAAAAAAACAAAAAACAAAAAAACAAAAAAAAAAAAACTGAAAATGAAAGAGCCAAGTTTAACTTCAACATCTCCAGCCAGCTGACCAACAATGCAGTAAATCAGGTGTCCACAAAACTTGCATCCAAAATTCAATGGATTCGATGAATTGTGCAGTGTCCAAAGGCAAAGTACAAGGCATTGGTAAGCAGTAACGAGCACAAACTGAATCTATAGGAAAACAGTCCAAAGCCAAAGAACAACCAAAAGAAAGAAAAGAGCTGGTGAATGAAGAAAAACAAATTCATTTAGAGTTGCCAAGAGAGTCAAAATAGAGAGTCAAGCGTACAAGCTCAATATAGAGCAGCAGAGGGAGTCTGGGCAGTCCATGTATTACACGGATAGTACAATCCCTCTACTTCCCAAATACGAAATTTCATGTCTCTAGCTATCTTCAGTCGCTGCACAGCCCGGTTTATGTCGGACCTGGTCGGAACCCCGATGCCCGGTTTTCTGACGTCGCGGCTCATATAATGTCTCTCAGATTGTCAAGGGTTTTGCTTAAGTTTGATGGGAGGCTGTACATGGCATCCCTTATTAAAGAGAAAATCTGTGTCAAATACACTGACATCACCCAGAAAGTGCAAACTGTCCAATAAAAAGAAAAGAGTGTATCTAAATAATTATGTCTTTCAATTGAAATACAATAATGAAGCATTATCAGTGGTGGCATGTGAAAAGATTTTAGGAGTATTAATAGACAATAATTTAACATGGACAAACCATATAGATGCTGTTGCAAAGAAAATTGTTTCTAACCTACTGTCAAGAATTAAATCATATTTAACTAGTAATCAAAGAGTTCAATTTTATAAATCTTATGTTCAACCCCATATTGATTATTGCAATGCCATCTGGGGAGGTACATCTCAAAGAAATCTTGACAGGATATATAGGCTGCAAAAAAGGGTTTGTAAAATAATTTTAGACTATCAGTATGATAATATAACTGACAGCATGGAAGAATTCAAAATCCTTAATATTTATGAAAGAATATATCTTAAAAAAGCTAAATTCATGTTCAAAACTAGAAAGAGTTTTCAGAGGAAAACATATGTCCCCCCTCTCTGCTCCAACCCACTTTTTAATTTTGTAAATATATACCAACAGACATTTTAAATTAAAACCAATATAAACCGACAGACATTTTAAAATATCACATGTTTCAGCTTTCCATATTTATAAAGTTTGAAGTTTCACGAAATTTATCCATCTACAATCCCAAACCAATCCTTGCCCGTATCAACTAATATGCAAAGTTTGAAGAAAATTGGTCAAAAAGTACTCAAGTTAGAGAGCGGAAACGAAAAAAATGCAATTTTTAACCTCAATCAAGGGCCATAACTCTAAGGTCATTTGACAAAATTTACCCATCTACAATCCCAAACCACTCCTTGCCGGGATCAACTCATATGCAAAGTTTGAAGAAAATCGGTCAAAAACTACTCAAGTTAGAGAGCGGAAAGGAACAAAATGCAATTTTTAACCTCAATCAAGGGCCATAACTCTAAGGTCATTTGACGAAATTTATCCATCTACAATCCCAAACCACTCCTTGCTGGTATTAACTCATATGCAAAGTTTGAAGAAAATCGGTCAAAAAGTACTCAAGTTAAAGAGCGGAAACGAACAAAATGCAATTTTTAACATCAATCAAGGGCCATAACTCTAAAGTCGTTTGACGAAATTTACCCATCTACAATCCCAAACCACTCCTTGTCGGTATCAACTCATATGCAAAGTTTGAAGAAAATCGATCAAAAAGTACTCAAGTTAGAGAGCGGAAACGAAAAAAAATGCAATTTTTTACCTCAATCAAGGGCCATAACTCTAAGGTCATTGGACAAAATTTACCCATCTACAATCCCAAACCACTCCTTACTGGTATCAACTCATATGCAAAGTTTGAAGAAAATCGGTCAAAAAGTACTCAAGTTAGAGAGCGGAAACGAAAAAAAATGCAATTTTTAACCTCAATCAAGGGCCATAACTCTAAGGTCATTTGACGAAATTTACCCATCTACAATCCCAAACCACTCCTTGTCGGTATCAACTCATATGCAAAGTTTGAAGAAAATCGGTCAAAAACTACTCAAGTTAGAGAGCGGAAACGAATGAAGACACCTGGATTTTCGAACAGTTAATTGACCTTTGTGACCTTCAAAATTAGGTCAAGGTCACCAAAATCTAATCACTCCATTCGGCTGCCCCAATGAAGTTTCTGTGCCAGTTTGGTCTAAATCCATCCAGTGGTTCAGGAGATATAGCGCAGACAAAAAGCTACGCCGACGCCGCCGACGCCGACGGGATCCACACCAAAAACAATATGTCCCCCACCCCTTCGGAGGGGGGACATAATTTCTAACTCTCTAACACCAGATTATATAAATGAAATGTTTCACTTGAGGCCTTTGAATAATACTCTTCAGTCCCTCAGATCATCAGCAGCCATAAATTATGTGTTACCAAGACCCAATAAAGAACTCTTCAAACAAAGTTTAATTTACTCTGGTCCATTGATTTGGAATAATTTACCTGATACTCTTAAACAATTAGGCAGCATAAATAGTTTTCATAGAAATTGCATAAAATGGATTAAAGGAATTAATGATTTTCAGACTTAAAACATTATCATATAGTTGTACAGGCTACTATTTTGGTGTGTGTGTGTGTGTGTGTGTGTTTTGTGTGAGTTACTTTTTTCCACTTTCTGTATATAATGTAAATAATGGAGGGCCTCATGGAAGATTAGCTTGTATTTTGCATTTTGTTGCTAAATGTGTAACCCTCTGAAAATAAAGTCTATTATTATTATTATTATTATTATTATTAAAAATATGAACTGAAACACAAGATTAATCCCCAGTAATGACAGGCTTTTTAACAGAAGTATGTGTATGCATTCATATAGGCCGTCAGACTCAGTATGGCATTATTTAGAATGTCTCTCAGATTGTCAAGGGTTTTGCTTAAGTTTGATGGGAGGCTGTCAATATCGACCTCCGCCTCCGCGGAGTTCTTGTGCTTTCATGTTGTTACTTTTTCTTTCATGTTCTGAACTTAATGATCATAAATCTGTGTTAATGTATACACTGAAAAAAAGTTATAAGAGGCCACTTTTCAAACTCATTTTTTGTTTCTAAGCCGTGTTCAAAATTGCACGATTTTTTGCCGAAAGACGTGTCTTTCAAGTAAGTAAAGTTCCAAAGTGTTAAGAAATAATTTTCTTTCACTAAAAGCGTTTTTAGAGTAAAAATGCAAAAATCAATGTTTTTAAATAAAAAATTGGATACAGCACACAATTTATTGAAATTAGGAACGGGTGTCATCAAAGGGGTTGTTACGGCTCGGAAAAACATCAAACATTCGAATTTTCTCTACTGGTAGAATTTTTATGCATTTTTAAGAATCACCAATTTTGAGATTTTTTGGAAAATTCATAAATGTGCCTCTTAAACATGTTGACCCCTGTTAAATTCACTTGATGAGGCCTGGAAATGAGAGATGTAACTCAACTGAACTGTTTGAGACCATTTTCGAGGACCAACAGGTCAAGGCTGGCGCACACTTCCGGTTTCAATGCCAATTTATAACGAACAAAATAACAAAATTTGTGAACGATTTTTTGAATTTTCAAAGTTTATCAGAGTTTAGTATTTGACCTAAATAATCGCTGAAAATTTCAATGCCATGCTGTTGATAATAACGCAACTGGAGAAGAACAAAGTTGGCATGCAAATTGCATACAAAAGCTGAATTCCTGTTATTCAAGTTGTTGTCTTCTTGCATGTACAAAACAGACACAAAGATTCTTATTGCAGCAACACTTTTGACTTAATTTCATCTTGCATCATGGCAGTCAGTAGCACTGTCAAGTAAATTAAAATGTAAAAACACAACGTCATAATATGGCATTTAATTTGATGTTAATAAAGTGTGACTTTTTGAAATGAGGGTACCTTTACACATGCTTCGTCTGTGTGAGAAGTTTCACGCATTTTGGAATGCAGAAACCTACAGAGCCACTGTTAGACATTGGTTTATTCATATGCTCATGAATTTTAATTGATCGTATTTTACTTTCTGAACTAGAAGAAAAAATATGAGGTGGCCTCTTATAACTTTTTTTCAGTGTACTTTGTTGAACTTTTATTTAGATCCTGGTAAAAGAGAAGGATTTGACCTTGTGATGACCATGGATAACCATGTAAAAGCATGTTTTACTGACCATGATTCACCATGAACAAAAACAATTTCTGACCATGGTTAACCATTGATGACCATGCTTTTACCATGGTTAACCATGCCTAAACCATGCTTTGTTTTTGGTATTTGACCATGGTCAACCATGTTAGAATGTTTATAAGTAATCAGTCTTTCATTAGTGAACCTGAGCTTGAAGACTCACTACTCACTCACTCAGGGTTCCCATTTACCGGCTATTGAGGGTTTTTTTTACCCCCAAAAATTGTCATATACCCTCAAAAGGGGAATTGAGATATAATATTATATATTTATGCTAATTTCCTTCACTGCATTAACTTGTAGTTTGCTTTCCTCTGCTCTTTGAAGCCATATTAGATTTCCAATTTACACCATCATCAGTCTTGCAACTTGCTTTCAACTTGAATTACAGTATGAAACAAATTTGATTCTTAATGAACACTGTTCTTTAGTACATGTATGTTTAAGTGTTTTAATGTGTAAGTGTTTAATATCCAACATTATTTTCATCAAACAGCTGGCATGTATCTTTTTATTCAGGTGGATGGTCTAACAACTGCTATCGAAAGCGTGCTATCCTGCAAATCTTGCTTAACAAAGTTTACAAGGTAAGGCCAAAAATAAAATTGTTTGTTTCCCCTTTGCCGACCAACCCTAAAAAATTGCCCCGACCCAAAAAATTATATCACAATTTTTCCTTCAAGTTTTTTTTTAACTGCAAGGTAAAACTTCATGTTTTGGAAGGATAAATTGTCATATGCCAATATTGCTATTCTTGAATAGCATAATTTAGTTTAACATTATTTGTGTTACAAAAATTTGCAGCAATAAAGTTCAATGGTAGTATCTGAGAAATTAAAAATAACATTTTTTCCGACAGACCGACCCATATCTGAGAAACAGGTTGGAAAAGGGGAAACAAGAATATTTCTAAGGCTGGCCTTACTACTAAATTTATACACATTTTTTTTTTTTTTTTCAAACATTTACTATGTATAAAAGTATGTGTCAATGGCCCTTTGTCATTAACCAGTGTTTCATAAAGTTTTAGCTCAACTGAGATGTAATGTAAGCTCATTAGGTGAGCTTACAGTACATATAAAGGTTTTTTCATTCTGTCGTACATTCAGTTACTATTTTGCTATGAAAGAGCCGTGAGCCAGAAGGGAATCTTTGTTTTTTCTAGCATTGTAAGTTGCAGGATGCAATATAGGAGATCAAATTTTCGGCGATACGTCTGTCTGTCAATAGTTTACCCCGAACTTTGGTTTCTCTGCATCTGTGATAGCTGTGAAATTGAAACCTAGCATAGTAATTGTCCTTGACATACCAATCAATCACACACCTTGATCCGGTGGCCTTGACCTATATTTCATGGTCCAATGACTTGGCAATATTCATGTAGTATCCTTCAAGCACACACCTTTATCCGATGTCCTTTGTCTTTATTTCTTTGTTCATGGACTGCCAGTTTTATAGTAGTGCCCTGAAGCTACTTTTCACACCATAGACTTTTGCCCGATGCAGGTGCGTTATCAACCTCCTTGGCGTTCTTGTTATAAATTTGAAAAGCCTGCAACTGTTAAAGCATGCATGCTGGTTAATACATATAGCAAAATACTAATTTATGTTTGATGTCTGCAGCCTGCTAGTATTCTGCACATGAACATTCATTTACCTTTTCGAATTGTGATCACACATTAATAATATTTGAGCCGTCACGTGACAAAACAAACAATGTGGTTTCAGACCTGGTCTGACACAAATGGGGCTGTGCAGTGACAGAAAATAGCTAGAGGCTTGAAATTTTGTATTTAGGAAGTAAAGGGATTGCATTATCCGTGTAGCGAAAACAAAGGCGCTGATCAGCTTCACGGTTACCGTGAAGATGATCTGCGCCTATGTTTCGCATATGCAAATTGTTGGTTTTGTCACGAGGCCGCTCATTTATATTTTAGAGACTACATGTAAGCGAGCCCACAACTGCAAGTAGTCAACAAAGCATAACTACTTGGACACATCCGCGAAGCCCCAGTGAGAACAACAAAGATGTTGGGGCTAACTGGACACAGACACGAAGCCCCAGTGAGAACAACAAGGATATTGGAGCTAACTGTACACAGCTGCAAAGCCCCAGTGAGAACAACAAGGATATTGGAGCTAATTGTACACAGCTGCGAAGCCCCAGTGAGAACAACAAGGATGTTGAAGCTAACTGGACACCGCAAAGAAACCCCAGTGAGAACAAGGATGTATTTTAGCTAACCTGAGCCGAAGGCTCACAGGTGAGCTTATAGTATAGTGGTCGAGCCGTCGTCCGTGCGTCGTCCGTCGTCGTCAACATTTTCAAACGACTTCTCCTCTGAAGCTGCCAGGCCGAATCTTTTCATATTTCACATATAGCATCTACAGGTGGGGGGAACGAATATTTGTGTTTTTTATTTCGATCGGATAAGAACTCTGGTTGCTATGGCAACATGCTTCCCATAGACTTATAATGGAAAAAGTGAAAGTTGCCAGTTTTTGCTGTCTTGTTGGAGATATTTGAATTTTGTTTTTGCAGAAATGTTTATTGAGTAGTCCTCTACGTTTCATGTGACTTTTGTCCTAATCCTTTTTTTTTGATTGGTTGCAGGGGCCCCATATAGGGCAAAATTTCGAAAAACATTCAAAAATCTTCTTCAGAAATTGTCAAGGGGATTAAGCCTGTACTTTGTATACATGTTCCTGACAGTGGCCTCTACATAATTTGTGTTTTTTATTCCAGTAGGATAAGAACTCTGGTTGCTATGGCAACTTAAAGTTTCCATAGACTTATAATGGGAAAAGTGGAAATCGGCTATTTTTCTGCTAAAATTGCAGACATTTGAATTTTGTTTTAGCAGAAATGTTTATTGAGTAGTGTTTGACGTTTCTTGTGAGTTTTGTCCTAATCCTTTATTTTGATTGGTTGCTGGGGCCCCATAAAGGGCAAAATTTTGAGAGAAAAAAAAAAAAACATTAAAAAATCTTCTCCTCAGAAACTGTCAAGTGGATGAATCCTGTACTTTGTATACATGTTCCTGACAGTAGCCTCGTCATAATTTGTGTTTTTTATTCCAGTGGGATAAGAACTCTGGTTGCTATGGTAACTTTAAATTTCCATAGACTTATAATGGGAAAAGTGGAAATTAGCTATTTTTTTGAAAACTATTGCAGCCTGAGACCTGAAAAGTGGTAGATGCAAGCAACCAATGGATAAGATAATTTAGGTCAAGGTCATCTCTTGACCTTGACCAGTCTGTTGTCCATACACACTTTTCAAAGATCTTTTTCTCTGAAACCACTTGGCCAATCAAAACCAAATTTTATATGAAGCATCTATAGGAAAAGGGAAACAATGTATATATAAATAATACAGGTCAAATGACCAAGATGGCCGCCATGCCCATATATGGTAAAAACCCTTCTTCTCCAGAACCGGTGAACCGATTTCAACGAAACTTTGCATGAAGTATGGATGACTCAAGTACTACAATGTGTATATAACTCATGACCCTGTGATGACCTTGACCTATTTTACGGCAAGGTCAACATAGCTCACCAATGCATTTGAATGGGGAAAACTTTTTAAATATCATTTAAAGTGAAAATCTTGCAGGAAATGGGCATTAGGACTGAATATTAAGACCAATTCCACCTAACCACCAAAATATTTTGGCCACGCATACTCAGGGATTTCAGTTTAATTGTTTTGGTTATGTTAGGATGCTTAAACAAGGAAGGAAAATGATGATAATTTTTAAAAATTTGCTTCTGTTACCATGGCAACCAGGATCAAACATTGGAAAATCTGAATAAAATTGTGTTTAAGAGGTCTTGGTCTTTAGTTGGATTTCTATGATATTCAAACATTGTCATTTCAATTTTTCTTACCAAAATTGTAGAATATATAATTATTAATTGATCAGATGACCCCAAATAAAGATATACATGGGATTAATAAATTTATTGACATTTAAATATGATTTTGGGGTGAAAAATCTTAGTTTTGGGTGCTTATTTTGATTGAATATTTTTCTAAAAGGCAGGCATTCCTTGTATAGGCAGTATTAGTTTTCTACAGAACACGCATCAAAATCATGATTTATGAAA
The DNA here is from genome assembly GCA_964017185.1 of Rugalucina vietnamica. Lineage (NCBI taxonomy): Eukaryota > Metazoa > Mollusca > Bivalvia > Lucinida > Lucinidae > Rugalucina > Rugalucina vietnamica. Next base: position 11,671,730 of record OZ024871.1, on the reverse strand, counting down.
AAACATCTGTGGGCCTCTTTGAACCCAGACAGAAATATGACAATGAAGATTGAATTTTAATGGCCAGATATAATCATTAAAAAGGCATTATTATTACTCTGTCAAGGCTTAAAAGAGAGTTTTTGCAAAAATATATTATATTTCATATTGTGTAAATGGTAAAAAATGCGCTAATACCAATCAGTTAATGAATTGGGCTTGAGGGAGACCCTTTATAGGGGGATTGCCTTAGCAACAATAACACTGAGAGTTACTTCCCCTTGAAGCTCTTCAAAAAGAAGTGTGACGGGATAGCCTCCCTTGGAAATATGTAAATTTCAAACTCGAAACTTTGTGAATCGAGTAAGTGTAGAGTATATAGCGCAGTAAACCACCTTGGTGGACGAGCATGCTTTTCCACCGACGGGGTTTGCTGTGGCTTGGCTCGGCTGTTCGTTACATTTGGTGGCAGTGGTGGGATGATGACAACCGCTAGACCGGGGTTGCCTTACCCATGTAGTCCCCAGGCCAAGACTCGGGACGAGTCTTCTCGGAGGGGGAAGTAATGTGACGGGATAGCCTACCTTGGAAATATGTAAATTTCAAACTCGAAACTTTGTGAATCGAGTAAGTGTAGAGTATATAGCGCAGTAAACCACCCTTGGTGGACGAGCATGCTTTTCAATCGACGGGGTTTGCTGTGGCTTGGCTCGGTTGTTCGTTACAGAAGGTACAACTGAAATCAGGAAATGAAGTTTATTTTCTTCAGAAGTCGAACATTTTCTCATTTTTAACATAAATATTAGTGATTAGATTAATTTCAACATGGAAAACTTTAAAACAGATAGCTGTCCTAGTATATTTACATGGAAATCAGGGACTATAACCGAGCAGATAGTGATTTCTTCCCCAACAAAAACACTGGTGAAATGCGAAACTGAAAGTAGACTGTTCCCGAGACTGTAGGGCAATACAAAGCTGTGAAAACACATTAAATAGCTGTGAGTATCAAGTTTTATCCATCCATTGGTCCTGTAGCTCACCTGAGAGATTATCACATTGTAAGCTCATGAGATTTAAATTAATTGAGAATCGACCAATGAAAGTCTATGCATGGACACTATTGACCCCCGGGGCATGGCCAAATTTGACCCAGGAGCATGACTGGCACAATTTATAATGGGGACTACCAAACATTGCTACATACAAAATATAGAAGCTCTGGGCCTTTTGGTTTCAGAGAAGAAGATTTTTTTAGTTTTTCCCATTGTAAGTCTATGGAGACTATCTACCCCCGGGGCATGGCATAATTTGACCCCAGGGGCATGGCTGGCACAATTCATGTAGAGGACCATTAGCTATTGCCACATACAAAATATCAAAGCTGTGTGCCCTGTGGTTTCAGAGAAGATTTTTGAATTTTTTTCCCATAGTAAGTCTATTGAGACTATCAACCTCCGGGGCCTGGCCAAATTTGACCCCAGGGGCATGAATGGCACAATTTATGTAGAGGACCATTAGCCATTGCTACATACCAAATAACAAAGCTGTCGGCCTAGTGGTTTCAGAGGAGAAGAAGATTTTTTTAGTTTTTCCTATTGTAGGTCTATGGAGACTATCGACCCCCGGGGCGTGGCCAATTTTGACCCCGGGGACATGATTGGCACAATTTATGTAGAGGACCATTAGCCATTGCCACATACAAAATATCAAAGCTGTGGGCCCTGTGGTTTCAGAGAAGAAGATTTTTTAATTTTTTTCCCATAGTAAGTCTATGGAGACTATCAACCCACGGGGCATGGCCAAATTAGACCCCAGGGGCATGAATGGCACAATTTATGTAGAGGACCATTAGCCATTGCTACATACCAAATATCAAAGCTGTTGGCCTAGTGGTTTCAGAGAAGAAGATTTTTTTAGTTTTTTCCTATTGTAGGTCTATGGAGACTATCGACCCCCGGGGCGTGGCCAAATTTGACCCCAGGGGCATGATTGGCACAATTTATGTAGAGGACCATTAGCCATTGCCACATACAAAATATCAAAGCTGTGGGCCCTGTGGTTTCAGAGAAGAAGATTTTTTAATTTTTTTCCCATAGTAAGTCTATGGAGACTATCAACCCCTGGGGCGTGGCCAAATTTGACCCCAGGGGCATGAATGGCACAATTTATGTAGAGGACCATTAGCCATTGCCACATACAAAATATCAAAGCTGTGGGCCCTGTGGTTTCAGAGAAGAAGATTTTTTAATTTTTTTCCCATAGTAAGTCTATGGAGACTATCAACCCCCGGGGCATGGCCAAATTAGACCCCAGGGGCATGAATGGCACAATTTATGTAGAGGACCATTAGCCATTGCTACATACCAAATATCAAAGCTGTTGGCCTAGTGGTTTCAGAGAAGAAGATTTTTTTAGTTTTTTCCTATTGTAGGTCTATGGAGACTATCGACCCCCGGGGCGTGGCCAAATTTGACCCCAGGGGCATGATTGGCACAATTTATGTAGAGGACCATTAGCCATTGCCACATACAAAATATCAAAGCTGTGGGCCCTGTGGTTTCAGAGAAGAAGATTTTTTAATTTTTTTCCCATAGTAAGTCTATGGAGACTATCAACCCCTGGGGCGTGGCCAAATTTGACCCCAGGGGCATGAATGGCACAATTTATGTAGAGGACCATTAGCCATTGCCACATACAAAATATCAAAGCTGTGGGCCCTGTGGTTTCAGAGAAGAAGATTTTTTAATTTTTTTCCCATAGTAAGTCTATGGAGACTATCAACCCCCGGGGCATGGCCAAATTTAACCCCAGGGGCATGAATGGCACAATTTATGTAGAGGACCATTAGCCATTGCCACATACCAAATATCAAAGCTGTGGGCCCTGTGGTTTCAGAGAAGATTTTTTAATTTTTTTCCCATAGTAAGTCTATGGAGACTATCGACCCCCCGGGGCGTGGCCAAATTTGACCCCAGGGGCATGAATGGCACAATTTATGTAGAGGACCATTAGCCATTGCTACATACCAAATATCAAAGCTGTGGGCCTAGTGGTTTCAGAGAAGAAGATTTTTTTAGTTTTTCCCATTGTAAGTCTATGGGACCTATCTGTTGCCATGGAAACCACAATTTTGATACAATCTGCTCCAAAACCTAATGCCATCAATCCCCCAACCCAATTATGGTTCACATTAAATTTGATCAAGATCAGCCTACTAGCTTCAGAAATATTCTTCTTTGAAATTGTGGACGGACGACGGAGACGACGGACGACGGATGCCTGCCTATCCTATAAGCTCACCTGTGAGCCTTCGGCTCAGGTGAGCTAAAAACAGAAGTTCCGAAATGTCAAATGTTAGCAGCGAACATCCTTAAACTAGCTTAAATCCTGTGAATGGAATCAGCTTGAATAAGACAGGTTTTCGCATGATGAAGCTCATTTGAAACATGTTTCCTTTGTCATAATATTTCAGCATAGTGACGGCTTCTAGCCTACTTGTGAAAGATGCACAGTACAGAGGGGCTTGTCACGCTGGTGTTGTACTTAGTACAGTTTATGTCTAATGATTCAATTTATTGCGGAGAACATATCATTTGCTAGGTATGTAACTTACATTGGCTTAAGTACTTGGGCCAAAAATAAATATATGTTTGTTTGCCCTCTACCTATGGTACCTAATCATCAAAATGGTACCTACTAAAAAAAAAAAAAAAATCATGCCCTTTCTTATATTTTCATTTATTTTATTATTATTATTATTTTTCTTTTGAACTAGACATGCTAGAGATATTGTTTAGGTGAGGAAATAAAAAGTTACCCCTGAAAATCATGAAAAAATCTGTATTTCTAAATTAATGTATAAGAAAACTAGAGGACCATTGGTCCTGTAGCTCACCTGAGAGATTATCACATTGTAAGCTCATGAGATTTAAATTAATTGAGAATCGACCAATGAAAGTCTATGCATGGACACTATTGACCCCCGGGGCATGGCCAAATTTGACCCAGGGGCATGACTGGCACAATTTATAATGGGGATTACCAAACATTGCTACATACAAAATATAGAAGCTCTGGGCCTTTTGGTTTCAGAGAAGATTTTTGTTAGTTTTTCCCATTGTAAGTCAATGGAGACTATCTACCCCCGGGGCGTGGCCAAATTTGACCCCAGGGGCATGGCTGGCACAATTTATGTAGAGGACCAGTAGCCATTGCCACATACAAAATATCAAAGCTGTGTGCCCTGTGGTTTCAGAGAAGAAGATTTTTTAATTTTTTTCCCATAGTAAGTCTATGGAGACTATCAACCCCCGGGGCGTGGCCAAATTTGACCCCAGGGGCATGAATGGCACAATTTATGTAGAGGACCATTAGCCATTGCTACATACCAAATATCAAAGCTGTGGGCCTAGTGGTTTCAGAGAAGAAGATTTTTTTAGTTTTTCCTATTGTAGGTCTATGGAGACTATCGACCCCCGGGGCGTGGCCAAATTTGACCCCGGGGACATGATTTGCACAATTTATGTAGAGGACCATTAGCCATTGCCACATACAAAATATCAAAGCTGTGGGCCCTGTGGTTTCAGAGAAGAAGATTTTTTTCCCATAGTAAGTCTATGGAGACTATCGACCCCCCGGGACGTGACCAAATTTGGCCCCAGGGGCATGAATGGCACAATTTATGTAGAGGACCATTAGCCATTGCTACATACCAAATATCAAAGCTGTGGGCCTAGTGGTTTCAGAGAAGAAGATTTTTTTAGTTTTTCCAATTGTAAGTCTATGGAGACTATCGACCCCCGGGGCGTGACCAAATTTGACCCCAGGGGCATGAATGGCACAATTTATGTAGAGGACCATTAGCCATTGCCACATACCAAATATCAAAGCTGTGGGCCCTGTGGTTTCAGAGAAGAAGATTATTTAATTTTTTCCCATAGTAAGTCTATGGAGACTATCGACCCCCGGGGCGTGGCCAAATTTGACCCCAGGGGCATGAATGGCACAATTTATGTAGAGGACCATTAGCCATTGCTACATACCAAATATCAAAGCTGTTGGCCTAGTGGTTTCAGAGAAGAAGATTTTTTTAGTTTTTTTCCTATTGTAGGTCTATGGAGACTATCGACCCCCGGGGGGTAGCCAAATTTGACCCCAGGGGCATGATTGGCACAATTTATGTAGAGGACCATTAGCCACTGCTACATACCAAATATCAAAGCTGTTGGCCTAGTGGTTTCAGAGAAGAAGATTTTTTTAGTTTTTTTCCTATTGTAGGTCTATGGAGACTATCGACCCCCGGGGGGTAGCCAAATTTGACCCCAGGGGCATGATTGGCACAATTTATGTAGATGACCATTAGCCATTGCCACCTACAAAATATCAAAGCTGTGGGCCCTGTGGTTTCAGAGAAGAAGATTTTTTTCCCATAGTAAGTCCATGGAGACTATCGACCCCCCGGGGCGTGGCCAAATTTGACCCCAGGGGCATGAATGGCACAATTTATGTAGAAGACCATTATCCATTGCTACATACCAAATATCAAAGCTGTGGGCCTAGTGGTTTCAGAGAAGAAGATTTTTTTAGTTTTTTCCAATTGTAAGTCTATGGAGACTATCGACCCCTGGGGCGTGGCCAAATTTGACCCCAGGGGCATGGCTGGCACAATTTATGTAGAGGACCATTAGCCATTGCCACATACCAAATATCAAAGCTGTGGGCCCTGTGGTTTCAGAGAAGAAGATTTTTTAATTTTTTATCCATAGTAAGTCTATGGAGACTATCGACCCCCCCGGGCGTGGCCAAATTTGACCCCAGGGGCATGAATGGCACAATTTATGTAGAGGACCATTAGCCATTGCTACATACCAAATATCAAAGCTGTGGGCCTAGTGGTTTCAGAGAAGAAGATTTTTTTAGTTTTTCCCATTGTAAGTCTATGGGACCTATCTGTTGCCATGGAAACCACAATTTTGATACAATCTGCTCCAAAACCTAATACCATCAATCCCCCAACCCAATTATGGTTCACATTAAATTTGATCAAGATCGGCCCACTAGCTTCAGAAATATTCTTCTTTGAAATTGTGGACGGACGACGACGACGGACGACGACGGACGACGACGGACGCCGGATGCCTGCCTATCCTATAAGCTCACCTGTGAGCCTTCGGCTCAGGTGAGCTAAAAAAAAGGCCTACATACCTACACAACTTTTCTAGACAAGGTAGGGAAAGGCAAACAGAATTAATTAAATGTGGCCTCACTGTTATTGGAAAAGGTCTGAGGGACCTTTTCCACAGTGTTTACTTTGAATATGAAGAAAATTGTACCCATGATCGACTGCTCTCCCTCAATTACGCGTTTTGTCACATAAAGCGCTTACTAAAAACTAGTGAACCCGTCTATAGGGACTAGACAGTTCACCACAATCAATTTAATTTATCAATTGTTGACACTCCCCGTCAAATAGCGGTAAATATCTAGCAAGCAATCTCGGTCGTGGTGACTGCTTATCATAGCGCATCTAGGATTACATCGTATATACCCTGACGAGGGGTACAGAAACTACAGAAACTCTATATGGCTGACTTTCAGTCCATCACATCGCACTATGGGTCCGTTTCTGGTAGTGTGGCACAGGTCAAAACTCAGAACTCTGTCACAAATTGACTGCACTGCAAAATGGTTTTCTACAAATCGACATATTGATTGTAATCGTGCTCCCTTTTAAGTATCAGCTTTGATTCCATAACATAAAAAATTTTGTCATTGCCTTGAGCAACAGATACACACACTGGTCAAGCTTCATTACAAGAAACGACATTCATGTATAGGAAATAAAACTGATATGTATGAGAATCGAAATTAATGACGAACCAGAGAATCAACACTGAAATTTAGAGCAAAAGGGAATATCTCTTATAACAAACGGCTGCTGACCTTTTCATTGGTTTCTTTTTAAAGAAGCCAACTTGTTTTGGTTATTTCCCACCTTGGTTTTCACACTTTTTCAAAGCTGTGTCCCTGCCAGTTGGGGCTAGATGGGTGTTTTGGGTTCACTGTGATAAAGTTAGAATAGAGGGACCAGGCGGGAAAAAACATCACAAAACATGAAACTTTTTTTTCTGACAACACCCTCGAAAAGCAGGATGACTAGCTCTTTCCTACCAAGGTAGCCATCAGGCTAGTCTGAACCAAAGCCAAAAGACATTGAGCACCACAGAGAGGCAGACACTATAGACAGAAGATCATATCATGAAGATAAATCACGTTTACTGGGACACTGATTACTGTTGCATTGTAATATTTAGACAAATACATTTTATCTGTATTATTTAATATATTCTTTATGATTCAAAGTTGCAGATCTATATTTCCAGATTTATCATAAAAATAACATGCCAATATTATGATTTTCTAACATGTTTGATTTTCATTATCTTCCAGAACCATGCAGGTAGTGAAATCTTTCATGATACAGTCAACAGCCTGGTTTGAATACAGAGAAAATTCAGGATTTCAGTGTGTATAAACTTCTTGAATGCGAATGTAGTCATATTTTGAGCTGTCTAGAGATCCAAACTTAAGCATATATTTTAGCTTGCAAATGATGGAGGGTTTCATAAATTCAAATTTTCATCATTTCTAGAGAATGAATCGGTGAGTTCTGGTACTTTTAACAAAAAAGAAATAAAAAAGTCTGTGACCTTCACCTAAAGGGCACTCAGATGGGTCATAATGACACTGCATAAAACATCGCACCAATGTCTATTAGTGTCTACTTGACCCATTAATGTACAAGATTTCTAAAAACTTTAAACCAAACTTTAACATAAAATTTCCAAGTCTTCATTTTAACCTTAAGACCACTCAGATGGGGTCACAACAGTACATCAGAATTTCATACCAATATCTACTAAGAACAAGCCTAGTATCCACTTGATCCATCCTTGTAAAAAATTTAACATAAAATTTCAGAGCAAGACCTCTATGTCACTCAGGATGGTCCAGCATAAAACATCAAACCAATATCTAACAGCATGCAGGATATCAGTTTGGTGCATCAACATTTTCAAGAGATATAGAGTTCTAAAAAACTTAATCAAACACTTTATCATTTGAACAACACCAATGCCAACGCTAAAGCCAATGACGGGTGAGTGCAATAGAACTTCTACTTTCGTTCAGGCAAGCTAAAAACTAGTATAACAAGTTCTGTAAATGAAACTGTATGATGAATGTAAATTTTATAATATTATATAACAATTCATTCTAGAATCTATCAAATGACGAAACACCTAGCGACAGAGGGCGAGGCAGAGGGCGAGGTAGAGCGCAAGGCATAGGGCAAAGCAGGGGGCGAGGCAGTAGAGGGAGAGGAAGAGGAAGGGGGAAAAGTCAGTCAAATACACCCATTATCGGAGATTAAGCCAGGGTCCACAAGAGACGAGAAGAAAAGACTGAAAAAAACAAAGGTATTTCATATATTTACCAATAAGGCCAGTGTTTTTTATTTTTTCGGATTTCCGATCCGCCGACCCGAATTTTCCATAAAATAAAATAAAAAAAAAAAAAAAAGTTCCGACTATGTGGTTTTGTCCCATGTTTTCGTTTGTTACAACAATTAAGCCCGCTGTTTTAATTTCCGATGCCCTGAAACGAGCGCATTAAAATGCTTCTGTACAGATATCTATCTTTTGTTTTGAATATGTGCGTATTAAAAGGCCCAAGCTTCACAAGAAAGTTTGTTTATAAACCATAGTTGCTACAGTACAGTATGGCAAAACAGACCACCCTCAGTCTGGTCCAACAACAGTACCGCAATTCTCTTCCCGTCGTCCTGACGATGCCTTCCACAAGCAAACATGGTATAAATGGTGTTGAACTTGATAAAACGACCGTCATTGTGCACGACCATTCATCGATACCGATGTACACAATTCTTGCAACTTGAAAGCCAAAGCACAAAGCTTTAAAAATGGCGGAGACTACACAAGCGAAAGAACAGCCTTATCGTCAAGAAAATATCAAACATGAATGCCAGTGCAAAAAAGGCAGAACTGAAGAAACACTGATGCAAAACAAAGATGAACAAGCAAATTCAGAGAATTTATGTCCCCCGCCTTAATTGTTTAGTTACACAAATGTATCTGACAATAATGTATATCCAAATCACATGCATTTACTTCATGTCACAGTGTCAATTATTAATCTGAGAATTATATTCAAACCACATGCAAATCTTCAAATCATGGTCAGGACATCTGTACAGTTTGAAAAGAATCAGAATAAAACTGAGGGAGGAGTTTGCACACAAGGTACACAATGTCCAATCACTTTCATTGTATAAATGCCTGAAAAACGACTAAGTTCAAATTGCGAAAAAGTGTCAAAAATTAACCTGAGGATTATATCCAAAGCACATGCATATCTTCAAAGCATCATCAAGACATCTGTAAAGTTTCAAAAGAATCTGAATTAAAAACTGAAGGAGGAGTTGCGCACACAAGGCACCCACTGTCCATTCACTTTCATTGTCAAAATACCGAAAAATGACTAAGGTCAATTTGCAAAAAAAAGTGTCAAAAATTAATCTGAGGATTATATCCAAACCACATGCACATCTTCAAAGTATGATGAAAACATCTGTAAAGTTTCAAAATAATCGGAATAAAACTGTAGGAGGAGTTGCGCACACAAGGTACCCTTTGTCTATTCACTTTCATTATCAAAATGCCCGAAAAATGACCTAAGTTCAAATTGCAAAAAAAGTGTCAAAAATTAATCTGAGGATTATATCCAAACCATATGCACATCTTCAAAGCATGATGAAGACATCTGTAAAGTTTCAAAAGAATTGGAATACCAGAGGACCAATGGTCCTGTAAACGCTCACCTGAGTCTGCTGCATATACCAATAAACATGTTTGAATATTATGGTATTTAACCCCAGTGCAGGGGCAGATGAAGCCCTTGGGCCGTTTTCTTTTTTCAGAATAATCAATATTCTGTCCATTTGCCAATTTCTTGCTGGCTTTTCCCTTCAAAAAACATTTTAACAGTTTTTCCCATTCAAATGCATGGGCAACCCATGTTGACCTTGCCATAAACTTGGTCAAGGGCATCACAGGGTCATGATTTATAAATACATTGTAGTACTATAGCCATGGATGCTTCACGCAAAGTTTCACTGCAGTCAATCTATTGGTTTCAGAGAAGATATTTGAAGGGTTTTTACCATATATGGGCATGGCGGCCATATTGGTCATGTGACCTAGATTATTAATATATACATTGGTTCCCCCATCCTATAGATGATTCACATAAAATTTGGCTTCAGTTGTCCAAGTGGTTTTAGAGGAGAAGATGTTTGAATATTATGGTAATATACATGTATATTGCCCCGGGATGTGGGCATATGAGCCCTTAGGTCCATTTTTTTTCAGAATCATTAATATTTAGTCCTACTACCCATTTCCTGCAAGATTTTCACCTCAAATGACTTTTTAAAAGTCTTCCCCATTCCAATGCATTGGCGACCTATGTTGACCTTGTCCTAAAATAGGTCAAGGTCACCACAGGGTAATAATTTATATACACATTGTAGTACTTCAGCCATTGGTGCTTCATGCCAAGTTTCTTTGAAATCGGTCCACCAGATTCGGAGAAGAAGATTTTTGAAGGGTTTTTACCTTATATGGACATGGCAGCCATCTTGGTCCTGTGAACTAGATAATTTATATATATATTAATTCCCCCATTCCATAGATGCTTCACATAAAATTTGGCTTTGATTCGCCAAGCGGTTTCAGAGGAGAAGATGTTTGAATATTATGGTAATATACATGTATATTGCCCCGGGTGGTGGCAGATGAGCTCCTGGGGTCCATTTTTTTCAGATTCATTAATATTCAGTCCTACTGCCCATTTCCTGCAAGACTTTCACTTTAAATAAAATTTTAAAAGTTTTCCCTATTCAAATGCATTGGCGACCTATGTTGACCTTGCCGTAAAAAAAAGGTCAAGGTCATCACAGGGTCATGATTTATATACACATTGTAGTACTTGAGCCATCGATGCTTCATGCCAAGTTTCTTTGAAATCGATCCACCGGTTCTGGAGAAGAAGATTTTTGAAGGGTTTTTACCATATATGGGCAATGCGGCCATCTTGGTCATGTGACCTGGATTATTTATATACACATTGATTACCCCTTCCTATTGATGCTTCACATAAAATTTGGCTTTGATTGGCCAAGCGGTTTCAGAGGAGATGATGTTTGAATATTATGGTAATATACATGTATATTGCCCCGGGGTGGGGGCATATGAGCCCCTGGGGTCCAATTTTTTTCAGAATCATTAATATTCAGTCCTACTGCCCATTTCCTGCAAGACTTTCACTTTAAATGACATTTTAAAAGTTTTCCCCATTCAAATGCATTGGCGACCTATGTTGACCTTGCCGTAAAATAGGTCAAGGTCATCACAGGGTCATGATTTATATATACATTGTAGTGCTTGAGCCATCAATGCTTCATGCCAAGTTTTGTTGAAATCAGTCCACTGGTTATGGAGAAGAAGATTTTTGAAGGGTTTTTACCATATATGGGCATGGCGGCCATCTTGGTCATGTGACCTAGATTTCTTATATACACATTGGTTCCCCCTTTCTATAGATGCTTCATATAAAATTTGGCTTTGGTTGGCCAAGCGGTTTCAGAGAAGAAGATCTTTGAAATTGTGGACGGACGGACGGATGGACGACGGACGGACGACGGACGCCGGATCATGGCCATCCTATAAGCACACCTTGTGAGCCTAACGGCTCAGGTGAGCTAAAAACTGTAGGAGGAGTTGCGCACACAAGGTACCCACTGTCTATTCACTTTCATTATCAAAATGCCCGAAAAATGACTAAGTTCAAATTGCGAAAAAAGTGTCAAAAATTAATCTGAGGATTATATCCAAACCACATGCACATCTTCAAAGCATGATGAAGACATCTGTAAAGTTTCAAAAGATGTAGGAGGAGTTGCGCACAAGGTACATACTCCTATAGGGGGACGGAAGGACGGATGGAAGGACGGACGGAAGGACGAACGGAAGGACGGAAAGCCAAAAACTATGTCCCTCCGCTTTTCTTCGAAAAGGCGGGGGACAATAAACTTCAACAATCCTTATGAAAAGTGCTGGTTTATCAGACAAATCCTCAGGTCGATGAATGTATGATTTTGAATACATGTTTGAAACCTTGATTATTGGTTTAGGATAAATACATGTATGTGAGAAACCATAAGTTTTATTTTAATCAGTTTCATGCTAGAAAGTAAGATAGTAAAGACAAAGCCAATAATGATTAGTCAGTTATATGCATATATATTCCAAATGCTGTAGCAACTCTATTTTTGTATAGGTTTTTATTAAACAAGTTTGCCTGGTTGGGCATCATTTAAAATTATATGTAGGTTATAATTGTAACCATTGTTTAAACATACCAAACATTTTCTGCAGACTGCGTTTGCAACATAGCCTCACAATACTTAGTCATCAATTTGTTAGCTGAGCTAAAATCTGGCCTGGCTTCAGTATTAGTTTGGCCGGGAATATGTTTAATTTTATTTTTCAGGGCGTTTTAATTCTACGGACTATAACTAGACTTTCAATTAACTTCTGTTACAAAAAATTATGTTATAAATCATTTTCACGGAATAATAAAGGAATAATAATGTCAGGAAGACCTTCAAGACGCCAAAATCAGGACTTTGGTTCCGGCAGGTTGACGGACATTTCACCTTCGTCCGCTCGTCTTAGTCGCATGAGATCAAGATCAGCTATATCGACAGATCAACAGCCTGATCAATGGTCAACGGATCGCCTCATTAAGACTTTAAAGGATCGTGGACTTATTTTACCAAAATCGACGCCTAAATCCTCCTTACTGCAAATATTTAAGCAGTTTACGGATACATCAAGAGATATTTCAGCCAGGGAATTAGGACACACCAATTCAACCTCGCCTGGACTGCGCAGACCGTGACATTTCGGTTTCAAAACAGGACGTGAGTCAGATCCAGGCATCCTTAGCGGAAATAAACAGAAAATTAAGTAATCAGCGCTCGCAGCCTGCTGTTATGGACACCAGCGCCACAGGGATTTCTGCTGGTACTAGCACAACAACTCCTTTGACAACAGGTACAGTACGAGTTCCCATAGTCACTCTACCCCCAGTGAACCCCTTACGAAACAGGTTTCTGGCAATGCACTGGTAATAAACTGGCAATACACTGGCAATAGTCTGGTAATACACTGGAGTGACTGGCAACACAATGGCAATACACTGGTGATAGGTTGTTAATAAAAATATGACATATGGTAATATACTGGCAACAATTACCAGCTATTACCAGCTACCTGACAGACTGGTATTAGGCTGTTTACAGACTGGTAATACAATGGCAACACACTGGCAATATTGCCAGTCTATTGCCAGTTGCTGGTAGTAAATGCAGTTTCTTCAATCTTGTTTGCAGCTGGATACACAAGGTATTAAAAAATGAAAAACACCTGGTAATACACTGGCAAGAAAAATCTTTTATGTTTTGACAAGATAAGCATCTGGCAACACACTGGTAACACACTGGCAAGAAATAACTTTAACTTTTGAAGATAAATTTGAGCCTGGTAACACACTGGCAAGAAATGTCTTTAACTTTTCAAGAGACTGTGTCTGGCAACACACTGGCAAGAAATGTCTTAACATATGGCAAAGGTCAATAAAGGTTGGGGTTCCTGTGGGAATTACTGGTCCCTCTCACAACACTGTCAGGAAGTCCCTCCACATTCACAATGGATTCATGACCAATTTCTGAAAAAAAAAAAAAAAAAAAATATACATGTAATAATAATATGAAATGAATTATACTTACTCTGAATTACAAAGCTAATTTGGTTCATTTGATCATAATTAAGATTATAAAACTTTCTTCATGCTCCACACAGCTGAGCATAACATTTGGCTTGAATTTTCACTGACACTGTAAGCCTCTGCAATGACTGATTAATTTAGTCCAAAGCCTATAACTAAGGTTATGTTGGGAACTTGGGGCGGACAGCTATTACCCTTGTGTAATCTGTAATTTCTAGGGCAAACCCCACAGAGGCAGATTACCAGTATTTTATGCTCATTTTTTCACCACTAGCTGTTCTTGAATCAGTAGAAGAAGAATGGCAATATAAATGCCACCCAATGAGTCATTGTGCACTTAACTAAATATTTCTGAGCAAAAATACCTGACTGATAAGAAATACCTTCTAGAGCTACATGCCATGGCCCCGTGTTGTCGCACGCTCGTTTCTGCAGAGGTCGCCGTCTTTTAGTGGAAGGCAATTGTGACTTATTTTCGGTTGGCGCATTTATCTGCATACTTCATAGTATGCCAGCTTTTGCATTTATCTGGAAATGAACAAATTAAATCATACTGATGACTGCTAAAGCACGAATACAACAAAACAAGCTTGTACGATGAATGTGAATCGAGGGATTCATGTGAGGATAGCCGGATGGCTACCTTGTTGGGATACAGCTAGTCATCTTGCTTTTTCTTGCATGTTGTAACATTTTTGTGACTTTTTTAATTGTATAGTTTTACTGCCTGGTGTCTGTGTTGGGATTTTAAATTTAATTTACCCTATTCACACGAGTGTAACATGCAGTTTTTTTGCTCAGAATGTGGTGTACAAAATTTGGTGCACATTTTATATAAGAACACCAAATTTCAGACTTTTTCCATAGATGTACAGTCATCGGACCCTGTGCAGGTTAAAGATCCCTACACGGGACTGCCGGGACCCATTGGATCTGAACAGTTTACTGATGAATGATCCAAAATGATGATTAAATCCTGGCACTTTAAGCCAGGCTATGGTGCCAGTTTTCTCCGGCCACACAGGTGTTACAAATGTTGAATTATTAATATTTTTTTGTGGGGGGAGGGTACAATTTCAGTTATATACTGGGAAACACACTTTATATTATTATTTGTGCGGGTAGGCATTTTTTTGGGGGGAGGGGGGGGGGGGGGGGGGGATACAGAGGTTGGGACAACATTTGGCAAAATTTCAGAGAGACCCCACCACACACACAAAACAGCCCTACTGTACAATGTCACCAAGCTGGTGGTTTCCCCTCATAGTAAGTTCGTAAAATTCAAGTTGCCCCACCCACTAATCAAAACTTTTTGGATGACAGGAGCAGGCCAAACCCCTTTCACTGTTTCGGGTCGGCTCATTTTAAGCTCAACTGTCTTCATTTCATCAGACTCTTACCAGTTTGTTTAGCAAAGTACTTGTCTAGTTTCTGTTGTGACACTCTGGAAATTTCTAAATTGTCGCGCGTACAAAAACTTTTTCATTTTATAGACCGGAAATAATCAATAGGCGAACTCGTTTAATTAAGATTGTAATACGCCGTTATCGGCGCAGCGTAGGCCATAGTCTGTAAACGGCGACGCTCTCAAGTTTATCTTCTGATGTTGAGTCGATCAGTCTCAGGCTAAATTTAGAACTTAGTCAAGGGGAAAAACATTTTGGGTTGAAATACATCGAGCAAAAATTTTTTTTTTTTTTTTTTTTTTTTTTTTTTTTTTTACAAAAAAGTAGAAAAAAAAAAGTAGACGGCGCAAATCGGCAGACTAGACGGCGATATCGCCGGCCGTGCGATGGCCGGCGATATCGCCGCCGGCTGCTTTTGAGAGCACTGAACTGTTACAAGCTTTAATTAATAATAGGGCCGATTGTTGAGCCTGCAAATGATTTTCTCTTCGATTTTGGGTCTCAATTCTAACTTGGGTTGGCAGGCAGACAGACAGACAGACAGACAGACAGATAGATAGATAGATAGATAGATAGATCGTGTGCTTAATGATTCATTACTGCTTCGATTAATGAACCGTGACTGCTCAATTAACTTCTTTATCTGGCACGTGCCGGGTGACTAAGATATAAAGTTATTTGAGTATAACTCATGACAATAGCTAAAATGGTTGATGATGAACTTCGAAATGCATACAAAGGCCAAACGAAGTGAGAAAATGTAGAAACCATTTTGTTTCCAAGCTTTTCCCTGTTTGTTACTCACTAGAATCACGGTGTTTGTATATTTTGTACGTGCCAAGATGTTTTCTGGTTAAATTGGCCTCCATTTTGTAAGAAAAGTAACTGTACTGTTCTGTTCGTAAATCCCACCTGTAGGAGCACCTCCTTGCGGAGTAAAAGTTAAGTCATATAAAATAAATAAGATACAAGAAGTCACACTTCACTGTCACACAAACCTTCAGAAAAAAAATCACAAATGAAGTTTACACAGTAAAATCCACTGTATATATACACTTAAAAAAAGTTATATTGACAATCACCGAGTAGCTAAGTCTTGGTTGAAGCCCTTTTGGCAACAACAGAGCAGGCAAATTTGTAAAAGCCCCAGTCCTTCCTTTGACAGTCTGTGCTGCAAAATCTAGTGATGTGACAACGGGCACAGCGCTTGAGTTCAGTTCCCTCTACAGTTAGCACACACTCCTGTATCACCGAAATCGTCGTCACTGTCAATGTTGCTATTAGAAGCTAGGAAGTCCTTTAGGATGGCCTGTTCCTCATGTAAAGTAGCCGGAAGGGCAACACTCGACACCTGGCTATCAGAATGTGTGGAGCTGCTTGTCGGGCTACTGGGTTCAGATTCCACCAGCACATATTGATCGGTTCTCTCCTGATATCTGATCTCCGATGAAAGGTCCAGTTCTTTGGGAACGGATTCCGGTTCCTTGGGAACGGCTTCAGAAGTAGCACGTTTCGGTGAGGTACCTTTTTCAGCAGCCTTCTTCTCCAGGAAACGTTGCTGTCTCTTTCGAGCACGTCGTTTGGTAACTCAGCGTTTTGTTGTTTCGTAGAGCTCCTCCTTTGACTTTTCGGCGCACCCGGACTTGAACCACTTACTGTATTTACAGTGCGCCGTTCGTTATTGCGAACGTAGAAGTACATTATCTGAACGGTAGAATAATACAAGATTTAGGTGTCCCAATTTTTTGACTTCAGTAATCACCTACTCAAAACATGGAGCAACGTTGCGTAATACGTGTCATTAATAGCCTTCAGCAATCTTTGTTTACGGTCACGTTATGGTTTATGGATAATCCCCTAGCGGGATATTGTGCATTGCTTGACTTATTTTCACAACTTTTATGGTTCACGCTTCGCGAGCAATGAACTGTGTTGTCAAAAAAATGACGATTATCACTTGTGAATACATAAGCTGTTTAGGCAGCCGATACGGTTCATACACACATTATGCTTTCTGTAAGGAAACATGATCATTCAGTTTTTGATATGCAAAAGGTAATTAAAATTACTTCATCTCCTAGTAGCATAAAGACAAACTGCAAGGAAACGGCACCTTGGCGAATGCCTATAGGCAAACATTTTTTTCACATAGTACCACAAAGAGAAACTGTAAGAAAACGGCACCTTGGCGAAAGCCTGGTTTTTTTCTCATAGTACCAAAGAGAAACGGTAAGAAAACTACACATTGGCATACAATCTCTCCTTTTTTCTTTCTTTTTCTTCTTTTCTCATAGTGCCATAAACGGAAACGGTAAGAAAACTTCGCCTTGACAAACGATCTTTTTTTCTTCTTCTTTTATTCTTGTACCATAAAGAGAAACTGTCAGAAAACTGCACCATGGGGGTTTCAAATCTGAGAGGAATGATAATTTGAACTGAAAATGTACAGTTTTAGTACAGCCACGATTTGTGGTGCTAATCTGCCGCGTGTTATGTATAGAAATTGATCGAATCAGTATACGAAGATAGGATAGAACCTGTGTAGGATCGATCTTTAACCTGCACAGGGACTGTCCCTGCAAAGGGGTCATCCAGGTAACGTCCCGATCCGAAGGACGGTGCACTGAGTCATGTCATCCATGCAAACGACACGAAGAAAAGCGTGTGCGTACACCGATTTTTCCTCCCCGCAGACTATGATCGAACCTGGGAGCTCTAGCACCCGAGGCCATCGCCCTAACCACTGAGCTACCCCGTTTAATAATGAAAAAATCAGTCACCTGTACTATGTACAAAGCGTGGCATGGTGTAGAATCCTGTTTGTGTGTCTCCCCAGTCTACTGTCAGCAAGCTGGTTCTAGTTTGTTTATAATATGAGCTGATTACTGCTAGCAAAAATAGAAACACGCAATTCAGCTCTTTCGAAAAGTCGTTACTTGTCATATATTTTTTGTCGAAAAAAATCGTCCTGCAACTAACGCGATATATCACGCCCTCTATCGACAGGCAGAGGCTCCAGGGAGGACAGACATGATCGACGTAATAAGACGACTGGATCAGCCGGGTTATCCTGCAACGCTGTGCGTGCTGTTGCTAGCATTTCTTATTAGCATTAATTCCAAAATAGCAACTTGGTTCAATCTCAAATGTTGATTGAATCGTCTCCTCTTAAATAGCGATTTTTTAGCCAATTTTATATTGCAAACTCGCAGCAGTAAAATGTTACCGGCCGTATGCTATGTTTCGTAGTGTTCCGCCGTTGACTTATCGACGCACCTCGTTTCAACCCCTATCTATCTATCTTCTGATACTGAGTCGATCAATTTCTGATCATCACCTCAGGTGTAGGGTGGGTGGCTTAATTTAGAATTTAGTCAACGGGGGAAAAACATTTGGGGTGCATGGGCCATTAAAACTGAATTAAGTATAATAAAACAAGAAAGAAAAAAAAAAAAAAAAAAAAAAAAAAAAAACTTACCCCGCAAAATGCACGTGCTGGCATAAACATCTATGATTTTAGTATCAGATTATATTTTTTCTTCGGTCCTTTGAGACTGGACCGAGTTGTCTTTTATGAATTGGGTCGAGTTGTCTTAATCCGAGATTTTACTGGGCAGAGTTGTCCAGGGTCGAGTTGTCTTTGGGCCGAGTTGTCCTAAACCCTACTAGATAGTAACATGACACACGTTTCATGCCTATTTTTAACATAAACAGAGAATTGTTTTTAGTAACATGACACACGTTTCATGCCTATTTTTAACATAAACAGAGAATTGTTTTTGAATTTATTGATTTTATAAATTATGCTACCATGCAGTGGCCCATAATTGTTATTAAATTTTCATTCTGTTCTATTCTATTCTGTCGGAATATGATCGTGCATTTCCGTAAAGAGTAAATACACTTTTTCAATATTGAAATTTGCCACTTTCGATAACTTTAAATGTTTTCTTTCAAAACTATTTTGTCCTATCTTTTGTTAATTCAATCAAAAATGAGCAGCATCACAGTAGTTAGAATAATTAAGCTAAATATTTCGTGTCCGTAATAGTTCGGTAGATTCCGATGGCTTCGTGCCATGTGGCCGCGCGGCGGATGTGACGTCACAGTTCGTAGGCGCCAAAATTTGACCTGCGAGCGAGGCGTCTCCAATATGCGGTAATGAAATGGACAAATAACGGTAACAAACTCTCACCACACCATCTTAAACACGTGAAAGAACCGAAAAAAAAAAAAAAAAAAAAAAAAACACCCTGCAATGAATATGTGATTGGAGACGCAGGCCAGGCGACAGAGACCTGGAGACAGAACTTTCGAAATTTTCCAGCTTGGTGGTAACTGGTAAGCTGATTTTCAGTTCAAAGTAAAGGTAGATATAATGCACCAGCCCAGCAGACATTTGACGTCAGTTGGACGTCAGTTGGACGTCAGACTCCGACGTCATAATGACGTTGGATTTAGGTTGATTTTGAAAGTTTGTTTGACGTCAAAAACAGACGTCGTTCTGACGTCAAAAACAGACGTCATTCTGACGTCAGAAAAACAACGTTGGTTTGATGTCTCAAATGTGACGTCATAATGACGTTGGGGTTAGGTTGATTTTGAAAGTTTGTTTGACGTCAAAAACAGACGTCAATCTGACGTGCTAAAACCGATATCTTGAATGTTTGTTCGCAGTTAAATTAACATTCTGAAATCCTGAAGTGGATTTAGTAGTGCGGTGATGCACTATGGTTATTCCCTTTCACTCCTTTGATAGAGTTATTCGGGATATACAAAATGTTTAAGATCACTCTGATGTTGGTATATTCTTATTCATGTCAAATTTTATTGCTATATGGTGCTAAAACAAATAAGACATTAGTGTAAATAATAAGATTATTGTGAACAATCAATAATTTAAAATGGTGAAATAAGTATTAAAATATACAAATTTCATTTTCGTCTTAATAAAAGGTTTAATATAATTTAGTGAAAGACTTTATTTTGATTAACAAATAATTATTTTTTTCTAAATTAATTAAGCATGGTGATTTCCGATACGAGACCTAGATATGGCTTTTTTAAAAGTGGCTATGTTGAAATTATTATTTGAATTTGATGTTGTTACTTTTGCGCAAGAAATTATGTCAGTTCAAGGGCAGCTAACTCTGTCGACATATGACGTTAGACTTACGTTTGAATCCGGCGTCATTTCGACGTCATATCAATACGTCCACTGACGTCAGGTGGACGTTGGTTATTGGTTGTATGACGTCGTGACCAAAATACAACCAATATCCGACGTCAAGTTGACGTCAGATGCCTGCTGGGGACGTGTTTTTCATATATATCGACAGAGTTAGCTGCCCTTAAACTGACATAATTTCTTACATATATTACATATTCTTGCATGGATATCTATGCGCAGAGCTGTTTGAAGCCGTTTTCGATTGGTCGAAAGCCGTGTTCAAACAGCAAAACCCATGTTCAAATCATGAAATTCACGTGCCGTTTGAACATGGGTTTTGACCGACGTCATTGGTCAATGCGACATGACGTCATGTTTTTCGTAGAAACAAAATGGCCGACGTTGAAGAAGCTCCGCGGTTTTCTGTGAGTTTTGACACGTTTGACGTTGTTAATGTTATTTTCATGCGATTTAAAGTGCATTTCAGTGAAAATGCAAGAATAGCGATCAACCATGGTTTGTTTCAGTGTTCAAACATTCGCTGGATCACTCGGAAGGTGTTTGAACACGCGGCCTGCGGCCTTGTGAACACCTTCCTCGTGATCCATCGAATGTTTGAACACTGAAAACAATGGTTGATTCCTATAATAATATCAAATTCAAATAATAATTTCAACCTTGCCACTTAAAAGTCATATCTGAGTCTCGTATGGGAAATCCCATATTTCGCCCTCATGCTTAATTAATGTAGAAAAAAATGATTATCTATTAATCAAAATAAAGTCTTTCACTAAATTATCAAACTTTCAATTAAGATGAAAATAAAATTTGTATATTTTAATATTTATTTCACCATTGTTCAGAATAATCTTATTTCTCACACTAATGTCTTATTGGTTTTAGCACCATAAAGCAATAAAATTTTGCTTAAATAAGATGTACCAACATCAGGCTGAATTAATATCTTGAACATTTTGTATGTTCCGAAAAACACTATCAAAGGAGTGAAAGGGACTATCAAAAGTGCATCACTGCTCTTCTGAATCCACTGTTATTCAAAAATGCGAAAAAATATACACCTTAAACTATTTATATGACATGAATTCAAACGTCGTTTTTAGGACGTCAGATTGACGTCAGCTTTCAGACGTTAAACCGACGTTGGATTGACGTCTAGTTTTGACAACAAACAAACTTTCAAAATCAACCTAACTCCAACGTTATTATGACGTTGGAGTCTGACGTCAATCTGACGTCCAACGGACTTCAAATGTCTGCTGGAAGTAACATAGAAAAAAAAAGAAAGAAAGAAAGCAAAAGAAACACACGAAACTTATGATCTGATTTTTACCCAAAGTGAAGTTTCATTAATTTGCACACCACACATGGTCAGAAGTATGAAAAACACAAGGTCTAAATCACGTCTTGATTACGACGTCTAACTGACGAACTAGTTTGACGTCAAAACAACGTCCAATCCAGACGTCCAAAAGACGTCAGGAAATGACGTCTGATAGACGTTGGAAATTGGTTATATGACGTCGCGACCAAAATATAACCAATATCTGACGTCAAACAGACGTCAGGTGCCTGCTGGGAGGATGGCGGGATCATGCGCGGATCCAGAAAATTTTCTCAGGCTGGGGTGGGGGGAGGGGGTCCAAATTCCCAGAACTTGAGAAGGGGTCTGACGGAAAATTTCTCAACATGGCAAAAATTATCCAAGGATAAATCTATGGCAATTCCAGAGGGTCGGACTGTCCCCCGATCTGGATTTGCCCATGGGGATACCCAGGGGGAATTTAATAGGCAAATTTGACAATGTGGTCTAATTCGGCTAGATTGCACTTTCTAGTCTAGATTACATTTGGCCGATTCTGGTGAAGTAATCTAATTCCCCATCCCTAGGTCATGATGTTCTGTCTAACGCACTAGTAGTCATAGGTAATCCCGCCCCACCCCACCCCCGGGGGGAATAGTGAATCCCCGGGGACAGCTGATTAGTAAAACCATGGCTAATTTCCCCCGCTGTCCACTATCTTTTCATTTCACTGCCCTCTTTGACTATAATGCAAACACCGGATAGTTCCCCCGCACTGCCAGGGCTAAGCTTTGGTAAAAACCCCGCTCATTTCCACGGCTATACCCCGCCCTGTCTGGGGGGGGGGGGGGGTGCTGCCGGGGTTACAAATGACTACAGTAGTGCTTAATTCTCAGGGGTTGGGATTTATAAATTGAAAACATTGACAGTAGTGCTTAATTCTCAGGGGTTGGGATTTATAAATTGAAAACATTGATAGGTGCATAAGCAATGATCAGGAACTGGCGTGATTAGAACCAAGTCCCAGCCTACAACCTATGTGGGAAAAAACAAATCTTGGGCTCTATGTTCTTACTTTAAAAGCCAAAATGCACTTCTCGCTATTGCCTATTCTACCACAAGCCTGGGACAAGGTAAAAATAAAATGGTTGCTCCCGTATGTATGACCCGGGATGTATGAATACCATTTTCTTGCACCTCAGATCGAGTTTTCTGCTCACTACTTTGAATGTTCTTTTAACTTAATTTCTGAACATCTGAAATCTGAGCATAAAATGACATTCAATTGTTTATTTAGTGGTGAAAGAACTTCTGATTTGAAACAAGCTAATTAAAGAGTTACTGATTTGAAACATTTTATTCATAATTCTATAGCCGAGCAGTGATTGTCAGAATGACCCATCCCATACCCAGCGTTGGAACAGTCTGGAGATAGTGAATGGATCGTACGGACAGGATGACTCACTGTGTTAATGATATAGCGGAGATCAAGTTTGAACATCCTATACCTATTAGGGTGAGTCTTGTGACAAAAATTTAAGTCTCAAAATGATGTTTAAGTCTATTCTCCTTGAAAATAAATCTTAAAATGCATCGCTATCCTCTGACAATAAACTGTACGGGGTGGCCCCCGTGGCCGAGTGGTTAAGGTCGCTGACTTCAGTGCACTTGATCATTCGATCATCTCACCTAGAGCTGTGGGTTAAATTCGCATCTCGCTCTGGGCACGAGTCACATTTGGGACAAACCAAGTTCTGCTTGCGAGTGTGTCAGGTGGTTTTTCACCGGGGACTCCGGTTTTCGACCCACCTACCGATTGATTTGTCTCAATATGAGTGAAAAAGCTTGAAAGGGACGTAAAACTGAATCCAAAAAAAAAAAAAAATAATAAATAAATAAATAAACTGTAGTCAGTAATTATTTTTTTCTATCCAAAAGAATGACAACAAATGAAATCAAATTTATTATCAAAAATACATAAAACAACAAATTTATGCATTCAAAACAATGTTCAGTTGAGAATTTGAAAGTCGAATCATAATGAACATGATGAAAAAATAGCAAATTATTGAAGGAAAACTAATATTATTGGTGCGAGGGGAAAAAAGTTTTTGATTTTGAAGATCATTAATAAAATTTTTTGGGTAGGGCCATTTTTCTAGGGTCGGTCGAGTATGGGGAAACAAATAAAAATTTTAATTTTGGCCTAATCATATTATCGATTATCACTTTGGGCATCGATTAACCAGCTCTACATATGAATGTTTTTCAAGACATTGGAAATTGATACGTAATTTATGATGTGGCTGTAAGACATTGAAAATTGATACATATGATGCGGCTGTATGTTTTGCAAACACTGGCCAATGATGATTCTCTTTTCTCAGGGCAACCAAACAAAGAAACAGCAACCGAAGTCACCCCTTTCAAGTCTTCCACAAAACTGGGTAAGTTATTCTTATTAGCTCACCTGAGCCGAAGGCTCATAGGTGAGCTTATAGTATACCCATGCTCCGGCGTCCGTCCGTCCGTCGTCCGTCCGTCCGTCGTCCACAATTTCAAAGATCTTCTTCTCTGAAACCGCTGGGCCGATTGTTCTCATATTTCACATACACCATCTACAGGTAGGGGTAAAGAATAATTGTGTTTTTTGTTTTGATCGGATAAGGACTCTGGTTGCTATGGCAACTTATGCTTCCCATAGACTTATAATGGAAAAAAGTGAAAATTGCCAATTTTTGCTGTCTTGTTGGCGATATTTGAATTTTGTTTTTGCAGAAATGTTTATTGAGTAGTCCTCTACGTTTCATGTGACTTTTGTCCTAATCCTTCATTTTGATTGGTTGCAGGGGCCCCATATAGGGCAAAATTTCGAAAAACATTCAAAAATCTTCTTCTCAGAAACTGTCAAGGGAATGAAGCCTATACTTTGTATACATGTTCCTGACAGTGGCCTCTATATAATTTGTGTTTTTTATTCCAGGCGGATAAGAACTTCTGGTTGCTATGGCAACTTAAAATTTCCATAGACTTATAATGGGAAAAGTGGAAATCGGCTATTTTTCCGCTAAAATTGCAGACATTTGAATTTTGTTTTTGTAGAAATGTTTATTGAGTAGTGTTTGACGTTTCTTGCGAGTTTTGTCCTAATCCTTTATTTTGATTGGTTGCTGGGGCCCCATAAAGGGCAAAATTTTGAAAAAACATTCAAAAATCTTCTCCTCAGAAACTGTCAAGTGGATGAATCCTGTACTTTGTATACATGTTCCTGACAGTAGCCTCTACATTATTTGTGTTTTTTATTCCAGTCGGATAAGAACTCTGGTTGCTATGGTAACTTTAAGTTTCCATAGACTTATAATGGGAAAAGTGGAAATTAGTTTTTTTTTGAAAATTATTGCAGCCTGAGATCTGAAAAGTGGTAGATGCAAACAACTAATGGATTAGATGAAGGTATATGATTAATTTAGGTCAAGGTCATCTCTTGACCTTGGCCGGTCTGTCATCTATACACACTTTTCAAAGATTTTTTTCTCTGAAACCACTCGGCCAATCAAAGCCAAATTTTATATGAAGCATCTATAGGAAGTGGGAACGAATGTGTATATAAATAATCCAGGTCACATGACCAAGATGGCCGCCATGCTCATATATGGTAAAATATCTTCTTCTCCAGAACCGGTGAACCGATTTCAATGAAACTTTGCATGAAGTATGGATGACTCAAGTACTACAATGTATGTATAAAACATAACCCTGTGGTGACCTTGACTTATTTTATGGCAAGGTCAACATAGGTTGTCAATGCATTTGAATGGGGAAACCTTTTAAAATGTCATTTTAAGTGAAAGTCTTGCAGGAAATGGGCAGTAGGACTGAAATTTAATGATTCTGAAAAAAAAAAAAAATGGACCCCAGGGGCTCATCTGCTTTTAAAATGTTATTTGAAGGGGAAAATCAGCAGGAAATTGGCAAATGGACAGAATATTGATTATTCTGAAAAAAGAAAATGGCCCAAGGGCTTCATCTGCCCCTGCACTGGGGTTAAATACCATAATATTCAAATATGTTTATTGGTATATGAAGCAGATCTCAGGTGAGCGTTTACAGGACCATTGGTCCTCTGGTTTTATAAGGAGATACAATCAGGTTCCAAGCTTCATACACAACATTACATCTTTAAGGGAAAGTACAACTTACAAAAAATCTCACAATGAAGCAAACTGAGTCAGCAGTCCTTTCCCAAATAAGTAGTGACTCAGAATCTAACAATTTACCAACCTAACAAAATTAAAGCAATATACATAAGAGTTGATCTCAGGTCCACTTCATTACAACTTGGTCATGCTACTGATTAGCTAGTCATGCTACTGATTAGCTATCGCACCTGGTAAAGCAAGAATTCACTTAGAAAATAGTCCGACCAAGGGAATGCAGGAAAAAAAAAATCTTTATATTTTAAAATGGGCTAACAGTCCATGCCGTCCACACTTGCATAAATTAATTTTGTTTCTGTCTCAATTTTGTTTCAGTCTCAGAGTCAGAAGAAAACAAACAGTACTTGCAACAGGAAACTCCAAGGTAATAGCATTTTTAAACACTTGTGTGAGGGATAATATGGTGTCACTATGATTAACCCACAGATTCCCATCTAATGAACTCTTCCATCCTTAAATATTGGTAGAGTCCATTCCTGATTTTAGGGGTGCTAGGTGTAATTCATCAGGAAAACAAGTCTGTGCAATATATACCCCCTTAAACCCCACTTTCATA
The DNA here is from genome assembly GCA_964017185.1 of Rugalucina vietnamica. Classification (NCBI taxonomy): domain Eukaryota; kingdom Metazoa; phylum Mollusca; class Bivalvia; order Lucinida; family Lucinidae; genus Rugalucina; species Rugalucina vietnamica. The sequence goes on along the minus strand of OZ024871.1, from coordinate 11,645,149 downwards.
TAGTAAAACTGGGGTTTGCAGGGGTATACCTATTTTTTAGCTCACCTGAGCCGTTAGGCTCACAAGGTGAGCTTATAGGATGGCCATGATCCGGCGTCCGTCCGTCCGTCGTCCGTCTGTCCACAATTTCAAAGATCTTCTCCTCTGAAACCGCTTGGCCAATCAAAGCCAAATTTTATATGAAGCATCAATAGGAAGGGGGAACCAATGTGTATATAAGAAATCCAGGTCACATGACCAAGATGGCCGCCATGCCCATATATGGTAAAAACCCTTCAAAAATCTTCTCCAGAACCAGTGGACCGATTTCAACGAAACTTGGCATGAAGCATCAATGGCTCAAGCACTACAATGTATATGTATAAATCATGACCCTGTGATGACCTTGACCTATTTTACAGCAAGGTCAACATAGGTCACCAATGCATTTGAATGGGGAAAACTTTTAAAATGTCATTTAAAGTGAAAGTCTTGCAGGAAATGGGAAGTAGGACTGAATATTAATGACTCTGAAAAAAATTGGACCCCAGGGGCTCATGTCCTCCCACCCTGGGGCAATATACATGTATATTTCCATAATATTCAAACGTCTTCTCCTCTGAAACCGCTTGGCCAATCAAAGCCAAATTTTATGTCATGCATCTATAAAATTGGGGAATCAATGTGTGTATAAATAATCTACGTCACATGACAAAGATGGTCGCCATGCCCATATATGGTAAAAACCCATCAAAATTCTTCTTCTCTGAAACCAATAAACTGATTTCAAGGAAACTTGGCGTGAAGCATCGATGGCTAAAGTACTCCAATGTATATATCCAATGTATATATAGATCAAGACCCTGTGATGACCTTGACCAAGTTTATGGCAAGTTCAACATGGGTTGCCTATGCATTTGAATTGGGAAAACTGTTAAAATGTCATTTGAAGGGAAAAGCCAGGAGGAAATTGGCAAATGGACAGAATATTGTCTGAAGAAAGAAAATGGCCCAAGGGCTTCATCTGCCCCTGCACTGGAGTTAAATACCATAATATTCAAACATGTTTATTGGTATATGCAGCAGATCTCAGGTGAGCGTTTACAGGACCATTGGTCCTCTGGTCTTATTTTTGCTTCAAAATATAGATTGTGGGTACTCGTTAGAACCACCTCGCCAAGGCGGTTCTAACGGGCGAGGTGGTTCTAACGTGTACCCACAATCTATGTTTTGAGCAAAAATAAAAAAAATATCAAGATTTTTCTGATGAAATTTTCATTTTTTACAACTAATAAAAATCTCTGTTTATTACATGGGCAAATTTTCATAATGTTTAATTTGATTTTGAAAACACAGTAAAATTTTCTTTTTAATTTGCACAGTATAAAAGGCAACAGTGGGGACCCTGATCTGGGTCTGAAGAGTTCTCCAACAGCAATAGTTAAAGGCTGTTGAACAATTTCACCCATCCTCAACAAGTGGTTATAATCTATGAGCAGAAGAAATATTTTAAATAAGTGTAAAATTGTTCTGACATTTTCACATAGATCTTAATTTCAGATCTTAAAATGCTGTTAAGTTAAATGAATTAATTATTCATAGATCTGTTTATAATACATGTACACGATATATACGAGACCAGGGTCATTCTACAGAAATTCTTCCAATATATGCTCCTTGATGAGACGCATCATGAGAAAACAATGTTTTACATATATGCGAAAATTAAGGTGCAGATCAGCTTCGTGATTACTGCGAAGCTGATCAGCCCCTATTTTTTCCCTACATGGATAGTACAATTCTACTTTCTATGTCCAAAACTTCCAGCCTCTAGCCATCTTTTGTGGCTGTACAGCCCATGGCTTCTATCAGACCTGGGCAGAAACCACAACATTGGTTTTCTGTTGACGCGGCTCAACTGTGTTTCTTAATTCAGAAGAAAACGAATCCGGAAACTCGAAGAGGACGTAAAGACCCTTAAGGATGATTTAAGGAGGATGACCAAGAAGTGTAGGAGGCTGGAAGAAAAGTTCGATGAAAAGACAGCAAAAACAGAGGCCCCATGCACAAGCGCTCAATGAACCCAAAACCACACTGTCACAATCAAAGAAATAAAAGGGGAAATACCTTTGGAAGGATTTGATGAAACAGAAACAGAATGTTTGGCTGAAAAAGACATTAATGCAATCGTCAATGACAAGACAGATCCTGTAAAGAGATTTCAAGGCCTTTGCAAGGCAATATTTACTGAAGAGGAACTACTTAAGTTCTGCAGCCCAACGGGAAAAACAACTACCAAGTGTGGGGAAGGCGGTGCAAAGCCCCCTCTAGATAGGGGCAAACTGAAACAGTTGTTTGCCATTGCTGATCAGCATTTACAATTTATGACAAGGGAATGTCCCATAAAAATTTGAGAATTTCCAAAAGGTTCTTAGACGAAAGTGAACAACTGTTTTAGTTTGCCTTTATCAGCACTTGGTAAGTATTAGTATATAGGTAAGGATCCGGTGTCTGTCGTCCGTCCATCTGTTCACTTATTGATTATTGTTGTTTCAAAAGTTTAGTTCTTTGAAGTTTTCATATAAAGGTAAATGCACCTATAAAGCTTGTAGTTATTAAATAATATATTGTATTACCAGTGTTAACGAAAACCAAATTATGAAACTGAACTGTACTGTTAACGCCTTAACGGTCAGAGATCTCCACAAAAACAAAAATTACATTCAAATGTTCAGTCATGTTCATCCAGATTAGTTATGTTCTCTATGAATATGTCATGAAAATCATAAGTTACAGTAAATTTTCATGAACGGCTTTCAAATGACAATGTTTTTAGCTCACCTGAGCCGTTAGGCTCACAAGGTGAGCTTATAGGATGGCCATGATCTGTCGTCGTCCACCATTTTCAAAGATCTTCTCTGAAACCCCTTGGCCGATCAAAGCCAAATTTTATATGAAGCATCTATGGGAAGGGGGAACCAATGTGTTTATAAATAATCCAGGTCACATGACCAAGATGGCCACCACGCCGATATATGGTAAAAACCCTTCAAAATTCTTCTCCAGAACCGCTGGACCGATTTCAAAGAAACTTGGCATGAAGCATCGGGAACTGGAGTACTACAATGTGTTTATAAATTATGACCTTTGGATGACCTTGACCTATTTTATGGGAAGGTCAACATAGGTCACGCATGCATTTGAATGGGGAAAATTGTTAAAATGTCATCTGAAAGGAAAAAAAATGCAGGAAATGGGCAAATGGACTCAAGATATGTGATTCTGAAAAAATCTGTAATTTGGTAGAAATTTCAATGATCAAATTGATCATACCAATGCATTTTTTTCTGAAATTTTGCTGAAATACCAGTGCTATTTCACTGAAATTTCAGTGTGATTTTTGGTGAAATTTCACCGAAATTACAGTGATAAATTAGTCAATATTTTAGCAGAATTTCGGTGAAATTCTGCTGGAATTACACTGTAATTACAGTAATAATTTGGATGATATTTTAGCAGAATTTCAGTGAAATTCCACTGAAATTACAGCACCTTTTTCACCTGGGTGGAAACAAACTGGTAATACACAAAAGATAACTGGTAATACACTGGGAGTATACTGGAAACAAACTGGTAATACACTGGGAGACAACTGGAAACACACTGACAATAGACTGGTGTCAAATACTACATTCTGGTAACACTTGCAATAGACTAGAAGCAAACTGGTAATACACTGGAAGCCAGCTGGTAACATGATGGCAATACACTGGCAATAAACCTTTATGGATTTTTATTGCCAGTGTATTGCCAGACCCCTTTAATACCAGTCTATTACCGGATATCTACCAGCCCCCAAAAAAGCTGGCAATACTATGGTAATAGGCTGGAAAATACCAAATACAGTCTATTACCATAGTACTACCAGCCTATTGCCAGTTATCCAGCCTATTGCCAGACTGTTGCCAGACTATTGCCAGATTTTCCGCCTATTGCCAGCCTGTTGACAGTCTGTTACCAGCTAGTTATAACTAAAATATATTTTTTGGAAAGATAAAAAACCTCAAGTTTTATCAACGACAGTCTATTACCAGTGTATTGCCAGCATATAACCAGCATCATCCAACCCTGGCAATAAACTGGTACATAACTGGCAACACTCTGGTAACAAGCTGGCAATCTGGTAATCATCTGACAATAATGTGGTAATACACTGGCAACAGATTGGCAATAAACTGGTAATAGACTGGTAATGGACTTGCAATGGACTGGTAATACACCTAATTTTCATAAGGGGTACATTGTCAGCCAAAACATTAGAAAACTCATTCATAGCCATAAGTATGTTAATCTGGCTTTGCTCTTAATTCCAACCGTGGACACAGATAGCCAGACGAAAATCATCGATCAAGAGGGGAACCAGATAATAGTTCGGGCCAACGATGCGCGGCTACAAAGAAATTTGTCCATTCACAAATTTAGAACAGCCTTTTGCCCGTTTCAAAAATGTAATTTGTGAAAAGGAACCTGAACGACGAAAAGAACTTGATACTTATTCGGACATGACTGACAGCATGTTTGTTCAATACGAATACCATATCGCTTTTGCCAGAAAGGCTGAGCAGTATTTTCACCTGACGGACACTACACTGGATTGGTCATCTCGAGATTCGTCCCTATACATGCAGATTTTTGTAGGTCTTAAATCCTCCACCTGCGATCTGTGTTCCCCATGACCTTAAGGTCAAGGTCAGAGGCTTAGAATTTTTATGTTAAAGGTTCTGCATTGAAGTTTTTGAGGCCCCATAATTTCCAAACCACATAATTGATTTGAATTATATTTTGTAAGTTGATAGATATTAGTCCAAAATTTCATGCAGCAACATCCCCATCACCCACATGACCTTACCCAGCAGGCACATGACGTCAGAATGACGTCAGTGTTGTTATGACGTCATAATGATGTCATAAGCCCGCTGGGTAGGGTCAAGGTCACAGACTTAAAACTTACATTAAGGTTTTGCCTTGAGATTTTTTTATACCTCATAAAATCTTGTTGTTTTTGATTCAGTTACTGATTAATGTTTTTTGCCACAAAGAGATTTGAGATTCTATAAGGCTTCAAAAGGGAAAGCATTTCAAAGTAATATGAAATTCACAGTTTAAATCCTGTTACTGAAATAGAGCATGCAATTTATTTTGTGTCAATCTTCAAGCCAGTTTGTTATGTAGAGATGAATTTTCTTGTGATAATGGATGGCCGAGTTACTAGCGCAATTGATAGGTCTCGTAAGTCAGAGGTCCTGAGTTCGAGACCTGATCTGGCTACCAATATTCTCTCTCTTTCCACTGGTTCAAAATGGGCAAAAGTGTGTGCTTGAACAGTTATTCTAATATTAGACACGGGTGTCTACAGGGATCAATTAAATTATGGGGCCTCAAAAACTTCAACGCATTGGACATGAAACTTCCACCAAAATTATGGGGCCTCAAAAACTTCAACGCATTGGACATGATCGTATATGCACATTTGTTTCAGAAACAGAAGTCAAAGACTCACAAGTTCATTAGACACACAATCTCATTTATGCAGCAGTATAGTGGTCTTCATCTCTCACTAATGAGAAAGACCTTCATTATTTCTTGAATAGGTTCATGTGTGTTGGTGAGTTGGGGAACAGAAGTTAGCAGTATAGTAAATTACCTACAGCCCCCTTACTGACCCGTTACCCCTGGATGGTAACCTGGAACGGAGCTTGAACAGTTATTACAATATTGATCCCTGTAGACACATAAGTTCATTAGATACACATACAGATGTCCATTGGCCACACAAGTCCGTTGGACATGATAGTGTATGAACATTTGTTTCAGGAACAGAAGTCAGACTCACAAGTTCATTTTTCCAATATAACTTATGCAGCAGTATAAAGCAGGTTACATTGAGCCAGGTACTGAAGTTACTTTCAAAAGGCCAGGAGTGGAAGATGAGCAAGAGTGTCTGGCAATTGTCATCCAGTCATGCATTGAAGTTTCTTCACCGAAAGTCGCACAAGAGTTTCAGGCAACTGTTATCCAGCCTGGCACTGAAATTTCCTCCCAAAGGTCAGGACTGGAAGAGAAACAAAGGACAGAGATTGAAATTCACAAAGCCACTGAAGGTTTGAGCCAAAGAAGAGACAAACATCTGTCACCTGTACCCCAGCCTAGCACTAAAGTTGCCTCTATCATTCAAGAACCACTCCCACATATTCCAAAGCCTAAGAGGTCCAAATCACAGAAATTTTAAGATTTGTCTGAAGTGGAATTCGATAGCATATTTAATCCGGCACTTGATGTTGAAAGTACTTATAGTATATCATTATGTCAGGAGATTGATATGGATATTGAAGATATTGATCTTAATTCCTATATAGATCTTACAACCATGTCAGATGATGACTTCAGTGATGTTGAGATTTTTTCCGATGAGACTGACCATGACACTGGGAAAAAAAAAAAACAACATTTCTTATAAAGAAAGAACATGCTGAGTTGAGCAAGATAGTGAGATTGAGGGTTTGATAAGTAAGAAATCTGAAAAGCAAGTTACCAAAATGGTTGAGGCTCGAGTTATCCCTGAAACAAGCAGGAAACAACAAATAGGTGCCTATAATGATAGTCATAACAAGGATGGTGATGAGGACTTTGTTCCAAAAAGGATGAGAAAAAGTATAACGGAGGATGAATCAGATACAAAAGATGAGAAGACAGTGCCAAAATGTAAACGTATAATTGAGGATGAATCAGATATAGAATATGAAAAGACTGTGCCAAAAAATGAAAGAAAATCTAATTTAAAGGATGATCAAATTATCAGAGACCAATTAATACCAACAATTTATGTACGGAAAATAGAAAAGTCAAAGATAACAGCAGGTGGAAAGAGGAAGAAGACTGACAGATATCATAACTCATCCCACAGTTGCCTTTATTGTGGAAAAGCTTTACCAGGATACTGGTGCACAAAAATGAGGTAGAGGTTAAGGAGGTGCTTCAGTTGATAGACCGTATAAATTCCTCAGATGAGGAGGATCCAAAAAGGGAAGAATATATTCTGATGCAGACAAAGCTAACTGATGCCATAAGAGTGAAGGGAGACTACAAGCATAACCTTCAAGTGCTAGCTGCCTGAAAAGAAAGGTGAACTTCTTGTGTTCAGAAGGCCAAAAGACACATTTAATCATGAAATGTTTAAACTATGTCCAAAGTGTCTGGAGTGGATGCTGAAGTCATCACTTGCAAAACATCAACTAGAAAATGTGTTTATGAAAACACCATGCCCCCAACTGGTTAAGTCACTTTCAAGATGTAAAAATGTCCAAAAAATGACTAAGTTCAAATTGTAAAAAAAAGTGACAAAAATTAATCTGAGGAGTATATCCCAACCACATGCATATCTTCAAAGCATGGTCACAATGTCTGCAAAGTTTCAAAAGTATCGGTATTAAATTGTAGGAGGAGTTGCGCACACAAGGTACCCTCTATCCATTCACTAAAATGCCCGAAAAAATGACTAAGTTCAAATTGTAAAAAAAAAGACAAAAAATAATCCAAAAATTATATCCAAACCACATGCATACATGTATCTTCAGACCATGCCCATAACACATGTAAAGTTTTAAATGAATTGGCATGAAACTGTAGGAGGAGTTGCGCACACAAGGTACCCACTGCCCATTCACTTTCATTGTGAAAATGCCCGAAAAATGGCTAAGTTCAAATTGCGAAAAAAGTGACAAAAATTAATCTTAGGATTATATCCAAACCACATGCATATCTTCAAACCATAGTCACAACATCTGTAAAGTTTCAAGAGAATCGGAATAAAACTGTGGGAGGAGTTGCACACACAAGGTAGCCTAACTATCTATTCACTTTATCAAGAATTAAAAAGGGAAATAACTCTCACAGAATGGGCCCCTAGCCCCTTGAATTTACCTTGAAAGAAAAAATACGGGTCCTCTTAATTTTCATATACAAACTACAAACCAAATTTCAAGATCCTAGCTCTAACGGTTCCTGACGGAGTGCTAAGCGTTACTCACACATCACAGAGTTGCAGACTCACTGCACACCACACCACACCGCACCACTGCACGGACAGACCCAAACCAATATGCCCCCTCAACTTTTTCGAAGTTGGGGGCATAAAAAACATGTTCTGCCAATAATAATCTTAAGTTAATTTTCTTTTGATTAATTTGTTAAGTCTTTTATCTGGCTTGACTAAAATTGCATCAAGCATGTTTGCATGCCCTTATGGTGAAAATGATATCACTTACAGTGACGCTGTTGCGGCCAAGTTCTGCAACAGAAGATTTGGTATCAGCCTAATACAAGTGAAATAATCTTGTAAGGGTTGGAAAACATAGAGCAAAAATATATAAATTTTATATACGGTAAATTATATTATTAAATTTCAGAATAAAAAACTACTTGAACAACAAGTAGCCCAGGGGCAACGATCGCTCACCTGAGAGTCAACAAGTACAGTCACTGGACAAAGTAATTGGGGTTTTTACCATATATGGGTATGGTGGCCATCTTGGTCATGTGACCTTGAAACCCTACTTACATCAGCAGAAGAGCTCTTGTCTGGATTGTGTATCCTCTTTTCTGCCATTTTGGTTCACGTGAAAAAATCATCTAACAAGGTCAGGGTCCTATAATGACCCCCTGGGTGGGGCCATATTTGACCCCAGGGGCAAGATTGGCAGGATTTATGTAGAGCTCCACATGACAATGTTGTATATCAATTATACAAGCTTTGTGTCATGCTGTTGCAGAGAAGATTTTTTCATATATTTCCATTATAAGTCTATGGTAGATAATGACATGCCTGGGGCGTGGCCTGTATTGACCCCAGGGGCACCGTTGGCAGCATTTATAAACGAGAGGATTATACATTGGTCCACACAACATATGAAAGCTCTGGGCCATATGGTTTCGGAGAAGATTTTTTAAAGTTTTTCTCATGACGCCCCCGGGGCAGGGCCTGTATGGATCCCAGGGGCACGGTTGGCATGATTTATAAAGAGGAACACTATACATTGCTACACACAAAATATGAAAGCTCTGGGCCTTGTGGTTTCGGAGAAGAAGATATTTTTATGTTTTTCCCATTGTAAGTCTATGGGAGCTAATGACCCCCGGGGCGGGGCCATTTTTGACCCCAGGGGCATGATTGGCAGGATTTATATAGAGGACAACTACACATTGCTACATACAAAATATGAAAGCTTTGGGCCTTGTGGTTTTGGAGAAGAAGATTTTTTTAAATGTTTTTCCTAATGACCCCCAGGGGCACAGTAGGCAGGATTTATAAAGAGGACCATTATACATTGCTACACACAAAATATGAAAGCTCTGGGCCTTATGGTTTCGGAGAAGATTTTTTAAAGTTTTTCCCATGACGCCCCCGGGGCAGGGCCCGTATGGACCCCAGGGTCACAGTTGGCAGGATTTATAAAGAGGAACACTATATATTGCTACAAAGAAAATATGAAAGCTCTGGTCCTTGTTGTTTCGGAGAAGAAGATTTGTTTATGTTTTACCCATGACCCCCCCCCCCCCCCAGGGCGGGGCCTGTATGAATCCCAGGGGCACGGTTGGCAGGATTTATAAAGAGGACCACTATACATTGCTACTGACAAAATATGAAAGCTCTGGGCCTTGTGGTTTTGGAGAAGAAGATTTTTTTTTGTTTTTCCCATTGTAAGTCTATGGGAGCTAATGACCCCTGGGGCGGGACCATTTTTGACCCCAGGGGCATGATTGGCAGGATTTATAAAAAGGACCACTACACATTGCTACATACAAAATATGAAGGCTCTGGGCCATGTGGTTTCGGAGAAGAAGATTTTTTTATGTTTTGCCCCATCACGCCCACCGGGGCGGGGCCTGTATGGACCCCAGGGGCACAGTTGGCAGGATTTATAAAGAGGACCACTATACATTGCTACACACAAAATATGAAAGGTCTGGGACTTGTGGTTTCGGAGAAGAAGATTTTTTAATGTTTTTCCCATTGTAAGTCTATGGGAGCTATCTGTTGCCATGGAAACCATCCGAGTTCCAATCCGACCTGGCCCAAAACCTAATGCAACCTTTCCCCCTCCTCAATGATGCTTTAGATAAAATTTGATCACGATCAGCCTTGTTGTCTTAGAGATATTTGAGTTTGAAAATGTGGACGCACACACGCACGGACGCACACACGGACGGATGGACGGACGGACGGACGCCGGCTCGACTACTGTACTATAAGCTCACCTTGTGAGCCTTCGGCTCAGGTGAGCTAAAAAACCAGTCACAGATCTAGATGAAAGTATAATGGGACACTTCACAGACGGAGAAATACCTACTTACAACCCAAGATCTAATTGAGACAAGAGGAAAGGTCAGTTGACTCTCGATAGAACTGAGTGAATATTTTGTGAAGCTAATGGATGTCCAGTTTTGTCTCACCTGGTGTCGTCGGCATGGCAGCGGCATAATAATTTGTCAAGCTCTGTTTTGTGACCAAGCGCGGACAGGCGACTTTTTTTTTTATGTTTCTCATCCTTCGTTGTCTTAGAGATATTCAAGTTTGAAAATGTGAACGGACGGATGCACAGACGCACACACGGACGGACGCCGGCTCGACTACTATACTATGGCAGAAATTGCAATTTTCCGCTTTTCGTCTTATAAGTCAATGGAAACTTTAAGTTGCCATAGCAACCAAAGTTGTGGGACAAGAACAATAAAAAACACAAACTTTGTAGAGGCTAATATCATAAGCATGTATGCAAAGTTTCAGCTTCATCCGCCTTACAGCTTCTGAGAAGAAAATTTTTGAATACTTTTTCGAAAATTTACCCATTACGGAGAAGCAACCAAACGAATAAAGCGATTTTGACAAAAGTTGCCTAAAACGGGGAGGACTACTCAATAAACATTTATGTAAAAACAAAATTTCAATATCCTCAATGATACGGCAGAAATTGCAAATTTCCACTTTTTGCCTTATAAGTCAATGGAAACTTCAAGTTACCACAGCAGCCAAATTAGGTGAACAAAGACAATAAAAATCACAAACTTTGTACAGGCTAATGTCATAAGCATGTATGCTAAATTTCATTGCTACACACAAAATATGAAAGGTCTGGGACTTGTGGTTTCGGAGAAGAAGATTTTTTTATGTTTTTCCCATTGTAAGTCTATGGGAGCTATCTGTTGCCATGGAAACCAGAGTTCCGATCCGACCTGGCCCAAAACCTAATGCAAAAAAAAAAAAAAAAAAAAAAAAAAACCCTAATGCAACTAATGCAACCTTTCCCCCTCCTCAATGGTGCTTTAGATAAAATTTGATCACGATCAGCTTTGTTGTCTTAGGGATATTTGAGTTTGAAAATGTGGACACACACACGGACGGACGGACGCACGGACGAACCAACGAGGAGGTACTTAGGTGGCTGTGCACTATGTGGCAAAAATCATTAAGTGGCTACCAATTTTAAGTGGCTTTTATTTTCTAACCCTTACCCTAGCCACTTAAATTCTAGGCACATTGTGTATGGACACAAAGTTGCCCCTTAAATTCTAGGCACATAGTGCATGGACACCAATTTACCACATAAAACACAGCCACATGGTGCTTGGACACAAAATTGCCACTTAAAGCCTAGGCACATAGTGTATAGACACCCAGTAGCCACATAATTCCAAGCCACATAGTGTATGGACACCCAGTAGCCACATAATACCAAGCCACATGGTGCATGGAAAAGTCCATGAGTAATGTTGCTAGACAAATTAAATTTGTCCATGGTGTTGGACGTCTATATGGTCTGGACATTTTTCTATCCACTTTTAAGAGCCTTGAACACCAAATGTTTAGGGGTTACCCCCTTAGTTGTTTGGAACAGTCCATTTAAATCTCTTAGGTGGATAGCCACATAATAGCTATTTGCCACTCAAGTATCTACCAGAGGACCAATGGTCCTGTTAACGCTCACCTGAGTCTGCTGCATATACCAATAAACATGTTTGAATATTATGGTATTTAACCCCAGTGCAGGGGCAGATGAAGCCCTTGGGCCGTTTTCTTTTTTCAGAATAATCAATATTCTGTCCATTTGCCAATTTCTTGCTGGCTTTTCCCTTCAAATGACATTTTAACAGTTTTTCCCATTCAAATGCATGGGCAACCCATGTTGACCTTGCCATAAACTTGGTCAAGGTCATCACAGGGTCATGATTTATATATACATTGTAGTACTATAGCCATGGATGCTTCACGCCAAGTTTCATTGAAGTCAATCTATTGGTTTCAGAGAAGAAGATATTTGAAGGGTTTTTACCATATATGGGCATGGCGGCCATCTTGGTCATGTGACCTAGATTATTAATATATACATTGGTTCCCCCATCCTATAGATGCTTCACATAAAATTTGGCTTCAATTGGCCAAGTGGTTTTAGAGGAGAAGATGTTTGAATATTATGGTAATATACATGTACATGTATATTGCCTCCGGGTGTGGGCATATGAGCCCTTAGGTCCATTTTTTTTCAGAATCATTAATATTTAGTCCTACTACCCATTTCCTGCAAGATTTTCACCTCAAATGACTTTTTAAAAGTTTTCCCAATTCCAATGCATTGGCGACCTATGTTGACCTTGTCTTAAAATAGGTCAAGGTCACCACAGGGTCATAATTTATATACACATTGTAGTACTTCAGCCATTGGTGCTTCATGTCAAGTTTCTTTGAAATCGGTCCACCAGATTCGGAGAAGAAGATTTTTGAAGGGTTTTTACCTTATATGGGCATGGCAGCCATCTTGGTCCTGTGAACTAGATAATTTATATATACATTAATTCCCCCATTCCATAGATGCTTCACATAAAATTTGGCTTTGATTCGCCAAGCGGTTTCAGAGGAGAAGATGTTTGAATATTATGGTAATATACATGTATATTGCCCCGGGGTGGGGGGCACATGAGCCCCTGGGGTCCATTTTTTTTCAGAATCATTAATATTCAGTCCTACTGCCCATTTCCTGCAAGTTTTTCACTTTAAATGACATTTTAAAAGTTTTCCCTATTCAAATGCATTGGCGACCTATGTTGACCTTGCCGTAAAAAAGGTCAAGGTCATCACAGGGTCATGATTTATATATACATTGTAGTACTTGAGCCATCGATGCTTCATGCCAAGTTTCTTTGAAATCGATCCACCGGTTCTGGAGAAGAAGATTTTTGAAGGGTTTTTACCATATATGGGCATTGCGGCCATCTTGGTCATGTGACCTGGATTATTTATATACACATTGATTACCCCTTCCTATTGATGCTTCACATAAAATTTGGCTTTGATTGGCCAAGCGGTTTCAGGGGAGATGATGTTTGAATATTATGGTAATATACATGTATATTGCCCCGGGGTGGGGGCATATGAGCCCCTGGGGTCCAATTTTTTTCAGAATCATTAATATTCAGTCCTACTGCCCATTTCCTGCAAGACTTTCACTTTAAATGACATTTTAAAAGTTTTCCCCATTCAAATGCATTGGCGACCTATGTTGACCTTGCCATAAAATAGGTCAAGGTCATCACAGGGTCATGATTTACATATACATTGTAGTGCTTGAGCCAGCAATGCTTCATGCCAAGTTTCGTTGAAATCAGTCCACCGGTTCTGGAGAAGAAGAATTTTGAAGGGTTTTTACCATATATGGGCATGGCGGCCATCTTGGTCATGTGACCTGGATTTCTTATATACACATTGGTTCCCCCTTCCTATAGATGCTTCATATAAAATTTGGCTTTGGTTGGCCAAGCGGTTTCAGAGAAGAAGATCTTTGAATTTGTGGACGGACGGACGGTCGGACGACGGACGGACGGACGCCGGATCATGGCCATCCTATAAGCTCACCTTGTGAGCCTAATGGCTCAGGTGAGCTAAAAATGCTGATTCCAAGCCACATAAGTACCTCCTCATGGGAACGGACGGACGGACGCCGGCTCAACTACTGTACATAGGATCATTGGTCCTGTAAACGCTTACCAGAGACCTAGTTGTCACTTTTCCCTATGTTTCCATGTTTGCCTATGTTTCCAAAATTGACCTTGACCTAAATTAATCACATACCTTCATCTACTCTATTAGTTGTTTGCATCTACCACTTTTCAGGTCTCAGGCTGCATTTAGTTTACAAAATATCCATTGTTTTCACTTTTTCCCATGTAAAAGCCTATGTTTCCAAAATTGACCTTGCCGTAAAATAGGTCAAGGTCATCCTAGGGTCATCATTTTATCAAAATATGATGGGCTGGAGTCCCAAATGCTGCATACCAAGTTTCGTGAAAATCGGCATGTCGGTTCTGGAGAAGAAGATTTTTGAGTGGTTTTTACCATATATGGGCGTGGCGGCCATCTTGGTCATGTGACCTAGATTTCGGGATCAAACTTTCGTTACCCCTACCAAGGGATGCTCCACATAAAATTTCAGTTTGATTGGCCATGCGGTTTCAGAGAAGATCTTTGAAAAGTGTGTATAGACGACAGATCGGCCAAGGTCAAGAGATGACCTTGACCTAAATTAATCACATACTTTCATTAGTTGTTTTGCATCTACCACTTTTCAGGTCTAAGGCTGCAATAGTTTTCAAAAAATCCATATTTTTCACTTTTTCCTATGTAAAAGCCTATGTTTCCAAAATTGACCTTGACGTACAAAAGTTTCGTGAAAATCGGCCTGCCTGTTCTGGAGAAGAAGATTTTTGAGTGGTTTTTACCATATATGGGCGTGGCAGCCATCTTGGTCATGTGACCCAGATTTCGAGATCAAATTTTTGTCCCCACTACCCAGGGATGCTCCACATAAAATTTCAGTTTGATTGGCGAAGCGGTTTCAGAGAAGAAGATCTTTGAAAAGTGTGTATGGATGACAGACCCTTCAAGGTCAAGAGATGACCTTGGCCTAAAGTAATCACATACCTTCATCTACTCCATTAGTTGTTTGCATCTACCACTTTTCAGGTCTCAGGCTGCAATAGTTTTCAAAAAATTGCAATTTTCCTCTTTTCGTCTTATAAGTCAATGGAAACTTTAAGTTGCCATAGCAACCAAAGTAGTGGGACAAGGACGATAAAAAACACAATCTTTGTAGAGGCTAATATCATAAGCATGTAAGCAAAGTTTCAGCTTCATCCGCCTTACAGCTTCTGAGAAGAAAATTTTTGAATATTTTTTTCAAAAATTTACCCTTTACGTTGCTATAGCAACCAAACGAATAAAAAGATTTTGACAAAAGTTGCCTAAAACGGGGAGGACTACTCAATAAACATTTATGTAAAAACAAAATTTCAATATCCTCAATGAAACGGCAGAAATTGCAAATTTCCACTTTTTGCTTCAAGTTACCATAGCAAACAAAGTAGTTGGACAAAGACAATGAAAAACACAAACTTTGTACAGGCTAATGTCATAAGCATGTATGCTAAATTTCAGCTTCATCCCCCATACGGCTTCTATGAAGAGGATTTTTGAATATTTTTTCGAAAATTCACCCTTTATGTTGCTATAGCAACCAAACGAATAAAGTGATTTTTACTAAAGTTGCCTTAAACGTGAAGAACTACTCAATAAACATTCATGTAAAAACAATATTCAAATATCCCCAGCCTGACAACGGAAAATGCCAATTTCCACTTTTCTCCATACAAGTCAATGGAAACTTCAAGTTGCCATAGCAACCAGAGTTCTTATCCGATCGAAATAAAAAAACACAAATATTCGTTCCCCCCACCTGTAGATGCTATATGTAAAATATGAAAAGATTCGGCCTGGCAACTTCAGAGGAGAAGTCGTTTGAAAATGTTGACGACGACGGACGACGACGATGACGGACGACGCACAGACGCCAGCTCGACTACTATACTATAAGCTCACCTGTGAGCCTTCGGCTCAGGTGAGCTAAAAACCAGTCACAGATCTAGATGAAAGTATAATGGGACACTTCACAGACGGAGAAATACCTACTTACAACCAAAGATCTAATTGAGACAAGAGGAAAGGTCAGTTGACTCTTGATAGAACTGAGTGAATATTTTGTGAAGCTAATGGATGTCCAGTTTTGTCTCGCCTGGTGTCGTCGGCATGGCAGCGGCATAATAATTTGTCAAGCTCTGTTTTGTGACCAAGCACGGACAGGCGACTTTTTTTATGTTTTTCATCCTTCATCCCCAATACGGCTTCTGAGAAGAAGATTTTTGAATATTTTTTTCGAATATTTACCCTTTATGTTGCTATAGCAACCAAACGAATAAAGTGATTTTTACAAAAGTTGCCTTAAACGTGAAGGACTACTCAATAAACATTTATGTAAAAACAAAATTCAAATATCCCCAGCCTGACAACGGAAAATGCCAATTTCCACTTTTCTCCATACAAGTCAATGGAAACTTCAAGCAACCAGAGTTCTTATCCGATCAAAATAAAAAACACAAATATTCGTTCCCCCACCTGTAGATGCTATATGAAAATATGAAAAGATTCGGCCTGGCAGCTTCAGAGAAGTTGTTTGAAAATGTTGATGACGATGCCGGACGCCGGCTCGACTACTATACTATAAGCTCACCTTGTGAGCGGCCTTCGGCTCAGGTGAGACATGGACAAAACTGAAAATGACTTGAAAAACACTAAACAGCAAAGGTCTAAAGACGTCTTAACAAGAAGGAGAAGTCTCACTTCATTTGAGCCACCTCGTGGGAAAACCAACAATGTGGTTTCCGAACAGGTCCGACACAAATCAGGCTGCACAGTCACAGAAGCAGGCTAGAAGCTTTAAATTTCGGATTTAAGAAGAAGAGGAAGTGTACTATCCGTGTAGCGAAAACAAAGGCGCTGATCAGCTTCGCGGTTACCACGAAGCTGATCTGCTTCTTTGTTTTCGCATATGCAGATTGTTGGTTTTCTCATGAGGTGGCTCATTTCTTTCCCAACTGTCAAGAAAAGGAAAGAGTCTGGATTATCTTTTGAATTTGCTGCTAAATGTTCGAAACTGGACGGCGTTAGGGAAGATAGAAAGAAGAGAAGTGACTGCTTTGAGAATGCCACAACTGAGAAAGTTGAACAGTTTTATAAACAACCCGACATTGCAACAACCAATTCTGACAAAAAGAATGTATATGTGAAATCTATGCAGCCGAAAAGGGTAATGGTACACACTTTAAAAGAATCCTATGAAAAGTTCCAGAAAGATAATCCAGACATACCAATGGGATTCAGCAAATTTGTGGCCCTGAGACCAAGTATAAAAGAAGACCCCTAAAGTAGAGAATGTTATACATGTCCAAATTTGGAATGTGAGTCAATACCAGATATCTGTAAAACCATCCATTGGGGTTCTAGACGCAGGCAGATGGACAACAGACCATTGGTATACTACAAGCTTGACATGTGAGCCTTTGGCTCATTTAAGCTTAAACTGGCAAACACCTAATTTGTAATTCAAGTAAAATAAAAATATTGTCATTGTAAACTGATAATTGAATGGACATCTTGACAACCTTAATGAAATCACAATTGCTATCAAGAAGTTTTCAAAATTTCAGAGGGCTTCAGCATTTCATAGCTCATGAACTGTCTTGCAAATGAGACAAATATTGATGGCATATCTCTGTCTGGTGAGAATTAAAAGACATCAAACAAAACTCAGGGACTTAAAAGTTTGAATTTTTAATCTTGGTTTCAGATTGTGTGTTCTTCATAGCTTCAAGAAAAATAAGATTTTGGGCATCCTCAAAGACAATAACAGTTTGTCCTATGAAAATGTTCACTTATTTTAACATTGTCCCATCACCAACACTTCTTGAATGATTGGATGCAAACTGTAATTAGCATGAACTAATAAATTCAAAGCAATTTACAATACTTAATATGTGATCTCTTATTTTAATTTCAGGATTGTCGAAAACAGTGTCATAAAGCAGGCATCCCAGATAGCCCTGCAGGCGAAGGAGAACATTCCGAACATTACCATCCATATAACTTTTAGACAGGGGTCACATGTGATAGAAAAAGCAGTGACCCATGAAGTCATCAACAAGTACAAACAAACCAGAGGACCAATGGTCCTGTAAACACTCACCTGAGACCTGAGATATATACCAATAAACTTGTTGGACTAGAATGGTAATATACATGTATATAACCCCAGGGCAGGGTCAGAGCAACCTCTGGTGTCAATTGCTTTTTTAAATCATAAAGATTCAGTCCATTTGTCAATTTACTTCAAGTTTTGCCCTTCAAATGACATTATAACAATTTTCCCCATTCAAATGCGTGGGCAACCTACGTTGACCTTGCCATAAAAAAGGTCAAGGTCATCCCAGGGTCATGATTTAAACAAACTTTGTAGAGCTCTATTGCCTGATGCTTCATGCCAAGTTTCAAAATCATAGGCCTTCCGGTTCTGGAGAAGAAGACTTTTAAAAGTTTTTGCTATTTATAGCCATGGCGGCCATCTGGATCATGTGACCTTGACCATTTATACAAATTTTCATTCACTCTTCCTAAGAATGCTCCACATAAAGTTTGGCTTTGATTGGCCGAGCGGTTTCAGAGAAGAAGATGTTTGAATATTATGGTCATACACATGTATATAGGCCCGGGGCAGGGAACCCTCTGGGCCCAAAATATTTTCATAAACATGAATATTCTGTCCATTTGCTCATTCCTAGCAAGTTTTTTGCCATATTTTCCTATTTTTTCCCATTCAAATGCATGGGTGTCCTAAGTTGACCTTGCTGTAAAAAAGGTCAAGGTCATCCCAGGGTCATGATTTATACAAATTCTGTAGAGCTCTAATGCCTGATGCTTCATGCCAAGTTTCAAAATCATAGGCCTTCTGGTTCTGGAGAAGAAGATTTTTAAAGAATTTTGCTATTTATAGCCATGGCGGCCATCTTGGTCATGTGACCTTGACCATTTATATAAACTTTCATTTACTCTTCCTAAGAATGCTCCACATAAAGTTTGAGCGGTTTCAGAGAAGAAGATGTTTGAATATTATGGTCATACAAATGTATATAGCACCGGGGCAGGGGCAGACGCTAAAACTGGCAAACGCCTTATTTGAGAAGAAGACTTTTAAAGGTTTTTGCTATTTATAGCCATGGCGGCCATCTTGATCATGTGACCTAGACTATTTATAGAAACTTTCGTTCCCCCATCCTAAGGATGCTCCATATGAAGTTTGGCTTTTATTGGCCTAGCGGTTTCAGAAGAGAAGATCTTTGAAATTGTGGACAACGGACGACGGGACGCCGACGGACTCTGAGCATGGGCATACTATAAGCTCACCTGTGAGCCTTCGGCTCAGGTGAGCTAACAATGGAGGGAACTGGACATGGGGCATATGTTGTTCTTGGAAAAGTCAATCAAGGCTTCTCCCAGACAATAACATCCCATAGACGGCAATGTCATGGGAGACATAAGTTTTTTCATTTGTTTGAATTGATGCTTTATGTCCCGGTCAACAGCTATGGTTATGTTGGGACATTGCCTCCATTTTATAGGACTTTTACCCAAAATGAGGGTGTCATGACATACAGCAAGCTGCTTCAAATGTTTGTTTGCTTGTGTTGAGGCTTAACGTCCCAGTCAACAATTTTTCAGTCATGTTGGGACGGAGCCAACGCTTCCTGGGTTTAACCAGTACTGTAGGTTGGTTTGACTTGAATCACTTTTCCTGGTCAGGCTCGGTTAGCCAGTAATCAGATGGTCAGTCGGTAAAATAGAAGCTTTGCCTGTAGGCACAAGCAGCCCATCTATTTCTTTAGGCACCAACGGGCAGGGGCCCAGGAGACATAAGTAATGTGGAGAAATTGAAAGATGTGATGTCATGTGAAGTAACAACATCTGAACTGCTCTCCAGGCATTGAGAGCCAAACAGCTATGGTCAACTAACATGGTGTAGATGAATGTGTACAGACATTGACTACCATTGAGGCCCTCCAACAAGGACAACTACACAATGAAGTTCTGGGGATGTCCAAGAAGCCCACAGTCATGGACAACTGCCAACTTATCAGGTACGGTATGTGACGCCAATGTGCATGATTCTGTTTTGCATGATGAAACTATAGTTACTTTCATGTGAACCTAAAATTCACTTAATTTGCAAATGAGCAAAACAGGTTATAAAATTGGTCACTTAAATATAAATATTTAAATTTAAGGCATTATAACAAAACGAATTTGATGAAGAGGACTTGATGCTGACCAGTTCAGACAATGATATCCCACCAAAGTCAAGGCATATTCAGTCAAATACGTTGGAGCATGGCACTTTCATTTCTTCATCACTGACAAATAGACATGGAGTCAAAGAAAGAAGCAGTGTCGTGTTTTCTGGACAACAATTACACTAAATACTGCCCTCCAACAAGGGAAGCTACACAACAAAGTGCAGTGAAAGTCAAAGAAACCATCTTTCTTATTGAAAGGTCACTGAACGTTGAGGAGTTTATTGTTGACTTAGAGAAGTATTATAATAAGCGTATACATTGCGTCAGTCACCCTTGGAGGAAAGCAGACCTGGACCAGAATGAATCCAACTTAATAGAAATTTCACGTTGTTATGGTCAGAAATTCTATGAGTATCATAAAATCCTCTAACAAACATGTGGCAAAAGGATGAATTGGGCAGAGAAAGATAAAGACCTGTTGCAAATGATAATTGGGGGCAAACAATGTACAGATCTGCAAAGAGGCCATTCAACGCCATTGCATCATAAAAATCATTCCCATTTTGCTGCATACAAGTACAAGGACAGGTGCTCCTGGGGAAATAAAAAGACACCTCATTATTGTATGAACCTTTGAAGAAAGACATCAGAGAAAAACCTTCGACAAAACCGGCTCCCAAAAGCCAAGTGAATTTAGAGAAGTAGATCTTTGAAAATGGTGGATGACTATAACAATGGACAGACGCTGAGAATCTGCCTATCCTATAAGCTCACCTCAAGCCTTCAGCTCAGGTAAGTTAAAAAGTAAAATAAAAAACAGAACAAAAACACCATTAATAATCATTATTCATTTTTACCTGGACACATGCCTGCGCCAATAAGCAATTAAGTAAATGTAGTAAATAAATTTATTATTATTATTATTATTATTATTACTACTATTTTATGAGATTCAATGAGATTTTTAATGAACTACCACAAAACAGTCAAATAATGGCACACAACATTGCCTCAACATTGGTTTGACAAGAAGCATTACTATGTACTATGTACCATTCAAACGGCTGTAAGGAAGATTCTGTGCAAGTGGTTTGAGGGTGAAACTATGACTTCATCAAATTCCCTGTCTTAGTAAACTATAGTGTTACCTTTGTACTTTATTTACCAGACAAAATGGTCATTCTACAGACGACAGGTGTATGGCATTTGAACCCTGTTCCCCTCTCTACAGTCAGTGTTCCCATTCACATACAATTGTGCATGATTCACAAAGAAATG
The DNA here is from genome assembly GCA_964017185.1 of Rugalucina vietnamica. Lineage (NCBI taxonomy): Eukaryota > Metazoa > Mollusca > Bivalvia > Lucinida > Lucinidae > Rugalucina > Rugalucina vietnamica. The sequence continues at coordinate 11,623,609 of OZ024871.1, read as the reverse complement.
GAAAAAAAATCATGTACAGTTTTGGGGACAAAGACTTGAGTTCACTAGTCATTCTCATTTCTTTCTTTTAATCTAAGGTTCATTTTATTATCTGTGCATTTATATGTCGTTTTCTTCATTTTCTTTTCTTTAAAGAAACAAGATTCAAAAGCAGCATATTTGCAGAGTTTTAAATATTTATGCGCTGCTAAGAGCTTGGTAGCCAGTTTTTCGATTAGTTTTTCTCCATAGCAGGAACCATAAGGGCTGTGGACCTAGATGGTCAGATACAGCTTTGTTAGCTAGTTGACCTTGGTGGTCAGGATATTTTGGTGATCTGTGTCGGGGACACGGTGTTGTTTTGTGGTTTTTGAGAATTATAAAGACGGCCATATTGGTGTCGGTGTATTTTATGAATTTATTTTGTAATTTTAGATGAATTTATTTTGTAATTTCAGATGAATTTATTTTGTAATTTCAGATGAATTATAGATGGTGCTGCCAACCACGTTAAAAAGAAAACATTTGTTGAAGGATGTGAACATTCTACCCCTAATTCAAAAGATCAGGGCAGAGGCTGATCAATGGATACCAGAATATGCACACATACAAGAGTTCAAATGAAACGGAAGAAATGCCCGCAGAGGAACTAAAAGGCCATTTTGATGGGTTAACAGGAGAAGACGCAAAAGATATATTCAAATTATGTGATTTTGACATAAAAACCCAGTCAAAAATATGAGTGGAAACACTGGCAATCTAACTGAATTATTCAGGGTTGAAAAGACTCAAACAATTCTGTTCATATGCACTGGTGGTGGGCCCGACCAGACTCAGTTACTGGAGTGTACTACTAGCACTGGTGTGTCTATTTATCACCTGAGAGTTTGATATGTAAGTAGCTTTATCACCTGAGAGTTTGATATGTAAGTAGCTATCAGAAATCCACCTATGTCCTCTTGGAAAAATCCAATGCATAGGTCTAATAAGAAAATTATGGAATGGTTCTTAACTCTGCAAAAACCAAGGCTATGTTAGTGACTACAAACTAGGGGTGTAACGATATATCGCTAAATTGCAGTACTCTTTTTTCCGGTGCGGTATACCGATACCGGGAAATAGTATACCAGTATATCGTTGCACCAGGTACTGGATTTTACACTCTCTAGACTGTGCAACTAAAATCAGATTTTTTCCAGTTTCAATAGGTAAAAACCCGAAGTCCAGTCTACCAATATACATGTGTATTTCAATATGGCTGACGAATTCACACTCGTCGCAAACTCGAATGCGAAAAACCCGATTTGGAGCCATTTCCGCTTGAAGAAAATAAAGGGAGCTATTGATAAAACCGTGGCTGTATGCACACATTGCCAAGAGGTGGTTAAATCATCGGGTGGGACAACAAACCCACAACTGGAGGAACAAGGAGGGCAACAACAGGTAGAACCAGTGCAACAACTGACAGAACAGGTGCAACAACCAGCAGAAGTGAGTCAAAATACTAGTATGTCATACAATAACTTTAAACTGGAACTGTTCCAAGGCGATGGGACTATGAACGTTGACTCTTATATCAAAAGATTTGAACAATGGCAAAAATGAACTAAGATAAGTGACGAACAGGCATTGTCCGCCCTTGGGTGGCATTTGGCAGGGCAAGCTAGATGCTGGTTCGAACCTCTTGAATTGCCACCAGAAACACTAGGGGCATTGAAAACTGTATTAATTATTAAATTAAAGATAGAAAAAACGGTTGACATGGCAATTTTCTCCATGAAACAACAAACAGGAGAATGGATAAACGATTTCCAGAACAGACTGGAAAAAGAGGCATTTAAACAGGAACTAGGGCAGAACATTCTAGTGCAAATCGCTTTAAACGGCCTTGAGCAGGCAGTAGGATGTGCGATTAGTACACACGGACCTCAAACATTAGACGACGTCCGTAGACTTGCTAGTAGACAACAGACGAGATCTTCATCAACGGTCAACAGCGCAGCCGTCGACGTCACGACAGAGCTGATGTGGAAATTGCATTTAATGACGGCTGCACTAACAGACCTCAGAACAGAAGTTAATATGATGAAAGCCGGAACCAGCCAGTTGACAGACACCAGAAACAAGACAGAGACCAAACAGCCCAGGGAGATACCTTTAAAAAAGACTACAAGGAAGATTCTGTGCAATGATTGAGTGGTTTGAGTCAGATCACTTGTCATTTGTAGACTATAGTGTTACCATGGTACTTGATATACCAGATTCAATAAATGGGTCATTCTACAAGGACAGGTGTATGTTGGGAGTTAAAGGACAGGGTTCTTGAGCCTTCTTCCCCTCTAAATCAGCTTCACACAACTGTTTGATATAGTACAGGCTGAAAAGGCTAAACTAATAATGTGGGCTTGAGTGCACTTTTGTTTGTTTGTATTGAAGCTTAACATCCCAGTCAACAATTTTAGTCATGTCGGGATAGAGCCATCACTCCCTGGTTATTAACCAGTACTCTGGGGAGTTCATGTTATGGAGGTCCGCGGTTGACATTTTTTCAATATTGCCTTCTGGCATAATGTAAAATGATACATTTTCAAATCATTATTTATTCATTCATATGACATCAAAATCAAAATTCATTGATACCAAATGAAAGAAAAATGCTTAAACTTACAAATAAGTCATTAAAATAATTTCAATTTATTGATTTTATGTATATTTTGGTCAGTGGAACATGACCCGTTTTTCAGGGATAAACATGGCGGCCGTTAAATTTCTGTTTGCTTGGCTAGCATGTGACTTTTATAATCATTTGTTACCTTACATATGATTGGTTTTCTAAATTCCTATAAAAATCTTGATTGATATTTATAGATAAAAGGTCAATCTTTAACCTTATATGCAAATTTTTCATCCTGGCACTATTTTGCGATGGATGCCATTGGATTGAAAATTGCCTATTTTTAGACAAAGAAATTCCTTATTTTGGAGAAAGGGAAAAAGACAGAAAACCTCCAAATGGTCAATGAATATTCAAACAATGACATCATGCTAAAATTTCTATTTTAAACCTAAGCGCACATGTCCCGCAAGAAGGTCAAAGACACCCACTGTCTCCATTCCAAGTACATGTGGCGCATCAAAAATGCCGGGTACCAGCTGTGTATATTGATCGATAAAATGGCAGAAAAAGTAAGCAATAATTGCCCAATAACACTTCTTTAAAAGTCAATAACATCATCAGTATTTCATGGATTTTCATAATTCAAACTTCTCCTTGTTTCTAATAATCTTCTTCATCTACTGGCGTGCTTAATTTAATGATTTATTAAAATCACGAAAACTCACCGACCTGCCTATTCATGTGTCTTGCTCAAGGACAAAACACAGTGCCAAGAGTGAGGATCTTTCACAGGACCTCTCAATTCAGAGTCCTGTTTACCGCCGTAGGTTTTGTTATGTTAGTAACTGTCTGAACTCCAGCCAGTATATCCTCTTAGCAAAATCCACCAGAAAGAATTATACTGATACTAAATTTAGCTCTGGAGACTGCCAAGAAATACAAAGTTTACTGGTTCGGTAACCAGAGTCTACATGTTTCTATGTCATCACAAATTGTCCACTTCCATACATCTATTACATGTGGAATACCAAGACAAACTGATAATATTCCAACAGTGAATAATCACCTGTGACAAGTAAGAAAAAAAGACCAGACACCACTGACGTTTGACATGCCATACAACACAAAAGTCGACAACACAGGTGCGAAGTCAGTCCAGCTCAACACAACCAGAGATGCACAGCTGATTGCATGAAACTTCCACCCTACATTGATTTTTATATCCAACATCATGTGGCCGGCAGGGATCATTATCAATATTGAAAAATAAATATATTTTGACAAGGCAAATTTTCATTAGTTTTCAGCATAAAGACTAAATTTAATTTCTTGGATTAAGTGTCAAACTTTTTGTGAAATGTTATTTGTTTGTATTGAGGTTTAACATCACAGTCAACATTTTTTCAGTCATGTCGGGACGGAGCCTACACTTAACCTGTACATTAGGGAATTAATGTGTCTTGCTCAAGAACACAGACACAGCTTGATGACCCCAGGACATTTCGATTCTGAGTCTGATGTTCTACCACTAGGCCACTGTGCTCCCTGACATGTTAGAGGAGTCATTCTTTCTATAGATGTCTACAATAACATGGTGGAGTCTAAATCTCCATAGGGAATATATATATATATTTTTTTTTTAAATTCAGTTTTACGTCCCTTTCAAGATTATTTCAGCTCATATGAGACGGGCCAATCAGTAGGTGGGGCGAAAACGGGAGAACCCCGAGAAAAACCACCTGACACACACCCGCAAGCAGAACTTGGCTTGTCTCACATGTGGCCAGAGCAGGGCTCGAACCCACACCAGACACAGCGGTGAGATGATCGAGTGATTAAGAAACAGCGCTCTTAACCGCTCGGCCACGGGGGCCGCCCCATAGGGAATAATCAGACTTTTGTTTCACCTGGGTAAGGGTTACACAAGTACAGAAAGTGCCACGCCCTCAGTGACATCTGAAGTTCAGGAAACAAACTGCCCTTTTTGTTTCATGTCCAGAAACAAACTATATGTTATGACTTTTCATAACTCTTAATTGGGCCACAACATGAGAAAATGTACCTTCGGGCATTTTTTTTATTATTAGAAAAACAATCTTACTTTGAATGTATAACGTTTCTAGAGTCTAATAGTCTTTATTTGACCAGATTAGTCAAATTATTTTGTGAGTTATGACATATTTTCTATATGGACCCTTCAGATGTCATTGGCCTGAAAAATGACGTCAAAGTTCTGCATGTAAGCAGTGCCTATAAAACTCGTTGTTTTTTCTTGTTGAAGCATTGGCTAGTATGTATTGTTTAGATAGAAGAATATTATCCTTACAATTAAACTGTCGAAATAGTTTTGTCTATTTCTGTGACTATGTGGTTGCTATGGTTACGGTTTGACTATAGATATAGGAAAATTAAGTATTTAATGGGCAAAAACAAGGGCAGATAACTCCAAACATTGAACTTAAATATGTTTTAAAACTCATTCATTGGGTAGCCCAGTGTTCAAAGATTACAAAAACAGTGTTACTTCTAAAACATATCTTTCATGATTTTTCAGCTTTTGAGTAGTTATCTATTAGTAACCTCAGAATGTCCGACGGTACATTTTGTCATGTTGGGGTTCAATTATTATCACCATGGCACATTCATCCATGTTAGTTGTATTGTTAAGGTATTTCTTTGATTGGCTTGAAATTGTTCTAATCTGAAAAATATATTGGTCACTTGTGGTCATGTAACCATGTTTGCATTTCGTAAAATTGAGCCTTTTGATCAGGTGAGCTAAACCAGAGGACTAATGGTCCTGTAAATGCTCACCTGAGACCTAGAATTCATTCGAATGAAGATTTTTTCATGTTTTCCCCATTATAATCCTATGGCAGATAAAATGACGCCCCAGGGCGTGGCTTTTTAGACCCCAGGGTTATGGTTAGCAGGATTTATAAAGGAGGCAACTAAACTTTATTTTGTGTAACTGATACTTTATGAATTATGACATGATCTGACCTTTAAGGTTGCAGTGAGAAAATCTCTCAGGTGAGCTCCTCTTGTTAGAAAACACAGCACCTGAAAAACTAGTCCGAAACAAGAAACAATGTTTTGTGTCATTTACACAAAATCTGAGTTACCCTATAGCTGAATTGTCTCCCATATTCTGTTCCATAACAGTCACTGACCTCCTACTCTTTTCTAGGTTACATGAGTCTCGAAAGACCAGAAGAACTCCACAGACAAAGATGTAAAAGTCCAGATGCTAGAGCATTTGAGCCGCATTGTGAGAAAACCGGATTTTTGCCTATGCGAAAACAAAGCCGCAGATCAGCTTCGCGGTAACCGCGAAGCTGATCAGCGCCTTTGTTTTCGCTACACGGATAGTACAATTTCTCTTCTTCTTAAATCCGAAATTTCTAGCTTCTAGCCTGTTTCTGTGACTGTACAGGCTGGTTTATGTTGGAGCTGGTCGGAACTCCCGAAGACCGGTTTTCTCGCGTCGAGGCTCATTTAGTACAGTATCACAGGAAAAACAGCAGAGATCAAGGTCATACTCACCTTCAAGACCAATTGGAAAGAACAAGAATTTGATTATCCCTGTGATTCGAAAAATAGGCTTCATGTCAATTTTCCAAGGACAGGACGTGTCCATGTATTTAACCGAGCAGTGAAATTCCATACCTCTTCTGTAGAAACTCATGCAAATGACCTGTTTAAAGTTTTAAATAATGACATCAGTATACAAAACTAGATATTGGCTGCAAGCAAGGCTTTCAGTATACCCCCCACAAAATTATCTAAGGCCAATAACTTCCTTTAAGTCAAATATGCAAAACATTTGTCAAAAATATCTTTTCAGCATTATAATCCTTCATGAAAATCCTCCGTATGTCTGACTCATGTCTGTAAAGTATTAAATAATATACTGAAAGCTCAGGGAGTAAAATTATTGTTGATTTCACTGTACACTGTTGATCATTATTTATCATGAGAAATGGTCAAACATTGGCTATGCTAAAAAAAAAGCTGTAAATTTGTCAAAAATAAATTATTCAGCATAAGAATTATTCATGCACATCTGAAATATATCTGGAACAATTGTGCAAATAATTCAAATGAAACAATGAAAGCACTAGGAGGACTTGATTTCATAAAGTATGCTCTACCAGCCGTATTGTATATTAGCGATGGTTGAAAAATGTCTAAGTTGAAAAATGCTGTAAATTTGTCAAAAATTATTTTTTCACCAATAAAATTCTTTATGCACATCTTCAATATGTCTGTAACATGTCTGCAAAGTATTGAAAAGAATTACTGAAAGCCCCAGGAGGAGTTGGATTTCACAAAGTATGTACTATCAACCATAATTGAATATAAGCAGAAATGGTCAAAATTGGCTAAGCTTAAAAAGCTGTAAATTTGTCAAAATTAAAATTTTCAGCATAAAATTTCTTCATGCACATCTTCAATATAAAATTTTCTGGAACAAATCTGCAAAGAATTAAAAAGAAACAATGAAAGCCCTAGGAGGAGTTGATTTCACAAAGTATGCACTTCCAACCATTATTGTATGTAAGCAATAGTCGAAAAATGCCAAAGTTAAAAAATGCTGTAAATTTGTCAAAAATTATTTTTTCAGCATTATAATTCTTCATGCACATCTTCAATATGTCTAAAATATGTCTGCAAAGTACTGAAAAGAAATACTGAAAGCCCTAGGAGGAGTTGATTTCACAAAGTATGTATGTAAGCAATAGTCGAAAAATGGCAAAGTTAAAAAAATGCTGTAAATTTGTCAAAAATTATTTTTTCAGCATTATAATTCTTCATGCACATCTTCAATATGTCTGTAACATGTCTGCAAAGTACTGAAAAGAAACCCTGAAAGCCCTAGGAGGAGTTGATTTCACAAAGTATGCACTACCAACCATTATTGAATATAAGCAATTATAGAAAAATTGCTAAGTTAAAAATGCTGTAAAATTTGTCAAAAATGATTTTTTTCAGCATGACAATTGTTCATGCACATCTGCAATATATCTGAAACATATCAGCAAAATATTAAAAGGAAACATTGAAAGCTGTAAGAGGAGTTGATTTCACAAAGTATGTACTTTCAGTACTATGGCAAACATGTTATAGGAAGACTTAACCAGAGGACCAATGGTCCTGTAAACGCTCACTTGAAACCTGAGATATATACCAATAAACTTGTTTGACTAGAATGGTAATATACATGTATATAACCCCAGGGCTTGGTCAGAGTCAATTTCTTTTTGAAAACATAAAACTGCAGTCCATTTGCCAATTTACTGCAAGTTTTGCCCTTCAAATGACATTTTAACAATTTTCCCCATTCAAATGCATGGGCGACCTAAGTTGACCTTGCCGTAAAATAGGTCAAGGTCATCAAAGGGTCACAATTTATATAAACTTTGTAGAGCTCCATTGCCTGATGCTTCATGCTAAGTTTCAAAATCATAGGCCTTCTGGTTCTGGAGGAAAAGATTTTTAAAGGTTTTTGCTATTTATAGCCATGACAGCCATCTTGGTCATGTGACCTTGACCATTTATGTATACTTTCATTCCCACTTCCTAACAATACTCCTCATAAAGTTTGGCTTTGATTGGCCAAGCAGTTTCAGAGAAGAAGATCTTTGAATATCACTGTAATATACATGTATATTGCCCCGTGGTGGGGGCTGACATACCCCTGGGGTCCAAATTTTTTCAGAATCATCAATCTTAAGTCCATTTGCCAATTTCCTGCAAGTTTTTCCCTACAAATGACTTTTCCCCATTCAAATGCATGAGCGACCTATGTTGACCTTGCCGTAAAATAAGTCAAGGTCATCCCGGGGTCATGATTTATATAAACTTTATAGAGCTCCAGTCACTGATGCTTCTCAAAACTGATGCTAAGTTTCAAAATCATTGGCCTTCTAGTTCTGGAGAAGAAAATTTTTAAAGGTTTTTTCTATTTATAGCCATGGCAGCCATCTTGGTCATGTGACCATGACCATTTATATAAACTTTCTTTCCCCCTTCCCAAGGATGCTCCATATGAAGTTTGGCTTTGATTGGCCAAGCGGTTTCAGGGTAGAAGATGTTTCATTATTATGGAAATAAACATGTATATAGCCCCGGGGCAGGGGCAGACAACCCCCCAGGGGCTAAAATTTTCCATTTACATTAATCTTCTGTCCATTTGCCTTTTCCCAGCAAGTTTTACCCATTAAATACCATTTTACCATTTTTTCCCATTCAAATGCATTGGCGACCTAAGTTGACCTTGCCGTAAAATAGGTCAAGGTCATACTAGGGTCATGATTTATATAAACTATGATGAGCCCGCGTCCCAGATGCTACATACCAAGTTTCGTGGAAATCGGCCCACTGGTTCTGGAGAAGAAGATTTTTAAAGGTTTTTGCTATTTATAGCCATGGCAGCCATCTTGGTCATGTGACCTGGACCATTTATATAAACTTTCGTTCCCCCTTCCTAAGGATGCTCCACAGAAAGTTTGGCTTTGATTGGCCAAGCGGTTTCAGAGGAGAAGATCTTTGAAATTGTGAACGACGACGACGGACGCCGGACGCCGGAGCATGGGTATACTATAAGCTCACCTGTGAGCCTGCGGCTCAGGTGAGCTAAAAAGTCCCATAACTCTTGCAATACTGACCCTTTGGCCCCTAAATTCATGCCACTCATGTATTGTCTGATGGTGCAAGTGTGGTGAAAATTTGAAACAAATCAGGCAAAAGCTACTCAAGTTATTCAGCAAAGATGTCCAAATGTTGACGGAATAACGGAATGACGGAATCACGGAATGACGGACAGGCTGAAAACAGTATACCCCCCTAAAACTTCGTTTTGCGGGGGGTATAACAAACATGCCGTGAGTATAACATGTGACAATGGACCAGACTGGAGCCACAAGTCACCATTAACACAAATGTACATGGGCAGAATTTGGAGAGACCTTAATTTAGATTATTTAGTATTGGTGAGCTATGCTCCAGGCCACTCTGCTGACAATATGATTGAACATGAATGGGCTCCTTTAGGAAAATTCCTTGTTGGTGTTACCCTACCAGCGACACTTCCAGGAGATAATTTACCACCATGTAGACAAAGTGGATTGACCAGTGATATCAAAGAAAAGAAGGAAGCCAAAGTTTTGGACAATGCCATTGACCAGCTGAACAGCCTTTGAAATAGTAGGACATTCAATGGACATACAGAAACATCAACAAAAGTACCCTGTTCATCTTCAAAAGTATACAATGACTACCAGACAGTAAAGGCTTTTTTCGATGCTGGGGTTAAAGCAAGATCAGAAAATGCCAATTACATACAGCTTAGCAAGGAGTAAAAATTTCTTATGCAACACAGCAGAAAATCGACATATCGCCTAGAATTCGTGAAATGTAAGGGAAGCTCCTGCTTGCACTGCTTAAATCATCCAGAGCAAGCTGTGTCATTGATGACACTGTTACACAAAATTGTTTTGGCGGTTTAGCCAGCACTGAGTGATAATTTGGGCTAGTGGACAGATCAACATAATCAGTCGAAATTGTTTTTTCAAGTTCTTGATTTATTGTCTTGTGTTTATACAAATGGACATAAGAAGAGGTAAGCATTTTGACTTGTATCACATATGATAAATACGTTGCTGTACCATTTATTTGAGACAGACCCAAAATGAAATGATAGACTGTTACCATTATGAACTGTTTTAGTTATGTTGCTCAGTCATTCATTTAATAGCCAGTTGAAGTGTACAGAACTTATTTACTGTAATAGTGACTGCCTTATATCAAATTCATAACTTAAACAAGTCACTTTGTAGTCACAAATAATGCCTCCGAACGGTAATAAATAACTGAAGACAAAATGGCAGACAAGGATGCTGTTTCCAAGGGTTATGCTTTGCCTCCACCATTGCAAGTGCAGGAAAGAGCAGCTAAGGGTGTCAGCGCTTCTGTCATTTCCACACCGGCTGAGGGCGCTACTGCATCCACTAGTACCCCGGGGAAACCAGTACATATAACTGGGTCAGCCTAGCCAAATAATTTGAGGAACTTGAGCGTTCTATTCATGAAACAGATGAGCAGCTACAGGACATGAAAAATCAGAAAATATTGCAGGAGAAAGAGGCCAAAAGTACAATCATCATGGATGAAAAGGAAGCTGATATCATCAAATACAGTCCAAGATGGCAACATGCTGAAATATTTGACCAAGTCTACATCGGATCAGGATGTCTCAAAACTGGATCAGTCCTCAGACACTTGATGGCCCTGAGCCTGCCAAGGTTGGTGTCCACGAGGCGCCAAAGGCTGGAGTTGACGAAAATAACAATACCCCTAGCAAGGCCAAGGCCAAACCAGTTAGGCAAGATAAGTGGCAAAAAAAAACTTTGGCAACTGGCTCGCATATGATAAAGAAATGAACTCTATGTTCTGTACTCTCAGAAAGATCAAGCCTTATGTATTATTGTTTCAAAGAATTTATAATTATAATTTTCCTTGTTAAAGTTGTGTTAAAAACTATCTGGAGTTGCTTCTTCTTGTTATCATATGGTACTGCTAGGTTTTGATACAGAATATCTTTTTGGCTGAAAACATTCAAATTCTCTAACTGATTGTTACTCTACACCACCTTAACATTTCAGCAGTTCTTAAGATGTGCTACGAGTCTTAAAAATCAGCAGGGAAGGAAGCTCTGGTGAAAAATACCTGTAAAAATTAAAACAAAAACAATAACAAACAAATAGTCTTGCAGTAAAACATAACATATCTAATAACATTCCTAAATCTGACATAAAAATATAAGCCTCAACATGAGGGAAAAAAAAACATTGTACTAAACTTCAAAAAGAATGTGTAGTCCCTGACAACACAAGTACTGTCATTTCCACAATAATTTTGAGAAATTAATTTTGGCTAATATTCAAAAATCTAAGTTCTTGATAATAAAGACTGACCATTATCTAAAATTACTGCATAAACACCACCTCTAAAATAGAAAAACTTGCTTATTATTGTAAAATAGAAAATTTGCAATATGAGGAACACACTAAAATTTCCAAACTTACAGAAAAAACAACTTCTTTCTTTACCAACACATAAACACTTTAATATAAAAACCTAATATGTTTTGTCACAAGGAGGCTTATACTTGAGCCTGTGCGCGAGAAAATCAACAATTTGGGTTCCAACCAGCTCCGACATAAACCGGGTTGTACAGTCACAGAAGATGGCTAGAGGCTGGAAATTTTGGATTTAGAAAGTAGAGGAATTATACTATCCGTGTAATGAAAACAAAGGCGCTGATCAGCTTCACAGTTACTGCAAAGCTGATCTGCACCTTTGTTTTCGCCAATACAGATTGTTGAATTTCCCACGCGGCGGCTCACTTGTATTAGACTAAATTGCCAACAAACAACTAACTTCCACTATATTTTACTACCTATAATGTCAATCAGTAGATATTTTGTGATTTATACATTTTTATTAATGCTCAATAAAAGCAAAGGCAAAGTTTGGTTTGTACAAGTTGATAATAATAAACATCAACAATTTTTCATTCATGCCTGTCAAGGCTGGAGCCAGTTTTTCTGGGTAAATAACCAGGACAATTGAAGAGAAGTGTTGTTCTGTCACGAAAACATGTCGGTGTAATGTATACCCCCTTGAACCCCACTATTATATAGCAAAACTGGAGTATACAGGGGTATACCTATTTTTCTTAGTTTTGCTCCAAAACATAGATTGTGGGTACTGAGAGGCGGTTCTAACATGTACCCACAATATATGTTTTGAGCAAAAATAAGAAAAATGTCAATTTTTTTTTCTGGTGAAAATTTTCGATTCTTAAATCTCAAAAAATCTCTGTTTATTTCATGGGTGTGTTTTCGTAATGTTTAGGACATAAAGTGACAGTAGTAGGTTTCAAACCAAGTACTCATTCCAGTGTTTACTGTTTTAACACTGAGCCACCTTTCTCCCCACTTATCAGAAACTACTGACAAAGAATTCCTTGGTGATTATCTTGTGTTTTTTTTACTTGTCCGATGGCTACTGCATAGTACATAATTCATGTTCAGCTAACAAAGTGATTTTTGAATAACTTTTGTCCTTGGATATCAATTAAGATTATGTCTTAATAACAGTAACTAAAGCATGCATTTCTTATTATAAACTTACATGTATATATTAAACAAATCTAACAAAACACAAACAAGGAAAAATCAAACCTCAAACATTTTCTCTTCTCTCCCTAACACTATCTTCTGTGATATCATATTGACTATAATCTTCCCGCGGCCATCTCTTATACTCCTCCCAGGGTAAATCCTCCTGAGAACTCTTCATATTGGAGGGGAAATCCTGACTATTCAACTGTTCACACAGACCAGCTGAGCTCTCCTGGATCAGTCCAGTATTGTGAAGTTCTTGTTTAACAAGGTCAAAGTTCGAGAGGTCAACAAAGTTTCCAGAGATGGCAAGTGATGTTTCTAGGTTCTCCACTCTGTGAGGGCAACCAGCTGGGACAAATAGAAGTTCTCCTGCGTTGAAAGAAATAAAAATTATTCAACTGACATGACTATGCCATATAATACAGTTTTAAGCTGTTTAAGTTACATTTTTCAGAACTGTAATTATGTTAATATTTTTTGCTCAAATTCTAGCTTTACCCAAGTTTTTGTTATATATGAGCCGCTGCATGGGAAAACAAAGACAAAGGCGCAGATCAGCTTGGCAGTAACTGCGAGGCTGATCAGCGCCTTTGTTTTCGCTACTCGGATAGTAAAATTCCTCTACTTTATAAATCCAAAATTTCCAGCCTCTGTCCATGTACTGTGACTGTACAGGCTGGTTTGTGCCGGACCTGGTCGGAACCCAAATTGCTGGCTTTCTCAAGCACAGGCTCTTATGTAAAAGGAAACTCATTACCCACATCATGGTAACTTACCTACGTCCAAGCCAATCCTAGGCACATTCAAGAGCAGAAGAAATAGCTAACAATGGAAACCTAGGAGCACTAACCGCGTCATGAGAAAACAAACAATATGGTTTCTGAACAGGTCCGACACAAACCGAGCTATACAAGCAAAAAAGATGGGCAGATGCTGGAAATCTTAGAAAGTACAGAAATTGTACTATCAATGTTGTGAATACAAAGGCGCTTATCAGCTTCACAGTTACTGAGATGCTGCTGATCTGTGCCTTTAGTTTTGGCATATGCGAAACGTTTTTTATGAAGCCGCTCACTTTATTATTTGAGCCACCACATGGGAAAACCAACAATCTGCATAGGCTAAAACAAAGGCACAGATCAGCTTAGCAGTAATTGCAAAGCTGATCAGCGCCATTGTTTTCCCTACATGGATAGTACAATTCTTCTACTTTCTAAATCCAAAATTTCCAGCCTCTAACCATATTGTGTGCTTGTACAGCCCGGTTGTGTCGGACCTGGTGGGAAACCCTAATTGTTAGTTTTCTCAATCGGCGGCTCACTTGCAATTTATCAACACACAAGGTTTACCTGCTTCCAAGATACATTCCAGTGGTTGTGTCTCTGACAGTAGGGGGTGATTCTGAAAGTCTGGGCTAGCGAGGTCTACACTGAACACTGGGTCACTGGACCAGGGGTGGCCATAGCTGGGGTACAGCAGGGGGACATCACTGGGCTCAAATAGTAACCACCTGGAAATGTCGAGTGAGGAGTGAATCCATCCTCAGTGATTTCAACTAGGATCAGCAATAAAGACTGGCCTTTCAATGATGCAAATAAGGGAGCTGAACATATTGCCTTGTTCATTTGTTTGCTTGTACAATGTAGTTGCTTTTTATACATTCATGATTTAAAAAAACTGCGGCCAATTAAAACTAGTGGCAAAAATAATTTTGCAACAATAACCCGAGACAGTTTACCAGAAGTAATTGTTATCTTTGGAAATTAACTGACATAAAAAAAATCATATAAATATTTTCACGACAAAGTCTAACAAGAATGTGCCAGGTTTGTGGAGTATAACTCTTGTCGCTTCTGGGTAACCCAACAGATTTCTCTATCTTTTTCAAAGCCTCAATTCTTGTACCTTTTCTTTCCCTGTATTAGAGCCATCCAGAAATTAGAACCAAAGCTATCCACATGAAGCTCACTGGTGAGCCCTGCTGGAGCTATAAATAGACTGGGCCAGCTGTCTCGGTAGTAAGATTTGGGATTTGTCCGCTGCAGGAAATCACCTGTAATTGAGAAATTATAAGTGGTAGTTATGATATCTGAAAATGGACTGTATAGTTATTTCTTAATTTTGAGTCAGACTGGTGTGTACAATGTGCTTCTATGCAGTCTTGTTTCTATAAACTATTCTCAGTCTTTGGTAAACCTGAATTGGACCAGATATAGGGTATTCTAACCAGTACAGCAATTTGTTTCTTTTGTTTCTTCTGACATACCCAGTGTTGAGCCACCGCATAAAAAAACCAACAATATGCATATGTGAAAACAAAGCCACAGATCAGCTGTGCAGTAACTGCATGGCTGATCAGCACCTTTGTTTTCGCTACAGGCATATTACAATTCCACTTCTTTTTAAATCTGAAATTTCAAGTTTCTAACCTGCTTCTTAAGTTGTACTGGCTGGTTCGTGTCGGACCTGGTTGGAACCCAAAATTGTTGTTTTACTCAAGTGCAGGCTCAACTACAATTTTCCCAAGCATGTTTAACCTGACCTGGCAGTGCTTACCCTTTCAAAAGTGATTTTTTAAAATAGAAAGCTAGCGAGACTGTGCAAGACATCATACTTTACTTACCAGCAAAGTATTTCGGTATGACAAGTTCCTTCACTAGTTCTGGGCAATGAACAGGAAGGTTCCAATCAAACAAGTACAAGGGGTCTGGGGTCCGAGTCTCATCCTGTAAACCATCTATAAACTCTCTAATGGTTTTTTCCTCAGCGTCTTCCAGCCTGGCCCATTGTACTGAATCTCTGACGCATTCCTTCAACTTGACACTTAGGTGTCCTGAAATTGAAATGAGCCTTCACGTGAGAAAAACAAAAAAAATTTTGTTCCTGACAAGTCCGACACAAACTGCCTGTGCAATAACAAAAGAGAGCTAGAACGATGAAATTTCATATATAGGAAAAAGAGGAATTGTACTATCTATACAGCTAAAACAAAAGCACTGATCAGATTCGCAGTTACTGCACAGCTTGTCTGAGCCATTGCTTTTGCATATGCACTATGTTAGTTTTCAGATTTGGTGTTGTTGTTTTTTTTTTTTTTTTGTTTTTTTTTTCATGCTAAAACACCGTGCTGCTGTTGGATTTAAACATTTATAACTGGATAAACAACTGGGTTAACAGTAGGGCACAACCGTTAAATCGATATATAATATTTCCTTTTTCATATAGTATCTAAAACTAGATATCATATCTAAATCTAGATATAAACACAAAATATTTGAATTTACATATAGTATCTCCTTCTAGATATATAACTCTACATCCGGTTTATCTATACTTCGTTCTACATATTATATCTAAATTGACATATATTGTTAAAATATCTCCTTTTTAATATAGTATCTAAAACTAGATATCATATCTAAATCTAGATATAAACTCAAAATATTTGAATTTAAATATAATATCTACTTCGAGATATATAGCTCTACATCCGGTTAAAATATATATTTCGTTTGACATATTATGTCTCAATTGACATATATTTTCAAAATATTTCGCCTCTTAGCAACATGTATACGTAATTTGTAGTCAGGATGCCTTGATAACTCTCCACACCACGCGGAGGTAGAGCGAGGTGACGAAGTGAAATGGATTGCTGCTTATCTAGCTGATCTACATAATTTGTTGATCAAGATATTCTGTCGACTGGAATATGCCCGCAACTTAGTCTGCAACTAACATGGCCCAGTTCAACCTGGCGACGGACAAACATCTTAAATATCATCTTGGTGGTGTCTAAACGATTCCGTGTGTTCAGGTTTTATCTGACAGGTCTGAAGACTTAGACTTAACAAAAGGTCACAAAGTCTGTGGCCTAGTCACAATACGTCTTTGTCGTCGTGGGACCTCGGCTGTAAGTCTCACCGGGAGGAGTGGAGATGCATGGGATCGAACTCATTACTCCTTTTTCACAGTATATTTAGCTTATCCACTGTGCCTTAGAGGACTGTATTAAGCGATTTATTGGTACAATGCATCTAGGTATTTGCAGTCTAGTGCAGCATAGCCGTCACGCGAACACGATCATCGAGTAGCTTATTTTTGAAAACTCGAATGTGCTAGATTTCGCCAAGATACGCTCGTACATGAACCATCTCATCGTATGAAGCTTTACCATCGGTACACAAGTACCCGGTCCGTTAACAATGATGGTTCATGACCTACTTGTTTTCCAGCAATCATTCTTATATATTTTTCTTCTCTCCTTTCAATAAGTCAGAGATGTTCCGGGATATTAAAAAATTGAGGCATCCAGACACAGGAAGCATAAATTCAAATCGGTTCACCGGTACCAGCACCATTCCAATAACACGTTGATGTCTCGACATGGATGACAGCCTTGTTGAGCCGCATTTTTAAATTTCACATCTGTGTAAAAATAGGTACCAACATGGCACATTTTGGAAGTGTGACATTTGTGTATGTTTAATTTCGATGGCGGGGTGGAGGCGGCGAAATTAATACTAAAATTTCAAACGTTTTCTGTTTCTGACGGTACGAATTTATATAACGTCTGTGGAGAATGTGTAGAATTGACACAAATCGGTACTAAATCTTCTAACACACGAAAACACGTTCTTCAACCACAAATTTCACATTTCGCAAAGTTCTTATAAGAATTATTGGTACCAAATCCTCCAAGTCGGCGAAGAATTGGTAACGAAATTTCATTCCATTTCACACGCATGTGAGATATGCGCATGTAATAAAATTTCATGTACTATTCGTACGTATTCTTTACACTCACGAAAACCACCCATCTGAAGTGGTTTTGCCTTCGATTCCAGTTCTTCAATGTATAGCATTATACAACTGTATGTGAACATTTAGTAAAACTGATACCAGTTGTTCAAAAATGTGATGAATCCAAACCAATTCTTCACACGTCAAAACACTGACTTGTCCCGTCTAGCATGTGAAAATTTGGTACAATTTTTTTTCACATATGAGAATAATACCAGATATTCGCAGATTTTATAATTAAGTGCCGCCGATTTCACACGTGTGAAATCTGCGGTTCAACAACGCTTTGAAAACGTACATAAAAGGTGCAAAACATAAAACAAGTAGGACTACAACAGAAGTACCGCCTCGGAGCGGTCAGTAATATAAATTTACTGTGTGGTATAAACAGTTGTATATATTTTCCATTATCTTTGTTGAACTAGAGCCACAAGATAAGCTTTCCTTCTCGGTCTGATACAAAATGCATGGTTTTGCAAGCACCGGGCGGTCTCGGGAGATTCAACATTATAATTTATAAATCCGTGGTTTCCTGCAGATAGTACATTAGCGAACTCAAAAGCGCACCGGGCGTATGAAAAATCTCAACACACTGAAGATTTTGGACGTATAAAGAAAATTTGTTTCTTAAACTCGTTTTAGCAGTCACACATTAGCGCGTGACTGAAGCGTTTACCAGACGTATGAAAAAAAATCTCAAAACGCTGAAAAACAGTACGTTTTGTGTTACGTCCCAGACACACTAAGCAGGAAGTCTCGCCCGTTGGGGCCTAGAGAAATAGATGGGCTGCTTGTGCCCAAAGCTTGTTCGCTGCTGACTGACCATCTGATTACTGGTTAACCGCTCAGGTCTGAGCTTGCCCAGGAAAAGTGGTTTCAAGTCAAAACCGTCCACACATATTAGCCTTTGAGGCTTTGTTGGACTTGTTGGATGTCATGGCCTCCTAATTTTTGTTAAATATCCCAAAAAGTGGAGGCAAAGTCCCGACATAACCTTAGCTGTTGACTGGGACGTAAAGCATCGATTCAAACAAACAAACAAACAAACAAACACTAAGCAGGCGCTTTAGGCGCGCAGCAAACGTTAAACGCGCGTCTCATACACGTTTGGGGCATGTTACTGAAGCACTATTTCTTATTTTAAATCGGAACGCGTATGTTACTTACACTGGCGTGTCTAATATGTGCGCCAAACGCGTTCAAAGCGTATTCAACGCGCCTGTAACACACGAGTGACGGTGGTTTCCAGCTTAGACACACGACCGATTCACGCCGAGCTTCGAGAAAATTTTTAAACATGCTTAAAAAGTCTTTTGAGCCCATACGCGCGTGGAGCGCACATCGACCTACAGTGACGTATATCAACATACACCGAGGCGTACACCAAGCGTACAAAGCGCGCAAGTAACGCGTTCCTAACGTGTCTCCATTGCGCTCCTGACGTATGTTGAATTTTACATTTTTGGCAACACACTCGGCGCGCGTTTGGCTTATATGCTAATGTGTGTCAGCTATTTTCCTCGTTTCCTGTGTGTTGAAAGGTACAAGTAGGCAAAGATCAGGAAAAGGCGCAATCAGAAAAAGATTCCCACTCCAAAAACCGAGGTGGGAAAAAACCAAGCCAACAATCAGGCACTTATACCATGAAACATATCGTAAGCCGAATGAGCAGCTATTTTCCCAATAGGTGGCCACTCAGTTACCTTAACTTAACTAAAAATATGAAAACATACATAAGGCGCCAACAGCACAAAAATTTTTTATACACCAAGACATAAAACAAAAAGAAACACCACAGAAGTATCGACTTGGAACGATCAGTAACACAAAGTTACTGGCGGGCTTAAACCGGTTGAGACCTCATTTACTGTCCTTTCATTGGGAGCTAAAAGAAATAGATCGGCTGCTTTTGCCTCCAAGCAAAGCTTCTTCGCTACTGACTGACCATCTGATTACTGGTTAACCGCTCATGTCTGAGCCTGCCCAGGAAAAGTGGTTCATGTCAATCTATCCACACATACAAGCCTTGTTGGTATAGTTGGTCGGATATACGTATTTAAAGCTTTTTGGATGTCATGATGTCCTATTTTTTGTTTAAAAGTCATGACCATTAGCTTTTGACTGGGGCGTTAAACATCAATTCAAACAAACAAACAAACAAACAAACAAACATAAAATAAAATAAATAGGGAGCGTGGTAACGTAGTGGTAAAGCATCGTAATCCGAATTGAGAGGTCATGCAATCGATCACCGTGGCACTGGCAGCACCCTGTTGTCCTAGAGCAAGGCATATTAACTCCCCGGAGGACGAGGAGCCATGCAAATTCATGTAGCGTAATTGCAACCGAGTTTCACGGCCCCTTGCCGAGTTGCATCAAAATACCGCTCTGGCCAGTGTTGATTCGAGCACCGCGCCGAGCATTTGTGAGACCCGATTCAACATCTGTGGTCATACTGGGATGTTGCCTCCTTTCAATGGGACTTCTACCCAATATTTGGGATGTCGTGACATGCTTAGAAATATGCTGAAGAAATATAACCACACAACAACTAAAGCTTATAACTTTTCCTATGCAGTTTCAGACTTAAGTGGTTAACCAGTAATCGTGTGGTCGATCACTCAGTTACAAGCTCTGTCTGGCAGTCCATCTATTTCTCACGGCCCTATGGGCGGGGATGGGCAAAGTCGCATCGGCTTGCCGTCCTTATCCGTTTAATTTAGTTAAATTTGAGAGATCGCTGGTTTCCGTTGCAGTCATGCTCTCAATGAACAGCCTGTTCATCGAGGTAAATATTTGTTGCCTGGCATTGTGGTGGAGTCACTCTTTGAAAGAAGAAAGAAAGAAAAAAAAGAAAGAAGAAGAAGAAGAAGAAGAAGAAGAAGAAGAATTTATTTACGTACAGAGAGGCCCCGGCGAGATCGTACGTTGTTGTCGTGAAGAGCCATGGAGCAAAATTTTAAGATCCCTTGACTTCTGGTTTACAGAATGCGTTGGCTCCTTCCCAATATGACTGAACAATTGCTGATATGGACGTTAAGTCATATAATCTAACCAGTCCAACATTTTAGATATAATTAACACTTTTTGGAATATCCCTAGCGCTTTATGTCGTTATGTTCAGCAGGTAAAATAGTGTTTACTCGTGTAAATCGGGCGACGAGCATATTCAAATCCAAACTGTACATAACTTCCCTGGTGAACTTAACGATGACGCTGGATTTTTTGTTGGAAATTTGTTTCTGCACAAAATTCAAACCTTCCCGCTATGCGAAACTCGATGAGAGACTGCGCATGACGCAAAATGATCACGTGTTCAGATGAAGGCAATAATATATCTCGATCGAAATATATAATGATATTTAGATTGACATATTATATGTCAATTTAGATATATTATAATAGGGTATATTTCGTTCGAAATATATGGTAAGTAGGCATATCTCCTTTTAGGGCCGTTCCAGAATTAACCATATGGGGGGGTTGGGCGGCAGCGTTTTTGTTTTTTTATGCATGGTCGGGTTCCACTGAATTTGTTTTTAATGCCTGGTGGGGTTTTCAAAATAATTTATTTTATACATGGTCGGTATTTCCAGAGGGCACCCAAAAATATTTGTGTGGGGGTGCCAGTTTTCGTCCAATAGTTTTAGATAGAAATGTAAATTAAAGTAAAAAAAAAATTCTTTACATTTTTCGCCGATCTCGGTCAAGAACGATAACCCCTGACGTTCGATCGTTTGATAGCAGGACGTTTCGGCCCAAACATGTGGTGGAGTATGTAAGACCCATCCGAGCCGAGCTTCTGAGCCCGAACTGCCGAGATTGGTTTTCCGCGAAGTTGCCAAGATCGCGTTAAAAGCGCGATGTTCCGGAAAATGGCGGGTTCGACATCGTAGTTTCCAGCGATATTTGAATTTTTCAAGCGTTTTTGTGATCCTGTACAAAGGCAATCTGTTACAAAAAGTGAGTATAAATTTTGGTAACTTAATCAATTATCTAATTTTACCGTTGCATTTTGAAAATCTACCGATGCGTTTGCTAATGGCAGGCATTTAAAGACCATATTGTGCACTATCCAGTTTTGAAATTTTCTGATATAAACAATTATTTTAATTCGCCTTTCTAAATCGCGAAATTACAAATGCATTTTCTGATCGGTTAGAATTATACAATATTATGTGTCTCAATGTTTAGACAATCTTTGGTGTGCGTCGCCCGTCGTAAACGAGCAACGTTGCGTAACACGTGTCATAAACAGCCTACAGCAACCTGTGTTTATGGTCTCGGTTACGGTCTATCGATAATCCCCTAGGGCGCTTGGATTGTTTTCACAAACTTTATGGCTAATCTTAAGAAAACAATGTGTCATTCACGCTTCGCGAGCACTGGATTGTGCCATTTAAAAAAATACCGAAATGGCAATTATCACTCGCGCAGCCGACACGGTTCGTACACACATGCGAAGCCCGTGATAGAGCTGCAGCAAGAAAAACGTGCAAGTCGTGGTCAAAAGTCACATGTTAAAGAAATAGGCTTAAATTTAGCCGCATCCTGAGAAAAGGTTTTCTGTACATGCGAAATCAGGGGCGCATATCGACTGTGCAGTAGCTGCGCAGCTGATTGGCGCCTTCTGTTTCGCTATATACGTATGGTCTGTATACATGATTGCAAGAATTACTCTTTCTGGGAATATGCAAGCCGCTATGTGCCCAACCTGCTCGGGAACCAATGGATGTCAGGGGCCCCGCCCATTGGGGCCTAAAGAAATAGATGGGCTGCTTGTGTCTCCAGGCAAAGCTTATACGCTACTGTCTGATTACTGGTTATTATATATACTGGGTCCGCCAATGTATGAGCCTGCCCAGGAAAAGTGGTTCAATTCAAACCACTCATAAGTATAAGCCTTAGTGGTTTACTAGGATGGTTAAATTTGAAGCAGTTTCTGGATGTACTGACGTCCCATAACCATAAAATGGAGGCAACGTCCCTATATGACCGTAGCTGTTGACTGGGAAATACAGAATCATTTCAATCAAAACAATAGATGCCAAGACGATTTTCATTCATAATATAATGTACTACAACAAAGATGCATAATGTAGCCTTGGCCATGTACATATATTGAAGATGTGTAATGTAGCATTGCCCCTGTCTCTGATCCGAAGCCCTGTGCATATAAAACAAATATGTGCAGCATATCATGTATCTACAGTCTTCAAAAGCAAACCGATTTTGGTCCCGTTTGTTTTCGTATTGCAATTCAATGCATGGGCAAGATACACAAAGTAAGTCATGAGTTATTTCCCTTGAAAACGTATAACCAACGTTTTATATGGATACCAGTGCAGTTCTTCACCAACATGACCAAATTAGTCAGGTAAATGGGCCTTCAAATAACAACATATTAGTTTGATAATTAGCCGATAATTACACAAAAAATGCAAAGGGGAAATGCTCCCTTGTGAAGGTATAACAACATTTCACCAAAAAAGATGCGGAAGTCTTCTACACCTTCAAGAATTAAAATTTAAGAACAATAATACCAATGTACAGATACTTTTGTCAGAAATCTTATAGGATACCGTATTACAGACGGTTCCTTGCGGGAGGGACTCCCGCACGCAGCAAGGCTCTCTCTCTCGCATCCACTTCCCGCGAAGAAATATGGATGCAAACATTAAAACATTGTCGCTAACCGGGGAAGGAATGGTAATTACCCTAACAGTTTGGACAGTTTTTTTTTCTAACTTTTTTTAAATTGAAATAATTGAGACAGCCAGAGATCTAATTATTTTTTTTTAGTCCCAAAACATGCAGGTAATACGGTATTAATTTCTATAACCCAATTACGAAAGATGTGCATTTGACTTCCCCCCCCCCCAAAAAAAGAGATGGTTGAAAAATTTGCCTTTTAAAAATGTCGAGCCGTTGTGCCGCACATCCGAATCAGACTGTGCACCTAACACAGGAACACAGGGTAAATAAATAAGCGTAGGCTAGCGTGACGCGTACATGCTCATCTCTCGTATCCGGGACAGATTCAGTTGCCATGTTACACTTTAATTTCGATTTTCTGATTTTCTCATATACCACCTGCGTGTGGTCTGAGATTTTGTATCACAATAAAGTTCTGTTCTTGTTCTTCTAGAAAACGCGATCTTTCCCTTTTAAAATGTGCAAAAGATAATATATATTGTTTTCATTGTATCATAATATCATAAAGAGAAACTGTAAGAAAATTGCACCTTGGCGAACGCCTGACAATCTCTCTCTCTCTCTCTCTCTCTCTCTCTCTCTCTCTCTCTCTCTCTCTCTCTCTCTCTCTCTCTCTCTCTTATCATAAAGAGAAACTGTAAGAAAACTGCTCTCTCTCTCTCTCTCTCTCTCTCTCTCTCTCTCTCTCTCTCTCTCTTACCATAAAGAGAAACTGTAAGAAAACTGAACCTTTGCGAATTCCCTGCAAGCGATCTTGAAGTAATGATGTTTGATTGGTTTACTGTTTTTCTGTAACACTGCCGCAATTCGTTCTGGGTGGCATCTTCTACTAATCGCTTGTTTAAGATGTCAATTACATGCACAATAAATCAAACACAGACCGTTCGCACCTTTCAAAAAACAAACTCGTCTGAGACAAGGAATGATCGAGAGTTAAAACAACAAAGTGTCAAACTGACAACGGAATTTGCAAGGATGATACATACCGACTATCACGGAAAACTGCGTTAAGAGAGAAATGCGCCGCGAAAATGAATGCGAATTTTAGGCAAAAACTCGAGAGTAATGAAAAATAATTATGAACACGAAAAAATACGAATATTCGATTCGTTTGAAATTCGAATATTCGTTCCCATCCTTAAATAAAAGGACACTGGCTATCCGCACGACGGTCTTGCCGATAACACCTCTTATCGGCACGACCGTCGTGCGGATAAGCGGCGTTATCGGCACGACAGGGAAATCGATATCCAAATGTAAAAAATGTCTAGAAATGGATACATTTTAAGTTGATAAATATATTACACTGGCTTCAAAACTGAAACAGAATATTACACATGCAGGAATTTTTTACTTTTTAATTAACAAAATAATTGTAATTTTGCTGAAATTGGCTTACCTGTGAATTTACCTGTAAAAATCAGTCATGCGTATGCGTAAATGAGAAAGAAATTATGTCAATTATCGTAACCTAAATATTTAAAAAATTGTGGTAATCCAAAAGAATAAACAGCCTTTGATTTTAACAATGAAGTATGGAAACATTTCAGTTACACAATTAAAATAATTGCAATGATTATATTTTTCTCCGTCTGCTGTGATTCAGTTTACATCAGCTGGATAAATCAAATCAAACTAGTTTTCTTAGTCATAATTAACAAAAATGTTATTTTCGAATGTATTTCTATATAGCTAAAACCATAAGTTATTTATTTAATTACAAATTAATAGTTTAATGCATTATAAGCTTGAAAGAAAATCTTATACTACCGTCGTGCCGATAGCCAATACCTGTAGCATTGGCTATCCGCACGACGGTCGGGCCGATAACGCCGCTTATCGGCACGACCGTCGTGCGGATAACGCCGCTTATCGGCACGACCGTCGTGCGGATAGCCTCAGCCAAATAAAAGAGATAATCTCAGCCGAAAAATCACAATTTTGTTTGGAAATTTATCGTCTGCTGTGCGCAAAATGTATCACTTCCCGGATATCGCTGTTTTCCGCTATCTTGTACCCTAACGAACGGTGCCCGAAAGGTCAACGGCGGAGATCTACGGCCTTTCTAAATAATATACAGAATGATAGTTTATAGTTTTTAGGGCCGAAACGACTCAAGGCCGAAACGACTCACGACCGAAACGACCCGTTACCGGTCGGGGCATGCGCATATGGAACACGTGGGAAAAAACAAAAACAAAAAATGTGGCTGCTCGCTCCTGGAGCTGCATTGAAACGGCGGCCTGGTTGGCATCTATTTTATTTTATTTTGTACCAGGTGGGGTTTTTTAATGCTAGGTGGGTAGGCAAGCATTTTTTTTATTATGGGTGGTGGGTTTGAATTTTTATTCAAAATTGTGCATGGTGGGGGCTGATTTCTTTTTTTTTTTATTGGTGGTGGGGCTTGAAAAAAACTGCCGCCCAACCCCCCCATATGGTTAATTCTGGAACGACCCTTAAATATAATATATCGATTTAACGGTTGTGCCCTACTGGTTAAGCATGCAAATCCAGTTGGTGACTATTTCACAGTTCATGCTCCTGACAGTCAAGCTGAGTCACTGAGCCTTCAAAAAGCCTTCAAGAATTGATTTTGTTTGTTGAAGGTCAACTGCTAAAATCATATCAAAACTCTCAGTATCCAAGCCACACTTCCTGTCATTACGAAAACATGCCCATACAATATGCAGATTTTTTTCAAGAAGCAAAAATTGAAAATTTCATCAGAAAAATTTTGATTTTATTTTTCATATTTTCACTCAAAACATACATTGTGGGTACACGTTAGAACCGCCTCAGCGAGGCGGTTTTAACAAGTACCCACAATGTCTGTTTTGGATCAAAAATAAGAAAATTAGGTATACCCCTACAACCCCCAGTGTTTCTATATAAAAGTGGGGTTTAAAGGGGTATTTATTGCACAGGGATGCTATCCTGATGGCAGGTTACTAGTTCTTAGTTCCCAATTAACTCTAAAATGTGCTTCTTGAATCAGTAAGAAGAAGAATGACCTTAGAAATATTTTCATGAGAAGATGTGCCAATATTGAGAATAGATCACGAACGAGACGAGTCCATTTCATTATGAAATTGATTGGGACACACTACTGATCACGATGTTGCATACGCATGATAGCAAAAAAGGGCTGGATATCTACACTTACCTGCAACGTCCTTAATATGCTGCAACGTCCAGGGTACCGTAGTCATTCTATCCACCACACCTGTTATAACCACAGGGGTACTGGTCAGACAGTAGTTGTAGAAGAAATCTTCAAATGACAGATGATCTCCACATACTCTTCTTATCTGATGGTAAAAAAAGTCAACATTTAAATTAGCAGGCAAACTCACTTACTGACCAACCTTGCTTTTTCAGTTTGCATATGCTAAAAAAAGCTGCAGATCAATTCGCAGAACAACTGATCTGCATATTTCATTTATAATTGCTTTATTGCTCCTTTAACTTAATCCAAAATTTCATTAGTCTGACCGCCATTTTCTAAGACTGATCCATCTGTTTTGTGTGTTTGCTTTGTAGTTAAACAAGTGCTATGGCCATTTCTTCATTTTTCCACTTTTCTTGACAGTGGGATAAAATGGTAGCCTTGTTCCATGTTGAAACTGGTTGGAACACTTTCTGAAGACCAAAGTTAAAATCTTTTACCTACTACACCAGTCCTGTGTTATCATACAGGGATCCAGCAAGTCTTCTCAAAAGCAGGGGTCCAACACAGTTTCACCTATACAAGAGGTAAGGATTGGTGCATGGCTATGTATGCTCATTGCTAAGAAATTATTTGTATTACCTGTTTGGGTACTGGCATAGTCTTCTCAACAGTGGTAGAACTGAAGTTGATTCTTTTCAACACCTCCTCTTGTGAGGACCTGATCTGATGCTGTTTCTTCAGTCTCAACATACGCCATTTATATTCCTTATCTACAGGACAGAAACAAACAGGAAAACTGGCATTGTTATAATCAGATCCCTGTCTAGCTTCATTTCCCATCTTTTATCTGACACTTTCTGTAAATGTCTATTTTTATTTTCATATTAACTACTGGAACCATTTTGAAAATGACAGGATTTTTCTTACACAGCAAGAAGCCCTGTCAACCCGCTTTTTTACCATGTCTGACACAAAACCATCTGTACATACAGAGAAAATGTGATAGGATTTAAAAAAATACAAGTAGATAGATTGTTTTATGTACTGAAAACAAAAATCATAATGTTATGAGTATCAGCTGTGATGTGTGCAGTCCATGCAGCTGATCTGTGCCTTATGCTTTTGCATATATGCATAAAGATGGCTATCTCATAAAACAATTCAAATATGAAGTATATACATATTTAGTGTATACTGTAAAATTAGAAATTTTCACTTTTTATTTTCAGAGTTATTTGCTAGGTCTTGAATTCATGAATGAGCATCAGTGTAGATTTCATGGCTTAAAATGATTCTTTATTAGCGCAACCTGGTATATGTGAAGAAATAAATTCCCTAATTCTTAGTTCTTGCTAACATTTCCAAACATTAAGTACATACTATCAGGATCTTTCCCGAGTGCTGTCTCTAGATGGAAGATGGCCAGGTTGAAATTTCCCACCGCCTCATAGTAGGATGCCAGGGCAGAATATACATCATCTCTCTTACAACCTCCGGCAATCTTATCTCTCAGTCTCCTGATCTCATCATGGATAAACTCTGTACCTGCCTCACTCCTACAAAACATAATCTCATCATGGATAAACTCTGTACCTGGCTCACTCCTACAAAACATAATCTCATCATGGATAAACTCTGTACCTGCCTCACTCCTACAAAAAATAATCTCAACATGGATAAACTCTGTACCTGCCTCACTCCTACAAAACACAATCGCATCATGGATAAACTCTGTACCTGGCTCACTCCTACAAAACATAATCTCATCATGGATATACTCTTTACCTGGCTCACTCCTACAAAGCATAACAATCTCATCATGGATATACTCTGTACCTGGCTCACTCCTACAAAACATAATCTCATCATGGATATAGTCTGATATACTCTGTACCTGGCTCACTCCTACAAAGCATAACAATCTCATCATGGATATACTCTGTACTTCACTCCTACAAAATGTAATATGACATTGCATTGCCTTGCATTTTCTGGTCAATTCATGGATTGCATTTCAAGAAACTCTATGTAATGAAGGTTAGCTAGAGTCTTGAAACAATAAATTATGCAAATAAAAAATACTTGTACACAATCATGCAAAACTGATTTTGTTATGGCATCTTAGTTATGTCCCCCCCCTCATTGAATATTCCTCACTTTGTCAATCAAAACTGATTATATAAGATATCAAAGGACTGTGCTTCCGGAGGAAAGGTAATGCTGAATCCCAAAAGATACATTTAAGCCACCGCATGGGAAAACCAACAATTTGCATAGGCGAAAACAAAGACACAGATCAGTTGCGTAGCTGATCAGCGCCTTTGTTTTCGCTACTCGGATAGTACATTTCCTCTTCTACTTAAATCCGAAATTTCAAGCCTCTAGCTCTCTTCTGTGACGGTATATACCGGTTTGTGTCAGACCTTGTCAAATACCAAATTGTTGGTTTTCTCACGAGGCATTTCATTTTTATCAGGTGCAAGATTACCTGGTAAGGACTTGCATTTAGACAAACTAAACCGACTGCCCCTGTTCTGGTGGTTTCTGATCAGTTTAGATACAAACAGCATATGAGCCACCACATGGGAAAACCAACAATAAGCCTAGGCGAAAACAAAGGCGCAGATCAGCTTCGCAGTAACTGCGAAGCTGATCAGCGCCTTTGTTTTCGCTACTCGGATAGTACAGTTCCACTTCTACTTGAATCCGAAATTTCAAGATTCTAGCTCTTTTCTATGACTGCACAGACCAGTTTGTGTCGGACCTGTTCGGAAACCACACTGTTGGTTTTCTCACGAGGTGGCTCATATTTTTGTGTAAAGAATTAAAATCAATGGCAGAACTACTTAACATGTACCTTGCAATACAAGCTATCTTTGTGTGAGGACTTCTACATTCTGGTAGGTTGACAGATTCCCTCACTTCAGCTGAGACCTCCGACCTCCACCATTTAGAAAGGGCAACATGGGCTAATACTTCAGGTACATAGCTAGATTCAACAGCTGGTTTATCTGTTACTGTTGATTTTGCCTCCTACAAATTTTAAGGAGAAAAGAAAGGTACAATTTATAATGATCCTGACATTAAACCATTTTGAGTTTAAAATATACATTTATATATTTAAAAAAAAACCAGAGGACCATTGGTCCTGAGAACGCTCACCTGAAGCCTGATCTTGGAGTATTAAGTCATAATGAAATGACCTTGACCTTGAATACTCACACACCTTGATTGACTTCATAAGTTGTCTGCATCTGCAAAGTTTCAGGTCTCAGGCTGCAATAGTTTCCAAACCCAGTGATTTCTGAGAAAACCATAATTTTAATTTTGATATTTAAATGACCTAGGGCCAAGGTCAAGACATGACCTTGGCCTTCATTAATTACTTACCTTCATTGACTCCATTAGTTGTCTGCATCTAGCAACTGTCACCTGATCTCAGGCTGCAACAGTTTGTTTTCGCCTTTTCCCATGTGAAAGCCTATGTTTCCAAAATTGACCTTGCCGTAAAATAGGTCAAGGTCATCATACGGTCATCATTTCAACAAACTATGATGGGCTGGAGTCCCAAATGCTACATACCAAGTTTCATGAAAATTGGCCTGCCGGTTCTGGAGAAGAAGATTTTTGAAAGGTTTTTACCATATATGGGAGTGGCGGCCATCTTGGTCATATGACCTGGATTTCGCGATCAAACTTTCGTCTCCCCTACCCATGGATGCTCCACATAAAATTTCACTTTGATTTGCCAAGCAGTTTCAGAGAAGAAGATCTTTGAAAAGTGTGTATGGACAACAGACTGGCCAAGGCCAAGAGATAACCTTGACCTATATTAATCACATACCTTCATCTACTCCATTAGTTGTTAGCATCTACCACTTTTCAGGCCTCAGGTTGCAATAGTTTTCAAAAAATCCATAGTTTTCACTTCTTCCTATGTAAAAGCCTATGTTTCCAAATTTGACCTTGCCGTAAAATAGGTCAAGATCATCCAAGGGTCATCATTTTATCAAACTATGATGGGCTGAGGTCCCCGATGCTACATACAAATTTTTGTGGAAATCGGCCCACCGGTTCTGGAGAAGAAGATTTTTGAGTGGTTTTAACCATATATGGGCGTGGCGGCCATCTTGGTCATGTGACCTGGATTTCGCGATCAAACTTTCGTCTCCCCTACCCATGGATGCTCCACATAAAATTTC
Source organism: Rugalucina vietnamica (assembly GCA_964017185.1). Lineage (NCBI taxonomy): Eukaryota > Metazoa > Mollusca > Bivalvia > Lucinida > Lucinidae > Rugalucina > Rugalucina vietnamica. The sequence goes on along the minus strand of OZ024871.1, from coordinate 11,592,931 downwards.
ACTTTGATTGGCCGCGCAGTTTCAGAGAAGAAGATCTTTGAAGTATGGACAAAAGACTGGCCAAGGTCAAGAGATGACCTTCACCTATATTAATCACATACCTTCATCTACTCCATTAGTTGTTTGCATCTACCACTTTTCAGGCCTCAGGCTGCAATAGTTTTCAAAAAATCCATAGTTTTCACTTTTTCCCCTGTAAAAGCCTATGTTTCCAAATTTGACCTTGCCGTAAAATAGGTCAAGGTCATCCAAGGGTCATCATTTTATCAAACTATGATGGGCTGAGGTCCTTGATGCTACATACCAAGTTTCGTGGAAATCGGCCAGCCGGTTCTGGAGAAGAAGATTTTTGAGTGGTTTTTACCATATATGGGCGTGGCGGCCATCTTGGTCATGTGACCTGGATTTCGCGATCAAACTTTCGTCTCCCCTACCCATGGATGCTCCACATAAAATTTCACTTTGATTGGCCGCGCAGTTTCAGAGGAGAAGATCTTTGAAAAGTGTGTATGGACAACAGACTGGCCAAGGTCAAGAGATGACCTTGACCTATATTAATCACATACCTTCATCTACTCCATTAGTTGTTTGCATCTACCACTTTTCAGGCCTCAGGCTGCAATAGTTTTCAAAAAATCCATAGTTTTCACTTTTTCCCATGTAAAAGCCTATGTTTCCAAATTTGACCTTGCCGTAAAATAGGTCAAGGTCATCCAAGGGTCATCATTTTATCAAACTATGATGGGCTGAAGTCCCCAATGCTACATACCAAGTTTCGTGGTAATCGGCCCACCGGTTCTGGAGAAGAAGATTTTTGAGTGGTTTTTACCATATATGGGCGTGGCGGCCATCTTGGTCATGTGACCTGAATTTCGCGATCAAACTTGAAATGCCACTACCCAAGGAGGCTCCACATAAAATTTCAAGTAGTTCGGCCAAGCGGTTTCAGAGAAGAAGATCTTTGAAATTGTGGACGCCGACGGACGGACGCCGGACGGACGGACGCCGGATCATGGCCATCCTATAAGCTCACCTTGTGAGCCTTCGGCTCAGGTGAGCTAAAAAAGCCTGCATTAAGTACATGCAAACAAGATGCAACTCAGCACATTCTGTGGTAAAAAGCTAATGTTTATTACTTTAAATTTGATGCTAAAGACATCTTTTTCAACTGTTGCTCTGACATAGATTATAAGAATCTTACATGAGTGTCAGGTATGGATAGACAAATCTGTACCGAGGGTCACTGAGTGATGCCGAACTGTGACCCGAGGAACAGATTTGTCTATCCATACCTTACACGCATGATGGATTCTTTTTCTTGCACGCCATAATGAGGCAAAGCTTGATTTTCACACTATTTACCTAGAAAAATGCTACAATACCATTTTGAATTAAAAACGTTTTGACGTCATTGTGACGTGTGCGCTTAGCGATGAAATTACGTGACATCCTATACAACCAATGTTAAAAAAGCAGTGAACGCAGTGTGTGACCGGGGTGAGATAACGAGGGAGAGATAAGAATTTCTCACATGGGGTAAAATGTAGGATTTTCTATCTGGTGTGCAAGAAATTGCCAAGAATACCTTTTCTTTTCCAGTTTTTGTCTTCCGCACATTCCTGAGGAAGAATGATGACACAGAGTTGGGATTTTCTATCTTATCTAGTGGAGAGGACTGGTCATACACACTGTTAGTTACTGGCCATTCACTCAGGGCTTCAATAATCTCCTCCTCCATTGGAGATCTGTAATACATCAAGAAAACATGTCCGTGTTTTGTTTACCCCCTTAAACCCCTCTTTTATATAGCAAAACTGGGGTTTGCAGGGGTATGCCTATTTTCTTATTTTTGCTCCAAAACATAGATTGTGGGTACTTGTTAGAACCGCCTCGCCGAGGCACGTAAACGTAAACGCGGACGACCAAGGTGACAACAATAGCTCTGTGCACTTCGTGCAGGCGAGCTAATTACACTTTTATTACTGGCTACCTATATTGAAGTGTGCAATACTACCTGTTGATTCAGTGACTTATTTGATCTTCGAGCCGGTAAAGATCACTCGCACTTATGTCGCGCGCTGCATGAATAACTGATACCTTAGTAAGCTACCCAATTATCCAAATAACAGTTTAATTGTTTAAATAATGTAACAAAAGTGAAGACTGCATTCGGAAATATAATAAAACACACAATGTAAAAAAATCATTAAATAACTAGTAAGCAGGCCTAGAAATTTTTCTGAGGACCTACTCGTCCTATGGGGCGAGTTGTAAACAATTTTCACTCGTCCTTACTGCTGGTGCACTCGTCCTTAAAATCTGGATTTCAAAAAGAGACAAAAATCATCAAACAACTAATGTCGCCCTGCTGCAACATTTTTGTCTGCTTTCGATATCAAAATGGAAATACTCGATTATTTGACTTTTGGTGTAAGCCATTTTATCACATGGAGATAAAACCCGGAACGTCTTAAGTCTCGATAGTATGGCGCGCCGTGAATAAAATGACCAATTTCTGGTATTTGGACCATGTACTAGATTTTATTGAATTTCATTTACTGCGGACTAGTGACGTAGTGCAAACATCCGGTTGACAATCGGAAACGAAATCTTCAGCTGATTTTGCATTTACGGACATTTACTGCCTCGAGTCAGTCCCGAAAATGCTACTCGTCCTGTCGGGCAAGCCAGGGTAAATTTCCACTCGCCCGTATCGAACTTTCACTCGCAAATACGAGCGGACGTGTGGATTTTTCTACGCCTGGTAAGCCAACATAAAACCACACTTTTCTTGCAGTGTCACCTCTCTCTCTCATCATTAATGACCCCTTTGCACATGCAAAATGCCTATTCAAAAAGTTTTTTGGGCATACTATTTTACTAGTGAACCGAATTTCAAAATTTTTTCGGCACTGTTTATGAATTTTGGGTTATGAAAAGATGGCATGCTCATATATTTTTCTTGTGGAGTTTCAGAAAAGTGAGATTTTGATAAAAGCAGTTTCTGAAAGATGGTGTACAGACAGTAGATACACAGGCGAGGTAGCCGAGTGGTCAGCACACAGCTTCTTGTGCTAGAGGTCCAAGGTTCAATCCCCGCCAACGGCGAGGAAAATTTGTTGGTCAGAGCACGCTTCTCTTCATGTCATTTGCAGGAATGACATCATACAATACTGTCCTTCGGATCGGGACGTTAACTGGAGGCCCCCTGTGCAGGTACAGTCATCCCCTGTGCAGGTTAAAGATCATCCTCATGCATGTAAGTAGTTGCGAAACCTCACTCCACTACGTTCCATTGCGGACCTTGATGGTTCTATTTGATCAAACAATTTCCAATTGAATACAACATGATTACACATGGTTGACACGTGGTGAGTGCATCCGAACTCAACCTAGTTGACGTCACAGCGCGCGCTTTGTCGCGTGAGCATAGAGAGCTTCTTTTTGATTGGCTTAGCGTTGCTCTCCAAAAGTGGGAGCAAATAAGCTAGATGAATGTGTACCAGTGTTTTCCCTCGGGATTTATTTTTAGGGGACACATGTCCCCCTACTTTGGCAAAATAGGGGACACCTGGTCGAGCCGATAACGCCGGTTACAAAAGTTTCCTGTTTTTAAGATGATATTTTAGCAACTTTCAGTTTTACTGTTCAGTAGTGTGAGAATACATTCATCCAGGCTACTATACCTCAATGGTGGTTTGTAACCTCCATTGAGGTTTAAAATATGCATAGACAACTACAAATTTTCAAAAAATGCAACATAAAGTTGAAAATTGCAAAACTTTGTGATGATAAATCTGTAAACCTTGGTCTCTAGGCTGAGGCTATCCGCACGACGGTCGTGCCGATAACGCCGCTTATCCGCACAACGGTCGTGCCAATAACCAGCGTTATCGGCCAGACCATCGTGCGGATAGCCAATGCTATTTGATTTTCTCAATATAAGTGATTTCATGTACATTTTCAAACCTCAATGGAGGTTACAAACCTCGATTGAGGTAAGTACCTCAATCCAGACTTGCGCCGGACCTGTTCTTGGGAGGTGTCGGTGTGTTTGCAAGATGAGCCTACATGCTAGACTCAGACCTTCAGCTGTTATTTACAATCTCCATGCATGTTTACATAAAAGCATTCCAAATGTGTCATACAGCCCCAGTGCCAAGCGTGTACTAACCGGTCGAAAAAAGTTTTACATTACACATCAAATTTTGAAACCCGAACTTCACTGTGAAAAACTAAATCCCACTCACCCTCACTTTGCATTCTGTTCACAGAGATATTAAATTTTCTCTCCAGGTGATGTTCCATTGGAAAAGTCTCTGATTTCCTGGTTTAAATCCATAATTTCTGAGTGATTTACTGTACACATCAGTGTTTTCCCTGGCGCACAAAAATGTGCGTTTTGACACAATTTTGGACTGAATGTCCCCCAAAATATACCTACATGTAGCAAGCCATGCATGACGCAATTTTTGTCGGGTCGAGTCTTATTGACTTTTTGACTGAAACTGGCTACATGCATTTCGTTGTTAAATTACTAGATTAATATTATTAATCTGATGTTAAACGTTAAGCGTAACGCTGGCTTGCTTTTCTCAAGAAATAATGGAAAATTCATGTTTGTACTTTCATTTCCGCATTGTCAGCCGCCATATTGTTTATATCTCATTCGGCCACGCATCACACGAGACTTTTGCTGGTAACACTAAACAGGGCTATAAACGCACAAGTTTCATTATTGATTTTTATGGTTGCTTTACGGTGGGAGCAAGTGGAAGTTCTTAAACTGTTGTTTTATTCTGATTATTTTAAATTTTGGTTTATTTGTATTTTACTTTTATTTTCACGCCAGCGAGATCTCGCTAGGCACGAGACTTTACGGGAACTTTCAACAGCCAATCAAAAGTACTTATTTACTTATGTAATTTTTATGTAACTTAATCACGTGACTAAGCTGTCCAATCACAAGCTTTACACGCCCGCTCGTAGCCAATCATTTCAAAGCCTGTTGTGTAACGGAAATTTCAAATTGAGCGTGGCGTCAGTTTCAAAAAAGCAAAGCATCAATAAGCAGCCATCTTTAATTCTAGACATATTTTCTCGAAAATAAAGCGGAAATACCACGTTATTAGTTATACAAACTCAGCAATTTTAGGTGCTATTATTTGGACATTCCAGACGGATTAAACAGGTGTAATTAAAAGTGTGACTGACTGGAAGAATATGTTCTATTTGGCATTTCCCAAATTCAGGCTGGCCAGCCGGGCGGCCATTGTTAAGCAAGTTTTCGGACTTCCGTTGTGGTATGTACTTTCAGAGAACGAGGAGAAGAGACTGTTCAATTATCTTATGAATACGGACTCTGTTCAGGAAGCCATTCTCAACGGTATCTTAGACTGTTCCACCTTGTGCGATGGAAAGTATTGTTTCTTCTGTTCGGAAACATCTTCTGTAATGTGCTGCTCCCGATTACCACAAAGACACCATTAATTAGATGAATCGCGTTATCGACGCGTTAGTGGGACTCACAAGTATGGCAGACCAAAACGGGGGAGAACCCCAACAACCCTCCGATGAGGAAGTTGCTAAGCAATTTTTGTTGCAAAATAAAGTGTCCGAACAGTGCGCCAACGAAATTATCCAGTGTAGAGGCTTTACAAGCCTATATGCATTGGCTCTAGCAGAGCCCGAGGACTTTCGGGGGCCAGAAATCCCCCCTGGCCAGCAGAGACTTATATTGCATCTAGTCAAAGTGCTAAAGACTCAATCAAAAACTAATGAGGCATCACCAGACAGTTAAAACCAGGCATCAACATCATCGACGTCAGACCTGGGGGCTACCCAGGTCACTCAACCTCCGGCACCGGTTCATCAACAACCGGTCCAGCAGCAGCAGCACTCCACTCCGGGGAATGCATCGAACATTGGGCAACATGAAGATCTCTACAGCGCGGCCATTGTAAATTCCATGGTCGCGTCCCAACAACAGCTCGTCGACAGCCAAGTTCCAACAGCGCTCCCAGCCGCCACACCTCGACAGCCACAGACCATGACACAACCCTCGTGGAATGACCCTCAAATACATTTGTCTACTGCCACTGGTAAGTCAGTTTGTAGCCATTATGATATCTGTGACTTTGTCCAGTGCAACATTGAGGAAGAGACTATAATAGGTGGGCAAGGTGACCAGCAAATTGTGGTCAAGTCTGGTCCCAGAAAGCCCAAGTTAGAAAACCTTACACTCAGTCAGCGGTCCATAGCTAACCTAGCTATCCTATACAAATTGTCGGGGGAAAATAAGTTGGCAGGAGAGTCTATGTTGGATTATCTCTCTTATACCACTAAGGTTTACCAGCTGGTCCAGCGCTTTAGCTTGCCCTCCGTGCTGTTGTATGACCGGGAATACCGTAAGTTACAGGCCAGTATGAACTTTAGATGGGGCACGGATGTCCAGCATTTGCATACACTGTGCTTGCAGGCTAGGGACAAACCTTCAGCACAGGGGATGCAGACTGCGGCAAAGAAACCGGTCATGCAGAGGCCCGGGGGTAATCGAAGCGATAGACCGAAGCGAGACATCCCTATTTGCCGTAATTTCAACTCTGCTAAAGGCTGCACCCATCCAAACTGCTCATACAGGCACGAGTGTATTGTGCCCGGCTGTGGCAAAAGCCACACTGTCATGACCCACACGGCTGAAAAAAAGTAGGTATCAAGGTCAAGCCCTCTCCGGGACTCCAGTTACATGCCTGGGAACAGGAACTTGCTAATGACCCAGACAAGGAGTTTTTATTACATGGTATCGCAAACGGATTTGACATTATTGATGACAATGTTGTTATCTCCCCTGTCTCAGCAAAAAATCACCCATCTGCTAGGCCCTCCAGTAAATTATATAGTAAGGCAACAGAGCAAATTTGCACTGAGATAGAACTTGGTAACTATGTTGTATGTGAATCCCCGCCTGATATTGTTTCTCCAATTGCTGTGATCCCAAAGCCTGATGGAAATGTTCGGCTCATTCATGACTGCTCGAGACCAATTGGTAGCGCAGTAAATGACTACTGCTCTACGGATTGGAATCAGAAATTTTCCACTGTTGACGATGCAGCGGCCCGCATGACACAGGGATGCTACTTCGCAAAAGTGGACCTTAAAAGCGCATATACATGTAGATCAGTAGGTCTAAGTGAGCGTAGTCAACAGGTGACCGGACTATCATGGCAGTTCAATGGAAAAACAGTATACATGCGTGATACAAAACTCTGCTTCGGAGCCCGCTTAAGCCCAGGTATATTCCATAGATTGACACAAGCAGTTAAACGTATGATGGCCCGTAGAGGGTATGACCTTGTTGTTGTTTACTTAGATGATTTCCTCATCATATCAAAGTCACAAATAGAGTGCCAAATAGCTTTGAGAGTTCTCATCCAGCTTCTTCGGAAACTGGGATTTGCCATCCACTGGGGAAAAGTTATCGACCCGACTACAAAAATCACATTTTTGGAGATCGAACTTGACTCAGTAACAATGACGCTTCGTCTTCCAGATGAAAAATTGCAAAGTTTTAAGCAGGAGCTTCAGAGTTTCCTTCATCGCAAGCGCGCGTCCAAGCGTCAGCTGCAGGCCATTGCTGGCCGACTGTCTTGGGCGGCTGGAGTAGTTAAGGGCGGGAGAGTTTTCCTTCGCCGGATCTTTAATCAGATCAGCTCACTCAAGCATGTTTCGCATAAAGCACTGATATCAAAAGCAGTTAAAGAAGACCTGCTCTGGTGGGTCAATTTTTTGGCAAATTTTAATGGAAGATCAGCCTTACTGGATGCTCAACCCTTGGAGTGTGTGCTCACTGATGCCTGTGATGATGGGACTGGAGGTGTCTTTGGTTCAGACTGGTATTATGTCAACTGGATCAGGGATATCCCCCAGGCTCAAAACCTCCACATTAATGAAAAAGAGGTTCTAGCAGTGGTACTCGCCGCCCATCGGTGGGGGTCACTTTGGTCAAACAGACGCATTATTATACAGTCCGACAATATGACCACAGTGGCATCAGTGAACAAATGCACTTCCCGCAATGATTTTATCATGCAATGCCTTAGAAAGTTGTTCTGGTTAGGGGCAACATACAACTTCCATTTAACCGCAAAATTTGTACCCGGCCACCTTAATATAGCAGCCGACGCGGCCTCAAGACTTCATTTACCAGGGTACATCCAAGTCCTCCACTCTTACACTCCTGCGTCCCCACTAGGAATGCACATGTCCCTGAACTCCTTCCTGTTTCTCTTTGACAGATTCTTTGGAGGACTCATCCCGCCAAACCAGCAGTGATCAACTCCCAGTGTCGTCGACACTGTCCTATGAGCTCGACCAAGAAGTGTTGTTCTACAGGGGTCACACCTTTGCTCCATCCACTGCTAGGACTTATGTTACGCAAAGACACGCCTTTCTTCAATTCTGCCAAAAGATTAATACCCCCCCAGTCCCATTATCCCAAGAAAACTTGGGAAGATACATTGCCTTCTTATCTCGGCGACTAAGTTTCAGTTCAATTAGACAATATTTAAATGCTGTGCGTCTCACGCACCTTAACTCAGGCCATACAAATCCACTGGAGAACAACTGGTATGTCACCTCAATCTTAAAAGGGGTCAAACGTAGTGGTGTAACGATGTATCGGACTATCGATGTATTGCAATAGTGACCGTGCCAATTGTACTGCATCGATGGTAAAATTATACATCGATGACTATCGCCGATAGTGTGTTGAACTATCGATAGTTTCGATAGTTTTCTTCTTCCCGCAGTTTCAGACGTTTTTTCGGGGAGTTTGAACGTTTATTTTCGTTTTCATAAAAGCGGAAGTGGAACAAAGTTTTTTCAAGCCGTTGACACTAATTCAGGTGTACACAAGCACTGTTGGACTAATCATCCCCGATTGACACTTTAATAGCCGATAACACGTGAAATACACACTGACCGAGTTAAAGACGTCAGCTGTGCACGCGGTGAGATCAAAGACCAATTATGTTGTAATCAGACGTGTTGACACAGTAAATGAGACAAGAAATTGCAGCAGTGTTTATTTTGTCAATTTATCATTAAAGTCACTTTCCCCATTTTTATCCCTGAAATCCAGGTAAATAATCAGTTTGACATCTGGAGCAATGCATTACACAGTCAACTACACTGGTGAAAAGAAAATTGTGTTGTCCGGGCAATTTCCATTTTTTATTGAGAAGATGCCAAATGTATCACTCCGCTTTAATTATTCTACAACAGGGGGCATAACAAGATCAGTTTCACTGGTCATTCTAGAAAAATCGATTTTTTTTCTACAAACTATGTCACTAAATGTGACCCGAGACACGTTGTTAACATTTTCCCATGATGCACCAGTGGTATAATTGTGGTCAGATAACAATATTGGTGAAAAAATCATATTTTGAAAACCAAACACAGTGATGACCACATAGTCCAGCTACAGTGCACCCCATGAATGGAAACAAACTGTGCTATAATTAGACCTACATGGTTTGGGAAAAACCTGGAGAAAACAATAAGATCGTTGTTGTGACTGTCTGTGGAGTTTATATATTTATTTTTAATGCATAAAAAGAAATCAAATCAGAAAGTTGAAATAGATCTTTGCAAAGAGAATAGAAGAACAAAAACAGACAGTTGAATGGAATACAGAGGTAAACAAACATTACATTTTGCCAATGAGGTCTTGTTTATGCTTTTGTGGATGTAATACATTCAGAAACACAGTTTGAATGCTTTAATACCTTTTAATTCCTCCTAAAACAGGAAAATATTCTTAAAGGCAATAGTATCGCAATAGTATTGCAATAGTACCCTGCAATAGTACTAGTATCGCAATAGTGATTCCTGCAATGTCAATACTATCGCAATAGTCATTTTTGGACTATCGTTACACCCCTAGTCAAACGCGTCAAGGGTAACAAATCAGCCCAAAAGCTCCCAATTACCTTAGAAATTTTGAAATTACTGGCAGGGAAACTAGATATGTCCAGCTCCTTTGATAGAGTATTTTGGACTGCATGCATTGTCGCATTTTATTCCTTCTTTCGTAAGTCTAATTTGCTTATACAAAGCATAGGGTCGTTCGACCCCAGCCGTCATCTCTGTACTTCTGACGTTGAATTTAGAACAGAAGGTGCAGTCCTGACTGTACGTCATACATGTGATATCTCCCGATCTCGTCGGGTTTTCCCGATTTTGGGCTTCCTAACCCGATTGTCCCCCGACGAGCCCAGTAGGGCCCAAATCTCCCGATTTCAGTATTTGCCCATGGCAGTGTTCCATTTTTAATTTTGCGGTAATATACGGTACGTGTTAACGGTGTTATTGATCATTGACCCATAAATACCTTGGAGTAATTTAGGAGACAATGCAGAGTAGATGACATGTCACTTTATTGGGTAATTGGCGAAGTGAGAAGGGATTAATGATGCGACAAATTGTCACTCTTACAGGTACAGTGTATAATGTAAACCGCTAATTTGATCAGAGTTCAACTTTAGAAAGATTAATGCGTCTTTAATTTGGTGGGCTTGGATTAAACATAGACGGTAATCTTAATAGGACAATTAATTATGATTGTCCTTTAAAGATTATCGGGCATTCTGAACACGTGGGACCGATTTATCTTTCATTTTTGTGCATTTTTATCGGTCCGAGTAAAAACGTTTTTTCTGATTTTTTCCCTGAAAAAAGTTTGACATTTTTTCTTTGTTCGATCGGTCCTTATATTCACAAGTTTCAGAGGACGCAATATACCACTACTACACACGTGTCAACATGATAATTGCCCCTGTTAATTGCCTAGTTATCACTGTAAGCACTGGTAACCTTGCGTTTTAATGTGTTGAGTAAACATCGCAGTAATTTATGCAACACGTGCTGATTGGCCCATTCTAACTAATGCGTGGGCGGAGCTTCTCAGTAATCTACCAAAGCCGCTTTGACATTGTGCAATTTGCTTTAATAATGTCCGTCTGACGTTTCAACACTGCGTAACAGTTTTCTGATTTTGAGCTCGGGGCCAAAATTAAAATTTAATATTAAACTTCAGACAGATAGTGACCTGCGATAATTGGTTGGCGGCGCGACATCAAATGATTAAGTTTAAAACAAACGCCATATAGTTCCGAAAGATCAGATCGAATGGGTATTTCATACACATGAAATCCCGCTTGCGTCGAACGTAGCGTTAGGCAGAAAGTCGGGTAAATTTTCCGACCTGCAAACTATGGGAACGAAACGGTTATAATAAGGGGGAGCAACTGCGTTATCAAACCAAAGAAAAATGAGGGGTACCAGCTAATAAAGTAAACATTGGAATTACAAAAACTTGAAACACAAATTTCTGTGGAAAATGGAAAGAAATTAGTACGTTTTTCTGCTTTTTTCTTTGTTTTATTTCAATACATTGAAATTTTCTCGAATTGGCGTTGATACAAGGGACATAAAGTATGAAATAATAAATGTCATTAGTTTTCGCGACTTCTTAGATACGCTTTTTACATGCATGTTGTATGTCCATGATGACGTCATCACTTAGCTAGACCGATTTGGGAATTAAAATTTCCTCAGCTGTTGATTATATTTAATTATGGAATTATTAGTTTGTTATATTAAAAATTACCACCCATTAGCAAAGTCGTTGAAGATATATGGGATCATAAGGCAAATATAATGCATCTTTTGCAAAAAAATGGCAAAAATTCTTCGCTATTTAACTGCGCTAAAATCTCCCTATTTGAGACCCAATCTCCCTATTTCAAAACACAAATCTCCCTATTTGGGCCAAAGAAGATATCACATGTATGCTGTACGTTGGTCTAAGGTTATTCAGTTTCGGGAACGCATTTTAAGGATTCCCCTACCTAGATTAAATATTTCACTGTTTTGCCCCTCCTTTGCACTGTTAGGTCTCTGCCTGACCTCTCCTTCATCAACAGGACCAACTCCCCTTTTCCGTTACTCCGAGAGAGGGGTACTTGTGGCTTTAACTCAGGGTAAATTTGTCTCCACATTGCGGGGTCACCTTGCAGACCTTGGGTTCCCAGCTGACCAATTCAGTGGCCATAGCTTTCGTCACGGAGGCGCCCAGTTTGGACTCCAGTGTGGTTTACCAGTGGAATTAATAAAGCTCCAGGGAGACTGGAACAGTAATGCGTATGAACGTTACCTCCAGCCGTCGTTCTCCCTGAGACAAAAGGTCGCTTCAACTTTAGGCACACACACTTTGAGCTTTCTTGGACCAGAAAGCACTGACAAAGTCACGGATGTATGATGGGGATAGGCTGACTTACCCTTGTCTCTGTATTACCCATTTTCATTAGGTTATTGGTATAATGTAACTCATTCATGTATATAGATGTATATGTAAGTTTTTTTTGTTTTTGTCATATTATAATCATTGCACACTTAATCCTAGTATCTACATTCTACTACATTTGGGTCTTTGGGGTATTTTGAAATGTTTTCATTTACATGTTTCTTCTCAAAATGTGTTTGCATGAATGCCTTTAAAATTGCATCAATTCAAACATTTCAATTATATGCATGGCTCTTTGACCCAAATGTATGGTTTGTTTTTACTTATGGTCCAGCAGAGCCATCACTGCCCTAACAGTAATGCACCACTTTGCCTGGATGACTCACAGTATGCTGAACCCTATACTTTTCTTGTGTTTTGGAAATCTATGCGGCAGGGACGGTTCAGTGTAGTGAGCGTTAAAGTTTAACTGGTCAGGACAACCCCAATTATTGATACATGAAGTCCTCTGATGAGGTTAAGAAGTAGTGGAAGATAGATAGATAGATGTACATGTATGTTGTGAATACTAAGCACCTTACTTGACTTTTAGACAAGGAAAAAAGTTTTTAAATCAAATGCATTTTTTTTTGCGGCTAATATACTGTTTTGTCCCCTAAAATCATCCGTCGTGCGGATAGCCAATGCTTTAGGGATTGGCTATCGGCACGACGAGAGTATGAGATTTTCAAACAAGCTTACGACCGTCGTGCGGATAGCCAGTGTCTGGTCATTTACTTATTTTGACACAACTGTTTTGAAGAGTGCGTATACCTCAATCCCGACTTAGACCGGACCTGAAGAATAAGATTGAATAGATGATTGATGCCACTAAATGATGGGAGAAACAAGAAAAAAACAACAGGCATTTAAAAGTTGCTATGATGTGCATTAGGCCGTGCATTAATATGGCAAAATATGACAAAGGCTTTAACCAACTAGAGTATCAACCTGGGCAGATCTATTAAATTTACAGAATTTACTTGGAAGTCAAGTTTTGCATGAAGTTTTCGCGCACTCTTGGTGTGTCTGGTTCTCGGCGTTCAGTACGGGTCGTTTCTTTCGCTTTCTGGTCAACTCGTACCCGAGTCAACTCGTACCCAAGTCAACTCGTATCCATTTTGGTCAACTCGTACATTTGTACATACTGTCGAAAGCAGACAACAGCCGCATCAACACAAAATGTCCAGATTCAAAACAGCTACCAGACAGACGAGAACACCTATCGCACACGCAAATGTACATGTAAACACGCATCAACACGAATGACAGTCCTGAACGCGCCTAATTATTTGCGTGTTCATATGTTGCACAAAATCAGACCACCACCACCCTACCACCACCACCACCACCACCTTACCACCATCCTACCCATTACGAAAACATGCCCATATGATATACAGTAATTTTTTCAGGTCAAAAATCGATAATTTTCAGAGGAAAATTTTTGATATTTTTCTTATTTTTGCTCAAAACATAGATTGTGGGTACACGTTAGAACCGCCTCGCCGAGGCGGTTCTAACGAGTACCCACAATCTATGCTTTGGAGCAAAAATAAGAAAAATAGGTATACCCCTGCATACCCTAGTTTTACTATATAAAAGTGGGGTTTAAGGGGGTATTCGTTGCACGGACATGTTTTCCTGATGCACCACCACCACCTTACCACCACCACCAGCAGCAGCACCACCACCATCATCATCTTACCACCACCACCACCACCACAGCCACCTTACCACCACCCAGTAGGTAAGCAAACGTTCGATTTGACCGATTTTCATTTTCTCAAGGAACATTCTTCCGCATGCAAAATAATTCTTTAACATGGCTGCCGAATTTCCCGCCAAATCTAAAGACATTTAAAGTGGCTTAAAAACGCCTTTCAAAATGTTGTTCACTCATGCAAATCTATCAGAAGTGAGCCTCTTAGTTCTACTTCTTAAATTTCATACCAGTGTAACAAAACATTGAGAAGTGTGAGATTTTAAGATCAAATTACATAAGTGTCTGGAATGATCAGTCTGGAGGAAGTGAAATGCCCCCTTCTTTCAGATTTGCAAAGAAAAATGACTCCAACGCTTATCCATTGGGTTTATAGCTTAGTTTTACGAAAAAACCCTGGTCTTCCATCGAGCATTCGGGTTTTGCGGGAGAAGTTCTATGAAACCAGCAAATAAGCCGAGAAGTTGACCAACTTTCACCGACGTTATCGCTGTGCTAAAATGGCCACTGAATTTCCCGCCAAATGTCAGTTACATTTTATGGCAATAAAACACACATTCATCGTTAAAACACCTGTGTAGGACTTATTATCTTCTTTCATCTACCAAATTCATGCATTGTCAGCAAAACTGTTTGAATGATTGCCACGTACTCATTGACTTACGGCAGGTGTCCCGAATCACAGAAATGCAGAAACAGCAAAACTACTTGTCATTTTAAAATTGCAATATTGTTTTGGTTCCAACGCCAAATCTTCTGACTTGGCAATGGGATGTTTAAGAATGCCTTAGTCCATCTTACGGCCAAATGAGCAAACGGGAGAATTTCTACATTTGAAAATATTCAAGTCCAAACATGAACCAAAATTAAAAACGAATTCGGTTAACATGCTCACCTTCAACCGCAACAAGACTCCATTTGAGCACCAACAATATACGGGAAATAAGTCGTTTAACAATGAAAAATAAAGTGGAATGCTCAAGAAACTTTCTTCTGTCATTTTTGTAAACAAATAATGAGCCACATCGTGACAAAATCTAAGTTTTGTATATGCAGAAACTCGGTTATTTTGGATCCGATGCAGAAACACTGAGATCAGATGCAGCAAATCAGCGACTGTGTTCTGTGTTGAAACCTTCTTTTCAAATCCAAAATGTCTAGTTTCAATCTTTCTTCTCTGACTATACTGGCTGGTGTGTGTTGGATTTTGTTAGAAATCGAGATAGGTTTTCTTGTGTTGTCGTTTCCTGGAAAATGCACGTTTCCTGGAAAATGGAAATTTTAAATGACGTCACTTAATTAAGCTGTTAAGAGGGTCGTTCGGAAAGTTCGAAGATCGAATAATTAATCAATCACGACAACTTGTATTTTGGGCTCCTCTATATGTATTTCCCTTTTCTTTCAGTTTTCTTTCAACATTAAAGATGAAGTGTTAGTTCACGCACACCAACTTTCTAGTACATTGAATAAAAATTATGAGGTACAGTATATTGTGACGACATGCACGCTGTTCAACTCAAGGAAAACAACTGCGATAGCAATTATCACAATACACAACTGAATTACTTTCCTTAAACCCGAGCCCTAAACAAGGTTTGATACTGATACTCGACGATCACCGTCTATCAACGGATATACAGCGGTTCTCAAGCGAGGACTATGTCATGCAATGCAGTCACGATGATAAGGCTAGTCTGTTTTCAATTTACACTGACAAAGAAACCAACCAGCTATAGACCATGCACGAGTAAAAGTTTGCTTTTCCAAATATCAGCAAAACATTAAGCAGTTGGAAGCAAAACTTATTTAGTTTAAGGAATCTATAGCAGTGTGGGTTCTTGTTACAAAAATGTGTAGATTTTGAGGAGGACAATCATCAGGAAAACATGTCCATACAATAAATACCCCTTTAAACCCCAATTTTATTCAGTAAAACTGGGGTATAAAGGGGTATAAATTTTTTCTTATTTTTGTTCCGAAACATAGCTTGTAGGTACTCGTTAGAACTGTCTCAGCGAGGCGGTTCTAATGTGTACTCACAATCAATGTTTTGAGCAAAAATTTTATAATTATAAAAAAATTTCAGCATATGAAATTTATCATTTTTACAGCTGAAAAAATCTCTGTATGGGCAAGTTTTCGTAATGAAAGGCTCTATCCGGGGGCTCTATAGGTAATTAGGTAGGTGATGTTTGTCAATCCTAGTGAAATCAGGCTTTTCCTCATTATTTTACATAGCTACAGATTTACATCAATATTTTAGTGATTTAATCACTATATTTTCTAAAGTACAATAAATGATTATGATAGAATAAATACTGACCTTGTATATCATCTTGTCAAAATATCCTCGATACAACAATCACTATATCTGGTGTACTGACGAGGACCCCCTAACCAGGGTATAATTTCAGTCACAAACACTAGCAAAAGAACACGTTGCAATGCAAGGAGAAAGTCGAAAATAACATGATAAAGAGGTAATACAGAACCGTCCTAAACTGTCCCATATGAATGCCAAATAGGGCAGTTGACAACAACTATGGTCATGGGACGTTGTCATTTTAATATTATGGACTTTCTACACTAAAATCTGAATGTCATGACATGAGCCGCGACGCGAGAAAACCGGCCTTCAGGGTTTCTGACCAGGTCCGACACAAACTGTGCAGCCACAGAAGCAGGCTAGAAGCCTGAATTTTGTCTACAAGACTTTGTAGCAGAGAAATTTTATTGTTCTAGCAAAGGCGCTGATCACATAGGCACTAAGGATTTGATGTTTGTATGAATGGTTTGACTCAACCACTTTTAATGTGTAGGCTCAGCCCTTCTAAGCGTTTCAAAACCAGTATTCAGTCGTTAATTTTTGTCTAGCGTCATAAGCAGTCTTTTTTCTACGACCCCAACGTTACAAAAACTTGCTCATGCAATATACAGAGAATTTTTTCAGTAGCAAAAAAAAAAAAAAATAATAAATAAATAAATAAATAAAAAAAAATAAAATAAAATAAAGAAAACAAAAATGATATTTTTAATATTTATGCTCAAAACAATAATTGTGGGTACACGAGTACCCACTATCTATGTTTTGGGTCAGAATTGAAAAAGGTATACCCCTGCAACCCCCACCCCCCTTTTTCCCCGATAAAAAAGTGGGGTTTAAGTGGGTATTCATTTCTCGGACATGTTTTCCTGATGTGAAAAGGCGGGGGTAAGTGGGGTCGAATGATCGATTGCATTCAACTAATGACATTGGTAAAATGCTAGGCAAACGAGCCGGTGTGGCAAGACTCGAAGTCACTTGCAAGGTTATGTGAAAAAAAAGTATGGAAAAACGTCACAGGAAAAAAAATCACAAAGCTGAAATTGTATCCAATACATGTGGTAAACATGGGAACGAGCTCGAAAAGAGGTAGTTGAAATTTGTTCCGGCAATGGTAATTTCGAGATTGTTCCAAAGGTAACCAGAAATAGGTCTCAGTGGTTTTGTGAATACATTCGACGTATTTAATGAAAGAGGGATGATATATCGCAAAGTTGTTCCATTCAAAAATAATTTGTCTATGATCCCGACACAAAATCACGGTTGAAACAAAGTATTTCCACTATCATGTTTATTACCGATTATTACCGATACTGTTTGGTGCTTTCATTTTTATTTAAGTGAATACATGTATAGCAAAATTAATTCGGTTTCAACCATTTTTTTTTTTTTTTTTTTTTTTTTTTTGCGCCCAACCTTTGGAGCGATTTCTAAATTGCCATTGGAACCAACCTCTTTTTGGAGCTAGTTCCCATGTTTACCACAAAATTAAAGAATAATATGCCGCAACATCGCTTCAGACAGTCAGACACTCCTGCGAAATATACTGACGTCAATAAAAAAACGCCTCATCGAAAAAGTTGCATAACTTGGCCAAAAGCTTCACAATTTGAACGAAATTAGCATTTTCGTTATTTTAATCTTCTCTCTCATGGTATAGCATAAACCCAATTTGATTAAGATGTGCATGTTTTTCAAAACTTGTTTGGGTGCACCATTTTTAAAAATGCATCCTGACGTCATTATACAGACGTTTTTGACGTGAAAATTCTTGAAAGCCGTGCAAAGTCGTTTTACAAACTGGTGAACATCAAAATTTTGAAACGTAACATCACTGGACTACGTGAAGTTGAAATACTGAAATTATCATAGGGACTTTTCACAAGAAAGGAAACAGACGGAACGAAAAAATGATACTGCTCGGTTTCTGGCGTTCGAAGCGACTCCATAGTCCAGGACAATCGTTTGCGTTGACATAAGATTCCCTCTATCGATTTTTTTACCGTAGCTCTTTCGCCGACGCTTCTGTAGCAAAATCATTTTGACGTCGATGTCTCTTATGCTTACGAATTCTAATGATGAAACATTTCAGAAACGATGCTGTTATATTCGGATGTACACCTAGAGTTGATTTTCATAACGTAGTCGCATTATTTCAAATGAATAGCCAAGAATGGAGCAAAGGTATTCTGATGCTTATTTCCCTAGACGCCAAGTACACGTTATCCGAAAGGACGTTCGTTTCACACTGAAAGGCAAAAGAAAGAACAATAGAAACTACTCTTTGTCAAATAGCTATGCCAGGATAACATTTGAAAACTTTTTGACCATTTTGACGGCGATTACCATTTAAGCATTGATTATTAGCTGCAATGACGTCAATAACGATAGAGAACGAAATTTGGTTTTCAAAAATGTTTTTCAACAACATATGGTCACGTATGGATATCCCACTCTGTGGCTTATGTGTTGGTATTGCAAAGGAGACTTTCAGTAATCGAAAGATGCGATGCCTAATAGACCGGTTCATGAGAAGACTAGGGATTTTGCGAGGGGTGTATGTTTTCAACAGCATGCGATGTTTCAAGCAGATGTCTGAATAATTCCATTTCGGCATTTCCGAATGCGTAAAAGGTAAGCAAGAGATATGATCAATATTTAAAATAACGAATGTTGTTAATTGACCGAGGCGTTTTTTGTTGACGTCAGTATATGTCGTTAATTTACAACTCTCAAGCATGTTTTTATTTTAATTTATTTATCAGATGACCACCAATCAATAATCATGAGTCGCCGCATGAAAAATGGAAAAGGTCTATGATACATGATATTGGACCAAAATATTGAAAAGGGCCAAAACCGTTTTCGTTCGGCCATAAAAAGTGTGGCCATGTCCTTGCAAAATTTAGCTAAAAATGACAGGAAACCAAACCTTCTGAAGAGAGGAGAGGAGGAAGCGTAAGGACCATCTAATCACATTTCTATTCACATGCATACTTATCATTCAATACATGTATTTAGGCGGCCCCGTGGCTAAGAGCGCTGATATTTCATTACCGCAGTTTATCAGTCGAAAATCTCACCGCTATGCGTGATGTGGGCTCGAACGCCATGCGGACCAAACATGAGACAGGCCAAGTTCTGCATTTCAGTGTGCGGGACTGCCAGGTTTTCGTCCCATCTGATCCAATCTACTAATTGGCCCGTCTCATATGAGCTGAAATAATATTGAAAGGGACGAAAAACTGAATAAAATACAAGAGTCAATCATAAAGTCAATAAAACAGCGTGATCGACCGTGGCGATATTACAATATCATTCAGTGGGCGAGTAGAGGGGCGGGGGGGAGGGTCATTTTGGTCGCACCTGCACAACACTAATAATCACTAATTGGACTCCATTTCACGTGCTTTAGTATTGACATGCTGTAGTATTGATCCGTTGCATATTCTGTTCATGCAGTATAGAGCATTTCAAAATTGCATAAAGTGATACCGATTTGAACTGAAATCGACTGTCTTGAAATTATTGAATGTCCCTTATCGGAGAGTTATGACGTCATCATCTGGAGGTCAATTTGCGTCATATTCGGTTCATGTTTTGGATTGTTTATACAAAAAGAAGCAGGAAGAGACATTATTTATGTGATTTCATTACAGGATTATGTCTTTGAAGTAAGTTTCGTTACTCAGCTTTTTGTGACACATCTTTCCTTTCACATTTGAGTCGATAATGTCAGCATGTTGGTGGCGTGACTCAGGCTGGGAACTTGTTTTTGACCGCCATTATTGACTTTTGGAATGAGGGTAGGTTCACAAACATTTGCAAAGAAAAATGACTCCAACGCTTATTTTTCGGAATTTTTGGGTGCAAATGGTCGAAAAATTGATCTTGATTATGATATAGGTGTCCAAATGGGAGTAAAACGTTTATTTAAGCCAGAATTCGTTATTTTCATCTGTTTATTGGTGCGACTGAACCTTTAATTCGGTTGAAGAAAAAAGACACAAAGACCGAAAACTTTTGAGAAAACTGCGTATGATTATTTGCAGAAATATGTGCAGAAATTTCTCTGAAAGTCTCAGAAAGTTTGAAAGCCTATATATTACAGGCGATTGCTGCAAATGAAGGCACTGATTGTCGATTCGTTTTGAACTCCAAAGAAATCGAACGTTTTTTCGTTGCTATGCACATGAAAATATCCTTGCGAGCGGCCTCTGCGTATCTGCTGACCACCACCACCCTACCACCACCACCTTACCACCACCACCACCTTACCACCACCACCACCTTAACACCACCACCACCACCACCCTACCACTACCACCACCACCACCACCTTACCACCAACAACACCACCACTCTACCACCACCACCACCACCACCACCCAAACACTACCACCACCACTACCACCCTACCACCACCACCACCACCTTACCACCAACAACACCACCACTCTACCACCACCACCACCACCACCACCACCCAAACACTACCACCACCACTACCACCCTACCACTACCACCACCTTAACACCACTACCACCACCACCATCCTACCACCACCACCACCATCCTACCACCACCACCACCCTACCACCACCATCACCACCTTACCACCACCACCCTACCACTACCACCACCACAACATTTACATCACAACTACACTTTATCTCTAAGCCTCTCTTTGAGTACGAATTTGATCTTGGATAGTAGCCTGAAGGTAATATGTACTGATAAGTCTTGGAATCATCCTATGGTTACGAACGGTCAACCAGCGTATTCACTTTTCTACGAAATGATACCCTTTCTGAGATTAATAACCGTAACACTAAGTCAGCAATGGAAAGGCTTGGTTATATAATCCTTCTAGCGATCACTGCTATACAGTTCATTTGTCCATGGGTTATGCTTTGTAACATAATGATTCTGTCTTCTTTTGTCGCATCCTTCAGCTCTAATAGGTAATCTATTCGATGAAAAACGCTTGAAAGCTCAATGGTGATTTTTTGTTTATCCGTTGTTCAGTCTTTCTTACAAAAGTTTTGCTTTTTTAACAGCTCTATTCACACTGTCCGATAGTCGAGGTAATACTTTAATACTTTAATATTTTTATAGAGGGCCACATGGTAGAATAGCCACCTGGCTAAATGTGTCTACCCTCTTAAAATATTGTAAAATAAATAAATAAATAATACCTTCCACTGTTTGAGGCTCAACGGAATGCCGCGAATAGTAAATGAAAAGATGAACGGTAAACAACTACACGATATGCTTCTCGGGTATCCGGTCACTATATGCACGGCGGATCAACTTAAAATACAGAGAGGAAGATTCGTCATTTCCAATACAGACACTAGTCAAGGTCCAGGTCAACACTGGGTGACATTCTATTTTCCGAAACGAGGTGCTTTCGAATTTTTCGAGTCTTTGGGACACAGGCCTGAATACTATGGTGTAGGATTTGAGCAGATCCTACGTAAGCAGTATCTCAAAGATGTCGGCCAGCTGCAACAGTCCAACTCCAATGTATGCGGGTTATACTGCGCGTACTACGTGATAAAACGACACCGAGGGTGACTTTGAGAGACATTATAAAAGACTTTAATATTCACCAGAAGAAGCGCAATGATCGCTTGATAGTGACTAAAATGATGACCATGTCAAAAAAATTATGATGGTCTCACATGATCTGAATTAATGTTTTTCGTACAATAAAATATAAAATCGTATACCAGCGTTGCATTATTATCCTATGTTACTCCATCCCAGCCCAGCTATTGTCAAAAGTATTTAACCTGTTTTGAAAGTAGTCCATGTTCATACCGGTTGATGTACAGTCCATGACGTTCATGACTTGAATGATGTTGTTTGACTGACTGATATGATTTTAAGGTAACCGGGCACCAGAGGCACATTGGTGTTACCCCTGATGTTGTTTCGCAGAGATGTCGTCTCCGATTAATAAACCGTTAATGCTCATTGGTTTTCTCTAAATGGGCTTCTTTATCTGGCACGTGCCGGGTGACTACTATTAAGGTATGAAAGAGCATGTAGCAAAAAGAAAGAAAATAAAACAAAATAGGACCTTATCTCTAGGAAATATCAATATCATCTTCTCTTTTTTCGAAGAACATGTCACTCTTATGTGAGTGCTGGCACTGTTCACACCAGCTTTGATTGCAGCTGACATTTGATTCGAAACGTTTGTGCTCATCTGGCTGTGGTACTTGATTAGTGCCAAGCCGGCTGCCAAGCTTGTGGAACCATTAGTTAATTAACTGAAATTACGTATATTGGTATATATTTGTTATAATCAAATTTAAGAAAATTTACTTTGAAAAAAGGAATAAATAAAAAATAAAATAAAATTTTAAATTGTGTTTCTTTTTGCTAATTTCAACATGTATTATCTGTGATATGTATATCGTAAAACAACAAAATGGTATTGCGATTTTAAACTTTAGAATCATTAATACTGATTATTTTTTTATTTTCTAATTCAAGAAACATGCTTTGTTAGCCATGTTTGAAACCAGTTTATACTAAAATTTATCTAGAATAAGTTATTTGAGTAAAATATTCCACATAGGGCAATGGTAATGATTTATGGGCCGAAATGGTTATGGGCCGACATTGTCATGGGCCGAAATGGTTATGGGCCGAAATGACCAGTTACCGTCTTATGTATACTGTTAATCCGTTTGCTGATTGGTTGCTTCACCAGTTTTGGAAATCGTTAGGATTGCACTCTGAGCACTGTAAAGCTCCAAGCTGATTAATGTGATCGCTTTGTAGGAAACATGGAACCACGGCGCTAAGTTCTGGCAATGCGTTTCCTATGTCGAATAAAATCTCTTTTAGGCGGTTATATTCCAGTGGTCCCAAACACATTCCCGTTTTCGTTGGCACGACTTCATCCTGTGGTTTCCAGAACTGCCTTATATCTACGCAAGTGCTGTTCTCGTCGATCTTACAGAAGACGTTTCCTCCCAGGTGATATCTAAACGACTGTTTATTAACCAATGCTTTATCCACATACTCCATTTGATCAACCCAGTTTTTCCATCGCATCAGGTTAAGGCTAATGCCTTTCTTAGTCGGTTTATCGTCCTTCCACTCCCTTATATCCACTCGAAGATCACCTCGCCATAAGAGAACTTTCACGTAACGATCGTTCCCGAGACAAAATCTACATCTGCTGTTAGCCATTGTTCAATTCACTTATGACGCATTCCAGTAGTAGTAGAAAGTGGCAGTTTTTCGTCATGTCGGGCTGAACGGACTTAATCCATGATTTCACCACAAGAACGAGGGTTAGGTGCTCCTGGGCTGCAAATCGTGGAGGTGACAGCAAAGTGCAAATCGCGCTGTTCGCCGGTGCCCAAAGTACACTGATAATGCAAGTCAAGCCGGTAAAATAAAAGGAGCACTTTTTTAGAATTTTGAACGCCATGGTCGAAAAGTGAGCATAAAAATAGATAGGAAATCGGTGCCAATTCGGCTGCAAATCGATGATTTCACTATCTTGCTCGAGAGCAAAAGTAGATCAAATGAGATATCCAATGATGTTGCTCTCTTTCAGGTCCGCGCTTAATGGCTACGCTAGATCGGTGAAATGACCTAGTTTGAAACTGCACATGATTAAACAGCTACGGACACTGCAATTCATGTGGACACGTGCATATCGGACGTGTGCTTGCGGCTGAGCGATGAGTTTCTGTGGAGAGGAGCAGGAGGAGTGGTATCTGTGATGCAAGCCGGAGAAACCTTATGCGGGTTGGACGTTTTACCAGTAGAGACGGGGGTGCGTTGTCCTACTAGTGGCTGATGATAGGATGTTCTTATATAATATAGGGGCTGAACATCCGTGTCATCTTTATTTTGAATTTTGATACCCGCGGCCTAAAGAGTTTAGAAATATGTCATGGTACAGAGTGGAGTTACCAAAGTAGTTTTATGAAGTTGCTGTACCATATATATGTTTTTGGTTTGTGAAAGGGGGTTTTCGGTTGTGGATTGGGTGGGTCGCGACATTCCATAGGGAAGATTCAATCATACATCATTCCATCATCATAATCCAGGTTGCACCCGGACCGATAAGACGTGTTTTTCTTTCGGCTCTTTAGATTATTTTTTACCTTTGGAAAATTTAATCTTTTTGTGCGCTTATTTATATAGTCACAGTCGTGATCCTATTGGTCAATCTAAGACAGGAATTTGATTGGTTAAGTCTGTCTTAGTGTGGTATTGTCAGTTTGACGTTTCACCAGTGAACTATTCTGATTCTGAAGCGTATCTGATAATTGGTTGTCTGGGAATCGGATAGGCAGTAATGACAATTGTTAACCTTTTGGTGCTTGTACACACGAGTTTAATGGTGTTGCTCGTTCGATTGCTATATCCCACAACTCCTATTTCGGAAGAAAAAAGTTTGATTAGCTCGTACCTTTTACCACAAAACGTTCTTTTTGTCGGGTTTATCCAAACATTTTCTAATACTGTCTTGCATGAGACGTCTATTGAAAAAGACAGAAGCGTCCGTATGGTCCGAGTTCAGATGCTTTTCGATCGCGTGGACCGACACTTTATAGGACGGTTTCATTTTGATAACTGATGCCAAGATAAGATCTCCTAGACTTACAAATGTGTTGTAACCAATCAGAATGTGTTCTAACCAATCAGAAGTTTGGGCTAGAAAAACTCATGCAAACGTACGTTTGTTCCAGAAATGCACCATATACGAGGGATTATAAAAAATTACGTGGACTTTTCCCATAACTTCTTATTATACTACTCGACTCCACTCAAACTTTCAATCCCTTCATCCGTTACAAAATTATTTTGAAATGAAAACACCCACTTTCGCCATCCTGGAGCACACCGATCACGTCAGGGACGTCGACGCAAAACCACTGATTTTGAACCACAAAAAAGCCCTTTTTTAGGTCTACGGATTTTTACAGGTTTACTGCTTAAAGTATCTTAAAAATTTGTCCACTATTGGAGCATGATTTAAATTACCAATCTGTATAAAATTATTAATGTATTGCCTTTATTTGAGAATAAATTTGGACTGGGCATATTGATGCTGACTTTTAACATTATGATTTAGACGTTAAAACATTTTAAATGACGGATAGGAATTTTGATACTTATTTTGGTCCTTTTTGTTCAAACGTGCATGCAAGGTTTCATTTGTAATGCTTAATCAAAGTACCGTGAAGTGTTACCGGCAAATATGAAATTAGGATTTGTTTCAAACTGGAAATTGCACGATATTGCCGATTGATCTGTGTTGCATGAAATTCAGACATCGCTTAAAAGTTCCGAAAAAGCAAACATGTATGCCTTAGCAAAACAACGTAGGTGCATAACCGGTCCACCGTAATTATTGAGCAAGCATAAATTGTTTTGTTATAGATTCTTTAAGACACATGGTACGTTTGGCTGTGATCTGCAAAACCGTTTTGAAGAAAACGCAAATGAAATGCGAAACTGCAGTGCAAAGCTTAACGTCATTTCTGACGTGCTCCGCCATAGGGAGGGTGGGGTAAGTAAAACCATCACCAACCGCTAATAAAACACTTTAGATCAACCAAACTTTCAGAATGTAGTGGATTTAAGCAGGGAAGTGTAATATACAAGGAATAAGCTCAGAACGACTTCAAACGCCCCATCATTGTAACCGCCAGTTTATCACCTACTTGACATAAATTGATAAGTACTTGCCATAATTGCGCAATATTGCATGGTTATCGAAAATACCTTATCTGGCCCGAAACAGCAACCTGTCACGCTTTTATTTGCATCATTTATATATTCATTTTAATAAATAAATATAAATACATGTTTGACTGGCAATAGCTCGTCCAGTATGGTGTAATTTGTAATGATCAAGGCAGATCCGAAAGCATTCCTTGAAAATTATCCATGAAAATACATGATTTTAGGTCATTCTTGTAAAGAGTTTGTAATGTGCTAGAACCTAATGGAAACGTCACAGTTTGCAAAATAATTCACTGTAAACAAAATAACGCGCGTGAGGTGGCGTTGTGGCGTCGCACATAAACATTCATGCCCGCCGAGAAGGAGTCCACTGGAAAACATTTTGAAATATTAGCATTTATTTATTATAAGTCGTGTTAGAATCGAAATAATTTTACTTTACGGTGAATTATCTTTGATTAACCCGCAGATGCGTTATTTAATTCACTCCGGCTACGTAATCACGATAATTCATCGTAAAGTAAAACTATTAAGTATTCCGAGTCTGGGAGGCTTATTCAGGAACAGTATTGCAAGGAAAACTGGCCGTCACGACATCACTATAACCGTTGATGTGGCACGTTTAAACTGTAAAACAATATAAGTATATGAAAAGCAAATATCCTGACGAAACAAGTTAGATTAACATGTTAACAGAACATAACAAATATACCTTCTCGAAGACGCTTATTGACTGCAAACTTAGTTTTGTAGTGAAGATTTTCATGAGAAAAATGTATTAAGCATGAGATCCCCGCTACAAGCACATGTATCATAGTAGATATTTAAGACAAAAAGTTTATACTGCCCATGCAAACTATACTTTATGTTACATGAAAATTTTAGCATGTTTCTCGCTTCAGAAGCAACCAAATGGGCTTGCTGTTATAAAAAAGCACCTTCACATCATGGCAAATGGTTTTACGTTGATGAACTCTCAAACTGAATTAAAATTTTCAGCATGTGCGCATCTGTGCGCACTGAAGACACTATCACTGTTGTTTACGTAACATATTCTTCTTAAATACAAGCCTACTTTCATTTTCCGGACTTGACCGGAAAGCCTCCAAAACTTGATATTAAATTGAGTTAAATTTTCATTTACGCACATGAACAAATACTTTGAAACGCTGTTGCTTCACTATCTGTCGGCCGATTTCGGCGATAAAAAGTCTGCGTGATGCAGATTTACACCCCGCTTGTCACTATGATCATGTGCATTCTTAATAAATTGTCCACTTTAACAAAATTACGAAAATTAACAAGTGCCTTACTCGTAAAATTCGTGGCTACGCGATAAGAATCTATCAATTGCCCAGGTAGCGCGGTTACGATGATGGGGTTCAAGGTTATCAAATTGATTAGCACCTCTCTACGCAGTCCCCGTTGAGTTTCTACATGGCCTAATTGGTGCTAATTGATCCAATTAGTCTGTACTTATTCCTCCTCTCTTACACTTCCCTGATTTAAGCAAGTTTATCGTCAGCTAACATTTGAATATGTTTGCCTGAATTGTTGTCAAGTTATGGGAAAAGTCCACGAATTTTTTGATAATCCCACGTACGACCATATTTATCATAATGAATTTCTGTTTCGCATAAAAAAGCTACATACTGGCGGGCACGAATCAGGCTGCGCCTGTTACACTGAACAGACTGCGCCGGTTGCACTGAACAGGCTATGCCTGTTCTATTTACGTTTTTCTCGTCTTCCCGTGGCGCGGCTCATTCTCGCAGCGATCCGACGAGTCACTAAAGGTTCGTTCCTGGAATTAATTATAGCCAATTAACGCCTCTGCGGCGGTATTATTGCGTAATGTTGCGCCATTTTGCGTAACTGACCCGATAGTGGCCCAGGTACTACTGATGCTTTCCTTTGTTACAGACAACTAAGAGTTTTGGTTAATGGCGTTAAATCTGACTGGGCTCCTGTTGTATCTGGTGTCCCTGCACCGTTCTTGGCCCCTTGTTGTTCTCTTTGCATATAAATGATATCACCTCGGATACTGAATCGGAAATCAGACCCTTTGCTTGTTATCGTGAAATTAAAAATTGTGGACGATACAGTGAAACTTTAGAAGGATATTGATCGATAAGGTAGTTGGGCCCGGAAATGGGTTATGAGATTCCAACCCGTCAAGTGCAACATGATGCAGCTGACGAACAAACGTACTAGTAAAGTTCAGGCTTCTTACAAGATGGAGGGTACTGTGTTGGCAAATGTTGAAAGTATCAAATATATTGGCGTAACAATAACTAAGGATTTAAAATGGAATACTCACATCAGCAATGTGTGCACTAAAGCCTTTTTTTTTTTTTTTTTTTTTTTTTTTTTTTTTGACGAAATTTGATTTCTTGCCCCCAAGATGTGAGAGAAGCTGCCTATAAAGGTCTGTTGAGACTATTCTTGAATATGGTAGCTCAGTTTGCGATCCTCATTATGAAGGTCTGATAGATGATTTGGAGAAAGTGCAAAAGCATGCAGCTAGGTTTGTGACTAGGCATTATACATGAAAAAGGTGGTATGACTGACATCCTTAAAAAACTAAAATGGGAATCCCTGCAGAAAAGAATGAAGGATAATAGAGTTATATTGCTTTACAAAGGTCTAAAAGGGAGAGCAAAAATAACCACGGATGACCTTATCCCCGAAAACAGGCGTTGTAGGAATCAACACTCCTTGGCATTTCAGATACCTTCAGCAAGTACAAATGCCTACTTACATATTTTTCCCCTAGACCATTAGAGATTGGAATGAACTCCCTGATTCTCTGTCTCCTATGCTGAAATGGCAGATGATTGTGTGTCTAAATTTACTTCTCTTGTGAGAGTTTGGGACTAATCCCCTCCGGTCAAGCCCCACCCCCTGGTGTAGTATTGTTAGTTTGACGTTTCACCACTGAACAGTTCTGATTCTGAGTGAGCAAGCGAGTGGGCAAGTGAGTAAGTAGGTAGTAAGAACGGTCGTGTCAATGAATGGGCCAGGGAACGAAACGACTTGTTGAGTTGAATTGGCACAAGGAACCAGTAAAATAATTCGGACTACTTTGGATTTATTCCTAAATCGAAAGTAGGAAATACCAACATTAACATTTTTGACAGTTCCGTTTGTTTTAAGTGTAAAAATGGACAATATACAGTCTGGTTACAGAGATATGCTAATAAATGTAGGAGAGTTAGTAGATGAAAATAAAAACTATCTGGAGGCAATGAAATTCAGGTGTAAATCCATTATCAAAGGGAAAGAAAATGAGGGAATACATTCAGCTCTGCAACTCTGGACAGCCCTGGAAAAGAGAGAACTTATCGGACCTAACAATACAGTTTTCCTGAAAGAACTTTTGAACACATGTATGAAAGGAATAATGCCTCCTCTGCGTCTTGTTGAAAACTATGAGGCATATGCAGGTGTTCAGGGTCAAAGACCGCATCAACAGAATGTACTATACCTTCAACAACAACATGCCCCAGTTCCACAACAAGTGGTTTACCATGTCCATGCTGGCCAGAATGCTGCAAATGGCTTACAGCCTCAAGGTAGATCAGCAGCCAAGTTATAGAATTTTTCACTGGTTAAATTCAGTATATACTTTATAACTCAACAGAGTTGATAACATAACCTTTCTACTTAAAGAGGATGTGCTTAAAAAGGGCATATTTCTCATGGAGTCTGTAAAATCAATGAATAGCCTTATGTGATAATTGTCATGGCCTTGATAGGTCAGTGGTTGGAACACGCCTGCCCTTGGGGAGCAGTAGGTTTTGGGTTCAGGCCCTGGCTGTGCACTACTAAAGGTATTAAAAATGGTACAGGTGACTTATTCACTGACACTCTCAACAAAAGGTAAGTGCCAGTGAGGAAGATATAAGAGGGCAGTTAAGTATCTGTTACTTGGCTAATGTTTGCTTGAAAATGTGACCTTGTTAAATAAAGCTTAATTCTTTTTCATTCATCAACAAACCCTCATTTTCCTGAAATCACCACAATTTTTCTTTGCAAATTGAAGTCAGATTAATGCTTTTTGTATAAATGCATGTAAATCATCTTTCATTTTAAATATTTCAGGCCAAGAAAATTTTAGAGGACCAGGTATGTACCTTCAGTCATGTAAGAACTACATCAGGTATGATCGGGAAAACATGTTCATGTAATGTTGTATACCCCACTTTTATATAGCAAAACTGGAGTACGAAGGGGTATACCTATTTTTTTTTTATTTTTGTTCCAAACCATAGAGTGTAGGTACTCAATAGAACTGCCCCACCGAGGCGTTTCTAAGGCAGTTCTAACATGTACCCACAATCTATGTTTGGAGCAATAATAAGAAAAATATCTAAAGAATTCTACTAAAAATTTTCAATTTTTACAACTTCTGCATATTACATAGGTGTGTTTTTTCGTAATAACGCAGTGTTGTGAGGTGTTTGTTTTTTGTGCCCTTTCTGTCAACATACAGGATGTGAATTATGTTCATACCTCATAAAATCTCTGTAGGATAACTAATGTTTGGAATGCTCACATCTCTGACACAGAATGAATATTGTTAATTATGGGCACATTTCTTTGATATTTGTAAATGATTATTCAAAGCTTTTCTTCTTTGTTAAGATTTTTTCTCTTTCAGATTTAAAAAATGAAATCAGCTTCTTGTGTAAGAATCTTGGGCGTGACTGGAAATCCTTAATGAGACAACTTGGTGTCAGTGAGTCAACCATGGAGACAATCATGAGTGAGCATAGATCAGTGAGAGAACAGATCTACCAGTGTTTCTTGGCTTGGCAAGACCAGGAGCAGGAGGGTGCTAGCAAAGAATTGCTGATCGCTGCTCTGAGAGGCATTGAAAGAAATGACCTTGTAATGCAGTTAGAAGATGAGAACTATTGAATGGCATAAATGAAACTTGTCACATGAAAACTGGTATTTGGGGTTCCCACCCAGTCTCACACAAACTGGCTAGTACAATCACAGAAGAAAGCTATGTTTGAACTTCCAGATTTATGACAAAGAGGGAATCATACTATCTTTGTTTTGGCGTATGCAAAAATCCGGTTTTCTAATGATTCTAACTTTAAAGATGGAGCTGTGACAAAATTGCAGACCTGGATCAATCTGCTCATCCAGTATTATCTGCTTAGAGACTTCAGTCTACTATTCCACTTTCAACCCCTGACCATATAACAAAAAATGTAAAAAACAAAAATTTATACATGTATTTAGAGCCAAAGGCTCGCAGGATGAGCTTATTATATAAGATTTGGGACTGAGCCTGTGTCTGTCACATTCAAACATGAATATCTTGGGACATCAGGGCCCAGTTGTTTAAAATTAACAATGTTGTTAGTTAACGATTCGTTAAAATTTCAAATGGCAATACTACAAATACATTGTTATTTTTTGTTGAAAAAAATGTGAGAATCCTTTGCATCGCAAAGGATTCTCACATTTTATCAACAAAAAATAACAGAATATTTGCATATGTAGTCTGCATTTACTTATATAAATATAGTTGTCTTAACGATGACATTAAGCTACTGTCTGAACACCATCTTTCAGAAACTGCATTTTTCAAAATTTCACTTTTGTGAAACACTACAAGAAAAATATGACTATGTCATCTTTTTGCAATCCAAAAGTCGTAAAAAGTGCCGCAAAAATTTTGAAAATTGGTTCACTAGTAATGTAATTATGCCCTAAAATTATTTTGAATAGGCCTTTTGCATGTGCAAGGGAGGTAATCCATACACCTGAAAATTGAAAATCAAGCGAATCTGTGGAATAATTTTAAGCATTTGGTGCTCAGCTATGCATACAATACAATTTTGTTTTGGTTTGGTGCATTTTAAATGAAAAATAATCAATTTAGATTTTTTCCGGGAAAATAGTTACTTCCCTTGCTGACATTTTTACAATGGAAAAAGCCCTATTCAAAATTATTTTCTGGCATAAAATTTTTATTTGTTAACCGATTTTCAAATTTTTTGTGGCACTTTTAAAGACTTTTGGAATGCAAAATGGTGACATGGTAATATTTTTCTTGAGGTCTTTCAGAAAAGTGAGATTTTGAAAAATGCAGTTTCTGGAAGATGGTGTGCAGACAGTAACAAAGTTTTGAACAACTGGGCCCAGCACGCTGATTGTAATTTAATGGAACGTTACCAGAGACATCATTGTAATGGAAAATTACTTGCATTAGGTGTTTTTATTCACATTACGAAAACATGTCCATGCAATATATAGATCGAGATTTTTAAAGTTGTAAAAAATGAAAATTTTCAGTAGAAAATGTTTGATACGGTGGCGAGGCGGTTCTAACGTGTACCCACAATATATGTTTTGAGCAAAAATAAGAAAAATAGGTATACCCCTGCATACCCCAGTTTTGCTATGTAAAAGTGGGGTTCAAGGGGGTATATATTACACGGACATGCTATCCTGATGGTTTTACATACCTTTCAAGATTATTTCAGCTCATGACACAGGCCAGTCAGTAGGTGGGGCGAAAATAGGAGAACCCCTGAGAAAGCCCCTCTGGCAAACCCACAAGCAGAACTTGGCTTGTCTCACATGTGCCCTGTGTGGAGCTCAAACCCAGAACAGACACAGCACCGAGATGATTGTATGATTAAGCTCGGCAATGAAATATCACCGCTCATCACTCAGCCACTGGAGCCATGGCATTAGGTTTTGAAACATACTTAGTTTTGTCTGGTAAATTTGATCCCATAGAAATTTCTTGTTTAGAATCTTGTCTGCAATATTTTTGTATATATGTACATATAATGTATGTCTGTATTCAATGTTCAAAAGCTGAAGATAATAGATTCAATAAGTTTTCAAATTTGTGTTCTTTAATTCCATACTTTACAAGGCTGTACAAGTAGATCAATCCTAGGTAGACATGCTGCACTAGCATTACGAAAACATGCCCATGAGATGCCCATGTACAGAGATTTTTAAAGTTGTAAAAAATGAAAATTGTCAGTAGAAAATTTTTGATATTTTTCTCATTTTGCTCAAAACATAGATTGTGGGTACACGTTAGAACCGCCTCACCGAGTACCTACAATCTATGTTTTGGAGCAAAACCAAGAAAAATAGGTATAACCCTGTAAACCCCAGTTTTGCTTAAAGTGGTTTTCAAGGGGGTATACATGTCACAGACATGTTTTCCTGATGGGTTTCAGTTTATGGAGAGTACCGGTACTTGTTTTCGTGGCTATAGTGACACAATTTCTGAAGAGGGGGTTCAAATGTAGAAAAGGGCAGTTCACTTGCCTAATTTCATACAAAATCTCTTAAAATTCCCCATGAAAATTAAATAATTTGGGTCAAGATGGAAACCACATTGTTAGCTCACCTGAGCCTAAGGCTCACAGGTCAGCTTAGGATAGGCAGGCATCCAGCATCCTTCGTCATTGTCCATCCATAATTTCAAAGAAGAATATTTCTGAAGTTAGTGGGCCAATCTTGATCAAATTTGATGTGAACCATCATTGAGCCTCTGTATTTTGTATGTAGCAATGTTTGGTAGTCCCCATTATAAATTGTGCCAATCATGCCCCTGACCACGACCCGGGGGTAGATATTCTCCATAGACTTACTAAAGAAAAGCATCAATGTCTCCAAAGCCAGTAGGCAGATCTTGATCAAATAACACACACACAGCATCAATGGGCAGTAGGAAAGGTTGCATATTGTTTTTGGACAGTTCGGACTGGAACACTGGTTGTCAAAGCAACATATAATGTTTTAATGGGGAAAAAACTGAAACCACAGGGCCCAGAGCATTGATATTTGATATTTGGCAATGGCTAACCATCCTCTACATAAATTGTGCCGATCATGCCCCTGGGGTCAAATTTGGCCACGCCCCAGGGGTCGATGGTTTCCATAGACTTACTATAATAGTAATAATAATAATTGGAAAACATTTGAACATCAATATCTCCAAGGCCAGATGGCGGATCTTGATCAAATTATACACACAGCATCACTGGGCAGTAGGAAAGGTTGCATAGTGTTTTTGGGCAGATCGGACAGGAACTGTGGCTCCCAATTGTAACATATGGGCCACAATGTGAGAAAATGTACCTTTGGACAGTTTTTGATTATTAGAAGAAACAATTTTAATTTGAATGCATTATGTTCCTAGGGTTTGTTAGTCTGTATTTTATCAGATTATTAAAGTTATTTTGTGAGTTATGACCAATTTAGTATATGAACCCTACAGACGTCATTGTCCAGAAAAATGATGTCAAAATTGCGTATTTGCGTAATGTATTTTTGCATGTAGGTAAAGCCTCAAAACTTGATGCACTTGCTTAAATCTGTTGAAGCAGTGGTCAGAACCTATTGTTACAATAGAAACATATCATCCTTAATGGCAATTTGTAGAAATTATTTGGTCTATTTTCATTACGATGTGGTTGCTATGGTTACCGTTTAATGATAGGTATATGAAAAGTAAGTATATTATGGGCTAAAACAAGGGCAGATAACTCCAAATATTGAAAATAAATATATTTTTAAACTCAGTCATTTGGTAGCCCACAAATACAGTGTTATTTCTAAAACATATATAACATGATTTTTCTGCTTTTTTGCCGCTTTCTACTAGTTATGTCAGAATGTCCGAAGGTACATTTTGTCGCGTTGAGGTTCATATATGTTTTAATGGGAAAAAAAAAAATCTTCTCTGAAACCATAGGGCCCAGAGCTTTGATATTTGGTATGTGGCATTGACTAATGGTCCTCTACATAAATTGTGCCAATCATGCCCCTGGAGTCACATTTGGCTGCACCCTGTTGGTCGATAGTCTGCATAGATTTACAATAGGAAAACATTCAAACATCAATATCTCAAGAGCCATTAGGCAGATCTTGATCAAATCACACAAACAGCATCACTTGGCAGTAGGAAAGGTTGCATTATGGTTTTTGGGCAGATCAAACTGGAACTCTGGTTGCCATATAGCAACATGTTTTAATGGGGAAAAAAGTCAAAAATCTTCTCAGAAATCACAGGACCCACAGCTTTGATATAAGTATGTGACAATGGTTAATGGTCCCCTACATAGATTGTGCCAAATATGCCCCTGGTGTCAAATTTGGCCATGCCCTGGGGGTCAACAGTCTCTATAGACTTACTATAAGAAAACAAACATCAATATCTCCAAAGCCAGTAGGTGGATCTTAATCAAATTACATACACAGCATCACTGGGCTGTAGGAAAGGTTGCATATTGTTTTGGGGGCAGATCAGACTTGAAGTCTGATTGCCATGGCAACATATACATGTACTTTATAATGGAAAAAATTCTTCTCTGAGACCACAAGGCTTACTAGTATGTGGCAATGGCTAATGGTCCTCTACATAGTGCCATTCATGCCCATGGGGTCAAAGTTGGCCATGCTCTGGGGTCGACAGTCTCCATATACTTAATACTATAGGAAAACCTTCAAACTCCCCCATTGGCTCTTTATTCTTAGGCAAGTAAAGCTGTCCAGATCAGGTGAGCGTTTACAGGACCATTGGTCCTCTGGTTGGTCTTTTATTTCAAGGAAAATGTGATCTTGGATGCTTTTGAAACTTGCAAATAACAAGGATATGTAATTGGTAGAGGAGTGAATTTCACTATAGGTTATTACAGGAAATCATGTAAATAAACACACCATGAATTTTGCAACTTATACCTTAATAGAATCTAAAATATACATATCATCACTGATGGTCTTACTTAACAGAGATTCTTATGGACTGAACATGCTGCACATACAGCTTCCTGGTCTTAAACATACAGCTAGATAAAATGGATTTCCGATTAGGTCCGACACAAACCAGGCTGTACTCTCTATTTAGCAGGCTAGAAGCTTGAAATTTCGTATGAAGGAAGAATATTAATTGTATAATCTATGGTGCGAAAACAAAGGCTCCGATCAGCTGTGCAGTTACTGAGCCTTTGTTTTCGCTTATGCAAAAGGACCAGTCTCCATAAGGGGGTTTTGGTGGTACCTGAATATTTTAATAATATTTTGGTAACATATAGCCACATAAAGGGGACATGCAATGGTGGAAAGTTTGAGTTGAACGGGCTTTTGGTTTTGTAGTTATGGGAAATTAAAGTGGGTGGGGTAATTCCATATCTGTTTTAACTGAAGGAGAAAATCATTAATTTTCACTATTATATAAAGTGCAGGCAAAAAGTTTCATCATACAATGAAAGGGCATTAATCACATAGTATATTGGTATGAAGATTAATTATGTGCCCCTAAAAAGTACAGAGAAATATTACATTGATTCCAGGTCGTGAATTTTGAGTATTTTAATCGACCAACTTTGCCAAAAACATGAACATGTCTCTACAAAGCTACATAATCAAACCATATTTTGAGGAAATATTGGCCAATGCTCGGTTATTGCAGAATTATGGGGATTTTTGTGTAGCTTTGTGAATTAATGAGTTATGTGCCCTTGAATGCCAGAAACTGACATGAAAATGTAAAAATGTGTAAGTTTTTTGTCAAAGTTTCACTAGTTGTGTATATCTCATGAATCAACCATCACAACCTATTCATATTTGGACCATATGCACCCCAAAGGGTTTGCTTTCGTTCCATGAGTTTGGACCCCCAGGGTCCATGCCCAGGGATTGGGGCTAAAGTTCAAAATCTAGGTCACCTTTTAAATGTGTTGTTTATGCTTCTTCTCTAAGTCCATTTCTTAAAAACAAACATAGGAATGTTTTCTTATTTAGATCATATATGCCCTGTAGGGATTGCTTTTTACCTAACCTTAGCCGAAGGCTCACAGATGAGCTTAGTATACTCATGCTCCGTCGTCCGTCCGTCGTCGTCAACAAGTTCAAAGATCTTCTTCTCTGAAACGGCCTGGCCGATCAAGTTGAAATTTTATGTGGAGCCTCCATGGGTAGGGGTAATGAAAGTTTGTTCACAGGATCTTGGTCACATGACCAAATGGCAGCCACGCCCATATATGGTAGAAACCCTTCAAAATCTTCTTCTCCAGAATCGGTGAGCCGATTTGCACGAAACTTAGTATGTAGCATCCAGGACTCCATCCCATTTTAGTTTGTTCGAATGATGACCGTAGGATGACCTTGACATATTTTATGGCAAGGTCAATTTTGGAAACATAGGCTATTACATGGGAAAAGTCGAAAAAAAAAAAACAATGTATATTTTGGAAACTATTTCAGCCTGAGACTTTTAAGTTGCTAGATGGAGACAACTTATAGAGTCAATGAAGGTATGTAATTAAGGTCAAGGTCATTTCTTGACCTTGACCCAGGGTCATTGAAATATCAAAATTAAGTCACAATTTCAAAGATCTTCTTCTCTTAAACGGCTTGGCCGATCAAGTTGGAATATTATGAAGAGCCTCCTTGGGTAGTGGAATTAAAATTGTAGTCGCAATATCTTGGTCACATGACCAAGATGGCCGCCATGCTCATATATGGTAAAAACCCTTCAAAAATGTTCTTCTCCAGAACCAGTGGGCCGATTTCATCGGAACTTTGTATGTAGCATTGGAGACACCAGCCCATCATAATTTGCTAAAATAATGACACTGGGATGACCTTGACCTATTTTACGGCAAGGTCACTTTTGGAAACATTGGGAAAAGGCAAAAACAATGGGTATTTTGGAAACTATTGCAGCCTGAGACTTGAAAGTTGCTAGATGCAGACAACTAAATGGAGTCAATGAAGGTATGTAATAAGTTAAGGTCAAGGTCACAATTCAGAGATCTTTTTCTCTGAAACCGCTTGGCCGACCAAGTTGAAATTTTATGTGGAGCCTCTTTGGGTAGCGGCATGGTTTTTTGAAATCCTTGATTTTTTGAAGGGTTTTTATCATATATGAGCGTAGCAGCCATCTTAATCATGTGAGCAAGATATCGCGACCAGTTTCCATGCCGCTACCCAAAGAGGCCCCACATAAAATTTCAACTTGATCGGCCATGCGGTTTCAGAGAAAAAATCTTTAAAATTGTGACCTTGACCTTAATTTAATACATACCTTCATTGACTCCATTTAGTATTCTGCATCTAGCAACTTTCAAGTCTCAGGCTGCAATAGTTCACAAAATATCCATTGTTTTGGCCTTTTCCCAATGTTTCCAAAAGTGACCTTGCCGTAAAATAGGTCAAGGTCATCCCAGGGTCATTACTTTAGCAAATTATGATGGGCTGGTGTCTCCAATGCTACATACAAAGTTCCGATGAAATCGGCACACTGGTTCTGGAGAAGAACATTTTTGAAGGGCTTTTCCCATATATGAGCATGGCGACCATCTTGGTCATGTGACCAAGATATCGCAACTACAATTTTAATTCCACTACCCAAGGAGGCTCTTCATAATATTCCAACTTGATCGGTCAAGCCGTTTAAGAGAAGAAGATCTTTGAAATTGTGACTTAATCTTGATATTTCAATGACCCTGGGTCAAGGTCAAGAAATGACCTTGACCTTAATGACATACCTTCATTGACTCTATTAAGTTGTCTCCATCTAGCAACTTAAAAGTCTCAGGCTGAAATAGTTTCCAAAATATCTATTGTTTTTTTCGCCTTTTCCCATGTAATAGCCTATGTTTCCAAAATTGACCTTGCCATAAAATATGTCAAGGTCATCCTACGGTCATCATTTGAACAAACTAAGATGGGATGGAGTCCTGGATGCTACATACCAAGTTTCGTGCAAATCGGCTCACCGATTCTGAAGAAGAAAATTTTCAAGGGTTTCTACTATATATGGGTGTGGCAGTCATCTTGGTCATGTGACCAAGATCCTGTGAACAAACTTTCATTACCCCTACCCATGGAGGCTCCATATAAAATTTCAACTTGATCGGCCAGGCCGTTTCAGAGAAGAAGATCTTTGAACTTGTTGACGACTACGGACGACGGACGGACGACGGAGCATGGGTATATTATAAGCTCATCTGTGAGCCTTCGGCTCAGGTTAGGTAAAAAGCAATTCCTACAGGGCATATATGATCTAAATAAGAAAACATTCCTATGTTTGTTTTTAAGAAATGGACTTAGAGAAGAAGCATTAACATAGTAAACAACACATTTAAAAGGTGACATAGATTTTGACCTTTAGCCCCAATCCCCGGGCATGGACCCTGGGGGTCTAAACTCATGGAAAGAAAGCAAACCCTTTGGGGTGTCTATGGTCCAAATATGAATAGGTTGTGATGGTTGATTCATGAGATATACACAACTAGTGAAACTTTGACAAAAAACTTACACATTTTTACATTTTCATGTCGGTTTCTGGCATTCAAGGGCACATAACTCATTAATTAACAAAGCTACACAAAAATCCCCATAATTCTGCAATAACCGAGCATTGGCCAATATTTCCTCAAAATATGGTTTGATTATGTAGCTTTGTAGAGACGTGTTCATGTTTTTGGCAAAGTTGGTCGATTAAAATACTCAAAATTCACGACCTGGAATCAATGTAATATTTCTCTGTTCTTTTTAGGGGCACATAATTAATCTTCATACCAATATACTATGTGATTAATGCCCTTTCATTGTATGATAAAACTTTTTGCCTGCACTTTATATAATAGTAAAAATTAATGATTTTCTCCTTCAGTTAAAACAGATATGGAATTACCCCACCCACTTTAATTTCCCATAACTACAAAACCAAAAGCCCGTTTAACTCAAACTTTCCACCATTGCATGTCTCCTTTATGTGGCTATATGTTACCAAAATATTATTAAAATATTCAGGTACCACCAAAACCCCCTTATGGAGACTGGTCCTTAATGGTTTTGTGATGCAGTAGCTCAAACGCTATTGCTGCAACTTTTCACAATTGTTTCAGCAAATGATTCTAAGAATTTAGATTGATCAAAATCAGTTGATTAAAAATATCCCAAATTTAGAGGATCAGTCCTTTAAATTTTGACAGGAAATGTTCCAAGGAACAAATAAGACCCTGATCAGAAGCTGCAATTATGGGTCTGATTTTGGTCTGTTTTATTTGCCTTTTACAGAAAAATGTGATGTCAGTCTAAAAGGAAGAGGCTCACAAACTCTTGTATTTGAGTTTTCTAAAAGCCTTTAGGTAGCTGAACAGTATGCAACAAATTTCATTAAAATCTAAAATCTAGCTAAACAAAATGGCGTCCTCCATAAGCGGCCTTTGTTAAATCTTCAAACTGTCATATCTTCAAAATCACTAAACCGATTTTAATAAATGTGTCAAAATGTTTTGTTTTGCTTATCCCTTATTTTTGAAATGAAGGAAATTTTTTGTAAATCTATTCCTTTAAAGAAATTCAGTATACAAAGTAACTATGTGTAATTCACACCTATTTGTTGCAGCAATATCGGAAAATACTGAAGGTCCAGAAATTGTCAAATTATCTTTATTTTGCTAATTTTCTACTTTTGAATTCACTGCAAATACCAGATTTGATCAGCAAGTGTATCCTGATGTTATATGGAGACAGGAACTGTGGTTCCAAATAGCAACATACATGTATATGTTTTAATGGGGAAAAAAAAATCTTCTCTGAAACCATAGGGCACAGAGCTTTGATATTTGGTATGTGGCATTGACAAATGGTCTTCTACATAAATTGTGCCAATCATGCCCCTGGGGTCACATTTGGCTACACCCTGTTGGTCGATAGTCTCCATAGATTTACTATAGGAAAACATTCAAACATCAATATCTCAAAAGCCATTAAGCAGATCTTGTTTACTATAGGAAAACATTCAAACATCAATATCTCAAAAGCCATTAGGCAGATCTTGATCAAATCACACGAACAGCATCACTGGGCAGTAAGAAAGGTTGCATATTGTTTTTGGGCAGATGGGACTGGAACTCTGGTTGCCGTAGCAAAATGTTTTAATGGAAAAAAAATCAAAAATCTTCTCTGAAACCACAGGGCCCACAGCCTTGATATTAAGTATGTGACAATGGTTAGTGGTTAATACATTGTGCCAAATATGCCCCTGGAGTCAAATTTGGCCATGCCCTGGGCGTCAATAGTCTCTATAGACTTACTATAGGAAAACAAACATCAATATCTCCAAAGCCAGTAGGGGGATCTTAATCAAATTACATACACAGCATCACTGGGCAGTAGGAAAGGTTGCATATTGTTTTGGGGGCAGATCAGACTTTAAGTCTGATTGCCATGGCAACATACACATGTACTTTATAATGGAAAAACAAAAAATCTTCTCTGAGACCACCAGGCCTACTAGTATGTGGCAATGGCTAATGGTCCTCTACATAGTGCCATTCATGCCCATGGGGTCAAAGTTGGCCATGCTCTGGGGTCGACAGTCTCCATATACTTAATACTATAGGAAAACCTTCAAATGTCCCCATTGGCTCTTTGTTCTTATCCAAGTAAAGCT
This sequence comes from Rugalucina vietnamica, assembly GCA_964017185.1. Taxonomy (NCBI): domain Eukaryota; kingdom Metazoa; phylum Mollusca; class Bivalvia; order Lucinida; family Lucinidae; genus Rugalucina; species Rugalucina vietnamica. Next base: position 11,551,350 of record OZ024871.1, on the reverse strand, counting down.
GTCCAGATCAGGTGAGCATAAACAGGACCATTGGTCCTCTGGTTGGTTTTCTCATGACATGGCTTATATTTTGAGGAAAATGTGATCTTGGATGCTTTTGATCAGATTCATTCTGTAACTTGCAGAGGAGTGAATTTCACTATAGGTTATTACAGGAAATCATGTAAATAAACACACCATGAATTTTGCAACTAATAACTTTAATAGAATCCAAAATATACATATCATCACAGATGGTCTTACTTAACAGAGATTCTTATGGACTGAACATGCTGCACATACAGCTTCCTGGTCTTAAACATACATCGAGATAAGCCTTTGCATGATCAAATGACAAAATGGATTTCTGATTAGGTCCGACACAAACCAGGCTGTACTCTCTCTTAAGCAGGCTAGAAGCTTGAAGTTTCATATGAAGGAAGAATATTAATTGTACAATCTATGGTGCGAAAACAAAGGCTCCAATCAGCTGTGCAGTTACTGCCAGCTGATCTGAGCCTTTGTTTTCGCTTATGCAAATTAATGGTTTTGTGATGCAGTAGCTCAAATGCTATTGCTGCAACTTTTCACAATTGTTTCATCAAATGATTCTAAGAATTTAGATTGATCAAAATCAGTTGATTAAAAATATTCCAAATTTAGAGGATGAGTCCTTTAAATTTTGACAGGAAATGTTCAAGGAAACAAATAAGACCCTGATCAGAAGCTGCAATTATGGGTCTGATTTTGGTCTGTTTTATTTGCCTTTTACAGAAAAATGTGATGTCAGTCTAAAAGGAAGAGGCTCACAAACTCTTGTATTTGAGTTTTCTAAAAGCCTTTAGGTAGCTGAACAGTATGCAACAAATTTCATTAAAATCTAAAATCTAGCTAAACAAAATGGCGTCCTCCATAAGCGGCCTTTGTTAAATCTTCAAACTGTCATATCTTCAAAATCACTAAACCTATTTTAATGTGTCAAAATGTTTTGTTTTGCTTATCCCTTATTTTTGAAATGAAGGAAATTTTTTGTAAATCTATTCCTTTAAAGAAATTCAGTATACAAAGTAACTATGTGTAATTCACACCTATTTGTTGCAGCAATATCGGAAAATACTGAAGGTCCAGAAATTGTCAAATTATCTTTATTTTGCTAATTTTCTACTTTTGAATTCACTGCAAATACCAGATTTGATCAGCAAGTGTATCCTGATGTTATTCATAAGAATAAACTATCCAGAGATACAGTTCTGACTGTAAAGGACTGGTTTATTGGTATCTGGCTGATCCAAATTTTCGTTAAGCACAAATACTATATAGATGCTGATGGTTTGGATTGTACTTTCTAACAGAAATCAGGTCATATCATGTTACATGTATTTCCTTTTGTCCATTTATGAATCTGTTCACAATCAAGCACTATTTGTTCTACCCTTGGACGGATGTTTATATCATACATTTCTGTTTGATGGGCTTTCATCTTTGACTGTTGGATCTTGCAATAGATGTTTAGGCCAAATGTTTCAAAAAGACAAAAATTGCATCTAAATTTTGAAAGCCAACTCACTAGCTTTGATTTGGATTAAATTTAGTTTGTTGTCATGAAACGTGATTGAAGTTACATCCTGAAGATATTTTCTGAAGTTACTGTAACACTGTAAGCAAGAAAATTCTTGTCTTTAGAAAAGATGTTCCATCAAGTCCCAGCTAGGTATTTATGGGACAGTTGCCTCCATTTTTATCAACCAACGAAGTGAAAGACTTTTTGTGGGATAAATGTTTTAAAATTTTGAAAATTTTGCTCTAAAATCAGTGTATCAATCACATTTCATGACAATAAGAAAATATTTACGCCATTTTGATTTAGTGACAGCACCTTAACTATGGAGCCAAGGCTTGTTTCTAGTGAATTTTGAACACGAGGCAAACTTAAATGTTTATCTCTTTTTGTTTAACAGGTCTGTGTATGTGCAAAATAATTCTTGCTAAATTCATAAATAGTTGGTCAATGTTTAAGAAATCCTTGCACTGTATCTATGTACTGTAATTCTTTAAAATACTTTCTTTTTGAAATGTGGAGTTGAAATTTTCAAAGTTTTATGTGACTTGCATCTTGTCCAAGTTTTGTCCCCTGTTGGCATATTCAAGTTTGCCCCTATTCATCATTCAAATAAGTAATAAATTTTGTGATAAATATTTTTGTTAAGTGAAGGAAGTGATCTACATTATACACAAATGTATGTCACATATATACCCTGCCCTTCAAACAAAAATAAGCTTATATCTTTGGTAAATTAAAACATAACCTGGATCAGATAAGTATTATAACTTTTAATTTACTATTTCAGAACACAAGTGTGCCAGTCATGTTGGCAGAATGGTCAAAGCTGAGGTCAAACTTTAGGTCTTAAGGCTGTTTGTGTGCGTCATCTTATTTAAAAGCAGTTTTGTTGGAAAAGAAAGTTCAAGTAATTGCCAAAATCATAAATGTCAGTTCATTTTTCATTAATGAATGGTTAGCCATCACAAATAGATATGACTGCTCGCCACATGACCCCAGACTGAAAATTGTAAGCACAATGAATTATCAAGGTTCGCCACATGACCCCAGACTGAAAATTGTAAGCACAATGAATTATCAAGGTTTTCTAGAAGGTACTTTAAAACCTGAAAATTACTATGGTCCAGGTTTAGTTTTAGATTTGACCTTCATCATATGAAAAGACAGATGTATATTTGATATGGTACTGATAGAAAAGCAAAATGTTTACCCATTATATTTTAGAATAAAATGTACATCTTTTGAGACATAAGTATAATATAAATATAAACATCTTTGACATATATCGTAACATCTATTGCTATATAGGTGGGTGGGGCTGCCAGGGGCAACAACAACAACAAAGTTTATAAAACTTGTACATTGCTAGATAGCTTAAAAGGCAAGTCTAGTTTATTTAACTATAAAGTTTTGCTATGCATTCGCAAAAGCAACATTTTATAATCATCCAGCAACAACAAAATACTTCCCAAATTTGAAGTCATCCAAACTGATTGTATTCTATCATTAGGTAAAAGTGCCCCTTGAAAGCATGTAAAAATAATCATGGACGGAATTAGTTGTCATTGGACGGATCATTTTCTGGATAAAATACACAGAATCTGCTATAAAACTAGTAGCACAAAACCAGTATTTTGGGACTAAATTGAATTCATGATTGTTCATAGCAGCATATCAGCCATAGCAGCAAAACAGTTTCTGCTTCCTGATATGCTTGTTTAACTTCTTAATGTAAAAGTAAATTAATAACACTTCAGCAACTTTTCAAACAAAACAACAATCAATTAACAATATTCATCGTTTAACAATATAATTGGACGGATGTTCTTATCATCTCAACCTTTGATTTTGCATATACAGTATCATAAAACTCAGCAGTAGGTTGTTTCCCGACTAATGGTATTGTAAGGGTTGGGCCGGATGCCGGGTGGGGCAGGTTATATATCACAAAGTATCACATGACTAGCACAATAAACAACATTTACACCATATATTGTGAGAGCCTAGTCTTGAAACAGCAAAAACATATTAACCTGACAGCAAAGTTACTGATCAGTCAACACAATGGCAGTCTGATCAGCAGCTTTGTTGTTCTTTTTTTTTTTAAATATGACTGCCTCAAATCTAGTCCATAACCCTATTTTTCAAGACAAGGCCCATGTTTCACTGCTGTAAATTAAGTGGGTAAATCTTGCTGGAACAAAATTTGCCCCCAAAAGCAGGGCATAATATGCCTGTGAAACGAAACTGGGGATATTCAGTTTAAAATTCAGCTATTGTGTTTTCAGCATGAATCTTGTTTTAGTCTAATAAGCTTGTTTTATAGTCATTTGAACTCTTTCCTTCTTGTTTAATTTACCTTTGGTTTTTTGACTGTTTTCATAAAACATATTTTAAAGATATTTTATTGACTGCATTATTGTGTTTTAGCAGTTTTTACCATTAGTTTACAGCAGTGAAATCTTTGGAATGATAAAAAGTTTTTCAAGGTTCAAAGTTTGGTCATTTTGGTCTCTTGTTATCAGCAGAATTCTTGTAGTTGTCACGTCAACGATGACTTGAAAATATTCCGCTATCAAACAGGTCCTGAAAATGGAGAAAAATTAGACAGTTTAGTACACATTTGTAAATCTTTCCTTCAAAAATTATACATGTAATTTTAACTGTTCAAAATAATTTGATTTCTTGCATATTACAATGTTTAGTGATCCTTTCCACCTTACTTATGAGATTATGTATGTCATTTGTTATTATAGGTATACATGTATTTACCAAGCTATCATCATCAATGTATCACATATAATTAAACATGTAGTTTGTTAAAATGTAACTGAACATTTTGAGCATTTTATACATGTACATGTTTGTAATCTAGTTTTCACATAATTATGCAGTTAGAGAGTTCTTGGCACAAACATTATGTGATTATACTTGATAATTAAATGTCAAATTTGAGACTAATTAATTTCTAAAACATAACTGACGTCATTACAATGCTTTTTGACAGCTAAACCAAAATGAAAGGAATGTCTTTATCTGATTAAAAGAATCTAACATGGGGTTGAGGCCGAGACAAGGAAATCTCAGGCAAGTTTTCAGATTATTCAAGTCTCATCCGAGGCTCTACTCGAATAATCTGAAAATGAGCCTGAGATTTCCTTGTTGAGGCTTCAACACCATCATTGATTATTTGTCTCACCCATCACTTTAAACCATTTTATCTCTGAATAGGCTTTTTGTGTGGTTTTGGCAGGCATTTTGTTTTTACACGAAACAATATGCAAATTAACCAGTGAAAAAAATATATTTATTTTATACTTAGCAGTGAAATTAATGTACAGTTGAACCTGCTGAATCAGCCACCTTTATAAGAGCTCCACCTGCATAAGAGAGCCAGTCTGAAACATTCCCAATCATTTTCACTATATTGTATCTCTGCATAAGACAGTCACCTCCACAAGACAACCAGCAGCCAGTAAAATCAATCCCAAAATGCTTATAACTCTCTATAAGACAGCCACATCATACTTGCCTAAAATCAAATTTCCCATTTACAAGCTGTTAATTGGACAATTATTATTCATTATTGTATTTAAAACAGTTAATTAGCAGAAAAAATCAATTAAGTTAATACCCATGAGGCTTTGTATATATTTTGTGTAACGAAGCATGAAATGATGTCAACTTATGAAACACATACAGGTAGTCCTTCCTTAGAAAGGATTTTTCTTGTGACAGTAAGAATATTTTCTACATGACAACTGCTCTGACTGAACCTTGATAAGACAGCCACCTGTGTATAACAGCCAGCTTAGCTCACTCCCAAAGGTGGCACTTTTATAGAGGTTTGACTGTATATCAAAAATGGATAAAAGTGATATTTTCACTGCAGAATTGATATTGATATTTTCACTAGTGATTGATATCAGCCGATATTTTCACTGTAGAGTTTGAATTACTTCTGACGTTTACATTCACTTGACGTCATTAAATATTCCTCACTTCAGAAATTCAAATGCCTATAACTCCGTTATTTACGAACGAAAACATAAAGTGTGGGTATTCATTTTCTTAGTTAGAACGTTAGGAACAATGTGGTACCAAAATTATTTGTGTTTTCAAAAATTTTTGGTTTTTGCATTTTCACCGCCTGCTTTGTGAATAGGAAAATGCCCGTGTATTGTATAAAATAAAAAGAAAATTTACTTTTTATCGGTAAATACCAAATATACTTTATCTCGTGACTTGAAAACATCTAAATTTTCACTCGTGCTACGCACTCGTGAAAATTTTGATGTTTTCAACTCACTCGATGAAATGTTTTGTGCATAAAATTCTCAGCAAAATAAAATTTTGAGATTTTTATCAAAGCAGCAGACTACAATTACTCCTGTAATCTTCCTGAAATTAACATCTCCAAGTTTATTTTTGTCACTGACAGTTGACAACTGGCTTATCATTTCACACATGAAGATGTACATTTCTATTGGCTAAATACAGAAATAATTGGCATTTTGAGACAGCTAAAATTTACTACAGTACTGAGATAGAAATATCTCGGACAGTCACACAAAGGGATATGCTTGTCTGATGGGTGAGAAAATTAGTTCCTTTATTCTTAATAAGGTGTAAAATGCAAAGATAAGGAGGAAGTTTGAGTCTGTCATGGCAAAACCTGTCTTCAGGGTTCCTGACCATGTAACTAGGTTAGAGTGGCAAAAGATGGCCTGAGACTTTTTATGACAGTAAATATCCTCCTTATCCAATGGTCTAGAAACATGCACAACAACATAAAACTTGAAAGATGCAAAAAATAAAAGGAAACATGAACACATAAATAAATAAAAAAAAATATAATGACACGGTTATATGTGCCAAATTAAAGCAAACAGAAATGAAAATTATGAACGATTAAAACAATACCTACTGTCTCACTGTTTTTAATAAATGACATAACATACGGATTATAAACATAAGGACATGAAGCACCAGTAAACTATACAGCAGCGTCATGAGAAAACCCAATTATGGCAAACACAAAGACATAGATCAGCTGTGCAGTTACTGCACAGCTAACCAGCACCTTTGTTTTCGCTACACACACAGTACAATTCCTCTTCTTCTTAAATCCTAAATTTCAATGTTCTAGCCTGTCTCTGTGACTGTACAGGCCAGTTTGTGTGAGACCTAGTCCAATATCCTGAAGACAGTTTTTCTCACGTTGTGGTTCAATATACAATTTCACATTTCTAAAAATTACAGTCTGAATACATCAGAAACTCCAGCATCCAAAAAGACCCTGTGCTGATACATGCACTGTGCATTAAGTAAGAACAAGCTAGAGATTGAGATGATTTACCATTACACATCTGATGTCTGTAAATGTAAAATAATGAAAATTTAGAAATACATTATGATGAATAATTATGAAACAAACCACCAAGGTGTGAGTACCGTTGTACATGTATTTAGATTAACATATGAGCCCAATTAAGCAAAACCTGTAATGTTTGCAAACAGCACATGCTCGGATCAGGCTAAATTTCAAAGCAAGCTTATCTGCATTTGCCTGGTTATCAGAGTTAATGTCTGGAATTTAGTTAATTTCCATGGCAGAACAGGTTACTTGTTTTGTACCAAGGCTCATACGAGCCGCATCGTGAGAAAACCGGATTTTTGCCTATGCGAAAACAAAGGCGCAGATCAGCTTCGCGGTAACCGCGAAGCTGATCAGCGCCTTTGTTTTCGCTACACGGATAGTATATTTCCTCTTCTTCTTATATCCGAAATTTCAAGCCTCTAGCCTGCTTCTGTGACTGTACATGCCGGTTTGTGTCAGACCTGGTCGGAAACCCCGAAGACCGGTTTTCTCGCGTCGAGGCTCATACGATAATTGTGCTATAAGATGAACCATTTGACCAAGTGAGCCGCATCGTGAGAAAACCGGATTTTTGCCTATGCGAAAACAAAGGCGCAGATCAGCTTCGCGGTAACCGCGAAGCTGATCAGCGCCTTTGTTTTCGCCACTCGGATAGTACAATTTCTCTTCTTCCTAATTCCGAAATTTCACGCTTCTAACCATTTTCTGAGACTGCACAGACCGGTTTATGTCGGACCTGGTCGGAAACCCCGAAGACCGGTTTTCTTGCGTCGCGGCTCAAGTATATGAAGTATGTCTTGACAAATCATTAGATGCATCAAATGGATAGAGTGACTGCTACATGGAATTACAGTGGCTATTATGTCAATTAGTGAATGTATATTGTGAAAGACTAGGTGATGGCCAATATGTTAAGACTGATAGCTGAAAAGGTTGATGTTAAGGTGCTCCTGATATTTGACAGAAAACTGTATCATGTGGATTGATATGTCAAGACTAATTGAAAATGATCACCTGTCTCTCCAAAACCCAATATTATAATTTTTTATTAGTCTACTTTAAAAGAAAGGGGGTCTATTAAAATCTAATTTCAAGTAAAAATTAACATTGTATCGGTGTTATAGACCAAGGGATGAGTATTTTGATATTTGGGGAATCATATACAAAATGTACTTGGTTTCTCTCCCGGTTTGACTTGAAGTAAACTGCTCAGCTCTAATACACTGGAAAAACTCGACTCACTGGAGATCTCGCTCTATAGACAGATGCCGAATTGTTAACATTTCACAAAACATACACACAAAAAAACTTGCTTAATTCATCAGTTAATGAAAGCAATATGTTAAACCTCTTGTCCCTGTTTCAATCAATTATTCCATGATCATTAAGGCTTCCAATTATTTATGCACCTATTATTAAACATGGTACCTTTATACAGGTTCCATTGCATCTGCAGACTCAGCCAGCCTCTGTAAATGATTATCAATCTTAAATCCTCAGAAAAGAAATAAAAATACTGTAACAATATTTATGAGAAATGACTTCAGGCCTGTGATAATGACCTCAAACTTTGTCCATTCTTCCTTTCAATACCTCTCCTATATTCAACCAACCTTACTTAAGGATTGAAATTCAGATTTTAGCTTTCACTGGATGATGAAAAACATTAGGCTGTTTTAATGTCTGTGAAGCCCGAAGGGCTTCTCGGTGACATTAAAACAGCTAATGTTTTTCATCATCCAGTGAAAGCTAAAATCTGAATTTCAATACTTATATTTACATTTTAAATTACCAATCAAGTATCAGATGTTTAATTGCACACATCACCGCTCATTTTCATGTTATTAGACATTAAATCCGACTTAACGTAATTTTGGAACAGCGAAAACGTCAATTTTTCGCGCTTAGCGTCATGGGGATACGCGACCAACGTCACGACAACAAGAGTAAACAAACAACGTCACTGGATGGGTTTTGACGTCGCCCCGCCCATAGGCGTGGCCTATAAATCACGTGACTTAATGTTTTTCATTGGGAAATGAAGAACATCAAGAAAGATACTTTCATCTAGGGCGATTGCAATAAAAATGTAAATATAAATGTATGAGATTCATACATATAAATAGCAAATACATATTAATAAAGCAAAGAGATATTCAAATAAGCATGTTATATTCAGCACTAAGACAATTGATCATACTTTAATAGTCACTCGATTTAAAGAACTGAAAAAATAAACAGTTTAAAGAATAACATGTATATTGTAAAACTTACAGAAACTAACAATTATTAGATCTTATGATTTATTTCTGCATAAAATATAGAGAACTATCAGAGACCCTAAACTAACAGTCATTGCAAACAGACAAAGCCATAGAAATTATGAGTAAGAAATTATGCATAAGAAATATTAACTGAATGGATAGCTTTTTTTTTTTCTTCAGAGTTTGGTCTTAAATTACCAGTTACATTTAACATCAATTAATATTTAAGGAAACTATAACTACGAAATGCCTGATTTGTGTATTATGACATTATTTATTTTGTGTTTCTTTCGCATATAGCTCTTCTAGACACATAAAACACATATGGTCTTTCATTTACAAAAAAAAACAAAAACAACTCACCCTTTTTGAGAAAAGGCAACAAGGGTTTGCAGCTTGGTCTGAGACACAAACATATGTTAAAATTTACAATACAATGACAGAATTGACATACAGACGATGTACAAAATTTACAATACAATGACAGAATTGACATACAGACGATGTACATTTTTAATCTGGACTGAAAACTGAAAGCAACGGCACGAGACTGACTTCAATTCTTAATTTTGAAAATAATTCTCTTGAATTAATTTGCCTAAGAACAGACAAGAGAGCCAAAGAGAGAAGACGTAAGCTGATATGAAGACAAGAGAATTATTTAGTCAGTAGTCCAGATAATTATTTTAATCATTATGAAAACTTGCCCATGCAGTATAATTTTTTCAAAAGCAAAAATTGAAAATTTCATTGAATATATTTTGATATTTTTAATAAATTTGCTCAAAACATTAATTGTGGATAACGAGTTCCCACAATCTATGTTTTGGACCAAAAATAAGAAAAATAGGTATACCCCTGCAAACCCAACTTTTTCTGTATAAATGTGGGGTTTAAAGGGTATACATTTCATGGACATGTTTTCTTGATGTATTATTAAAGGACAATTTTTGTCAGTTCAATAAAATCAAGTTAAGAATTGCTCTAAGCTTATCACTAAATGGCAGCCATTATCTGGTCTACTGTATATTTTATTACACTAACTGCTTACTTTGTCTGCATTGCCATGGTCATAGATAAAGTCGCGTTTTGGTTTCTGTTCAAGAAACAAAATCAGTTATTATGATTTTCAGTTTTTCACCTTTAAACACTGAAAACAATGTGTTTAGAATTCTGCTGTGCAAATGACTATGTATTAAATTTCTACATGTAGTATGCAAATGACTGAATTCAAACACATTTATCAAGCCTAACTGTGAATAAAAGCTGGTCAATAAAATTCTTTAAATCTAACAAAATTTTACTATCCTATCACCCGTTTTAAAATCCTATATCACTTGCAACTATACTGTTAACTACAGACAAGAATTAAATTGACATTAAGAGTGTTTTGTACTACCATGATCACTTTAAAACCCTGGGCCAACGAAAATTGAACATCTGAAAGAATCACCAAAACACCCTTATCATTTGAGAAAAAGTAGAATGTACAAAGTAAAGGAAACATCTAGTGATATTTTTATTTCTGTGATTTCAATATGTCTGAATGCAGATATGAGAATTGTAGAGCAGATTTTACTGCTCCTTAAAAAAAAGAAAATAAAAGTATTATCCTATCTTGCAATGAATAAAGACCACACTGCACAAATGTGCATCCCGACCTGACCTTTACTGTTTATGTAATATGCACAACATATTTTATCACTCCTGTCCGAAAAAAAAAAATGCTTAAACCTGCTACAAAGAACCAAAAGTATGTATCAAATGTCTAAAATTCAAAAATGTAAACCAACATCCATGTTTTCTAATGAATTGTAAAGGACCATTTCCATCAAAATAAATTCTCACACTATACAAATGTTGGTTTCATTCCAGAGAAAATGTCATCATTCTTGCCCTGTTGTTCACATTTCCTCTTTGCTCCAGTATTGATCACTGCATGCCTTGGACCTTTAGTCTTATTTGGTATGTTTCGATAGACCCTTGAGATGGACCTTTTATCCAAGGACAGGTCTGGCATACCTTTCTTGAAACTGGCAAAACTAGAGGACTCCGGGTGATATTTAAGGTCCTGTGGTGCTGAGGGTTTTGCAGTAATATCATTTGCAACAAATATATCTTTTTCTTTCAATTCAACTGCTGCCTTAGCTTTCAAATCTTTTCCTACAGATTGGAGAGAAGGCTTGTCAAGTTTTGAAGAAGAACCTGTTGACTGACAACCATCAACATAAGTACCAAGATAAGCAGTCTCTCTTATTGGTCTATGATCTGCATCTGTATTAGCTTTTCTGTTTTCTGATGGAGTTCTAATCTGAGCTTGGTTTTCAACAAGTTGATTCTTAAGACCAGATTTATCAGAATCCTTTTCAGAAGTTTCATTAATCTGAGATACTACAGGTATGAGGTTAGGTTTCTTTATACCTCTGGAAGCAAGAGAATAAGTGGATTTTACCCTTGAAGGAATGCTGATATCAACCTTAGGAGACAGACATCTACTAGCCAATCCAGGACCACTACCGACTGACTGATTATTGGGGGAGCCAGAATGGTCTGATTTCATCTCCGAAGTTTCAGAAACTATATTACTGGTATCTCCTTTCATACCCAATCCGTCATCATTTTCAGCTTCATTAAGCATCCTAATAACCTTTGATTTATCATGGGCATTAATCACAGCTTGATCTGATTGTGTATCAGCCTGAGAAGTATGTGCAGTAGAATCACTTGTTTTTGCAACCATAGGTTTTTTCGCATGAAAATCTGTACCATTTTCAATGACCTTAGATGAAGGTGCAACCAAACCAGTGCAACCCAATGGACCATCTTTCAAACAGTTCCTATTATCAGTTTCATTATATGCAACTGAATTGAGATCACTTTCAACCACTTCAGCCCCATGACCAAGACCACCCTCAGTGCATGACCTTACAGCATCTTTAGTTTCCACAACTTTACAATCCAGCTCAGAAATATCACTAACAGTATCTGCCTTACTGGCCCCATCAGTAAAATCAGGGATTTCTAGTATTTCAGACAGGGCATGGTCATCAGGGACCTCCAGTATCTCAGACAGGGCTTTATCATCTAAGATCTCAGACACAACCTTATCAGTGTTATCAGGCTCAAACAAATCTATTTGTCCCATACTGAGCTCTCTGGGAAATGGTATGTGGCCTGTATTTTCTCTGGGATTGGGCACCTGTTAGGCCAAGGAAAGATGTGTAAAATTACATAAATTATGAATGATCATTTAATAAATAGAAACTTGTTTTTCTGTGTTGAAGGAAATCTTAATAATAATAAAGGATGGGAACGAATATTCGAACATTCGAATATTCGTATTTCGAACCAATATTCGAATGCGTTTCCGAATTCGAATATTCATATTTTTTCATGTTCATATTTTTCATTCTTCTTTCTCTCGAGCTTTTGCCTAAAATTCGCATTCATTCTTGCGGCGCCTTTCTCTCTTAACGCAGTTTTCCATGAAAGTCGGTATGTATCATCCTTGCAAATTGTGTTGTCAGTTTGACACTTTGTTGTTTTAACAATTACTTTAAGTAGTCAAAAGTCGATCATTACCTGTCTCAGACGAGTTTGTTTTTTGAAAGGTGCGAGCGGTCTGTGTTTGATTTATTGTGCATGTAATTGACGCCTTAAACAAGCGATTAGTAGAAGATGCCACGCAGAACGACTTGCGGCAGTGTTACAGAAAAGATTATATGCTTACATGTTTGGTACCCAAGTTAATTGTTGTTTTGTTTTTTAGAAGATGCCAATTGAATTAGAAAAAAAACTTCTGTGTTGCTTTTTCGTACTCTTCCGAAACGCGAAAACAAACAATCTGGTGTTTTCACCAGAACCGACACAAACCAGACTATGCGGCGACCGAGAACCACTTCCGATTTAGAAAGTATGGGGACAATACTATCCATGGAGCGAAAACAAAGGCGAATATGCACCTTTGTTTTCGTATGTGCAGGTTGTTTGTTTTCCAATGACGCAGCTCAATTATTCTTATTATGTATTTCAATGAAAACATTGATGATTTCTCTATCCGAATACATTCGAATAATGTATATGAATATTTGAATAGCATATTTGCCATTCGTTCCCATCCTTAATAATAATCCATCAAAGCCCATTATTATATCATACACTTAAATAATCTGACATTTTGTGTCTTACATGCCAAAACATGTTATCATGGTTAGTGCCAGAAATATGTGTGTTGTTGAATATGTGCATGTTAAAGTGTACTTGTAGCATTTCAACAAACTCATTCAACTTGTGACTAAATGTGATATTATCAAATCTCAATGTGGCATTATTGAAGGCCCAACTCAATCTACCTTTCAGCAATTATTTTTTCTTAATTTTCTTTTTCTCATTTTCAACTTTCATGGAAACCACCATGACCTTTGACCTAATATATTGCCTATCTTCTACAACTTTAGATGTATTTTCGTTTGCCTGAAAAGAATGTTAAACCATGTTCACACCTAAATCTGTCACCATCCATGAGCAGTGCTTTGAGACTGAATACTGGTATTAAACAAACATATCTTAAACTAGCAAAGAACTTAAACGAAAAGAGTGACTTTCTTACTGTTAAATTATGTTGGGAGTACAAAACTTTAAAAAAAATGTTGTGATACACACAAGAACTGCTGGAGTTAACATACTCGTATGTTTTGAAAGTTTTATCTGGGCAAACAGTCTAGTATAACGGGACATTTTGGTCAAATGCTTAGGACCATTCCAGTTGCATTTTTGGTAAAAATATCATACAGCATTTCGTCTTTGTTTAAATTTAAGGATGAATAATATTGTACTTGTAGATCTAGCAAAACACATCACATAAAGAATTCAACCTACCGCATTTCCTCCAGATCCGGGTCGTGATCTAGACCGGGGACCACCCCGCCCCATACTGCTGGGTGAGGCCCCTCGGCCTGTGGGTGCTGGGGTAAAAGAACTTTCAGAATCCCATCTTTCTAATTCTTCTCGGACTAATCTTTCCATCTGTTCTCGTTTAACTTCATCACTTGTGCCATCAGACTATAATGAAAAGGTAATATAGTACAACATATACTGTAATAAAACAGTATTTAACTACCAATTTATTACACAGTCATGATATTGATCATTTTTATAACAATAACAGACAGTTTTTGGCAACTTGCATTTAATGCAATAATAGAAATGATAAGAGGCATGTTAATACCCCAACTTAAATGTTGACTTAAGTGGAAAAAAGATATCATCATGTGATCCCTCTCAAAATTGCATCTGAAGATATAGTTTCTATTGTAATGATCAAAGCCATGAAATTTTGGACAGATTTTATCTTCATATCATTCTCACCACAGTAAAAATAAGTTTATCACACAGGCATTCTAACTCACCTCTGTTATACTGTCTAATATTTTCCCCATTGTTTCTCTTCTTTTTAATTTAGCTTTTTCCATGGCTTCTAATTTGACTAAAACAGCATCTATTTTTGAAACTATACTGCCGATAGAATGTTCCATTCTGTCAACCCTCCGAGATAGGACTGTAAATTCTTCATATGAAACACTCTGTGCTGGACCTGACCGGGATGATTTGGAATGGCTGGCTTCATCATCACTGTCATCTGCACTGTCATCGTTGAAACTGACTCGGCTTGTTGATCGTCGGGCACTCTCTGGTCGTTGAATCTTGTCCAGGTCTTCGTATTCTTTGTTGAGGGCAGCCTATTAAATGATGAAAAATGTTAGGTAAAGGTAGAGATTTATCAAACTCAATTTCTTGTGGGTATGTTTCCCGGGTAGCAGCTACGCTCACAGCTCTTAAAGGATCTCAGTTTTATTTCATTCAACAAAAACATTTTGTTTGATATTAGTTGTTAAACTTCTATCTGAGTCCAATTAGACAAGCCCAATGTTACAACAATTTGTATAGAATGTAAGACTATGCATTAAGTTTCTTACAATTATTTTCGTAGAAGTTTTCAGCAGTTTTGAGAGCTGTGTGCTCCTAGAAAAAGGTCTATGCTTCTCTGACTGAAGTGTTTTGTTGTTTTTTTTTTATTTACTGCAGTTTCAGCTATTCTGTGGAATTCAATAATTTATCTAATAGAAACCAAATTTTTGACCTTTTGGTCTTCGAGATCAGCCTGCATTCTCTTTTGTTCATCTTCATCCAGCACACGGTCACCATCGATGTCATACTTGGCAAACAGGGCCTCAATCTCACCATCAGCATAACCACGGCTGGGGAAAATATAGAGAATGCCATTACAAATTAGGAAATAACATTATCAACAATTGGTATTTATTGCCAATGACACTCCCGACCTCTAATCCTGAGCTCTACACACTTACCACAAGACCACCATGCACTCAATCACATTTGAGCTACCTCGTGGGAAAACCAACAATGTGGTTTCCGACCAGGTCCGACACAAACCAAGCTGTTCAAGCACAGAAGCAGGCTAGAAGCTAGAAATTTCAGATTTAAGAAGAAGACGAAGTGTACTATATGTGTAGCGAAAACAAAGGCGCTGATCAGCTTCACGGTTACCACTAAGCTGATCTGCATCTTTGTTTTCGCATATGCAGATTGTTGGTTTTCTCATGAGGGGGCTCTCATGAGGGGGCTCATTTCTTACAATACATTATGCCTCAAAGCAAATTATGAACTTAGAGCAAATAATTACATCTTATACATATGGAAAAACATGGTAATTCCTAAGTGGCAGGTGTCAACATTCCTTTGTATTATTGAAGAGATGCCTTACGTCTTAAGGTCCTGGCGCCATTCATCAAAGTCCACTTGTTTATCCTGGTTGATGTCAGCATTTTGTAGAGCCTTCTGGATGTCCATGATCTTGTCCTGCTTGAAGTTCAGTTTGTTCAACATCTTCTCATAGCCCTATAATAGAAATACACAGTAGATGAATTCAGATGCACCTTTTATGGTAATGAATACATGGACTTCATTTAATATGGTTCATTACAACACAGTTTTTGATACAACAGTGATCATTGTTGGATTCTAAATGGTCATTTAAGACTATTTTTGCTATTTATCAATACATTTTACTCTCATTACAACATAGATTGGATAGCTAACACACAATGCTTGGACACCAACAATATTGTTATAAAGAGATTGTGATGTAGAATACTTTATGCTTCATTAAAATTTTGCAACTATTTTCAAAACAACCAAGACTAAATGAAGCCGACAATGCTTAAGAGACTAGCTTTATAGACTTGCTCCTGCCCTTTATGAATGCCTAGTCTGATCTGAGACACTGCTCTGTACAAATCATTTGCTACCATCCAGCCACAAATATCTCAACAATTTGACAAAGTCTTTACTTGTTAACCTGTAAAAACTGACTTACTCTCTTGAAGTAGTCTCCCATCTCAAACTCATTCTTCTGATTGGCCATGTCACTCTTCACCTCAGAGTAGGTGTCGTTAATGATGGCCAGGAACATGTTGATCAGGACGAAGAACACGAAGAAGACAAACAGCATGAAGAAGATAGGACCCAGGACACGGTTGGCTGCCTCTAGCTGGTCGAAGTCGAAGTCTCCCAGAATGATACGGAACAGCGTGAAGCTGAAATGGGAGATTTGCTTTGAAATATGATACAAATAGTGGCAAAACATTTTTTCATCTTAAATGGGTTGTTTTGACTTTTTAATAAGCTTTACAGAAAAAACACACACTTTTTTCAGTTTTCACAAGATACCCAGATAAGACTGCTCATAAAACCTGATCCAGGTCTTCTCATCCATCTTCAGTTTTTGCTAAATGCTGATTTAATGTTTTGTTTATTTGTGTTGAGGCTTAACATCCCAGTCAACAATGTTTCAGTCATGTCGGGACGGAGCCAACTCTTCCTGGGTTTAACCAGTACTGTAGGGAGTTAATGTGTCTTGCTCAAGGACACAACACGATGATGCCTGTGGGGATCTAACCCAGGACCTCTCGAATCGGAGTCTGACGCTCTACCACTACGCCACCATGCTCCCTTAATGTGATGAAAGGGTGATTATAGCAATAAATCTGGGTGCACATTAAAAGTAATGACTTACAAGGAGTTCTGAAAGTTGCTGAAGTCCTTGACTTGTGTTCCAAACAGCAGGTAGCCAAGTTGGGTGAAGGCCAGGAAGATGATGAAGAACATCACAGCAAACCCGGCCAAGTCCTTGGCACACTTCCCCAGGGTAGAGGACAGCTGGGTCATTGTCTTGTTGAAACTGATGTACTTGAAGATCTGTAGAAAATTCAACATACTTTCATGTTGTGATGGTGTATGTTAAGAAGTCAAATATGAGTATTGTAAAGACTCATGTACAAAACAGGCTGGATCATAGTACAGCAACCAAAAATAGCTTTGAAACTGCTGTTTGGATTTATTGAAGTAGATTCAAACTTATCTGATGCATAACTTTTCCACAAAAATGTGAATAATGAGCATTTGTTTATACTGCCATCAACTTCCCTACTATGCTTTCTATCTTAAAAATTCTGTTCAGAAAATCTTTTGGATTACTAATCATAAGTGTACATACAGGTAAAACAATGTGACCATACCTTGATCCAGGCCAAAAAGACAGCTATAGCTATAGCATTGTCGAACTGACTCTGCCCATAGCTGAGGAAGTAGAAGTCTGAGTACTGGTCCGGCTTGCTCAGTAGATCCTTCAGCAGCTCGTCCACCTTGAGGGTCCGATAGACGTTAAACGCCACACAGACGATGGCAATGGCGATCACGAGGATGTCCAGGATGTTCCAGAAACTCTTGAAGTACGAGAACTTGTGCTTCTTGATCTAAAAGATAACAGTTTTGGTTTTATGAAATATCATAATGAAAATGTAACTATCAGCTCATACATGATATCAAGAAATTAATGCAAAATGTTTTGAAAGACCGAAAAAAACTGAAACAATGCTTCTTTCAATATAGTTCTTTTTCACATGATAAACAGGCTTTTTCTATTATAGGGATCAACCAAGGTTTTCAGTGTTCAAACATTCGATGGATCACGAAGAAGGTGTTTGAACACAAGGCCAACGGTCGCGTGTTCAACCCCCTTCTGAGTGATCCAGCGAATGTTTGAACACTGAAACAAACCATGGTTGATCGTTATTCTTGCATTTTCACTCTAAACCATTTAAATTCTCTTAAAATAACATTAACAACGTAAAAATTCACCAAAAACTGCTAAGCTTCTTCAATGTTAGCCATTTTGTTTATACGAAACACATGACTTCACGTCGCATTGACCAATGAGGTCCGTCAAAACCTATGTTCAAACGGCATGTGACTTTCATGATTTGAACATGGGTTTTGCTGTTTGAACACAGCTTTCGACAAATAGAAAACGGCTTCAAACAGCTATGTGCATAAATATCTATGCAAGAATTATGGATTTGATGTTTTACATCCACAGTACGCAGCTGTGGTCATACGAGTACTACAATTTGGTTAAACCTACCAGTAGCAGACTGTTACCACTTTGTGCAAATTCTTTCACAATTAAAGAGTAAAGAAACTATCTTGTCGATGTCAACAAAGACTTTTTTATATGTCCAAGGGAAGCCATTGTAATATACTAAAGGGAAGTCACTATAGTATACTAACCTCAATGGCCTCTTCAATCATGTAGTAGATGATGAAGAGACAGAAGATGAATTCACACGCCATGATGAAGTAGTCCATCACGCTGACGTAACGGATCAGCTTCACAGTTCTCAGGGTCCAGTGAGGGATAGCCCCACCAGTTGGAGGGAACTCTACAGTCAGTCTACAAAAGAAAGTGAAATTGTTTGAAACATTGTTTGAGGTTTAGAGCAAGAGTCAACAGACAACAATGTTTTAGTCACTAGTGGTGAGACAATGTTGCAATTGGTGAACAAATACATGTAAGCTGTACATTTATGAAATTTCTACGTCTCTATTATAACTTGTTACAGGGTTCATAAAAATCGCTTTGTTCAAGACAAATTTTTATAGCAACCACAAACTTTAAAGTATTAAGTTAAAGTATTCCATCAATTAACATAAACCATGCAAGTCACATGATCAAGGTAAACATTTGAAATACATGCTTTTGCTTTAAGGGCTCTCAGGCTAATTATCCCTACTCATCTGTGCCACATTGCACATGCCTTACATGTACTAATTTCTCTACTATCAACCTTGCCTCACTTACCTCACCACACAGAACAGGTTAATGTTGGCGTTGTAGACCGTGAAGTCAATGAAGATAATCCTTGTCCCTCTCTGGATCCAGCGGTTGTCAAACAGGTAGTTAATGATGTCTGTGGACTCTGTTTTGTTCAGAGTCAGGTCCTGCACGTAGCCTGCACCACTGTATGTTGTCAGCAAACCCCAGTGACTCCAACCATCTAGCTCGTCCGAGGTGCGGTAATACCACCTATGCATCAGAATAATGGGTTTAATTTTACAAAATTTTATTGCACACCTAAAATTGCCACCAAATGTTTCTCAATTACTAGCCCCTTGTGGCTGCACTGCCTGCTTAGTGTCAGACCAATTACAACATGGCACAGCTTAAAATTCACACTATCTTTTCAGTGAAAAAGAAAGAAGTTGGTCACACTGTACTGTGTCTGCACTTCGCGTAAGACATCATTTAAAAGTAACATTGTCTGGTCTAGATTGGAAAGAAATAGGACAGAACTTTGCAACAGACTTTGTTGTTCTAGCATTAACTGCTAGGCTAAGTACAAAATTGACAGTCCTACTTACGCAGTTTCGTTGTCCTGTAGACCAAAGGGCTCAGTGTTTTCAAGGCTCTCAGAGTAGGACTCAAAGCATTCACGGATAACATCTTTGAAGTCGTCATGTACAACGCAAGAGTCCTTGCGAACCTGAAGTTGTCTCCATCGGGGTATTCCTAGAAGCTTGTTCTCATAGTAGATATAGCCAAGTTGGTCCTCCGGAACTGATTGGTTGTTGTACCAAGTCTCCCAGTACAGTCCTTTGATCAGGGGGCCTTTAGCAAACTGGGGGAAAATACAATATGTATGAGGTTTAGTCAAGGTTTGGACAAGAAAATTGACATAGCTTTAACTTTAAATTTGAGACACATTGCTGAATTTGTTTTCATTGGTATACACTGTCAAAACATTAACTATAGGCCAATTTGCAAAGGAGCATTCTGATATGGCTTAATGGCCATCCATTCAATGTGCCTCTTTAACATAAATTTCTTTTTGTAACATGTTAGGCCCATTTGTTTAATTTATGGTTTTCTTCCTTTTCTTTTGTCGGCGAGCATATTGGGTACCATTAAAAACTTTAGACTTGTGCTGTAAGTTAAGGCCCGTACATCCATATTACCTTCCAGAAGTCTTCCACACTAGTAATGGTTCGGAATGATCCTCCGCCAGAGTGGGTCGTATCCAGGAACAGGTCACTCATCACCTTCGTGTAGTAGTACATTGTTGTACTCGTCATACCAAAGGTCACTGAAATGATTGATGGTCATGTTTCTCAATATTGGATGGGTGTGGTGGTGCTATGGTTTTATGTCACACCGACAAAAGACTGGAAAACCCCTTTGACTGAACTAAAACATCCTGGCTTATAATACCAGAGGACCATTGGTCCTGAGAACGCTCACCTGAAGCCTGATCTTGGAGTATTAAGTCATCATGAAATGACCCTGACCTTGAATACTCACAAACCTTTATTGACTTCATAAGTTGTCTGCATCTGCAAAGTTTCAGGTCTCAGGCTGCAATAGTTTCCAAACCCAGTGATTTCTGAGAAAACCATAATTTTAATTTTGATATTTAAATGACCTTGGGTCAAGGTCAAGAAATGACCTTGGCCTTCATTAATTACTTACCTTCATTGACTCCATTAGTTGTCTGCATCTAGCGGCTTTCAGGTCTCAGGCTGCAACAGCTTCCAAAATATCCATTGTTTTCGCCTTTTCCCATGTAAAAGTCTATGTTTCCAAAATCGACCTTGCCGTAAAATAGGTCAAGGTCATCCTATGGTCATCATTTCAACAAACTATGATGGGCTGGAGTCCCAAATGCTACACTCCAAGTTTGGCGTAAATCGGCCAGCCGGTTCTGGAGAAGATTTTTGAGTGGTTTTTACCATAGATGGGCATGGCGGCCATCTTGGTCACATGACCCAAATTTCCCCATCAAACTTTCGTTCCCCCTACCCATGGACCCTCCACATAACATTTCACTTTGATTGGCCAAGCAGTTTCAGAGAAGAAGATCTTTGAAAAGTGTGTATGGACGACAGACTGGCCAAGGTCAAGAGATGACCTTGACCTTAATTAATCACATACCTTCATCTACTCCATTAGTTGTTTGCATCTACCACTTTTCAGGTCTCAGGCTGCAACAGTTTTCAAAAAATCCATAGTTATCACTTTTCCCATGTAAAAGCCTATGTTTTCAAATTTGACCATGCGGTAAAATAGGTCAAGGTCATCCTATGGTCATCATTTGATCAAACTATGATGGGCTGGAGTCCCAAATGCTACATACCAAGTTTCATGAAAATCGGCCTGCTGGTTCTGGAGAAGAAGATTTTTGAGTGGTTTTTACCATATATGGGCGTAGTGGCCATCTTGGTCATGTGACCTGGATTTCGCGATCAAACTTTCGTCTCCCCTACCCATGGATGCTCCACATAAAATATCACTACTTTGATTGGCAAAGCAATTTCAGAGAAGAAGATCTTTGAAAAGTGTGTACGGACGACAGACTGGCCAAGGTCAAGAGACGACCTTGACCTAAACTAATCACATACCTTCATCTACTCTATTAGTTGTTTGCATCTACCACTTTTCAGGCCTCAGGCTGAAATAGTTTTCAAAAAATCCATAGTTTTCACTTTTTCCCATGTAAAAGCCTGTTTCCAAATTTGACCTTGCCGTAAAATAGGTCAAAGTCATCCAAGGGTCATCATTTTATCAAACTATGATGGGCTGAAGTCCCCAATGCTACATACCAAGTTTCATGGAAATCAGCTCACCGGTTCTGGAGAAGAAGATTTTTGAAAGGTTTTTACCATATATGGGCGTGGCGGCCATCTTGGTCATGTGACCAAGATATCGCGAACAAAATTACAATGCCACTACCCAAGGAGGCTTCACATAAAATTTCAACTAGATCAGCCAAGCGGTTTCAGAGAAGAAGATCTTTGAAATTGTGGACGATGGACGACGGACGGATGGACGGACGGACGGACGCCGGATCATGGCCATCCTATAAGCTCACCTTGTGTGCCTTCGGCTCAGGCGAGCTAACAAGGTCACAAATACTTTTTAAAGTTTTTTTTCATTGGCCCCTTGAGAAAAAGTTAGCAGTTGCAGAAAATATCTCTCAAGAATGTTCAAACATTAAAATGGATTCAAACAAACGTCATGAGAAGAGTTGCTCTTTGTCATTTTTTTCATTGCCTAGGCACTAAAATGATCTAAAATCTGAGTAGCTTCAAACAACAATGATTCAAGCATTTTCTACAGGCCAGGTAGACCTATTTTTGTGATTGTGAACTGTGTCCGACCTTATCATAACCAGACTCTACTATACATACCGACACAGAGAATGACAATGAAGACAAGGTAGACAATCAGTTCTCTCAGAGTTGTCTTCACGTGGAGTTCTCTGTCCCCTTTCGTCTCCTCTGTCTGACGTGTAGCCCATAGTGCTGAAATGATAGATAGAAGAATCGTCAGTATGTGCCTACTTATTAAGGAAATCCTGATGCATTTCAAAAACACAAAGCAAATATTCCAGTTTATTTACTGCAAAATGAGCCACTTCGTGGGAAAACCAACAATGTGGTTTCCGAACAGGTCTGACACAAACCGGCTTGTACAGTCACAGAAGATGGCTAGAGGCTGGAAATTTTGGATTTAGAAAGTAGAGGAATTGTTCTGTCCGTGTCGCGAATACAAAGGCGATGATCAGCTTCGCAGTTACTGCGAAGCTGATCTGCGCCTTTGTTTTCGCATATGCAGATTGTTGGTTTTCCCATGGGGCGGCTCAAATCTTAAATTGTGGTCATTTAACACTGACATGTAGAAAATGTGAACACTAACCCAGCTAAAGCTGTATCAAATAGCAAACAAAGCAACCCCTGATCGGATGTTAACATTGTGGACTTGTTCGCTTATTTTTTATTCAGTCTTACATCCCTTACAAGATTATTTCAGCTAATATATGATGTGGGCCAATCAGTAGATGAGGCAAAAACAGGAGTATCCCGAGAAAATACACCTGGCACATTGAACCCACACTGAACACAGTTGTGAGATGATCAAATGATTTAGGTAGTTTGTTTGATAGTGTGCTTTTTCTTTATCTCCCCATGGGCAGTTTGCCTTTATTAAGTTAGATAAACATTTGTCACCATATGACATATGACTTTTCTCCTTAAACATAAAACTGGGGGTACTCAGAAGCAACTCATTCAAATAAAATATGGTTACCTATTTAATAGTGTCATTTTTGTAGACAGTTATCGTACAGGTACAAGTCTAACCCACATTTCA
The DNA here is from genome assembly GCA_964017185.1 of Rugalucina vietnamica. Lineage (NCBI taxonomy): Eukaryota > Metazoa > Mollusca > Bivalvia > Lucinida > Lucinidae > Rugalucina > Rugalucina vietnamica. Next base: position 11,527,603 of record OZ024871.1, on the reverse strand, counting down.
AGATTGTTTTGATTTCAGAAATTTGAAGTTCTACTTCATTTCAAGTACACATTCTTCTATAAGTTATAGGAAAGCAGCCTGATCAGAATGAAGGGTTTTAACCTTAATTTATATTTTGCAAACTTCCATAATCACCAAAGAAAAATGTTCAGTTAATAACCAGCATATGAAGGGCAAGGTTTTAAACATTGTTAAGGTATAATTTCTGGTCTACTGTACTTTGGCTCAATTCTTTATCTTCTTTGATCAAACTATTTAAATACACCTTTTTAAATGGTTAAGTTGTACAAATATTGTGAAAGAACTGGCCCATATTCAATATCATTCAGTCTTAAATTAAATGCCACAGTCATCTGTATAAAGTGTAAATACAATCATGTACATGACTGTAATGTCCACTGAGAACTGAGCAGTTTCGTGTTGGTTTTGATTTTAGTACCAGTATAAGACTGAGGACATAACCCCAAGTTCACTTTATTTCACAAAAGCAAACAAAAGACAATCAGTGAATGGGTCCAAAAAATGGTATCTCACAAGGAAGAAGAAGAAAAAAAACAACAAAAAAAACAAAAGAAAAACAAAACTTAAATTGTCTAATGCAGCTGAACAGCTGGCCCTTAATAGGTTATAAAACTTTTTTCTTGCTCAACTCAGCTAAGCATAAACTTTAAACTGCTCATAAATGACAAAATAGCCAAAATAAATTGAAAAATCAGGTTTAAATCACCTAAGTCTGTAATTTATCCTGCTTATAAATGTTAAAATGCCAACAATCATTGGCATGATTTTAACATTTATGAGCAGGATAAATTTTAGTCTCAGCTGTGCTGAGCATGAAAAAAGTTTATAACCTTGGTGCCTAATATCAAGCTAACAGTGGCGAGATGATCTATTTGAGCTCTAAAACTAGTAGACCAAACCACTCTACCTATGGGGTCACTGAATTATAAATCAAGCAATTCCAACCTTAATTCGTTAAACACAGAACAATATTTTTGTCTACAAGCCATTCAAATTCTTTTTTCAAATCTGAAAATTATTATGATCAACAGGGCATCATTTTGGTATGACTATGGCGAAAAGTTGCAGTCAACAAATTTTTAGTCATGTCGCGAAAGAGTCATAACTTCCTGGGTGTTTACCAGTACTATGCCTACGGGGAGCTTTATGTGTCTTACTCAACATAATACATGGTTGTAGTAGGTATCGAACTCAGGACCTCTCACACTCGGGGTCCTGCATACATGTGATGAGTTGAAAAGGAGTTTCAGGGAGATTTTTCTTTCATTTCAGGGAGGTTTTTGAAAAATGCATAGAATATATAGGAAACTTCCCCATCCATTTCAGGGAGATTTTGAATTCTGTTTGAAAAAATAGGTGTATTTCAGAAGAATTTCTATCAATTTTAAGGCTCATTTCTTGGAGTCTCCTGATGATGAGGAAGGTATCACATGTATGGTCCTGTACTCTACCACAAGGCATTGGCGTGATGAACACTTTTATTGACAATTCAATATTGCAACATTTTTCTAAAGCTCCAGAAAATCATTAAAGTTTCATAAGCTGATTGGCTTGGAGTCAAGTTCCAGGATCTTATTATTCCTGTCCCGGAATGTTTGAGTACTTCATAGAGTTCCAGACAATTGCATTGCTATATCTGTTTTATAAGGAAAACATTATTTCATGTGTCCTTTGATATAGACAAATCATGAACACTGTTTGCTCAAAATTGAACTGACTATGCAAAAATGGCTGTACTCTAAAAATGTGAAATTTAAATCAAATATTTTAAAGAAAAGCTGGAATATCTATAGCTCTAAGTGACATTATGGGCAGCATAATAAAATACCATAACATTTTCTCGTCAACTGATCGATAGCTTTTACCTGGAAAAGTTTCTGCTCGCTTATAAACGCACAAGTTGCCTAGTTTTAGTAATGAAACAGAATTGGGCTTAAGCTGTCAACAGCAGAAATGACTGAATGGCAGGGATTTTTTTAGCATTTTTGGGAAGGGGCCCTTGGGCCCTTTGATTCGGGAAATTTGTCGACATCTAGCATTAAATTGGGAAATCGTTCTTTCATGGTTTCTCTAATAATTTACTTTAAAGCATACTAAAACTGCCTTTTATTATCTAATAACAGTATTATTTGCTTTGTTTTGAAAGACAGAACACATACATTGTATTCAATGAAAAATCTGAAAATACATGTATTGCATAAATGCGGAGTCCAATTTTCTAATTGGAAATTTTTTTGAGGAAATTGGGAAAACAGCTGGGTATTTTCCATTGGGAAAGGGGCCTTTTATCAGCCCCTGAGACGCCCTAAAAAATACCTGATTGGTGACAATAGAACTCAAGTCTGAACACACTTGATGGCTTAACGATTTGTCACCAAGCTTTCTTGACTGAAAATCTTAATCATCTATCAATGATATTTCCAAGGGGTCTAGGTGGGAGCATGATACCAATGAGGAGTGTTAGACAATTTTGAAAATCATGTAGAGGCATGGCTTTGTTCTTTTTGCGAGTATCTACCTTAATTCTCTTCATGGGGCAATACTGACGCAGGAAAGACTTATGAATAATTGAAGATCAATCAGCCCACAGAATCAGACCAAGGTACAACAACAGAGGCTTCCATTAATATTGGATGTAATATTGACAGACCTAAAGGTGAAACTGCTGAATCCAGCAACTTCTAATGTTTGCAAACAATGAACCGGATCTGAAGTTTCCAATAAAATGGAAAATTAAAAGCCTGCCTCTGAATAATCAATGAAGGTCTTTGATAAACAGTATGCTATCAAACTTTATAGAGAACAAGTTCAGCTCTTAATTATTCTTATTATATGAAAGACTCACATATTCAAAGACTTCATTGGCTTATTTTACAGCATCACTGTTGTCAAAATGTCCCTCAGAAGCTGCCAGTAGCAAGACATTGGTCCCCTAATTTAAAACTCTGACAGAAAACCCTGGATTCGGATTTATTCTTAAACAGCAGTCACACATTAGGGTATAAGTGAAACGCGCGTTGAAAAACTTGCAAAATTCCACATACGCCAGACACATGTCAGACATTGTACTATCCGTGTTGCGAAAACAAAGACACTGGTCAGCTTTGCAGTTACTGCGAAGCTGATCTACGTCTTTGTTTTCGCATATGCAGATTGTTGGTTTTCCCATGGGGCGGCTCAAATGTTCAAAAACCTGCAACCAATTTTAATGAAAGAGTATTACACAAATCATCTGCCAAGTGGCAACAAACTCATCAGGAAAACACGTCCGTGAAATGTGTACCCCTTAAACCCCACATTTTTAAAGAAAACATGGGGTATGCAGGGGTATACCTATTTTTTTTTATTCTTGCTCCAAAACATAGATTGTGGGTACTCGTTAGAACCGCATCGCTGACATGTACCCACAATTTATGTTTTGAGCAAAAATAAGAAAAAATGACGTTAGCTTATTCTGTTTGTTTCTGCATAATTAAGGCCTAAAGCGGCCTTTTTAAGCGGGTATACATATTGTTCATTTTTATTTTAAAAAAAGTTCTGTGGCAATTGATATACCCAAATTCGTGTATCACGTTAATTATTATGTGAAAACGTTTATTTCGCTGTTGATGACGTCGTATAAATATACACGACGTCAGTGCAACGTTTGGCGTTAAAACGAAAAAGGCGGGAATATTGAACGTTTTTTCTCTATATTTTCCAACGCAATCCGGTGACCCCCACTTTTTATTTGAACATTTAAATGGTTACCACGTTTCCTATCTTTTGGTGTAATTTAATCAAAATCATATGCGTAGTTCAGGAGATATCGCAAAAATACATACTTTTTCCAGGTTTGAAAAGATGGCGGGAAAGTTAATTTTGCATGTAATCTCCTCAGTTTAAGAGCAAATAGTACCAAAATGCAAGAAAATAACACTCATCGTGTGTTTAAGTTGTTTTTACAGTAATAAAATATATATTAAAACATGTCCGCTACGAGTGCGGTTTTCTGAAATGCATGAGAAACATCCAAAAAGTTCTGATACCATGGAAACGAGGCCGGTGACTCCCCACTTTTAGTTCGATTTTAGTCCAAAGATACAATTATCTTGAACCATAGGAAGTTTCATGAAAATCATATGCGGGAATTAAATAGTAATGTTTCCCTTTAAATAGTCTCTTTACATTGCATGGGCAAGTTTTCGTAATGTCATGCTTTAGGTTTGCCAACTTCAGAATACAGATGTGAATGAGGAGATATGAGCTAGAAAACCTGTCTTCAGGGTTTCAGGCCAGATCTGGCACAAACCAGCCTGTACAGTCATAGAAGAAGGCTAGAAGCTTGAGATCTTGGATTTTAGAAGCAGAGGAATTGTACTCGGGTCAGCTAAGATCAGATGACAATTTTAAATTTACTAAGTGTTATGCGGTTGGGTAATGAAAACGTCAACACTAATATACTTAAGTTGACTTGCAGGATGTCAAGATCAATTAATTCTAACTGGCCTAAAAAACTCATGTTGATTGGACAAGCCATTTTTTCACAGTATAATTTTATATAGCCAAAAATACCCCCAAAACAGGTGTTATACTGTCTCACTTGAAAATTGCTTCTTTTTATGGGTATGAGGGATTGAAACTGACACTTTATGCGCATATAAAATATTTTGTGGCTAGTAAACGATCATATCACGTTTATTCTGCCGTTTATTTGAATGGGCTACGACTATTTGTTTTTGAGTTATGCCATGATTACTAAAGCTGATGACGTGTGCCAAACTGAGATATTTTAAAGTAAGAACGGAGTGACATGCCTGATAAGTCAGACTGTTACATCCAATTCTACTTTCAATGGGTTATATAAACAATATTTGGACATACCTAATCAGTAAAAATAACCAGTAGTGTGGCTTACTTTTATCGCTGGATATAAATTTATATCCCAAAGTACTGAGGACAATGTAACGAAAAAGTGTCCTGTCCGTAACCCATACATTACATCTATGACATCTTATACTTCTGGAAGTTCAAAACCAGGTTGGGGGATGGAGTCTTCAGAACTGATAATAGTCATGAGAAAAATATTATACCAACGCCAATGACAATGTAGATTTATGGAATTTTTATTTCGGTCAAAAATGTCCTGTCCGTAGAGAAAAAATCGACAACAAAAAGTGTAAAATTTCTTAAACCATTAAACCCAGAGCCATCAAATTTCACATGAAGCATACTTTTATCAGGACAAATCTTATATTAGAATATAGGGTGGAACGGATTAAAACTCTTGTTACCATGGCAACGGATAGGTCCCATAGGGTTATAATGGCGAAAACAAAGTTTTCTTATTTTCTAGCTAGCTATTAATCTTATTCTGTCCAAACTTATTTGTAACCAGGGTATACACATCAGCTTTAATTATATTATGTTTCGGCCAAATCTGATTCCTAAATAAAAAGTTAGCTCCCCTTTCTTAAATTTTCATGATTTTTGAAGATGAAATAATGTTTTGGATATAACGGAATTCTGTGGCATAGAATGATAAAAAGGTATATATTTTCCGTAACTGTATGACCAACAGATTTTGGAAAAAGTGGAACAAAGCCAAGGGTACAACTTTGACAAAAAACCTCCGAAAACAGGTGAGACAAAAATTTGCCTCTGATCGTAGCTGAGGCGACTATATATATATGTATGAGTAGCGAAAACAAAGGCACTGATCAGTTTCACGGCTACCCATATGATTCCAGTTTACAAGATCCTCCATGACACTGACAATATTTACAAGAAGAAACTCTTTAATATGTCAGAATAGCTATTCAAACTGAGACAAATTTGACCAAACTTTTTCGCCAGTATATTCATGGCTTGTGTGAAAAGGTTTGCCTGAATCACTAGCAACAGGCACCTTCATTAAGCTGTTTCAAATGAAGGCTGAAAAAACTGTGGCATAATCAACTAGCAAGTTCTACCTCTCATGTTATTGACCTGGACAACCTAACACAAGAATTCTAAATGGTCGTTTCAGGGCAAATATGAAAGCTTTAACAGTGTCTTGCCTGGTCTAGTGGGCCAGAAATTTTCAGTCACAACACACTGTCAAAATATTTATGAAATAATCAAAACAAGTTTAAGAGTTCAAATTAAATTAATTACTCTTTTACTGAAAACTTTTTCAGTATATGTTATAAAGAGCCATAAATATATCTAAGCTGGTCACTGTGATATACATGGTATCTTTTCAGAAAATAAAACATTTTTACATTAATTTATTTGTATCATAATCAATATTTGACAGTTAGGGACATACAAACCTTAAGATATAACTCAATTGTGTTATTTTTCCTTTCTCTCGAATCAGTCAAATGTCCACTATTTCATTTGTTTATTTGAAATTCGCAGAGTTTTGCGTCATCAAAACTGTCTCGGGAGATGCGGCAAAATTTTACAATACCTAGACTATAGAAAATATGCAGTTGAGAACAGTGTAAAGATACAAGATACAAACAAAGGTGTTTGTAGTTGTGTCCTTAGACATAATATTTCACCAAAAAGTCAATTTCTTAATATGCGAACCGAAGGTGAGCAAGGTGTGTAATTCGGGCATAAAGGGTCCATCGGTTTAATTTGTTATTTATGTTATTAACAGATTACAGTAGCCAGAAACAAATCAACACACATCTGTGATAAAAGCGTTGTACTCTTTCAAAATCACAACACATGTGATCATTTATCCAGTATTTGCTTGAAATTGCACTTTATCCATCAAGCCTAAAATATCTTGTATACACAACTTCCACTGTCACAATTTAAAGCTTCTAAATGAACATGACGATAATGGCAACAAGTCAACTTGAACCTAAGTTAACTTCTCCCTTAGTCAACTCATACCTATTTTGGTCAACTCGTATCTTAATTAATTTGAACCTTAGTCAACTCGTACCTAGGTTATTTTATGTCTGTAATTCTTTTGTTTTATAAGGATCTCAGTAGGGCTGTGCGGTAAAACCGGAGCACCGGTAGGCGCATTTTTTTTATCCGCCGGTACGTACCTCGTTCTACTATATGTACCGGTACTTTCGGCTGCTTGGCGAAGTCGCTATTTTTTAGAGAGTACTTACGGTAATCCAGTAGTCTAAGTAACTGTTTAATCTGTTATCAATTATTGACACCTAAATTGTGATTGTCAAATTATCGCGCATCATTAATCTGTGATTATAAGTTATATTACATCAATAGACATATGTTTTGCCTAATTATCATGATTACGGGTCATGAGTTACAACTTGGGCACACGCATCTTGACACCTTAGCTCTGCCCATTTTGCATCCAAATTTTTGTTTCGACCAATAGCATTGTCAGACCAATAGCGACTTTCGACCAGAAATATTTCCTAAATATGATTGTGTAATTGTGATTCACCTGCGTGCATGCAAAACAACAAAGGTCATGATGCTGTATAGTTTGGAAGACACATCTTTTCAAGCGCAGTATTTAATACACATAATCATATTGTGTAAAATGCGTACTATTTGGATTTGTTGAATGTTGACAACTTTCCGATGCACAGCAGTGCTCATCATTGTTGTGTAACAAAGTTTACAACATCTTCTTCTTGTGACTATATTTTGAATTGTAAATTACTGATCACACCAAAATAAAAAAACTTCGCTATGTGCAGGATCGGAGAGGCTTGTATGGTCGCGGTGGAAACACGCCGCACAATGCTACCAAATATTCCATATACATGTAATTGTAGCAGCTAACACGAAGCACCTAGGAGAAACAATTGACCGATGGTAGAGATGAATGCGGGATAGAGCCTGTGCACAAGCAGATGGACGGACGGAATAGAAATGTCATTTCTCTGACGGTGTTAAGCATGGCAAGGTGTGTATGACATTTGGTGTAATGAAGATGCCAATGACATGTTAAGTTTGTGGTATACCGTGGTGCGTACCGTGGTACAGGTGTCCGTACCACGGTACACCGCGGAATGGTTTTTGTATGCGGTACCCAGCCCTAGATCTCAGTTTTATATTTTTTATTTGCTACTACTGCAGCTGGTGTTATGACATGTGGTGGCCCTAAAAAGTCTCCCCGTACATCATCCATAGTGAAAATTATACTTTCCTTTTGGTCCTTTGAGATCAGGAAATCAGAAAATTATTGACTATCCTGTTCAAATGGCAACAGTAATTTTACTGTATAAGGCTAACCTTAGAAATATTTTTGTTTCACCTTACCAGACCCTGTTTCTCAGGTGTGGGTCGGTTGGTCGGAATATTATTTTATTTTTATTTTCTCAGGTTTTATATAGATTGAAATTTGTTTTTAGTTGTTCTAATATAGCTAAAACTTGATTGCAGAAATAAAAGAATAAACAGACAATGTATCCTTCTAAAACATGAAATTTTTGCCTCTCTGTAATTAACAATAATAAAAAAATAATCTAGTAAGAAAAATTGCAATACAATTTTTTGGGTAGGGGCAATTTTTTAGGTTCGGTCAGGTAAGGGGAAACAAATACAATTTTAATTTTGGCCTAAATAGTTGAAAGAGTACACATCAATTTATCTATCTTCATATATACACCTCAACTTTTTTATAACACTACTGCTGGGGTCCAAGCCAAGTTCCGTGTTAGCTATCCAATCCATGTTATATAAACGAGAGTAAAATGTATAGACATATAGCACAAATAATCCAGTTGGGGTCCAACAATGATCATTGTCAGACTCAGACCTGTGTTAATTTGTTTGTGACTACCGTGATAACAACATTAAAAACATTCATAATAGTGTGAACATGTGAAGGAAGTTTCGTTCCTTGCGAACATTCCATCCGCGTATTAGAGATTCTGCTTTCTAGTGAATTATTATGTTTATGGATAAAACTATGAACACCTGTGATACAACCGTAAGAACTTAAGAGCAGAAAATACTCACATCTTATCCCTCTCCCGATTTTTCCAAAGCATGATGTTGATGTCTTTGCAGTTGCAGATGGGACAACGGCACCCGATGTCTTCGACTTCCCACCTTTATCCATGTAATCATCGTCGACACCAGCAGATAAGTCAGCCTCATCCCTTATGCCATCCTGACCTCCAAAATCAAACTGGCTGTCTGGTCTGGCATGCCCATAATCACCCCAGGCTGTTCGAGAACTAGCACTGGTTGGTCTTGCTCTTGACCCACTCATTTATTTCAAGATTCAAAGTTCTTCAAAATGTAAAAACAATGTTACAAAACACGATCAGAAATTGTTCACCTTTAATCTATTTCTTCAAACAAGTAAACGATAAGCTTTCGTATGTCTGACAATAAATTAAGTCACCCTGGGTTTTATACCGCTAAAAACCGATTGCTCTCAGCATCTAAATTGATCAATAGAACCTTGACAACTTTATCGACTCCATTGAACTTGACGTCATGTCGCCCATAGCGTTAAAATTTTAAAATGTGATCTGTAAAAAAGAAAAAAAGAAAAACAAGCTAAAGTATATGCTACATCACCCTACGAAACACATATTAGTGTTCACAGTGTTGTAGAAAACCTAAAATTATTGATTAAAACATGTTACAAAGCTTGAAAGATCTCTCTATATATAAAATAATATATGATATAAGCGGCAAAACAAACGAGTAATGATATCCGCGGAAAAAGTAAAGCATGGATGAGTAGCTCTCCACTTCAGTGCCTCGTTCCACTTTCGCTAGACCGCTTTGCTTAGGTTGCCTTTAAACTAATGTCGAACAAAAGGTACAAGTAGGCAATGATCAGGAAATGATTAAAAAAAAAAAAAAAAAAAAAAAAAAAAAAAAAAAAAAAAAATGGAAAAAGGAAAAAGGACATTGACCATATAGTTAATAGCTTAGAAATTGGGAATCAGCGGATTATATGTATCGAACTTCTTACGGAGAGGCCGACTCTAGTTATTTGTGTTTATATGCCATGCAATGGTGAAACTGACAGTTACCACTCGTATGTTGAATGTATTGAGCAACTCCAAGAGATTATTTACACATACCAAGGAACTCATGAAATAATAATTGGTGGTGACTTTAATGAAAATGCGGTAGTTAATAACAATTCAAAGAGAAGCTCCTGTTTTCATACCTTCATCAGAGAAAACGATCTTATGACCAGAAATACTGAACACACTTTTATCCATCCAAATGGAAAAGATTCCTCAACAATTGACTTTTTCCTTTATAAACAAAGAACTGACAAATCAATCACGAAAATAGAGAGAGTTGAAAGTTACAGTGAAAGTGTCTCAGACCATTATCCTGTTTCTATGACTATGAATGTGAATTTCAAGAAAAGGTTATTGAAAGCTACTTCATCAACAAAAACTGTTACTAGAATAAAATGGAATTCCGTTGACAAGCAACAGTACGCTAGTATTGCAGCCAAAAAAGTGTCAAATATGAATGACGTTATTATGTCGTCGGATATAGACAATGCTGTTTCCACTATAAATCAATTACTCACTGACAGTGCTAAGGAATGTTTCCCAGCCCGTAAGAAAGGGACTAAGAAACCCAAACTCAAGGTTATGAATCCTAAGATATATCATGCTATCCATGAAAAGAAGAAAGCTTTTCATCAATGGAAAATGAATGGTAGACCAAATGATCCTACAAATTTCTATCTTCTTGAGAAAAAATTAAAGACAGTTGAATTACGCCGCCAGATAAGAATAGAAACTGCTAGAAAAAGACATGCTGAAAAGTTGTCTATTGTTAACGCGAAACAGTCGGACAATGCCTTATTCCATCGGATTATCAGAAATCAGAGAGGAAAATGTCATAAGTTTATCGATGAACTTCATGTTGGTAGCCATTCTTACTCTGGTGATGAAATTTTATCCGGGTGGTATGAACATTTTAAAGAACTGTCCTCGAAAAAAGTAAATGAAAAGTTTGATCTTAACTTTATGAAACAAGTTGAGGAGGAGGTCGCTATAATATATATGATCTGTCTTGACTCAAGTGTAGATCCTAAACCAGTAACGGATGAAGAAATAAAGAAAGCAATAGCGTCTTTGAACCGTGGAAAAGCTCCAGATGTGTATGGTGTCACCGCCGAGCATGTCTATTATGGCGGACCTGCTGTTACAAACTGTGTACAAACATTGATCAATAACATTCTCTTCAATAAAGAAATACCGTCCTCCATGAAACTCGGAATATTAAATCCCATATTCAAAAACAAAGGAAACTGTAAAGAATCTCAAAACTACCGTGGTATAACAATCACCCCAGTGTTAACCAGACTATTAGAATCAGTGTTAAAGTCCAGAATTAAACCAATACTACTAGAAAAACAGAATTCACTTCAAAGAGGATTTACAGAGAACTCCTCCCCCATGAATTGTGCCCTGCTAGTGGAAGAATTTTATCGAAATAACAAAGACTTGAATAAACCCACATATGTCGCATTCATGGATGTGAAATCTGCATTTGATGTTGTAGTTCATCCTAACCTAATGAGAAAGCTCTACAATAGTGGTGTTAATGGACTTGATTGGCTTATGATAAATAGTCTTCATCATGAATCACAAACAGCTGTTAAATGGCAGGGACAGTTATCATCTACATATGTTAATCAACAGGGCGTCCGCCAAGGCAGCGTCCTTAGTGCTGACCTCTTCAAGGTTTATGACAACGGACTATTAGATAGAATTCAAGTATCTGGTAAGGGTGCCAGAATTGGAACAATTGGAATACAAGCTCCAGCGTGTGCTGACGATGTAACTGTTCTTAGCAACGATCCATATAGCTTGCAGTTCATTGTGAATATCTGCGAAGATTCCAGTGAAAAGGACGGATATGTATTGCAAGAGGTCAAAAGCGTGGTCATGAAAATGGACAGTATAAAACATTACCCAGAAAATGAACATTGGTACATAGGTGAAAAAGAAATGCCAATTGTCGAGAACACTACACACATGGGAATTCTTCGCTCATCCTCAAATCAAGAAATTCAAGCAGTTGAAACGAACATACAAAAAGCTAAACGGACAGTTTATAGTCTTATGGGGACCGGTCTACATGGAGAAAACGGTCTCGACCCGGAAACAGCCATTTCACTTTTACAAACATATGTGTTCCCCGTATTGTTTTATGGCCTCGAGGTGGTTGTACCTACAGGAAAATCCCTAAATGTACTCGAAACTCAACACAAGAAACTGTTGAAGCAAATCCTTTCATTACCAACGAATACAGCTGATCCAGCAGTATATATTCTATCGGGGACTCTTCCTGCTGAAGCTATGATACATAAAAGAATGTTAGCCTTGTACGGAAATATTACTAGACTTTCACATGATTCTGTGGAATATCAGTTAGCTAAAAGACAGTTAGAAGTGAAGTCATTTAAAAGTCATAGCTGGTTTATCGCCGTGAAAAAAGTTCTTATAAAATATAACCTCCCGGATCCAGAGACATTACTTGAAAATCCAATTGAAAAGCTAGCCTGGAAAAGAGACTTTAATACTGCTATTAACAACTACTGGAGTAACCAAATCATATCACAATCAAGACTGTACTCTTCATTGAAGTATCTTTCCAAAACATATACTGTTGGAAAATGTCATTCTGCGGTATTACCATGTCTAATCAGTGACAGAGACATTTTAAGAATTCCAGTGAAGAATAAAGTTTTGACTGGCACATATATCCTACAAACGAATAGAGCTAAGTTTAATCAAAATGAAGTGAACCCAGTGTGTCAGTTATGTAAAGAAGACGATGAAACGCTTCAACATTTCTTATTGGACTGTAAGACTCTAGAAGAAGCGCGACAACCTATACTCATTGACTTTGTACGTGTTCTCGAAGAATTAATCAACAAATATCCAGTGAGTGCTGAATACACACTAATTCAGCTCCTGATAGATAGTGACATTGTGATACAAACTGATAAAAGTAAACAACATAAAGATATCAGAACCTTGGTGGACACACTACATTATCACAGCAGGAGACTGACCTATAAACTCCATGCTGTCAGATACAACAAACTCCAATTAGTGCCCAGACGTACAAGAAAAAGAAGGGGTGCAGCAACCCGCACATAACAATATCTTCATTTTATCCTGTTGAGTTGCAGAACTAGTCTTATGAACTTTTAACTGAACGTTTTATATATACATTTGTATGTGTATGGTGGTGGATTATTTGTAAATAATTCCTTGAACTGAACTTTTAATTGTACGTGGCTCTTAACCTGTGATGTGTATGTTTATCTAAAGTGTAAAGACTTTCTTAAGAAGATTTTACTGGACTACTCCAGGTGTGCCTAGGAAGGCAGAATTTATACGGATACAATACAATACAATGGGAACGAGGCTGAACAATGGATGACACGTTTTTCTTCACCGAAAAGTTTTTGCTGAAAAACAATGGGCGAGCCGGATAAACCGCTTACCTCTGTGATTCCAAAAGCTCTTCTGGAGTGCATCAACGTTCTGGACAGAGAAGAACCGAAAGCTTCCTGGAAAATCTCCAAGAACTCGAAGGGATTCTCTCTTGTGATCAGGACGTTGGCCGCCTAAACTGTCACGCCATTGAAGGATGGTCAATCTGCTTCTGGATGTCAGCAAGAAAGTCACGCGGATAAAACTACCGATGACTTGCTACTGAAAAAACCAAAGCGGAAGTACAAATCTCCATCAACAGTTGCAAGGGATCGTGCTCGGAGTCTTAGGTTCTGGAAGAACTTCAAGAAGAATTTCAAGAAGAAATCTAGCCAAACCACCTCTCTGAACAATGCCCGGCGACAACCTGAAGATACCATTCTTGAACAGGAAAACACCGTTCATATAGAATCGGACTCTTCTGGTGCCTGCAATCTCATTTCCAGTCAGCCGGATCCAGATTTGGATATTTCCAATCTTAGTGATTCACATGAACTGGTTCACTCGCCTGAAGTTCCTTTAGTCTCGAGTCCGGAAAGAGAGCAATCCTTGGACTGTTTCGTATTTCGAGATACCACGGATAATTATAACTCTCCCGACTATTGTGGAAATTGTTTTATAAGGAAAGCTGACCTTAAACGCTGTACCGGCTGTAGTTTTGTGAAATACTGCAGCAGGGACTGTCAGGTTAAACACTGGGGATCACATAGAGTCCTGTGTCGGGCCATTAAAGGTCTGAAAAAGCCAGAATAGCGTCGATTCTAAACAGCTATCAGGAGAGTGCATTGGTGAAGGGTTCTTTTAAAACCTTAAAACTTTATTTTCACTTATTTGTGCTTGTGACACTGTATATACACAGAAAAATACACTATAGACCTAGTGGTGAAAGATTGACACTGGTGAAGGAGTTTACAAAACTGTATAGTTACACTCAAACTTAGTTTTAGTAAAAACTTTTATTCTTACTCGCCTAAACATTTTACCGGTTTATCCGGGTGCGCCGAAAAGTCAGCGGCGGAGCTCTACGATACAACAACAACAACAATGGCGCAATCAGAAAGAAATTCCCACTCCAAAAACCGAAGCGGGAAAAACTAAATCATAGTAACATTTAGGTACTTATACTAAGAAAACATTATCGTAAGCCGAGTGAGCAGCTATTTCCCAATAGGCGGCCACTCAGTTACACAAACCTAACTAAAATATCAAAATGCCTTAAGCTGCAAACAGCACAAAAATTCAGCACCGACACATGTATAAAACAATAAGAACCACAGCAGAGGTAACCTTTCTAGAGTTGCTTTATTTGGTTTGTATTGATTCATTGGTTTTTAAGTTCAATACAGTGTAAACGAGGCAGTAACATGGACAAATGTATGGGAAATGTTGTTCAACTTTAAAAAGTGCAAACACCTTCATATTGGCTTTAAAACGGGCCCAGCAACTTATACCATGAACACTGGTCATGAAACAATTGAAATAGAGAAAGTATCTAGTGAAAAAGACCGACCAATCTTTGAACTTCAGTAAGCATATAAATTAAAAAGTAAATAAAGCAAACAGAAACCTGGGAATAATCTTTCGAACTTTCACATACATGGACCATGACATGTTCCGCAACCTCTATAAAACCATCGTTAGACCTCACTTAGAATACGCAACAACGGTCTGCACTTCACTGTTCAAGGAGGATATGATAGCAATCGAGGATGTTCAGAGGCGAGCCACAAAACTGGTGACCAGTGTTAAAAATCTATCATACACTGAAAGGCTAAGAAAACACTGGAATACAAACGCGAAAGAGCTGACCTAGTAGAAGTTTATAAAATAATGAATAATATTGACAAAATCGAAAGGGACAAGCTGTTCGCTTTTCCAACTTACACTGTGACAAGGGGACATCAATTTAAACTAGCCAAGAAACAGCATAGGCTAAAACTCAGATCAAACAGTTTCAGTCTAAGAGTGATAGACTCATGGAACGCTTTACCCGAATATGTAGTCATGGCACCCTCCCTGAACTGCTTCAAATCACGGTTAAATGTGTTTTGGAAAAAACACCCGTATAAGTTTAGTCCCTGGTGCTACAGTCCCGACCTAAACCAAGAGACTACTACAAGAATGAACCTACAGAGGCTGTCTAGCCTGTTTTAGGTGTCGAGGATATGTGAGTTATGTGAGTTTGTATATGTTTATGTAAACACACCGGTGTGTCACACCCTCCCAAGAATAATCATAAATTGATTGATAGAAAAAACAAGAAAACAAAACCTATATGTACCATGGGTAGGTATCTATACAGCTCTCAAGTCAATTATGTTGAAAGAGACTTAACACAGTTTATCCTTTCTTTGTTCTTGTTGATTTTTGATTATCAACTAATGGATCAATAGTTCTAAGACGTTCCCATCGGTGTGGAGGTACATGAAACACCGGTGGGGATATCCCGTATAGAATCATTAGATCATGATTATGTCAATTTTTAACTTTTGTGCACTTATTTGGCGCAAATACTAAAGAAAAAGATCTTTTAAAAATTGCGTTTCAAGATTTCCAGCCAATAAAGGTGATGATCAGAAATTGATCAACTCAGTATCAGAAGATAGATGTTTGTTGTACTCTGACATTAATAATGAATGTGTCCAAGCACATCAAACAAATCCATATCTACATTTTTATAATACACAGAATTCCTAAGATGAATGTAACAAAAACATACCAAAAACAGCATCTAGAAAACCAAAGAAAGTTTTACACATGAAACCAAAAGTTTGTCTCTCTATTACTTCAACACTAGTACATAAATGTATGTCGCACAACCGTGGCCGCGCTTTCCGAAGCCTCGTCAGATCTTGGAACAGTTATACACTTATAACCCTCAATTGAAAACTTGCTGTCGCTCTTCTGCCATGTTCAGAACAGAAAACCATGTCGTGTTCACTCTCAAAATTCAAAAATAAAACTCGCTGCGCCATAGTAGGGTGACAGCAGCTACTGTTGTAACCTTAGTAATTGCTGTTGTACTTCTTAGTATCTGGTGTTGCCTCCTCTTGGATCTAGCTCATTGTTGAGAGAAAGCCATTTTTGTGTCACATTTTAATCCAACCGCTGCCACCACGCCAATCAGGTAACACAGCATAAATGACTGTCTGGGTAGGTATTGGAACTATAGCAGTCTCCTGGGATCGGTATTGGTCACAATTGCCTTCATGTGTGATAAAAGCACTCATTTATAAATTTTGGCTGCTCCTACTTTAGTATATTCTGACAGAATCTCTAGCAATTTTGCGACGTCTGGAAATAAAAAAGTTTTTCAACGACTTTCTAATTGGTTTCTACCATCTTATTTTCCATGTCATTCAAACGTGCCAGAAAAGCAGTTTGGTTCATCTCCATTTTCGAGATGTTGGAGACGATCAAGTGGAAACTTTTACATGTTAGTATAATTCAATTTCAATTCCGCAACTTTGTAAAATTGGTAAAATCATTACTAAAATGGTAAATGCATGTACAATTCATTTTCAATTTCGCATCTTGGTAAATTTTACATGCACATGCATTTCAAGGACTACACCTTCTATGAAAAATTGGTTTTGGTCAATAAAAAATTCTGGCGAGGTGCTCAGTAAATTGAAGTGTTGAGGGTTTCGTGCAACGAGCTTGTCCACATACGATTTTTCTACTCTGTATACCACATTGCCACATAATCTGATTAAAGAAAAACTACTCGATTTGATAGAGTGGATATTCAAAAGAGCATTAAAAACTACGATTCACTTTATTTGGCCTGTAATGACAGAAAAGCTATTTTCACTTCCTCTGACCAAAGTCGATATACACTTTGGTCATGTCAGAATGAATGCGATGCCTTATCCTATCTCCTGGATAATATTTATATTAAATTTGGAACCAAGTTATACAGACAAATTGTTGGTATCCCGATGGGTACAAATTGCGCTCCTCTCGTAGCTGATCTATTTTTATACTGCTACAAAAGAGATTTCATGGATTCTCGTAACCATGGCAATCAAGCTGATGTTATCGAGGCTTTTAGTTCGACTTCTAGGTACCTCGATGACCTTTTGAACATTGACAATCCTTATTTTTGAAGGCATGGTCAAACAAATTTATCCCCCTGAACTATAGTTGAATAAAGCAAACAACACAGATACCGAAGCCCCATTTTAGACTTACATCTTTCTATTGCAAATGGATTCGTTTCTTCTAAAATTTATGATAAACGCGATGACTTTGATTTTGATCTAGTAAACTTTCCGTTTTTTTGGATGGTGACGTTCCTCGCCGTGCTTCTTATGGCGTATACATTTCGCAACTTATTAGGTTTGCTAGAGTCTGCAATCAAATTGCGGACTTCAATGCGCGTAATAAATGTTTAACAGCCAAACTTCTTCAGCAGGGCTATCGGTATTATAAACTTCGAAAACCCTTTTCTAAATTTTATCGCAGACACTATGAACTGATTTCCAAATTTAATGTTGGGTGAAAGAACCTTTTACGCGGGGGCCTTTCGGAACCAGAATTTTATGGTGACTTGGTTTATAAATTTAAGAAACTTATAGGAAGGAATGATTTTGCTTTTCAATTCAGAAAAGCCATTACGCGTTACAGACGTATAGGTTATGACTTGAATGTTATGCGACAGTCTGCATGCTTAGTTTTTAACCCAGTCATGAGTAATAACTATGCTGCATTCTTTAATTGCACGCCGGTGGATCGGACGTCAGACTCTATGATGGTCCCAACATAAAGCTATTCATTTTAGTTGGTTGGGGCCGGAGCTTCTTGTCTATTGCTCGGCCCACCGGCGTTCGACTGGTGTTTTTTTTCCTTTTGCTCCGGAGTAAGTAAGTTGTTCGGCGCCCAGGGATCTCCATCCTCGGACAGCTTACTCAATCTGTGAGTCCTCGTTTTTGAATCACCATGGAGTTTATCATGATTTATTTGTTTGTCTATGATGATTCATTGACTAGTTAGATCACCGCGAGGACCGAACAACTAACTAAATGTTGTGGACCACTGCAGAAGCTGTGGGTGAGGTTAGGTACCTGTAAAACCGGTTCAAGCCCCACCCCAGTTATTTATAACTGACCGTTCCAAGGCGGTAATACTGTTGTGGTTCACACTTATCTAAGTTATTCCAATTACGAGTTTAATGTTACATGGCTTTATGGTCACCCGAGTATAATTTGGCTGTTCACTTAGCCCACCTGTCCAAGCTAGCTCTGTTACCACCTAATACCTTCAATAGCTGCTCACCCTGCTTTCCGATATTGATGTTAAACGTTCGTATCTATGTATTTTCTTAATATGATTTTTCTTATTTCTTCTATATCACAGAACCACCGCAGAAGCTGAGGGTGAGGTAAGATACCTGTAAAACCGGTTTAAGCCCGCCAGTAATTTTATATTACTGATCGTTCAAAGGCGATACTTCTGTGGTGGTTGTTTTATGTCTTGGTGTTTAATTTTTTTGTGCTGTTGGCACCTTATGTATGTTATCATATTTTAGTTAAGTTTAGGTAACTGAGTGGCCACCTATTGGGAAAATAGCTGCTCATTCGGCCTACGATATGTTTTAATGGTATAAGTACCTGATTGTTAATTTAGTTTTTACCCACCTTGGTTTTGGGAGTGGAAATCTCTTTCTGATTTTTCCTTTTCCTGCATTTCAAGTTTCCTAATGGTATTTCGCGCATACAGCATTATTATCAAAACTTAAAATCATTATTTTGCTAAACTAAGTTCATTTCCTTAAAGGGCATAGACAAAGCTTTTTATAAAAGGTACAAGTAGCAAAGATCAGGAAAAGGCGCAATCAGAAAAAGATTCCCACTCCAAAAACCGAGGTGGGAAAAAACCAAACTAACAACCAGGTACTGATACCATGAAAACATTTCGTAAGCCGAATGAGCAGCTATTTTCCCAATAGGTGGCCACTCAGTTACCTTAACTTAACTAAAAATATGAAAACATACATACGGCACCAACAGCACAAAAATATTTTACACACCAAGACATAAAACAAAAAGAACCACCACAGAAGTATCGACTTGGAACGATCAGTAACAAGTTTCTGGCGGGTTTTAATCGATTTTACATGGCCATAACCTCACCCTCAGCTTCTGCAGTGGCTCTGATATACACATATAAACAAGCAATAAGGAAATCATGTTAAGATATATAAAATATAGGTACCCATGTATAACATGTATAACGGAAAGCAGGGTGAGCAGCTATTGAAGTGAGGTGGTCATGGTGCTAGCTTGGACAGAACAAATAAAATGCAGAGGGCTAAGTGAACAGCCAAATAATATTCGGGTGGCCACAAAGTCATACAACAAAAACTCATTATTGGAATAACTTAGATAAATATGAACCACAGCAGCAGTCCCGCCTTGGAACGGTCAGTTATAAATAACTGGGGTCTTAAATCGATTTTACATGGCCATAACCTCACCCTCAGCTTCTGCAGTGGTTCATAACATTTAGTTAGTTCTTCGGTCCTCGTGGTGAATCTCTAACTAGTCAATGAATCATCAAGAACAAACAAATAAATCATGATAAACATCCTGATGAATCAAAAACCAGGACTCACAGATTCAGTAAGCTGCCCGACGATGGAGATCCCTGGGCGCCGAATAACTTACTAACTCCGGAGCAAAAGAAAAACATCAGTTGGACTCCGGTGGGCCAAGCAACAGACAAGAAGCTCCGGCCCCAACCAACTAAAATGAATAGCTTTAAGTCGGGGCCATCATAGAGTCTGACGCCCGACCCACCGGCGTGCAATTAAAGAAGGCAGCATAGTTATTACTCATGACTATACTCATACTCATTTTTCCCACCTTGGTTTTTGGAGTGGGAATCTTTTTCTGATTGCGCCTTTTCCTGATCTTTGCCTACTTGTACCTTTTTTTCTTAAATTGCAATCACCAGTCAAAGTTGTGTTCAGCATTAAAATAAATGCGGCGAAAAACATACTCATGCAATATCTTTGACATGAGATATCCTTTAACAGAAAGAAAATAGGCGGTAGGTTTTGATGTCAAAACATATCATAGTGATCAAAAATTTAAATAAATTTTGATTTTACTAATTTTCTCCAATGTTTATGATTTTTCTCAAATATTGCAATTTTGTCAAAAAATGCATTTTTATCCAAATTTTGAGATTCTTTAAATTTTCTTTTTTTGCTTAATCACTTGCTTTGGAGCTCTTTTTGTAAATTTGGAAACAAAAATGTGTTCTTAACACTGTGGCATTTTTGGTGGATTTTTTTTTAATTTTCCAATTTTCAGTATTTACAGAATTCTTATTTTTTTCCGCAACGTGTTTGGTCTCATCACACACATTATGAAACTCTTTCAGACTGTGTAAATGCAAAAAAAAAAATTGGTTAAAATTGTTCCTCAAAATGTCACTTAAAATATGAAAAAATCTAAATGGTGCAAAGTATATAGCTACCTGATTGTCAATTTAGTTTTTCACCATCTCGGTTTTGTAGTCTGTCCCATCAAATAACAGGCTATCCTTGGAGTCAAAAGTGACGATCGATGAAATCGACGAACGTTGATGTTCTAAAGTCGTCGACCCGCTGATCGGTGTCGATCTTTCAGTGTCCCTGTAGCTAGGTAGCAATCTCTTAGGCACTGTATAGTTGACAGATCATGGTAAAAAGAATACCGCGCTACCTAAAATCGTTCAAATATGGCATGATAAAGTAATTGATGGAGGAAAGCATGAATACGATCACTAGAATTCACAATAATACCAGGTGCATAGGTTCATCACAGTCAAAAGGATAAGTAGTTGGGTCAAGGAACAATATTCTCATAACATTTTGGGATTGTTTGCATGCAGTTAAAATAAGCTTTTTCCAGAACAGTTTGCATGGAGTGACGTTTTAGGAATGGACACTGCTTGTCCGATATAAATGGATTATTTTGGGCTTCTGGGTTTCCACGTTTATTCGCAAAGTGTGAATTAACACGATAGGTGTTAATTTGCATCAATGTTCGTGGCGGGAGGGGGTGGTGATTTAATCGGATTTTGCCGTTTGTGCAGTCTGGTTTGTCAGGTCTCAAGACTAGGTCCCTTAAGGCCTTTGGCTTCACACATAATAGTTTCCAGCTTTCCAGACTATGTCTTTGTCAGTTTTTAAGGCGAGTAAGCCACGGAGAGTTCCACGGCTTTAATCCAATCAACGAGGCATGTCGTTTTACCTGATTGAACATCAGGATAACATGTTATACCCCCTATACCCCACTTTTGTATATAGCAAAACTGGGGTATGGAGGGGTATACCTATTTTTTCTTATTTTTGCTCCAAAACATAGATTGTGGGTACTTGTTAGAACCGCCTCGCCGAGGCAGTTCTAACGTGTACCCACAATCTATGTTTTAAGCAAAAGTAAGAAAAATATCAAAATTTTCAAGTTTAGCTGACTAATTTTCAATTTTTAAAGCTAAACAAGAAAATTATAGCATGTTCTTAGTAACATGCTATATGGAGGGGTTCAGAGAAATT
This sequence comes from Rugalucina vietnamica, assembly GCA_964017185.1. NCBI lineage: Eukaryota > Metazoa > Mollusca > Bivalvia > Lucinida > Lucinidae > Rugalucina > Rugalucina vietnamica. Next base: position 11,505,625 of record OZ024871.1, on the reverse strand, counting down.
TGGAAGTTTAAAATAATATGAGATTGTGATAGAACTCTACACTGACAAGAATAATGAGAACCATAATATTGCTGATCCATAGAATTTTTTTCATTTTTGGATATTTTAGAGAAAATATTTATATCTATCGATTCGTGTAATAAAAAAACATGGCTACCAGGTTGGTTTTCCTGCAAATCGTTCCCCTAAAATGGCTAAAAATGCCTTTATTTGTATGTGACGTAATAGGAAAGTAATAAAATCGCGTAGCTTTTTGCACATGAGCGCCGTTTACAAGAGAACTAATCCATAGAATTTTTTTAAACTAAATATAGTCTCGTTTTTATATTGTGAGTCAAAAAGTAGAAGTCCTTGACTACCAGGTTGGTTTCGGCGGTATTTGTCAACGCATGAAGACAGGTAAGCTAAAATTCTTAATTTTCCGTAAGTGACGTTGACTTCATGAAAATGGCGCCTAACGTTCGGCATTTGGTTTATTAAAATGGGCTTTAGGCGGCGAATTTTAGATCATTGACGTGTCCTTGTATCTGACTGAGTGATTTTCAACTCCAATGACCTTTCAGTCATATTACGAACGGTGAATGGTTCAAATCCGGCCTAAGTTCAACAGTATGCATAGCGGTACAGTTCAAAGTCTTTGACCCTAAATTTCAGTCAAACGTGTTTGTTTGTTTGAACTGATGCTTAACGTCCCAGTCCACAGCTATGGTCATGCCGGGACGTTGCCTCCATTTTACTGGACTTTTACCCAAACTTAGGATGTCAAAATTAGGGCTTAAAATATAACCACCCAGCTATGTATTGGCGGTTTGACTTGAAACCACTTTATTTCCTGGTCAGGCTCCAACCTGAGCGGTTAACCAGTAATCAGATGGCCTTCAATCCAACTTATTCAATTGTTCAACAAGTATATCATTTCATCAAACGCGCAAGGCATGCGATGTAAGGTCTGTCTTTCTTATAGTATACACCATTGCTTGTAAAGTACGAGGGAAGATCCAAAATAACGTTGACATTTGCTGTCACTTCAACATGGATAGTTCAATTTAAGAAAAAAATTATATCACGATACATCAGAACATCTGCTTATCGAGATAAGGTAAAACAATTACAGATTTTGCAAATATCGTAAACACGCCGTGCTATTTTAAAACCATGGTGACGCATAGGCGGCGCACGCGAATTTTCGGAAATGTACTTTTTCATATATGTCTCGATAAAATGTAAAATGCACATGCGAATTACGCCAAAAATAAGCCCCGTAGAAGCATAAAGTTACGAGAATGTTATGCAGAAATTTGAAATGATTTGGAGTGAGCGTTTTTGAAATATCAATGTAATTTGTGGGCTTTCCACTGCATTTAACGTTAAGAACGTCGTCGGCAGACCCTGGCTTAAATCTGTTGGATTTCAAAAATTGCCGGGATCTTTGAAAATGCCATGTTTAGCGCAAAAATAACTAAATGTAGACGAAACAGGAACATTCAATGAATCAATCATTTGTGTACAAATAGCCTCGTTGTGATTCTGACGATAAAATAACATAACAGAAAAAGGAAAAAGACACAAAAATAAAGCGCGACGCTGCTGACGTTAATGCGTAATGCGCCGACCGCATGCAGACGGCTGACTTCAGGCGATTTTTAAATCAACATGAAATTGGGATTGGTTTGGAGTATTGGATACTGATGAGAAATTTACTGAGGCCGAAGCACAAAATACTAAAACTACTTTTGTCTAATATGTACATGTAGAATAGATAGCCATATTTGCTGAGCGGAACCTTCAAAATGAATAAAAACGTCAACGACGTTACGAAATTAACGATGACGTGCGCCGGGTATACCATTGTGACCTTTTTGTTTTAACTGTAGAATTTTAACGGGTCATAATTTTTCCCTAATATTTTGACAGGTTATTGTAGACATATTCCGATTTATATTCATGTTATTTCATAAACATTAGAATTATATGTATAGAAGCTACGGCAAAAGTCTACGTTATTTTGGATCATCCCCCGTATATAATGTGTCTGTTTTTGTATTATTATTTTCCTTGCGTGACTAATTACAAACGAGGGTGGGACAAAAAAATCATTTAAAAGTGTCTCTCTTTTTTGTACCTTTAAACTTATATGCGAGCCGCTGCATCAGAAAACAAACAATCTGCATATGCGAAACCAAAGGCGCAGATTAGCTATGCAGTAACTGCACAGCTGATCAGCACCATTGTTTTCGTTACTCGGATATTGCAATTTCTCTTCTACTCAAATATAAAATTTAAAGCTTCTATCCTGCTTCTGTATCTGTACAGTCCGGATTGTGTCGGACCTGGCCCCGAGGTTATAAACTTTTTTCATGCTCAGCTCAGCAGAGACTAAAATTTATCCTGCTAATAAATGTTAAAATCCCAACAATTGTTGGCAAAATGTTAAAATGACAACAATTGTTGGCATTTTAACATTTATGATTAGGATAAATTAGTGTTTTTTTTTAGTTTTGAACCTGAATTTTCCACCAATTTTGACTATTTAAACATTTATGAGCAGTTGAAATTTCATGCTCAGCTGAGCTGAGCTTGAAAAAAGTTTTATAACATGGGGCCCAGGTCGGAAACCCCGATTGTTGGTTTTCTCAGTCAGAGGCTCAATTTTTAAAAGCTCAAGTTCCTTCCCTGAAATAATTGTTCGTCACTTTCGGAAAACTCCATAGACTTCAATGTATTTTCATGTTAACAAGAAAAATTACCCTGCTTCTCCTGGTCAACATATTTTAATGTTTTTGATCTCATTTGAAAGGTAAATGAATAAAGCAATAAACAAAGGTGTTTTCATACATTTCTATGCATGCGTTTTCAAGCTGCTAATTTTTAAAAAGTTGTGAATTTTTTTTTGACAATTTTTGGGCAACGTCACCATTGACGTCAATGGGAAAATGGCTTTTTCAAAATTTCATTAAACTTTAAACTCTTGTAATTCAAATATGCAATGTCGAAAGTTCATCAAATGACCTTTGTTTATTGCTTTATTCATTTAATTTTCAAAAGACACCAAAATCATAAAAATAAGATGACCAGAAGAGGCAGAATAATTTGTACACATGAAAATACATTAAAACAGCAGTCACACATTAGCGTATAACCCAAACGCGCGCCGGGCGTATGGCAAATCTCAACACGCTGGAGATTTTGGGCGTATAAAAATTAATTTGTACCTTTAGCTCGCTTAAGCAGTCACACATTAGCGCGTGACTGGGGCGTGTGCCAGGCGTATAAAAATCTCAAAGTTTTGGAATATGTTTGTGTTACGTCCCAGACAAGCTAAGCCTTGCACGTGCTACAGACGTGCAGCAAACGTTCAACGCGCGTCTCATACATGCTTGGGGCACGCTACTGAAGCAAAATCTCATAAAATCGGAATGCACATGTAGCGTACACTGAAGTGTGTAAAACGCGTGCCAAACGCGTTCGAACTTGCGGCGTGTTTAGCGCGCCTGTAGCGCGTGTGGAACTTATTCGAAAACGTATAAGTCACACGCCCGGGACACGCCGAGCTTCTAGAAAATTTTTAAGCATGTTTAATTTTTTTTTTTTTTTTTTTTTTTTTTTTTTTTTTGTTCCCAATACGTCCTTGAGGTGGAACCATGGATTAAGTCCATTCGGCCCAGGATGACGTTAAAAGCCTGCACTTTACTACTACTACTTTTTGTTCCCAAACGCGCACGAAACGCGCGACGATTTTAGCGACGTACAGCGACGCGCACCGGACGTACACCAAGCGTACCAAACGTGCTCGTAACGAGCTTTGAACGTATCTCTGACGTGCGTCTGACGTATGTGGAATTTTGCAATTTTTTCAACACGCCCGGCGCGCGTTTCACTTACACGCTACTGTGTGACTGTTGTTTTAAGTCTATGGGGTTTTCGAAAGTGACGAACAATTATGTCTATTGACTGTACATTCAGTCAGAAAAATATCTTGTTAAACGTGCCAGTAGATAGAGAAATTTGTTTTATATTGCTTCCCGTTCACTTTTTTCTTTTACACTTTGAGTCAATTTCGCATCTTAGTGTTACCACACATTTCTCCGCACTCAGTATTATTCAAAATAAAAAAAATAATAACAACACATATTATGTATATTTTTTGTCGACGTGAAAATGGGAAAGAATAGGTCTAGAATACCACACGAAGATGTTTATCAGCGTGTTAACTTTTTATATCAGGTAATTAAGTATTAATTCATTAAATTGATTGTTTAATCCTAATGTTTTAACTGCCTAATTGACTTTTTACAACCTCAAAGTAACTCTAGTTCGATAGTACGGTATTTCGGCAGTTGTGAGTTGATGTAGGATTTCATGCTTCAATGACTTTGCCATGTAACTAAGTCATTATGCATTGATTCATATAATTATTGCATGAGATTCAGAATAGGCAGTGGCTAGGGATACGGTACCGTATCTTTAGCCTGTGGGCTAGGGATACGATACCGTACCCCTAGCCTGGCAGCTAGAGATACGGTACCATATCTGTAGCCTATATGTCGGAAATGGCTAAAGGTACAGTATAGATAAAAAATCGATGGTATAATATTTTCAGGTGAGTTTTAAGTTGAAGCATTGCAAGTTTCCTAATGAATCATAAAAATAAACATATACGGATGTCTTACTTTTCTCACAGTTTCATGGTTGTGCAAGCTCTACACATAAAATGTAAAGCAGGTATTTATCAAAGCGCTGCATATAAAGACACGGCGTAAATTTGAATTGCGGCTATCCACGTCAATGCATTTACTTGAAAATTTAAAACAAAGTAATTTGACATTTTCTAAGACTTGCGCTTTCTAAGTTAGAATTTCCGTGATTTATGATATAATTTTACGCTTGGTTTACACGTTTTCTTGTTCTCATGATTGTTCTTTATGTGATTATTTTATGGGCTTATTTTATCATGTTGTGATACTTTGGCAATTACTGTGTAACTTAAGATGTTGATCGATTTTTTTCTTTTTGCGTCGAAATGATTGAGATACATCATACATGTATGTTCCTTTATCTAAGGAGCTTTTTTTTTATTTAAAAGTTTACACACGATTTTCCATTAAAATAAGTAATAAAATGCCTAAAATGCAATGCAATCGAAATATAACATTTTTTACCAAGACTAGCCAAACTGATACTCCCAAAATATGTTTGAAAAACATGCAAACCGCCTTTGTCTCGTACGTTTTTTAGTTGTTATACAATTAACGCTACTACTGTTAAGATTATTGTGCATGTGTAGAGCTTGCACAACCATGAAACTGTGAGAAAAGTAAGACATCCGTAAATGTTTATTTTTATGATTCATTAGGAAACTTGCAATGCTTCAGCTTAAAATTCACCTGATCACGGTACCGTATCCCTAGCCACTGCCTTCAGAATAATACTGTCAAATGACGCAAAATGTTGGAAATAATGTTTGACAAGTCATACCTAGATATTCAGTGTGACAATGCTGGATCCACTACTTACTACTTAGCATACTATGATACTACTTACTAGCAAGTTAATAACTTAATGTCACTACCAGAGAATCATTTCATATTGAGGTTTGACGTGCCAGTCAACAATTTTTCAGTCATGTTGGGACAGAGCTAACTCTTCCTGGGTTTAACCAGTACTGTAGGGAGTTAATTATCAGCCAAAACGAGTTAAGTCATTGAATTCGGTGATTTTTGTGTCCCATCCATATATTTTCAAGTAAACAAGTAGTTATTAAGTGCTTTGAAGCGGTTTTACCTAGGTTAAGGTCATAGCCCTACAGTCATGTGAAAGAAAAGCAGGAAATGTGGTCTACAGTCACTCTGTAAGACGTTTTTCACGTGACATACCCATAAAATCCAGCAAAAATGCTGTCCCATCAGCACAGTAAGCTTATTACAGAACTTATTACTGAAAATACATTGTTGGGGTTGGCGGTTTTCTATCATTTGTCAATACCATATACATACACCTTTTATTTTACGCCTTGATTTTGGTTCTGAAGTAAAAATTAAAATTTTCATGTCTCAATTACTGATGTCCCAGATTCTTTCGTGAATTACGTTACTACCTTTAATGTCTCTCACAAAATACTTTTAACGTATATTTAGCTTACATGCTACATGTTTTTGGCAAGACAGTAGATACATGCTTGGAAAATAAATACAAATATGGGCTTGCTATTGTTCATTTGTCTAAGATAAAGTCAAAGCAAAAGCTGATGAAAAATAACACAGTTTTGTGAACTACGTTACCCTACCCATATCATTTGCTAATTAAGAGGTAGAAATATTCCATGTGACAGCAGTGAAAGGACTTTGACCATACTATGTAGCAAATAGATAAAGAACTTTACGGGATGTTCTAAACATAGGAGAAAATAAGAATAAAGCTCAAAGTTGTGAATTACGTTACTGTGAATTACGTTACTACAATTTTACTTTAAGAGAAATAACTCTGAATTCTCATGTCTCGTTGGAATTTATGTTCGTTGTTCGTTTAAACCAAGTCTATTTCTGCTCGTAGGTATCAATTCCAACCATACAAGTGTTGCTTTTTCGTAGCTACATGGACTTAATTTATATTTTCTGGGTACACCATCTCACCCTTTTATGAAAATTATATAGATAGCCATCGTATCAATGCAATATGTGCAAGGTGTCTTTTATAAATAACAAAAGTCATAAGTTAAAACGTATATTATGTTTTGCATACCGCCTATGATCTGAATGTGATTGAGTGTAGGTAACGTAATTCACATGCAGGTAACGTAATTCACTTTTTACATAATTCTGCTTTAGATCCATGATAGGATCACATGATTCATACTTTCAGTGATATAAAACATATGTTGTCTCGGTTAATTGTTTTTATCATTAATCGATGTCACCTGGTACCCAGATAATCCAAAAAATGTGTGTTTATTGTCCTTTTTCAATATACACTTTAGAATAAGCACGCTGTATTTGACGCCCTGGTCCACTTATGTTGATATCTTTTATTCCATATGTTCTTTTGACTTACTTTGCATGCCTCTTGATAGCTTTATGTGAAAAAGAGACATGAAAATCATGCTTATAACATACTACTTTCGAAAACATTTGACATATTTTGTGTGTGAATTACGTTACCTTTAATGTGTTATGGCATCATTTTCGGACAAAATGCACTTTTTCTATAAAATAAAGCTTTAACCTGTTGTATAAAACCTTTTTGAATATGTATGCGGTGATTCATTCTTTATTTGTTGGTTGTCTTGCGAACTACAACAAGTTAATGAATAACAATAATATAAAGATTTTTTTACTTATTTTATACATTGTACATTTGAAAGGGTCCTTTCTACAAAATCAACAATGACATATATAATGAATTGTATTTAAGGTGCAAATAGAGTTTAAATTTACCTTCTGTGGCACATTTGAGGCAGATTGGTGGTAGAGAAATGTACGATTTCTCACAGGAAAGAATACATTGGTAATGGGTTTGTGAATTACGTTACCAAGCTAATGTTACATTTTTCAGCACGAAAATGGCAAAACGGTATCACAAGTGCCTCAAATACGTATAGTTATGATATTTATAATCTTTATTCTAAATAAAAACGAGTTTATTTATTTAATAGTTCTCAAAAGTGGATGGAAATAAGCAAACCGATGTTTGTATATTTAGAATAACAACTATTTTTAAATTTTCTTTTGAGTCCAACATTCAAACTACGCTGAGAAGGCAATTATGAAATAAGTGTAACGTATAACACTTGTTTTTAAGCAAGAAAATGACAATTGTGAAAAGCTAGTTTAAAACAGTTTGAAAGTGTCATACCTCGTTACATTTTTTGCGTTTTTAAAAATACTCTACCACAGTAACGTAGTTCACATTAGAATTTAGTCTTGTTGTTCATGAAGCGATAAAATTTGAAAATTCGGGTTGCTTACATTTTTTAAACATCACAATTTATCAGGCAGGGTCCAAGTAGTTGAAAAAATAGCAAAACACAAAAATCTAAGCCAAAAAAATTATGGGACAAATTTTGGCCCGAATTCAATGACTTAACTCGTTTTGGCTGTAATGTGTCTTGCTCAAGGACACAACACGGTGACGCTTGTGGGGACTGAACCCAGGACCTCTCGATTGGGAGTATGATACATGTGTGGATATTTGGCCTTATGGCATATATCTTTAGTTTGTTATCATTTCTTCAACTCAAGCTATGAAAACTGTAATATAATATCTTACGAGTATGCTTTTTCATGCTACACAATAATCAAGCACCTTTGCTCTCGAGCCACTCCTGCTGTTTACAAAAAAGTGATGATCTGACACATTTGATTTTAGAGAGCACATGTTCTCTACTTTCGCTTAGGGTTAATATGTGGAAATGAATAAACCTTTGATTAGTTCATGGTCAAATTATATACACAGTGTAATTTTTGTATTTGTTTTTCTTATACCCAAAATTTTGAAATTCAACACAAGACAATAATACTTTTTAATTACCACAGTTGCATACATGTGATGAGTTTGAAAGAGGAATCAGGGAGATTTTTCTTTCATTTCAGGGAGATTTTTGGAAAATGTATAGAATATTTAGGAAAATTCCTGATTCATTTCAGGGAGATTTTGAGTTTTTGTTAAAAAAGTGGTACATTTTAGAAGAGATTTTGCCAATTTTACGACTCATTTCCTGGAGTCTCCCTGATGATGAGGGAGGTATCACATGTATGCAGTTGGTCTGCTGTGTTTGTTAACATCCGGGCTACTGAATCATGACTACTTACCCTACTTAAGAATGCATGTCAGAGCAGCCAAACTTACCTTATCTCTCATATAAAATCAATCAAAATAATGATAATTTTCATTGACCACTGTCAGCGACTTTATCGTGTCTAATATTTATCAAGGAACAGGCATGATCAATAAATCAGGCATGCTAACTTTCCTGGAAAGCCTTATTTCGATTGAACTTATCTTATTTTAGTCAGGTACATTAGTAAACATGATGAAATGAGCAATCATTTACCTTCACAAGTCTCAATCTTAGTTTCCCTTTGTGTATTTACTATGTGTTGAAATGCCAGTTAGTTAGAAGATTTAGCAGTTGCAAACTTAAAATTTGGTTCCTGTTTCAAAGGCCAATATACTTAGCTTTAAATTGCAATGTACATGTAGTTCAGACTTGCTGTGTGTTTGTCTGCCCATAGATTTAATTATTTTTTAAGTGAGTGACTTTTGATGATGTAGACAGCAAGCCGCCATATTTGTTTGGGATTTTCCAAAGTCAGATATAGCATGCGAAGAGGTGCTTCTTAAATTTGTCACTGCCGGGACATGGAGCAAGGACGTAGTGTGAATTAATGTAAGAATAAAGATAAATTAATCGCTTCGTCTATGCTTGTATTTTAAATGAGCTGATTGTGTTATGTGCATGATTATTGCTTACTCTAGGATATGAGCTGCCTCGTGGGAAAACCAACAATGTGGTTTCTGCACAGGTTTGACACAAATCAGGCTGTACAGTCACAGAAGCAGGCTAGAAGCTTGAAATTTTGGATTTAAGAAGAAGAGGAAATGTGCTATCCGTGTAGCGAAAACGAAGGCGCTGATCAGCTTCGCGGTTACTGCGAAGCTGATCTGCGTCTTTGATTTCGCATATGCAGATTGTTGGTTTTCTCACGAGGTGGCTCATACGTCTGGCAAATTATGAATCTAAAAATGATTAATCAAAAAGGAAATGATCTAATTTAACCCTCGACGGAATGAGCAAACAGGCCGGTAAGGAGCAGTTGTGGTGATCAGTATTGATTTCCTCTCAAGAAAGAGTAGCTTGCCTAGTGGATCATTTGAATAAAAGTCATTTGTCTTGTTATGGACATTGTTTTCAGTAAAACAATCTTCGAAATAAGTGTTGTCTCCATAGACACTGTACTATGTCTATAGGATAAGTGTAGTGAACCGGAGCAGGGGTAGAGGGTCTGACTCTGGTCCCAGAGGTCCCAGGTTGGATCCTCAGCTGGGTTGCCATTCGTTGTGGCCTTGAGCAAGTCACAATTCCACAGGTAATGATCAGAAATTGATCGCCTCTGTACACAGTGAACAAGAAAAATATAATGTGAAGTATTCATATTATATATGGCATTGCTACATGCAAAATGAATTATCTCCATATTACTAGAAAGTTTTTAGAAACGAAGGTAGATTTGACATAGTTTATAACCCAGAAAGTAGTGGCTTCTCACTATGACAAAATAATTTGACTGGAAAGTTAAATAAACCATCATTTAACTAAAGTAAACCAAACAAAACTGGGAAAGCAGTCACTATTTGATCCAACGATGACTTTAACCCATTTTGTGGCGATGTCAAATTTTGTTTCTTAGGCATTTCTAAGATATTACTGTGGGAAACGTTGTAACAAATTGGAATAAGATTTCGATTTGAAAGTTGGTTAATATACACCATGAGGTTTAGAGGAGATTTATCATGTACAAATAAAACTGACAAAGCCGACTGAGGCCATGACATGCCAACCCTTTTAGCTTAACTAGCACCTATTAGCTCACCAGTGAGTCTTTGGCTCAGTTGAGGTAGAACTTGTTTTTGAGTTGGCATATGTGTTGGACTGATTTCCCTCCTGGTGCACCCCCTAGTGAAGTATTGTCAATTTGGCGAGTCACTGGTAAACCATTCAGATGCAAACTTCTGTGGTGCTTCTTTTAGTTTTATGTCTTGGTGTTTAATACTTTTGTGCTGTTGGCGCTTTATGTATGTTTTCATATTTTTAGTCAAGTTAACTGATTGGCGGCCTATTGGGAAAATAGCTGCTCATTCGGCTTACGAAATGTCTTCATGGTATAAGTACCTGATTGTTAGCTTGGTTTGTTCCCACTTCGGGTTTTTGGCGTGGAATTCTTTTTCTGATTGTGCCTTTTCCTGATCTTTGCCTACTTGTACCTTTTTTAAAATACTGTATGTGTTCTGTGAAGAATGTTATGATATGTAATCAGATTTTTAGAGTTCAATATCACAGACATTGCCAGTTTTAAAAAGAAAATGACACAGTATCCATTTATCATTTACTTAAACTGAGCATTTCAGCATTTCAATATTTTCTTTTGTACTGGACATTAATGTGTAGACCAAGAATAGCCGCGTTGTCTGAAGCATTCTCATCATACACTCTTACTGTTTCAGTTATGTTTGCAGTCCATCTCAATTCATATTTTTTCACCATTTACTAAAACTGTCATGGTTTTTGGTATACTTGTCATTTTCAAGCCAATGAGCTCAACAAATTTTGAAAATTATCATCAAATTCCATGAATGACAAAGTAATTTCTTTCAGTCATCTTTTCCAAGGAATATCTCTACATTTAGCACTGCCGGAGTTGATGAGCTGGTGGTTGAAGGAACTGGCCTAATTTGAGACTGGCAGGTTCTCTGAAACGAAAGGGTCAATGGTCTAGTAAATGATAACCTGAGGTCTGGTATATACATGTATAACAATATTAAAACATGTATGAATACTATAAATGGTCAAATGCATGTATATAAATCCAAGGTGCTGACAGATAAATTCTTTGGATCTTTTTTGTTGTTGTTGTTGTTGGTCAGACTCATGCAGCATATACTGTCAATTTGCTAATTTTGTGCAAGATTTTCCCTCTCAATGACATTTTCTTCAGTTTTCCCAAACCAAATGCCCAGGGAACCTAGAGTTCACTATTGCCTCAAGTAGGTCAATGACAGTGAAAGTCGTAATTTATAAGCATAGATTGTTTCCGCCTGCAACAAGTTCTGTTGAAACTGGTGCACTAGCTCTGGAGTAGAAGATTTTAGATACTTCTGTGGTGATTCTTTTTGTTTTATGTCTTGGTGTTTAAAATTTTTGGTGCTGTTGGCGCCTTATGTATGTTTTCATATTTTTAATTAAGGTAACTGAGTGGCCACCTATTGGGAAAATAGCTGCTCATTTGGCTTACAATACTTTACCGGTTCCCCATGGTAAACAGCTAAGGTCCATTCTATCCTATAAACCCTCCAGTTCACAGGTTAGCTTCCCATAGGCAGGTTACTAGTGTTTAATGCAAATTTCTTTCACAACAGACAAATGTTACATTTGTATGAGCAGAAGAGGAAGAATATTTTCATGAGCAAATCTACATACCAATAAAAGATTTGCTGATTTAGGGCTGTTCTTGGGTTCACCTCAGTGCTAATCAAACATATTACCATGAAGTTGCAACATTATAATTGCAGGAAGCAGAAAAATGTTCTCCAGCCTGAAATTAAAAAGTTACTAATTTTGAGTGTCTATCCATTGAACTTTCTAACTTTTGACCCAGGCTCAAAATTATCTGTACATGGCATTTACAGCATTTGTATTGACACTCTTCTTCTAATCAAATTAGGAATCAATATGATTTTAAACAGGTTTTTACAAATTTTCAGTTGAGATTAAAAGATGAGTTATTATATGATATTAGTTTTGGCCTGACATTGCAGCTACATCCTGTCTGAAATACCAGCAACACCCCTTGTGAAAAATATTTAAAGGTGCTTTAGAATCAAGTAACTCATTCATAGGAATTAGGAATCTCAACAAGTAGCCCAAATGCAATGAACGCTCTCCTGAGAGTCAAAAAATACATTCACTGGACAAAAGAAAAGAAGTCGTGGATTTTACCATGCATGGGCATGGCAGCCATCTTGACCAGGATTTTTTGTATACACATTGGTTCCCACTTCCTTTAAGTTGGCATTGATAAGCCAAGCAGTTTCAGAGAAGAGGTTTAAAAAATATGGTTGTATACCTAATATTGCCCCCAGGTGGAAACAGATGAACCCCTGAGGTCTATAAATCATTTTTAAAATCATTGATATTCAGTCCTACTTCTTCACAAAATGGGGGGAGGGGCAGATGAGCCTGTGGGGTGGAAAGTTTTCAGAATCATTTATATTCAGTCCTGCTGCCCATTGCATGCAAGATATTCTTTTTAAATGACATTTAACCAGTTTTTCCCATTCAAATGCATAAGCGACCTATGATGATCTTGCAGTAAAATATGCCAAGGTCTAAACAGGGTCATGATTTATATATACTTTGTAGTACTTTAGCGATTCATGCTTCACGCAAAGTTGAGCATCTTGGTCATGTGACCTGAATTATTTATATAGACGTTGGACTTTGGTCCCAACATCCTATAGATGCTCATACGAAATTTGGCTTTGATTGGTCAAGCTGTTTCAGAGAAGAAAATCTTTGAAAATGTGAACGCACATATGCAGGGATGCCGGCTTGAGTACCATCCTATAAGCTCCCCATTAGCCTTCAGCTCAGGTGAGCTGATAAGCTTTGACAAAAGCTAACCATTTCCATCTGAGAGAAACCTCTTCCTGACTCTCTTCTCTGGCATATCTTCATCTTTGTGTTCTCAACCATTCTTGAAATAGCATCAATGATGTCAGTCATCTTCTTATTGGTGATAAAACCATTCTTGTCAATGTCATACAAATTGAAAGCCTCTGGAAAAATCAATGAATGACATATGAGCCGCCACATGGAAAAAAACAACAATCTTTATAGTAAAAAACAAAGGCACAGATCAGCTACGCAGTAACTGCTGATTGGCGCCTTTGTTTTCGCTACTCGGATAGTACAATTCTTCTTCTACTGAAATCTGAAATTTCAACGTTCTAGCTCTTGTCTGTGCTTGTACAAGTCGGTTTGTGTCAGGCCTGTTCGGAAACCACATTGTTGCTTTTTATACAAGGCAGCTCATATAAAACAGTAAAAGTTACTAAAACTACAGCTAAAGAGTTTACAAATGTCATGAACATGTACATTATATCAATATACCTTCCTTTGCAGAAGTTCTTTGTAACTACATGTATTTGTTTATAATTTAAAACTAAAGCAGCATGCCATTATTTTTTTCAAAAAGATTTTTATCAAATGCTTCATTTAATATGATGCCACAAAATATCAAACTTCCAGTCCCCTTAGGTCCTGTACGATATGTTTGCTATATGCCTTTCATCATTAGGTCCCATTAAATGAGATGTTAACATTTGAATGAAGTCCTGGAATTTCCTATAACATTGTCAATATGCATGTATTTAGATTACCTCCCTTATATATATTTGATGCATGGTTAAGCTCACTTTTAGCCTTTACTGATTATTTGATAACCATTTTCAGATACATTGGCAGTTTGGTGAATTATATTTGTCAGTAACTATTTCTGAAGAAGGTGAAATACAAAAGGTGGTTTCCAAACATTTTATATTACTATACTGATTGTTCAAAGGCCATACTTCTGTTGTGGTTCTAATTGTTTATGGTTATTGGTTCACATTATGTGCTGTTTGCTCTTTATGCATGTTTTCATATTTTTAGTTAAGTTCAATTTGCTGAGTGACCACCTTGGAAGCAGCTGCTCATTCGCTTACCATATGCTTTCTTGGTACAAGTACCTGATTGTCAATTTAGTCTTTTCCCATTTGGGTGGGAATTTCTTTCCAGTTGTGCCATTTCATGACCATTGCCCACTTTTGCCTCTTTATAAAAAGAATCTGATATAGAACTATAAACTTGTTGCTCTATATTTCACCAATAAATAAACTTCATGACCATCTTCACTTTCCAACATGCTCTTACCCATTTACTACATCTGTGCCACCCATCAAACAAATTCCTTCATGTGTTCATGTCAGATAGTAAACTGTCTACAGACTCTGTATGACTGATTGACCTGAAAAAAAAAGAGAACTAGAAATGCGTGTTTGTAAAACACCATGCCCCCAACTGTATGCTTGTCCCTAAACTGGCACTTTGTATGATTCATTTATTCCATATGAATGAATCGAAATTTAATTTCCTGAAGAAGCTGTTCGGACCAGAAACAGAATGTAAGCTTTTTGCAGACAATTTAGAAATGGAGTAAAAAATCAAAAAAGGAGTAATTTTGTCGAAATTTGACTGAAAGTCCTCAAAAGTTTATCAGGTGAGCTTCTTCTCAGCATCAACAAGTATACCAAATATGAAGACTCTAGCTCAAGTACTTTTTGAGATATATTGCATACAAGATTTTCAAATTTTGTTTTCAAAGGGACATAACTCCAAAAAGGGGCATAACTTAGACATGAAAAAATATGGTTCAAATATTTTTTCATGAGGAATTTGTATATGAAATTTCATAACCCATCATTCACCATTCAAAAGTTTCAAGTTGACCGAAAAGTGGAAAAAAAAATTGACAGAAAGTGCTAAAAAATTATTCATGTCATCTACTCCTCAGCCCCAATCAGTGTACTAAATATGATGGCTCTAGCTTTAATACCTTTTGAGATTTCTTGCACACAAGATTTTCGAATTTTGTTTTCAAAGGGACATAACTCCTAAAAGGGGCATGACTTAGACATGAAAAAATATGGGTTGAATATTTTATGAGGAATATACATTTGTAATTTTAAAATCCTAATATTCACCATTCAAAAGTTCCAAATTTCACTGAAAAGTGGAATAAATCAATGACATTTTCAAAATTGCATGATTTTGTGAAAATTTTAAAAAAAGTTCTCAAAAGCTAATCAGGTCATCTAACCCTTGGCCCCAACCAGTGTACCAAATTTGATGGCTCTAGCTTTAATACCTTTTGAGATATCTTGCACACAAGATTTCCAAATTTTGATTTCCAAGGGATAATTCAGAAAAGGGGCATAACTCGGGCATGAAAAAAAAATATGGGTCAACAATTTTTTCATGAAGAATATACATACAAAATTTCAAATCCCGAGCATGCACCATTCAGAAGTTTTAAAAAAGGTGACTTACAGTCACACCCACTCACACATCCCAGGTCATCCCAGTGTCATGATTTATACAAATTTTGTAGAACTCCATTCCTTAATGCTTCATGCCAAGTTTCAAAATCATAGGCCTTCTGGTTCTGAAGAAGTTTTTTAAAAAAAATTTATATTTATAGCCATGGTGGCCATCTTGGTCATGTGACCATGACCATTTACATAAACTTTCATTTCCTCTTCCTAAGGATGGTCCACATAAAATTTGGCTTTGATTGGCTGAGCGGTTTCTGAGAAAAAGATGTTTGAATATTATGGTCATCTACATGTATATACAATGTAGCTCCAGGGCAGGGGCAGACAATCCCTGGGCCAAAAATATTTTCATAAGCATAAATCTTCTGTCCATTTGCTCATTCAAAGCAAGTTTTCTGCCATTATATGACATTTTCCTATTTTTTTCCATTCAAATGCATGGACGATCTGAGTTGACCTTGCCGTAAAATAGGTCAAGGTCATCCAAGCGTCATGATTTATATAAATTTTGTAGAACTCCGTTCCTTAATGCTTCATGCCAAGTTTCAAAATCATAGGCCTTCTGGTTCTGAAAAAGAAGATTTTTAAATGTTTTTGCTATTTATAGCCATGGCGGCCATCTTGGTCATGTTACCTTGACCATTTATACAAACTTTCATTCCCTCTTCCTAAGGATGCTCCACAAAAAGTTTGGCTTTGATTGGCCTAGTGTTTTCAGAGAAGAAGATGTTTCAATATTATGTATGGTCATATACATGTACATGTACATAGCCATTGGGCGGGGGAAAACAACCCCATGGGCCCAAAATATTTTCTTAAACATAAATCTTCTGTCAATTTGCTCATTTCTAGCAAGTTTTCTGCCATTTAATTACATTTTCCTATTTTTCCCCATTCCAATGCATGGTAGACCTAAGTTGACCTTGCTGTAAAATAGATCAAGGTCATCCCAGGGTCATGATTTATATAAAATTTGTAGAACTCCATTTCCAGATGCTTCACACCAAGTTTCAAAATCATAGGCCTTCTGGTTCTGAAGAAGAAGATTTTTAAACATTTTGCTATTTATAGCCATGGTGGCCATCTTCGTCATGTGACCTTGACCATTTATATAAACTTTCATTCCCCCTTCCCAAGAATGCTCCACATGAAGTTTGGCTTTGATTGGCCTAGCAGTTTCAGAGAAGAAGATGTTTGAATATTATGGTCATCTACATGTATATAGCCCCGGAGCAGGGGCAGACAACCCCTTAGGGGCTAAAATTTCCATTAACATTAATCTTCTGTCCATTTGCCTATTCCCAGTAAGTTTTACCCATTAAATAGCATTTTACCATTTTTTCCCACTCAAATGCATTGACGACCCAAGTTGACCTTGCCGTAAAATAGGTCAAGGTCATCCTAGGGTCATGATTTATATAAATTATGATGGGCATGTGTCCCCGATGCTACTTATCAAGTTTCCTGGAAATCGACCCACTGGTTCTGGAGAAGGTTTTTGCTATTTATAGCCATGGTGGCCATCTTGGTCATGTGACCTGGAGTCCTGGACCAGTTATATAAACTTTTGTTCCCCCATCCTAAGGATGCTTCACAAGAGGTTTGGCTTTGATTGGCCAAACGGTTTCTGAGGAGAAGATCTTTGGAATCGTTGTCGACGGATGACGGAGCATGGCCATCCTATAAGCTCACCCTGTAAGCCTTCAGCTCAGGTGAGCTAAACATAGCAGCCTGCCACACAGCAGCTGAAAAAAAGTATGAAAGTTTCCAAAGATGCATTCAGATTATAATAATATTATATAGCCATGATAAGTTGCTTAACCATCACTACCATGCCCGCGCCTTATTGTGTGAAAAACAAACATCATATTAATAAAATGTTTTTAATATTTGATTCAGTTCTATAAGAGAGACTCTTAAAGTGTAGAAAAACGCAAGTGCATATTTTGTTTAAGTTGAATGTAAGACTGGATATTTAGGAATTTTGCTAAATATAAGTAGTGAAGCAGGGGTATTGGTGATAAGCTGTGTGGAAACTGCACTTAAGTCTTTGTTTAAAAAGTTCTAATATGTTTTCTTGTGGCCAGGCTCAAGTGTCATAAAAACTAGAATATCCCCTAACATGTTTTTATTGTACCCGTGAGCGGTGGACAAACACTGCTCCTTTCACACCTTGAGGCATTTTCATGACAATGTGAACATGACAATGTTCATATACACTAAACTTTGAGGAACCGCAACATCATGGGACGAATTACAATTTGAATAAATGTATCACGGAACACATCCTACGTTAATACCACATGCCCTGTTGGCGTGTTGATCAGTAATACCTAAATAAAAAAAAAAATGTGTATCTACCAAACCTACCCATTAACAATTAATGCTACTACTGTTAATATTATCTCGGAACCAATATTTGAGATATTATTCTACATGTACATGTGTACAGCTTGCCCATCCAAGAAATTGTGAGAAAAACAAGTCACCGGTAAACATGATAAATGTTTATTTTTCATTTACGATTCACTAGAATACTTGCAATGATTTCTGAAAATATTTTTATTATAAACTTTTAATTTATACCGTACCTTTAACCATTTCCGATATATAGGCTAAAGATACAATACCATACATTAAGACAATAGGCTAAAGATATGGTACCATATCTTTAGCCCACAGGCCAGAGGTACAGTACCCTATCTCTCATGCGTGGATCCAGAAATTTTCATGAGAGGGGTTCCAACGAAAATGGTAATGTTTGGTCACAGACAAGGGGGGGGGGGGGGGTCTAACCACCCAAAAAATCCCGAAATTACCTTTTTGTAGGTAAATTTTTCAAATTCCAGGGAGAGCCCCGGTCCCCACCCTCTGGATCCGTGAATCTCTCTAGCCACTGACTTTATAAATACACTGGTTAATGTAAGGTTCTCATTTTAATAAAACAAAATAGCTGAAACATCATTATTAACTATGCTGGAACAAAATCTCTAGCAACCAGACGGCTGTTACTTTTCTAGTGTTTTACATGCCTTATGTGCACTTCATGATTTTGAAGACCATATAAACGTCATGTGATTCTGCACTAGTCATTTGTAACCAAGACCCCCCCCCCCAAGCCTCGGGGAAAAGCCGGGACTCTACTTTTGGTCCAGCAAATGCCCGCTAAAATCCCCACCCCATGCCAGGACTTCTCATTGGCAAAACCACCACTGTTTTCCCCCCGTAGCCTGTTATCTTTCCTTTTTCACAGCCCTTTTTGACTATATAAAGCAAACCCTGGAAATATCTTCCCCGCACTGCCATGGCAAAATTTTGGTCTAAGCCCCGCTCATTTTTACAGCTATCTGTGTCTTACCAGTGCCAAAAACATCTAGTACCACCGTTTTTATAGGGTGAACCAACATCATAAGGCCTAAAAAAAAAAATAGCTGTGTTTCCGCTAACGGTCTGAAAAAAATTAGGGTAGGTAGGTAGGAAAATCTTTTTATTTTCATTTTAATTTTTATGCAAAAAAATCCAGGGTAGGTAGGTAAATGTAATTTTTTATACGCAGTTTTTATTGAAAAAGGTCAAAATGGTCAATGCCGCGCAAAGGTATGAGGTCTACGTTCTTCAGCCATGTGAACCCATCAATGTCAAAGACTGGCAACATATTTTATAATAAGATTCAGTCTCCTTGCCTTAAATGAGGTTGAAAAACTTTCAGTCTCATCTTGTTCATAGACCGCTATCTGAGAGCAGGGTGGCCTAGTGGTAGAGCTCGCTGAACTGTAAAGTACTGTGTTGGAATCCCACCAGCACTGGGTCTTGTCCTCCAGAAAGAAACCTTCTCTCAGATATGCATCCCAACAATGGCAACATGACCTAAATAAAGTTGACTGCGATGCAAAACCCCAATACCAAGGACACTCTATCGAGAGGACGACACACTCAATGGAAATCGCTCATGAAATATTGACTATGTACTATGCCCTTTTTACCTGTCCGCTAAGCCGCAGCAGTCGATATTGTCGCCATTTTGAAATGAGATAAATCATACCTGTTCGAGTTTTTATTAAATAACTCCAAAGATTGGTTGCATTCAAATTGATAAATAAAGAAAATTAAGTGCACAAAGTCTACCATCATCATAACAGACAGTTTTAGAACCAATTGTTAAACGAAAACTTTTCAGTTTAGGAAACAACGTAGGAAAAAGAAACACCTAAAACAAATTTATGAGCCGTAAATTTCCCGGAAAAAATCGTCCTGACAAACTGACAGTATAGCTTGAACTTAGGCTTTGCATATGTTAACTTGAAGATTTGTCTTTAACATACAAAGTAAACAAAAGAATTATTGGGAGAAAGCTCAAATAAAGCTGTAAAGTGTTCCAAAAGCGCCACCGTTGATTTTCGTTTTCTAAAAACGGTCCGCCATTTTGTCACGCGGACTTTGTAATTTCTAATAAGTTTACTACTACACATTTCAAAATATCAAACTCTTATATAAATTTTTCGAAACTTTGATGTATCTGCTTTTCATAAATATTATACTTACTAATAGCACGCAGCTTATATCTAAGTAATCGGTTCCGATTTATGACGACTGTGTGAAAATTGGTCGCCATGACGCCATTTTAAGGACAAAAATAGAAACAAAATAAGGGTAAAGAAAACCACTAAAATTACCAGTGATGTGATAATTAGGGGAAAGATAAATATGTCAGATGAAAGATAATTAAAAGGCCTTTAATCTGGTAAATGGATTTAATTGTTAAAAGGTTCTACTTACTGGCTCAGAGAAGATAATTCCATTCGATTAATTCTAATTTTGAAACTACCGCTCGTTTGCCGGATCACGCGGGGCAATGGGTCGTTTCGGTCCAAAATCGTGTCACAGTAGATAAAGGGCAAAATAATCAGAGTGTGTCGTCCTCTCGATAGAGTGTCCTTGCCAATACAAACAATTTAGGGGATGGTATAATCTGACATATTTCACACAACAATACTCTTATTGCATGCAACTTAGCAGGAAAGGCCAGTATTGACAAACTAATAAGAAATAAACAGCTTTATTTTCAAAACGAAATCTGAAGAACACAAACCATCAACATGTAAATTTCGATAAAAAGACTACTCCCGAATTCAAAACTATAACTGTAACTGCATATCTGTTCCGGGTCACCTCAACCCATTGTACAACTGCAACTGAACCAACGAAAATGCCAAATGCAGGGACTCCCTTTATAAGGGATTACTGAATCTGAATACATGTAGTTTACTGGTGACACGCCAAATGACATCATTTCACCAGGGATTTGGATGGGGGAGTATTTAGTCCCTAGAACACCAATTGAAGAATTCTCTGAAAGCAACACCTGTTTATTACCTTGACGATACCTTGACGATCGTTTCTGGGCTATGAGGGAAGGAGATACCTCCTTTTTAAGCCCACTTCTTGTAGAAATCATTCTGTCACTGTGTCTTGGTATTTTCTTAACTACTTTGATTCACATCTTACATGTACAGGTTTTCGTTTTGCAGATTTTTTTCACTGGTCAGCCAAAACGAGTTAAGTCATTGAATTCGGTGATTTTTGTGTCCCATCCATATATTTTCAAGTAAACAAGTAGTTATTAAGTGCTTTGAAGCGGTTTTACCTAGGTTAAGGTCATAGCCCTACAGTCATGTGAAAGAAAAGCAGGAAATGTGGTCTACAGTCACTCTGTAAGACGTTTTCCACGTGACATACCCATAAAATCCAGCAAAAATGCTGTCCCATCAGCACAGTAAGCTTATTACAGAACTTATTACTGAAAATACATTGTTGGGGTTGGCGGTTTTCTATCATTTGTCAATGCCATATACATAGACCTTTTATTTTACGCCTTGATTTTGGTTCTGAAGTAAAAATTAAAATTTTCATGTCTCAATTACTGATGTCCCAGATTCTTTCGTGAATTACGTTACTACCTTTAATGTCTCTCACAAAATACTTTTAACGTATATTTAGCTTACATGCTACATGTTTTTGGCAAGACAGTAGATACATGCTTGGAAAATAAATACAAATATGGGCTTGCTATTGTTCATTTGTCTAAGATAAAGTCAAAGCAAAAGCTGATGAAAAATAACACAGTTTTGTGAACTACGTTACCCTACCCTTATCATTTGCTAATTAAGAGGTAGAAATATTCCATGTGACAGCAGTGAAAGGACTTTCACCATACTATGTAGCAAATAGATAAAGAACTTTACGGGATGTTCTAAACATAGGAGAAAATAAGAATAAAGCTCAAAGTTGTGAGTTACGTTACTGTGAATTACGTTACTACAATTTTACTTTAAGAGAAATAACTCTGAATTCTCATGTCTCGTTGGAATTTATGTTCGTTGTTCGTTTAAACCAAGTCTATTTCTGCTCGTAGGTATCAATTCCAACCATACAAGTGTTGCTTTTTCGTAGCTACATGGACTTAATTTATATTTTCTGGGTACACCATCTCACCCTTTTATGAAAATTATAAAGATAGCCATCGTATCAATGCAATATGTGCAAGGTGTCCTTTATAAATAACAAAAGTCATAAGTTAAAACGTATATTATGTGTTGCATACCGCCTATGATCTGAATGTGATTGAGTGTAGGTAACGTAATTCACATGCAGGTAACGTAATTCACTTTTTACATAATTCTGCTTTAGATCCATGATAGGATCACATGATTCATATGTTCAGTGATATAAAACATATGTTGTCTCGGTTAATTGTTTTTATCATTAATCGATGTCACCTGGTACCCAGATAATCCAAAAAATGTGTGTTTATCGTCCTTTTTCAATATACACTTTAGAATAAGCACGCTGTATTTGACGCCCTGGTCCACTTATGTTGATATCTTTTATCCCATATGTTCTTTTGACTTACTTTGCATGCCTCTTGATAGCTTTATGTGAAAAAGAGACATGAAAATCATGCTTATAACATACTACTTTCGAAAACATTTGACATATTTTGTGTGTGAATTACGTTACCTTAAATGTGTTATGGCATCATTTTCGGACAAAATGCACTTTTTCTATAAAATAAAGCTTTAACCTGTTGTATAAAACCTTTTTGAATATGTATGCGGTGTTTCATTCTTTATTTGTTGGGTGACTTGCGAACTACAACAAGTTAATGAATAACAATAATATAAAGATTTTTTTACTTATTTTATACATTGTACATTTGAAAGGGTCCTTTCTGCAAAATCAACAATGACATATACAATGAATTGTATTGAAGGTGCAAATAGAGGTTAAATTTACCTTCTGTGACACATTTGAGGCAGATTGGTGGTAGAGAAATGTACGATTTCTCACAGGAAAGAATACATTGGTAATGGGTTTGTGAATTACGTTACCAAGCTAATGTAACATTTTTCAGCACGAAAATGGCAAAACGGTATTACAAGTGCCTCAAATACGTATAGTTATGATATTTATAATCTTTATTCTAAATAAAAACGAGTTTATTTATTTAATAGTTCTCAAAAGTGGATGGAAATAAGCAAACCAATGTTTGTATATTTAGAATAACAACTATTTTTTAAATTTTCTTTTGAGTCCAACATTCAAACTACGCTGAGAAGGCAATTATGAAATAAGTGTAACATATAACACTTGTTTTTAAGCAAGAAAATGACAATTGTGAAAAGCTAGTTTAAAACAGTTTGAAAGTGTCATACCTCGTTACATTTTTTGCGTTTTTAAAAATACTCTACCACAGTAACGTAGTTCACATTAGAATTTAGTCTTGTTGTTCATGAAGCGATAAAATTTGAAAATTCGGGTTGCTAACATTTTTTAAACATCACAATTTATCAGGCAGGGTCCAAGTAGTTGAAAAAATAGCAAAACACAAAAATCTAAGCCAAAAAATTTATGGGACAAATTTTGGCCCGAATTCAATGACTTAACTCGTTTTGGCTGTGGTAGGAATATGTCATATGGTAGACATATTACTGATCAATATTCGTACACAACTTCATGGTTCCAATGTTGGTCAATTCTTGTTTTGAAGGCATTCACGTCTTTCGCTGCTACAACTCGTTCAGGCAATGAATTCCAATCATTTATAACTCTTTGTGAAAAGTGTTGTTGTCTAGTTGTTGTTCTACAGCGCGGTTTTTCTAATTTGAGACTATGACCACGGGTTGATGATTGTTTACAGAATTTGAAAAATCTTTCCGTTGGTATATCTTCTAGACCTTTCACTATTTTAAATGTCTGAATCATGTCACCCCTTCTTCTCCTATGAGCTAGACTAGGCAATTTCAACCTTTTCAATCTTTCTATATAAGTCAAATCTTTCAATTCAGGTACTAGTTTTGTGGCACGTTTCTGTACTTTCTCAACACTTTCAATGTCTTTTCTTAGAAATGGATGCCAGATTGCATTACCGTATTCAACAACAGGCCTGATAAGGGCCTTGTAGAGAAGAATAAATGATTCTTTTTCAATATAATCAAAAGTTCTAACTATGAGAGATAAAACACTGTTGGCTTTATTGACTTTTTCAGCTATATGGCCACTAAACTTCAAATCTTGTTGAAAAGTCACACCTAAATCTTTCTCCTCACTAGCTGTTTCTATATCCTCAAAGTTCAAAGTATACTGGTAACCTTCATTGTTTCTACCATAATGAATAGTCTTGCATTTTTTCACATTGAATCTCAATTGCCATATTTCCGCCCAAGTGAATAAGGCATCTAAATCTTGTTGTATAATATCACAGTTACTGTCTTTGTTGTAGAGTTTCGTATCGTCAGCAAATATTTTGACGATGCTGCTGACGATCTCTGGAAGGTCGTTGATATACAGAATAAACAAGATTGGCCCCAGGACGCTGCCCTGGGGAACTCCGCTCAGAACATCCTTTCATGAAGACGACTCACCGTTTATTGATACATACTGTCTACGGCCGGTTAAAAAGTTTCTTATCCACGATAAAACTGATCCTCTAATGCCGAAGGCTGAAACTTTCTGTAGCAAACGTTCATGAGCTACAGAATCAAAAGCCTTGGCAAAATCCAAGTATATAGTGTCCCAACTTTCATCATCCTCAATGTACTGTGACCAATCTTCCATTACATCAATCAACTGTAGTATACACGAACGCCCCGAACGAAAACCAAATTGAGCTTCAGAGATATGCTTGTTTCTGACTAAGTGTTCAAGTATTTGAGCCCTAATAATTGTTTCTAAACACTTACAAACAATGGAGGTCAGGCTTACGGGCCTGTAATTCCCTGGATCACACTTCTGTCCTTTCTTAAACAAAGGCGTTACACGTGCGTCTTTCCAAACTTTAGGTAATGTTCCTGATGTAAGAGATTCTTGGAAAATGCGAGCCAGAGGCACAGAGAACACTCTTGACATTGTTTTTAGCAATAATGGGTTAATTTCATCTGGCCCCATGGATTTTCCCGGGTTTAAACCTTTTAAGACCTTCTCTACTAGTTCAGCACTGATAGTTATATTGTCCAAAGGCTTATCAAACTGTTTATCGTCAATAGTTGGTATTTCATCCTGATTTTCCCGGGTAAATACACTCGCAAAAAAGTCATTCAACACTTCTGCTTTATCTTGATCTGTATTTGTCATTGAAGAGTCATCTTTCTTAAGATTAGTCACTGAACTATGGGATTTCACTTTACTTCTCACATATTTCCAGAACTTTTTACTCTCTGTTTTAGCTTTTCCAGCAATTTTTCTTTCAAAGTTCCTCTTTGCTGTGCGTACAACTTCATTTGACTGATTTCTTATTCTCTTATACCTTTCAAAGTCACATCGCCGTTTTGTTGCAACATACTGAGACCATGCATGTCGTTTTTGTTTTATACTATTCAGAGAGTCAGCTGTCATCCACTGAGGTTTGGGTTTACATCCCTTCTTTGGAGTATATTTTGGTACATATTTTTCAACACTTTCATGGTATTTCTGTGCAAAACAGTTCCACATATTGTCAATGTTTTGTCCTTCAAATCTCTCTTCCCAATTTTCACTTTCCCAATCTGCAGTAAATGCTGCAAAGTCACAGTTACTATATTTTACTCTTGGTTTCCCTGTATAATGCTCACTGAAAGAGCATAAATAGTCAAATTTAATGAGAACATGATCACTTACTCCTAATGATGGTAAGATAGTAATATTTTCAATGTCATTTTCATCCTTTGTAAATACCAAGTCTAATATATGTGGATTTTGATTTTCTCTGATTCTTGTGAAGTCACTTATATGTTGAAACAAGAAATTATCTCTTATACATTCTATAAAGTTATATTCATAATGAGTCTCACTGTGGATTGTAGTATAATTTCCCCAATTTATGTCCTTCATATTGAAATCTCCAGTTATCAACAAGTTTTGACTTAAATTAGCTGCTTCACTCAGAAGTCTATTTATAGTAACACATGAATCATTTGAGGATGGACTCCTATAAATGGCCCCCAGAAGTACTTTTTTATTGTCCACTATCCAATCACACCATGATGCATCACTATAAATGTCATTTAAGTATACATTTGGCGAAACATTAAAGTCTGACCTGGCATAAATTATAACACCTCTATTTCCATCTTGACTTGGGAATGTGTTGTAGCCATCTATTTGATACAGAACTGATGAACAATTTACATCAGAATTAACTTTTGGTAAAACTTCCGTAACAAAAATAAAGTCTGGATGTTCCAATACTATTTGTAACTTCAGTTCATCAATTTTATTTCTTAACTGATCAGCATTTGTGTAAAAACATTTTACCTTTTCAGAGGTTATTTCTGTTACGCGTGAACTCTGTTTGGAGCTTTCTGGCAAAGTCTTACTATCATCAGCACCTTGATTTGAAATACTGTCTGCTTGGTTTACACTTTCTGATTTGCTACTGTTTATCTGATTTACAAAGCTACTGTCTGTATTATGGCTATAAACATGTGGACTAGACTCTTGATGACTAGAGGTATATGACTTAGAACTGTCAATGTTTGAAAAGTCAAAAGAACAATTAACTTTAAAACTATTAACTTCAAAATGAACGGGAACACAATTAACGCTATTTACAAGGGTAAAACTGTCTGGTTTTAAACTGGTTGGACAGGCTGGGAAAGCGCTCCGTTTCCCGACCCTTTGTCCTTCCCAACACCATGATCTGTGATATCTTTCTTATCAGTGAATTTGCCCCGATAAATGACTAGATTCTCATTTTTCTCATCATTTTTACGTTTTGCAAGTTCTTGGCGCAAAAGTCTGTTTTTCTCTCTTTCTTCCTTAGTTAAATCAGGTGTCACAAATACGTTACTCCACCCATGCGTACTGCTTCCATCTCCATCTTTGGTTCTCAACAACTTAGTACCCCCTAATAACTGATGCTTATTTGTGACTGATCCAAGTACAACTTTTATCAATCTTTGCTGACCATCTATGGGCCTTCCAAGCCTCACAAAACTTTTAGCCTTTACATCTTCACATTTCATGACAGCAAAAATTTCTTTTAATTTCGCACTATCTTCCTCTTTTCTATTTTCAGTTGCTGATTCAGGTACATTGTGTATTATGACGTTACACTTGCGTTCCTCTCGATCGCGAAATGCTTCAATGGCTTTCTCAACTTGTTTTTCAATTTTGTCATCAATGCTCTCTTCAAGGTCTTTGATTTTCTGATTACATTCATCAAATCTCTTGGTTTGTGTGTTTAACTGGGAAACAATTTCAGTAAGTTTTGGCAATAGCCTTAAGCAACCATCACAATTGAAAGGCAAGTTCACAATTGTTTGACTCTTCAGCATGTCATACATTTTCACTGGAACATGACTACAGTCAAGACAGAACCAATAGTTGCAGACACTACAATTTAAGGATTTCTGGGTCTTTTTAAGGACTTGATCACATTGGCCACAGTTATTTTTGTTGATTTTTTGAGCCGATTTTGACGAATCACATGTTGCCCCAATTGAGGGATTTTGTTCAGACGTATTTGTCGCCATCCTGGGTTAATTTTTCTTCCAAACTTTCAATCAAACCTGTACAACACTAAAATACAGTATCTATTCAACTGATGGTTAAAAATGACAGATAATTTGTTCGATTTCTTTTATATTTTTCCCTCAGTTTATTTTTGCTTCCATCTTGGACCGGAACCGGAAGTTTCTTCCTTATTCCGATTGTATTATCCTCCAACCGCTAGGAGGTCTCTGCTATCCCCTAGTTACGGTATGATTACCATCACAAGTCTCCGATGATAGAACTACATTACCCGCCACTTACTATCATCTTAACATATTTACAGTATGCCATGCTCTATCATTTGTGACGAAATTGCAGGCCAAGAATGTAAACAAGCTGTAAAAAATGAAAATACCAGCCTTGTCACCTGTTTCGAAAAGTATGATCAGCCTCCGCTACTCGCATTGTCTATAATCAGCCATAAATTAATCCGATTTGGTCATAAACAGAGCTAGAAATCACATAAATCACTTCAATTTCAACCTGGAAATATTTTCTCCTAGGCGCAGCCATTTTCTTTAGGTCACAAGGTCACGTAGACACATTCGACCACAATGCACCGGAATGGACCGCAACATTTTGGTTGAGGGTTAGATCGTTCCATTACCATGGAAATTAATATTAATTAATCATTTTACGCTAAGAAGTGAGTAGCCTGAGAAAGTACTCTGGCAAGCAGCAAATCATTTCATAAATAAATCAGGAAGATATACACAATCAATGCAATAATTACATATTTGGTTTCAACCTGCACACCCCTTTCGCCGCTTGTAATAGACTAGTCCATTGGTATAAATGGAGGTGTTTGCGGCGGCAAATTCAATTCTGCAATTCGGCTTCAGTGCGATAAGTTCGACAGTTAGCAGCAAGAAGGTAATAAAATAAATTAGGCTTCGTGGTGCGGAGTTAGGCCTTTGGACATACAGAGATCATTGCGATAGCTGTTGTCCTATAGTGTTTAACTCTTAGTGCTGAACCCAGTGTTTGGAATCTTTGGCCACAGAGATCATTGCGATAGCTGGGCCTTGTTCTAAATTATCATTGCGATAATTGGAATAGGGGTTTCAGACACAGGTTCCTGGGAAGCCAGAGCTATAGGCTTTAGGAATAGCCTGATATTGTTCAGCCTTGCAAGCCATAGGGTTTGAGCTAGGGGTAGGCTGAACCTGGGAGATCAGTTGAACTATAGGAAATAGTTTTAAGTGTGAAGCCAAACGAATCAGACGGGCTCAGGTTGAACCCATATATGTCTCATAGTGATTATAGTTTGATTTAATATATGTCCAATGAAATCCTAATCAAAGATTGAAAGACAAAGCAGTCTAATATTTTGTATCTTTATATGCATTGCCAATCATCAGACCAGTAGTCTCACGCAAAATTTATATATCTTTGTTAATCAAGTTTGAACCTTCATATACCGCTCGGAAAAAAACGTTACAATGGTGGCAGCGGTGGGATACTGGTAGCACACAGTTATCACGAATCCAAGCATATATTTATTTAACATGGACATGGATAGTCAGGATAGGCCAGGCAGGCTTCAGACTTCAGTGATGATGATAGGAAAGCGGCTGGAAGTCATGAGAAAAAAGAGTGAGGCCAGCCTTCTTCAGAATGAAATTCTCAACTTAGAAAGTGAGCTGAGACAGCTAGAAATACAACAGGGGGATGTGGACATGCACGAGGAGCAGGGTGGTGAACAGAGGCCAAGGAGGGTTCTACCGGAGGTACCTAGGAGCCGGAGAGTTCAGTTTGATGCAGAGGAACCACCCCAGCTGAACCTCTTCGATGATAGTAGTATAGGGGGCACTTATACGCCATTGCCGAGACCACAACCAAGGACTGCACATGTGCAGGAGGCTGGGCATATGCCGATCACCTCAACCCCAAATGTAGCCCAGCCAAGCCCACAAGCAAGTGGAAGCGTCAAAGTGAAGCCAGCTACATTTGATGGTACAGGCTCTTGGTTGGACTATCGGGCTCATTTTGATGCAGTAGCAGAAATCAATAGGTGGAACCAGATAGAGAAAGGATTATACTTGGCTGTGTCATTGAGGGGACAAGCCCAGGGTGTGTTTGGGAATCTCTCAACACAGTCCAAAGACTATGATATGTTGGTACAAGCTTTGGAGCAACGGTTTGCTCCACCGAATCAGACAGAGCTGTATAGAGTTCAGCTTAGAGAAAGGAGACAGACTGCATCGGAGACCCTGTCAGCATTAGGGCAGGACATTCGAAGACTGACAAACTTGGCGTACCCAACAGCACCTAATGATGTACGGGACACCCTCGCAAAGGAGCAATTCATAGACGCTCTGCACAGTTCAGACATGAGATTGAGGGTGAAGCAAGCCAGGCCCAGCGATCTGAACGATGCAGTTCGTCATGCCGTAGAGCTGGAGGCCTACAACAGGGCTGAGCGCAGAAAACAAGAGGGCCAAGGGTACCTATGCTCGACCAACACTAAGGAAATGGAAACAGAAAGCCCAAAAGCCGATAGTATGGAAACATTGACAAGCACACTTAAGCTTATTCAAGATGAGCTTAAATCTCTCAAAACACAGAGGTCAGAGACTGGTCCAAGGTATTACCAACAACAGCAACGGGGCAGAGGTAGGCCATACCAAATACCTGACAGGAGAACTAATCCTAGGAGATGTTTCACATGTGGCTCAACCAACCATATGGCTAGGGACTGTGACCAAAATAAGGATGAAACAGAGAAGAAACAAAAGGTGGAGCAGGATAAAAAGGAAACGGACAAGAGTGTCAAAGTCTCGGGAGTGCAAAACGCTGGCTTGTTCGTGACAGCTTTTATGAATGGTCAGCCTGTGACATGCTTGATAGATACCGGAGCTACACTGACAATAATTTCACGCAAGGTTTGGGAAAGCATGGTGCGTCGAACATCAGAATTGACTTCTTTCAGTCAGGTTATATCTACAGCGTCCGGGAATCCCATAGACGTCAGTGGTAGAACTACTGTCCGGCTAAGGATTGCTGAAACCAACTGTGTAATGGAGGTTATAGTGGCAGACATAGAGAATGAAGCAATCTTGGGGCTTGACTTCATGAGAGAGATGAACTGTAAAATTGACGTTGGGAAATGTACGTTGACGATTCAAGGCCAGACCATGAAATTGGATTCAGTAAGCTATGTAGGTTGCAGCAGGATAATTGTAAGTGAGACCGTTCATATTCCTCCAAAATCAGAGAAGATCATCAAAGCAACAATGGTTGACTCTTCGATAGAGGATGGAGGTCTATGCATCATAGAGCCCTCAGAAAGGTTTATGGAGAACAGAAGTGCCCTTGTTGCCAAGACATTAATACACAGTCAAGGAAAAGTGCCCATACGTGTGATGAATGTGACAGATGAATAGTGCAATATTTACTCCGGCACCAACATTGCAACAGCTAGTCCTGTAACTGAAGTCCAGAAAGTGAAGACTAGCACATGTGAAAACAACAGACAGGTCCCAGACCATCTCAAAGATCTGTATCAGAAAACTGTGGAAGGAATGGACAAAGGTCAACAAAGACAAGTAGCGAAATTGCTGAACAAGTATTCCAACGTGTTTTCAGAAACTGATGATGACATAGGGAGAACTGGTGTTCTGAAACACAGGATTCCAACTGGCGAGGCCCAACCAATAAGACAACCTCTGAGACGTGTACCCTACCATATGCAAAAGGAGATGGATGAACAGATCGACAACATGCTGAAGAAAGATGTCATAACGCCATCAAAAAGCCCATGGGCTAGTGGCATTGTTCTCGTGAAGAAGAAAGACGGGAGCAAGAGATTCTGTGTGGACTACCGACGTCTGAATGAGGTAACCATTAAAGATGCCTATCCCCTACCCAGGATAGACGAGTCGCTTGACCAGTTGGCTGGATCGAAATGGTTCTCATGCTTGGACATGAATGCTGGCTATTGGCAGGTCGAGTTGGACCCCAAGGACAGAGAAAAGAGTGCATTCATTAGTAGGAAAGGCCTAT
Source organism: Rugalucina vietnamica (assembly GCA_964017185.1). Classification (NCBI taxonomy): domain Eukaryota; kingdom Metazoa; phylum Mollusca; class Bivalvia; order Lucinida; family Lucinidae; genus Rugalucina; species Rugalucina vietnamica. The sequence goes on along the minus strand of OZ024871.1, from coordinate 11,473,729 downwards.
ATGAGTTCAAAGTGTTACCCTTCGGTTTATGTAATTCACCCGCCACATTTGAAAGACTTATTGAAATTGTGTTGGCAGGCCTTCATTGGGAAACTTGTCTAGTATACCTAGACGATATTATCGTGTGCGGGAAGACATTTGAAGATATGGTGAAAAACTTGGATGAGGTGTTTTCAAGACTACAACAGGCTGGACTTAAACTTAAAGCCAGAAAATGTCACCTTTTTGCCCAGAGAGTTGAGTTCCTAGGGCATATCATATCAGAAGAAGGGGTCAGCACAGATCCGAAGAAGACAGAGTGCATTCGAAATTGGCCTATCCCATCTACTGTCAAAGAAGTTCGTTCATTCTTAGGATTCTGCAGTTACTACCGCCGCTTCATATTCAGGTTTGCAGAAATAGCAAAGCCATTGCATAAGCTGACAGAAAAGTCGGAACGGTTCAAATGGACAGAAGAGTGCCTGGAAGCATTTCAAAACCTGAAGAACAAGCTGATCAATGCACCAATATTGGCACATCCAGATTTCAGCCAGAGCTTCATCTTAGACGTTGATGCTTGTGATCAAAGCATTGGAGGAGTAATCTCTCAAGTAATCAATGGAGAAGAACGCCCAGTAGCCTTTGCTAGCAGAACTTTGACCAAGACTGAGCGTTCATATTGTGTGACAAGAAAAGAGATGCTGGCCTTGGTTAATTTTGTGAAGCATTTCAAACATTACCTTTACGGAAGGAAATTCCTGGTCAGGACTGACCATAGCTCCTTGAAGTGGTTAATGAACTTCAAGAATCCAGAGGGCCAGATTGCTCGGTGGATCGAGGTTTTGGCATCGTACGACATGAAGGTACAGCATCGACCTGGACGCCAGCATGGCAACGCCGACGGAGTCAGTCGAATCCCGTGTACTCAGTGTGGCAGAAGTGATGGAAAAGAAAGAGTGAATGTGCTTGATTGCTCAGATTCAACGAACTTGGACCTTAAGACATTGCAGGATGAGGATAGAGACATTGCGCTGTTGAAGGGATGGTTAGAAAGTGGTGTCAGACCAGATTCTAAGGATACGTCTAGTGAGAGCTATGTGGTGAAAGCTCTGTTGGGACAATGGAAGAATCTGGAACTGCATGATGGGTTGCTTGTTCGTAGATATGAAGATTCTGACACGAACAGAACTATAAGACAGGCAATAGTACCTCAATCAAAGAGAAGAGAAGTGCTCAAGTTCTCACACGATGTTCAAACATCAGGTCATTTGGGAATGAAGAAAACGCTGAGCAAAGTGAGACAGAATTATTATTGGCCAGGTGTTTCACAGGATGTAAAAATCTATGTATCGGGATGCGAGATCTGCCAGAAAGGTAAAGAACCGATACCATCGAAAAGGGCGCGCATGCAAGTAGCTCGTAGTGGGTACCCTATGGAAAGAATCGCAGTTGACATAATGGGTGAACTGCCAGAGACAGACAGAGGCAACAAGTACGTGCTCGTGGTCAGTGACTATTTCACAAAGTGGACCGAGTGCTATCCTATGCCAAATATGGAAGCGGCAACAGTAGCCAAGTTACTGGTTGAACAGCTTTTCACACGTTTTGGAGTCCCAGAGCAGATCCATTCTGATCAGGGGCGCCAATTCGAGAGCAACCTGTTCGCTGAGATGTGTAAGCTGCTCCAGATAGACAAAACCCGCACTACACCATATCATCCGCAATCAGATGGTATGGTGGAGCGCTTCAACAAAACCCTCTGTGCAATGCTGCGAGCATACATTGATGAAAATCATGAAAACTGGGATGGGCTCTTACCATATGTTACGATGGCCTATCGGGCCACTTGTCATGAAAGTACAGGTACCAGCCCAAACATGTCAATGTTTGGTTATGATACCAGAACTCCTCTTGACCTTATATACCAAATGCCCCCTAACGTAAAGACTGCTCCTAGTAATACCTGGGTGTGGGAATTGCAAGATAGGCTTGAGTCAGTACATACATTTGTTAGGGAACATACCGGCATGTCAATGCAAAGGCAGAAGAAGGTAGATGACAAAAGGTTGGCATTTGAAAACTTCAATGTAGGTGATAATGTCTATGTCCTCTTCCCTGTTAAGAAAACTGGACAGTCCATCAAATTTGTCTTCTTTTGGAGAGGTCCATTTAAGGTAGTTGAGAAAATATCAGATGTCCTGCTTAAGATCAACTGTGGCCGGAACGGTACTTTATCGGTCATTCATATTGATAGGGTTCGAAAAGTAAGAACGCAAAACTTGCCTAGAGAAATAGAGGTTACAGCGTTGTCTGAGCAAGAAGAGTTGAATGTAGAACCCAGTGACATTCATGCTGTAGCAAGAACTGAGTCTGAGTCAGATAGCAATGACCAGGAAGCTTTTGTTGAAACTAGGTCTAAACGGGTAGTTAGAAGGCCTAGGTGGTTGCGAGATTATGTATCTGCTCTTTCTGTTTGCAGGACTATGAACACCAAGAAAACTCCAAGGAAACGGGCTACCTGTCCAAACTGTAAAAAAGATGTGAAGCTCGAGGACTACATTAAACATGTGCAGGAATGTAGACAAGCAAGGGCACCGACAGTCATAACCTGTAGTGTATGTAAAGCTCCATTCAGCAAACAAGCATACATGAGGAAACACATGAGGAAATTCCATCCGGCTGCAGAAACCACTACTCAGGCTTCTGTGGAAAGTGAGAGCTCCTGTGAGACCAGCTGCAATTCCAAGGAGGATAAATCTAATGAGTGGGATAGAGACCCAGAGATTGAATTAGACTTTGCCCTTTCTAGTGACTCAGATGATGAGGAGTGTGAAAAGGCTGTTGAGACCACAGATGACAGTTTGACAATAGGGCGGATAGAAAGGAAACGCACAACACCAGACCCTGTCAGAGCACCGATGAAGAAGAAAGTGAAGAGTGGTCCCAGTACACCGATGGGTGATGGCGAAAAGAAAGGACAGAGTGGCTGTGAGTTGGTGAAAGACTCTGAAAGCAAAGTTGACAAAGGTGTCCAGTGTAGCACTCTGAGATGTGAGCATTGTAAGATTGACTTTGAGGATGACATCTTATTCGCCATACACAGAGGATGGCACAACCTATCTGAACCATTCCAGTGCAATCTTTGTGGGGACAAGTGCGGGAACAGACAGGCTTTCTATTGCCACCTTGGAAGATATCACAGCAAGTAATTTTGTGGTGGAACGTGATGAGGAGAGACAGAAATCAAACGTTATAATGACATAAGATGTCAAGAAAGAGATTTTTCTGCCAGCACAGCAGAATCCATTTAAAATAATAGTTCTCTGACAGGAAGTCAGGCACTAGCCCTTGTGTAGGGCATGAATCTTTAAAGAAAATCTTTATTTGACCATAGGCAATGGACATAGTCATGTGTTTTATTATGCTAAACAACAGAATATGTTATGTCAATAAACAAGTTGATCTCTTTCAATTTATTCTTAATGTAATTCATGCGAGGACGCATGTAGTCCGAGGCGTGGGTAGTGTGACGAAATTGCAGGCCAAGAATGTAAACAAGCTGTAAAAAATGAAAATACCAGCCTTGTCACCTGTTTCGAAAAGTATGATCAGCCTCCGCTACTCGCATTGTCTATAATCAGCCATAAATTAATCCGATTTGGTCATAAACAGAGCTAGAAATCACATAAATCACTTCTGTGGTGGTTCTTTTTGTTTTAATGTATAAAAATTTTTTTTGTGCTGTTGGCGCCTTATGTGTGTTTTCATAATTTTAGTTAAGTTAAGGTAACTGAGTGGCCACCTATTGGGAAAATAGCTGCTCATTCGGCTTACGATATGTTTCATGGTATAAGTACCTGATTGTTAGTTTGGTTTTTTCCCACCTCGGTTTTTGGAGTGGGAATCTTTTTCTGGTTGCGCCTTTTCCTGATCTTTGCCTACTTGTACCTCTTCAATTTCAACCTGGAAATATTTTCTCCTGGGCGCAGCCATTTTCTTTAGGTCACAAGGTCACGTAGACACATTCGACCACAATGCACCGGAATGGACCGCAACATTTTGGTTGAGGGTTAGATCGTTCCATTACCATGGAAATTAATATTAATTAATCATTTTACGCTAAGATGTGAGTAGCCTGAGAAAGTACTCTGGCAAGCAGCAAATCATTTCATAAATAAATCAGGAAGATATACACAATCAATGCAATAATTACATATTTGGTTTCAACCTGCACACCCCTTTCGCCGCTTGTAATAGACTAGTCCATTGGTATAAAAGGAGGTGTTTGCGGCGGCAAATTCAATTCTGCAATTCGGCTTCAGTGCGATAAGTTCGACAGTTAGCAGCAAGAAGGTAATAAAATAAATTAGGCTTCGTGGTGCGGAGTTAGGCCTTTGGACATACAGAGATCATTGCGATAGCTGTTGTCCTATAGTGTTTAACTCTTAGTGCTGAACCCAGTGTTTGGAATCTTTGGCCACAGAGATCATTGCGATAGCTGGGCCTTGTTCTAAATTATCATTGCGATAATTGGAATAGGGGTTTCAGACACAGGTTCCTGGGAAGCCAGAGCTATAGGCTTTAGGAATAGCCTGATATTGTTCAGCCTTGCAAGCCATAGGGTTTGAGCTAGGGGTAGGCTGAACCTGGGAGATCAGTTGAACTATAGGAAATAGTTTTAAGTGTGAAGCCAAACGAATCAGACGGGCTCAGGTTGAACCCATATATGTCTCATAGTGATTATAGTTTGATTTAATATATGTCCAATGAAATCCTAATCAAAGATTGAAAGACAAAGCAGTCTAATATTTTGTATCTTTATATGCATTGCCAATCATCAGACCAGTAGTCTCACGCAAAATTTATATATCTTTGTTAATCAAGTTTGAACCTTCATATACCGCTCGGAAAAAAACGTTACACATTGAAGTCATTTTATTTTGCGGGGGAGGTAGGAGTAGGTGGAGAGAAGCCAGTGTTTGCCTTATAAATACTGAGCGTATTTTAGCAAGATAGCCACTGGTACCATTTTCTAACGTCTTTGGAATGACGCGGCCTTGGATCGAACCCACAGCCTCCCGCTTCTGCAGCCGACCCTGTAACCATTACGCTATTGGGACCGGTATATCATATTGCAGAAAGACAGGTTAGACCCAGATGAGAAAAGTTTGTTTAATTAAGAACACTTTGAAGTGTTGTGACATGCCTTCGGTATATTCACTTTTAGAACAAGACATTTCTAATTCACAGTGAAATAAACTCCTGAATGGCTCAGTTAACTCGTATGCCAGTTGAAGACGCATGAAGTCAGTGTGAGTGCGTGTGGGTACAGATTTTGTACGTAAGTCATGTCTGAAGACTATTCACAGCACAGTCTTCAGCCTCGTCACAGTATGTCCTTGTGAGCAGTTTGTTCTGGAAAATTGTCATGGGGCCTCGGTTTATAGTCTCAATACGAAGGACTTGAGAAACCCGGGATCGTATCTACAATCTCTGGTTTACAAGGCAAATGGCTTAACCACAGCGCCACGGTGGCTTCTAAATGACACCAAATTCTACGTCATTTTGACGCAGTCTCACTAAATAATCGGGGGAACTCTTCCATACAACAGAATAGACGCTGAAACTATCAGAGACATATCAGAAAAAACAACAAAACCCCCCGACAAGAAATGCTTGGGTCGGGCTACAGAAAATGCTGGGTCGGATGTAGTAATTTTTCTTTCTTTTATTTTAACCATAAAAATAGCAGAGCCGGCGGGTTGAGACAGGGTCGGTCGGGTTAGCGGAAACACAGCTATTATTTTTTTACCCCAAACTCAGTTAAACTGATGAGTTAGGCTATTATGTAAACATATAAACACTTTGAAAAAACACAGGCATGCATCTCGAGAAAAATCTGTAAGCCAAACAATGCATCTTAGCCCAAGTTCTATTGTCCCAGGATGCCAAAAAAAAAAAATGTTCATACAATCACAATGCAAAACAGTGCAGCGAAGTAAGCATTTTCGAAAAGTTTTAACTTGTCATTCGTTTGGTTCGACTTCACTGACTATGTTAAATAAACTGATCATCGAGCAGATAGAAACTTACAAATATCAGCTACTTCAAGCATCACTATGCTTCAAGCTGACATAAAATGTATGATATCAGATATTCCATAAAGAGAGCTATGTGTTATTTCCGAACCACATCGGAGCGATTTTTAACAAAATTACAAACGATTTTCTGCCTGTTAAAACACACCCTTAACCAAGGCTGAGGTAGTGACCTAAGGTAGCAATCCACAGTTTTTAGAGCATTTTTCAGTTAATTTAGCTAGATCCGCCAAAATTGATAATAGCTCTGTCCAATCTGGTGAACAACCCGATTTCTCCCATAAAATCATTAAATCGAATGTCTAACAACAAAATAACATCATTTAAATCGCCTAGCAATGACTATCACCCTACCTGTGTTGGGGATATTTTCCCCTACCCCCTCTTTCAGACCAGTGAATTTTCGTAAAATATGCCTAAAGTCTGGGCCCCCATGCATGTTCTGTGCAAAAGGACGCCCCATAAATCGCATGCACATACTTAGAGAATCTATCCAGGATCATAATGAGCAGTGCACAAATATGTGCCATCCTGGCCCATCCAGCTACTTTTTTCGCTATTTGTGAACAAAGATAACCCCTGCAAAGTCGACAGTGAAGAGCGTCACCGGCTATGACTGGCGAGCGATCCGGGATCTTTATATAATCCCGGTTTTTACCAGTCTAAAAATAGAAAATAAGTATTTTTCACATGTTTGAGGCATAATTGATCCGATTTGGGGAAAGATGTCGGCAAATTATTGAAAGAGGATAATTTACAGCCCAATGTCATGCCCTACCCCTTAATATTGAAATTTTTGGCCACCTCAAAAGTACGAAACTGTGAATGGAACCTAAAGTAGTGAATGAAAAATAAATGGGCCAATTAAGAAAATTAGCCAGATACTGATTTCACTTCTTTCGACCACTCTATTGACGTATTGTCAATTTAGCGTATCATCAGTAAACCATTCAGATTCAGCATAAACTGTATAATGTGGTAAACTTGTTAGATTGAATTGACGTCGAAGAAAACTTAGTTAATCATAATGTCATTACAAGCCAGTCTGAATAAAATCGGAAACCGACTCGAGAAAACAAAATGGCGACGTAAGTCACCTGAGGTGATGATCAGCAATTGATCGACTCAGTATCAGAAGATAGATAGATAGGAAATAATGTTGTTACATTATAGTGCAGGTCACAGCAGCTTGACACACATTCTTCACGTCAGTTGTGCATTTGATTGGTCGACAGAGCCACACCTCCAAATCGACGGCATTTGATTGGTCTACAGAGCCGTAGGTGATTTAACGAAACCAGGTCAAACACAAATCGAGACCCAAATCTAACGTTTTATACCCTCGTTTGCGAAAAACTCACTAAACATGCAAAGAAAAATTTACTCACCGCACGTCAGTCCAATAAACACACAAATTCGCCAATTAAAAGCACGAAATTTCCGTCGAGGATAGGCTATGGAATCACCGACTCGAGAAAACAAAATGGCGACGTAAGTCAAGCTTGTCATGAATCAAAACCCCAACTGATTGGTTCCCCGCAGCAGGTATTGAAACCCATTGTAAAATTATTGAAACGAGTACCAGAGGGCTCTCTATGGCGTAACTTTAGACTGATCCATTTAAAAGGGGACAACAGGTTATTTTAACTGTATTTCAATACATCAAATAACGAATTCATAGTGACTAACCATAATAACATCCTACAAAATAACAATATAAAGCTGCTCCGACATTTTAGTTCTTTATCTTCTTCGAATTTTATTAAAAGAAACAGCTAGTCAAATCTAAACACCCACCAAGAAGATACCAATCGAATTTTGATTATAAGATTAGGCACTATAAGACTAATTCTTTAAATAATTATTCTATTAATTAATCTAGAGAATTATTTATATTTTGAATAATTATAACAGTAATAATTAACGCCTAGAAAAAAAAAGATAATAATTTTTCCAAGCTTTCAAATTCCTGGTGAATTTGGCATGTCATCAGTAAACCATTCAGATTCAGACTGTTGTTGGACATAAATTCCTAACATTTTAATCATTGTAACCATATTAATACTTTTGATTTACTCTCACTCTCGAGTCTTGATACAAAACTCTAATGTCTTGATGTTCATGTCTTTTGTTTCAGGCTGCCCACGAATGTTTGAAGAAGAATCCACAAAACATCAGCATATGTAGATATTATATATACACCCTGAAAACTATCACAAGAAGGCTATGTCTACATTTGTAAGTACAGGTCAGGCTTGTTAAGTGAAATTGTGTTTATAATGAGGATGTACTGTATAGATAAATTGTCAGACTCAAGCACAAATGTATATGGCTTGGGATGGAAGGTTTTTATGCAGGTGGTGGTTATTTTCAATCCTTTCTTTAACCAAATTATTTCATTTTGATGAAGATATTTTAAAAAAACTTAGGCAAAAGTAAAGAAAGTCAAAAGTTTGAGTATCGTGTTTGTATCAAGATTATGTTGGCTGGCTGTCTGATTTAAGAACAGAAAATAAGCAATTATTAGAATTCAACACAGTCAAATCGTATCACCCCAGGACCCATGAACCTGTCTTGAGAAAACCTGATTTTGCCTTTGTGAAAACGAAAGCTCAGATCAGCCGTGCAGAACTGCACAGCTAATCAGCACCTTTGTTTTCGTTGCACAGTCAGTACAATGCCTCAATTACATATATGCAAAATGTCTAGCCTTCCTCTGTGACTGCACAGCCTGATTTGTGCCAGACGGCCAGACCTGGTTGGAAACACTTTAGAATGTTTTTCTGTGTCAATGCTCAATCAGTAACACCCACTTTTCCAAGTGACTTTTGTATGAATTTTTAATTCGTTTTAGGCATCCAGACATTAAAAGAAACATGTGTAAAAGATGTTGTGTCCTGTTGATTCCTGGAGTCACATCTATAGTCAGAACAAGAAGTAAGTATATGAGTCATGTCATGAGAAAATCTATAGTCCGAACTAGAAGTAAGTATATGAGTCATGTCATGAGAAAACCAAGTTTTGCATATGCGAAAACAGACGCAGATCAGCTTCGCAGTAGCAGTTCATTGCCTTTGTTTTCGCAACTTGATATTACAATTCCTTTCCTTTCTTCTAAATGTAAAATTTAGAACTTGCTAGAATAACGAGTACCCACAATCTATGTTTTGGATCAAAAATAAGAAAAATAGGAATACCCCTGCATACCCCAGTTTTGCTTTATAAAAGTGGGGTTTGCGGGGTACACATTTCACGGACATGTTTTCCTGATGAATAATCAGTCTCACTGTCTGCACACAGAAAACATTTGCTGAAGCTATCCCAATTAATGCATATATCATACAGCCTAAACTCATATCAGATATACCTGTCCAAATAAGATAAGCACAGATTTTATCATCAGAAAAACATGTCCGTGCAATATATACCCCCTTAAACCCCACTTATATAGTAAAACTGGGGTTTGCAACGGTATACCTATTTTTCTTATTTTTGCTCCAAAACATAGATTGTGGGTACTCGTTAGAACCGCCTCAGCGAGGCGGTTCTAACGTGTACCCACAATCTATGTTTTGAGCAAAAATAAGAAAAATATCATTTTTTTTTCTGATGAAATTTTCAATTTTTACAGGAGAAAAAAATCTCTGTATATTGCATGGGCAAGTTTTCGTAATGTGTAATTATTTCAGCAAAGCGACAGAAGCATACAGTTGTGACTTGCCTTGAATGTGGCACTCCCAGACGATATATCTACAAGGCAGCTAAGATCCCCTGGGTAGATAGAGAGGAGGCATGGGAGGACAAGATCGTGCATGGTAGAACAGTGGGGGATAGGAATAAACATAATCAAAAACAGAACAATAAAGGTCAAGGTCAACAGAACAGAGGTCAGGGTCAACAGAACAAAGGTCAAGGTCAACAGAAGTCGAGGAAACAGGAAACTAATCAATCAAACACTGATTCTTCAGCCAGTCAAACTGGTTCTCTATGTACACAAAAGTTTTCAGGCACAGGTGTAAAAGCAAAACTTGATCAAGAAATACCAAGCACTAGTCAGGTACATGAATGTGATCAGGATTCTGAGTCATGCAGTAATCACAAAAATATTGGTAGTGTTTTCCAGTCAGATAAAACTCCTTCAAACACTGATCATGAACAGTTATTGCATAATCAAAATTTAGAGGACAATGAGATTAAATCTGGAAGTGACACAGACCTTCTGCAACTAGAAGATAATGTGGCAAAAGATAAAGACAATGTTGAGTATTCTCCCAAACCACAAGGCAAAGGCAGTGTGGAAAATTCCCCCAAACCAAATGAAAGGATTGAGGAAACAGAGGAAAGACCAGATGAATATTTATACAAGATGATCTTTGTGCCAACATTCTTTCCATATTTGAGATGACCAATAAAACGTTTTTGTTTAAGTGTTGTTTTGTTTTGTTCTCAGTAACCTGGATGTAGCAACTTGAGCATTAGCACAGGCACTCGCTACATGGATGACCTAAGGTTGCTCACTCTGCAATATGAGCTGTTATGCAAGAAAACCAACAATTTGGGTTTCTGACCAGGTCTAACACAAACCTGAAACCTGCCTATGCAGAAAAGGGCTAGAAATTTTCGAAATCAACACAAGTCTGTGTAGCAAAAAAAAAAAAACAAAGGCGCTCAGCGGCTGATCTGCACAGCTGATCTGCGGCTTTGTTTTAGCATATGCAGATTGTTGGTTTTGTGATGCAGCTCATATTGGGTACATTCATTCATGAGACTGTCATGAAAGTGTTTCTATTACCATTCTTATTTCCTCTTCTAACCAAGGTAAACAGATGTCAGATAATGACAGATGTTAAGCTTCTCACTAAGTACTTGTCAATACTTTTCAACTGGTTACGGCAAAAGATTTTGAACCTTGATTAGAAACTAAGAACTCATCTGAGTTCTGAAGATTTGCTAAGGTTAGGATAACTGACAGTCCCAACATGCTTTAATTATAATATGTATCAGTACATCTGATTAATAGCTGTTTATTGTGATAGTAAAGAAACAAATCAGACAAGCAAATTGATATCTCCCATCTTGATTTTTAGCTCACCTGAGCCAATAGTTGAGCTTAAAGGAAAGGCAGGTATCCGGTGCCATCCGTCATCATCCACATGACATCGCCATCCACGATTTTCAAGGATCTCCAAAACCGCTTGGGTAATCAAAGCCAAATTTTACATGAACCATCTATTGGAAGGGGTAACGAATGTGTTCATAAATAATCTAGGTTACATGACCAAGATGGCAGCCATATCTAGATATAAAAAATCACCGAAACTGGTGGACTGATTCAATAAAACTTGGATGACCTTTACCTATTTTACAGCAATGTCAACATGGGTCACCTATGCATTTGAATGGGGAAAACTGTTTTTAAAAATGTCATTGGAAGGGAATGGACTGAAGGTTTGTGATTTGGAAAAGATTTGATCGCAGAGGTTGGTCTGCCCCGGACCGAGGCAATAAAATTTATATGTATACTAAGTGTAGTCCCTGCCATAATATTTAAAGATCTCTGAAACTGCTTGGACAATCAATAGTAATATTTGAAGCAACTATTGGAAGGGGGAACAAATGTGTTTATACATAATCCAGGTCACATGACCAAGATAACCCCCATAAAATGTTGATACAATGATCTAGTTTTATGCTGCACCATCCATCATGCCTACCTGAGTGACCTTGGCGTTAAGGTCATGGACTGGTAAATTTTATTTTAGTTTCTGGTACAAGTTTTAAGGAATATTTTTCTCTAAATCATTTTTTATATTTGTTATTGAAATCTCAGCCATGTTAAGCGTATATACGAATCTACATGTCGGCCCTACACGTCATGCATTGGAAGCCGAAATCTTTCAGGGATATTAAAATTTTATAGACGCGATACACATGTATACGCTTCATGTGTGGAATGGACACGGTTCACATGTTACAGAAGCGTGCGGCAAACGGCCAAATCAATACTCAGAAAAACGTCCAACGTGCATTTAACGTAATATTTATCCAACATGCTTAAAAAAAACTTGAACATAACACGTTCTAAACGCAAATCGACGCGTCTGTAAAGCTCGTTGCATATATGCGTTGTATAGGCCTGCGCTTGGTGTACGTCTGCTTGCGCTCGATGTAGGTCGAGGTCCAAAAAAAAAAATATCTGTCAAAAGCACATTTGCCGCATTGTTAGATAATTTTCTCGAATCCAATACTAATAATATTTTGGATCCGTGATAATATAAATAGCAAAATATCTATGGCAACCCAATTTATGAACATCTGAGACCTAGCATACCTTAAATTATGAGCGAAAAACATGTTTTGAGGTTGTGTGCGTTTTCGAATGCTTTGGGGACAACTAAATCTAACCAGAAAAATTTCGGCTTCCAGTGAGTGACGATATTTGAGCCGCCTCGTGGGAAAACCAACAATGTGGTTTCCGAACAGGTCTGACACAAACCGGCCTGTACAGAAGCAGGCTAGAAGCTTGAATTTTGGAGTTAAGTAGAGGAGGAATTTTAGTTTCCGCGTAGCGAAAACAAAGGCGCTGATCAAGCTTCGCGGTTACCGCGAAGCTGATCTGCGCCTTTGTTTTCGCCTATGCAGATTGTTGGTTTTTCCATGGGGCGGCTCATTTATTGGATAAGTGGACTCGTCCGTTTTTAGATTTTGACGTTATATTTATAATTGGTCCTTTGTAACCTAAGCAATGCCACAATGAATGAGGCTTGGTTAGGGGGGTAGGCAATATCCCATATCCTAAAATAAACCGTCCAAAATATCCCATATCCCAAAATTAATTAAACTCGTATCCCAGAATAAATTCCAATACATCCCTATCCCAAAATTCCTGAATATCCCATATCCCAAAATAAATAGGGTCAATATCCCATATCCTAAAATGAAAATAGGTGAATATCCCGTATCCCAAAATACCCTAAACAAGCCTCATAAATGCCAGGCGGCAGCCCACAAAACTTGCATAAAATATCGCGACACTACAGCGCGCCATGTCTGCGACGATTGCATGTAAAAAAATGTGTCAGCTCAAGCTACAGCCAAAGAAACGCTGCATCTCGCTGGGTTGCAAGTTAGGGTGTCCATGCTTAAAGTTGTGAGGTTTAAATTTAAAGCAACTCCCAGTATTTTAGGGGCTACGTCGCGTTTAAAGCATGAAAAAAAAAAGATGTCTACGGAGTTTTCGAACGTGACGAACAGTTATGTCTACTAAATCCGATAAGCCTCGTACGGAAAAATCGAGTACGAAGCGCACTCTTTTAGGCCGCGTCTCCTCAGACAATTTTTCTTTGACGAAGAATATTTGTAGCAGAAACTTTTGCAATGAGTTTGCATTCACACGCAGCAAAGATTAATTATATTACTTAGCTCATTCATCTTTAGTCCAATTCGCATGCGCCAAAAATACACGCGTGTAAATATACTCCGGTGTGCAAATTTACTCGGGGTAAGCAAATGGCGCATGCGAACGCAAATACACACCGGAGTATATTTACATATACAATAATTTATTTTGCAGAGGGTGGATGACTTTCAATATTGATGATCATATTTTGCAAAACTGAAGCAGTTTAGCGATTAGTATTTAACAATATGCATTTAACAAAAACAGTTGACATTAAATTGGCATGGCAATTACGTTTTTGCTAAGTCTTTTTACTCGTCACTCCCTGCTTGTGTGCAAAACAAAATATGGTCGATCGTTATTTGAAATTATCATGTAGCAAATGATAGTTGAAATTTAGCAAAAAAGCATTAGCATGTCGCCAAGATTTTCCATACACTCCAAGTCGGTCTCTTTGTATCGAGTTAAAACATTCAGAGATGTGTCATTAGAAACACGCCTTCTATACTGTGCAAGTTATATAGGTGCATGTCAGCATGCAAACTTGCCAATGTAATTATGGCATTAATAGTTGGATGCCTAAACTATTATCAACACGATGATTCCATTTATTTACACTAAACAAACACGCTCAGACAGATACTAGCTACTTTATTTTGATTCAATTCTTTACGTCTACGGTAAACAGCAGTGTCTTTTAGAAATGATATGTTATCCAAACCGCCTCTACATGCTCAATGCGGATTTCCACCAGTAAAGGGTACATTTCTAGTCACTTTTAATACGACTAGGTATGGTTCCCCGTGACGAATTTATCCTATATCCATACTGTTGATTGACTGGTTGCTCTTCTTTCAGTGCGACATTAATTGGCACCTTCGAAGTTGAATGTTTTTTTCTTCTTTATTGTTTTCGCCCTAGCCTGTTTGTCGAAGTAGTGATCTCTGAAACAGAAAACCGATATTATAACTACTGAACAAAAGTGAAAATGCAACACACATATTCTAATTTGAATACACAAGTACGTGAATTTGTTTGAAATCATAAGGCCCGACATGGCGCATTGTTTCTGAATAGCATGCCGCAAAATAGACCTGAAATTATTGAAACGATCGGTTTAATTGGCATCGAAATACAAAGTCTCCTTTAGCACCACCGATCTCCTTTTTCACCACTGATCTCCTTTATCACAAACTCCAATACAGCGGTCATTTTCTAGGCTGAAGGGAGGTATCGAAATATATTTGGGGTGGTAAATAACATTGATATGGAAGACCTTTAATGTACCGGTGATAGATGCAAACAATAATGCTCGGCGACCTCAGCAATGCAAAGACAAAATGTTTGAACGTCAACAAAACCACCAACTCGCTACGGTAGAAAATGGATATCTTTCGTATTATTCAAGATTTGGCTACCAATGAGACATGTATCAATCAAAAAACTATTAGAGGGTTGCAGGACATTCTCGGATTCTTTTGTTTTGGGCTGGGAAATATTAAATTTCAGATAAACTGACACACTTACCTTTTGTGTATACAACTTTCGAATCGCCTTCGGAACCACCGGAAGTCTTCTTCACTTTTTACAATACACAACACGGTGTTGTGCGAAAGGAGATAAGCGGCCGTGTCATGGGTAAATTTACTCCTGGGTCTGACCAGATGCAAAATTTATTTTTACAAATACACACGTGTAAATTTACTAGTATGTCCCATGCGAACGCAAAGTAAAATTTACCCATGAGTATTTTTATTTCAAGTCAGTATTCTGCTTTTACGAGGGTCATTCAGGAATTAATGACAATGATTCCATTAAACTTCATTCTTAACACTTGTGTGCTTCTCATATACTAATACTTAAATTTGAAGATGCATGCTATTTAATGGTTCCTCCAAAAGTTCGCTAACATGCCAGTTCTGTGGTTGCTAGGCAACCAAAGAATACAAGGTAAATGAGCTTGGACGCGACATACTGTTGTTTATAAAAGCTAGTACTTGCCTGGATGGAAGACCAGTATCTTGGATATGTTAACAACATTTCATGAGGATTAAATATGTGGTTGTTGTAAGCATGACTGTCAATGGTATTGATCACAGTGACACTGTACCTAGTGTTTCAAAATGAATCAGCACCATCTCCAGTTCAAATTTAACTGTATCAAATCTAGCTAGTCTTTTTAAAATCTAATACTTGTTCTATAACAGTCTCAGATTTTTTTATTTTTTGTTTTTGTTAAGAAGCCGTAGGAATACCTTTAAGATTAAACACACCACTAGCTGTTGGAATTTATTTGATTGTTTCATTATCTGGTTTAAAACACACTGTTATGCTCAGAATGGGTTTATTTTGTCCTGTTCTGTTGTTGCTTAGCAACCGCGCGTGTTGCTAATCAGGAAATTGACATAAATGTTATGGTTGCCCTTGTTGACCTCTAATGCTTTTATTAATCATCAAAAATCACTGATAAGACTGTCCAAGCACCAATCCTACACGTTTTACTTACCCTACCCCCATACAAAAATATGTAAAAATGGACTTTTTCGCGTCCATGGACACTTCAGGGGCCATATACAAATTAGCATAGCGTCAAATCTAGACATGATAAAAACACAAAATTTTCAGCGCGAATGCATAATATATGTGTCCACATGTAACATATCAAATAAAGCCGAGATTAATTATACTTTCCGAGATATGGATCCATTGTCATTAATTCTTGAATGACCCCCGTAGATAACTAATTTTCACATTCTTTGTTCACAGCTGCTGAAACTGTGGGCATTGTTGCTAAATAAGAGTTTATTGCCATTCATCATATATAAGATCATGTGGAGTGCAAACAGCCACACTATTTCTTCGTCATTCTTGCTGAGAATTCTTGGGGCATTTTAACAGTAATTCCTTGTGAAAGGATGATAAAAGGGAACTGTATAACAGCTAAGATTATGCATGACCATTACATGATTCCCATCTGATCCCCTCTGCTGCCAAAGTCTACAAGAACATCTTGAAGCAGCCTCATCTTGTTTTGCAAATACATAAAACTTAAATTAACAGGTTTTAATCCAGAAATGATAAATTTACTTACAAAAAAAAAAAAAACACCATGCGAACGCATTTAAATTTACTCACAGGTTGATTTGCACACCGGAGTATATTTACACGCGTGTATTTTTCGCGCATGCAAATTGAACTTTGACAATGAAACTTCGCCAGAGAATTGAAACCTACTCTGTCAAAGAAAAATTGTCCGTCGGGGGAACGCGGCCTTAACAAGTTCAGGACAAGCTTTACACAGTTACAATTGTTTGCGCCATTCGAAACGTCCTACACACACAGTGGGGGGTTTACACTGCCAGTTCACTTGTGATGTAGCATGAACACCAAACATGCCTTCAAAGATATTCATAAACACTATGATGAATCAAAATGTTTACGAGGACTCGCACCACAGTGTTTTGTAAAACAATATATACTATAACAAAAATAATTATAGGACAGTTTGAAGTTTTGCATATGGTAATTATCTTAATAAATTTTACGACTATTATGCATCATTTTGTAAATAAGATATTTCAGCTTTATGCTATACTTATCATTATTTTTATCTTTAAGGCAAATAGTTAAAACTTGATGAAGAATAACAAGCAATATATGTATTCTAAGGGCAACAACTTCACCAAAATGGTGAAAAATATTGATAAAAGTCGGTATCCTTACAAAAGAGAAGTTACTGCCCGGGTACTGATATGCGAATCCGTTCCGCCTAAGCAGTGCTTCTCGTTGCGTTGGCGCGACATTGTTCAATTTTGGGTCTCAGTATCCCGCATCCCTATAAAGTTTTAGAAAAATATCCTATAGATTTTGGAAGATATCACCAAAATTTGTATCGAAATACCCCCAAATATCTTCCCTGGGTCTTTCAGTAGTCCTTTATTATCCCCTATCCCTTTAATTATTTTGCCAATATCCTTATATCCCTAAAAACCATTCCAGGCCTCCCTTATGTGTCCGCATGTGGACTTCTAAATTTTATCGCAGACACTAATGTTGGGCTAAAGACCCTTTTACGCGAGGGCCTTTCGGAACCAGAATTTTATGGTGACTTGGTTTACAAATTTAAGAAACTTATAGGAAGGAATGATTTTTCTTTTCAATTCAGTAAATCATTACGCGTTACAGACGTATAGGATATAACTTAAATGTTATGCGACAGTCTGCATGCTTAGTTTTTAACCAAATCACGGTTGATAACTATATGCTGCCTTCTTTAATTGCACGCCGGTGGGTCGGGCGTCAGACTCTATGATGACCCCGACATTAAGCTATTCATTTTAGTTGGTTGGGGCCGGAGCTTCTTGTCTGTTGCTTGGCCCACCGGGGTTCAACTGGTGTTTTTCTTTTGCTCCGGAGTTAGTAAATTATTGGGCGCCCAGGGATCTCCATCGTCAGACAGCTTACTCAATCTGTGAGTCCTCGTTTTTGATTCATCATGGAATTTACCATGATTTGTTTGTCCATGATGATTCATTAACTAGTTAGAGATTCACTACGAGGACCGAACAACTAACTAAATGTTATGCTGAGGGTCAGGTTAGGATCCTGTAAAACCGGTTTAAGCCCGCCAGTAATTTTATATTACTGATCGTTCCAAGGCGATACTTCTGTGGTGGTTCTTATTGTTTTATGTCTTGGTGTTTAAATTTTCTGTGCTGTTGGCGACTTATGTTATCATATTTTTAGTTAAGTTTAGGTAACTGAGTGGCCACCTATTTGGAAAATATCTGCTCATTCGGCTTACGAAATGTTTTCATGGTATAAGTATCTTATTGTTAGTTTGTTTTTTTTCCCGCCTCGGTTTTAGGAGTGGGAATCCTTTTCTGATTGCGTCTTTTCCTGATCGTTGCCTACTTGTACCTTTCCGTATTGCATTGTAGGAAACCTTACAGTGCTGCCAATGTGACTTAAGTGCAGTGATCTATAATATAAATCTACTATCCCTGCTTAATGGCAATCCCACTTGGTTGTATAAAATCACATTGCCGGTGTTACCACACGCGTTCGTTTAGAGCATGTCCAAAATGTTTGCGGTACCTCCGGCCTTGAACGTGTTCGATGCAACCTTCATGACCTTGGCGTGCTACACTTTTCTAGGGTAGTCGGCGAATGGTGTTCTCATTGAACCGTTCGACACCTGGACGTGACGGCGATGTTTCCACCTAACACATGTTGAAGACGAGTGCATCAACCAGCCGGGCCCTACTAGGGGTTTGTGGGATCTGGGAAGAGGTCAGACTCTATGATGGCCCCGACATTAAGGACCTTGGGAGAAGGGTCGTTTATTTTCAGGCATTTGGAGAACAAGCAAAATATTTAGGGTTTTAGGGAGCAGGGAACTGAGTTTAAAAAGCTCACCAGAGCTTATGTTCAAAATAAATCTTCTCTCGGAAAAACGTTTTAGGGAGCTGGAGAGATAAGTCATTTTTATTCACTGGACAGAAAGCTACGAACGCTCTCCCCGCCCCCCATTTTAGGACCTCAAAACGGAGACATCCAGCACTGGAATCCTTGAAAGAACACAGTTGCTTTGAAGATTTGGCACCCATTCAAGACGTCAGTGTTGAGTTACATGAATTCTCATGAAACTACCTCTGTCAATAGAATGGCGTTACGCCATCAGCCAGCGGCATAGATATTTCCGTAATACTGATGTAACAAGCCCGGGTGCGCATATTGTCAGAATGTGCGGCGCTACGCCCCCCCCCCCCCCTTCCACCCCACACACACACCACCACCACCACACACACACACTTTTCATTCATCATGGTGTTTTTCATAATTTACTTGGTGGTTCATTGACTAGCTGAGAGATTAATGTTGTGAACCATTGCAGAAGCTGTGGGAGATGTTAGGCACCTGTAAAACCACTTTAAGCCACCCAGTAATTTTACATTCGGCTGAGTCAAGATCAGGGTTGCTGTTTGTGTTGCACTTGAGGCAAAATCTTTGTATTTTCATTTTTTTGGTTTATAATAACTTCAAACCGCTCACATTTTTATTCCAGTGAGTTCTTTGGTTCTCATGTGTTTTCCAATTTCAACTAGATAAGTCAATGTTTCATGTTGCATATAATTTAATACAATGTAATATATGTTGTTGCATATGAAAATTTGGCAGCAACTAACATTTTATTTCTAAGGTGCCTCTTACCATGGGGCTATGGACACTGCAGACCATGCAAAAAATATATTTGACCATAATGACCCGGTCGGCAGGCTACTCTTTCGTTAGCATACTTTTTCTTTGGAACTTTGTTTGCTTCTGATGCATAAGTTCCTGACCATGGCTTATTTTTACCTTTTAACAGTGTCACACATAATAGTTGGAAGCAATGACGACCCTAGGTCAACACTTACAGCAAGACAATCAATAAGCTATGGTATTTAGTGGGAATTTGTTATAAACGGATGCCAAAGCATTTGTTTTCGTTTTATTACTAACAATACAAGAATGCAACATCCAATTGCTTTGATTAAAACACATAAAAACATAATATGTAACACACCAAAATGGTAGTACCTAGAGTAAGTTGTTCAAAATAAATGAAGCTGAAATTATCATTTTAGTATAAAAATCAAAAGATTTTCTGAAAATGACTTACAGTGCCTTGAATAACCAGCTAAGGCATAACTTATCATTAAAATATGAGCCGCCTCGTGGGAAAACCAACAATGTGGTTTCCGAACAGGACCGACACAAACCGACCTGTACATACCGTCACAGAAGAGAGCAAGAAGCTTGAAATTTTGGATTTAAGAAGAAGAGGGATTGTACTATCCCTGTAGCGAAAACAAAGGCGCTGATCAGCTTCGCAGTTACTGCGAAGCTGATCTGCGTCTTTGTTTTCGCATATGCAGATTGTTGGTTTTCCCATGCGTCCGCTCATATTTTGAATACAGCAAATTACATACAATGCTTGCCTTGGAACCCTACAGGACAGGCTTTAAAACGTTTATATGAGCCGCATCATAAGAAAACCAACATTTTGCTTGTGCAAAAACAAAGGTACAGATCAGCTTGTCTGTAACTGTGAAACTGATCAACACCTTTGTTTTCGCTACAAGGACAGTACAATTTCTCTACTATCTACATCCACAATGTCCAGCCTTTAGCCATCTTCTGTGCCTGTACAGCTGGTTTTCTTATGACATATTTATTTGGGGTCTAGACAATACTAAAGATTTTGGTAATCAGTTATCTGAAATTCTACCTAAAACATCTTTGAATTTAAGTGATACAAGCAATTCAAAGAGCAAAATTATATTGTTTCAATTATCTTGACTCTGAGTTATTTATTTAACATTCCCCAAACTACAAATATGAGCTGCATTATGAGAAAACCAACAATCTGCATATGCGAAAACAAAGGCGCAGATCAGCTTCGCGGTAACCGCGAAGCTGATCACGCCTTTGTTTTCACTACATGGATAGTACATTTCCTCTACTTTTTAAATCCAAAATTCCCAGCTTCTAGCCACGTTCAGTGCTTGTACAGCTCGGTTTGTGCCGGACCTGTTGGGATACCACATTGTTGGTTTTCTCATGAGATGGCTCATATTGTGTATACACACACATGGCAGTCATGTTGTAGTTTTGATGGCATTGATGTCAAGAGAGTTGCAAATAAAAGGAAAATTAACTCGCCAGCAAAATTAAATATTACTGGAAGATGTGGTCATACATGTATATCAAATCTATGCTAGAATAAGCACATGTAACACAAACATTTAAAATATAAAAAAACACACAAAAAACCATATGAATTACATTAATATCCACTTAAGTAACTACCAAATGGATGCCCTGAGATTAAGCACCAAAAATTTAACAATCCATTGTTACACCATGATACATGTACATAATCCAGCAGAAGTGTCTGTCATTAAAAGACAAAAACCCGGTTAGCATGTAAATACATGTTTTTAACATACACCACTTTGTTAAAGTGAAGTTGTTAAAAACAAAACAACTGGGATTCATTTGAAGGCAATATTCCTAGGTCTAGGATTCTTACAGCATAAATTTATAAATGAGCCGCCTCATGGGAAAACCAACAATCTGCATATGCGAAAACAAAGGCGCAGATCAGCTTCGCGGTTACCGCGAAGCTGATCAGCGCCTTTGTTTTCGCTACTCGGATACTACAATTCCTCTTCTACTTAAATCCGAAATTTCAAGCTTCTAGCTCTTTTCTGTGACTGTACAGGTCGATTTGTGTCGGACCTGTTCTGAAACCACATTGATGGTTTTCCCACGAGACGGTTCAAATTTTCAATATTTTAAATAATCAAATCCGCGAAATATACCATTCAAGCTACATGTACTGAGTACCAGTACATAAGATTTTCTGGCATTTCGATAGCAATTTAGGGACAGTACAATTAGTTCTGTAAGTGTGGAGAGTGGCAAGTCATAAACGAGAAAATGCCAATTTCTTAAACATGCCATAATGGTATGACATTGCTAAATGTTATCACATTTGAAACATGATTGTTTTTAGTCTCAAATGAGTACTTTGACTAGAAGAAAATCATTCAATACTACTGAAGGAATGTGTACAAAAGTAATCTCTAACAGTGTGTTTTCGTTGCAAAACTTAGCAGTTTGTTGCAAAATGTGCAGCACAAATTTTGAATAACAAATTAAAAACGTTCCAACAAAAAAAAATTGAATAGGGATTTCCCACAATATTCATATTATTTATTTTAGATTTTACTGAGTGAGATATTACAAACTAAATATTTTCTGTTGCAATCAAACTTGCAACTTCACCTGTTTATCTTACAAGTGTATGAGTTCTAGTCATTTATTTGTTTGTTTGTTTGATTCAATGCTTTACGTCCATGGTTTACAACTAAGGTCATGCTGGGACTGTCAGTTATACTAGCCACAATGTTCCTAGGCAAGACTCCCCAATGAAGGTCACCAGTACCAGTGCTTTGTGCACGTTTTTAACTACTTACTTACAAATAGTCTATTTGTAACAGAACGAAAGAAAGGTGCCAGAGGTCTTCATGAAAGGTGCATATTAGACGTGAGAATCAATCATGTTTCATTACAAATCAGTTATGCTACTGATCAAGCTATCACATACATTCCGTCATTTCATTACGAAAACGTGCCCATGCAATATACAGGGATTCTTAAAGTTGTAAAAAATTGAAAAAAAAATGATATTTTTCTTATTTTTGCTCAAAACATAGATTGTGGGTACACGTTAGAACCACCTCGCCGAGGCGGTTCTAACGAGTACCCACAATTTATGTTTTGGAGCAAAAATAAGAAAAATAGGTATACCCCTGCATACCCCAGTTTTACTATATAAAAGTGGGGTTTGAGGGGGTATTCTTTACACGGACATGTTTTCCTGATGTAATAACATGACAAGCAGCTTCATAGTCATTGTCATCCACAAACCCTGTAAGATAACCATCGACAGAGGCAATGTCCTACAGGAGGGTTTGTTGTCCCTGCTTCACACACTCTCACAGGGTCGGGACAACCAACAAGAAGGAAACTAACTTGTCTACAAGGAAATCTAAACATACATACTGCCTTATTTATAGTAAGACAAGAACTCCGCGGAGGTCGATATCGCACCTGCATCGGGCAAAGTCAATAGACCGTGAAATATAGTTCAAGGGCACCGGGTCAAGGTGCGTGCTTGAAGGGCATGTCAAGGACAATCACTATGCAAGGTTTCAGACTCGCAGCTATCTCTGATGTCGAGAAAACCAAACTTCGATGTAAAAATTTTCAAAGTCAGTGGACCATGAAATATAGGTCAAGGGCACCCGGTTAAGGTGCGTGCTTGAAGGGTATGTCAAGGACAATTACTATGCAAGGTTTCAGACTTGCAGCTATCTCTGATGTCGAGAAAACCAAACTTCGACGTAAAAATTATCAAAGTCAGTGGACCATGAAAAATAGGTCAAGGGCACCGGGTTAAGGTGCGTGCTTGAAGGATATGTCAAGGACAATTACTATGCAAGGTTTCAGACTCGCAGCTATCTCTGATGTCGAGAAAACCAAACTTCGACGTAAAGATTTTCAAAGTCAGTGGACCGTGAAATATAGGTCAAGGGCACTGGGTTAAGGTGCGTGCTTGAATGGTATGTCAAGGACAATTACTATGCAAGGTTTCAGACTCGCAGCTATCTCTGATGGCAAGAAAATCAAACTTCGACGTAAATGTTAACAAAACTTCGACGTAAAAATTTTCAAAGTCAGTGGACCGTGAAATATAGGTCAAGGGCACCGGGTTAAGGTGCATGCTTGAAGGGTATGTCAGGGACAATTACTATGCAAGGTTTCAGACTCGCAGCTATCTCTAATGTTGAGAAAACTAAACTTTGACGTAAATGTTGACGGACGAACGAACGGACGAACGTACGGACGGACGGAAATTTGAACTCCTATATCGCACCCTGCTATAAGCAGGTGCGATAAAAATATACATAAATATACATGTATCAGATAGATTCATTGAGTCACTTTGTATGAAAAACTGCTTTTTTGCAGCATGCTGTGTAACTAATAAGCACCACAGACAGTAAAATCCTTCTACTTCCAACATTTTGAGGCACTAGCAATTGAGCCGCGCCGTGAGAAAACCGGTTTTTTGCCTATGCGAAAACAAAGGCGCAGATCAGCTTCGCAGTAACTGCGAAGCTGATCAGCGCCTTTGTTTTTGCTACCTGGATAGTACTATCCCTCTTCTTCTTAAATCCGAAATTTCAAGCTTCTAGCCTGCTTCTGAGCTTGTACAGCCCGGTTTGTGTCGGACCTGGTCGGAAATCCCGAAGACCGGTTTTCTCGCGTCGCGGCTCAATTACTGTAGCTTTAGAGCCACTTTGTGTCAGATCTAGAATAGATTTTATGTAGTCCTTGACACATCTTTAATTGAGCTGCACCATGAAAAATCCTGACATAAAATGCATATGTGAAAAAAATCATAAAGATCACCTGCACAGCTGATCAGCTACCGGTACTTTTGATTCACTACATGGATAGCACATTCCATCTTCTTTCAAAATCTGAAATTTTAAGCCTCTTGCCATCTTCCCTGGCTGTAGAATTCCCTCTGTCTGACCTGTTCCGAAGTTCTAACTACAGGTTTTATCATTACAGGGCTCCAAATTATGGTCTTTATTCGCTAATCGTCCTTAAAAATGAATAAAGCATCTATGAAATGTGTAAGAACCATCAGAGCTGGCTGTAACATGATTGGACAGCAATAGCCACTAACAAACACACAAATCTTCAAACAATAGAACAAACAAAAGATGCATTCAAAAAATGAAAACCTGAGGTAGCCTGTGTTGTATAATGATATTTCCATTACCAGCCTGAGCCAAGTCATGAGAAAACCAGATTTTTTCCTATGCAAAATCAAAGGCGCAGATCAGCTGTGCAGTAACTGCACAGCTGATCAGCGCCTTTGTTTTCACTACTCGGTAAGTACAATTCCTCCTCTATACCTCTACCCAAAATATCAAGATTCTAACTTTCTTCTGAGACTGTACAGGCCAGTTTTTGTCAGACCTGGTCAGAAACCCCAAAGACTGGTTTTCTCGCATCGGGGCTCTGTCTCTCTTTGTATCTTCTCTTTGGAAGACTTGCACACTACAAGCTTTGAACCATGCAGCTAAAACTGTTTAAAAGTCCATCACTTGTTCAACATTTACGGCAAAAAGCCCTGTTCATTCTCAGCCATTTTAAGTTTGATAAGATTGAGGCCAGAAGTGTCACAGGTAGCCTTTGCACTGGGTATTGCATCTGAATCATTGATGAATGGGCTAGATGTTACAGCAGTATGTAGGTTTAGATTCCAGTCCTCATCACTCACAAAGTATAATTGTTATTTCTGAAAAAAAAGAGAAAAATATGCCAAATTTACAAATTTCCTTGAGTTTCATTTAAAATGGGTCATGTTATTTTAACCGTTTTAGCTACATTTTGTACATTCTGTTTATGGCTGTATTATTTCCTGGTTATTGCCTGTTGTTTTGTTTTTGAAGGGTTTAAGGATCACATTTGGGTAATACTGCAACAAACTTAAGTTAATCCATCATTTTTATTGTGTCTACATGACATTCATGTATACATGTACAATATATAATGACTGTTGGAAATGCCAAACTATATATGTACTAACACATGATGCTGGATTATTCCAGCAAATGCTAGTAAATGCCAATAGCATGGACTTTTCTAATGCCAGCCTTTTCCCAACCCTGTGTTTAACTTTATATTTCCATCAATGTCCTATCAAATGCAGACACATATATAAATCTACCATAGCGTGAAAGGCCGAACTCTATTACTCCTATGCACAGGATACCTACCTTAATGAATTTTAACGAGGCACTGAATATTCAGAAACGACTCTGTCCTGCTTTTGGACCATCCCCGAGAAATTCATGCCCCAGGCCATTACCGCATTTAGCACAAGACACCTGCAATGAACATGCAATTGCAAACGGACACAGCATATGAGTCATACATAGCATTACAACACAGCATACTTCTAAGCATTTTCAGAAGCTTTGATCCAAAAGCAAGGAATTTGTGGTACAAGCTACATCTTCAAAGCATACATTATCAGCAGAAATGTAAATAAAGTCATTTAGATAAATTGTTAATATCTGAACATAGTATTATCCAGATCAAGATTAATGGAGATGAAAGACGGAGCAACAGAACAGTTTATTGTTGACCAGAAAATCTTTTTTTTTCTAATTTATCGTTGGAAAGTTTTGTGTATATTGATTTGTCTAACCCTTTTTTGTCGTGTGTCCAACACTTAGGTTTTATCATGCTAAGACTGACTAAAACAGTAACATGTGAGCCGCCTCATGGGAAAACCAACAATCTGCATAGGCGAAAACAAAGACGCAGATCAGCTTCGCGGTAACCGCGAAGCTGATCAGCGCCTTTGTTTTCGCTACTCGGATAGTACAATTCCTCTTCTACGTAAATCCGAAATTTCAAGCTTCTAGCTCTTTTCTGTGCTTGTACAGGTCGGTTTGTGTCGGACCTGTTCGGAAACCACATTGTTGGTTTTCCCACGAGGTGGCTCATGTATATATCCCTTCTCAGCATCATCCTGTACATATACCTTTATTGCTGTGGGTGATTCTTGTCTCTTTGAAAGACAGTTAGGTGTGATTGGATCTGTAAATGCTGGCCATGGTGTGTTATGTTCATACTTGGAAGTACTGTGAAAAAGTTCTTCTCCACAGTTAGAACAGGCATATACACCTACAATAAATCACCATATATTACAGGAAATTCAGGTCTCCAAACCCTTCCCCACATATTGAACTCTCTTAACAAATTAACTGTTCAACAAACCAATACTTTTACCATAGATCAAGTAGGACAAAAATGATTGCACTGAGATGGCTGACTTCTTTAAAATAAAAAAATTAAAGTGCTGCAGGCATGCATGATATCCTGCCAAACAAATTTAATTCAGTACACATGCACAGAATATCTTGATGGCATTATTCTACAATACCAAACCACACCTTCCAGATATGAACTCCTTTACAAAGTTTGAAGCAAATTGGTTTACAGATGCTCCAGACAGAGCCCAGAGAAGAAAATGTAAGGTAAATCAAGGGCCATAACTCTGTACTATTTGACGAAAATTATCCATCTTCAATTCAAAACCACTCCTTCCTGATTTGAACTCCTATACAAACTCTGAAGAAAATTTGTCAACAAATGCTCAAGATAGAGCCCCGGCCCGGAAATGAAATTTATTTTAAAACGTAAATCAAGGGCCATTACTCTGTACTTATTCGACGAAAATTATCCATCTTCAATCCAAAACCACTCCTTCCTGATTTGAACTCCTGTACAAACTTTGAAGAATATTTGTCAATAAATGCTCAAGATAGAGCCAGGAAATGAAATTTAAACGTAAATCAAGGGCCATAACTCTGTACTTATTTGATGAAATTTACCCATCTTCAATCCCAAATCACCCCTTCCTAATATGAACTCCTATACAAAGTTTGGAGAAAATTGGTCAATAAATGCTCAAGATAGAGCCCAGAAACGCAATTTGAACGTAAATCAAGGGTCATAACTCTGTACTTATTTGACGAAATTAACCCCCCTGCAATCCAAAACCACTCCTTCCTAATATGAACTATACAAAGTTTGGAGAAAATTGGTCAATAAATGCTTAAAATAGAGATTGGAAACTCAATTTTAAAGTAAATCAAGGGCTATATTACCAAAAGCAAAAGTATTTGGCAGACCAGGTGGCCAGAAAACAAAAGCATTTCCACTGGGATGGACCCTATTCAGTTTGAAATTGAAACATCAAAGAAACCAAGTTGGATGATTGACATGTCCTTAAAACATAACAGTAAATGCAGTATTTGATCATACCATAACTGCTGTCAACGGAAGTATTGATTTTTTTAAGGAGAAATCTTCATAAAAGCCCATATAATACTGAAATCTATTGTGAAAATTATTTTGTTGATGATGATGATTTTGATGGTGGTTGCAATGATAATGGTGATGATAATACATGTAATGGTTTATTTCAGTTTCAGAAACTAGTCTCTTCTTAAATGTCAATTGTTTCTTTGAAAGTATTTACGGTAACAGTATAGGCAAATCAAAGAGTACCTTTACTGTTATTCAAAGGACATGTTATTCTCAGTAGCTTTGACTCTCTTTCCTTTCCAGCTGTTTTGCTAGATACTTATGCCCGGGGTAGTAACTCTGTGCTTATTTGACGAAATTTGCCTATCTTCAATCCCAAACCACTCCTTCCTGATATGAACTCCAATACAAAGTTTGAAGAAAATTGGTGAATAAAATTAATGCTCAAGTTAGAGCCTGGAAACGAACACAATTTTTTGTGGAGGGTATAACATAATACCCCACACTTTTTCAAGTTGAGGGGTGTAAAAAAGACAGCTTGACATAGATTTTTGAAATAAAATTTTCAGTCAAAAATATTTTACCTGTTTCAACTGCCATTTCCAAGAAATCTAATGACAGTAAGTACTCAAAGTGACCACCAGAAATGTTTCAAATTGGTCACCGGTATTCAATTTTCAGTTCACCAGGCATAAGCTCATGTCCCCTTCGTGCCAATAGCCAATTAGTACTGCACATGCTATCTTCACGATGGTCTTGTCAATAACCCTAGTAATCAGCACAACTATTGTGCCCAATAATTAGAGATTATCACATGGGGATTTTGGTTATCACCTGTGATGCGTGTCCCGTTGTTATCAGCATGAGCAGGCTGATAACCGCAATCATCGCGCCATGGAATGTGACGTCAGGCCAAATAACCTTAGATCATTTTCATGGCGCCACTTTCATTTTTAATGTAGAAATTGTCATTTTTATTGTAGAAATGGTCATTTTAACGTTTTTTTTTTTTTTTTTAATTAAAATTCTCTCAAAAGGTTTAGAAGATGTGATAAACTAATTGCAACATGGAAATTTTGGTCACAAACCTAAGTATCAACATGATCAACCTTCGACCATTATCACAATATCAGCCCTTAAGCTAAAGCTCTTGAGCTTGATAATGGCATCTTGGGATGCTATTGCGGGCAATAACCAAAAATGCCCATGTGAAAAGTTGATATAGCTTCAGCCACATAGATCAGAGGTTGTTGGTTTGTCCCCAGGCTTCTCAAGTCTTTTGGAAGAGACTTTAAACCAAGGTCTCATATCTGTATGACATTATTGATTGTGACATTTCTACTTCTACTTTAATACTGCCCAGGACCAAAGCATCACGGGCAAGTGGCGTCAGCAACATGGTTAAAACAATGTATTTACAATTAGGAATATTATGTGGCTTGTCTGGGCTGTGTTTTTTTTCTGCAGATGGCTCTGGAACTTGTCTACAGATAGGGCATGCACAAGGTTCAGGGGTAGTGCATTCCAATCCAATCTGGACAGGAAGCTGTACTGATCGGAGTTTGTTCTCAGCTGTATATAAGGCAAGGTCATTGGTTCTCGTGCGGCCAGAAGAGGTTGTGACATATTCCGTAATTTTAACAGGTTAAAAGATGTTGACAGCCTTGTAGAAATGTGTCAGTCTTCGACTCTTTTGGTTCTCGGTCTATCCTGCATATAGGAGGCCACTGGAGGTCATTCAGCGTTGATGTGACACTATCTCTGAATGAGTAGTTTCCGATGACGGAGCGGGCACCCTTAAGTTGGTCAAAATATCTTGCTTGAGATTAGGTTTCCAAACAAAAGAGCAACAATCAAGATGTGGGCGGGCAAGGGATGTAAAGGCTCTGGATTTCACCTGGTTGCAGCTGTAAAGGTGGTGACGTAGCAGGTTGAGCATTCTGTTTGCTTTGCTGGCGATGTTGTCGATGTGGGTTTTCCAGGTAAAGTCTGCAGAAGGGACATGAAGAATTTAAAAAAAATCAAACCCAGCTGCCCAGCATGAGGGTCCCAGCATGATCTCTTTATACTTCACCTTTTTCAAAATGATCCCTGTATTTTTCACCTCCAAAAAAGGAGCAGAAAGACATGGTAAAAGGTTGACAAAGTCTAGTGTATTACAAATCCATACAATTCTTGATTTTGTCAAATAAGTTCTGAATATTATCACTGATATAACCCACTGATATTATGTAAAAGATGACCTGATCATAACATTTGGCCAAACGCTCCCCCGTTCCCTAATTTCCAGCATTTTATTTTCAGACAAGCGCCTGCCTGACAGAAAGTTAATCAATGGACCCGAAAGTTCAAGCAATAGACAGAATCGAAGAGGCAACACTAAAATGCGAAAGGTTGCCTACGTTGCAGCAACCGCATAACACCTGAACCTGAATGGTTTACTAGTTGACCATGCTTCACCATGGGTGCGCATATGGAGAGAAATTAGTCCCTGGCTCTCACAAGAGATGCAAACATGTTCATCAAGTGTTTTTGGTTGCTCCGGATTTTCAGTAATATTGTTTGGCGCCAGGGCTGTCCATCACCAGGAAGCTTATTTTATTTGTGAGTCCTCGTTTTTTGATCATCATGTTGGTTATCTTGATTTATTTGTTTGATTTTTATTAGCTCACCTGAGCTGTTAGGCTCACAAGGTGAGTTTATAGTAAACCCATGCTCCGTCATCCATCGTCGTGATCTTTGTCGTGGTCGTTGACACTTTTCAATCATCTTCTCTGAAACCGCTTGGCCAATCAAATTCAAATTTCATGTGGAGTATCCTTAGGAAGGGGGAACCAAAGTTTATATAAATGGTCCAGGTCACATCTCGAAGCAATATGTGATCTTCCTTCGAGGTCACATGATCAAGATGGCCACCAGGACTATAAATAGCAAAAACCTTAAAAAATCTTCTTCTCTGGAACCGGTGGACCGATTTCTATGAAAAATTGGTGTGTAAGCATCAGGGATGCCTGCCCATCATAATTTGTATAAATCATGACCCTGGGACGACCTTGACCTTTTGTATGGTAAGGTCAACTTAGGTCGTCCATGCATTTGAATGGGAAAATAGGAAATTGTCATTTAATGGCAGAAAACTTGCTAGGAATGAGCAAATGGACAGAAAATTTATGTTTATGAAAATATTTTGGGCCCATGGGGTCGTCTGCCCTTGTCCCGGGGCTATATACATGTATATGACCAAAATATTCAAACATCTTTGAAACCGTTTGGCCAACCAAAGCCAAACTTTATGTGGGCATCCTTGGGAAGAGTGAATGAAAGTTTGCATAAATAGTCAAGGTCACATGACCAAGATGGCCACCATGGCTATAAATAGCAAAAACCTTTAAAAATCCTCTTCTTCAGAACTAAAAGGCCTATGATTTTGAAACTTGGCATAAAGCATCAAGGAATGGAGCTCCACAAAATTTGTATAAATCATGACCCTAGGATGACCATGACCTATTTTACGAAAAGGTCAACTTAGGTCACCCATGCATTTGAATGGGGAAAATTGTTAAAATGTCATTTGAAGGGCAAAACTTGCAGTAAATTAGCAGAATTTTTAATGGACTGAATTCTCATGATTCGAAGACATCGACTCCAGGGGTTATTCTGACCCTGCCCTGGGGTTATATACATGCATATTACCATTGTTGCCAAACAAATTTATTGATTTCAAGGTGTATATCTCAGGTCTCAGGTCAACAAAATTATATGCTGTGAACCACTTCAGAAGCTGAGGTTAACTTTAGGATCCTGTAAAATTAGATTAAGCCCGCCAGTAATTTTTGTATTACTGATCAAGCAAAGGTGATTTTTCTGTGGTGGTTCTTAGTGTTTTAGGTTTTGGTGTTGATTTTTTGAGCTGTTTGCACCTTATGACGTTTTCATATTATAGTTTGGGTAACTGAGTGGCCACGGGCACCTATTGGGAAATAGCTGCTCACTCAGCTTACAGTGTGTTTTCTTAGTATAAGTACCAGACTGTTAATTTAGTTTTTCCCCATCTCAGTTTTTGGAGTGAGAATTTCTTACCAATTGCGCCATTTCCTAAACATTGCCTAATTTTACCTTTGTACACTCAGTCCTATTACTTTTCAGCAGAGATCATTTTAGCTCCTGTTTTGAATAGTGAGAATCTTTGAAATTAAGCTGTATTGTTTCACTAACATGTTTTCTTTTTAAGCCTGTTTAACAATTTGTTAATAATTACATGTAGGTTGACATTCATGTTTGTTACATTCATGTATGTGTCTGTATCTCGAAATGACTGAAAAACTTAGACTCCAACAATAAACCACAAAACAATTTGTTTGTCAGAATCTGTCTATAAAGCTGGTATCTGACATGAATTTAATCATATTTTGGTCTCATCTGCTCTTGCCCATGGAAATGCAAGTCACTGGGTCCAAATTTACCAAGGCAGGGTAGTTTTCATCATTTTACTAGGTATAAAAGCCTAGCATGACTGCAGCTGGCTCTGCAAGCTAAATCTGTCCTTATGTTGCTCACAATCTAAAAGCAACCTTTTTGCTAGAAATCATAAAAATATAAATCTCTGAACCAGGAAATAAAGGTCATAGTGACCAAATCTTTTCTTTTGGCCAAGCAATGTGTCCAACTGACTAATAATCTAAAAAAACAACATCTTGTTCACTCTTATTTTTGTTTGGAACTGGAAGATACAAAGCAGTCACTAAACCATGAAATTAGGTCATACTGACTACACATCTCTTGGTAAAGATAGACAAAACCACTGAACCATGAAAATAGGTCACTGCAACCTATATCTTTAAGGTAAAACATTGTATCCTTCTGACTTGTATAACTCCAAAATCTTGTTCACAGATCTCGATGTACAGGATGCAAGGAAAAAGTGGGTTTATAATAAAAAGGTACAAGCAGGCAAAGATCAGGAAAAGGCGCAATCAGAAAAAAGATTCTCACTTCAAAAACCCGAGGTGGGAAAAAACTAAATCAACAAACAGGTACTTATACCATAAAATATATCGTAAGCCCAATGAGCAGCCATTTTCCCAATAGGTGGCCACTCATATAATAAGTTACCTAAACTTAACTAAAGATAAGAAAACATACATAAGGCACCAAGACATAAAACAATAAAAGCGCTGCAGGCATGCATGATAACCTGCCAGGCAAATTTAATTTAGTACAAATGCACAGAATATCTTGATGATATTAATCTCTAATACCAAACCACACCTTCCAGATAGGAACTCATAAACAAAGGTTGAAGCAAACTGGTCTAAAGATGCTCAAGATAGAGCCTGGAAAAGAAATTGTAACATAAAGGGCATTAACTCTGTATTTATTTGACAAAAATTACCCAACGTCAATCCCAAACCACTCCTTCCTGATATGAACTCCTATACAAAATTTGGAAAAAAAAGGTAAAAAAATAATCAAGATAGAGCCCGGAAATGACATTTTAACGTAAATCAAGGGCCATAACTCTGTACTTATTTTGACGAAATTTATCCATCTTCAATCCATAACCACTTTTTCCTGATGTGAACTCCTACACAAACTTTGAAGAAAATTTGTCAATAAATGCTCAAGATAGAGCCCAGAAATGACATTTTAACATAAAACAAGGGCTATAACTCTGTACTTATTAGACGAAATTTACCCATCTTCAATCCCAAACCACTCCTTCCTAATATGAATTCCTATACAAAGTTTGAAGAAAATTGGTCAATAAATACTCAAGATAGAGCCCAGAAACGAAATTCTAACGTAAATCAAGGGCCATAACTCTGCATTTATTTGATAAAATTTATCCATCTTCAATCCCAAACCACTCCTTTCTAATATGAACTCCTATACAAAGTTTGAAGAAAATTGGTCAATAAATGCTCAAGATAGAGCCCAGAAACGCAATTTTAACATAAATCAAGGGCCTTAACTCTGCATTTATTTGACGAAATTTAACCATCTTCAATCCCAAACCACTCCTTCCTAATATGAACTCCTATACAAAGTTTGAACAAAATTGGTCAATAAATGCTCAAGATAGAGCCCGTAAAAGAAATTTTAACGTAAATCAAGGGCCATAACTCTGTACTTATTAGACGAAATTTGCCCATCTTCAATCCTAAACCACTCCTTCCTGATATGAACTCCTATACAAAGATTGAAGAAAATTGGCCAATAAATGCTCAAGTTAGAGCACGGAAACGAAGCGCTGACGGACGGACAGCCGGATGCATGGACAGACGGACTGAACACAAATTTTTTGCGGAGGGTATAACATAATACCCCGCACTTTTTCAAGTGGCGGGGTATAAAAAGAACCACCACAGAAGTATCGCCTTGGAACGATCAGTAATATAAAATTATTGGCGGGCTTAAATCGATTTTACATGGCCATAACCTCACCCTCAGCGTCTGCAGTGGTTCATAACATTTAGTTAGTTCTTTGGTCCTCGTGGTGAATCTCTAACTAGTCAATGAATCATCAAGGAAAAACAAATAAATCATAATAAACATCCTGATGAATCAAAAATGAGGACTCAACAGATACAAGAATTTTCTTGCATTTTTTTTTATTGTAACAATAAATGGGAAGGAGAATGTAAGAAGGTATAAACTGGAAAATGTTACAGTATTTTGATTATTTGGCCCCTTTGGGAATACAAGTCTTTGATTTAGACTACACCGATGTAAATTTTTGAAATTGCAGCAAAAATGTCTGGCTTTCGCTGCCAGTCTTGACGAAGTTTCATTACCCGAAATTGTACAATATGGCCCATCTTCTCGCTTTCAGTGTTTTACTGCTTCCAAAGGATCTAACAATTATTTTTATTTGCTATTACTGCAGCTGGTGTTGTGCCATGTGGCGGCCCTAAAAAGTCTCCCCGTACATCATCCATAGTGCAGATTATATTTTTCTTTTTTTGATCCTTTGGGATCAGTGAATATATTTGGAGTGTTTCAAATATATTGTACGTTAAGAATCATCTTCTTAACAGTATTTTGATTATTTGGCCCCTTTGGGAATACAAGTCTTTGATTTAGACTACAACAATGTAAATTTTTGAAATTGCAGCAAAAATGTCTGGCTTTCGCTGCCAGTTTTGTAAAGGGTCACTGACGAAGGTTCATTACCCAAAATTGTACAATATGGCCCATCTTCTCGCTTTCAGTGTTTTACTGCTTCCAAAGGATCTAACAATTATTTTTAATTGTTTATATATGTTTCACTGTTGGTTATCAGATGTGCTGTTGTTGCAAATGCGGCTTCTTTTCTACTGGCCAACCTCAGGGACAGCAAGATTTCAGATACACAGCATTTTTAACAGCGGCACTAGATTCACAGGATATGGTAAAACAACAAGTAGGAACGTTCAAACAAAACTTTATTTACAGTTATTCCAGCACTGTAATATGTAACTGACACATTGATAATCTCAAAACAGAAAAAAAATGATTTGCAATGTATAACACTACACTTACAAGAGAGAAATTTCAGAATCAACATGGCCAAGACATTGCAGTTTACTTGTTAGGATGCTGATAGCAGTTATTGTACTCTACAAGCTCTGCACATTTGTAGGTGCTTTGGTCATGGACATATTTCTTCAACAACTTCTCAAATCATTCTAGAACAATTGTTATGAGCCGCGTCATGAGAAAACCGGATTTTGGCCTATGCGAAAACAAAGGCGCAGATCAGCTGTGCAGTAACTGCACAGCTGATCAGCGCCTTTGTTTTCGCTCCACGAATAGAACAATTCCTTTTCTTCCTAAATCCGCAATTTCAAGCTTCTAGCCATCTTCTGTAGGTGCAAAGGCAGGTTTGTGTCACACCTGGTCGGAAACCCTAAGACAGGTTTTCTCATGTTGCGGCTCATATAGCAAAAGAAATGTACTTTAAGTATGTGTATTGGTAAATTACAAAGAGAAGGCTCACTCAGGAAGTGTAGCTGTAATAACTGTCCCAACATGAGCTCAACTGTTTTATCATAAAGCATAAGGCCAACCAATTATGTAAACAGCCTCCGACATGTTAAAACACACACTGGGTGCAAAATTTTAAATCAAACAGAGAACCCTTAGGATTTTACAATGATTGCAAGTTCAACATTGATGGAACATACAGTACGACACAAATTCTGAGACTTTTAACAAAACAAAGGTGCAGATCAGCATGTTATCTTACTTTTACCTTGAAAAACATGGCTAAAAACAACCAACACTGATTTCCAACACTGATGAAATCAGTAAGACATTAAGGAATAATTTGCCATGAATCAAAATGATCTGTGGCAAGCTAGTTGTGTACATCAAACAGCATCCTACTATTATCATTAGTGTTTGTTGCACTCAATCACATTGACTGTCTCTGGATAACCAGTAGGGTTATATATAGCAAATAGGTTACTGTGTGGGTGTTACCTCCAATACATTATTAAGCCTAGACTACTTTAGACATAGATACAAACTGAATGTATACAGTTAAAATACCCAACTCACAGATTTACCGTTTGAACTATGAATGAAGTACAAGACTACCTAATTCATTGCACTGGATAAAACGCATATACATGTAGATGATCTCTAACGGTAAACTTGTGATGATGGTCTTTGTTTACGGAGTTCAAATTTTGTGTAATCCTCCATCTTGAATAGATAGACTAGCCGGTCACACCCAGATACGAAGTTGCTGCCTACACAGTAACCTGTTTGCTATACTATAGATTTGATGTTTGCAGAGTTATTCGAGCCTCTATCAAGTTACTGTGTGGCTACTTAAGCTGCTTTGTGTACAATCCTGTGTGGCTATTTAAGCTGCTTTGTGAACAATCTATTATCTGGTCGGAAAACATCAGGATAACATGTCTGTGAAAAGTTTACCCCCATGAACCCCACTTTTGTATAGCAAAACTGGGGTATGGAGGGGGTGTACCTATTTTTCTTACTTTTGCTCCAAAACATAGATTGTTGGTACACGTTAGAACACACACCCGGGAAACGGTCAATTTGTACTCCGCCGGTGCTCCATGGAAAGAGAAATTGACGGTTTCCGGTGTAGGAGTTGTTGGGTCAAATTAAAGGTTTGTGTTGTACCCATGTGTGTTTGAGGTAAGTTTTTTTTTTCTTTCCCTCTTGTACCTAAAAATCCGAGAATGTCAGATGATGGGCAAATGAATAAAGACCGTGCATACCAAAAAGCATGCACAAAAACTTACCATTTATCCACATATCGTTTTTCGCATTTAGGGGACCCTGGTCCAAACTTGTGTTGTGGGATAAAAAGTAATTCAATTTTACGATATAGCCATCCCAAGTTTGATCTGATAGCCTCGAATTACAACAGAAGTCAATGCCGTGTAATTTACATGGACTATTAAAAAGAGAAATTCAACATAAGTGAACCATAGGTCATTTTTTCAAAAGTGTACCAATTGACGATCGGCGTGAAATTTAACTAATGGGAAATTGTGTTCTTAATATATACACAACAATCATCAATGTTCGATGTGTTATCATTGAGAAGTTTTCTTTTTGACTTCTTTGGCGTATTTACGATGAAATGGACTGTCTGATGTTGTTTGCTGCCTCTTTCGCAACGTCGATAACACATTTAATTTACATGGACTGGGTGCTCCACTTTTTGACTTTTTTGTTGATGGTGATTCTATATATAAACCGAACTGGAGGGACATGTGCATTTCTCTTCGGGAGCTACTTTTAATTTTGGTTGCCTTGAATGGACATTTGAGCCGTTTCCTTATATTGGTTTCACGCAGGTGGTTAAAACATCCTGTTTGGTTGTTTTCCCTTAAAGCCCATCTGGAAACAAACAAATTATAGTAAGCAAAACAAGTTCTACACACTTGTATGTTAATTTCTGAATGACCAGGAATAGTTGCTTTTAATGTTATATACATGTATCATAAAAAGGTGTAAAATCACCAATGATGGGACTGTGCTGAAAGAATAGAGCACTTGAATAATCAATATTTGTGCATGTCTTTCTTCTATTCGGACTGTCAAATATACATTATTAGATTTCAGTCAACAAAGGCGTCACATGTTACATATTTTATATTTTATTCAAGCAATTTGTCCCTGCCAACAGAACTTGGGAAATATGGAAACACCCTTGAATCGGTGTTCAAATTGGCAATCAGCGTAATTATCATTAGAGTGCTTACACACAATCCCGAATCAGAAATGAGTTATCAAAAGCTGGATGGATAAATCAGTTCTGGTACTGGTAGTTTTTCCTTTAGCATATGGACTTATTTGTATCACGCGATGTCAACCTGCAGGATTAAATGTCAACAATAATTCTTCATCTTAACCTTCACCGAATCCCTCTTTTTAGATTTACATCTTTCTATTGCAAACAGATTTGTTTTTTTCTAAAATTTATGATAAACGCGATGACTTTAATTTTGATATTGTAAATTTTCCGTTCTTGGATGGTGACGTTCCTCGTCGTGCTTCTTATGGTGTATACATTTCGCAACTTATTAGGTTTGCTGGAGTCTGCAATCATGTTGCGACTTCAACAAGCGAAATAAATATTTAACAGCTAAACTTCTCCAGCAGGGCTATCATAATCATAAACTTCGAAAAACTATTTCTAAATTTTATCGCAGACACTATAAATTGATTTCCTAATTTAATGTTGGGCTAAAGACGCTTTTACGTGAGGGCCCTTCGGAACCTGCATTTTATGGTGACTTGGTTTACAAATTCAAGAAACTTATAAAAAGGAATGATTTTTCTTTTCAGTTCAGAAAAATCATTACACGTTACAGACGTTTAGGGTATACATGTATGTTATGCGACAGTCTGCATGCTTAGGTTTTAACCCAATCATGGTTGATAACTATGCTGCCTTCTTTAATTGCATGTAGCCGAGTCGGGCGTCAGACTCTATGATTGCCCTATCTTAAAGCTATCAATTTTAGTTGGTTGGGGCCGAAGCTTCTTGTCTGTTGCTTGGCCCACCGGGGTTCAACTGGTGTTTTTCTTTTGCTCCGGATTTCATTAAGTTGTTCGGCGCCCAGGGATCTCCATCGTCGGGCAGCTTACTGAATCTGTGAATCCTTGGTTTTATTCGTCATAGTGGTTATCATGATTTGTTTGTTTTTGGCTATGATGATTCATTGACTAGTTAGAGACTCACCAGGAGGACCGAACAACTAACTAAATGTTGTGAACCACTGCAAAAGATGAGGGTGAGGTTATGGCCCTGTAAAACTGGGTTAAGCCCCACAGTAGTTTTATATTACAAATCGTTCCAATGCCTTACTTCTACTGTGGTTCTATTTGTTTTATGTTTTGGAGTCGATTTTTGTGCTGTTTGAACCTTATGTACGATTAAGTTCGGGTAACTGAGTGGCCATCTATTGGGAAGTAGCGGCTGACTCGGCTTACGATTTGTTCTCTTAGTATAAGTACCTAATTGTCAATTTGTTTTTTCCCGCCTCGGTTTTTGGAGTGGGAATTTCTTTCTTATTGTGCCTTTTCCTGATCATTGCCTACTTGTACCTGTTTTCAATCTTGAATAGTTTAAACTGTTTCTGGTACCTATAATCTCGTGTTCACAGAAGTCATAAATATCAGAACAAACACTAAAAGGACTTGGTGTCTATACTGAAGTTAAGCAGCAAGTTGCTCCACTGGGTAAGTATTGGTCAAGTTGTACGCCTTACCGTCAATTAGCACACCCACAAAAGTTAAGCGTGAATATTATAAGCATTTAAGTTTTGCAAGTGAAATACTTTAATATAAGACAGCTTAAAATGTGTACTGTAACTTGTAATGGCAAGGTGAAGGTCAGACTATTTAATAAACGGTTCATATGGCAGTGACTATTGGCAATTTCTATATCTTTGCGACAGTGTAGCATGAGCAGGCATGAAAATGGGACAAAAAGACAAGCAACATTCTTTCCGAAAGGGATTTTGTCCTCAAAGAAAACAACATGCATCAAAGTAGTGTAACTTATCATGATAGCATTGCAAATGCATAAGTTAAATTGCACTCCAGTCGTCAATTGGTATGCTTGTAAAATTTAGGTTCCTATTTCTAGTAACCAAATGTTATTTTTTACACACAATACCTTAAACCAGTAATGTATACTCTAAACTTGGTATTTTATTTTTAACACCGCACGTGGAATGTGTACATGACGTAATTCAGGCATTATTAGACATGTACATTCACCAAAAAATCCAGTATTTCAAACGCAAAAACTGATGACTACATACTTTTATAAAGTTTTCATTTAATTTGGGTTCCTGTAAAATTCTCTGATTTTGGAATGGATTTAGAATAAGTAAAATATTTCACCTTGAACTGGTTGACCCAGTAAAATTCCTTCTATTTACGTCGGTCAACTCCGGCACCGGAAACCGTCAACTTCACTTGCCATGGAGCACCGGCGGTGTGCAAATTGACCGTTTCTCAGGCGTGGAACAGTATGCGCTAAATTTTGCACAGGAAATATCTTGTCAGCAGTTTGAGAAATAAAATTGGCAAAATACTGTTATCAGACAGTAGAAATCACACTTTAGCCAGTCTGCTTTTTACTTCGTTTTGGACCAGTATAGCAACACTTATAAATCTTTTAACTGTTTACATCTGAACACACAATACTGCATGACATGAGCAGTGTCGTGAGAAAACCGATTTTTGCCTATGCGCTACACAGATAGTACAATGTCTATTCTTTTTAAATCCAAAATTTCAAGCTTCTAGCCTGCTTCTGTGATTGTACAGGTCAGTTTGTGTCAGACCTGGTCGGAAACCCCGAAGACCGGTTTTCTCGTGTTGCTGCTCACATAATACTGCATGACATGGTATCAGTTTGATTTCTTATAAGCCACCATAGCATCTACTTTGTGTATAGTTGTAGTGAAAGATCTCAATCTAACTTCCTCTGAGTCCGCTATAAACTGTGGACCAGACTCCCCCCAACTCTCAGGAACTTCTAGATCCTTATCTGTGTACACCAATAAATCAAAATTACCTGGAATTATTAAGAAGTGTAGAATTAAATTGAGTAATATGAAATAAGGCACCACCTTTGGCGCGATGCTCTGCTCCTATTGCGCCAATGATTTTAAAAGCGGATAAGTTCCTCATCCTCACCCTGGGGCCCAGCCAGGTGTCTTGCGGATCTGGGGAGAAGGTCATTTATTTTCAGGGATCTGGGGAGCAAGCATTAACTTTTGGAGATTTAGGGAGCAGAGGAAATGGGCAATTAGGAAAACAATATTCTTTCAGAGAGCAGGCAGTAAAAAGACCCACCGGGTAGGACCTTACCCAGATGATCAGGGACACACAAGGGCATGGGCCATAAAATTCTTCAGTTTTTCTTTTTGCACAATTTACAATGATTTCCGTACAACATAAAGATCTAGATCTGTATTTTTAGGATAGACCATTCCGAAATAAGGGAGGTCGTTTTGTCGTCGCTCGGTGCGACAAAGGTCGTGCACTGTGCAGTTAACCGAACGCAACTATGTGACGTCATAGTAAGCAAAACTGTGACGTCATGTTGTCATGATCTATCAGGAACAAAAACGACAGATATTCTTGAGTATCTTTGTTAATTCGTCCATTTAGGGCAGCTGCAGTCGAACAAAAAGTTTGTCAACACAATATTTCGAATGTTTCGACGTGAATAGTTGTTGCTATTCGCTACCCCGAATTCCGGTTCCGGCGACTGACGAAAGATTTTTCTTCTATCAATGTATCTAGAACAGAATAGAACAGAACATTTTACCACGTTCTACCATAAGAGCGACGCAGGAGCGTCGCTATAAACATTGACTGTATTCGTTTCAACTAGTCTGCACCAGTTGACAAAATTACTTTTATAATACATCACAGTCATCATTTTAAGGCATGTTTCAAAGGAGCCAACACTCATGATTACTTAACCAAGTCAAACAAAGAAATAACTGTCTTGCTCATGGACACAATCCAGCACCTCAGTGGGGTTCAAACCATGATTCAGAGTCCAAAGTTCTACCACTAGGCCATCATGCTCCCCGATGCAAAGTTTGGAGTTTTAAAGCGTACAATCTGCAAATAAAGTTTTGTTAGAAAGCTACATATGAGCCACCTTGTGAGAAAACCAACAATCTGCATATGCGAAAACAAAGACGCAGATCAGCTTCACGGTAACCGCGAAGCTGATCAGCGCCTTTGTTTTCGCTTCACGGATAGTACACTTCCT
Organism: Rugalucina vietnamica; assembly: GCA_964017185.1. Taxonomy (NCBI): domain Eukaryota; kingdom Metazoa; phylum Mollusca; class Bivalvia; order Lucinida; family Lucinidae; genus Rugalucina; species Rugalucina vietnamica. The sequence goes on along the minus strand of OZ024871.1, from coordinate 11,431,509 downwards.
CTTCTTCTTAAATCCGAAATTTCAGGCTTCTAGCCTGCTTCTGTGACTGTACAGGCTGATTTGTGTCAGACCTGTTCGGAATCCACATTGTTGGTTTTACCATGAGGTGGCTCATATCACTTACATGCACATTCCAGAAGTGGTAGAAATGTAACCGAGGCTGTAATCTGTCGTATAACTGCACCAATTTCTTTGTTTATATCTTTCTCCGACTTCTCACGAGGCTTACTGAAATGAAAATATCAGAGTATTGTAAAATTGTACAACAATGCAGGTTTACCATAATTTTTGGTTGGTCAATTCCTTTTTACGTCCCACTCAACAGCTTAGGTCATATGAAAATAGACCTTGGTTTAAAGTCTCATGCAAAAGACTAGAGAAGTGATGAACAGAGCCAAAAAAATCCATGTTTACAAGGCGAGTGGCTTAATCACTGCTAATCGTTTTAAGATATTCTTTTAAAACTGCAGATGTAGTATAGACTGCCTGTATTTTCAATGCTTGCTGATCTCTTTCTGACCCAATCAATAAACAAATTTATTATAAGAGCTGTGATAAAGGAAAACCTGACTTTGGGACTTGTGACCTGATTGGCCGAACAGTCAAAGAAGGCTAGAAAACTTGAAATCTCAGAGAGATTAAGAGGGACTGTACTACCCACTAATCAGCTGTGCAGTAATACCTGCTAGGAAAGAATCCTACCTTTCACTGAGCACAGTTTTATCACATTCTACATCAAACTGCCATCTCTCCAACACTTCATTATTGTCCAGTCCTTTAATCACAACCACCAACTTCTTTACCGTCATGTTCATTAACCAGTCTAAGAAATAAATACAATTCAAACATACACTACACATTCATTAAATTTGATAGCAAGAAATTACTTCATTTGAAACAAATATGAAGCTATGTTATAAGAATATCAATTTCAACGGATTTGAAAAGGTTTCTTGTCATTTGTCACATGCCTGATACTATAAACAAATTCATTTTTGCATGAAAGAAGAATTCATACAAATAAATCACCACGAAAAGGTCCATTTTGGGACCATGTTCAGTTCAACTGCATTCAGCCAGTTCTTCAAATCACAATAAGAGCTGCCGCAGGACAGCGCGCTCGACTGCTTCTGACCTTTGTCAAACATAAGGCCAAACCCGACCTGTAACCCAAAGCATTATGCTCATATATCTCTTTGCCTTGATGCAATAAGGCAAAACCACTGAACCATGACAGTTAACTATAACTACCTAAGATTTAAAGGTCTCACTCATATTGTGAAAGAAGTGTGTTCATATACCAAATGAGTGCCAAGATACAAGGCAAAATCACTGAACTGTGAAATAAGGTCATATTGACCTATAAGTACTGCAGGGTCAAAGGCCTAGTCATACTTACTCATAATGTGAAAGAAATATGATCATATACCCATTAAGTGTTGAGATATAAAGCAAAATCATTGAACCATGAAATTAGGTCATAGTGACATATAAGTATGTTTGGAATAAAGGTCATTCATAATCAGAAAGAAGAATGAAACCAGAGGGCCAATGGTCCTGTAAACGCTCACCTGAGTCTGCTGCATATACCAATAAACATGTTTGAATATTATGGTATTTCACCCCAGTGCAGGGGCAGATGAAGCCCTTGGGCCGTTTTCTTTTTTCAGACTAATCAATATTCTGTCCATGGATGCTTCACGCCAAGTTTCATTAAAATCAATCTATTGGTTTCAGAGAAGAAGATATTTGAAGGGTTTTTACCATATATGGGCATGGTGGCCATCTTGGTCATGTGACTTAGATTATTAATATACACATTGGTTCCCCCATCCTATAGATGCTTCACATAAAATTTGGCTTCAATTGGCCAAGTGGTTCTAGAGGAGAAGATGTTTGAATATTATGGTAATATACATGTATATTGCCCAGGGGTGTGGACATATGAGCCCTTAGTCCATTTTTTTTCAGAATCATTAATATTTAGTCCTACTACCCATTTCCTGCAAGATTTTCACCTCAAATGACTTTTTAAAAGTTTTCCCCATTTCAATGCATTGGCGACCTATGTTGACCTTGTCGTAAAATAGGTCAAGGTCACCACAGGGTCATGATTTATATATACATTGTAGTACTTCATCCATTGGTGCTTCATACCAAGTTTCTTTGAAATCGGTCCTCAAAATTTGGAGAAGAAGATTTTTGAAGGGTTTTATCATATATAGGCATGGCAGCCATCTTGGTTATGTGAACTAGATAATTTATATATACATTAATTCCCCCATTCCATAGATGCTTCACATACAATTTGGCTTTGATTGGCCAAGCGGTTTCAGAGGAGAAGATGTTTGAATATTATGGTAATATACATGTATATTGCCCCGGGGTGGGGGCAGATGAGCCCCTGGGGTCCAATTTTTTTCAGAATCATTAATATTCAGTCCTACTGCCCATTTCCTGCAAGACTTTCACTTTAAATGACATTTTAAAAGTTTTCCCTATTCAAATGCATTGGCGACCTATGTTGACCTTGCCGTAAAAAAAGGTCAAGGTCATCACAGGGTCATGATTTATATGCACATTGTAGTACTTCAGCCATCGATGCTTCATGCCAAGTTTCTTTGAAATCGATCCACCTGTTCTGGAGAAGAAGATTTTTGAAGGGTTTTTACCATATATGGGCATCGCGGCCATCTTGGTCATGTGACCTGGATTATTTATATACACATTGATTACCCCTTCCTATTGATGCTTCACATAAAATTTGGCTTTGATTGGCCAAGCGGTTTCAGGAGATGATGTTTGAATATTATGGTAATATACATGTATATTGCCCCGGGGTGGGGGCATATGAGCCCCTGGGGTACAATTTTTTTCAGAATCATTAATATTCAGTCCTACTGCCCATTTCCTGCAAGACTTTCACTTTAAATGACTTTAAATGACATTTTAAAAGTTTTCTCCATTCAAATGCATTGGGGACCTTTGTTGACCTTGCCGTAAAATAAGTCAAGGTCATCACAGGATCATGATTTATATACACATTGTAGTGCTTGAGCCATCGATGCTTCATGCCAAGTTTCTTTGAAATCGATCCACCTGTTCTGGAGAAGAAGATTTTTGAAGGGTTTTTACCATATATGGGCATGGCGGCCATCTTGGTCATGTGACCTGGATTATTTATATATACATTGATTATCCCTTCCTATAGATGCTTCATATAAAATTTGGCTTTGATTGGCCAAGAGGTTTCAGAGGAGATGATGTTTGAATATTATGGTAATATACATATATATTGCCCCGGGGTGGGGGCATATGAGCCCCTGGGGTCCAATTTTTTTCAGAATCATTAATATTCAGTCCTACTGCCCATTTCCTGCAAGACTTTCACTTTAAATGACTTTAAATGACATTTTAAAAGTTTTCCCCATTCAAATGCATTGGCGACATATGTTGACCTTGCCATAAAATAAGTCAAGGTCATCACAGGGTCATGATTTATATACACATTGTAGTGCTTGAGCCATCAATGCTTCATGCCAAGTTTCGTTGAAATCAGTCCACCGGTTCTGGAGAAGAAGATTTTTGAAGGGTTTTCACCATATATGGGCATGGCGGCCATCTTGGTCATGTGACCTGGATTTCTTATATATACATTGGTTCCCCCTTCCTATAGATGCTTCATATAAAATTTGGCTTTGGTTGGCCAAGCGGTTTCAGAGAAGAAGATCTTTGAAATTGTGGACGGACGGACGCCGGACGGACGCCGGATCATGGCCATCCTATAAGCTCACCTTGTGAGCCTAACGGCTCTGGTGAGCTAAAAATACCAACTGAGTGTCAAGATATAAGGCAAAGTCACTGAACCATGAAATTAAGTCACAGTGGCCCAGGAATACTTTACGGTCAAAGGTCTTGTCATACGCAAACATATCTCAGGGATTTTTTTCGGGTGTCTCAGGGGCCGAAATAAGGCCCCATTCCCAATGAAATTTAGGTGACCTTTTTCCCAATTTGGAGAAAAAAATTCCCAATCACAGCTGAAAATAATTTACTATAGGTCAGTTCATTGTGAAACTCACATTCTGCTGTTTGAAATGCTGTTTAAATTTGATGTTATGCTATTATTAATGATTCTAAATGCATAAGCTTGATTAACTATGTCAACTTGGAAAATATTATCAACTTTGAATATTCTGAAAATTTCCCAAATTCGGGGTTTATGTCGCTAATTTTCCCAATCAGAAAGGCCCTAGGGCCCCTTCCCAAAATTGCCAAAAAAATCCCTGTATCTTGAAAGAAGTATGTTCATATACCAATTGAGTGCCGAGATATAAACGAAAATCACTGAACCGTGAAATTAGGTCATAATGACCTATGACTACTTTAGGGTCAAAGGTCTTGTCATACGCAAACATAGTGTGAAAGAAGTTTGGTCAATCCAATTGAGTGCCGAGATATAAGGCAAAATTACTGAACCATGAAATTAGGTCATAGTGACCTATAAGTATGTTTGGGTTAAAGGTCTGGTCATACTCATTCATAATCTGAAAGAAGTAAGAAAAAATACCAACTGAGTGTCGAGATATAAGGCAAAATCACTGAACCATGAAATTAGGTCACAGTGACATAGGAATACTTCAGGGTCAAAGGTCTTGTTATACGCAAACATATCCTGAAAACAGTATGTTCATATACCAATTGAGTGCCGAGATATAAAGCAAAATCACTGAACTGTGAAATAAGGTCATAATGACCTAGGACTACTTTAGGGTCAAAGGTCTTGTCATACGCAAACATAATGTGAAAGAAGTTTGTTCATAAACCACTTGATTGCCGAGATATAAGGCAAAATCACTGAAATGTGAAATTAGGCCACAGTGACCCTATAAGTATATTGGGGTCAAAGGTCTGATCATACACACTCATATGAAAATATACTGATTGAGTGTCAAGATATAAGACAAAATCACTGAACCGTGAAATCAGGTCACAGTGACCTATAAGTATAATGGGGTCAAAGGCCTGGTCATACTTACTCATAATCTGAAAAAAGTAAGAAACTATATTAATTGAGTGTCAAGATATAAGGCAAAATCACTGAACCATGGAAAGTAGGTCAACTGATCCTTACCGTCATGACACACAAGTCAGTGTCGCAAAGTCAAAAGATGAATGACCAACCACCTTCCTAAGTTGTTTCTATTAAGAAATAAAAAGAAAAAAAATCAGTGAGTTCTAGATTTTGACCTCTAGCCCCACCCCCACTGACTCTGACCCAGAGGTCCGACCGATGTCATGGAACCTAAAGTGTATGAAGTATGAAAGCTTTATGATAACAGGGATACATATTAGCGGTCGCCCACTCGCCCACAGCGAGTAAAAATCGGGCTGGGCCCCTAAAATAAAAGAGATGCTCGCCCAGTTAGCGACTATGCTAAGAAGCGTAACGTCCCGAAACTGACCGTTTCGCTTTATTTTTTTTCCATTCGGTTTCATTTTGACTGGTATTCGATGTCGCAAAATATCTGCAATCTATCGCAGTAAAATACTGTGAACCAGACGCCGAATATATTTAGACGACCAATTACAAGGGAGTATGCAAATCGGCCAATCCACTGCGCATGTGTAATAATGAACTCGCCAGTAAAGCAGTCTAGGGCCTAAGTTAAAAAATTGTTTGTTTGTCCTTTACCTACCCAGCATTTTAGACTTGGGTAGGTAGATAGGAAAATTATTTTATTATTTTTTGCTTCCAGTAGAAAGTGGACAAAAATGCCAACATGTCGCGTTTTTGTCTAATACTGCTGGCAACACAGTTACTATTGGTTTTCATGTGTATGATCAATTGATCTTTCAGTTTCATTGCAGTATAAATGTGCACAACAATGGTTTTGTCCCAGGTACTACCTGGCAGGTAGACTGACAGGATGCACTTGCAGGATCATTAAACCACTAAACAATGTTTGATAAAAAACTGCATTTCCTGGGCCAATCCTGGCAAATTATCTAAAGTCTGCCACAACAAAAATAAAAATATTTTGTCATACAAAATTGCAATATAATTTTTTGGGTAGGGGGGTAAAATGTGGGTAGGTAGGTAAAGGACAAACAAACAATATTTTATTTTCTGCCTAGCAAGTGTCCAAAAGACATGCACACACGACTTGAGTTGACAGTTCGATCATGCAACGAATTTTGTTTGTTTGTTCTGGATGAAATAGGACTTTTGCAATAAATCATGGAAAGACTTTCCGACTATGGTTGATAATCATGCGAACAAGCATCGATCTTGAGCATGACAACCGCTCTTCTTTCTTGAATTTAAACTAAAAATCTGCCGATTTGCTTGGCCCAATGGATCTGACAAGTTTTAGCTTTTGACAAAAACATTGTAAATACAATAAAAATGGCAACAGAATGACGCATTCATGTGAGACCCTGGGTCACCAATGCCAAACAAACAGTTTCTTAGGCCTGTGCCAATGTTGCCTTCCAGATGCACTGAGACTCTCTTAGTGACTCAGAGATAGGAGAAATGAGAGAGAGAAAAACAAACAATCATATTGTAATTTTAACCCATTCAACTTGTATCCATGCCATGCATTTTTTTAAACAAGAATATTGCTGAAGGGGTCTCAAATTTGACAAACTTTTCAGTGCCTTTCAGATTTTGAGTGTCAAGAATGCGTAAGGGAAACCACATTTTTTGCGGTCAGACAGAAACTGATTCGGACAGACAGAAATTCTGACTCTGTCTGACCAAGGGTCCTGCAAGGTCTCACAAACTTTAGTGAACACTGTTATTAATATTACTGTTATTGTTGATGTTCTTGAATAAATTTTGATGTATTTGCCCATTTTATGCGAATAAAAATGTGGGCCCCTAAGCATACATGTGATATTTTCTTTCTCCACGGTCGGGGGATTTCCAGTTTGAAATCGTATTATTTGCTCTCATATCGGGAGGTTTATTTTCTCGTGGTCATGACCAATACTACATGGTCAAATTGTACTGAGGCTGATCAAGCTTATTCTCTTTTTTTGTAGATGCTTTTGAAGCCGAAGAATGAAGAATAAAAATGAATAGCTTGTAAATTCAAACCACTTTATTATAACAAAATAAAAATTGTACATACAAACATTCTGAAGCGCTTTAATCCAGTACATGTACTACAATGGGATTTTCTTTGGACTTACTGCGGTACACTCCTTGATAGTTTTTGGTCATTCCGTTATTGATTACAAGGTCTATTTTCATTTCACTTGAACGCACATGTTGATGAGCAATTAAATAGCTGACACCAGACTTGTTAAACCAATTAATCAGATTTAATCCCTCTTGTAAAAACATCAAGTATTGATAATCCAATTATTCACACGTTATGACACATCCAAAAATAGCCACAGGTAATAAACACATAATCTAGGTCAAGATATCACGCAGCGTCTTCAGGACAACTACCGTATTTACCATCCTATATGTTAAAAATTGTACTGTTGGATAAAAAGCTCAAATAGGGGACTTCGGCAGATCGAGAGACCATCGGGAGTGGGCCCTTGAAATCCCTAAAATACGCCGAGATCGGGAGATATCACATGTATGCCCTAAGTTTTCATGTGGGCCCCGAGTTTTCATTTTTAGGGGCCCAGCTTGCCCCTATAAAAATTTAGTTAGTCTGTATCCCTGGATAAGTTGTTGTCAAGATATGGACTCCTTGTAAAATTTACACAACAGTACATCTATTTTTTACAGTGTTCAAGTTTTTAACCTCTAGCCTCTCCCCCCAGGCATGGACCCAGAGATCCGATGCCATGAAATGAAACTCAACCCTACAGGGTACCTATGGTCCGAGTATGAAAGCCCCCTGATAAAAGGTTTTAAAGGTATAGACTTCTAGAATACTATATCACAGAAAAGCCATTATTATTAATGGTGTTCTAGATTTTAACCTCTAGCCCCACCCCCTGGCATGGACCCAGGAAGCCGATGCCATCAAATGAAAGCCGACCCTACAGGGTGTCAATGGCCCAAGTATCAATGCTTTCTGATGAGTGGTTGTCAAGATATAGACTTCTAGAAAACTTTAACACAAGAATGGCCATTTTTGAAGGTGTTCTAGATTTTAACCTCCAGCCCCATCCCCTGGCCTGGACCCAGGGGCCCGATGCCATGGAATGAAAGCTAACCCTACAGGGTATCTATGATCCAAGTATGAATGCTTTCTGATGAGTGGTTGTCAAGATATGGACTTCTAGAAAACTTTGACGCAAGTGTGACGCGCACGGGAACGTGGACGACCGGGGTGACTGCAATAGCTCTATGCACTTCGTGCAGTGGAGCTAAAAATAAACAAAGTGCTGCAAAAATATGCATGGAGAAAAAATTGTGAATAGCTGCAAAAATGTTGGGTTATAGTAATTAAAACATTTGAACCACCACATCAGAAAACCAACAATCTACATATACAAAAACAAAGGAGCAGATCAGCTGTGCAGTAACCGATCAGCGCCTTTGTTTTCACTACCCGGATAATACAATTCCTCCATTGAACTTAAATTCAAAATTTCAAGCTTCTAGCCTTCTTGTGACACTGGCCTGTTTGTGTCCGACCTATAAGGAAACCACATTGTTGGTTTTCTCATGATGTGGCACAGTTACCTTTAATCTGTGAGATAACCTGACTGAGATACTTCTTCAACTCTTCATCTGTGCTGATAAGCAGTGTCAGGCCATACTTCTGTACTCTGGTGAACGTCTCTGGAGGGTAGATGCCACGTTGGTACAATATACTGTTGATACCATAGTCTGAAAATAAGAGCAATTTCGCATATATGCTGGTGCTACAAAACGTTTCATAGATCAATATAAAACCAGAGGACCAATGGTCCTGTAAACGCTCACCTGAGATCTGCTGCATATACCAATAAACAAGTTTGAATATTATGGTATTTAACCCCAGTGCAAGAGCAGATGAAGCCCTTGGGCCATTTTCTTTTTTCAGAATAATCAATATGCTGTCCATTTGCCAATTTGAAATTGAAATCAGTCCATTGGTTTCAGAGAAGAAGATTTTTGAAGGGCTTTTACCATGTGGGTATGGCAGCCATCTTGGTCATGTGACCTTTTATATATACACATTGGTTACCCCATCCTATAGATGCGTCACATAAAATTTTGCTTTAATTGGCCAAGTGGTTTCAGAGGAGAAGATGTTTGAATATTATGGTAATATACATGTATATTGCCCCGGGGTGGGGATATATGAGCCCTTGGGTCCATTTTTTTTTCAGAATCATTAATACTCAGTCCTACTACGCATTTCCTGCAAGATTTTCACCTCAAATGACATTTTAAAAGATTTCCTCATTCAAATGCATTGGCGACCTATGTTGAACTTGTCGTAAAATAGGTCAAGGTCACCACAGGGTCATGATTTATACAACATTGTAATACTTTAGCCATTAATGCTTCATGCCAAGTTTCTTTGAAATCAAGCCACCGGTTCTGAAGAAGATTTTTGAACGGTTTTTACCATATATGGGCACGGTGCCAGGCCATCTTGGTCATGTGACCTAGATTATTTATATAATACACTGATTCACCCATTCTATAGATGTTTCACATAAAATTTGGCTTTGATTGGCCAAGTGGTTTCAGAGGAGAAGATGTTTGAATATTATGGTAATATACATGTATAATGCCCCAGGGGCGGGGGCAGATGAGCCCCTGGCATCCAATATTTTTTAGAATCATTAATATTCAGTCCTACTGCCTATTTCCTGCAAGAATGACATTTTAAAAGTTTTCCCCATTCAAATGCATTCAATTTGGCGACCTATTTTAACCTTGCCGTAAAATAGGTCAAGGTCATCACAGGGTCATAATTTATGTACACAGTGTAGTACTTGAGTAATCCATACTTCATGCCAAGTTTCTTTGAAATCGGTCTACTGGTTCCGTAGAAGAAGATTTTTGAAGGGTTTCAGTGGCGGATTTAGAGGGGGTTCAAGGGGTTCGCTCGAACCCCCCTCTGGAGCCAAATTATTTCATTTCATGGGGAATTTCAAGAAATTTTGTGTAAAATTAGGCAAACGAACCCCCCATTTCTACATTTGAACCCCCTCTTGAGAAATCCTGGATCCGCCCCTGGGTTTTTACCATATATGGGCATAGCTACGATCTTGGCCGTGTGACCTGGATTATTAATATACACATTGGTTACCCCTTCATATAGATGCTTCACATAAAATTTGGCCTTGATTGGCCAAGTGGTTTCAGAGGAGAAGATGTTTGAATATTATGGAGATATACATGTATAATGCCCCGGGGTGGGGGTGTATGAGCCCCTGGGGTCCATTTTTTTTTCAGAATCACTAATATTCAGTCCTACTGTCCATTTCCTGCAAGACTTTCACTTTAAATGATATTTTAAAAGTTTTCCCCATTCAAATGCATTGGCCACCTATGTTGACCTTGCCATAAAATAGGTCAAGGTCATCACAGGGTCATGATTTATATCTACATTGTAGTACAGGAGACATCCATACTTCATGCAAAATTTCACTGAAATCTGTTCACCAGTTCCGGAGAAGATTTTTGAAGGGTTTTTACCATATATGGGCATGGCGGCCATCTTGGTCAAGTGACCTGGATTAATTATATACACATTGGTTCCCACTTCCTATAGATGCTTCATATAAAATTTGGCTTTGATTGGCCAAGTGGTGTCAGAGAAGAAGATCTTTGAAAATAATGTATGGACGACAGACCGGCCAAGGTCAAGAGATGACCTTGACCTACAATAATCATATACCTTCATCTAATCCATTAGTTGTTTGAATCTACCACTTTTCAGATCTCAGGCTGCAATAGTTTTAAAAAAATCCATAGTTTTCACTTTTTCCCATGTAAAAGCCAATGTTTCCAAAATTGACCTTGCCGTAAAATAGGTCAAGGTCATTGCAGGGTCATGATTTATATACACATTGTAGTACTTGAGTCATAGATGCCTCATGCCAAGTTTCATTGAAATCGGTTCACCGGTACTGGAGAAGAATAACAAGCCTAAAATTAGGGCTTAAGAAGTTTCCCAGAACACAGATACTTGGGGTTACTGTTTAGATTTTGCAAAAAACTAATACTTGTACTTTTTTTAAAAAAAAATTATACTTGTATTTTTTTCTTCTTCGTTTAGCTTTTCTGCATTAGTCCTGACCTTATACATTAAGAAAAACATGTCTAGAATACATAAAAAGCATTAGAAATACTGATAAGCAATCACTAATGTAAAGAAAAAACACAAGATAAACAACTTCGCTTTTCCAAATTCTCGACCGTTTCTTTGGAAAGACAAACTGATTCACTAATCTGTAACTTACAAGAATCTTATATATATCAGCATGTCCGGGAATCATTACGCTTCAAACGGATACAGAAAGCATTAAAATATTCCGTTGCATACCCACAAAATCGGCTGTTAAACAACGATTCTCATCGCTATCGCACTGAGGTGGCCGGAAGTAAATAATGGATGTGACTGGATTCCGGGCGTACGTTTTAAAACGGCGAAAACGGGTAACCAGCGATCAAACCGAAAGTAACCTCTGATTGCGTCAGACTTGATTGACCAATGAAAACAAGCGGTCCAGTCACATGGCAATTTGGATTTGGTTGCGTCATACCTGATTGACCAATGAAAACAAGCGGGCCAGTCACATGGCAAAGGACCTTTCCTTTACTGTAAACAACTGTGGCCACCTCAGTGCGGTAGCGATTCATGAGAACTGCTGTTTAACAGACGATTTTGTGGGTATGCAAGGGAATCAATAATCAAATACTTTCTGTGTCCGTATGAAATGTAATGATTCCCGGACATGCTGATATATATAAGATTCTTGTAAGTTACGGATTAGTGAATCAGTTTGTCTTTTCAAAGTGACGGTCGAGAATTTGGAAAAGTGAAGTTGTGTATCTTGTGTTTTTTCTCCACATTCAGGATGGCATATCAGTATTTCGATTGCTTTCTATAGATACTAGACATTTTTTCTAATTTTGCAAGGTCACGACTATTGCAGAAAAGCTCAAAAAGATAACAAAAAATATACAGTGCTCCAGATAGCGTCCGTACAGCCGTAATTTACGGACTTCATTTTACCAAATACGGTAGAAATTAAATTTTTGTCAGTACCAAATACGGGAAAGAAATGACCGTTACGGTTCGGTAATAGTTTGTTGACCGTACCCTAAAACGGATTTTGTACCAAAAGTCGTTTTGACTGGTTTAACAAACTTTACTTTTACTCGCTGTTTTCGTGGACGCGTAGGGTAAATATTCGTAAACCAGTCTAGAATCGAAACCAAAAGTAGAACAAATGGCGCAATGGCGAAACAGCTTTCCATCCTGAAGTTTTGCAAGACAGAAATTAGTGAAAATGAGCCTAGAGTCAGATGGCGGCTTCGATCATCAACAGTATCATTGATACTGTCATTCAGCTTGCGGTTAATGAACAGAAGAGGCACACTGGCTGGTACCGATCAATCTGAGTATAAATAGAAAGAGGCTATGAATTGTGCCAAATACACAAAACTCCACCCATTTAAAGCTGACACATAACTTTGAAGCCAGAGTATGTACCATTTTCATATCTATCTAAGGTCACTAAAGGGAAAGGTTGTGCATTGGACGCTGACATTAAGTCAAGACTTGCAAGTCTTTATGAGCCAATGTACTCCCCCCACCTTCCCTTTTACTTCTGCCTTGCCCATATCTTTCAATAGGCCTGGGTTATTTGGAAGGGGTGAAAAATGAAATGCAAAATACAGGGGAACCTATGCCCAAATTTTGCACAGGGTTGGACTTGGTTTTTTTTTTTTTTTTTTTTTTTTTTTTTTTTTTTTATTCACCTTTCTTGCATTATCCACTGGTTCCCAGCTTTAAAAAATCTATATTGGAAATACAGGTAACCAGAACCCCCCTGAGGGGGCCCGTACGAAATTGTCCAACAGGAACACAGCAGTATTACCACAGGAAAATGAGACCAGATTCCTGGCAGGAATCCCTTTGACTATTTGATTTTTCTTATAAAGATTACGACAGGAGTCAGTGTGGACTCCCTGTGGAATCTAGAGCGAAATATTTAAATTAGCAGGAATCCTGCCAGGAATCTGAACCAGATTCCTGGCAGGAATCCTGCCAGGAATATGAACCAGAAATTTTGGCAGGAATCCTGACAGGAATTTCGAGCAGATTCCTGGCAGGAATCCTGTTAGGAATATCGAGCCAATTCCTGCTATATGTCTGCATAGAAATGACCTCTTTGAAAACACATGCATATGAAAGTTTTTGAACAAAGGAAATGTAAAGGGCTAGTGTATCATATATCCATAGATGCAGCCATTATATTTTGTTATAAAAATGCTTGTATCAAAGAGTAGTAATGATAAATGTCATTTTCAATTACAATTCTTAGAAACTTCCTTAAATAGACTGATTAAAAATTGTACATGATCAGAGGTGGGTGGGGAATATTTTGAAAACGAAAAGCATAAAGAATTTAGTTTATAAAGATTGATTACAAAGATCAATGAATGAATAAAATGGAAGAAAAACATACCTTACTTTTACTAAAAAGTGTTCCTCATTTATTTTTACCAAAATTTGATAGCAAACATAGTGTCAGTATCAAACAAATTGAATAATGACTATCTTGTTTAAAAAAGCCCAACCTCATGGCTTCCTGTGTGTACCACCTAATTGTTTACACATTTATGAAAGACAGATTTAGGTCGGCAGTATTTTTGCCAAGCAGGAATCCTAACAGGAATTTTGTTTATTTTCCACGTGGAAAAGTCAAAAATTCCACGTGGAAAATGCAAGCATCTCACTGTCCTGTTAGGAATCAGGCTGAAAATCAGATTCCACACTGACTCCTGTCTTTGTCCAACTGGACTACCAGTGGAATCCTGTTGAATTTTTCGTACGGGGGGTTTCTGGTTACCTGTTTTTCCAATATTGATTTTTGTCAGCAGGTAACCAGCCGATAATGCAAAAATGGTGAATGGGTAAATTAGAAGGGGGTGAGAAGAAAATGCAAATTTCAGGGGAACCTATGCAAAGTAACAAAGACATGAACATTAACTTTATTTCTCAAACCTCAATTTACAAATTATTTAAACATTTATACATGTGTAAATAGCATACTTAAACGGTCAGTGTCCAGAAGCAGATTAGTCTTGGAGCAGATACTGAAGCCAAAATCTCGATACTGACAGGCTCAAATTTCGACCAGTACTGTACTGACTGAGCTAAAAATTATCTGGAGCACTGAATATAATTGTAAGTTTTGAACAAAAAAGTACAAGTATGAGCTTTTGAAAAAAGTCTAAACAGTAACTCCAAGTATCTGTGTCCCAGAAGACTAAAGGTACCGTTAGACTAAAGGACTAAATGTAGTAAGATAGAAATTTCACATGGAAAGATCTAGTCTGGCGGGTCAGCCGTCAAAATTAATTTTTGATAACTGATTTATCATTTTTGATAACTGATTTATCATTTTGACTTTGATTTTGACTCAAGGTGACTTTTTGAAGAAAACCAGGTCAGCCATGATGAATGGATTCTTTTAAGAAATCATCAAAATAAACAAAACTTGGATATAGTTTATGAATTTTCAAATGGAGGTTTGTTTATTATTTTGTTTTACAGTGTTTTACACCATTTGTTTTGCATTAAAACTTGTTATTCTGCAAATAATGGCTTTCACCCAAAAGTGGCTAACAGCTTGGCTTTTTGATAATGTGCTGGAGTCAGACGGCAAAATGAACCACTGTTTACTGTTTACTGTGTCTTCGGAGCACTGTAAGTCATTACTGACTTGTTCTGCTCCACCGATCATCTTCTTTGTACATGCACATTATCCGGTTCCGGGTATATAAGTCTCAGTAGATTGTTGAAGTATCGAATCTCTTGGGTATGATACTTCATTTTGACGGCTGACCAGTCAGACTAGGAAAGATCACATGCGTGTTACCAGTAAACTATTCACATTCAGATTCATTAGCCAGAGTCGACAACTCTACCCCTGCGCCAGAAATAATGTCATTTGGCTTGTCACCAGTAAACTATTCATATCCGCTCCACTATTTTCTATAATGCCCCCTCAGCCCCTGGTGAAATATCCTTGAGTATGCTAAGTTCGTGGGGCTAAGAAGTCAAAGACAGCTTGCACAATCTTCAGAGAAAAAACAGTCTAATTTCCTACCTTATCAAGAGTAATTTATTCCTTTCCTCTGTTTCTAAATCAAATTTGAAGTTTCAAACACCAAACTTTTCAATAAAATACTCTTTTTACAAACATTGTCTGCTACATTGGGCAGCCATTTTTGTATATCCTAAGTCCGTGACGTCACTCGTTTGGAAATTCCCGCCATAAAAATAGGCCACAAAAATCAATTATTGGGTTGCTGAAAATTCTTAAGGCACATTAAAATGTTTCCAATGAGAAAAAGCCCTGAAATTCAAACAAAATTTGGCAAATGTGATGATGATTTCATCTCAAACTGTACCTCTGCAGTCATTTATGAGCTTATACCCTTAGGGGCATTTCTTTTCAAGAATACCAAGAAATAGCAATATTTTCAAACTAAATATGACTAATAATGAAAATTTAGACTTTGACAAGTCAGATAATGCAAAATCAATCCATCACATTTATTTTGTATGCAATTAAAATACATTAGTTTTTATTTTTAAAACCTACACATTCTTAGGTAGAGGGTAAGCACCCCTAGGTTGCAACAACCTAATAACAAAAATGTCTTTGGCCTTGCTCTTCCTGGAAATCACATGACCTTGACTGCCATATTGTAAACAAACTTCAGACACATGCTGGTTTTTTGACAGTTCTTATTTAGTAGCTTTTAGAGCATTTTAAGAGGTACAAAATTTGGAAATAAGAAAATTCAATATTTTGAGATCTTTGCAAAATAACTGCACACACTGGTCTTATGTAGATCAGAATTACAACAATTTATTTATAAATGAAGGTAGTTGACCCTTTGAAACATTTTGGCACCTTTCCAACCATTGCACAAGCAGACGTCTGCCAGAGAGGCACACAAACATTGACCCCACGAACTTGGAATATTCACGGACTTAAGATATTCAACGATAATGTCATTTGGCGTGTCAGCAGTAAACTATTCAGATTCATATTCAGATACATGTTTCAAACAAGCAATGACTTGTATCTCAACTCACTAAAGAATTCTGCAACTATTTCTGTGGATCCTTTCAGTGTGATTGCATTTTGAGTCGCAGTAGCTGCCATATTTGTTTATCAAATTTCCCGCCATATCTTTCTGCTTCCGTTTTGAGGGCTGATAAAAAAATAAACGCCAGCAGCCTAGCCGCGATAGCCATTGCATATGCGAGGGGGGAGGACAAATCATTGCAATCACGTTCCCATTCCTACACGATGATACAAAAGCTGTATAAGTTTCACTAACTACACCGAATTTCGAAAGTATCATCATACTCATCATACTAATCTTTTTAAATAAAATACAGTAGCAAATGTCAAAAATTAAAATCGAATTGTTCAACCAGCCTATTTGTCTGTGGGTGACATGTCTTCTGCATCGTATGAGCCTCCTATGCGTAGGAGCACCCCTGTATTCGGGGTAGGTTTTCGTCGGTAGTCGTTGGACGTCTTTGGGCTATTACTTGGGAAAAAACTTACCGAAACATCAGATTAGGTGTTATCTTCACCACCATCTTCGAAGAAGTGATTGCCTCTTATTATAAATTCATAGCACAAATTTCTGGACAATTTGTCAACCTCAAACATGGTATGAATGTCCGAGAACAGTTTGGAGAACTTGCTGCAGTCATTTATTAACAGGACAATACTCTCTTTAGTGGATAAGACATTACATCACACATTTAGCCCCACTTTTTTTTTCATAGTCTTAAAGCATTTTGTATTCGACTCCTCTCACTTCAGCATAGCAGCATATAGAAAAAGTCATGTATGTCAGTTGGACAACCTGTAGATCAGCTGGCTATTCTTCACTCCGCTCCACTTCGGTGCCTCGTTCCACTTTCATAACAGCTGGTGTGGAGAGGTATCACAGAAAACCGACAGGCCAACATGCACTCCGTTACACTTCGTGACCTCAACACATTCCAGCATACCACGGAACACAGACTAGCTTTTGTGTGTTGTATTAAATAATTTCATGACACGTTTTAGCAATATTTGTCATAATGATGTTTTTTTTTTTTTTGTTTTTTGGCTTAGAGTCTTCTCACAATCACGTGTCCTATTGAAAATAGTGTATATTCATGGTTTTGGCGCTTTTAGAAACCCCACACTATCATTGCCTTACCAGTGTAAAAATGGGAGCACACTCAGTATATTTTAATTTGAAAAATATATTGTTTAATTAATTTACTATTCGTTTTGCTCGTCAAGTGATTTATTTGCATTTATTAATCACTAAGATTTCCTACTTTATTATCATCATAATTTTCAAATGCATGAAAACGATGAATTGTGTAGGAACTTCTGATTCAAAATAAAATTATGAAAGCGAATGCACAGAGGGTCGTGAATGTGTTTAATAAAACCAAGGATGAGTAGTAAATATTTTAAGATTTTATTCACCTCTACCCCCTCTTTCTTCTGGTGAAGACAGAAAAGCGCAGGAAAATGCAGAATACCAC
Organism: Rugalucina vietnamica; assembly: GCA_964017185.1. Lineage (NCBI taxonomy): Eukaryota > Metazoa > Mollusca > Bivalvia > Lucinida > Lucinidae > Rugalucina > Rugalucina vietnamica. The sequence goes on along the minus strand of OZ024871.1, from coordinate 11,413,780 downwards.
TTACTTTGAAGCAGAACTCCATTTTATTGATAAGAGAGAGAATATTCTCTATTTTCATACATGCTGGCTATCATTTTTTTCCTTTTGTGGTTTTTATGTATACAAAATGCACATCGATCAGAAAATTACCTAAGCATATATATATACACACCGTTTAACGTTAGGTTTTCATTTTTACGAAACAAAATGGAGGAGACATACTATGCTTGAACAAAATCACTTTTCACTTTTCTATTGTTTTACATGCCTTCTGTGCACTTCGTGATTTTGAAGAGACATAAACGACATATGATTACATTCTGTGTCTTACCAGTGCGGTGAACCAGCATAAGAGGAGATACAAAAGCTTCTCTTGGTGCGATGTGGTAGGTATATCAGTTATACCCTAGCTTGTCATGCTGGTTCTGATTAGGCTGTTCATGTTAGGGCAGGCTAATCATTGTCTGCATTTTTGCTGGCTGATCTGTATGTTACAACTTAGCTAGTCACTACTTTCTAGTCAATAAGTCATTCCACTCCAGATTGTCTGCAAACGATATATGATCGATAATGCAACTTTCCTCAAAATGGTTTTGTTCTTTGTTTGTACGTTTGTATGTTTTAACTTGCACCCCGGGGGTTGGTCTATGAATAAAAATCTCAAACTTTCACACTAGGTAGATACTAGATAGACAGACATAAAGGTATGCATGCAGGCGGACATGCAGCGATTAAACTTGTTTCACATCTGCCTTGCGATAGCCGTACAACTCTCTGTGACAACGAATCTCTGAGTTCCGTGTGGCAGCCGTACGGCAGCTGCAAGGTGTTGTGAGCATAGTACATATAATATGCGTTGTACGCATAATGGATTTGAGGGTGAGGTTATGGCCATGAAAAACCGGTTTAAGCCCGCCAGTAATTTTGTGTTACTGCTCGTTCCAAGGCGATACTTCTGTGGTGGTTCTTTTTGTTTTATGTCTTGGTGTTTAAAATTTTTGTGCTGTTGGTGCCTTATGTATGTTTTCATATTTTAGTTAAGTTTAGGTAACTGAGTGGCCACCTATTGGGAAAATAGCTGCTCATTCGGCTTATGATATGTTTTCATGGTATAAGTACCTGATAGTTAATTAAGTTTTTTCCCACCTCGGTTTTTGGAGTGGGAATCTTTTTGTGATTGCGCCTTTTTCTGATCTTTGCTTACTTGAACCTTTTTTTCAACATGTTCATTTTCTTCATACGAAATTAAACAGACGCACGACACATAAAGGTAAAAGTAGGCAATGATCAGGAAATGGAGAAGCCAGAAAGACATTCCCACTTCAAAAACCGAGGTAGGAAAAACTACATGTAAATAATTAACAATCTGTTGCAATAAGTCCGTTGCAAAGGCTGCCGTTAACACAGTCGGAAACAAACTCCGTGTTACCTATCATTTCTGTACGCGTCAGGGGTAAATTTAATATTTTGATCTGAACGAATATATGGACCTTTATACATATCCTATTATATGCAACATACATTCTTAATTTTACAACTGTTTTATCCTTCATTAATCTTAATATGTCGCTTATAATACTTAGGAAACTTTAAAGGTAACAGTAAGCAATGATCCGAAACGTTGCAACCAGATCGAAAGAACCAGTTCAAAAACGAAAGATCTAAATTTACAATAATACAAAGAGAACATAAGTAGTTATTTCCAGATAGGTGGCCACTCAGTTACCCAAACTTAACCTAGTTTATGAAAACTAACATTAGAGATTCAAATCCACCGTTTATATGCCAGTTAGAAGTAGCGGGAGCCTAAACTGGTTTTAAAGGGCCCTAAAAGCAGGAAGTGCTCTAAAAGTTGGCCTGTAATAGGCGTTGTGTACAGAAATCTTTTACGATAAGATAATAGTAAACTAATTTCAGTTCGGCCACGCTGCCTACCGTGCGTTTAAGGATGTTCGCTGGCAACATTTTGAACTTCCGGTTTTTATTAGCTCACTTGAGCCGAAGGCTCAAAAGGTGAGCTTATAGGATGCACATGCTCCGTCGTCGTTGTCGTTTTTGTCGTCGTCGTCGTTGTTCACACTTTTCAAAGATCTTCTGCTCTGAAACCCCTGGTCCAATCAATGCCAAACTTCATGTGGAGCATCCTTAGGAAGGGGGAACTAAAGTTTGTATAAATGGTCTAGGTCACATGACCAAGATGGCCGCCATATCCATATATGGTAAAAACCTTAAAAAATCTTCTTCTCTGGAACCGGTAGACCGATTTCATTGAAACTTGGTATGTAGCATTTAGGACTCTGGCCCATCATAGTTTGTATAAATCATGTCCTTGGGTTGACCTTTACCTATTTTACGGCAAGGTCAACTTTGGTCACATAGGCTTTTCAATGGAAAAAAGAGAAAACATTGGATTTTTCAGGAAGTTTTGTGGCCTGTGACCTGAAAGTTGGTAGATACATATAACTTATTGATTTAATGAAATCATAGGAGTATTCAAGGTCAAGGTCATCTCTTGACCTTGGCCAAAGGTTATTTACATATTAAATTTAAAACTTAATTTCTCAGGATCCACTTCACTAATCAAAGCCAAATTTTATATGTGGTATCCTTAGGCAGGGGGATCAAAGTTTATACAAATGGTCTAGGTCACATGACCAAGATGGCTGCCATGCCCATATATGGTAAAAAAATTTAAAAAATCTTCTTCTATAGAATTGCTGGACCGATTTCAATAAAACTTTATATGTAGCATCAGGGACTCTGGCCCATCATAGTTTGTATAAATCATGACCTTCGGTTGACCTTGATTTATTTTATGGCAATGTCAACATTGGTCACATAGGCTTCTCAATGGATGAAAGTGAAAACATTGGATTTTTCAGGAAGTTTTATGGCCTGTGAGCTAGAGGTTGGTGCATACATACAACTTATTGAGTTAATGAAGTCCTATGAGTATTCAAGGTCAAGGTCATCTCTTGACATTGGCCAAAGGTCATTTACATATTAAATTTAAAACTTAATTTTCTCAGAAACCACTTCACCAATCAAAGCCAAATTTTATATGTGGTATCCTTAGCAAGGGGGGACCAAAGTTTGTATAAATGGTCCAGGTCACATGACCAAGATGGCCGCCATGCCCATATATGTGGTAAATCCTTTAAAAATCAACTTCTTTGGAATCGGTGGACTAATTTCAATGAAACTTGGTATGTAACATTGGGGGCTCCAGCCCTTCGTAGCTTATATAAATCATGACCTTGGGTTGACCTTGACCTATTAAACTGTTAGTTTAAACAGAAAGGTCAAATATTGCCAGAAAGATCTGAAAGTTAGTAGATACAGGCAGTTTATAGTGTTAATAATTATGTAGTATTAAAGGTCAAGTTTACATTTTACGTTGGCTAACATGGCCTTAGCCAAAGGTCATTCATCAAAGACAAAATCTCAGGTGAGCGATATCAGGACCATTGGTCCTCTGGTTTTATTGAATATCTCATAAACGGTTGCAGATATTTCCAAATATTTTATATTTTAATACATATTGATGAAATGCATCGATCAAGCCTTGAAACTTGTCATTCTAGGGTTCTTCATTTTTTCATCCCATTTTCTGCAACTTATCAGAAAATCTTAGTTGTTAGTAAAATTTAGGGGATAGGGTAGATCAAACTTGATAGGATAGATCAAACTAGATTCGTTTCTTCTAAAATTTATGATAAACGCGATGACTTTGAATTTGATGTAGTAAACTTTCCGATTTTGGATGGTGACGTTCCTCGCCGTGCTTCTTGTGGCGTATACATTTCGCAACTTATTAGTTTTGTTAGAGTCTGCAATCATGTGGCGGACTTCAATGCGCGAAATAAATGTTAAACAGCCAAACTTCTTCAGCAGGGCTATCGGTATCATAAACTTCGAAAAACCTTTTCTAAATTTTATCGCAGACACTTTGAACTAATTTCCAAATTTAATTTTGGGCTAAATACCCTTTTACGCGAGGCCCTATCGGAACCAGAATTTTATGGTGACTTGGTTTACAAATTTAAGAAACTTATAGGAAGGAATGATTTTTCTTTTCAATTCAGAAAAATCATTACGTGTTACAGACGTATAGGATATAACTTAACTGTTATGCGACAGTCTTGCATGCTTATTTTATTTCCCAATCACGGTTGATAACTATGCTGCCTTCTTTAATTGCACGCCGGTGGGTCGGGCGTCAGACTCTATGATGGCCCCGACATAAAGCTATTCATTTTAGTTGGTTGGGACCGGAGCTTCTTGTCTGTTGCTTCATGTGCTTGGCCCACCGGGATTCAACTGGTGTTTTCTTTTGCTCCGGAGTTAGTAAGTTATTGGGCGCCCAGGGATCTCCATAGTCGGGCAGCTTACTCAATCTGTGAGTCCTCGTTTTTTATTCATCATGGAATTTATCATGATTTATTTGTTTGCCCATGATGATTCATTGATTAGTTAGAGATTCGCCACGAGGACCGAACAACTACCTACTGTACTAAATGTTTTGAACCACTGCAGAAGCTGAGGGTGAGGTAGGTACCTGTAAAACCGATTTAAGCCCGCCAGTAATTTTATATTACTTATCGTTCCAAGGCGATACTTCTGTAGTGGTTCTTATTGTTTTATGTCTTGGTGTTTAAAATGTTTTGTGCTGTTGGCGCCTCTGAATCTGAATCTGAATAGTTTACTGGTGACACACCAAATGACATTATTTCACCAGGGGGTTCGGATGGGGGAGAAATTAGTCCCTTGAACGCACAAGTGAAGCGAACTTGGACACACAGTCATCAATCGTATTAGACAATAGTCAATCTAAAGATTGACTACTCCAACTTGGAATTCCAAGTTGGAGACATGCAAATCTTAAGATTGACAATATTCCAAGTTAGCTCATAACACATCAGACATTTCAGCAGAGGAGATAAGTGAATCAGGGAGGTCATTCCAGTCCCTGATAGTCTGTGGAAAGAAACTACTTTTCTAAGCGTCTTTGCTAGCTGAAGGTATCTGAAAAGCCAGAGTGTTGATTTCTACAACGCCTATTCTTTGGGATAAGGTCATCTGTGGGTATTCTGGCTTTACCCTTTAGACCTTTGTATAGCAATATAAGTCTACTATCCTTCCTCCTTTTCTTAAGAGATTCCCATTTCAGTTGATCTAAAATGCCAGTCATGCTCCCAGTTTCAAAAACATAATTTCCAGTCACAAACTTTGCCGCACGATTTTGGACCTTTTCCAATTCTTCCTGTAGGCCATGAGTGTGAGGGTCCCAAACTGAGCTACCATAATCCAAGACCGGCCGCACCAGTCCTTTATAAGCTGCTTAAATTCTTTCACATCTGGGGGACAATAATACAAATTTCTCCTCAAGAATCCGAGAGTTCTGTTAGCCTTTGTACAAACATTGGAAATATGAGTATTCCATTTCAAATCATTTCTGATAGTTACACCGAGGTATTTTATGCTTTCAACGTTTTCCAGTACAATGCCCTCAAGGGTGTAGTTAGCCTGTATCTTACTAGACCGTTTATTTGTCAGCTGCATCATGTTGCATTTGACGGGTTGAAATCTCATTCCCCATTTCCTAGCCCAACTGCCTAAACGATCAATGTCTCTCTGAAGTTTCAATGTATCCTCTTCATTCTTGATTTCACGATAGCAAACACAATCATCAGCAAAGAGTCTTATTTCAGACTCAATGTCTGCTGAGATGTCATTTATATACAAGGAAAACATCAAGGGGCCGAGAACGGTGCCCTGAGGGACACCCGACACAACTGGAGCCCAATCCGATTTAATGCCATTAATCACTACCCTTTGTTGTCTGAAACAAAGGAAAGCATTTATCCAATTCAGTGTTGTTCCACCTATTCCATAGCTAAACAATTTGCTTTTAAGGAGTTCCTGGGGAGGAGTATCGAAAGCCTTTTCAAAATCGAGTATAAAAGTGTCGACCTGGCCTTTTTTGTCTAAGATTTTGGCCCAGTCATTTATCATTGAGTCTGTCCGGCCATACAATATCTCTAAAGTTAAAATCACCTAAAACGTGAATTAAGGGGGGTTTGTTGCCTTTTTTAATATTTTTGATTTTGTCAAGCTGTTCTCTAAATAAATTATCAAAGTTTTCCAGGGAATTCAAAAGTCATTTCCATTGTCCGATACTGGTAAATGACCATCGACAGGTGGTCGATACCAGCTAGCCACAAAGTGAGTTTTCTTATTTACAACAAGTTTGACCCCAAACTGACTCTGAGTCATTGTCCAATTCTGTGAGGGGCATGTGTGGGATGTCCTTGTGCACAAGAAGCATAACACCACCACCATTTAAGGTTCTATCCTTTCTGTACACGCTGTATGGAAAAGATTCCGGAAATAATTCAGACGTTAATATAGAATTGTCAATTTTTGTCTCCTGAATCGCCAATATCTGAGATTGATGAAAATCAATGAAGGCCAACAACTCAAGTTTTTGCCTCTTATACTGTTTATGTTGATACTGGAAAATTTCAGACCACTAATAAAACTGTTTTTGCTAGTCAAGGTTTATGTATGTTATCATATTTGTTTAGTTAAGTTTAGGTAACTGAGTGGTCACCTATTGGGAAAATAGCTGCTCATTCGCCTTATGAAATGTTTTCATGGTATAAGTACCTTATTGTTAGTTTGGTTTTTTCCCGCCTCGGTTTTTGGAGTGGGAATCTTTTTCTGATTGCGCCTTTTCCTGATCGTTGCCTACTTGTACCTTTGAATATCGCACAATTTCAAAGTCAGTCAACTGATGTAATGTTTGTTTAAGCAGCAGTACATGTATACAGGGCCTTCTATGTAAGTTTTTCTTTCTTAGGTATGGTAGTTTCAAAATTTTGTGTGGTTTTGTGAAATGTGGTCTTAGAAATAAAATAGCTGAAAAAGGCTTTAAAGGACAATTTCCTAGTTCTTGGTTTTCTCTTATATGCACACTACCCCATATAAATCAATCTTTTATTCGAATAATATGAACAAGCTCTATGTAGTGTGAAAACACAAGAAAAAGTTTGAATCTACAAAAATGGATTGGCACATTTATAAATTCTTTTTTTTTTTCTTTTTTTTTTTTTTTTTTTTTTTTCTTTTTTTTTTTTTTTTTTCCCGACTTTTCAAGTTAGAGGGTAGGGTAATTCGTAAAATTGTAACGCCCTGCACTACAAGTTTGGTCCAAAATAAATTTATTGATCGACCCTCACTGTTTCAAAAGACTTAAGCGACTTGTTTACTTAATCTTTTCATCAAATGCTGAAGCGGCATACAAAACAAAAATGTGGAAAATTGTCGTGTAAAGGACCGTTCTGGTGTAAAAATGTTCTGTAGATCGGAATTTTGGGTGAGCTTTCTTTATAGCAAGCAGAAATGGCAATTGATAATTCTTACATCAGGTTAATTGACAAGAGGGGGTCATAGTTGCACTGCTAAAAAGCGATGATTGTTCAATAAATTCTCCAAGATAAAACAATCTGAATTCATTCTGACTGGCTAAATGCAGTCTGCAATCTGGCATTTTTTTTTTCAGCTGCAAGGCAGCTGTCTTGCAGACTGCAATTTTTTGCTGGTCAAAATCCAAACAGAACTTCTATATGTTATCATTTTACTTTGTAATTATGGAAATTTTGCCGGACATTTGTCTAAGTGACAGATTTTTTGTAGGTTAGGTTTTGACGTCAGACCAGCACTTTTCGCGAAGACTGTAAAATATTTTAACTTCTTTGAAGTTTGCATACTAAACAAATTTGATCAACATTTCAAATTGTTAAGGATAACACTTCGACTAATGGGCAATTTCCGTGATTTTCGAACAGTTTTACTTCCAACAGCTTTCCATTGTTTCCATTGTTTCTATGGGCATTTATGTATTTTACCACCTCGCTGTTTTATTTCTTTAAACTCACTTTAAATCCTTGTTCTCAGTTCTGACTTTTTTTTTTTTTATATTATCCAAACTGCAGATTAAACTATTCATTGGTGGTCACTGGTGGAGGTTAAAATCTAGAACAAAATTTCTATATTATTGTATAAAATGGAAACAATTCATTGATCATGGAGGTTAAAATTTAGAACAAAAATTCTATTACATGGAAACAATTCATTGGTCATGGAGGTTAAGATCTAGAGCAGAAACTTATGTTAATGGAATCCATTTAGTGGTGATATTGATAAAGATAAAAATCAAGAACAACATTTTTATTATCATGTATTAAGCTTTTTTGCATTTTTTTTTCTGTACAGGTCAACCTCATTATAATGCTTTGGGATCCATGGAAACAGACCTGTTATAAGTGAACTGTGTTATAATGAGGTTATTTACCAGTGCCTCAGCTAGAATAATTTAGCAGGGCGCATCGCTCTGTTGCCCTTTTCCAGTGTCCTGCTGTGCCCTTTTTCTTGCAGTTTGCACCCTGCCCTTTATTTTGGTAAAAGATCATAAAAATCAGACAAAAAAATAAGAGTTACAGATGTTTTAAGTTTGAGGTTTAGTAACCAAAAGTGCAGCTCTAGTTGCAGTGTGATTACTGCATGGTTGACTTCCTTAATCTTTTGTTTGTTGCCAATAATTACTCAAAATAATTTTGACACATCTTTTCTTATAATTGCCCCAGGTGACACCACTTCCAATGATGTGTGAATTAGAGGTATCAGGTTTAACTAGATAACTCAGTTACTAGATAACTCAGTTATGACAAGAAACAAAGAAAAACTAAAAGTTGTCTGAGTAGACTGGCTTCTTGAAAGGTCAGGATTATCTACCAGAAGGTTTCTAGTATTGTCTCCAGTCAAGAAAATGTACACCCAGCAGCACACACAAAGAAAGAAAATAAAAAAAATATTTTCCTGGTATTAGAAAAAAAAAAAAAAATTACTTTATTGGATTAGTTATTTATAGAACAACTAATAAACATGGTGTTAGTGGAATTTTAGCTATTTCAAAGACAGAGTTGCCATGGTCTTAAAAGTGCCCTTTTTGCCTATTTCCACGCGCTGAAAGTGCACTTTTCAGCATAAGTCCACCCTGCCCTTTTCAAATCCTAGCTGGAGCACTGTTTACAATAGACATATATAGCAAAGCTATCAATTTTGGAGCCATGACATGGCCTTATTATATTGAGAAATGCACTATAGCGAGGCTGAACTGTTTTCCAGTCTAATTTGTCATGAAAGTAAAAATACATGTATATCTTCAATGAGGTGTCCATTCAGATTGTGATTATTTTGTCCTTGTCAAAACTCCAAGGAAATTTTTTTTCAGGTGTTAAGTAAATATTTTCGAGGCTTTTTAAATCTATTTTTAATCTTTTATTGTTTTATAAAATCTTACCAATGTGAGTGTAATATCATTCTTATTGGTTAAACAATTTGAAGATTCATTTTATATATTTTCTAGATGTGGTGTTTGAAAGTCATTTTTAATTTCGTTACATATACATGTACAATATTAGCAAGCAGTGAAAACCCTGTTCAGATGCAAAAGCCTTTGTGGCGAACTCAAGCGAAGTGGTTAAGCCATTCACCTTGTAAACCAGGGTTATAGGATAGAATCCAGGCTTCTCCTGTATTTTGGATGAGACTTAGAGCCCTAGCCCTGTGGTTCTAATCTCCACTATGACACTATGGTATTAGCTGTTGAGTTGGACATTAAGGATGTTCGCTGCTAACATTTGACATTTCGGAACTTCCGGTTTTTCTTTTGTTGAATATCTCGTAAACGGTTGCAGATATTTTCCTAATATTTTATATTTGGATACATATTGATGATATGCATTGAATGAGCCATGAAAATTGTCAATCTAAAAAACTTCATTTTTCACCCAATCAGAAAATTTTAGTTGTCAGTAAAATTTAGGGGGTAGGGTAGATTAAACTCGAAGATTACACATCTTCAAATTAATTGCACTAGTTCGATGTTTATTTTAGCTGCAGTATATATGTACATGGTTTTCTAAGTCAGTCTTTGAGTCTTTGGTGTGCTGGTTATAAAATTTTAGGTGGTTTTATGAAATGGGCTTTAAGAAACAAAGCAGCTGAAAAAAGGCTGAAAATGGGGTTTTTCAAGTTGTTGGCTCTCTCTTATATGCACACTACCCTATATATTTCTTTCTTTTATTTGAACAATATTACCAAGTTCTATGTTGTGTGAAAATACAAGAAAAAGTTTGAATCAACAAATATGGGTTTTGCACATTTCAAAATATTGCTATTTTCCAACTTTTCGAGTATGGGGGTACAGAGTGGATTCTAGAGCGCGGGAGTGTGAAAATCCCGCTTATTTTGTAATTTTGGCGCACAATTGTGATCTTGGTGCGCCGACGATCCCGCAAAGTACAGAGAAGTGGCGCATTTTTGTTAGTTTTGTGCGTATTGTGGTTCTTTTCAGTACCATTTTTGGTAGTTAATTTCCGTTCTTTTCCGCTAATTTCCGTCGATCTCGTGGTCCGAGATTTGACCGAGACTTCAATTCTGTTGGCTGAGACGGTTAACGCATGCGCATGTGTTTTTCTTCTTTCACTTTCGTTGACACAAGATGGATTAGATATTTATTCTTTCTTGGCTTGTGATAAACTAAAAGACAGGGAATCGGCGTTGATGAGGCTGAGACCTCCGGCGCCACAGCCCCCGAATGTTTCCCTGAACATGCCCAAGACCCACCGAAAAGGAAACGAAAGTTTGACTTCTTGTTTCGGAAGAAATGGCTTGAAAATATGCCATTTCTTTGAAATTGAAATACATGACTTTGTCCAACGGACGAGTTAGAAGAATCAAAATGCTCTGACAGAGGAATGTACTAACTACCGCAAAAGTAATTATATCACTTATTGAATGACTCTGGCGAAAAATGATGTCAAAACATTTATTGAAGGCACTAATTTTCGTGACGTTTTCTTCCTGTTTTATTATTTTTGAGTTGTTTCCCTTGTTTTACTTAAATAGTTTACGAAGATGAAAGCTTTTTTATTAGTGTGTATTCAAAAATATTTCTCACAAGGAAAAGGAAAACAATATATAACAAAATGTCCCAACAGGAAGCCCAGAGAAAACAGTCCAGACTCAGAGCAGCAGGCAGTCAATAGACTTTGAACTTTGTTATGACTTACACCCAAATGGCTTGAAATATTAAAATCTACATGTTCATTTTTAACCTTTATCATGCTGAGATTTATTTTTTTCCAATATCGTGTGCCACTGAGGTTTTTTTTTTAAAAAAATCGCCTTTTCACCACTTTTCAGGCTTCAAAAAACACTATGTTGCATTTTCCAAAAAGCTAATACTTGCTTTGGGAGATCGATAAAAGTCTGTATATTGCTACGTTTTGTGTCTAAACATCATTAAATCCATCAATGAGCCGCCATTTTAGCATTCAACAAGTCTGTAATTGTGATTTCTTACCCAAATCCCGGTTCAAATGCGTTTTCTAGGCTTAAAATGCCAAAAAACAACCTCATTGCTGACAATTTCCTGATTCAGTTTTTTGCGCATGTCACCTTGAAGTATAGCGCGTCCGCGAAAGAAAGCACTCTCACTGTTTACAAAGGTAACGTGTGCAAAAAATGGAGGAAAAAAATCGAAGTCCGATCGGGCGAACGATTGCACCTTCAGTGGCACAAGGATACTTTCTCACAGGCGCACGATAGCGCCGACAGCAAGTTAAAGGTTAATTAACCATTAACTTAGTGGATCTATATCCAAGATCATACTATTAGGCCTCTTGATGATTAGTGAAGTCTATACTCTACTGAAAATAATTGCTGTTGGTTAATCACAAGAGTGACCATTCATGTAAATCTTCCTGAGAAAATGCCGACTCGTATGGCCCCCTACTTGATTCAACCTTGGCCCCTTTTTGAGAGTGTGAGGGGGGAGTTGGCCCATCTTGACAAAATCCTAGAATCCACTCTGGGGGTAGGGTTGAAAGGAATCGTAACATTTTGTCATCCACTTCAAGTTGCAAATTTTTCTTTGCTTTTGGTCCAAAATAGTCTGCGATACGTAAATACTATGACTTTTGAAAGCATTCTAAGTATATGTTTGTTCAAGACAGGAGTGTTTCAAAGAATTAAAAAATAAATTAATTTTACTAAATTTAAAACATGGTGCTCAGAGGTCTCATTCAGAGGCCTGTAGCTTGAAAAAATGCACACTACCCTATATTTATTTTGTTATCAAATGTCTTGTGTTGTATTTTGGAATCAAAAAAGAGGGGTTAGAAAAAAAGTTTGAATACTTTTTCATTGGCAGCGAACATCCTTAAACACAAAATTCCAACCAACTGTTCAGATACTGCAGCATGAGCATTGCTCATGAACTGGACCAGCACAGTTTGCTCGATGGTCTCAAACTGGTCTCAAACGATATTGCCTGGCTGGTAGTGAGGGTCGAGATGTATTCCCGTGCGATTTTCTTGATAAAATTGATTTCTTTGCTTTAAATGATTGTTTGTGTGTTATTATTATGAAAAATGATGGGGTTCAATTTTTTCGACTCCTCGAGCCAATTCTGTGGGCTCTTTTTCTAGGCAACACCCATTTTAGCGCATAAACCACACTATTGACACTTGTTATGTTGTTTCGGCTACTAAAACTAACTTTTTGCCTTGTATTTTGCATCTGAGACCCCCTTTAGTAGGTTATGTAACAATAAATAACATATTTATGGTAGGTATTAGCGATATAAGCATAATATATCTCTAAAACATAGTGGGTGGGGTAATTTAATGGGGGAAATAAATATGAAAATTAACCATACTCTATGACCGGCGTATAATGACACTGAAAGAAAACAAAACACACCAAGCAGATAAATATTATGTAATAAACAGTTGTAAACATGGTATTATCTTTGCGGTGCTTATAATTAACTATATACGAGGGTCATTCAATAAGTAATGTGAATAGGTGTGCAATTTCTTCTGCGTTGGAATTGTATGCCCTTAACTCTGTTTCTGAATATAATAAGCTAGGTTCGTTAGGATAAAGCTATTGCATGTTTGATGGTGTCTATGCATTGCCTATACATATGATACACGAGGGTCGTTAAAAAAGTAGTATAGTTACAGATGTAATTTCGCACATTGCGCTGTACATGTATTGCATAAAAATGCACACATAACATTATTACAATAAAACTTGCTAGAACCAATCTTAATGGCTGATATAATGTGAGATTACATATTTCAGGTGAATTAAATAGCTTATAAATGCGATATTGTGATTTTAATAATGGTATGATAGTTTCAAATAATGAATAAACCGAAAGCTCATGCATTTTATTGACTAAAGTATCGTTAATAACATCCGACAATGATTTAACCGTCATACAAGTTAACAAAACTAGGCAATGACTACGCATTAGAGTCATCTTGTTAGCTGAAAGCAGCAAAGACGTCCATAAATGATAGCTCTAAGTGATAAATAGCAATGTATTGCAGATTATAAATAGCAATGTATTGCAGGGTATAGCCACTTACATCGACATCGGTAATAACTTTTCCAACACCTTTGAACTTTCCATATTATGCATCTAAAAGGAAAAATATCTATGCCAAGGGTGGCCAGATTGATATATGGGCACCAGCCTATTTGGGCCTAAAGAAATAGATAGGCTGCTTTTGCCTCCAGACAAAGCTTCTACGGTAATGACTGACCATCTGCTTACTGGTTAACTGCTCTGGTCTAATATGCCTAGAAACAGTGGTTCAAGTAGAATCACCCATACATAAGCCTTAGTAAAGCCTTAGTGGCTTAGTTGGGTGGTTATATTTCAAGCACATTTTAGTTGTCATGGCATCCTCATTTTGGGTAATGTCCCATAAAATGAAGGCAACGTCCCTACATGACTATATAGCTGTTGGTTTGGACGTTAAGCATCAACTCCAACAAACAACACCAAAATATATATTCCAAAAACACACAAATAGCGTCGTTTTGATGCAAAGAGGAGCACCCTGTATGTGTTTCTTTGGTCACCCAGTTTGCACAATTTTTGTCTCATTCACTTCATTACAATTTGAATTGTACTATTGCATTAAAGTGATATGTCCAGATTACTGGCAGAAATATGTCGGGGCCTGGATAGCGTATTTGATAACAAACATACTTGTCACCGCCGCGGTCCAGTTTCAAATCCGTGTCAATGCATGTGGTCGCAGTTTTCACGGAAATTTGTTTTGACATTTGGGTGAAATGGCGTACCATTTCCGTTCAATACCGATCAGTATTACATAACCAATTTAATTGGACAGACGCATATAGACCCTCTAAGCGGTTATTAACAATTACTCATGTGGGCTCTGTACGTGACCTGTCAATTTCTGAAAGTCCTGATTCTGGAAGGCAATCAAAATATACCCATTCAGTCGCAAACAACCTCCAGGCATGACCATTACTGTGAATCAGACGCTAACCATCGAATCAAACAAAGGAAACTACACTTTTGACCTCTCTTACACCCTCTCCAATTATTCTAACTCATTCTGTCTGTCTGTCTGTCTGTCTGTCTGTCGTCTACTGTCTGTCTGTCTGTCTGTCTGTCTGTCTGTCTGTCTGTCTCTCTCTCTCTCTGTATGTATGTGTGTGTTTGTGTGTCAGGGAAAGGAACAATAAACCAGCGGTCCAACGTGATCTCAGCTGTTGACAGCACAGCGCAAAAATTCAAATAAATGAAGGCCAATTGTATTTATCAACTTATTACTTTGGAATTAAGGAGATTAAGAAGCATAGTCGCCATCAAGTGTTCTCACACAACTCCCTTATTTGGACGCTGATACTGTCTGACCAGTCAGAATTCAACACCGAAATATCTAACTGGTACTGGAGAATTGTTCTCCGAAGTTGCAATTGACCGAAACGTAATAGTACAATATTGTGTGGGAGTTATTACTCTGTTATATTATTTCAGAGGTTTCACGTTTAGAAATATACATCTAAGCATTATTTGACCCCGTTTAGGAATGTGTCTTTTATTTAGACTTCTCGTGTAAAGTTTTGAAATTGCAGTACAATAGTCTGGCTTTCGTTGCCGGTTTAAAAAGGGCTACAGATGAGGGTTCATTACCCGAAATTGCGCAATATAGTCCATACTATCTCCCTTTGAATGATTTTACTGTTTCCAAAGGATCTTTTATTCATGGTTCGTGATAAAAAGAGATCACCAAGGTTTCTGCTACAGCAAGGAATTTAGGTTTAACCATTTATTATCGGACTGGACACGTTCTTGTCATATTCGAGATCACCTTGTCTTTCCAAAAGAAACAAAAAGTACCCCAGGACACATAAACATGTATGCAATGTCTATTCCGGAAGACCATTCAGGTAATTTAGACCCATGCCTGTTAATATGTGCTTCACCAAGACCTTAAATTGTGATTTATTCGTTTAACATTGACCGTGATGATGACTCATAAGAACGAAACAAGTAACTTAATATTTAAAGCAACTGGACTTAGGATGGCTTTTTCAACCGTTGAGCGCTTGTCCTGTTTCGGTCTAGTCACATTCCTTCTTATGCATTTGCATTACTTATTAAATGACCCTCGTGCATTATCTGTTTAAGTGTAACTAATATAGCACTGCGCAAACACACCTGCTTTACTCTTAAACATTTATTTATAGCTTTAAGTAAAACAAGATATAAGAATATTCTCCCACATGTCAGTGGAAAAATGCATGTGAGTTCGCACTACTTATTGAATGTCCCTCGTATAAAAATAAAATAGATTGGTTCTTCTTAAACAATAGCACGTGTAACTTTTTTTTTTATCTTTGTTCATCTGATTCAATGTCGGTTTATACTCTGCCAGTACATGTAAGCGAACAGAACGTATTATTCCATTGAATTTCCCCCCATTAAATTACCCCACCCACTTTCAATTAGAAGAAAATGAAGAAAATATAAACAACAACGGTAACAAATTGGTTTTCTGGCATTACATAAGCCACAAAATGATGATTCGATGCAACATACCACACAAAAGTAAAGTTTTCATTCCGAAACAGCTTTATTATTGTCTACAGTGTAGAAAAATCATAAAAATGGGCGTGGTCTTAAGAAAAAGCCCACAAAATTGGGTCAAGGGGTCGAAAAAATTGAACCCCATGATTTTTCAACAATATAACCCATAAACAATCATTTAAAGCAAAAATATCAATTTTAGCACAAAAATCGCAGGGGAGCAATATTTCTTACATCTCGACCCTCACTATGGTATAATATGAGCCATGACGCAAGAAAACTGGTCTTCGGATTTCCAACCAGGTCTGACACAAACCAGCCTGTACAGTCTCAGAAGCAAGCTAGAAACTTGAAATTTTGGATTTAAGAAGAAGAGAAATTGTACTATCTGTGTAGCAAAAACAAAGGCGCTGATCAGCTTCGCAGTTACTGCAAAGCTGATCTGCGCCTTTGTTTTCGCATGGCCAAAAATCCGGTTTTCTCATGGCAGGGCGCATACAATATAAATAAAACTACTTGACCATTTGTTGCATGTGTTATAGTCTCTGTAAATATTGGAATTGTGTTCTGAATACTTGACCAGAGTGACATCTATAGAGCAGTTACTTGCTGGTGAAGTTTACAGCTGAGTAAATAAATGGGGGTCTGTAAAACCTTTACAACTTTTGACTCCCTACTATATGAGCCTCATTATGAGAAAATCTCTTTTGCATTTCCAACTTGGTCTGAAAATAAAAGAAAAGAAAAAAGAGCAAACTAGCTTTGCTGGTTGCATTGGATGGCTCATATTAACAATGATACACTGGTCATGTTATATATTGTCACTGGATGCCTAAACTAGGTCAGTTGTTTGTCTGATTTGCATCAGAGTGGACGCAAGATCAACCCCTACAACCTGCACATTTCTTTCATGATGATTTGGTCATATACTTAAGGAATAAAGAAACGCAACAAATACTTTGGGTTACGAAAAACATGCTTTGTAATGCAAGTTTGTGGTATAACTGAGCTTCTTATATGAACACAATATCTAAACGTCAAATTGCAACAGAATGCGCCACAATGTCGGTTACGTATGCTTAATGGCGTACGCGTAACCACACTGACCTACAGTAGCACACCCTGTAACCATGATCAGTAAATGTCAAATTTGAAATAAAAACCAATATTTTGTTTCCAAAACCCCTAAAGGTGATTGCAGATGTAATCATTGATCAGTTGGTAACATTTGGGTATGTTATGGGACGTTTAACGTCACCGACGTCAATCGAAAAAATGAGTCAAAACCCAGTAAAATTTCCTTCGGCATGCGTTATATTCAATAAAATGGTTATTTACGTAAACATTATGACATTTGTACTTCAGACGTCACTAAAACGTCCATTATAACGTCAAAATCAAACATCCTGCATTTTAAAGACTCTCAATATGTTTTTCAAATTTTCTGATTTAAAAAATGATCAATTGCCAAACGTTTGACTACAGTGCGTAAATCTAGTGTTTACTCAAAGCATATAATCCGTTTCGCTCCTTTAGATAATGTGATATTCTGTTTAACAAACGTCAAAAGAAACGCTCCGATGATCCATTTCTACGGTACCTGGGACGTCACTGTTGATTAGAAAGCACGTCGTGTCGTATGTTGGTTCGATATATACCATTTAGGTACATATAGGCAAAATCGAATAATTTAAATGAGGTTAATAACTCATTTTTCGTTATTGTAAACTTCAGCATTCCGTTAACAAGATTTAACGCAACATGGGACGGCATCTAAGTATACAATGATCCTAGTCTTTATTGCACATTATCAAGTCGACTTCATGTAACCCACATGCAAAGAATCTGTCATCTTCCCCTTCACCCCGACGTTTACGTCACAATTTGCGTTTTTCATAGTTTTTGACGTTTTGTCGTTAATTTTATCAATAAAATGACGTTTTCTCATTTCATCACGTGCAAAAAGCAGTCAGTAGGTCATTTCATAAAAGGATTTTATCAAAATGTCAAATACATACGTAAAAGTTGAAATTTAGTGTGTTGCGTATTTTAATTCCTTAAGTATATAAATATAGTCTTCCTGTTTTATCTCCTGCTGATTCAAGAAGAACAATCGTCAGTGATTTTATTTTAGGATAAGAAATGTGCACACAGTAAGGGTAATCTACCTTCTTGGGACTTCCACAGGAACTATCCGACAGTGGCACCTCACTGACCATCCTCTTGACCTCAGCTACTTGACCTCAGCTGGTTACTATGGGGACAGTGCAACAATCAAACTAACAAATTAACCTAGAAACTTGAGCTGCATTATGAGAAAACCAACAATGTGACACAAATGGAGCTGTACAAGCCCAGGAAATGGCTAGAAGCTTGAAATTTTGGTTTTAAAAAAAGGAGAATTGTTGTATACATGTAGCAAAAACGAGGGCGCTGGATCAGCTTCGTGGATACAGCGAAGCTGATCCATGCCTTAGTTTTCCCATATGCAAAATTTTTGTTTTCTCATGACATGGCTCAAATTAAACAAGCACATAAACAAATAAAAAGACTCAATAAAATGCAATCTCTAGCCTGTTTTCCATTAGGGTGCAGGACATTTCGTCTAAAACCATTTCGTCTAAAAGCCATTTCGTCTAAAGGACATTTCGTCTAAAGGACATTTCGTCTAAAGGACACTTCGTCTAAAGGACATTTCGTCTAATGGACATTTGGTCTAAAGGACATTTCGTCTAATGGACAATTCGTCTAAAAAATCTAGTGGGTGCGACATTTGGTCTAAAAAAAAGTTAAGAAAAAATAAGAATTTTTAGACCAAATGTCGCACCTTACTGGAAATCAATTTCAGAGATGTGACTTGAAATATTTATTTATCATTTCCGTTTACCTGCAAGCTTATGGTGACAATACATGTATATATATTGATCTATCTTAACTGGTCATTGTGAGCAGTTATCATACTCGTAGCTATAATGCAGTGTTTAGGATTAGTTTTGGTCCATTGTTGTCTGTTGCAGTTGTTGATTGGAAAATAATAAAAGCATTATATATTCTTTAAATAAAAGATGCTGCTGCAACATCGCTGGAGGGATTGGCTACAATTTGTCATATTAAATAATGAAATTGATATGCAATAAAATGTTGTTCAAAAATATTTTCCTTATCATTTATGTTTTAGACGAGTTTTAGACGAATTTTAGACGAATTTAGACATTTTTAGACGAATTTTAGACTAAATGTCGTTTTCGACGAAATGTCCATTAGACGAAATGTCCATTAGACGAAATGTCCTTTAGACGAAATGTCATTTAGACCAAATGTCTTTTAGACGAAATGTCCTTTAGACGAAATGTCCTTTAGACGAAATGGCTTTTAGACGAAATGGTTTTAGACGAAATGTCATGGATCCTTTCCATTAGACTGATTGGGATCTTGGTGCCAGAATTTAGAGGCTTTCAATTTCGCATTTTACATGTATAATGCTGTGAAATTTGGCCAATTAATGTATTGATTCTAAAAAAGTAGCAGCCAATCTTATAAGTTCGCTGTTGAGAAAACAGTCTTCTTGATTCCCAGTACATTAGACTCTAATATACATCTTGGAAGTCTGAATAGATGCTAGATGCTTTTCGGGATACTGTGATGAGAGGGATCCTTATCATCTAAGAAAAAACTCATGTCTATGTTTCTATTTTTGACCCTGAATATTTACCTTGATTTGGCTGTAAACATTTATCTTGTCTTTATCAAGTGATGGAATGATTAAAGGCTAATAAAACAACCTGTTGATTATGTAATAGATGTCTAGATGGAATGCAAAACACTTCAATGGCACATGTTTAGAAATGCCGCCTATACAAATGCAGCAAACAAATACAAAATCACTAACGATTTTAGTCATTCAATCATCTCACTGTTGTGTCCTGGGTGGTTTTGAGCTCTGCTTAGGGATCATGTGAGGCAAACTATGGCCTGCTTGTGGTTATGGCTGCCTCAGCTGTTTTTATACCCCGCCACTTAAAAAAGTGTGGGGTATTATGTTATACAGTGCTTGCACTAGTGGACGTTTTGGGCGTTTTTACGTCCTGAAATGACTCACGTACGTCGAAAAATGACACAGCAGACGTCAGCTGACTTCCGCACAAATCCTCCTACGCCCTACAGCAAGGCACGCGACGTATCGTCAGAGATGAAAATTTACCTATTTTAGTGTATTGAAAACCATCTTAAAACTGTTTATTCAGGGATTAGTGACAGCGAGACCATGCCTCCAGGGTGTAAAGGTGTCTCATTTAAAGTGTTGAGAAGAGTTATTTGTGTCAAAACAATTAACAGATCAAGGTCAAGTGTGATCAATATTTACTGCTAGAGAGGTAGATTGGACTAATCCATTGTAATATTGGGTAAAATATTGGGTAAAATTGAACTAGTCCACTGTAGGTTGGAATATCAATATTGAAGGAATTTCATCACAATTAATTTATACACAAATTTAAAACATTTAAACTTTGCATATATATATATATATATATATATATATATATATATATATATATATATATATATATATATATATATATATATATATATATATATAACTTATTATAACTTATTAAGCAAGTTGAGGATAAAAAAAAAAATAATAATAAAAAATAAATAAATAAAAATAAAATATGTTCAATAAAATAATATTTAAGGGAGGTAACTCAATACCTTGAACATAATAACAAATAATGATAATGAAAATGAAAAATAACATAGATCTACTATTATAAGGATTAAAATAAAAATGAAATAGATTTAATAACAATAATAATGAAAATAAAAGAAATAAACTATATATAATAATAATGAAAATAAAAAAATGAAATACATAAATTAATAATAATTTTCACATATTCATGAGCTATATTTAAAGCCATTAGCTGTATTGGTACTAAGAATACATACCCTGTCTGAACAAAGTGAGAGACTATTCCCCTAAAGGTGGCCACTAAGTTACATGAACTAGTAACATATGAATACATGCATCAAAGGTGCAAACATTACAAAAACGACACTAAAACATGAAACAAATAGAACCACAACAGAATTTTCACCTTGGAAGTCTTCTTAGATGTAGTGACAAATTACTTTAATGTGCGGATGCACACTTGACTAGCGGCACTGCGAGTAATCTATGACTTCCAGATTTTGGGCCTGTGACTTCCAAATCTTAAAGGATGGAAGTCATGACTTCCTGATGCAAAAAGTTAGTGCAAGCACTGGTTATACCCTCCGCAAAAAATTTGCGTTCAAGTGTCTGTCCGTCCATCTGTCAGCGCTTCGTTTCCGTGCTCTAACTTGAGCATTTATTGACCAATTTTCTTCAAACTTTGTATCTATATATAGGAGTTCATATCAGGAAGGAGTGGTTTGGGATTGAAGATGGGCAAATTTCGTCAAATAAGTGCGAGTTATGGCCCTTGATTTACTTAGAAATTTCATTTCTGTGTTCTATCTTGAGCATTTTTTGACCAATTTTCTTCAAACTTTTTATAGGAGTTCATATTTAATATGAAATTAAGAAGGAGTGGTTTGGGATCGAAGATGGGTAAATTTCGTCAAATAAGTACAGAGTTATAGCCCTTGATTTACGTTAAAATTTTGTTTCCGTGCTCTATCTTGAGCATTTATTGACCAATTTTCTTCCAATTTTGCATAGGAATTCATATCAGGAAGGAGTAGTTTGGAATTGAAGATGGGTAAGTTTCGTCAAATAAGTACAGAGTTATGGCCCTTGATTTATGTTACAATTTCTTTTCCAGGCGCTATCTTGAGCATCTGTAGACCAATTTGCTTCAAACTTTGTAAAGGAGTTCATATCTGGAAGGTGTGGTTTGGTATTGTAGATTATGTCATCAAAATATTCTGTGCATTTGTACTAAATTAAATTAGTGTGGCGGGGTATCGTGCAATGCCTGCAGCGCTTTTATTTCTCAGGGTAATCTGTGTAATTTGTGAAATAATCTTGAAAGGGACATAAAACCAAATATAAAATAAGCTGAGCAATCTGATCAGGGTTGAGTTGTTTTAAACGCCATCACTGCCTATTGTCAAGCATTTTCTAAGTACATGCATGCAGTTTGTGTTTACCATGTCCCGTGACACACTCTCCTGTTTCAATATGAGCAAAGCTGTATAATGAAATATATGCACAATGCAATATTTAATGCACCCAGCAAAGAGTAGGATAAGCAGCTTTTTTCTCATTTTAAAGTTTCAGGTTGGTCTCATTCACATACAGTTGGTTTTGTTTTGCTTTGTTTTGTTATTACATACAAACATTTGAATAATAAACGGTTGTCCCATTCATGCAATACTTTTGAATGATATATAGTTCCATAACACAGACAATACTTAAACTTTTCTAAATAACCCTTTTATAAATGAGCCGCCTCATGGGAAAACCAACATTCTAATGCACTCGAGAATGTTACGCGACGTCTTATTGGATAACGTCAAAAATTTGCGACAGTATATTCTGCGATGTACCGTCGGAAACCTAACGTCATGAGCAACGTCGCTTCTGATTGGTTAACGTCGTGGTTATACGTCGCTCGTCACGCTCACATTTCGTGAAAAACAAAGCATTTTTCGATGTTTATAGTTAAAAAGTACATTAGAATGGGGATAACAATATTCAAATTTTTTGAAATTTGTCGTCGCCGTAAAACAAAATTTCCGACCGTATATCCGACGATATACCGCCCCAAATGAAAAATTTGAATACAGTTATCCCCTAAATCTGCATAGGCGAAAACAAAGAGGCAGATCAGCTTCGCGGTGACCGCGAAGCTGATCAGCGCCTTTGTTTTCGCTACTCGGATAGTACAATTCCTCCTCTACTTAACTCCAAAATTTCAAGCTTCTAGCTCTTTTCTGTGCTTGTACAGGCCGGTTTGTGTCGGACCTGTTCGGAAACCACATTGTTAGTTTTCCCACGAGGCGGCTCAAATATTGCTGTGCAGTTGAATTCCTGATCGAAGTATGTTGTATTTGTATACAGATACAACAGGGCAAGATTTACAATGCAATGAAGGTTTTCAAGATGTACAGAAATTTGACAAATGAATGAACTAATACCAAAACAAAACATTGTATTTAATTATAATATGATTAAACATTGAAGCAGGTGTTTTTGACAAGCTTTGAAGTTGGTTTCAGATTTCAAAAGAAACAACCTGTGCTCTGTTTTAAAAGATGTCATAAAGACCGTCTACAGAAAACATTTGCAAACTGAATAACAAGACAAAGAATAAATATTGTAAGAATTTCATGGTATATTATGAATTGAAAAATGCTTCATTCCAATTTCACAGGATTGAAATAGCGAATACAATGAATACCCTTCAAATGGTGTCATGATATAAAAAATATAATTTTCAAGGCAAGCATTAGATGTTGGCCAACATCAAGAAATATCTTGAAATGGTATGCCGTATGGTACATGTATGGTTTATATCAGTAACTCTAATAACTTAGTAGTGAAGACTGGTGGGTCCCTTTGACAACAGGTTAGACACAGCACTGTCTCCTGGCCTTCAGTATTACAGTATGCCCATGCTGAAAGATTGTTCTGGAAATTTTATGGTGTAGCTAGAAAAGCCCACACAGGATTGGGATTAAGATATATGAGCCGCTGCACAAGAAAATCAACAATCTGCATATGCGAAAACAAAGGTTCAGACCAGCTTCACGAAAACAAAGGTTCAGATTAGCTTCGCGGTACCGCGAAGCTGGTCTGCACCTCTGTTTTTGCTACACACACAGTACAATTCCTCTTCTTCCTAAATCCAAAATTTCAAGCTTCTAGCCATCTTCTATGCTTGTACAGCTCGGTTTGAGCCGGACCTGTTTGGAAACCACATCAATTGTTGGTTTTCCCACGTGAAGGCTCGTATACATGTATTTTAACCAACAGAATAATGATGGAAAATAGCAATGTTTGTCTATGTCTATAATGGTCTATAATCAAAATTGCAATCTGTACTTGTGTTTCTAACACCTATTGATGTTTTAAACTTAACAAAGGTTCAAAAGTTCAGAATAATGTCAATACAGTGTCCATATTATAAGTTGGTAGATATTATGATATTCATATTTGATCGTGAATTAATTTACTTTTAACTTGTATTGTTGATCATTGAAGCTCCAGGACTGGTGCTACCACTTTCCAACAAGTTTACTCTGTAATGCACTTGTAGATTTTTTCTACAGAAATGGAACTGCCATGTAATTTATATGGATAATAAAAAAGGCTCATGTTGAATTGTCTATGACAGGAAAATTCATAACTCGAAACAATGATAGCAGTTACTATAATATTTCATGCATGTAATATGCTCAGCCATTGCAAATCAAAGTACATTATCAATACCTTTAGGCGGGTTTACCAGATCGTATTTACTTCTCTGACACAGGTATTTTTAACATGTTAAAGGTGAAAATCAAATATTTATAATCATTGTAATATTTTTAAACAAAATGATTGAGCTGCCACATGAGAAAACCAATAATCTTTATATGCAAAACCGAAGGTGCAGTAACTGCACAGCTAATCAGCACCTTTGTTTTTTTCTCCATATCTAGCATGTCTAGTATGATGCCTCATCTTTCTAAATCTGAAATGTTACAAATCTACCTATTTTGTGTGGCTGCACAGGGTGGTTTGTGTTAGACCTGGGTGGAAAGTTGGAAACCACAGTGTTGGTTTTCTCATGAAGTTGCTCATGTCAAATGACACATTGTAGTGGAAAATTCATTGTTAATAGTCTGCTGGCATTACCTTTGTCATTATAGGTTTCAAATCAGCATCTGTATTGGGCAGGGTTGGGGTGTGGTGGAGGTGGTTCTGGTTCTCATGTATACATGAGAAACAAGCAGTATGTTTGATGAAATGAGAAGCAAGCATGTTCCATTTTGTGACCTCTTGTTAGTTTTTGTCAAGTTGAGTTCATTGTTTTTGCTATCATTGGCCTTTGTTACCCTCCAATAGAAACTTTGAATAAGTGGTGCCAGGAAAACATATTTCAGGCATTGCACATAGTGGAGTGAGGTTTCACGACCACAGTTTATGCAGGCGGGTCTATCAAAAAACAAGTAAAAAGCACCCCTACTCTTTGTCAAAGTGTAAGAAACCGTTGTCTGTGTCTTTCAGAATGAGGGTGAGGTATGGAACACGACAGACCCAGACTTCTCACCATGTTTTCAGAAGACGGTGTTGCTATGGATACCGTGTGTGTACCTCATGCTCCTCGCTCCAATACGTGTACTGGTATCACGTAATGGGAACCAGCTAACAATACCCTGGACATGGAAAAGCCGTGCAAAGCTGGTATGTATCTATGGTAACTCGGCTTAAGTCCATTATAAGACTAAAATAGTTCGGTGTACTAATGTATTATTGCGCATAATTGATTTACTAATAAGGTATTAATACGCATGTCTGTTACTAATAATTTACATTGGGGCCGTACATTGTTATGCATAAATGTAAATATGGCATAAATAGTTATGTATGAATAGGGCATACATAAGCAACAGTCCAAACATTATAAGCACAACCATACACTTACCACTGCGAACTATTTTAACAGGTTGACAGGGTTGACAGGTCGACAGGGTCGACAGGTTGACAGGTCGACAAGGTTGACAGGTCGACAGGGTTGACAGGTCGACAGGGTTGACAGGTCGACAGGGTTGACAGGTCGACAGGTTGACAGGTCGACAGGGTTGACAGGTCGACAGGGTTGACAGATTGAAATTTCACACTATTGGGTAACATGTTTTCCCGCGACGTCTTGAACGTTTGACGTCATCTTAAGTAACGTATTGTTGCGGCAACATGTACCGTAATATTTATAGCTGTAGACCTGTCAACCTTGTCGACCTGTCAACCTTGTCGACCCGTCAATCTTGCAATATGTTAACTATATAAACTATGTAGTATTACAAAACAAAAGCCAGATAGACAGGGTCGACAGGTTGACAGGGTTGACAGGTTGACAGGTCGACAGGGTTGACAGGTCGACAGGGTTGACAGATTGAGATTTCACACTATTGGGTAACATGTTTTCCCGCGACGTCATGAACGTTTGACGTCTTAAGTAACGTATTGTTACGGCCACATGTACCATAATATTTATAAATGTCAACTTGTCGACCCTGTCGACCCTGTCGACCTGTCAACCTTGTCGATCCGTCAATCATGCAATATGTTAACTATATAAACTATGTAGTAATGCCAAAACAAAAACCGTATTCGGGATTCCACATTATGAGGTACGTAATATGTTTTTACGACGTGATGAACGGTTGACGTCATCTTACGTAATGTATTGTGACGGCAACATGTAAACTCTGTCGAACTTGATATTTTGTCAATCTGCGAATCTGATAACTATGTAAACCTGTATTATCTAGTATTAGCAATGCAAAATAAAATAAAATAAAATAAATAAATAAATAAATAAATAAATAAATAAATAAATAAATTATACAAAACCGATTTACGTATGAACATCAGGAAAACATGCGCAAGGGACTATTTTAGTCTTATACTGGACTTGACCCGGTAACTCTTATCTTCTAATAGTGTTTTGGATTTCTTGATCAAACACAGTCTTCCGTCTACCTAATAGGAACAAAACATCCTGGATGCATCCCCGTTCCAAACACTGGCATCTCATAGACTATGTCATAGTGCGGAGAACAGACAGGCAGGATGTTAAAGTGACAAAGACTATGTATGGTGCAGACTGCTGGACAGATCATAGACTGGTTGTCAGCAAACTCAACCTAAGAATACAGCCTGCGAGGCGACCTCAAGGCAAGAAAGCTCCTAAGAGACTGGATGTCTCAAAGCTGAATAAAGACAGCATGAGACAAGATTTCTTAACAGACATTTGCAACCAACTGGATGCAATGAATCTCAGTTCAGAGGACCCCGAAGAAAACTGGACAGTTTTCCATAAAACAGTTCTTTCTTCAGCTGCAAGCACCTTAGGCCATCCATCTCGCAAACATCAAGACTGGTTTGATGAGAATGATGATGAAATTCAGAGGCTTCTTGATGAAAAGCACCGTTTGCTCAAGGCACATCAAGATGATACTAGCTCAGTATCAAAGAAAGCAGCCTACAGCAACATTTGTAAGACAGTCCAGACCAAGCTTAGGGACATGCAAGATTCCTGGCTGAGGAAGAAAACAGAAGAAATTCAGTCTTTTGCAGATAGAAAGGACATGAAGAAATTTCATGATGCACTGAAAACCATTTATGGTCCAAAGAGTTCTGGAGCCACCACATTGCTCAGTGCAGATGGAAACACTCTTCTCACAGATAAAGAAGCTATCTTGGAAAGGTGGGCAGAACACTTCAATAGTGTGCTTAATCGACCATCAAGCATCAATCAGGATGCAATCGACAGACTTCCACAGATAGAGTGCAATGTTCTGTTAGATGAATTTCCTACCGTTACGGAAACAAGAAAAGCAGTTCAACAACTATCATCTGGCAAAGCCCCAGGTGCAGATGCAATTCCTGCCGAAGTTTACAAGGCTGGGGGGCTACCCATGGCAGAGAAACTGACAGAGTTGTTTCACTGTATGTGGAGGAAGGAGGCTATCCCACAAGAATTTAAGGATGCATCCATAATCCACCTATACAAGCGGAAAGGAAATCCTCAAGTCTGTGACAATCACAGAGGCATCTCCCTCCTTTCAATTGCTGGGAAGATACTTGCAAAAATTCTGTTGAATCGTCTGAATGCTCATCTTGATCAGATGGGACTTATCCCTGAAAGTCAATGTGGATTCAGAAAAGACAGAGGGACAATAGACATGATCTTCACAGCAAGACAGCTTCAGGAGAAATGCCAAGAACAGAATGTAGATCTATACATGACGTTTGTTGACCTCACCAAAGCTTTTGACACTGTTAGTCGTGATGGACTCTGGAAAATCATGGCCAAGTTTGGCTGTCCACCCAGATTCATAGCTATGGTGCGGCAGTTTCATGATGGCATGCAGGCACGTGTGCAGAATGATGGAGAGTTCTCTGAACCATTTGAAGTAACAAATGGGGTCAAACAAGGCTGTGTTCTGGCACCAACACTGTTCAGCATGATGTTTTCTGCCATGCTTATGGATGCTTTTCAGGACAGTGACACTGGTTTTCCAATCAGGTACCGTTTTGATGGCAACATATTCAACCTCAGAAGGTTGCAAGCCAAAACTAAGGTCCAGACTGATGTGCTAGATGAGCTCCTCTATGCAGATGATATGGATAAGAATGCCAACACAGAGGCAAAAATGCAAAGAGCCATGGATCAAGTCTCACAGTCATGTGATAACTATGATCTCACAATCAGCACAAAAAAGACAGAGGTTGTGCACCAACCAGCCCCCGGACAACCATATAATGAACCAACCATCACTGTGAATGGGCAAAAACTGAAAGTTGTTGACAAGTTCACCTACCTGGGAAGCACTCTCTCCAGAGCAGTGCATATTGATGATGAGATCACTGCCAGAATTGCAAAAGCTAGTGTGGCATTCGGAAGACTCCGTGCAAATGTCTGGGAGCGAAATGGAATCAAGCTTGACACCAAGCTGAAAGTCTACAAGGCTGTGGTACTGCCAACCCTCTTGTATGCATGTGAGACCTGGACAGTATACCAATGCCATGCAAAGAGACTTAACCATTTCCACTTAAGCTGTTTGAGAAAGTTGTTAAAAATCAAGTGGCAGGACAAGATTCCAGACACAGAGGTCCTGAGGAAAGCAGGGATGCAAAGCATGCATACAGTCTTAAAGCTAGCACAGCTAAGATGGACTGGCCATGTTATAAGAATGCCTGATGCGCGACTTCCAAAGAAAGTTTTCTATGGAGAACTACAGGAGGGAAAGTGCTCTCAAGGTGGCCAGAAGAAACGCTACAAAGACACCCTCAAAGCCACTCTGAAGGATTTCGAAATACCAATGGGGTCCTGGGAACAGATTGCACAGGAGCGATCAAAGTGGCGAGGTCTCATCAACAAAGGAGCAGCTCTCTATGAAAAGAAGAGAATCTGTGAAACTGAAAGAAAGCGAAGAGAGCGCAAAGCCAAAACAAAAGTGCCACCAGCAGACTCTATGACATTGACTTGCTCTACTTGCAATCGACAGTTTAGAGCCAGAATTGGCCTAGTCAGCCATCAAAGAACTCACCAACACACATCAGCACTATTCAAGAAATAATGATGGTCTTTCTCATTAGTGAGAGACGAACTATCATCATCTTCTAATAGTGTTTTGGATTTCTTGATCAATTTCGATGGTTTGGAGAAAACAAGAATTTCGATAGTTTGGAGAAAAAAAGAAATGGAAAAAAAGAGAAAAATGTATCGAGTCACCCTTACAAGTGAACAGAACAAAAGTAACATTGCACAAGTGAACACTATATTTCAACTAGCACACCATGGATAGGAATTTTTGGCTAATCTTATTGGAATGTTATGGTGATGGCATTTACTATCATAATCTTGTCAATATCAAAATAGATCATAGTCTGTTATATATGCAGATATTTGTTTTCTTCAGGTTCTTGCTCTGGTGATAAGCATACTGGCTGCCTGTGACATCATCAAGTCTATTCAGGAGAGAACAGCGGGCCTGGAGGTGCCAGCTGTAGACTTTGTGTCACCGCTTGTCCTCATTATTACAATGGTAGGGTAATTTTCCATAAAATAAAAAATGTTTTGCCACCATAGATATTTGCTCTGATATTGATGTAAAATCATACAAAATGGTCTTAGTTTAATGGAAATAGGCATCCGAAAATTGTTGTAGATTTTGAAATGTTCGCGATAATTTTTGCTAATTTTCGCAAATTCAATGCCTCGCGAATTAAAAGTTCTTGCTAATAAAATACATAAGGTTTAAGAAGGCACAAGTACCCTCTCGCGAATTCAAAAACTCGCTACTAATTTGGAAAAAGATAATTCGCGAAAATAAACGTCACACGAAAATTTCTGAAATTACAGTAATAAAACAGCTTACCCCAAACATCCTAGAGATGTGGAATCTTCTGCAGACAGAAAACAACATTACTGAGCCTGTGCATGAGAAAACCAACAATTTGCAAATGCGAAAACAAAGACGCAGATCAGCTTCGCGGTAACCGCGAAGCTGATCAGCGCCTTTGTTTTCGCTACACGGTTAGTACAATTTCTCTTCTTTCTAAATCCAAAATTTCCAGTCTCTAGCCATCTTCTGTGCTTGTACAGCCTGGTTTGTGTCGGACCTGGTCGAAGCCCAAATTGTTGGTTTTCTCACGCACAGGCTCTACTAGTATTTGACATGAATAGCAGCTCTCTCTCCCCTCATGTAGAATCCAGTCAATCAAGCAACCATATTACATGTATGTTGAAGCCATGTTAGACCCAAACAGACATTATACATGATGAAGTCACTATCATTTGTGTATGATATCAAAAGAGAATGTTAAACAGATTGTTTTCGTCTGGACAGAAGTTAGAGATGTTCCGAGTCTACATGAGACACAAAGATTATCATTGGATTTGTCAAGTGATAGCTAAATTACATTGCAGATTGTATATTGTCTGATGGTGATATATGAGAGGCGTGTTGGCGTGAGATCATCTGGTTTCCTGTTTAATTTCTGGTTCCTGTTGGCTCTACTTCTCATTGTCACCTTCCGGTCAAAGATCAGAGTAGCTCTTCTTGAGGTGAGTTAGGGCATGTAGAACACTTGGTCCATATACAGATAGCATCATAAGCATTCAGAGTGGCTAAGAAACCAGGACCCAGTTGTTCAAAGCATCGTTAGCTTAACGATATCGTTAAGACATAAATTTGTTAAGCAAATATCAGCTAAAGTAACAAATACACTGTTATTTTTTGTTGAAAAAAATGTGAGAATCCTTTGCAGTGCAAAGGATTCTCACATTTTTTCAACAAAAAATAACAGTGTATTTATATTATTAATGTTTGAAATTTTAACGAAACGTTAACTAACGACGTCGTTAGTTTTGAACAACTGGTTCCAGCATGTTAACTATGTTGACTATATAATCAAAAACACCTCAGTTGAAAACAGAAGTCATAAGTTTCTGTATAATTCTCCATCCACCTCCCTCCCCCCCCCCCCCACACACACACACACCTAAAAAGCAACAACAACATAATAAGAAAAAATGAAAATGTCTGACTGTTCCCATTGCACTGGTTCATAGCAAAGAAATAGAGACTTTGACCCTTGTAAATATGACTCAAAAGGCGTTCAGCCAAACACCAAACAGGTATATGTGTTGATCTCCCTGCACAAGTTTGATGAATATCTCCTACTTTCTTATGCAGTAATTGCTAAATGCTTAAATACATGATAAACCAAACTTATTTCAGGGTGAAGTGTCTGATGTATTCCGGTTTGTTACATTCTTCATCATGTATGCTGTCATCCTGGCTGAGCTCATCCTGACAGCATTCTTCATTGACAAGAAAAATGTCTGGTCTGTCCCAGAGGAGGATAAGGTAATAGTTTTGAATGTTCTAAAATGTTTTTTGAACTTTTTATGCTATCCAAACAATAGTTAAATGTAAGTTATGATAACTTTTTTAAGATGTGATCAGCCAAAGCAGATAGTGTTCATTGTATTTTATGAGTTTGTTACTGTTGATCCAGATTTATCTCTATTCGAGGTATTTATCCAGTAACTCCCCTATGTTTTCAGAAGCCCTGTCCAGAGCACCATGTGTCATTCCTGTCTCAGATAACCTTCTGGTGGTTCTCCAGGTAATGATTTAATTAAACATGATTTGAGATAAATTGTAAGGAAATCATTTTCTTTCATATCAAACAAAAGCATAGATCTGCTAGACTGCTATGCTGTTAACATGTATTTACCATATATTTTAGCAAATTTAGGCTATACACAGACTACACATTGAGCTGCGATCCGAGAAAACCAGTCTTCGAGATTTCCGACCAGGTCCAACACAAACGGACCTGTACAGTCTCAGAAAAAGGCTAGAAGTTTGAAATTTCGGATTTAAGATCAGCTGGTCAGCGCCTTCGATTATGCGTAGACAAATTTGCGGGTTTATCATGACGCAGCTCATTTTACAGTGGATCATACACAGCAAGACAGCTTAATTTATTGTATAATGAAAATTAAATTCTCACACACTCACATGCACTCATATATGCCAAAAATTAGTAAGTTGACCCACATAGATGTTTTGTGGCATCTGAGTTTAAGCAATGGAATGGTTTTATGTATCTATTTAAATTGTGGAAATAAATACCTATTGATAGTATATTTAAATCATTTTGTAGTTTGGTTGTCCAAGGATACAAGAGAGCCTTAGTACGAGAAGATCTGTGGAACATCAACCCGGAAGATAAGTGTAGAAATGTCATACCTGTCTTTGATAAACAGTGGGAGAAAGAATTAACCAGGTGTAAAAGGTAGTGGCTTTATAACACTTGCACTCCTTTACCTCCCACTTCAAGTTCATACTGGTATATCATTTAGAAATCATTGCATGACTTTTATTTTGGAAATTTTCTTTTCTAGAATTATTCAAGAATTCTTGAATTCCTGAGAGAGAATGTCTCATTCTTTAACTCTCACAGTAAGGCCTAAGGGAAAATTTCGAATTTGTCCTGCATCAAATTATTGAAACTGAAGATCTCCCAAACCCTTCCATAATTGACAGTATTTTTCACATGTTAAAAGTGCCTCATTACACTGAATACACATCTGTCTTTCTAGCAAAGCTAAATACCTTTCTTTCTTTAAAAGATGTCAACTTTTACTGCCTTACAATTTACAAGAAATATTAACATTTGATATTTAAAAGGCTTTAGAAATGAATACTTTAGATTATTTTGCTTATTTAGCTATTAAATTGGAACTTAAGATATTGTTGATTGTGTTTCAGACGACATGTTCAGCCAAAATCAGCAACAGCCACAGGAAATGACATAGAACTGAAAGAAGCAGGATGTTCGTCAGATGTCAAGGTTGTGGGCAAACAGTGTCCGGAGGGGAAACAGAAAACACCACGCCTGTTCTGGGCTATGGTGAAAGCCTTTGGGATGAAAGCTCTGGTGGCTGCACTGTTTAAACTTGTGTTTGATATACTGCAGTTCTTGAGCCCTCTCATTATGAAGTAAGTCCTACCATAATTTTGTAAAACTTTTGGACAGGGAGTTTGCAATGTCCTAAGTAGTCAGTGTGTCAATCTTCGGATTGAGAATTCAGGGACTTAATCCCCACTGGCACCGGTTTGTGAGTTTGAGCAAGCCACATCAACTCCTCATTCACCATTTTTGCATTATCCGCTGGTTTCCTGCAGAAAAAAATCAATATTGGCAAAACAGGTAACCAGAACACCCCCTGACCTCTGAGGTCAGGGGGGTTCTGGTTACCTGTATTTGAAAAATTGAAGACTGGGAATGTATTATAAGTCCAAATTTAAATCTTACATCCTAATGTCCTGATGCTTGAAGAAAGTCAAGCTATGTAACTACCCATTTAGACTTTGCTTATGACTAACCATAATCTTGAACCCAAGTCTGTGCTTGTTGCTTAGACCAAATTTTATGATTTCTATATTTGATTTCAGATATCTGATCCAGTATACCCAGGACAAGGAGGAGTTTACCTGGCGTGGTTATTTCTATGCTGCCCTCATGTTTGTGATAGCAGTATTCCAGTCTATAGTTCTACACCAGTACTTCCTCAACTGTACTGTCGTGGGAATGAGGCTCAGAACGGCCATCATTGCTGCCGTCTATGAAAAAGTAAGCAAAGAGAAAATAAATGTCAAGGGTATTTGATAAAGCTGTGTGCAAAGGCTGAGTATTCGAGTGAATATTTGCTGTGTACCAAGGTCAAGGGCACTTCAGTTAGCCCTATTTAGTTGTTTACTTTCAATAAAATGCGCTTTAATCTTTATGCTTGGGGGTTAAGCCCTTCAATAAGCAACTTGAAATATCAAAAATATCAAGTTACTTTATTTTATTATTTTGATGTTCAGAAAAAGGCAGCATGCTATTTTTTGAAAAGTTAAAGGTCAGTGTGAATCTTCAGGCTTAAGAACTTTGACCAGATGCAGAAATTGGCAAGAGGCTGAGCTTTTGTGCATAATTCCTATACATGAATGTAAAAATTCTGCCTTTTCTGTAGAATCTGCTGAATGGGTTACAATCTGTGTTTGTATTACAGGTGTTGAAATTATCCAATACAGCCAGGAAGACCTCAACAGTTGGAGAAATTGTGAACCTCATGTCAGTTGACGCCCAGCGGTTCAACGACATGATGACATACATCAATATGATCTGGTCTGGCCCTGTGCAGATCATAATCAGTATATATTTCCTCTGGGTGACGCTGGGGCCTTCGATCATAGCAGGAATAGGGGTCATGATTATCTTCATACCTGTGAATGCGTTTGTGGCGAGTAAATTCAAGGTGTTGCAGGTGAAACAGATGAATCTCAAAGACTCCAGGATCAAAATGATGAATGAGATATTGAACGGAATAAAAGTAAGTGGTTTGAGAATCACTGATGCTTGTGCATTGAAATCATAGTCACAGAAACTGTGCTGTGGTTTAGTGGTATAGCATCAGATTCCAAATATAAAGGTCCTTGGTTTGAACCCCACTGGCACCAGATTGTGTCATAGAGCAAGACAGATGAACTTCCTCATAGATCTGGATAATACCCATGAAGCAGTAATTCTAATAAACAAAAAGGCTATGAAATAGTACTGTATAGCTTAAACCAAGTGTCTTTGTCCAGCAAAATCTACTGTGGTTTGGATTTGAAGATATAAGAATCTAAATTGTCAAGGGCTTGTATGATTTATTTCCAGAAATCCTATTTGTACTCACTATTTTCCATCTTTTATAGGTTCTAAAGTTGTATGCCTGGGAACCATCATTTGAGAAGAAAGTTTTAGACATTAGGAATAAAGAGTTGAATGTTCTCAAGAGAATGTCCTACCTCAATGCCTTCACAACCTTCACATGGACTGTAGCTCCATATCTAGTAAGTAACTATGTTTATAGAGATATTTTGTTGTCTCATTATTGCTTACACATCTAAGAAAACCAATTTGGTCATTCAAGAGCGTTGCCCCCGATTTTGCATGCTATGTAGCTGTGTACCAGCTTATATTAGGGCATGCTGTTTAACTGCTACTGTAACATGTAATCAGTACTACCTGTTGTCATGCGGTGCAGATGGGGCTCGTTAGCCTTGGAAGGCAACTCATCTAGGAGTTAAGCTAGTTCTCTACACAAAATCTAGCTGGGCAGGGGGAACTCATTAGTCTTGGTTGACAGCCCTCCTAAGAGTTTACAGGTCTCTAAACAAAACCTAAGAAAGGGTAGATGGAGCTCTTCAGCTGTGGCCAGCAATTCATCTAGGAGAAGGAAACTCCAAAATCAAACCTGTGTGTCTGGATATGCCTAGTCCAGATATGCAAAGACTGTTTCGGTAGATGGAGCGGAAGAAATCATCTGATTCAACGGTTCAGAAAGCGATACAGCAACATGTTGTGGAACATGCAGAGCGTGACAAGGCACTAAAGATGTTACGGTCATCCACTGCATCCAAACCCAACTCCAGACGTCTTGACCTGTGTCTTGCCTCTGGGCGCAGCTGGGCGAGGACTAGAGAGTGAGGTTGACGTTGCGCACCTCTTCCTCACTATAATCCAATTTCATAGCGCATGTCATCTTATTTCTCAACACACAAGCACTTGCATACACAACAATTTCATCACACTTGCACCCACATACCTACAAAGTCCTGTGGCGATGGGCGAGTGGCGAAGCAGCAGGTGTAGGACACACTGGGAGCTGTAGTTGCAGACCTGCACACAGGCGGCTCAGTTCTAATGGTCGTTTTCTGTGAGGAGAAGCAGTAAGCAGAATTCGGCAGTCGGCTGAGTGACTGAGCAGACCTATTTAGGACCGCACTGCTCACCCCCGTAGCATGGGGAAGGGGCTAGAAAAGGTGCCCTAAACAATTGCCTGCTTCAAACCCCCTGGCTGGTTAACCGCGATCAGCGGGGATCCCCTTAAGCGGTCGAAATACAAAGAAAAAAGCTAGAGTAATCCCCTTACGGATTGGCGCATGGAATGTGCGCACTTTAATGGATAGTGCTGGGTCAGATAGACCACAGCGTAGAACGGCCCTTGTGGGCAGAGAACTTGGGAGGTATGATATACAGATAGCTGCATTGAGTGAGACTCGGTTCGCAGATGTTGGGGAGATCAAAGAAGTTGGTGCTGGATACACCTTCTTCTGGAGTGGATGCAAAAGTGAAGAGAGGCGTGAAGCAGGAGTTGGCTTTGCCATCAAAACAGAACTTGTTGGTAAGCTGTCAGGATTGCCAAAAGGCATTAATGACCGTCTAATGACATTGAGACTTCCTCTGTCAGGCAATAAACATGCAACTATTGTCAGTGCTTATGCACCCACAATGACCAATCCAGATGAGGTCAAGGACAAGTTCTATGATGACCTAGACAATGTTATTTCTGCAACACCCCGCACAGACAAGCTTATCCTTCTTGGCGACTTTAATGCCAGAGTGGGTACAGACCACCAGACCTGGGAAGGAGTTATAGGTCCAGAAGGGGTTGGAAAGTGCAACAGCAATGGTCTCTTGCTTCTCAGGAAGTGTGCTGAACATGATCTTCTAATCACCAACACAGTCTTCCGTCTACCTAATAGGAACAAAACATCCTGGATGCATCCCCGTTCCAAACACTGGCATCTCATAGACTATGTCATAGTGCGGAGAACAGACAGGCAGGATGTTAAAGTGACAAAGACTATGTGTGGTGCAGACTGCTGGACAGATCATAGACTGGTTGTCAGCAAACTCAACCTAAGAATACAGCCTGCGAGGCGACCTCAAGGCAAGAAAGCTCCTAAGAGACTGGATGTCTCAAAGCTGAATAAAAAGGTACAAGTAGGCAAAGATCAGGAAAAGGCGCAATCAGAAAAAGATTCCCACTCCAAAAACCGAGGTGGGAAAAAACCAAACTAACAATCAGGTACTTATACCATGAAACATATCGTAAGCCGAATGAGCAGCTATTTTCCCAATAGGTGGCCACTCAGTTACCTTAACTTAACTAAAAATATGAAAACATACATAAGGCGCCAACAGCACAAAAAATTTTAAACACCAAGACATAAAACAAAAAGAACCACTACAGAAGTATCGACTTGGAACGATCAGTAACACAAAGTTACTGGCGGGCTTAAACCGGTTTTACAGGTACCTAACCTCACCCTCAGCTTCTGCAGTGGTTCACAACATTTAGTTAGTTCTTCGGTCCTCGTGGTGAATCTCTAACTAGTCAATGAATCATCAAGAACAAACAAATAAATCATGATAAACATCCTGATGAATCAAAAACCAGGACTCACAGATTGAGTAAGCTGCCCGACGATGGAGATCCCTGGGCGCCGAATAACCTACTAACTCCGGAGCAAAAGAAAAACACAAGTTGGACCCCGGTGGGCCAAGCAACAGACAAGAAGCTCCGGCCCCAACCAACTAAAATGAATAGCTTTAAGTCGGGGCCATCATAGAGTCTGACGCCCGACCCACCGGCGTGCAATTAAAGAAGGCAGCATAGTTATCAACCATGATTGGGTTAAAAACTAAGCATGCAGACTGTCGCATAACATTCAAGTTATAACCTATACGTCTGTAACGTGATATGATTTTTCCGAACTGAAGAGAAAAATCAGTTATTCCTTTAAGTTTCTTTAATTTGTAAACCAAGTCACCATAAAATTCAGGTTCCGAAAGGCCCTCACTTAAAAGTGTCTTTAACCCAACATTATATTTGGAAATCAATTCATAGTGTCTACGATAAAATTTAGAAAAGGTTTTTCGAAGTTTATGATACCGATAGCCCTGTTGGAGAAGTTTTGCCGTTAAACATTTATTTCGAGCGTTGAAGTCTGTAACATGATTGCAGACTCTAGCAAACCTAATAAGTTGCGAAATGTATACACCATAAGAAGCACGACGAGGAACGTCACCATCCAAAAAAGGAAAATTTACTATATCAAAATCAAAGTCATCGCGCTTATCATAAATTTTAGAAGAAACAAATCCATTTGCAACAGAAAGATGTAGATCTAAAAAGGGGGCTTCGGTATCTGAGATATTAGCTTTGTTCAACTGAAGTTCAGGTGGATAAATTTGATTGACCATACCTTCAAAATAAGGGTTGTCAATGTTCAAAAGGTCATCGAGGTACCTAGATGTGGAATTAAAGACAGCATGAGACAAGATTTCTTAACAGACATTTGCAACCAACTGGATGCAATGAATCTCAGTTCAGAGGACCCCGAAGAAAACTGGACAGTTTTCCATAAAACAGTTCTTTCTTCAGCTGCAAGCACCTTAGGCCATCCATCTCGCAAACATCAAGACTGGTTTGATGAGAATGATGATGAAATTCAGAGGCTTCTTGAAGAAAAGCACCGTTTGCTCAAGGCACATCAAGATGATACTAGCTCAGTATCAAAGACAGCAGCCTACAGCAACATTTGTAAGACAGTCCAGACCAAGCTTAGGGACATGCAAGATTCCTGGCTGAGGAAGAAAACAGAAGAAATTCAGTCTTTTGGGGATAGAATGGACATGAAGAAATTTCATGATGCACTGAAAACCATCTATGGTCCAAAGAGTTCTGGAGCCACCACATTGCTCAGTGCAGATGGAAACACTCTTCTCACAGATAAAGAAGCTATCTTGGAAAGGTGGGCAGAACACTTCAATAGTGTGCTTAATCGACCATCAAGCATCAATCAGGATGCAATCGACAGACTTCCACAGATAGAGTGCAATGTTCTGTTAGATGAATTTCCTACCGTTACGGAAACAAGAAAAGCAGTTCAACAACTATCATCTGGCAAAGCCCCAGGTGCAGATGCAATTCCTGCCGAAGTTTACAAGGCTGGGGGGCTACCCATGGCAGAGAAACTGACAGAGTTGTTTCACTGTATGTGGAGGAAGGAGACTATCCCACAAGAATTTAAGGATGCATCCATAATCCACCTATACAAGCGGAAAGGAAATCCTCAAGTCTGTGACAATCACAGAGGCATCTCCCTCCTATCAATTGCTGGGAAGATACTTGCAAAAATTCTGTTGAATCGTCTGAATGCTCATCTTGATCAGACGGGACTTATCCCTGAAAGTCAATGTGGATTCAGAAAAGACAGAGGGACAATAGACATGATCTTCACAGCAAGACAGCTTCAGGAGAAATGCCAAGAACAGAATGTAGATCTATACATGACGTTTGTTGACCTCACCAAAGCTTTTGACACTGTTAGTCGTGATGGACTCTGGAAAATCATGGCCAAGTTTGGCTGTCCACCCAGATTCATAGCTATGGTGCGGCAGTTTCATGATGGCATGCAGGCACGTGTGCAGAATGATGGAGAGTTCTCTGAACCATTTGAAGTAACAAATGGGGTCAAGCAAGGCTGTGTTCTGGCACCAACACTGTTCAGCATGATGTTTTCTGCCATGCTTATGGATGCTTTTCAGGACAGTGACACTGGTTTTCCAATCAGGTACCGTTTTGATGGCAACATATTCAACCTCAGAAGGTTGCAAGCCAAAACTAAGGTCCAGACTGATGTGCTAGATGAGCTCCTCTATGCAGATGATATGGATAAGAATGCCAACACAGAGGCAAAAATGCAAAGAGCCATGGATCAAGTCTCACAGTCATGTGATAACTATGATCTCACAATCAGCACAAAAAAGACAGAGGTTGTACACCAACCAGCCCCCGGAAAACCATATAATGAACCAACCATCACTGTGAATGGGCAAAAACTGAAAGTTGTTGACAAGTTCACCTACCTGGGAAGCACTCTCTCCAGAGCAGTGCATATTGATGATGAGATCACTGCCAGAATTGCAAAAGCTAGTGTGGCATTCGGAAGACTCTGTGCAAATGTCTGGGAGCGAAATGGAATCAAGCTTGACACCAAGCTGAAAGTCTACAAGGCTGTGGTACTGCCAACCCTCTTGTATGCATGTGAGACCTGGACAGTATACCAACGCCATGCAAAGAGACTTAACCATTTCCACTCAAGCTGTTTGAGAAAGTTGTTAAAAATCAAGTGGCAGAACAAGATTCCAGACACAGAGGTCCTGAGGAAAGCAGGGATGCAAAGCATGCATACAGTCTTAAAGCTAGCACAGCTAAGATGGACTGGCCATGTTATAAGAATGCCTGATGCGCGACTTCCAAAGAAAGTTTTCTATGGAGAACTACAGGAGGGAAAGCGCTCTCAAGGTGGCCAGAAGAAACGCTACAAAGACACCCTCAAAGCCTCTCTGAAGGATTTCGAAATACCAATGGGGTCCTGGGAACAGACTGCACAGGAGCGATCAAAGTGGCAAGGTCTCATCAACAAAGGAGCAGCTCTCTATGAAAAGAAGAGAATCTGTGAAACTGAAAGAAAGCGAAGAGAGCGCAAAGCCGAAACAAATGTGCCACCAGCAGACTCTATGACATTGACTTGCTCTACTTGCAACCGACAGTTTAGAGCCAGAATTGGCCTAGTCAGCCATCAAAGAACTCACCAACACACATCAGCACTATTCAAGAAATAATGATGGTCTTTCTCATTAGTGAGAGACGAACTATCATTAGGGCATGCTGCTAATTCCTTTGTTAATGAATGGCCAATGCTTCTATTGGTGGGATGAGTATGACTTAGCACTTTACCATGATTGGGCTTGGACCTTAGTGGTTAATCAGGACAATGGTACTGTTTGTGAGCAGCTTTGCTCATAGTCACACTTTGCTGATCACCATAGTCTCCAAGTCTGATTGGTATTTGGCTACAAGAGTATTTTGACATTGGTATGTCTTTCTTTTATATTTTACTCTCTTCATGAGAAAACTAACAATTTGGGTTTCCAACCAGATTTGACACAAACCGGCCTGTACACGCACAGAAAAAGACTAGAAGCATGAAACTCTGGATTTAAAAAGAAGAGGGATATTACTATCCGTGTAGCAAAAACAAAGGCGCCAATCAGCTGTGCAGTTACTGCACAGCTGATCTGCACCTTGTTTTCGCATATGCAGATTGTTGTTTTTTTATGTGGCGGCTCATTTATATTTCATATAGCTTATGCTATTCATCGTACCTTACAGGTCTCCCTTGTAACTTTTGCTGTGTATGTTATGGTTGATGAGAACAATATCTTAGATGCCGAGAAAGCCTTTGTTTCTCTGGCCCTCTTCAACATTCTAAGATTTCCTCTGTCCATGGTACCACAGGTCATATCTAATATTGTACAGGTAGGTTATAAATTTATGGCCATCCTTTTCTTTGCATTATGATGATATCTCAAGCAGTATGATATTGTATTACTTGAGATGAATTGACTTTGGTAAATTTGATATTCATTTTCAGGAATGAATGGTACATTAACAAATAACCATATAGATATAGAGGATTGTTGAATTAGCCCTTTTCTACTGCATCAATATTTGTTTAAATATTGGAATAGTTAACTTCAGCTTACTAAAAGCTTCAAAAACATTTTACTCTCTGTTATTTTTGTAAATTATGTTATTCCTGAATATCATAAACAATCCAGACAGTTTGTATAAAGAGTTTGTCATTTATTATTTCCCAGGTGAATGTATCCCTGACCCGACTGAGAAAGTTCCTGGGTAATGATGAGCTGGACCCTGACACAGTTACCAAGGACAACAATGCCAGTATGTATTAAATTTCTACATAATAAATATTTAAAAGTCGGATTATCTTTCGCAGCTATTATCACCTTTTCCAGCTGTAAACAACTATTCAAGGGATTTACATCAA
Source organism: Rugalucina vietnamica (assembly GCA_964017185.1). NCBI lineage: Eukaryota > Metazoa > Mollusca > Bivalvia > Lucinida > Lucinidae > Rugalucina > Rugalucina vietnamica. The sequence continues at coordinate 11,371,854 of OZ024871.1, read as the reverse complement.
TTAAAGTTACAGCAGCATTGCAATGTATGTTATCTCAACCAACAATGCCTATGAACCACCCCCCCTCCGCCCCCAAAAAATAGGGGGGGGGGGGAGTGTGAAAGTTGTCTGCTACTTTTTTCCAAGACATCTTTATTTCTTCCAGAACATTCTGTGTCTATGAAAGATGGTGTGTTTTCTTGGGATGAAGATGGGACACCTACTCTCAATGGGTAAGAATTTTCAGATGATTTTCAGACATCTCTACAGATTGCTTTATTTATTGGTTTTATTTACCTCTAAAGAAGTTTGATAGGGTATCGTTGAAATGACTTTTGTAATGTGATAAAAGTATATAAATTAACTAAGGGTTAAATATTTCAACTATTTGAAAGCTGGAAAGAAATCTTCACTAACTACTGGTTACCTGCTTCTCTGGGTGTTGCCCAGGAAAAGTATGGTATGTGATTGGCAGCTGTCCATCTAGACATCACCTGAGCTATTAAAACATTTATTCTTGCATAGATATCTATGCGCATAGCTGTTTTCAATTGGTCGAAAGCTGTGTTCAAACAGCAAAAGCCATGTTCAAATTATGAAATTCACATGCTGTTTGAAAATGGGATTTGGTAGACATCATTGGTCAATGCGACATGACGTCCGTGTGTCCCGTAGAAACAAAATGGCCGATGTTGAAGAAGCTGTGTGGTTTTCGGTGAGTTTTGACGTCGTTAATGTTATTTTCAAGAGATTTGAAGTGAATTAGTGTGAAAATGCAAGAATAGCGGTCAACCATGTTTTGTTTCAGTGTTCAAACATTCGCTGGATCACTCCGAAGGGGTTTGAACACCCGGCCTGCAGCCTTGTGTTCAAACACCTTCCTCGTGATCCACACTGAAAACCATGGTTGATCCCTATAATCTAACAAGCAGACAAGTAACAGCAGGAAAGTTCAAAGACATGTGCTACAAAGGCAGAACTTTTTTGAAATAATGCATTTAGACTTTATTGCTTTGAATAAGAAATTACATACTAAAACTATTCAAATCATTTCAGAATCAACCTGGACATCCCTGAGGGCAGCCTGATAGCTGTAGTGGGCAGTGTAGGAACTGGGAAGTCATCGTTACTACAGGCTATACTGGGAGAGATGGAGAAAGTCTCAGGATCTGTTACAGTTAAGGTAAGATAGCTGTAGTGGGCAGTGTAGGAACTGACAAGTCATCCTTACTACAGGCTATACTGGGGGAGATGGAGAAAGTCTCAGGATCTGTTACAGTTAAGGTAAGATAGCTGTAGTGGGCAGTGTGGGAACTGGCAAGTCATCGTTACTACAGGCTATACTGGGAGAGATGGAGAAAGTCTCAGGATCTGTTACAGTTAAGGTAAGATAGCTGTAGTGGGCAGTGTGGGAACTGGCAAGTCATCGTTACTACAGGCTATACTGGGAGAGATGGAGAAAGTCTCAGGATCTGTTACAGTTAAGGTAAGATAGCTGTAGTGGGCAGTGTAGGAACTGACAAGTCATCCTTACTACAGGCTATACTGGGGGAGATGGAGAAAGTCTCAGGATCTGTTACTGTTAAGGTAAGATAGCTGTAGTGGGCAGTGTAGGAACTGACAAGTCATCCTTACTACAGGCTATACTGGGGGAGATGGAGAAAGTCTCAGGATCTGTTACTGTTAAGGTAAGATAGCTGTAGTGGGCAGTGTAGGAACTGACAAGTCATCCTTACTACAGGCTATACTGGGAGAGATGGAGAAAGTCTCAGGATCTGTTACAGTTAAGGTAAGATAGCTGTAGTGGGCAGTGTGGGAACTGGCAAGTCATCATTACTACAGGCTATACTGGGGGAGATGGAGAAAGTCTCAGGATCTGTTACAGTTAAGGTAAGATAGCTGTAGTGGGCAGTGTGGGAACTGGCAAGTCATCGTTACTACAGGCTATACTGGGAGAGATGGAGAAAGTCTCAGGATCTGTTACAGTTAAGGTAAGATAGCTGTAGTGGGCAGTGTGGGAACTGGCAAGTCATCGTTACTACAGGCTATACTGGGAGAGATGGAGAAAGTCTCAGGATCTGTTACAGTTAAGGTAAGATAGCTGTAGTGGGCAGTGTAGGAACCTGCAAGTCATCGTTACTACAGGCTATACTGGGAGAGATGGAGAAAGTCTCAGGATCTGTTACAGTTAAGGTAAGATACCTGTAGTGGGCAGTGTAGGAACCTGCAAGTCATCGTTACTACAGGCTATACTGGGGGAGACGGAGAAAGTCTCAGGATCTGTTACAGTTAAGGTAAGATAGCTGTAGTGGGCAGTGTAGGAACCTGCAAGTCATCGTTACTACAGGCTGTACTGAGAGAGATGGAGAAAGTCTCAGGATCTGTTACAGTTAAGGTAAGATAGCTGTAGTGGGCAGTGTATAAGATAGCTGTAGTGGGCAGTGTAGGAACTGACAAGTCATCGTTACTACAGGCTATACTGGGAGAGATGGAGAAAGTCTCAGGATCTGTTACAGTTAAGGTAAGATAGCTGTAGTGGGCAGTGTAGGAACCTGCAAGTCATCGTTACTACAGGCTATACTGAGAGAGATGGAGAAAGTCTCAGGATCTGTCACTGTTAAGGTAAGATAGCAGTAGTAGGCAGTGTGGGAACTGGCAAGTCATCATTACTACAGGCTATACTGAGAGAGATGGAGAAAGTCTCAGGATCTGTTACAGTTAAGGTAAGATAGCTGTAGTGGGCAGTGTATAAGTTAGCTGTAGTGGGCAGTGTAGGAATTGACAAGTCATCCTTACTACAGGCTATACTGGGAGAGATGGAGAAAGTCTCAGGATCTGTTACTGTTAAGGTAAGCCTTTTTAGATCACCTGAACTGTCAGGGTGTCAAGACGATCTTATCTATCTATAGTATCTATTTGTCCATCTGTCGTCATGTAACATTTTTAGCCACAAGGTGAGATTATAGGATGGCCATGATCCGTCGTCTGTCCATCGGGGTCCGTCGTCCGTCCGTCTGTCCACAATTTCAAAGATCTTCTCCTCTGAAACCGCGTGGCCAATCAAAGCCAAACTTCATGTGGAGCATCCTTAGGAAGGGGAAATGAAATTTTATATAAATGGTCCAGGTCACATGACCAATATGGCCACCATGGCCTTAAATAGCAATAACCTTTAAAAATCTTCTTCTCCAGAACCAGAAGGCCTATGATTTTGAAACTTGGCATGAAGCATCAGGGTGAGGAGCTCTACAAAGTTTATATATATGATGACACTGGGATGACCTTGACCTATTTCACGGCAAGGTCAACTTAGGTTGCCTATGCATTTGAATGGGGAAAATTGTCAAAATGTTGTTTGAAGGTAAAAACTTGAAGGAAATGGGCAAATGGACTGAAGATTTATAATTCTGAAAAAAATTGGACCCCAGGGGCTGGTCTGCCCCCACCCCGGGGCAATATGCATGTATATAACCATAATATTCAAAGATCTTCTCTGAAATTGCTTGGCCAGTGAAAGCCAAACTTCATGTGGTACCTTAGGAAGGGGAAATGAGAGTTTATATAAATGGTCCAGGTCACAAGACCAAGATGGCCGCCATGGCTATAAATAGCAAAAACCTTTAAAAATCTTCTTCTTCTAGAACCGGAAAGCCTATGATTTTGAAACTTGGCATGAAGCATCAGGAAGAGGGAGTCTACAAAGTTTATATAAATCATGACCCTAGGATGAACTTGACCTATTTTACGGTAAGGTGGTCCATGCATTTGAATTGGGATAATTGTCAAAATGTGGTTTCAAGAGAAGCATTTGAAGGAAATGGGTAAATCGACTTAAGATTTATGATTCTGAAATAAATTGGACCCCAGGGGCTGGTCTGCCCCCCACCCTGGGGCAGTATACATGTATATCACCATAACATTCAAAGATCTTCTCCTCTGAAACCGCTTGGCCAATCAAAGCCAAATTTGATATGAAGCATCTATAGGAAGGGGGAACCAATGTGTTCGTAAATAATCCAGGTGTCATGACCAAGATGGCCGCCATGTCCATATATGATAAAACCCCTTCAAAAATCTTCTTCTCCGGAACAGGTGAACCAAGTTCAACAAAACTTGGCATGTAGCATTGAGGACTGGAGTACTACAATGTGTACATAAATTATGACCCTGCAATGACCTTGACCCATTTTACAGCAAGCTCAATATAAGTTGCCCATTACCATAACAGTCAAACAAGTTTATTGGTATATATTCCATATCTCTAGTTTAAGATATTACACTCATCAGGTCACATGACCAAGTTCATGGCCATGCCCATATATGGAAAAACACTTAAAACATCTCTGGAACCGTTCGTAGGTTTAAGGAGTTAAAGACTTTCTTTCCTGATTTAGCTAGAGTTGTTTTAGGAAAATCTGCCTATGCTTAGATTTGGTTAGTCAAAAATGATGATGCTGGGCTATTTTTATGTTGAAATGAAATGACTTTATCAGATAAAATAGATTCCTGATCATTGTTTACTTTTCGAATATTTTTGCCTTGGCACCTTCTCACATTTTGCTCTGACATCACAACTCACTGTTTTGTCACTTATTTTCCAGGGCTCTGTAGCATATGTTGCCCAGCAAGCTTGGATCCAGAATGCCACACTACAAGACAACATCTTGTTTGGTAAAGACATAGACCTCGGGAAGTACCGTAATGTGGTGGAGTCCTGTGCCTTACAAGCCGACCTGGAGATCATGCCTGCTGGAGACAAGACTGAGATTGGAGAAAAGGTATTGGAGTGCCACATAAAATTGATTTGTGTTGTCAAGTAGCTGAAGACTTACATAACTGTCAATGAACAATATCAGCTCTTAAAAAAGTGGATGAGCCAGACAGCTGACAGGGTCCTCACTCTTCAAAAAACAATCTTCTCGCTTGACTTTAAATGAATTTGCTGAGAAAACCAGAAAAAGCAGTTCTATTTATCACGCCTGTTACACAGAAGCTACAAGGAACAATCAACACGGATAAAACCAATAAAAGACTGTGCCTGAGAATAAGTTGTTGCCAGCCAGGTATTAATTACCTATTGTTGCATATTGAGTTTATCCATGGTGGTTGTTCTCAGTCACATTTATTGTCTCTGGATAATCAGCGTGTTTGTAGTAAGTTTTTGATGGATGTAAAAATTTGAAATATGGATATTATATTAAGATGTTTTGTATTGTTGACTGTTGTCTTTGATTAGTGCAATCTCTTATGTTTGATTTAGGGGACCGGGTATTCTATTTTGTTTGTAGGGAATCAATCTGTCTGGTGGTCAGAAACAGCGCGTGAGTCTGGCCAGGGCAGTGTACCAGGATAAAGACATGTACTTATTGGACGACCCTCTCTCTGCTGTCGACTCACATGTAGGAAAACATATCTTTGACAATGTTATTGGACCAAAGGGAGTATTGAAAAATAAGGTTTGTTTTCTTCTCAAGCACATAACTGTAGATCCGGAAATATTCGTGAGAATTTAATTTTCGCTAATAATCGCGAATCATTTGCCTCGCGAATTCAAAGTTTCAGCTAATAAAGACTTTAAGAGTCACTATAAACATTATAGAATACATGGACACTCACTCGTGAATTCAAGAACTCGCTAAAAATTCGGAAATAGAAAATTCGCGAAATAAAAGTCACACGATAATTTCCGAATTTACAGTATTTTTTATGAAGTTTTGTAACTTAATATGTGTCAAAGTGCTATTTGGTTTTGGTAATTTCCCTTATCTACTTATTGAAGAAAGGCAACTGTCAGTTTGATGACAAAAGCATGTACATTTACCACTGGTAAACTTCCTACAGGAGGCATTCAGAGGAACACTGCTGACATAAGGTAAGCTTTTAGTTGTGGCTTTATATAGCAATAAATCAAGTTTGAGGGCATTGGAAGCAAGTTTTCAGACTAATGAAAATTTAGCCTTTTCATGAGAAAACCATTGATTTGGGTTTCTGACCACTTCTGACACAAACCAGTATGTACAGTCACAGAAAAAGGCTAGAAGCTTGAAATTTTGGATTTAAGTAGAAGAGGGATTCTACTATCCCTGTAGTGAAAACAAAGGCACTGATCAGCTTCTCGGTTACCGATAAGCTGGTCTGCACCTTTGTTTTCACCTATGCAAATTGTTGGGGCTCAATTCAGAATTTAAATGTACTGATTTTAAGATCTGGTGCCAGATACCTCATTTCTTATTTCCAGACTAGAGTGCTGGTTACTCATGGTATAGGATTTCTACCTCAAGTTGACTCTATAGTGGTGATGGTGAATGGTCAGATATCAGAGGTAGGGTCGTACAAGGAACTGTTGAATCACGACGGAGCCTTCGCTCAGTTCCTCAAGAATTACCTCAATGAGGAGTTACAGAAAGAAAATCCAGATGGTAGGTTATTGTTGTTGGATATTTTGTTTGTTTTGTGTTTAACTGTCCTAGTCAACTATTTTTCATTCATGTTGGGACAAAGCTTCCGCTTTCTATGTATTAGCCAATATTATGGGTTGTAAATTTGTCTTGCTTTAGGATACAACCCGGTTCCAGTTGAGTTAGAACCACATTTCTAGCCACATGAGACAATATTGTACATCTGTATGTGGCTTTTGTGGCGGATTTATGCCCATAGTGTTTCTTTTTTGCAATATTGTTGAACAAAATCATTGAAAGAAAAGATGGTCCAGGAATTGATACAATTATAATTAAAGTCCCCACCCAGACAACAGACAGGAAAGAAAGAACAACACTAAAAATAGCTAACAAATAAGCCGCCTCATGGGAAAACCAACAATGTGGTTTCCCTACAGGTCCGACACAAACTGAGCTGTACAGTCACAGGAGCAGGCTAGAAGCTTGAAATTTTGCATTAAAGTAGAGGAAGAATTGTACTATCTGAGTAGCAAAAACAAAGGCGCTGATCAGCTTCGCAGTTACTGCGAAGCTGATCTGCGCCTTTGTTTCCCATGTGGCGGCTCAAATCTTACAACATGCATGAAGTTGAAGAACATTAGCTCATTCCCAACAAGGGAATCAACTGAAACAAAGGTGACAAGTTCAACAAAGGCAGGCAGTACAAGCAGAAAAATGATGATAAATCACAGCAGAACTGTCTTGGAATGGTCAGTAAAAAATTCTAGGGGTGGGGACGGGGTTGGACTTAAATAAATTTTACAGGGTCCCAATCCTCATCTTTAGTCTAATTTCTAGGCAGAGAAAAAACTTGGTAAAGTACTATATTAATGCATTAATATTTCCTGGTATGCATATTCCAGAACTGGAGATGACAGAAGAAATGATGGAGGAGCTAGGATCTATTATGGATGATAAGGAAAATATATTACAGAGGTAAATTATTATTTCACTCCATAGCTAGTTACTTTTCTCAGTATTCTTTCCATGTCCGAAATTTCAAGCTTCTAATTGTTTTCCGTGACTGTACAACTAGGTTTGTGTCAGATCTGGTCGGCAGCCCAGATTGTTGGTTTTCTCATACGAAACATTTTTATTATGACCTCCTAAAGGGACCATCTTATCTGGGTCTGGCCTGGTCTGTACATTTATAAGTTTGGTATGACTTGCGCAGTGACATTTTTCTATTTTGATGGAATATATTACGCCAGGTTTTACATACGAGCCGCGATAACAGAAAAGCGGTCTTCGGGGTTTCTGACCAGGTCTAGCACAATCCGGTCTGTGCAGCTACAAGAGATGGCCAGAAGCTTGAAATTTTGGATTTGGGAAGAAAAGAAATTGTACTATCCATGTAGTGAAAACAAAGGCGCTGATCGGCTGTGCAGTTACTGCAGTTACGGTTTTCTCATGACGTGGCTCATACAAGATTGATGTTCTCGGAAATATTTAAAAGAAAATTAGCAGCATTTTTAGCTCACCTGAGCCGAAGGCTCACAAGGTGAGCTTATAGGATGGCCATGATCCGGCGTCCGTCCGTCCGTCCGTCGTCCGTCGTCCACAATTTCAAAGATCTTCTTCTCTGAAACCGCTTGGCCGATCTAGTTGAAATTTTATATGGAGCCTCCTTGGATAGTGGCATTTTAAGTTTGATCGCGAAATTCAGGTCACATGACCAAAATGGCCGCCACACCCATATATGGTAAAAACCCTTCAAAAATCTTCTTCTCTAGAACCGGTGGGCCGATTTCCACGAAACTTGGTATGTAGCATCGGGGACTTCAGCCCATCATAGTTTGATAAAATGATGACCCTTGGATGACCTTGACCTATTTTACGGCAAGGTCAAATTTGGAAACATAGGCTTTTACATGGGAAAAAGTGAAAACTATGGATTTTTTGAAAACTATTGCAGCCTGAGGCCTGAAAAGTGGTAGATGCAAACAACTAATGGAGTGGATGAAGGTATGTGATTAATTTAGGTCTAGGTCATCTCTTGACCTTGGCCAGTCTGTTGTCCATTCACACTGAAAATTTTCAAAGATCTTCTTCTCTGAAACTGCTGGGCCAATCAAAGTGAAATTTTATGTGGAGCATCCATGGGTAGGGAAGATAGAAGTTTGATCGCGAAATCTAGGTCACATGACCAAGATGGCCGCCACGCCCATATATGGTAAAAACCACTCAAAAATCTTCTTCTCCAGAACCGGCAGGCCGATTTTCATGAAACTTGGTATGTAGCATTTGGGACTTTAGCCCATCATAGTTTGATAAAATGATGACCCTAGGATGACCTTGACCTAATTTACGGCAAGGTCAATTTTGGAAACATAGGCTTTTACATGGGAAAAAGTGAAGACTATGGATTTTTTGAAAACTGTTGCAGCCTGATGCCTGAAAAGTGGTAGATGCAAACAACTAATGGAGTAGATGAAGGTATGTGATTGATGTAGGTCAAGGTCATCTCTTGACCTTGGCCAGTCTGTCGTCCATACACTTTTTTCAAAGATCTTCTTCTCTGAAACTGCTGGGCCAATCAAAGTGAAATTTTATGTGGAGCATCCATGGGTAGGGGAGACAAAAGTTTGATCGCGAAATCCAGGTCACATGACCAAGATGGCTGTCACGCCCATATATGGTAAAAAACACTCAAAAATCTTCTTCTCCAGAACCGGCAGGCCGATTTTCATGACACTTGGTATGTAGCATTTGGGACTCCAGCCCATCATAGTTTGATAAAATGATGACCCTAGGATGACCTTGACCTATTTTACTGCAAGGTCAATTTTGGAAACATAGGCTTTTACATGGGAAAAAGTGAAAACTATGGATTTTTTGAAAACTATTGCAGCCTGATGCTTGAAAAGTGGTAGATGCAAACAACTGATGGAGTAGATGAAGGTATGTGATTAATTTAGGTCAAGGTCATCTCTTGACCTTGGCCAGTCTGTCGTCCATACACACTTTTCAAAGATCTTCTTCTCTGAAACTGCTGGGCCAATCAAAGTGAAATTTTATGTGGAGCATCCATGGGTAGGGGAGACGAAAGTTTGATCGCGAAATCCAGGTCACATGACCAAGATGGCCGCCACGCCCATATATGGTAAAAACCACTCAAAAATTTTCTTCTCCAGAACCGGCAGGCCAATTTTCGCGAAACTTGGTATGTAGCATTTGGGACTCCAGCCCATCATAGTTTGATCAAATGATGACCATAGGATGACCTTGACCTATTTTATGGCAAGGTCAATTTTGAAAACATAGGCTTTTACATGGGAAAAGGCGAAAACAATGGATATTTTGGAAACTGTTGCAGTCTGAGACCTGGAAGTTGCTAGATGCAGACAACCAATGGAGTTAATGAAGGTAAGTAATTAATGAAGGCCAAGGTCATTTCTTGACCTTGACCCAAAGTCATTTAATTATCAAAATTAAAATTATGGTTTTCTCATAAATCACTGGGTTTGGAAACTATTGCAGCCAGCTGAGACCTGAAACTTTGCAGATGCAGACAACTTATGAATTCAATAAAGGTGTGTGAGTATTCATGGTCAAGGTCATTTCATGATGACTTAATACTCCAAGATCAGGCTTCAGGTGAGCGTTCTCAGGACCAATGGTTCTCTGGTTTTTTCTTTCTTTATGAATGAATACAGAGTTTGTAGGTGTTTACCACAATAGAAAACAGACAAAGACCAGCTTCTTTGTTTTATATATTTGTATGCCCAGATAGTTCTTACACATATATAGAATTTGAACTATAAAGTTGCAGCACAGTGTGTGCATGTTTGTTTTTGTCTGATCTGTCTGTCCATGAAGGTAGGCTTTGTCTTCTTGTGACTCGGATATGAAATAGTCTCTTCATAGGGCTATTGTATTACTTCAGCTGGGGATTGTTGCCATCCAAATGAAATGTAGACTTGTATCTTTTTTATTGTATAACAGGCTGCAAAATCCTATAGACAGGTAAAGGTTGTACTGGTCAACCTCATTATAACGCTATCTTTGGGGTCCATAGAAACAGACCGTGTTATAAGTGAACCGTGTTATAATGAGGTTATTTACTATAGACATATAGCAAAATAATCATTTGGGAGCCATGGCATGACCGTGTTATATTGAAAACCGCATTATAATGAGGCGCGTTATAATGAGGTTGAAGTGTACCTCATTTTAACATAAAGATTCACCAAGTTAACACAAAATCATCAGTTTAACAGCTTTTTACCAGCACTTTTGTTCATTTTTTTTTCATCAAAAGTTAAGAAATCACTTACTGTATTTGTTCACTGTTGATAATTTGTTTACACATCTTTTAACCTGTTATTGTATAAGACTGATTTGACATTTTGTTGTTTTAAGTTGATATGAATGGTGTCTACTTTTTGTAATATTTTAGGCAAATCATAATGATTATGATGATAAAGGCTGATATCATTTTTACATCATATTTTCATGCATGGCACATGATGTGTATGCTTGCGCATGTTGTGTCAAAACTTGTAATTGCATGCTTGAACTTAAGCTTCTGAAGCTGCAACAAACAGAAAATGAATAAAATTCATAGACTCAATGTAGACAGTTTCATCCAGATTCATGGAATATGTTAATACACTGTTGTGGTTGGCATTTAAAAGGTAAAGAGGCTCACTGCATGAAAAAAGTTCTTTCATATGCTTGACATCACCATGAAAGTTTGCTTGAATAATGTCTTGATTGTTAGATTTTTTAGCTCACCTGAGCCGAAGGCTCATAGGTGAGCTTATAGTATACCCATGCTCCGGCGTCCGTCCGTCCGTCGTCCGTCGTCCGTCCGTCGTCCACAATTTCAAAGATCTTCTTCTCTGAAACCGCTGGGCCGATTGTTCTCATATTACACATACACCATCTAAAGGTAGGGGGAAAGAATAATTGTTTTTTTTTTTTTTGATCGGATAAGGACTCTGGTTGCTATGGCAACTTATGCTTCCCATAGACTTATAATGGAAAAAGTGAAAATTGCCAGTTTTTGCTGTCTTGTTGGAGATATTTGAATTTTGTTTTTGCAGAAATGCTTATTGAGTAGTCATCTACGTTTCATGTGACTTTTGTCCTAATCCTTCATTTTGATTGGTTGCAGGGGCCCCTTATAGGGCAAAATTTTGAAAAACATTCAAAAATCTTCTTCTCAGAAACTGTCAAGGGGATGAAGCCTGTACTTTGTATACATGTTCCTGACAGTGGCCTGTACATAATTTGTGTTTTTTATTCCAGGCGGATAAGAACTCTGGTTGCTATGGCAACTTAAAGTTTCCATAGACTTATAATGGGAAAAGTGGAAATCGGCTATTTTTCCGCTAAAATTGCAGACATTTGAATTTTGTTTTTGCAGAAATGTTTATTGAGTAGTGTTTGACGTTTCTTGCGAGTTTTGTCTTAATCCTTTATTTTGATTGGTTGCTGGGGCCCCATAAAGGGCAAAATTTTGAAAAAACATTCAAAATTCTTCTCCTCAGAAACTGTCAAGTGGGTGAATCCTGTACTTTGTATACATGTTCCTGATAGTAGCCTCTACATAATTTGTGTTTTTTATTACAGTCGGATAAGAACTCTGGTTGCTATGGTAACTTTAAGTTTCCATAGACTTATAATGGGAAAAGTGGAAATTAGCTATTTTTTGAAAACTGTTGCAGCCTGGGATCTGAAAAGTGGTAGATGCTAACAACTAATGGATTAGATGAAGGTATATGATTAATTTAGGTCAAGGTCATCTCTTGACCTTGGCTGGTCTGTCGTCCATACACACTTTTCGAAGATTTTTTTCTCTGAAACCACTTGGCCAATCAAAGCCAAATTTTATATGAAGCATCTGTAGGAAGTGGAAACCAATGTGTATATAAGTAATCCAGGTCACATGACCAAGATGGCCGCCATGCCCATATATGGTAAAAACCCTTAAAATATCTTCTTCTCCAGAACCAGTGAACCGATTTCAACGAAACTTTGCATGAAGTATGGATGACTCAAGTACTACAATGTATATATAAATCATGACCCTGTGGTGACCTTGACCTATTTTATGGCAAGGTCAACATAGGTCGTCAATGCATTTGAATGGGAAAACTTTTAAAATGTCATTTTAAGTGAAAGTCTTGCAGGAAATGGGCAGTAGGACTGAATTTTAATGATTCTGAAAAAAAGGACCCCAGGGGCTCATCTGCTTTTAAAATGTTATTTGAAGGGGAAAATCAGCAGGAAATTGGCAAATGGACAGAATATTGATTATTCTGAAAAAAGAAAATGGCCCAAGGGCTTCATCTGCCCCTGCACTGGGGTTGAATACCATAATATTCAAATATGTTTATTGGTATATGAAGCTGATCTCAGGTGAGCGTTTACAGGACCATTGGTCCTCTGGTTGTAAAACTAGAATTGGCACTCAAAGAAATTTTAGATAAAGCATGACTCTAGGCTACTGTTTACAGGCAGAAAAGTCGGCTCTTCAAACCACAGTGACTCTATATTCCCTGCAAGTATTCCTTTAATTCAATCAAGTCATATTTGAGCCTCTGTGTGAGAAAGCCAACAATTTGGGTTCCGACCAGGTTCGACACAAACTGGGCTGTACAGTCACAGGAGACAGCTAGAGGCTTGAAATTTTGTATTTAAGTAGAAGAGGGATTGCACTATCTATGTAGCGAAAACAAAGCCACTGATCAGCTTCGCAGTTACTGCGAAGCTGATCTGCGTCTTTGTTTTTGCATATGCAAATCGTTGGTTTTCTTATGCAGCAGCTCATTTATTAGCTTGAAACATGGAAATGTGTACCATACATGAGACCATGCTGCATTTCTATTTACAGACAAGTGTCAGTGCTATCAGACAGACTGAGAACCCTGTCAGAAACAGCAGTAAGCACCCCGCCTGGCACTCCTGACACAAAGAGGAGAGCCGACCTGCCAGGTACCCCCAAGACCCCCGGGACCCCAGTGCACTCTAGAAGGTCCCCCTTGGAGAAACAGAAGTCGATGAGTGGTGATAAACTACACAAGGAAGTACCAAACGGGGTGGGGAAATCACAGAAACCAGAGGAGAAAAAATTGATAGAAGCTGAAAAGATGGAAACTGAAAGGGTATGTTTTTTTTGTGTTATGTACACAGTCAACAGCTTAAATCACTCATGTTGGAATGGTTAGTTATCCTAGCCACATTGTACTTGTGCAAGCCTCCGAGAAGTAGCTTACCAGTATTAAGTGCACATTTTTTTCACCACTATAACTGAGCCTGTGCGTGAGAAAACCAACAATATGGGTTTCGGACCAGGTCAGACACAAATCGGGCTGTACAGTCACAGAAAAAGGCTAGAAGCATGAAATTTCGGATTTAAGTAGAAGAGAGTTTCTACTATCCGAGTAGCGAAAACAAAGGCGCTGATCAGCTTCCCGGTTACCGCGAAGCTGGTCTGCGCCTTTGTTTTCGCCTGTGCAGATTGTTGGTTTTATGCGGCGGCTCAGCTATTCTTTTTAATCAGTGGAAGAGGAAAAATGGCCATAGAAATATTGTCATCACCAAATCTTCATGAAAGAAATATGCGGAATATGAGGATCAATCATGGGGTGACTTCATGCACTTGGTTGTGGTATATTTATACATACAGTTCTTCAAATACTTAAAATTATATTCAGATGCCTGTTCTGATAATGTCTTATGTTGATATAAGTATATGGTTCTACTGTGGAAAAATACCTACATGAAAATTTATCAGAAACAAATGACCAAAATAATTATATTTCAGTACTGTACGAGATGTTCCAACAACATAAAAGTGTAAGAGTGCAAAGTTACGAGGGGCGATTGGAAAGTACGTAGCGTGGTCCATTTTTTCAGTAACGGATCGGCAAACCAATACATGTTTGGTATCATTTTAAACAACTATCTTTCCCCCACGTTCTCACACTAGTTTTACGAAAGTGACATGATGCAGTCAGGAAAAATACTATTGTAAACATGGGTACTGTTTGTATACTGGAAAAAGTGAAATTTCAATAAAATAGACAATTTATAATCATTTTTAAATTTAGCACTGCATGAACACTATTTGATGGAATAAAATTATTTTGCACCATTTTGTAGCCCATCATAAGGGCAATTTATTATGCAAGTCTTGAATGAATTTGCAAATTCTTATAACTTCTAAACAAGACGGCAATATCTGCGTCTCTTGGAATTCTCTGCATTTTGTTCATTTTCTATGTCAAAATGCGCCCAAGACAATGATTTTAATTGAAAATATAAAATCGGCATTTGTTTGAACTTATTTTAAGTTTAGTTTCATACCAAGCACTGTTTCCCTGCTTCGTAACAAGACAAACAAAAAATTATTCAGAGCACAACAAATGGTAGATAACTGTTTAAATCTGGTCATGGGTATGGGTGATTTTAGCTAGGAGGAATAGTTTTGTTTGTATAAATTGAGAACTGTGGCAAATAGAATGGTAAGAAAGAATTGTGAGTAAATACCAATTACTAGAGTGATGACTGACAAGTTATCTTGAAGAAACTTCCTATAGTTTATAAGATATGAGGGGGTTAGTTACCCCACCCACTTCTTGAAAATAGGGGGTAGTGTCATTAAGATTCATTTTTATAGGAACCGAGTAAGAAGAGACGACTTATTTTCATGACGAAATTCTCTTTGTGCACTTATCACAACGAATAACGCAGAAACTATACTCAGATGTCACAAATCTTGATGCAGTATAAGCCCTAATCTCAAAACAAATAGGAAGAAAACACGCAAAAATGCTCTGTTTTGAAGCGGTACAGCTTTAATGGTAATCAATATTTTTCGCATCTAACTATGCTAACCGTGCAAGCAATAACCGCAGAAGACATCTACAGATGTGGAATTCCGAGAGATATCGCTTATTTATTATAATGTGATATCGAATAATTCCACTGATTTTCTTTTGATTTTTCTCAATATTTTTTTCGAAAATAACCGCCAGTATATAAACATGCATTCATTTTGAGCGTGCGAGGCACGTGCATGACTAGTCGCTCTACAAAAATCAATGCATCATCTTGAAGAGGAGAAATTCTACTTTCTATACATGTATTACTTTAATATATTTAGCAACGCATTAAGAAATTACGATACCATACTACGTACTTTCCAATCGTCCCTCGTACTGAGAAAAGCACTCGTTAGGGTTTTTGACCAGGTCTGACAGTCACAAAAGCAGGCTAGAAGGTTGAAATTTTGGGTTTAGAAAGTAGTGAAAACAAAGGTGCTGATCAGCTTCGCAGTTAGAAGAAAAAAATGCTTATCATAAATGTAAAGCTGGAAGGCTGTCTGAATTTATTCTATTTTGTCTTTTTCCAGGTAAAACTGGGAGTATTTATGGCATACCTGAAGTCCATAGGTGTAGTTCTGAGTTTTCTAACAGTGTTTTTCTACTGTGCGTACAATGCTGCCAGTGTATATTCCAATATCTGGCTCAGTGACTGGAGTAATGATGCCACAAAGAATGTTAGTAGGGAGGAGAGGACAGCACAGAGAGATCTCAGGCTGGGGATTTATGGAGTGTTGGGATTTGTGCAAGGTAAGACTGATTTCCTTTCTTTCCTTCTGCATATTTTGTTTAGTCTCAATGATTGCTTTGAAAGAATATTCAGATAAAAACATTCAGACAAAAATTTATACCCCCCGCAAAACGAAGTTTTAGGGGGGTATACTGTTTTCAGCCTGTCCGTCATTCCGTCATTCTGTCATTCCGTGATTCCGTGATTCCGTGACTCCGTGATTCCGTCATTCCGTCATTCCGTCAACATTTGGACATCTTTGCTGAATAACTTGAGTAGCTTTTGCCTGATTTGTTTCAAATTTTCACCACACTTGCACCATCAGACAATACATGTGTGGTATGAATTTAGGGGCCAAAGGGTCAGTATTGCAAGAGTTATGGGACTTTTTAAGTCTTCCTATAACATGTTTGCCATAGTACTGAAAGTACATACTTTGTGAAATCAACTCCTCTTACAGCTTTCACTGTTTCCTTTTAGTATTTTGCTGATATGTTTCAGATATATTGCAGATGTGCATGAACAATTGTCATGCTGAAAAAATCATTTTTGACAAATTTACAGCATTTTTAACTTAGCAAATTTTCTATAATTGCTTATATTCAATAATGGTTGGTAGTGCATACTTTGTGAAATCAACTCCTCCTAGGGCTTTCAGTGTTTCTTTTCAGTACTTTGCAGACATGTTACAGACTTATTGAAGATGTGCATGAAGAATTATAATGCTGAAAAAATAATTTTTGACAAATTTACAGCATTTTTTAACTTTGCCATTTTTCGACTATTGCTTACATACATACTTTGTGAAATCAACTCCTCCTAGGGCTTTCAGTATTTCTTTTCAGTACTTTGCAGACATGTTATAGACATATTGAAGATGTGCATGAAGAATTATAATGCTGAAAAATTAATTTTTGACAAATTAACCGCATTTTTTAACTTAGCAATTTTTCGACTATTGCTTACATACATACTTTGTGAAATCAACTCCTCCTAGGGCTTTCAGTATTTCTTTTCAGTACTTTGCAGACATGTTACAGACATATTGAAGATGTGCATGAAGAATTATAATGCTGTGAAAATAGTTTTTGACAAATTTACAGCATTTTTTAACTTAGCCATTTTTCGACTATTGCTTACATACAATTATGGTTGGAAGTGCATACTTTGTGAAATCAGCTCCTCTTAGGGCTTTCATTGTTTCTTTTTAATTCTTTGCAGATTTTTTCCAGATATATTGAAGATGTGCATGAAGAATTTTTATGCTGAAAATTTTAGTTTTGACAAATTTACAGCTTTTTAAACTTAGCCAATTTTGACCATTTCTGCTTATATTCAATTATGGTTGATAGTACATACTTTGTGAAATCCAACTCCTCCTCGGGCTTTCAGTAATTCTTTTCAATACTTTTCAGACATGTTACAGACATATTGAAGATGTGCATAAAGAATTTTATTGGTGAAAAAATAATTTTTGACAAATTTACAGCATTTTTCAACTTAGACATTTTTCAACCATCGCTAATATACAATAAGGCTGGTAGAGCATACTTTATGAAATCAAGTCCTCCTAGTGCTTTCATTGTTTCATTTGAATTCTTTGCACACTTGTTCCAGATATATTTCAGATGTGCATGAATAATTCTTATGCTGAATAATTTATTTTTGACAAATTTACACCTTTTTTTAGCATAGCCAATTTTTGACCATTTCTCATGATAAATAATGATCAACAGTGTACAGTGAAATCAACAATAATTTTACTCCCTGGGCTTTCAGTATATTAATAATTACCTTACAGACATGAGTCAGACATACGGAGGATTTACATGAAGGATTATAATGCTGAAAAGATATTTTTGACAAATTTTCTGCATGTTTCACTTAAAGGCCTTTAAGTTATTGGCCTTAGATAATTTTGCGGGGGGTATACCGAAAGCCTTGCTTGCAGCCAATTTCTAGTTAAAGTTGGTCTTCCCGAGTCTCTAACAAGGTTTTGCACAAACTTGCAATTAATGTGAACATAAAGCAACAAATCAAACATAGATTCACATGTTTACCTATTTT
The DNA here is from genome assembly GCA_964017185.1 of Rugalucina vietnamica. NCBI lineage: Eukaryota > Metazoa > Mollusca > Bivalvia > Lucinida > Lucinidae > Rugalucina > Rugalucina vietnamica. The sequence continues at coordinate 11,353,807 of OZ024871.1, read as the reverse complement.
GACAGACTCTTAGATGTGTTTATGGGAAACAAAATCATTAGAGTATATATATTCTTTTGATATATCTTGTTCAAAGCTACTTTATTTTTTCAATAATCAGTTTTATTTCTATAATTGTTAGAATAGTATTTATTCTTGATGATGAATAATCAGACCATACAGTTTATATTGGTTAAAATGGTGAATCGTTGACTATTTTGTTCAAACATTATTATGTTGCAGTCTTCACAATGTCAAACCTGTACATAATTTGTTTCACAACACTTACTTGAAATAATGTCTTACACAATTAATTTTATCCAATGTATATTTTCTTGAATAAAATTTGTCATGACTGAAAATGTTTTGCATGTAATGTTGCATGTTTCTTTTACTCTGCTTGTTGCCTGGTTGTAGTTGCATGTTCTGCTTTCCTCTTTATCTAACCCACCCTGTATACTACTAACCAATGCAAGGGAAGAATTTGGTAGGAAAATAATAATGAACCTTTTAAAACAGTAAGAGCTCAAGCAATGAGACCATTTTTTGTTTTTCAAAGTTGATGAATAAAAACTCTTGAGTAAAATTTAAAATCTGAAGAAAAAAATGTGTTTCATGCGCTTAAAAGAACAAAATTTCAAATAAGAGTATGCAACTGGCCAGTTTTGTCATGCCAGTACTAGTTTCTGTAGGCTACATTTTTCTAGTTAAAGAAGACCTATATGTTTAAATAGTTCACAATTTCAATAACAGACGCTTTTCTGTCAATTTTTTTCTTTTTCAATAGTTCTCTCACTTTTCCGCATCCTTACTGCTGCTAGTGTACTAATCCACCAATTTGCTAGTCACAATCATACCCATTTCACTTTCATTCAATTCTCTTCAAAGAAATAAGTTTGAGATCAGCTCATGAGTGTCTTCGTTTGAATTTGAGTGCAAGTGACAAAGTGACATAGTACTAGGTGTACTTTAACAATATTAAGATCATTTTCTAGATCTTGAATAGTTTGATGGCTATTGGAAGCTTGAGGTTTTTGTGAGAATGTTTTATAATCATTTTTGAAAGAAAATATTGTGGTGGGTCTCAATTTGTCAGGTTGGTGCAAGTTTATTATCGGCAAGTTGACTATGATTTAATTACTGATTTCAAAATAGCTTTGCCATATGTATAGTTGACCTAAAAATTTAAAAAGGTACAAAAGGCAGTGATCAGGAAAAGGGGCAATCAGAGTGAAATTCTAGTGAAGTTTAGGTGACTGAGTGGCCACCTATTGGGAAAATAGCTGCTTATTCGGCTTACGATATGTTTTCATGGTATAAGTGCCTAATTGTCAATTTAGTTTTTTCCCACCTCAGTTTTTGTAGAGGGATTCTCTTTCTGATTGTGCCATTTCCTGAAGTTGCTTACTTGTACCTTTTGAGAAGGTTAGTTATATACCTGCAATTCATGGCTGGTTGGCATAGATATTGATTTGCGTCACCAGTAAGAACTATTACCAGCAAATAGTTTTTGCTTTGTCATATCCATATGTTCTCTGTACTTTCAAGAGATTATTTTGTCTAAATAGCGGGTGATGTTTTATTAGAATTTCTGTTTAATGAATAGAAGCAAAATGTTAAATTATTTTTATTGATATATGAGTTTCTGAAATGCATTTGATGTGTAGACTTACAATAGACATAATCCAATTTTGCAGATTTTGACAGGATGATTCATTCTGCATGTCGAAATTGGGTTAGTACCAGAAATTGCACAATATGGCCCATACCACCTTCTTTTGAATGTTTTTACTGCTTCCAAAGGATCTCTCTTTTATATTTTATTCAAAATGGAAAACCAGTCTATGATTTTATTTGTCAATTGTGATTGATTTTTTTTTTTTCAAATATATTTTTGCTCACACCCATTAAAATGGATTTCCATTTCGGCATGTAGTACCTGCCACATAGCATAATGCCATGTTGCCTTTTGTAGGACTGTTTGTAATGTTAGTTTTTGGAACAGTGTCAGATGAAGACACAATTTAATGGTATATGCAGCAAAATTTAATTTTTAAATGTTGACTGTATTTTTTTCTGAAACACTTTCTTTTTTATATGTTGCTTTAAAATGATATCATTCAGGTACATTATGCTTATAGATGGCTTATCTTTGATCTTCTTTGCTTAACATTATTAGTACATAATATAATTTCACCAAATAGCTATGTAGATTTTGCATATAGATTTTAATAATCATAGATATGTTTTGATTTTGTTACCTATTAGGCTGATGGACTTGAAACTAAATTGTGACAAGGCATTTACAGCTTTGACTTAATGGAGGTAGGCTGTTTAAGTAAAAGGCTGTAAAGAGTTTTCATTTGTCAACAAAAAGTTAATAAAATGCATTGCCTGCTTAAAGTTATAAATATTGTAGTATGCAAGTAGATTACAAAATAAATAAGATTTTTACCCTGTTTTATTTTTGATGTGCATGTTATTTTAATTTTAGTGATTAAATTGTTATGTAATTTAGTTTATGATTTTGATAAACTAGTAAATGATTTTATGTTAATATTTAGTATATTTATTATAGAGATACATCAGTTTCTACCAATCATGGCTATTTTCTGTGTGTGTGGTGCACAAAAAGCTGTTTATATCATCTAAATAAGACCAGCTTCTCTTATATTATTGGTAACTGCAATGCTTGAGTGAATATTTGCACTGTGTATGGTTCTGGTGTTACAGTTTATATATTTTCAATGCCTTTTTTATTACTTGCTGTTGGGTACACATTGCTGGTGCTTTTGTATCGCCATCATAAAATGTTCTGGTAGCATTTGAAAGCTTAAGAAATATCAGTACATCAGTATGTACACATATAACTCTGTAAATGTAGTTCTGTGCTGTCTTTTGAAAGTTTTAAGATCTTATATCTATTTTCAAAAATATCCTTTTTTTTTTTTTTTTTTTTTTCAATCTCTTACGAGGAATTTTGGCATGCATGGAAATGCTTTAAGTTGTTTATTAATATTTATGTTTCATGCTTTATAGAAATTAATTTTTATACTAAAAAAGATCCAACACTTTCAGGAGTGTTCGTATTAATTGCCAGTGTGAGCCTTTTTGTTGGCAACATCCGAGCTGGCCATTTCATCCATGCGGGTGTTCTCAAAACTATCCTGTCATCACCAATGTCTTTCTTTGAGATGACCCCTGTGGGCAGGATTCTCAACAGATTTGGGAAAGACCTAGACGTGATTGACACTCTCATAGCTGTAAACTTTCAAGCTACGACTGTCTGTACGCTGAGGGTTATATCAACTCCAGTGGTTATTGCTTACAGCACACCTTTGTTTTGTGTTGTCGTCATTCCTCTTGGCATACTCTACTTTGCTATTCAGGTTAGTGCTATACTAGGAAACTTAACAAAAAAGGGGATACACCAGGTCAAATATTAGGCTTTTCTCTGTTGTATTTTTATTTGCTTTGAATAAAAATGTTAATGTTAGAACGCTTAAAATATTTTACCTTGCTGAAAATCTTATAAAATAAAAATAAAACTGAGATCCTTTAAGAGCAGTGAACATATTAATGATATGAGAAAGGGGATGGACCATACTGCGGTTTCGGCTACTCAAGCCTCTTCAGTGACCCTATAGCTTTGGCAAAGTATGTTGTTGTTTTTTTTTTTAGAAAAAGTCATTTTTTTGCCTATTTTATTTTGGGGTCAGCAAAAATATTGTTAGAAATCAGAAATTGTCATTAAGCTTAAACCCATGTTCTAGCCATGCTCATAGTTAAAAAGGTACAAGTAGGCAAAGATCAGGAAAAGGCGCAATCAGAAAAAGATTCCCACTCCAAATGGACTCAGTTTTGATTATTCCAGTCTGTTCTTACATTAGTTTTGGTGATTGCATTAGTTTTGGTGATTTGTTGTCAGGGCTTAAAGGTGAATGCGGTCGGAATTGCTAAATTGTTATCCTATGTGCCATATTTATTGCTTAGAGAGAGAGAGTTATCTTATGTGCCATATTTGTTGCTTAGAGAGAGAGAGAGAGAGAGAGAGAGAGAGAGAGGTTTGAATTGCAATACATTTACATCTGACTTTGATTGAAGATCTTATTTTTGCTTGTGCTTTGGCTGGCAGTTTAGCACGGACAGTTCTGCATTCCCTTCCATTAGACGGCTACTGTTCTTTATTACCTTTTGTACTTTTTGCTATCTATTCTAAGCGCTTGCAGTATGTTTCCACCAGAATAGGAATATAATGTATTAATATTTATAGTTCTACTTATTGAACAAGTTGCTACATAAATCAGTTTGTTAGAGAATTCTTTTTTAACGGATACATGTATGAAAGAACATTGAAAATCTGTAAAGTTTTAGTGGTTGATAAATTCATTTTCAGTTCTGGACAAAATCACAAGAGTTTAAAATTACTCAAATCCTGCTTTAAATCTCCCACGACTAAATTAATAGGCTAAAAGATTTAACATTTCAAATAATGATGTGCTGTGCAAAACAATTATAGGAATGAGAGCATGTACATTCTTTGTTATTCATTGCTGCTAGCACTCTACAAGTTGCCAGAGCAAGTTTTATTTTATATGAAAGGAACCTTTTTATGTTTTTTTTTTCACTGCAAGAGCTGAAATCATATTCTTGATATTTTTCACTCCATTGACATGTGTATATTTCTTAAGTTATAATCACTTCTAACTGTTCCTGTAGATTTCATTCTAATGGTATAAGCCTACGTGGTGCAGTGGTTATGTCATCAGCAATGTAAACCAGGGGTTGCAGGTTCGACCTCAAGCTTCTCCAGTCTGTCGAACGAGACTATTAACTGAGGTCCCGTCTCCACGACCTTAGCTGTTGGTGGGATGTTAAACACCAAATCAACCATCATTCTTATGGTATAAGAGTTGGGTACAAGTTTGATATTGGTTGCTGCTTATCTCACTGTCTCAGCTTCTGACATTCAAGACCTATAGAGTGCCATTATAGAATTACAGTTCGTATCTACTAACACGACTATGTGAAAATGTTCCATTGCAAGTGATGTTCAACTTTGCAATGTAGCTAATTTTTGAATATGTACCAAGCATCGGATTATACATATTTACGAAACTCAGGATTCATTGATAAGACTACTGCAGCTAATTACAGGTCTGTGATAGTCAGTAGTTCATGTGACATTTCAGGGCTCCTTATTAGCTCACCTGAGCCGAAGGCTCATAGGTGAGCTTATAGTATACCCATGCTCCGGCGTCCGTCCGTCGTCCGTCCGTCCGTCCGTCCGTCGTCCGTCGTCCACAATTTCAAAGATCTTCTTCTCTGAAACCGCTGGGCCGATTGTTCTCATATTACACATACACCATCTACAGGTAGGGGGAAAGAATAATTGTGTTTTTTGATTTGATCGAAT